>LR989989.1:3532500-4870000 GCA_905147175.2 Nymphalis urticae
GTACTAGAAATAAATTCCTAGAATAAAATAATAAAAATACGTCAGCTAGACTCCAAGCCAAACACATTACTTGTAGAATTTTAGGATCGCGACTTGTCATATTTCACGCGCATTGGAGCAGCGTGGTGAAATAAGCTCCAAACCTTCTCCTCAAAAAGGGAGAGGAGGTCTTTAGCCCAGGGGTGTGACATTCACGTTTATATAAACTTTGTACATTTGTTTTACATTTACTACTATGTGATATGTTATATGTGTGTGTGATATGTCTTCCGTTATGGTTGGATGATGTTCTTCATAACTTAAAAGGCCGCGAGTAAGTACTATATAATAAGTAAGAATCGATGCAATTTAATTGATATTTCAAATATCGAATTAAATATAACTATAAAAAACAAAAATAATTTAGTATTGAATCTGTTTTAATAATCTTTAAGATAATAAACAATAGAAGGTATTATGCTCGTTCTGTTTATTATTTCTCGATTAAATTATAACCTCAATAAGGATTAGGGGACTGATCCAATTCCAAGTCCAGAGAACTTATACTTGAATTGTTCCTAAAGTTTTCGTCTGAGCAAATTGCGTAACGACTAACAAATGTTCCGTGATTATGATTCGAACTGTTTTAATTAATTGTACAGCAACGAATGATGTATTTATTACGGATGCCCGTTTAGTTATCCTTCTTATTAAAGTTATACATACTGGGTAATATTCTAATTTTATAAAAAAATATCGATGTTTAAATAATACGTTCTTTTACAGTGCATTATCACTGAAATATGTATGTATGTTGGCAATTTCTGGTTTTTCAACTTTTGAATTTTTCAGAATGTCGTTAACAATCCTCGGCGTAGTATTAAATTGCGTTAGTAAATCACGCATTGTGTCAATTTGAGTTGACGGAAACATATTTCACAAACATATGTTGAATATATGAAGTTGGAATGTTTTCTTTTGTTTTTGGAACCTCAGCTTGGATTAATTATTTTTGTTATGTAATGTTAATAAAATATTAAGTAGCTAATATAATATTCGACGTGTGTAGTGATTAACGATACTTAGAATTTGTATAACTTTTGTGTGCTAATTACTACTTCACACGCTCACGAGGAAAATATCTTAGGAAACTCTACGTGCCATGAGAAAAATAATAGCTTAATAAACATGCCTTAGTTAACGATAGCTTGATTATTTTATTTAATGTAGGGACACTGTTGATTGACCGCGAAATGGAACATTATGTGACTGTTTCTAAAGTAAGTCAAACCGAGTTTCGTGTAGGTATAAATTAAGATGTAAATTGTAGTATCGCGTGGTGGGTAAGAGGCAATCAAAGGCGCGGCTAAGAAATATAACGATCCGTTAGCGATTTGTCACCCCAGCATTTCTTTTATTACATAACCACTTTGATATCGAAATGAAATGTTGTCTTCGTAATAAATATCTTAAGTGCTTATCATATGAGAGGCCTGGTTGGTATAGTGGCCGGCCTATAAGACCACAGATTTCGAAGTTCTGGGTTTAAATCTCGGTCTCAGCTGATGAAAGTTATTGGTTTTTTCATGGAGAATGAAAGTTGGTAAAGTTTTTTTGTCTTATCGGGTATGTCGTTCCATCACATTATTTAAGATTCCTACACTAAGTAGATATTATAGTGCACAAGTATTAACGTAGTGTGAGCTTCTTACTCCCAGTTTGAATAATAGGACAGATTTGAAGGTAACCCACCTTGTGTCAGCCCAGTGCCTTGAATCAATTTCCTCATATAACGTAGGACGGTAATCTAACTAAGGGTAAGGGTCGCCGTAAGGGTTTACGGATTACAATTTGTACACATATGACTACATATTGTTGGACTCAAACACAACCTTTACAAAATTTTTATACGCATGAATATTTGCTCGATAGTTCGGAAATTTCGATGATTTAATTTTGAATAATCGAACTAAAATATGCAATTTTATTAAGTTAAAACATCAATAACAGTACAAATTGAAATCTGATTTGTTCCAAATAATTTATGAATCAGGTGATTGGTATGTTTCGGCATAACTGGATTTGATTAAATCCCCTTTCCAATAAATTTTTGATATGTTCAAGTGACACTTTGTTTTTGTGTAAATTACCACAGTATTGTATATCTTTCTGAGAGGGTTACGTCCCGTTTTTGTCATTTCACGTATCGAGAGGTCGTCTTTCAGACTCTATTGTAATTTTAGGTCAAGCAGAAAGTAAACAATATGGTCGAAGTCTCTTCAAATTACACGACAACGTTATAAATGGAAAAAAGGTCTTATGGATCATAATTTTCTCGTACGATATTTTACACAAAATGATATTAATTTTTGTGTTATATTATGTTGGCTTGTATTCCAATTAACATTTCCGCTTGTTAACATTTCTTACTGTAAGATTTACTAGCAACTCAGCTAAGAATTAATAATTATATAGTTGCTAATATATTCATGATGTAATTATGAAACATACTTATAAAATGTCAAAAATAGAAATTTTTTTAATTTTTCAATTTAAAGGTTAGCACGTTACTTACTAATGGTTAGACGTCACTTCCGCTCATACACATGAACACTGTACACATATTAAGCATTCCTTACACCGTCAATGCGTTGCCTACCAAGGAAACTGTGCCTACAATTAATCTGGCTCACTCTCACAGGACCACAAAGCCGGAATACAGGGATACAAGTGTTGCGGTTTGGATAGATATAATTAAATAGTTTTGCACAATACTCGACCATCAATGCAGTTTATATTTCCTTAAAACTAAAATATAAATAATTTAACAAAAAATGTTTCAAAATATTTTCGCATTTTATTTAAATGATCCAATATAAGAGCTACGGCAAGTAAGAAATATTTTATATAGAAGAAATACGCAGACCTCTGAAATTTTACATATTCGCGGTACGTTACCCGCGCTCCTCAGGCGACCTCGTAATGTTATCACTTACGGGTCGTCGATTTAGCTTCGTCGAAAATTACAGCCTCCGCGTACCACGCAGCGCATACGTTACATTTCGTAAATACTAATATCGCTTCTCGACAAACTTGATTTTTTTTATGAGACATGCTGGAATTTATGGTGTTAGGAATAAATCGTTTCTTATTATTTAATGTATATATTTTGTATTTCCAGACATCAAATACCTATCTCATATAAACGACTAAATAAATACTATATTGTTTTATTAGATAAATAGTAAAAAGAATAATAGAGTCTTAGTACTTTTAAATTTAAACATTTCATTAAAGTTTATGTACCATAAATATTAATTCGTAAACATATATAGACCCTCATACACATTAATAGCTATGTAATATGTATAAATATTTTAAATGTTCGCATAGTGGTGACGCTTTATGCAAGTCAGTCTGGGTAGGTATCACCCACTCATCATATATTCTACCGTCAAACTCTACCCCAATACGAAATTAAAGCTGTTGACGAAAACTTTTAAATAAAATTAAAATGTTTCTATGAATTTTATATTCCGTGTACATTCATTCTTGTTCAGTGTTTAGCTCATTGTTATTCTGTAGCTTCTATTCTTATATTTTCATTATGAAAAAAAAACGCCTTATCATTATGCTTCGATTAATCTATATTTTCTAGATTGTTTGCGTGACGAAAATAAAATCTTATGAATGCTTTTTATGATGAATACTTATTCATGCTACCCTATGTGTTGTTTTAATTTCATAACAGCCTAAGATCCAAAGTTGTATCGCAGAAAATTCAACGTAAGAGTGTTAAAATAAACTCTGAATCTCTATTTCGCAAGCGCACCTATTCTTGTACAACAAATACCTCTAAGCGGATTAAAAATGGCATTTTCCGTGTAATAAGGCTTGTTAAGAATTTATAAAACTGCTGCTAACTTATACTTTGGTAAGTGTATTTTAAGTTAAAATCGTTAGCTACCAATGATATAACAGTTCCTTTCAGCTTGCTGGCGAAATTCCAATTTTGCTGAAGATTAATCAATCTCTACGTCTCGACTTGAGCTTAGATAATATTGGATTTTAAGTTTAATATCCATTTTGTTTCATAAGTATATTATCAGCTTAAGAAAATTTTGTTTTGCAAACTGTAACGTTTCACCCCGATAGTTGTATATATATAATAAGATAAGAAGTATTCAATTTTGTTCAATGCAGGTAATTGTTCTCTTTTCAGGAGGTACCAAGCATTTAAAATTGAATTATATTAATCTTTACTTTTAACATTTTCATTTATTTTGTTTCAATCTAAAAAGGATGTGAGGTGCTTTATTTAAAGGCGCTTAATAATGAATGTACTATTGTCGGTATGTCAATGGTAATGCGAGATTGTTAAATCGTGTATCAGCCAAGAAGACACTTCTCATCTAACGTCACATCTGCTGTGTCATCAATAAAAAAGATTAGTTTATTCATATCAATAGCAGCAATGTTGTATAAGCAACGGCTCGCTCATAAATACAACAAACAATAAACATTTAATTAATTTACTTAATGACATGTTATCTGACTACGTACAAAGATGCCACATTGATCTATAAATAATAGCAAGTTTATCGATAATAAACGTTCCACGGTGTATATCACACTCAGCTTAGCTCTTAATCCGATTCGATTAAAATACCCATCTTAAGGGATTTAAAATAAATTGAATGTCTTTCAAATATTCCCCTCTGTATTAAAACAAGTAAATTCGATTTCGTGGTTATAAATGAATGTTCTAATATATTTCTGCCAACCAGTAATGGTCCAGTGATTGCGGCTTATTGACAAATTTATGATTCAAATTGTCTTTAATTAGAAAATCATTGTCGTAGCTATTGAGCATTAATACTAACAAGAAACAGTAATTCCTTTAAGAGTTGATGTTTTGCTTTGGTCAGCTAGTCTAAAATACTACTAATAACTCCGAAATAAGCTCAAATTTCACTATGGATAGAATTTGTTGATATAACAGTATATTGCGGGTTTAAATACAAGCAAGCACTACTGACTTCTCATTTATTTATTTGTATTTATAATGTCTGATTTCGTGAGACATATGCAGGTATATCTGAGGTAAATCTGTAACATGTGCATTTACTATCCCGGAGTAAAGAAGCCTGGAATCCTTAAAAACCTTCTTTGTATTCCGACTCGTCTTCCTAGATTTTTTTTTTTTGACAGAAGAGTTCATGTATTTAATAATTTTGTATATATATAATGCACAATGTGTAATCTATAATAGAGGTAATCATAATATTTTATTGCTTGAAAATTTGTAATGTTGTTATTTATAATTCTGAAGACAATTTATCAATCGCTTTTGATGGTTTTTAGTTATTTACATAAATAAGGCTAACTTTCGAGTCACAGTCGAAGTTGGATGGGACTTTAATTCGAATTAAAGATGGGTCTGGTTCGAGTAATTGACGTAAACTCAGTTCCTAATTTGGTTTATTGGTTTTGCTTCTAAAATGATTGGTTTAATTCTTAAGTGAAATAGAACCATCGGTACTAGATATCAGAAGTGATAATTGCAGTCGGATTTCTAGTTTTATTTACTAATGATAGTTTTGAGCAAATTAAGGTACTGCAAAAGTAGGTGCAACCGTAAATTACCTGACTGGGTGTACTCCACTCATTAGTCATTATACGATTCTACCGGTACACTGATACTTTATATTGCTGCGCTTCCATTTGAAGGGAGTGGGTTAGCATAATTACAGGCACATGGGATATGACATCCTAATTATTATGGTTGATGATGTTAAACATATAAAAACAAGTATCTTATATACTCGTCTACTTTCCTTTAGAAAAAATATAAATATTTAAGTATTTTCTATTATCCTAAAAATATTACATTAATAATTCTGAAACATCGGCTTAGTACCTGAAGTGAATTTCATGGGCTTATTAAAGAAAATTTTGAACGACACGTTTCTCTCACAATTAATGTCTATTATTGTCACTAAAGATATTTAAATGGGCTAATAAATGTGACAGTCTCTTTAATTAAAACGAACAGCACTCAACTTTAATTTGCAAGAGTCGCTGAAAGACAAACTTAATGATATCTTGGAAGGCGGAAATTGTAGCGTTTTCCATTTTACAAAGAGGGAAATAAATGCATTCAACTTTTTCAAATTTATATTAAATTAGTACAAAATACAATAAATTCTGACGAATAGGCCTACTTCGCTTTATTTGCCAATAACACCCATTACAAACATGCAATTCGGTTTTTAGAAACAAAGTAGTCAAAAATGACAAATATTTGCTTGGACCGTCAACGCTTGATCAACTCAGTAGCATTGCAATGCTCTTGCATGCATTGTTTTGTGAATAAGAAAATATTTGGTCATATTTGGTTTATTTGCGGGTCAAATTTTTGTGTTTGGTTGACGTGTTTGTTTATATTAAGAATTACATTATATAATATTTCACGTAACGAATAACGATCCTGCTAATCCCAAAGAAATGTTGCCATTACTAAAAACTAATAAAGAAAAAGAACTTAGTATAGTTCTTTTAGAAATATCGAAGTTCGCACACTAGTTAAGTTTAAATTTTAAAGAAGTAAAATGGTTTTAATTTTTCAATACGAATAAGCGTAGGCACTCGTATAAGGGCTATCGAATAGTCGGACCACGGATTTAGCTGAAAGCAAGTGCTCTTTGACCCACCGAAGAGCTCTCGTTTTCACGGCCTCTGCGTCAGAATGGAATGAAAAATGTAAGTGTAGAAAATATGAATTCAAATTGATGGCGTATGATTATAATGGGTTCGAGGCTGCTGGATATTTCTGCCATTACTTCGGTTCAATGATCTCGAATGATTTGATATGAATTATTGAAAATACCGTGTACCGATCGAATCCGATCCGATAAACTTTGTTAAGAAGATGTGTATGTGCATCTTGTATAAAATATTTCTCTTTTGACTTATATTATGAATACGAAAAATTGTGGTTAGATTGAGTGTCCTTATGTGAAAATACATTAAAATAGGTCGTATGGTACTTTACTAGTTAAAATAAAATAAGTATATTGTTAAATTTAAATGTACGCCTAGTAAAGCAGGCGAGTAACAGCTACTCACTAATAAGTACTTACACTTTTTTATTTCGCTGGATAACGCATTTACGCATTTCCTCCACATTTATGTGAACCTAAAAACCCAGCACTACCCTCACCATCTCTTCGAGGGGCGGCACTGGATCGCTTGTGCATACTACCGTGACGCCCCGACGGTTGACCCGCCTATCTATCTAGAGAACCCAACTAGCCCCAGCGGCTCTTACGGCGGGGGGCGAAGGTGCGCATAGCGCCGACACCTCCTCCCCTGTCTTCTTCTGCAGATCGGATCAGCGGAGACACTCCTCACGCTGCCGCTCCGCGGAAATACATATACTTCATATTATCAAAGATAATACAAAACTATTTGCGTTGTCATGTTTTTTCCTGGTAATTTAATCCACTGAATTTGGAACGGCAACTTATTTGCCTTGCTGAATATAAAACAGTAGGTAAAAATCAGACTAGTAAATATCTACATTGAAATATAGCTATTACATATAAATATGTATAATAGCATAAAGATTATACCTATAAGACCTCCTTATTAATACCCTGTGTAACATTTATCAAAGTAAATAAATATTATAATATTTGTATTATATTTAAAATTGAATGGCTGAAACTCGAATAAAAGTTTTCCGTGAATAGTTATATTTAAAAAATAAATGATAGCTTTTTTTATAATAAAAGTCCAATACCGGTTGTATTTTATCTATGTCTTCTAATTTTGTCTATTAAACAATAATTAAAATTCAAATTATAAAATAATTATTAAGGACTTATTTACACTTCTTTATTTACCTTACATTCATATTAATTATAATTACGAGATTTTAAACTAGTAAAATTTGTATTACAAAACCGATATAGTAATATCGTAGGTGCCATTCTTCATTGTAATGGCGTCATTAAATCTGTGTCCATATATCGATCTCATTTGTCAACGTTGGTCGGTCCATCGGTTTCTGGTAAACATACAACATTCACGTTTATATTGCTATTCCAGCATATAATCTAATTATACAACGATAGTATAGAAAAAGTACAACAGTCTAAATTATTACTAAATGGAGGCCAAATAAGCTCAGCTTATTTCATCGGCGTTCAGGGCTTTATGTACATTCAGGCACCGATTATAGTGATTAGATGTTATTTTACTTTGCCAGTTTGTACAGACGAACCAAACCGTAGGTAGTCTCAATTGCAGAGGCTTTACTAAAATATAAACATTTTCAAAACGCGCCTAAAGCCAGTAAAATTTCAGATTTCATCCGCACGCCCCTTGCACGCCCTCTCGATACGAAATTTCATTTCCATGTTTTTTTTTAACTTTGAATTGTATTTGGAATGCAATTCAAAATTAAGTAAAATATTAGCAATTTTGCTGTATATCTCAACAATGATTTTCTAGGACTCCAAATGTATTTTGAGCACTCAGACTGGCAACGATACCACTGTGCAAATAATTTTCTTTTAAACACGCATAGGAAATGGAAAATAGAAAAATGAAAAATTAATGTTGACTATGTAAAAATACGACTTACAAGTTAAGAAAATAATTTAATTCGCTTATATCGCTTGCAAGCACGTAGTGATGTGATTCCATCCCGCCGTAACTTCGATTGTGATCGATGGCAATCATATGTAGTTCACCTGGCGTGGAATTGACAATTGATTATAATCCCACGATGCCGTGCTGCTAATTGAAGTGGCGCCCATTAATACTGCCGTCTCTACAGCGTTTCCTAATGGATATGTGGTTCTGCTGTCATAACATTAAATATGTATCGAGATCATTGCGGTCATTGCGGTTCAAAATTTAGTCAAATGATAATAATAATACATCTCTAAAGGAAATAATATATAATATACATTTTAATAATAATTTAAAATACAAGCTTGTATGCTCTAAATTTTCCTCCTTATATTTCTTTCTCGTGCTCTCAGGTAACACGACTTGATATGTAATTAAAGTTATTTAGTTAGAATACAAATTACAACATTATAAACGATGTAGAAATTTTAACAATGTGTAACACTAAAAGTTGGGTTATGTTTTAATCTCGATTTCATGTATTACTTTAATTAAATTGAATTAACGGTTTAGATCACGTGATCTGCGTATAAAAACGTACGTAAACAAATATACGTGGAATGTGTTATCATGTTGTTAATTCTGGTGATATCTGTTACTAATATTATAAATGTAAAAGTAACTGTCTGTCTGTCTGTTACGCTTTCACGGTTAAACCGAAACAGCCTGTGAATGTCCCACTGCTGGGCTAAAGGCCTCCTCTCCCTTTTTGAGGAGAAGGTTTGGAGCTTATTCCACCAAACTGCTCCAGTGCGGGTTGGTGGGGAGTACACATGTGGCAGAATTTCAGTGAAATTAGACACATGCAGGTTTCTTCACGATGTTTTCCTTCACCGAGACGAATTATTATCGAAAATTTATCACATGAAAATTCAGTGGTGCTTGACCGTGTTTGCACCCACGATCATCGGTTAAGATTCACGCGTTCTTACCACTGGGCCATCTCGGCTCGGGTTAAACCACTGAACCGATTTTAATGAAATTTGGTTTGAAGCAAGCTTGAACCGCAAAGAAAGATACCTACATACTACTACTGTTTTTTTTCTAATACGGCAGGTAAATTCTCAGCCTAAACCGCGGACAAAAACAAGTAGGTATCAGTATGTATGCATCCATTTTAATGCAATGCGTGAGTGACCTCGTGAGTAGGTCTAAAGCAGTTAATGTATTCCTATTCCTACTGCCCACTTCCCACCTAACCTTCTTGCTCAATAATATATAATTAATTTCAATGTTTTTTTTTAACAAGGATATTACCCTTTGGTTACATGGCGCTTGCAGACAAAGAAACTATTTTTAGACTAGAATTTTTCTTCCATATTAAAATCATTTCCTCATGCAATCATGCTATAGTAGTATAAAGCGTTGCCGTTTGGCAGTATGTGGTATTTACCTCACACAGATTTACATTGAGTCACTAGTACATCAATAAATTCGCCTTGTGTTGCAACGCGAGTGTTCGATTTCGCTTTGTGACAAATTGTATCGAACTTAAATATGTCTGATATGTCGGAATATGACAAATGGTATTCGACTGAAATGTGGGTGAATATTGAAACGCTAGAATATCGTCTATTCATCTCTCATATAACGGTAAATGTCGGTAATAATAGCTAAGATAAATCTTCCTTATAACAGATTATCGTTTCTTCTGATTCATTGCTTATTATTTTAGCCTCGTGTTCATTTCTATATGAAAAAAATTCTAAGCATAAATATTAAGGCTTATACGAAAAAAAAATGTTTGGCATGCTATGTCATTCTTTTAATAATATAATTTAATTGTCAAAGGTCTGACTTATAAATACTTATGCATATTTTACAGTTTTGTTATGAAACTAAGAAAACCTACGTAATTATCCAGATAGCCCATAACTAAGACCAGACGATTGTGTGCAAACAGTAATCGCTAATATAGCATACAGCTAGTATGCTTTATTAGTAATTTGGCAATCATTTATCGTACAACCGTCCAGAAATAAGAGATTTATTCATGTAATAAAAAACAACGTATTTTTTTATTAAAGACTAGCTGTCTTGTGATGAAATTATGATTGTGGTTCGGTTAGTACTGATTGCTATGATTTATTTCCTGACAAAAGTCGCGCTGGCAACGACATCCGACTACCACGAAAGTCTTTTCATTTTTCGCGTCAATATATATAGCCTATGACAATCACAAATGATGTGGCTTTCTATTGGTAAAAGAATTTTCAAAATCGGTTCAGTAGATCCAGAGATTACCCCGTACAACCTCCGGCCCTACTTTAAACGTTGCTTAGCGGCTGTTGAGTTAAACAATGATTTAACTCTTTTTATTATTATTGTTTTTGTTTAATTAATCACAACGTTATAAATAAGGTCCATTAATCTTTAATTTAATTTACCAGCTGTAATGTAACCCTTACCATAAAAGTAAATAGCCTGTAAATGACCCACTAAGATCCTTTCATTCACTGCCGAGCTTGAGATGGATTATAAACACAAATTAAGCACTTAAAAGTATAGCGGTGCTTGTGCGTGCCTGGGTTTGAACTTACAATCATCCGATGATACAATCAGCGGATGCACGTGTTCCAGTCATTGAGCCATCTCGGCTCTAGTTAGGATAAAGTTGTAACACAAAGTTTTCGAATTCGCAAAGTCAATAAATCCTTCCTGCGACAGGGTTGAGTCCATGATAAAATCTTGCAAATCAACTTATATTTTCCAAGAAATAAATTTGACGCTCACGTTAGAAACTATTAATAAATAAAGCAAAATTTTTCTGTACAAGATTTTATAAATAATAAAAGAGCTTGGACTTAGTATTCGTCTCGTACCTCCTCACGTACCTAGCCATTCTACCGAGAGCTAATAAGTCTTCCTGCACGCCCTGCTTCTTTATTCTTATTATTTCTTTGAAACGTCTTTTAATATCTTGGAAGTTACTGGTCCAAATAAAAAAGGTTTTATATATATTTTTATTATAACTTTTTTTTTTTTTGAGAAACGGTTCTATAATAACAAGTGATCTTTATAATGTTATACATATTTTCGAGATATAGTTGATTAAAAACTTCAATAAAACATAGACGGAGTTTACTTCCGTCTACATCTATTTAATGGTATTTGACTTTTTATAAGGTTTTTATAAAACTAGGTCATGATAGCGGGCTAACGAATGCCGTTCGGGTATTTTTAAATTGCACTTTGCCTCAAAAATAGCGAGCGAATAATTGAAGTTCAGCGTCATGACTTGGAAGGCTTTGATGTGGAGTTTTTTTGATACGTTTTTTCTAATCATATTTTCTTCAAAGAAAATTTTTCATAAGTCGAAGACCAATAAATGAATGTGTGGGAAATTAGAAAATATTGAATTGATTACGTTTTTCATATGTGTTAGTTAAAATTTTGGAAGATAAGATATGAAAGTTATTTTAAATTAATTATTATTGTTTATTCATCATTTTATCTTTTTTATATAAACTTATGTTGAACTTGTCGAATAACTTATTTTAAGTACATAAAACTACCATCTTCGTAGACAATATAATTTTTTTAAATTTAAATATTGACATTCGTTTTTAATAAAAATATACATATATGACGACTACACTTTATAAACTGTAGGGTTCTTCTTACAATCGCCAAAAGGCCAACTTAACCTTATCTTAGCCAATCTCAAGAGAGATTAGCCTAAAGCGCAAGACATTATAGTCCACAAGTGTGTGCGCAAACAGGCGCAATCTCTATTCCCTAACTCTCACAATCCGTTGGTACGACAATCCGACACGACCGGAAAGAGTTCAGGCGCAGGACCAACGGCTTTACGTGATTTCCAAGGCACGGGAGTGTACGCACTTCCAACTTCCATACTCCGAGCCGCTATTGAGAATTTTCGAAGGAAAGCTCAATAATTTTTTATTGGCTCGGTACCTAGGATTTGAACCCATTGATTTGATTTGTATCTTTTTACGAGCTTTAGTGTCCTCAATAAGAATATTTTGGAAATAAGTGCAAAGTATGAATTAAATAATATATATGTATATATCCCTAAATTTTTGGTTCATGTTACGACATACAACAAATTCCTAGCATACGGAATTGCACATAGTCCTTCTGTCAAGTAAACCCGGCTCGTGTTGCTGTCCCTTTGTTGTCCCTGTGTTACTCTTTACATTTATTGCCTTGTCGAATTCTCGCTACCCCAACTCAATGTCCTTTGCTTTGGTCGTAGGCTTAATGCAACTGCGGTATTAACATGTGAGTTCCTAAAATTTGTCTTATTTCTATTAATTTCAATAGTAAGTCAATTGGTTATCTTCATTTTCATCAAAATGTTTAGCAATATATTTTAAAAAAATATTATAAAATCACATCATAATATATTATCTTACGTATCTATATATCTATAGGTTTTACGTAAAGAAACGTATACCTTATTGTAAAATCTTTTCTCGTCCCGTTTCTTAAATATCATTATGATAAAACGAAATTCATAATTTCGCGAAGAGGGGTGATATTTATGAAAATGATTCATTCATCAATTCCCTGCATGTTTGAAATATTTTTTGCTATGAATATATATCTAAAAATGTATTTTTGTTACCTCAACATAGTAATTCATTACTGAATTTTATTTGAGTGAATATCTTTAGGTAGTAAAATTTCAAGGTGAAAATTAGCATTGTATTCGAATATGCAACGTTTAGATGAAACTTTTCTAACGCAAAAAGGAAACTAGGTCTTATTTATTCATTGTAGAATTAAAATAAATATTGTGTGTGAATGCTTTGTGTATTTTATTTAATGTTTTGAAGGAGCGAGAAATAAATGTTATCTTTTGATCTCTGTATTAGCATCGAGCGGAATGTAATGAAATTATTGAACGAAACTTGACATGCTGAAATTTTGTATGAGTTTTTCCATTTATAGTTATTTAGATGTACAATAATTCGTTGATAATCCCAAAACCCTTTTCACAATCAATTGTTGTCTATTATAAAACGAATATAACTTAGTATACTAACTAATTTGTATACAAGCTAAAGCTAGCACATGAAGTGTGTGAAAAATTTAGCACAATCGGTTTTTCTTGTACTGTTATAAAATTGGAAGATTTGATTCACACCAATAGATGAAATTTTATAATGAAGGTTGTAAAAATATAATTTAATATAAGAACACGTGAGTATAATAATAATAATAAATTGTCATCGGAATTTTATTTCAATTCAGGTTATATTAACATATCCGTAGGCAGATACGAACATCATTAATTCATAAAAAAAGAAAGCGTTGTCAGTAAAATGCTACACGTTATAATACACCTTTTCAAATGACAATTGTAAGATCAAATGCTAATAAACGAGAATGTCTCGTTATATCGTATGTAAAAGGTTTCAGTCATTATAATGTATCTGGTAAAAATAAATTTCAATCAAACGTGGTCGTATTTATATATTTTTTTTATAAAATATAATCTACTACTGAGTTTGTTCAGTACTCGTTCTCCATTCTGAAGTAGTGGAAATTTTTCAAATGATGTGTGGGACTATACTCTTATATGTTGCAGAATTAATTTTATTAAAATAATGATTTTAATTATGTTTCAATTTTTGTATCAAAATGATTGCTTAAAATGTATAAAACTACGATATATATATGGAATAACAATACATATATTTATATACTGTAAACCAATAATATGAATCCCCTGTTTTCCCGATTGACATAAATACGTGTACAGTAAATAGTTATAGGATATTTTCCTCTCACATGCCTCGTGGATCACATCAAGCTAACGCTTCAGGTCAATCGCTAACCCAATAATAATCTACTCAAAGCTCGTAATACTAGTTCATAGCTATAGGATTTCGAAGATTGTCGACAAACGTTGTATAAAATGTGTATGGTATTAAATTTTTACTAGAATGAAACAAAATACTTTAAGTTGCCGTGTGTAATATGAGTTATATCCATTTATTCACTCGTCCATATGCCGTTTATTGGTGGACGGCACACAGTATAAACTGTATGAAAAAATAATTTAGTAGTTTACGTTCTGTTTGACGTCGATCCTCATTGGGAATCTTTTCGCTGGAGTGTTGATTGCCACCGTAAAGTGTATGTACTTAATTAAACGCCCTTTAAATGTACCCCTGTGTACTGTTACTCTATGTAGCGTAACAGCACAATTTGTAAACTTTTACATAATTTTGCATGGATTAATCCAGTTTAAAGTTAAAAATAAAATGTCGTTTGTATAATTTCATTATATTTACGAGGGTTGTGTTTAAACAAAAACATAAAAGATTAAAATAAAAACGAAATGTCCCTTTATTTTTACGCTTTTTTAATTTATACTCGTAAGTGGAGGTTATTGAGACAAAAACTGAATAATTCAAATTCAAATCTAGGGCTGTCATTAGGGACTTTTTTGTATAAATCCCTTTTGTTCTTTTGATACTTATTACATTTTCTTTCAGCGAAAAACAAAATCTCCCGTCGCATGTCACAAAAACTTTAACCACATTCAGACGCTGCGGCGTTGTTTAGACGAGAGGACTACGGCAAAAAAAGCTACGCTTTGTATTAATTATCATATAATATGATAGTTAATAGAACTATAGGATATCCTAAGGAATAATTCGTAAAATATGTGTAACACGACAAATCTAAATAAAAAATACTGATGGATGTTCTAAAAGAAAATATATTTATTAAATCGTATCGTATCGAAATGATGCAGGCTTTGAGCGCTTTATGACAATTAAGGGTTGAATAGGAATAGATCCATTCTATTCTACCAGAACCGCACAGCTTTACTACATATGCAGTAGCTTGCAATTTCGAAGTTACAGTTCCTCTTAAGCACCATAAATATTTACAGATTTGAAACACTCCAATATCCATACTTAAAATTGTCTATAGTCACTCATATAATATAATCAGTCTTTGAAATGCTTGATTCAATTTTGACAAAGTATAAAAATATAACGGTTCGAACGTAAACATTTAAAAACCCTGGAACTTTCTACTCAAATTCAATCGCAGGTAATAACAACAAGTAACGTCACGATACGCAGCGGTATAGGTACTGGAATAGCAAGAAATTTTAAATATTATATAACACGTATGAAACATTGTGTCAATTTGTACATCAGCTATCAAATGAAAATCTTGTTTGGAGCTAACAAGATCAACGCGACCGGATCTCGTGCCGAACCCCTTTTATCCCTTTGTTATCTTACCCAATTTCCACGAAACCTATCAGGTGATTTTTGTAATCTTTTTTTTATATATGTTTGCTACGACCTTACCGTCTAATATTACAATACTACCCTATTTTACGATATTAAATAAGTGTATACAATAATGTAATATTTCTATTGAATATGTCATACTGAAATCGATATGATTTTTTTTATCTGAAAAATAAAAACAGTCGATAAAATTAATTATAGTTAAGTTAATCGATATGATTATTATTATATATACTTTTCTAATTCGTCCCACAACTAGTTACTGCTTCTTATGAAGTTGTTACAATAAATATATAAAAAGATTTGAAGATTAAATTTAATTGTATCTGGTTTCGTATATGATTTAATAAATAAAGTAATTGCGGAATTTCTTGCCGATTATTTTCTGTAGAATCTATATCCTGAACATATGGTAGACATAAATTTATCTTATAAAATGACGATTCATACTCGTAACCGTTCTCTGAACAAAGTGTATTTCGATTTAGTGCTTATATTAATAATACAAAATCCTTTATTCAATATTGAAGCATTACACTTACTTATTGGTAGTCAAACTAGAAACTACCACAGATTCAGAAAAGCAACACCCAGCCCCGATAAGAACCAACATACATACAACTGATTACTATAGGTTTTTTTTATACAATTTTAAATGAAATTAAATATTATACACAACTGACCTAGTGACACATTTACTGGAAATGCGTAATACATTCGTAACGGTATTTTCATATTATCTTGCGAACATTTTATATGACCGTAAAACATCGGCTATAGCTATTATGAGTTATTGTAAATCGGCCTACCAACGCATTTTCTTAATTAGATTACGTATGATGTATGTTTTCTTAATTTTTAGTTTTTATTTTGCATAAAAAAACAAATGTGTGATTTGTTCTTTATGCATTTGCAAATTAATAAACATAAATTAGTCTTTATTTGTACATATGCATATGCTGGGCTCAAAGAACGAAAACGATTATTGAGCGAAAAAAACAGCTCACAACGCGGTGTCCACTGAAACATTCTCGTCGCGAAATTCGTGTTATGGCTTTTATTAAAATCCCAATTTCGAGACGGACCAGATAGATAGAAAATACTAATTTTATAAATCCAAAAGTAACTTTGTCTGTTACGCTAAACCCTCAAACCAATTAATATCCGTTTTAATAAAATGTTATGAAGTAAAATATGTAAAACAAAATATATAATATAAATTTTATAAAATCAGGTAAGCTTGAACCCCAAGGAATGACATAATATTTTATATTATAACTAACACGCGACCGCAGCACTGTGTGAAAACTAGTATTAACATAAATGACAAAGTAATCGGTAACATCAGGTCGTAGGTATTCACTTAATGGAAATATAAAGCCGCTAAATGACAAATAAATAAACAAAGATTACCGCAATAACGTTTCCATCAAACACCCATAACAATAAGAGGTCACAGGGGTTAAGAATGACATTTGTTTCATGGCATCGATTTCAATTTGTAAGCGGATGGGTTATTACCTTTATAAAAATACTGAAAAAGAAATATTTACACAAGATGAAAAAAATACAAACATACTACTTGTACGAAATAAAATAGGTAGGCAGGCAGGCAATGGGTCACCTAACGGTAAGAGGTCACCACCACACATATACGAGTACATTGGCACTGTAAAAAGTATTAAGAATTCCTTAAATAGCCAATCCACCAAAAATCTTGGAAAGTAACATTTTATGTATTAACACTGGTTCACTCAAATTTCAAACCAGAGCACAACAATACTGTGTATAGCCCTAGGAAACACGCAAACGCAAGCCGCACATATACATATATATATGTATATGTTTGAAAGGTTTGCGCTATGTAGAATCGTAGACTTGTCTATTTTGTAGACGCTGATTACATCTTTAGTCCAACTGATAGATGTAAAATATCATAACATGATAATGGAAAATCAACGATATTTGGTTATGTTGCACACACGAGCGATGCACTCCGATAAGTGAAGCGTATTAGGGTAAAGTTAGCAATTCTATATAAACGAACAAAATGAACATGTATTTAGTTAATCGTATTCACATTTGTACATCTAGTCTCGTACAATTACAATTACTTATGTTAACAATGATATTATCCTTCGTTTTATATAAAATAACAAAGTTATGTGTTTGTGACGAAAGCTGTAACGTTTGTTTAGCGTCGCCGGTCGACAACGTGTTATTTGTCACTTAAAATGCAAACTTTGTTAAGAGCTTCATTTAAATACGACAGATGTAATGTTTAGCATGGCTTTAAACGATCATGTTTATTTTATTAAACTATATGCAAATCAATTTATAAGCACATAGTTATTTATAGTGATTGATCCTCTTTCTCTTCGACATAAAATACATCTAAATATTCTTAGTAATATTATTCTGTTATGATAAATATAAACTAGAATAGCAAATTGTATAACTTACGTTTCTACGTATTTAAATTAATATAATAAAATATTTTTTCACAGGTCTGCCTACGACACTCAAAAATTATCCAAAGTTGCCATTAAGAAAATATCGCCCTTCGAGCATCAGACCTACTGCCAGAGAACGCTAAGGGAAATAAAAATTCTCACTCGATTTAAACATGAGAATGTAAGTATTAACTATTTATATGCACGTGTACAACATAAATTTAACCCGTTTAAATTTTCTATGTTTTAAAAAAGGTACAATGTACAAGCTTCTTACCACACTGAAATCCCTAATTTTATTTCAATACAACAGAGCAGTTTTTTTTTTTCTAGAAATTGATGACTTGAACGGGGACATGTTAGTTAAAACTTTTTTTAAGGAACCTTGAGTTACTATTTTAAGTAAGTAAGTTAGTTAGTAAGTTAAAGATCGCGAACAACCCCCTCAATATTCCATTCATGATAATATAAAATATATTTTTTTTAACCTGTATTTATTAATTATATTTAGGTATATAATGTAATATAATTACCAGAATAGTTGCCAGTAACATTATTCTTTGTATACTATACACAATATAAATAATATTTTCTCATTTCGTCTCCGTTACGCGTTGTCAGAAATTAATCTAGTGTATCCCAGGGTATTAATTTGCTCCTTTTATTATTTTTATTTTGCAATTGTTGCCGCGATTTTTTTATTTTTTTATAGTAGGTACCTGCGTATCAAATTAAAAACAAACATTCCAAATACCTTGGGATTTGAAATATTAATGTTTGAGCTTAAAATTGTTCGTGTTGTTCAAATATTTTCTAACAAAAATTCAAGAGTTTTGTGAAATATTATTATAATATGTATAATTTATAGATACAACATGATTTATATTGAGAGCAGGTATTATTATTTCGTATGTCCTGGTTGAGATTTCGGTGTTTTCTTGGATTTTTGCAATTAATAGATGTTTGTTTTGATTGGTTTAAATGGTAAGAGAGAGTAAATCCGCTCGTTTCTACAATTCTTCGGTTTGTCATGATAGTTTTATTATCAATGTGAATTATTAATGTGAGAAATGCCTAAAACATCCCTTTGTTTCAGATTATTGATATAAGAGACATATTAAGAGCAGAAACTATCGACCAAATGAAGGATGTCTACATCGTTCAATGTTTAATGGAGACGGACCTTTATAAATTATTAAAAACACAGGTAACTTATTTATCAATTTTTCTAGCTGAAAAACATATGAAAGATCGTTTATTATTCGATTTTTAAATTTATGTTTTGCCGTATTCCATTCTATAAAAAAAAATTAGATTGCTCGTCGACAACCTTGTTTCCTGTAAACGTTTTACCTCCTCTTTTTGTCTTGTCTTATTCAGTATAATAGTTTTGAACAATCTAAATCGGAACTAAATTGAAATATATTTTTTTTTGGTCAACTTTAGTCTTTAGGGTTATAAGCTATGTAAATAAGACGACCTCAATACACATACCCTTTGAAAGTATAAAGTCATTATGAATTTTGATGTCATTTATTAAGTAGCTTTAATATTTCATTTTATGGATAAATGTAATGTTAATTTTATTAATGTACTTAATTATACAACCACATCTTAACATGACTGTGATTCAGTAAGATTCAATGCATTATTATTTTTACCTTAAATAATACTTATTATAATATCTTATTAGAAAAGCGAAGGCAGAAACTTCTATTGTTTTTTTTTTCTAAACGATAACATTTGTTACAGAAATTAAGTAATGATCACATCTGCTACTTCCTGTACCAAATTCTCCGAGGCCTCAAGTATATTCACTCCGCGAACGTGCTGCACCGAGACCTGAAGCCAAGCAACCTTTTGCTGAACACCACTTGTGATTTAAAGGTAAATAGTTTCATCCCCAATCGTTTAACGAAGGCTCAATGTCGATCAAACTCAAAACCTTAAATACCTTGTATATAATTTAGGATACAATTTTTAATACGGTTTATCTTTGTAAAATAGAAATCTAATAAAGCCTTTCTGTAGTTGATCGATAGATCTGTAGTGCAGGTCGATCTAGCAGCTTAAGTGTGTAGTATTAAATTATTTATATTTAACATTGATGACAATGAGAAACAGTACGGGACTGAGCAGAGAACCCTTTGGTACACTAGAAGGGGCCACCAATGATTGTGATTTATAACTATTTATCATTATATGTTGGTGCCTATTTTTTTGTATGACTCCATCCATATTCTATCAGGGGGGGATTAGTTAAACAATGATATGTATTTTTTTCTGATGAATGTAAAATCAACAATGGCGTATAAGGTCATACTGCCGTTCAAAACTATATTGCTATAGGTAATATGTGCGGTTACCAATAGGTATGTAAGAAAAAAAAATGGCCAAATCTCATTTATTGAAATAATTTAAAATTTTATTTTATAAACTAAATTATTTCCACCATATCGCATCTGTGACACCTGTCGTTATCAGCTGGGCTTCGGTTGAGCTTAGAAATTTGATAAAAATAAATATGAATACTTCACAATTACAACTTGTTTAGTTGGAGGAGAGGAAGGAGATATAAAAAAGGGTGAATGGAATAACCTTTTTGAAATGGAATGAGAATCAGCTTGTATTGCTAATTATTATTTAAAGTGTAAGATGTACATTGAAAAATTGCTCTAAGAACGTAACAAACTTGCATAAAGAAATTATGGAAGAGAAAGTTTTCCTTTCTCTTTCATAATTTCAAGAAAAAGGAAGTTTAAGAAAATGGAAATTCAGCTTACTTATATTTTGACATATCTTTAATGATTTTAAATCGCTTAGTTTAAGTTTATTACGTTACAATTATGTTGTATCGAATTTAGTTGAGCATAACTCCATATATATGTATGAGAAGATAGAATAAGCAAAGAATTTTTAAATCGCAATTTCAGTATCGTCGTGTGTTTTCTTTCCGTGAGCTTATTGCTATGAGCCTTCGCAGACGAGATGTTATTTTAAGGGCGGGATAGCGAATATATTGTATGTATACCTACAGGCTACAACCTTTGTAACATGAAATGCTTACCATATAAATTTACGTAAATATACCGGTTGAAAAATTATATGTGAACATTGAATTATTCTAACAATTTTTTTATCATGTTAACGTGTATAATAAGCGGTTACATAATGTAAAATTTATTTTTACATAATGAAAATAGTGTTACTCAATATTTTTATAAAATATATAAAATTCCATATTTAAATAATTTCAGGCGATGAAAAAACTTCGTCCATAATCGGTTTTCTGTCATATGTTGAGCTTTATATAATACGTTAAATAAAAAATATATAAAGTAAAGTAGATTATATTAAACCATTATTTTTATTAGGTATTTGGTTGTATTAATAAAAAAAAAATACTCAACTACCTGTTACTATGTCAAAGATTAAATTTTGAACTCCTAAAACTTATCCAGACGGGCGCGCTATTGTAAGTCAGGTATTTGGCCAAACAATAAATTAAAATAATAAAGTTTTTACTACAACGATATTGAAATACGATATTGACCGACAAGTGGAAATTGAAAAAAAAACACTTGGAGAAAAATTCTTAATAATGTCCCGGGAAGTCGAACGAGGAAAAATAAAATAATGTAAACAGAATAACAAAAATATACCTTTGAATAGTGTACATCTTTTCCATCATGTCGTCCACTTGCCCTTTTGCCACAAGCAAGGGTCATAACCGTGTATAGATATTGGCAACTGTAAGAAAGATTAGTCACCCCTTACATGACCAACACGCCGCAAACCTTGGAAACAAAGATTTCATGGCCCTTCTGTTTGTAGTTACATATCTCATACCATTCCCTTACGTTCCCTGTTCTATGACCGTAAACTGTGTTAATAGAAACGAGGAGTCATGTTATTTAGTAGGTACGTATTAATTAATTACTACAAACGTTGTACTCATGAGACGCTATGAAACTTTATCCGTTATTATAATAGAAATTTTGTAATTTCATCAGTTACATAAGAATAATATAATTAATTATAATAAATGGTTGATATATATTTAAGTCATACTAAATGTATAATGATGTTTGTTGTCATTTTAATAATATAAACTCGTTAAATATAAAGTCTCTGCGTTTATTGCCTATACCTATCTATTACAGATATGTTACATTTAAACCACTCTTTATACTGTAAAAGCAAAACATTATTTAAATACAATTTGAGCCTAATGGTCCGAGCCGTTTCGAAGAATATATATCTACAAAAATTGCTCATACATTCAGTACTGTAAGATAAGATAAACAACTGTCATTTAAGCTTCGCGATAAAAACTTGCTGTTTCAGAAATATTGAAGTATGTTAATATAATGCGTAAGGAATGTTCGCTGATCAGTAATTATTATTAAGCTCGCGTACGTACTGCCAACGTTCGCTGTGGGCGTAAATTTTTACTCATTGAAACTTTTTGATATTATTGTACTATATTACGTAAGTCATTCAGTAATTTATCGGATGCACTATAAACTTATTACATACATACATTCTGTTGTCTATGTTATTATTAATGTCCTCTTGAACATATTTCGGCGAGGCCGATCCAAAATATTAGCTGCCATCAAGTGTACAACCATAGATGTATTATTAGTCTCATGTAACTTTGTCACTGAAACGTACAGAAAGGCCGTGCTGGCCGTCATATTGAAAATGTCTACTAAAAATATTACATTCGTTAAGTTTAATGATACTGATAATACAGATTTATATATATAGGGATTAAGTCATTATCCGCGCCATATTACGCTAGCCGTGTTTTGGTAGTGATATTAAAACTACTGCGCAGTTAATTGCTACCTATTTCAGAGCGGCAAAGTTACATGGCCGCAATCTGTACTCCCTATTCCCTTATCCGTTTTTATTTTTATAACTGCGGAATTAAATTGTATTCACATTTAAATTATCCAAATGGTCCTTTATTTTAAAAAAATATGACAAATTTGTGTAATTAGCGAACAAATTGAAATATTCGCGACGTTCTAATGAATTGCTCTTAGCACTAACTTGTTACCATAACGAAAGCGCTAAACGCCTATCCCGCTGTGTTGATAGACCTCGTTAGCTTTAATATCTTCGCTTCATCTTGTTACGCAGACTCTTTGTGAACTGACAAACTATTTATTGTGAAGGACTTTTATGCTAATGCTTCTTATTAAAAAATTTCAGCATTCTGTTATTTTAATTTATGTGAATCCGGGTGTAAATAACTTTGTTTAATCTCATCTCAAAAGAGTTAACATCTTATATTCCATGTTTGATATCTCATTGACAGTGAAACAAATAGCTTATTTTTCTTACCATAACGCGACTCATTTGCAAGTTTATCAAACAACTATTAACTTAAAATTAAACTTAGCTAGTCAATAAAAAATTAAATTGGCAAAATCTTGAAAGCAGATAGTCGTGGCTGTGATTTCCAAAACCGATGATATATTTTGTGATTGACATACATATTTATATACATTTGTTATTCTGTGTTTTTTTTCTCTGTTTTTTGTGTCTACCCTCTATCTCCCCCCATCAATGCTATATATTTATATATACATATACAGCACGAAGAAGACTACAGTGAAAAATTTTAAAGAATAATTTGTTTTATAGAAGTGAAATAAACGTCAGATAACTTCAGAATTGAATAGATTAAATTCTTAGCTTAATAGCTTTTCAAACTCAAGAATTGATAAATTCTGCTAATGTCAAAATCTCAATCTTTATTCAGTACATAACCATTATATTTACTTATTGATCTATAACTTATAATTCAAGCACTTACTTAATACTTAAGTGGCTCTTCGTCCTAAAATTGCCGTTTCGACCAAAATTAAAATCTTTTGTCCTTCCTCGTTTATTTTGTTAATCATAAAAAAAATTAAGTTGGTTGGTCGGTGATTAAGTTACAAGATATTCAACGTAAATTAAATTAAAAAACAATTTTGTTTTGTAATTAAATTACTTTGCGAAAAAAGTGTAAGTAATTGATTTTGCGACTGTGTACTCCGTAAATCTATTTCCTGAGCGTGTTCCGGTGTCGAATGAAACGTGCGTCGAGTGTAGGATCTAGAACGTGTGGTGTTTGTACATATTATATTGAACATTTGTTTCAATTTAATACACTTTGATTCTCGATTGATCTTACTTTATAATTGTTTTTTAGAATTTTTATTCTGAAAATTTTTTGGTACGAAGATGACGGTAATATTAAGTATTTTAATAAAGATATCTAAAACCAATCTTATATTATCTTTATAAGATTGTTTTTATTTAGACAGTGTTGCAATAATCTGTATAAACCTACCATTGCCCATATTATTGTGTCATTGGATAATTTTACGATTGCTACTTCAACAACCATGATATATAAATATAATGTAATGTAAATGTTTTCACGCAGCAACTTTGACCAATTGGTCGACATGATTTTTATCATAGAGAAATTATGTTAGTCGTAGGGTGACATAGACTACTGTTATTAAAAAAAATATAATAGAAACTGCGGCTAAAAAAAGTTGCGTTTTATTTATAATAAGTAATAGAGTATAAATAAAACGATCCTGTTAATATATATATAGAATAAATGTATTATTTTCGTTTTTTTTCTGAATTATTTTAAGTCAGGAATTTACTGTCTGAATAAGTTTTTTACGTAATACTGATTTGTAATTGTTCTGTGCAGATTTGTGACTTTGGTCTCGCAAGAGTGGCGGACCCCGACCACGATCACACGGGATTCCTCACGGAGTACGTCGCAACGCGCTGGTACCGCGCGCCGGAGATCATGCTCAACTCCAAGGTAAATAGCCTTCAATAGCCTATATATGTCCAATCGAAATTATCTTCCTGGCCAAAGTCGGTCATGGTAGCCATTCTCAATGGAGGCTAGTCAACTGATTAGGAAATATATTGTACAAATGTGTGTGGAAAACAGGTGCGTTATCGATTCCCTCACTCCCTCCCTGGTTTAACATGCCTTCCGAAGGGCGGACGATGACGATGCCTCGGGATAGGCAGCCTATTTAGTTGGCTAATAAACCAAGGAGGCAGTCAAAACTGATAATACATGAATGCGTCAGATTTTCCACAGTTCCATTTACTCTCCTTTGACGTAGAAAAATGAGTAAAATTGATAGAAGTGTAATTAAATATTAGTTTTCATTTTTACATTCATTGGGTAATTTTAACTTTAATTATTTTGCTCGCGGCATTATTAGTAGCGGTGAACGATCGGCGTAAAAAGTCTATACATTTTACTGTATCATACAATATTATATATTATTAATCTTTTTTGTTATATTAACAAAATGCTTATTAATGCGAGTCTAGTATATTTTTATATACCTATTCATCGTGAAAACATGTGCGGAGACCAGCACGTGTCTGATAAACAAAGTGTTTCTATTGTCATTGGAGTAGCGTATTTTCAGTCAAATGAATTTTCTCCTTAGGAGGAGTAAATGGCAAAACGTTTACACGTAAACAGACGATACATACATACAATTATGTGTAAAGTACATATTTGTTATTTAATAATTTTTGTTTGGAGCTAAAATAAACATTTTTATTCGACTTTTTATTTGTTGCTTGAAGTCAGGTTAAAGTTTTTTTTTTGATTAAAAAAGCTATAGGGTAAAAGCACTGTACGCTTCCATTTTCCTTAACAACTTCTCCCAGTTGTAGCATTATGTTGACAGAATCTTTACCCGAGTTCAGAAGAAAATGGATGTGTTTATGATTTTGCATAAAAATATTTTCAAACATTCAAGATGTCGTCTAAATGCTCTACCGTTTTTTGGACAAAGACCTTTTCCGACTGAGAAAAAAAGATTCGGAGATTATTCCACTATACCGCTTCTCTGCGGATTAGTGAATCTCTTATATGTATATGTAGTTACATCCAACACATTTTCTAACTGTGTTTTATTTTGCCTTATAGCATGTGATGAATTATACATACTAGACTTGCATCAGTTAAGATCCACATATCTTATCTACTGCGTCATTTCAAGTGCGGTTTGAGTCGAATTGCGATTTCTTAAAAAAAAAAACAACTTTCCGATATAGACTAGAGTAAATATAAAATGGAATGTGAAAACATTAAAATAGCTACTTTCGTTTCGTTTTCCAACAATTCACGAGTGAAATCTTACAGAATAGCACAGCAATACAATATATTGATTTTTGGCGGCAGAATAATCGATGAGTAGTTGGTACGTATCCAGACCGGCCTGAACGAAGCCCTACTACTGGCCGAAATACATAATTCTCTTTTTTTTTAAATCTCTTGTAACATATTCGGTTATACAATTATATATATATTCGACATAAAGAAGTTCTTCATTATTTTAAGCACCAACGGCATCGCACGGTCGCTCGGATTGCAATTTAATGTAATTTTTTTTTAATTGTACTTCAACACATAAAAGAGACTTGCCTGCAAAATATTCGAGTGGAAAGAGATATTTCGTTGAGATGACTGCATAATTTTATACTGTTTGAACGGTATTGTTACGCTCTTATCGATCCTTTCAACAATGATCTCTATTGTATTTAAGTAAGACTCAATTTTCTATATCATAATTCATCGCGAAACACAATAGATTGAAATCTGCGTTAATTAAAATATGGCGAGCGGGTGAAGTAATGAAACTATCGCGTTTTTGCGGTACAGCGTTTTATATTACTTTTTGTTTTTGACTAAAGTTACAAATGATATTTGTATGAAATAAATCGTTCATTGGTAAGTGAACGATTGTTTTATTCGACCCCAGTATACGATTTAAGTATGATTTTAAATGATCAGTATTTGTTCGTGATAAATTAAGTGGATTATATAAGTATATAAAAGTAAGTATATAAAGTTATAAAAGGGTATAAAAGTAAAGTGAAGCATGTTCAACTTAGAAATTGTAATCTTAGAATTTTGATTGTGATGAAATGCGGCCCAACTTTATCAAGCAAGAAAAATATATTCTAATATATAAGATTAATGCCTAATGCATGTGCACCAGTATAGAGAATTTTGGATTTTCAATGTGTACATTTTCGTTATATTTCGCTATCTAAAAATTAGTCATGTGGCTTTAGTGATATTGTCTATTTAGAAATAAACCTGGAGCACTTTTGCTGTTTTACATGCGAAATTGTTTCTATCTTCAGGCAAACTAACTTATGTTACATGTAGTGTTTGTATGAAAATGGGGGTCGTTGAATGATAAAAAAGTAACCTCAGCAAAAGCAAGATAAGTCCACATTATAACCACATAAAGTATCCTTATAGTAAAATGCTTTAGACTGTCACGCTACTCAAATTTGACGGCTCAATTTTATACCGATATTTAATCTATAAAGAAACATATTCAGATGCAAACGGGAACGGAACTCTTCTGAGATGTTACAGAACTCACGACGTTAATATTTAAATGTTCACTTTAGCGATTCTATATACATTTGCAGATAGCCTGTCAATACTTTCAACCCTTGAACCTTTTATGTAACAGCGACAAAACGAGTCTTTTGTAAGCTACGTGTAAATATTTACTTGTTCGTTTGTCTGGTTCAAATCTTGCAACTGAATTTTAAACCAATTTCACACAACCGATTGAGCGAAAAATTTGCAAACCTTTGTAATGTCAAAACAATCTATTATACTAATTTTGTTACTTCAAGTAAATGGGTTAATTAATTTACAATTCAAATTTGAAATAATACACCAATAAATTAAAGGTCGAAATAAATTACAATAAATTATCAGTATTCAGAGTATTTTAAACAACATTTCTGATAAAGTTAAAAAAAATAAACCAAATTTCTCCCTAAATAATTTAGCTTAATTTTCAAAATTGATACAAAAAAAATTGAAGCCGTAAAATATTATATCGGTCAGGGAACGGATCCTAAAAACACAAAAGTTTTTTAATCAGAATCCAATCTTTCATTGGTATCCCTCGCTTTATACATTATATATTTTTCATTACGGATAAATATTGTGAACGGACTTTTACAGTTTCGCTTTTGTAAATCGATATTTTATTATCTTCGCTAGCCAATACTTGTTTAAGCTAAGGCCTGAGCACACATCATTAAAAAAAGGTAAAACAAATTAAATCTAAAGGCAAAGAGACGGTACAAGCTTTGAATTTCAAACAAAAAATAGGTTTTGCTTTCTAGTTAGACTTTTCCACGTTTCTGATTTTTTTATTTCCATTTGAGTCAACAATAAAGTGAAATTATTTTATTGTTGCATTCGTTTCATGAACAAGTAAGTCTAGTAAGAGATATCACCTACATTGTTGAAATATTAGTGGCAGTTTTTTTATTCAGGATTTAAAATTTGATGATGATGTTTTTACCGATTTCGGCCACTGCGGCCAATCTCATGGGAGACTAACCAACTGCATAGGATATATTGTAGGGCATTAGCGTGCGCGCAAAAATAGGTGCACTTTCACAGTAAAGGAGTATTACTCATATAATCCGATAGGACGGCAATCCGACACGACTGGAAAAAGTTAAACCAATGGCTTTACGAGCTTGCGTTAATGATTATATATATGACTTTATCCATGACTTGTCGCTGGTTGGCGTGGTTAGTAGATACTTGCCTTTCACGCCGAAGGTTGGGGGTTCGAAGGCGGGTTCGATCCCCACCCAGGACAGACATTTGTGTGCATGAACATGTCTGTTTGTCCTGGGTCTGGGTGCAATTATCTATATAAGTATGTATTTACAAAAGAAAAGTATTATATGTTGTATATCAGTTGTCTGATTTCCATAGTATAAGCTCTTCTTAATTTGGGATCAGATGGCCGTGTGTGAATAATGTTTCAGGATATTTTGTTCACCACTACCGTAAATACTTTTGTTTCGAGGTCAAACGATCCCCTGTATTGATACGAATGTTCTTTATCCAGGGCTACACTAAATCAATAGACATCTGGTCTGTGGGCTGCATCCTCGCCGAGATGCTGTCGAACCGGCCCATTTTTCCGGGCAAGCACTACCTTGACCAGCTGAATCATATCCTTGGCGTATTGGGCTCACCCAGCCAGGAGGACTTGGACTGCATCATCAATGAAAAGGTATGCGTAATATTTAATGGTTTTGTTTTCACTTAAATAAGTAACATGATTTACGCTGCCGTTTATTACGCATAATTTAACTTATTTAAATTATAACCGCATATACATATAAATAAATAATATTTAAGTGCTTGTCTGTGATCTCAAAATAACGAACTGCCTTTTTAAAGTTAATGTTTGCGTTAGTTACCAAAGTTACCTTAAGAAACTTTTTTAAATTTTTGTTTATTACCGCTACATACGAGTGCATGCCTTTTAAGCTTTGTCGTTTGAAGAAAAAAACACAACTAGAAACTTATAGTACTTTTTATTGTTTTTCAAACTATTCACCACGTAGCTTAATACACTTTTCCATTCGCTCAAACCATTATAACATTTATTCCACTCTAAAGTGGGGGTGTTCAAAATGGCTGACTTGAAAGCATCGACTGCTTCTTCACCGGACTGGAAACTTTGACCACGAAGACATTTCTTAATTTTAGGAAATGTAAAAAAAATCGTTAGGGCTTAGGTCAAGAATTTCTACTTTTTCCTGCTTCAAATACTCAATCGTTTGACGAGCGCTGTGTGAGCTTGCGTTGTCGTGGTGCAGGATGATGCGTCGCTTTGAGTTAGATTCGATCTTTGAGAATTAGTTGTCTCACAGCAATGATGTTATCTTCAGTGAAGGCGGATTTTGAGTGTCCTTCGCGAGATTTGTCACTAACACTAGTATGTCCACGCTGGAATTCTAAATACCAGCGTTCCACAGTCCGCAGACAAGGGGCTTCATCACTGAACACAGATGTTAGCTCTTCAAAAGACTGAAGCCGTGTCAGGCCTCTTCTAAAGTTGTAGAAAATTATTGCACGAACATTTACGTAACCTGACAGATTCCAATCGAAGCTGTGACTAAACAATAGCATTAATCCTAATACTTTCAACTGTTTTGAGATTCAAAATGTATACACATTCGAATATAGAACAGTTCCAAATTCAAAATTGCCGGGAAATATGGAAACGCAGAACTTAAAAGGCATGCCTAGTATTTAAATATTTTGTATCTTGTATAATTCAAATAGGCGTTATGTACTATAAAATTGTAGATTTTGAAGGATTTTCGTCACAAAATGAATTCAACATTTGCGAAGTCGCGGCTTTTACTGAAACTTTATAAAAATAACGTTAAATGGTACGTATATTACCACCCCACTTCGTTACAAAATTGTATATTTTCTTAAAATAGTACAAATTTATTTTTCATAAAAAAATACAATTTATTACTCTTTTGCTTGTTTCCTATTAATTTATTCCATGCTAATGAGGTGTACTTTTACGTTAACAGTATTCCCTGGTGATACAATAATTTAGTTAAATTACAAAGCCGTTAGAGCCTGTGCTGCGACGTTGTTTCTTAACGGTATACTGAAATAGTCGCTCCGTAAAATATTCCTTAATATATAATACGATTATGTGAGCTGTTACGTTGCAACATTCATGTTTTGTTTTTAATTTTCTTTTTATATTTTCAAGCTTTAAAAAAAAAACAAACACAATGTCAGCGATAAGCGATAGCAGAAAATGTGCGACACATGAATCTGTGAATCGGTTTCAGTTTACAACTGTATCCATAATGATTAACATTAATAGTTTATTCATGAACTCGTACAATGACTCAATGTCAAACTTGTTTATTTGTCTTTACGAGGAGTATTAACTATCGTAATAGGCTATACGATACTAACTAGCCGTTTAAATTGATGATAATAGGAGAAGCATCAACTAGTAAACACGACAATAAAACAGAACAAAAGTCGTGACCTTATGTGTCTACGTCAAACCACCCTTGTCAGTAAACAATAAAACTACCTAAAGTAGGTTGAAGCCGAGATGGCCCAGTGGTAAGAAGGCGTGAATCTTAACCGATGATCGTGGGTTCAAACTAGGGCAAGCACCACTGAATGTTCATGTGCTTAATTTGTGATTATAATTCTCATCTCGTGCTATATGGTGAAGGAAAACATCGTGAGGAAACCTGCATGTGTCTAATTTCACTGAAACTCCGCCACATGTGTATTTCACCAACCCGCATTGAAGCAGCGTGGTGGAATAACCTTCTCCTCGAAAAGGGAGAGGAGGCCTTAGCCCAGCAATGGGATACTCACAGGCTGTTACAGTAACGGTGCTTTGCTGTTTCGTTGTTCATGTAGTCGGTAGACCTGTGCAGACAGTGACAGTGCAGTTACAGTAATAGACTTATTAAAATGATAAAACATTAAAGAACGAAAATTAAATATAAAATTGTTGTTTTAGATTAGTTTTTTTTACTTTTAAGAAACGTCGTCAAAGTCAAACGTCAACTTTTTACAACATTACGTGTTGTAAAAGTTTTGTTATAAAACCAATCGATATCTCCCCATTGGATAATAATATTGTCTATTATTATTTATATAGTCTGAATATAATCTTAATAATTGTGTCTGGTGATTAAATTTAAAACCTCTTAACAGTTATCCTAAATCTATCTATCAGTAATTATTTGATAATTAACACACGCCTAACGTGTGTAGAAGACTTTTAATTACTATAATGTATGTATGATTAGCTCGAAAACAAGTAAACTATGGCCTTGTTAACTGGAGCCGCGTAAACTTTGTTACGGCGAGGTAGTGTTGACGTAGTTATTAGGTACAATTAATTTTCAAATAGCGCTAATTCAGGCAAATTTGACGTTGAATTTACATTCTATGTAGTTGTTTCAAGTTGAAATACTAATTTTATCTCTCTCTCGTTCTCTCTCTCTCTCCCTCTCTCCCTCTCTCTCTCTCTATCTGTGTCTTTCTATCTGTGTCTCTATTAAAATATACTACATATCTTTGCCTGATTCTGAAATGTATAATTATTTTCATTGCTTGCTTGAACTATTATTTATAAGTCCTCTAAAGGCCAACTCATTTTAGACATTAATAGGAAATGCTGATATATTTTTGAATAACTTTCCTGAAAAAGTATAGATTCTAGATTAGATGTGTACGTATATAAGTTTTTTATATGTATCATTTGTATATTACTACCCTTTATATATTAACTTGACTGCTTCGTTAGCCTAGTGCCTAGAAGTAAGGCCACAGATCCGGAGGTCCTGGGTTCAAATCCTAGGTTGGGCCAATAAAAAGGTTTTGAGTTATTCCGTCGTAAATTCTCCCGGGGTCTGGAAATTGGTTGTTGTGTACACTACCGTGCCTCGGATAGTACGTAAAGCCGTTAATACCGCGCCTGAACTCTTTTCGGTCTTGTTGGATTGTCGTCCCATCTGATTATGAGAGTTTAGGAAAAGAGAGTGCGCCTGTGTTTGCGCACACAATTGTGCACTATAATATGTCCCTCGCAGTTAGCTAATCTCTCTTGAGATTGGCCGCCGTGGCCGAAATATAATGGATCAGTTGATTCCATTTCTTTTTTAATATTATAATTTTGTTATTACATAATAAATAAAAACCTTTCAATTTCCCACTGCTGCGGCCTCTTTATGAATAGAATTAGTGGGTTAGTATTATAAATGTTTCTGAAATATATTTTCTTTTTCATAAATATCCCATTTATCTCACTCTACTTCCTCACCATTCTTCCTCTTGGGAAATAAATTCAATGTATCCTAATATAACATTAGAAACGCAACGACTCATCGATTTGAATTTGTAGATAACCAAGCATCTGTATATCTTGTTTATCTAACACAGGTAAATACGAAGAGATAAATATTACATTTTAAACAATTGAATCGATCGAGACAAAACCAACAATACAATCATTGTTTTGAAGATTAAGAATAAACAAAAACCTCACCATTGTGTTCTTAGATTAATCTCTCATGTTGTACGGACGAAACGGTTTGTACAGGCGACTTCGATCGTTTGGACTATTGTGATGATGAAAAAGGAAAATAAACGCTATTTGCCTCTATAACTAGACTTACAAATTTATAGTAAACACTCATAGAAGATATTTTGCATGTTAATTTTTTTATGTTAAAGAACTAATTCAATGTAATTTTAATTGTTATAGTTGTATAATTAGTTATGATTTGTTTTAAAAATAATAAAAAATATATTACGTTTTTATTAACTCGCTTTGGGCGAAGTCAAAGCGAAATGTGGATTTTTTTTAATTGATTTCAGTCCCCTGGGTCATAGAAGCTGAACCAACATGTTAAATTCAATTCCGTAGGAATTTAATTGCTTCTAATTCATCATGCAAGATTTCACTTAAACAAACTGACAAAGTTTCCAAGTTAAATAAAAGCCTGTCAAAAAAAGGTTTTATAGCATTAATTTCTTAATGTAGCGTACTTTCTTCCACAAACAAATTTAATTAAAATATTTTATCAGTGACAACCAATCGGATAGATATATACTTTCGCATATATCATATCATTATGGATGTAATTAATGGTTGAAAATAATGAGACTGTACGAAAATGCCGGTTACTTCATATTTAATGGAACATTAATTTATAGAAGATTAATTTCTGCGGTGAAATTGTCGGAAGTGAAATCATTAATTCTTAATGGTTATATTAAATATGCAGGCAGATATCAAATAGCAACGATTCCCTCAATCTGGGCTGTTTAATATCTGTAATTAATGATATTTTAAGGAAGGGAGAAATTATGTTTTAAGTGACGTTTGTTCTGTGAATCATCGTCAGCCGTTTCCCAACTTTACATTTGAAGCGTAATTTTCTAAACATCTATCTCTCTTACTCTCCTATTGTCTGTATCTTATAATTCACTCCTACTGAAACTTTTCAACACTATTTTGAGTTAAGTTATAAACTGCGAGGGAACTGCCAGGGACTGTAGACTAGCTATAGGCAACGATGATTCGTTGCCTATAGCTATATTCATTCATTTCTCTAAAGTTCTTTCACGCAGTGATCTGCGTGAAAGAACTTTAGACATGACAATAAGATTTTCGGATGTCTCGGAACATTAAACTGTTAATTATGAAAATTAATGGTTTTTCGACTTAATTCGTTAGACTTAATTCGACTTAAAATAACTGTCGGTCATTCTTCAATTTATCCGTTATATATTATATACTAGATGCTATTTAATTGTGTACTGTTTATTGCGCTTGTTTTTTAGTCTTTACTATTAATATCGATTTTTAAATTATTATATCGTATCATAAATATTTCATATATTTAAATAACTCATAAACCATGAATAACCCATAGTTATTGTGTTATTTATGTCTGATATCTCTGCATAGATTTTCATGTAATCTATACGTATAAGTCAAAAAAGTATTAAAAAGATTAAATGAATAATAAATATTTATTTTTTTAGTAAATAAGCTAACGCTTGACTGTTATCGCACCTGATGGAAAGTGATGATACAGTCTAAGGTGGGGCGCAGATAACATTTAGTCAGATCTCGATAAGCAACACAGACGGCTTTTACGTTAAAAGTATTAAATTATAAATTAATTAAATAACTCAAATTTCAAAACAGTGTAAAATATTTTACTACGCCCAAGGCGCCTTATATTATGAAACCAAGTTAGTAATGTACGCTACGCCTTGGGACTAAGTAAAATATTTTTCATTTCGTTCTAAAGTTTGAGTATTAATTTTTAATATAGAAATTTCCTTTTTCACTGTTGCCAATTAATTAAAAAAGTTAATGTTCATCATTAAAAGATTCCTTCCCAACGGATGTGATAAAAAATAATAAGGTTTTACAATTTCGCCTGTTATACGCGAACTATATGAACACATTACACCATTAACGCCCTACATCTAGTTACGCCAATACGGGGGATAGAATGCAGTGGTTCAGAGAGTACAGGCGTCACTTTCGATGGTAGAGTTAAGTTTGGTTTTTATTTTAATAATAAATTAATGTATAATATACCGTTACGTGAAACGATATAGTAAATATATTACTAGCAAATACTTTAAAAAAAATCAGTTTCATAATTACGTAGTCAGTATTTGTGGTAGGTCACGAACTGTACGTTATTATTAATACGTTTTTTCGAACTACAATTACCATTTCGTTTCAATGTTACAACAACAAATATATTATTTGCTCAATCTAAATACATATCACCTCTAGCTCCAGCAGCGCCATCTATTTTTTCACATTTTCAATGACACTATTTATATACAAATCGACTTCCCTTATCTCTATACTTCATTCCATGTAGTACGATACAAACATTAATTTTAATTATGAAAAATTGTGATTGAAATATTAATATATCGCTAGGGAAAAAAGCGTTTTTGCATGTTAGAGTTCGACGTCTATGTGTTGCTAAAAAACACACTCTCCCTTGCTAATGTGATTACAAAACATCAAAAGAGAAAACCAGGGAATAGGCTATCGCGTTGCAATTCAAAAGAACGAACGAAAAGTACGAAATCGAATTTTAAGATCATACAGTATGTTTTTATTGATCTATGTTATGATTCCATTTTTTATTTAAAACGACTAATACTTACTTACGAACGAAGTACATTTATAATAATTAATCATAGAATTATTAACGAATGAAGAATATTAAATAAGAAATTAGTTATTTAGAATTCATCGTTTAGAATTTAGATATATTTTCTAGGTAAACTAGGTTTCCGATTTAATTTGATGTAGATAAAGTCAGGGATTAGACAAATATTTGTTTTGTATTCGGCATATTGAACAGGTTTACCGAACATTAAATATTTCTACATATGTATATATATACACTATATAAAATATATATATTTCTACATTATGATCGCCGAATATTCAGATTCGTATTAAGTAAAAGCAATATTCGTTTCATCACTAGATCGTGATGATATATAGGGTTTTATTTTCATATTCCATTAAATGCATTCGTGAACAGGTCTCTGTATTGAAATAAATGTTACTGGATTAGGGCTTTGTGCAAGCTGCGTGGGAGCACCCACGTATCAGTTATTCTTCAGCCAATCGTTACTACTCTATAACTTTTTTTCCGTTTGAAGTATGATTGTGGCAAAGGATTTACAGGAACAAAAGATGTAACAGTTGTGTGGTGGTTGATTATCGTCGTAGGTGTCTTTATAAAATTTCTTTAACAAATATTTAGTATTTAAGTCGTGATCACATATTTATCTATTTAATAGGAAACCAACATATATGCCTCATTATTTTTAAAGCCAACTTCAAAATCTTTATTAAACATAAAATAATTGTATTTTTATTTCAGTTCAAAAGTATTCGAATTACAAAATAACAAAAAAAAAATTGAAAGTGAAATAATATCAATATCAGGATTTAGGTTTTATAAAAAAATATTTACCTCACTAATGAAATTGATATATTGCAGAAGTTCCTGATACGGGATGTGTTTGTTTAGGGCGAGTTGTTTCACCGCTAAATGAATATAAACGGACAACGAAGTCTCTTGTTTCCGAACAATGTAATGTAACTAGCGCGCGCAAACTAATCAAGGCTTATTGTTGTCACTTTTGGACTTTTGCGTACATTTACTATTATATATATACGTACATAAGTATACACACACAAGTAATATATAAGTAAGCGCCTGCAACTAAGCAGACTCAAACATTTTGTATTTGAAATGATTTGGTTTTGAAACGTTACGTTACACGTATACTTTAAAGTAATACTAAAATTCGATCATCTTACTCCCATAGTACCTACTTCACTTATGTAAAAATATTCGTAGTCGTTGGCCATCCAAAAATGTTTAAAAGCCTTTAAACGAAATCTATCTCGATCAATATTGAAACTGAAACTTAGATTGTGATACTGCATGGTACTAAAGATGCAGGCACATTAAAATAAATTAAAGATAAGATACATCAAACGAACGGAAGAAATGTTTTTGCATTAGAGAGTTCTTTTACTGAGAAGGGTTTTATACTATATAACAACATGGTTCGACCGACGAGCGGATCGGTATCGTTTAACGCGAGTGACACCGTACAAGGGTCTGAAAACAGAGGAGGCTAATGGAAATTTCCTTATTTACCTTCTACCGAAAGAAATCTAAATGTATAAATAAATTATAATGTATGTTTGTTCTCTACGCGTTCCTAAACCATTCATTTGATTGTGATTGAAACTTTGTTTAGTTGTCTAGCGTGTGTCCGTTTTATAATCTGTGGCTATTGGAATCTGTCAGAGTGACAGTTTGCGACAGTTAATGTATTGCATTTTGTTGGTAGTACATATGATATAATAAACAAAAAAAAATTGTAATTTTCAACTATATTTACAGAAGCGCAAATCCATATATTTTACAAAGATAGCGATGTTATAAGATATTCGCCATAATTAAAAAAGTATAATATAACCTTCATTAAATTTAGAATGTCCTGTAAAACTCATGACAATTTACATGTAAAAAGAGATTGTGACTTTAAACGTCTAAACCCTTTCGAACATTTGTCTCATGATCGAGTTATTGGATCGTTTTACAATAGAAAAGTATATATAGAATTTCAAAGTGGTTGATATTCATTGCGAAGGGCTCTAAAGGCTCACTTAAGCAATTGGAAACGCTCTAGTTTATTTTTAAAGATTCCATTGTGTAGTGGATCACCGAGAATATACTATATTTTAGATTTTATTCTTGAAATTGGCTGATTTGTATGTCTGTAAATTAAGGTCAAGTTGAATCAGAATTTTGAATAACTATCACCTGACCGATTAAGCTGAAATGTGACCAAACGTTGATGTGTATTTAATGATGATCACAATACAGACTAATCTATACAAATATTATATATGCGAAAGTAACTCTGTCGAGTTACGCTTTCACGTCTAAACCAGTAAACCGATTTTGATTAAATTACATTACACTGCAATATGTCAGTCATCAATATGGCTGTCACGTTTATAGATATCTATCTTTCTATATAGAGTATATATTTCATGTATGTATGTATGTAAATCGATTCGATGAAAGGTTGTTCAAAAGAATACATTTACAACTTTTTATATTTTTTCTTATGGATCGATGTAGTAAAGAGAATGTTTTTTTAGTTTTAGTTCATATTTTATCGTGAATTCTATAAGGGACAAATTCAAAGAATCGACATAAATAATTATTTATTGGAATCAAATCAACATATTGGAGGGTTCAGCTTAATATCAAAGTCTCCATAGAACCAAATGAAGTTATATCATCCAGAAATACTAGAAATCACGTGACTAGTAGCTAGCCTTTTGACACCTTTCTTTATTCCATATAAAAATATTCTTTAGTATGTAAATTATATGTTACACCTTCATTCCGAGATAACATTTGAATAAATATTTATTTTAATGATGTTCTACATCAATGCTTAACTCAGGGTGTGGATAAAGGTTTCCCTCAGCTCTGGAAGGCAGTTGAGTTATATGCTAAATTATTATTTAATTACTTAGGAAATAACAGTGTTGGTGTTTTTAAAAGAAAACCGTTGCAGAAAAAATTGCAAATATATATATTTTTTAATTGAAACTTGTATTTTTCTTATTGATTATATTTTTAACCGAATCAAGAAAACAAGTCGCGTTCCCCATGTTTATGATTTTGTCAGAAACTTCACTACTTTTTTTTTTAATCATACGCTGGTATTACATGTATACTTATTGGAAGGTTCTTGTATATAAGATACTATTTTTATGTAGAGACTTGTAATTATAATAATCGTATTTATTGTGGGATGAAGTGGTTATTTTTTTATCTTGTTAATTTTAATAAAGGATAGTCAATTAAGTACAGTACGGAATTTATATTTCCATTTTTTTCCTAGGCTCGCAGTTATCTGGAGTCGCTGCCTTACAAACCACGCGTGCCGTGGACTGTACTGTTCCCCGGGGCGGACCCTCGCGCCCTGGACTTGCTGCACCGTATGCTCACTTTCAATCCGCACAGGCGCATCACCGTTGAGGAGGCCCTCGCACATCCTTACCTGGAGCAGTACTACGACCCTAATGATGAGGTAACTTATATAAACTCGAAATTAGACCATAGTCATTATTTTAAATTTGGAAAAAAAAACGTATATTAAATTGCATGTTTCGAACACTATTTTTTACTAATGTTTCGAAATATTTTTAGCGATAACACTAAAGATCGGCAATACCTACCAAAAACTGTAATAAATATAAAATATTCTTCTATTGTCATTTTACAAATCTTCGGACTCGGAAAAAATCAACTTCGAAGCGACGACAAAAACACATAGATAATATTCATAATAACGTAATATCGTACCTATTTTGTTGAGTGCTTGAGCATTATATATAAATTTTCATACCAGTTTATTAAAAAATATAAACGCTTTTAAATCGCCAATGAAGTAACACTAACTGGTATATGTTAAATCATATTTTACTTAAATTGATTTCTGTAAAATTATCATATTTATATGAAAGCGAAACAAACTCGTCCGTACTGAATTTACTTGAATGTGTTTTCAATCTAAAAAGTGCATTCGCCTGAAAAAAAACGTTTACCGACCTCTAACTTCAGTCATACATGAGAAAATTCTCATTTAAATTTCCTTATAGAGAAATGACTGGCAAAATATCTATGAAAAATTGTTTCTATAATTAGAAATGATGAAGGAACTCTAATATAATATTAATAGGAATATATTAGATTATAGTAGTGTAGTTTTTTTACTCTATTGTTAATAGCTTGATTAATTATACATTTCAAATTACAAGCTAAATAAAAAAAATTATACGTAGCAAGATAATTTAAAAGCGAACACGAAACGTATAAAACAGAACACTTTGACGCGTAGCCGTTGAACTGACTGGTATTTTCTTCGAAACAGTTGTTATACTGCTTCATAAAAACGTCATAAAACCTCCTGACCGCAGACAGCGGAATAAACCTGATTTGTACTGAAACGTGTAAATAAAATATACTTATGTCGTTACGTACAACTTTAACGATTGTTTTTCGTATTTGTACTACGAAATACTTTTCTTAAAATTATATTTACCTTATATAAGAATTTTAAGAACTTCTATTAAAGAAATATATGCATAAATTAAAAATAAATATTTGTTTATTATTTGTATTAGCGGATATTACTGAAATTCCTCCAAGTAATATTATATTATTATTATTATATTATTATTACGGTATTATTCACGATCTGCCTTCCGCGGGGAAATCGAATTAACAACAATAAACGCTCTCGGGACCTGACCCGAAACGGTCGAGCGGTGGAAAATATTATACCTCATATTTGCGTTATTACCCTTATAATTAAATAAATACATTCTTATTATTACTTTTTAGGAACAATAGGCAAAGTATCGGACATATTTATAAAAAAAAAAAACAAATAAAATAAAGAGCTATTGCAACCGGTGCTGTGTGTGCATGTGTTGTGTTTTAGCTTTAGTGTGGAAAATATCTACAGCATGTATTTTCTCTAAGTACTAATTTTATTAATTCAGTAATATCTTGCCCAGTTATACGTACAGATTTCGATAAAGACTTATAGTTTCTACGCCACCTCGCTTAAAATATATCATGCCGATATATTTAAAAAAAATAGCAAGTGAAATAATTAGAAAAATTGGAGCGATACCATTTCATACACAATATGCAATACATTCAATATATAATAATGAAATCGTTTACAACATATTTAGAACTATTTTTAAATACGAGTTAACTAGTATTTATGTGTATAAATTGAATTGTTATTTATAGGAAAAAGAAAACTATAAAAAAATTACCGTACCGTAATGGAATCGTTAATTGAGCACTCTTATGCTAAGATCCTTTCTCGGTGTCACATTTCGCGACGGTGGATTTCATTCGAACGATAACGTTATCTATCTAACAGATATCAAAGTTAATTATTTGTTGCAGCCTGTTGCGGAGGAGCCGTTCCGATTCACAATGGAGTTAGACAATCTGCCGAAGGAGACACTCAAGAAATACATATTTGAAGAGACTCTTATGTTCAAGCAGCTGAACGAAAACGCGTAGATCCGCGGAGCTACCCACGAACGGCGTCCCAGCGAAATATCGCGGAAGCGTATGCATGCAAGCTCAATTCAAGATTTTAAAACTTCAAATAAAATAGTTTTTTAATAGATTAGATTAACATTGTTCGATCAATACTTTTGCCGTAATAAATAGTCATATTGAATTCTTTGACTTGTAAATGTGTTGACGAAATTGTGACTAATCTTTGCATTTCGAACGTTGATATCTTTCTTATCTCATTGCGATTAGCGGAATTTTATGACAAACCATTGAAGTTTGAGTAATTTCTTTATAAATTGTAAACAGTCTTAGGTAAATAGGAGTTTGCATGCGTTTATAATAATTGTGTGAATGTTAAAGCAGCGACCCACCATAAGGGTTGACCAAAGTGATGGTAACCTTTTATTGTATTAATATCATTGAGTATTGTGGTGTGCGTTCAATTCGCAGACTTTCGGTATTACGTTTAATTTCATATCATTTTCTTCGGGAATAATTTCTTCTCGATATTCATTTAGAATATTTAATTAATTAAAAACTATAGATCATACAACCCATCCTCCCATCCTTAGTTGACTATCTTTCAAATATGTGATAGCAATCAACGTTCTACAACGACTTGGTTTTTAGATTAATACAATTTTATTTTGACTATTTCTTAAGTTAATCGAAATCAAATCTATTTAAAAAAAAAACTTGATTTGATTTAGAATTTTAAAATTAAATATTACTTAATAGTAATAGTTAAACGTTCGACTGGATGAGTAGAATTTTCAAACAGTAGATATATCGAAGTATAGTACATTATAGATAGATAGGACTTTTCTGAAATTTATCGACGTTACATACCTAGTCGTATATGGAAAGCTCGCGTGGAAATATTATACAGTATTACAGCGAAATCTGTTTCGTGTCGAGTATGTTCTAGACTAAAAGTGATAACGTTACGTGTCACGGTAGTGATGTCGAATGTTACGACGTCAGTAGTATAATCTGTTTGGACCACGCGAACGGAACGGTTATTTAAAATTAATGAAATCGGTAACGAGACGGGCTTAAAGGGCGCAAGATGTAAATATTTTTACATTTCGAATTAATGTATTTTGAAGAGTCACCACTCGTGATAAATTTTTTTGAAGCACTAAATTCTAATTGATTCTTGTGCGATCCCACGAGGCGCGTTTTTATTATTCGGTCGTGTCGCGGTGTTCGTTGAGAGACTTTCGTTTTTTATTTGAACGATTTTAATAATTCTCGTCTTCCTTGTATTGGCACGTTCGCGCACAATACGACTTTTAGAATAGTTCTTTCTTCATATCAGGTATTTTAAAGAGATGTTCGTTAGATTAAAAAAAAATACCGTTACGTTTGATTGTGCGGTTTCAGCGAGTTTTTCAACGAACGTACCGCAGTTGGCTTCGTGTTTTGAATTCGAGGTTTAGACTATTGTTACTCTCTGTGTATATCTATGAAATGTTAGCTACGATCGGGCCGGATACCGGTGTTTCGATTTTGGACGGTCACTTATTAATTATAACTCGAAGAAGTTGTCTGTTGATCGTAATTAGGGCGTATAAATAAATTAACGACTGTCTAATTAAAAAAAAGCCCATTAATTGTTTTGATATTTTACTCTTTAAATTGTCTCAATGTTCATGGGACGTCTGTTGTATTAAATGTCAAAATATATTTATAATGTTGCTTGCTAAATTAAGACTGCGATGATATTTTATAATGCCCAATATGTCACTAATTGTATAATTCATTTTTTTTAATCCTGATTAATTTCAGATGTTAAAAATTTCGAGATAAATAATTAATTATTTATTTAAACGAAATAAAAATAATGTCTAAATATTAGTTTTCGATTGATAAAATATATTTTTTAAATATAAAGCAGTCTAACATTTAGTGAATTTTCCGCTTTTTAATTGGTGTTAATTATAAACACCAATATCACACATTTATTATTAATATGTATTTAAATAAGAAAAACATTACCATTTATCTCGAAGAGATTGAAATTAATCTTTATGTACAGCTTATGAATCTTGTCTTCATCGTAAGATTTACATCTCCAGAATTACGAATATTTGAACGTTTTTCGAGGAGTAAATCCTTAATTTTATTAAAAGACAATTTATAATTATTGTGGCATAATAGTAGATATATTACGTCTTAAATGTGGATTATATCTCATTCGCCGGCTGTTCTCGTCTATTGTTGATCCCTTCGGTGCGACGCACGCTGCTCGGCGTTCGTTTCACGTTGCTTGCTGTTCGTAAAGAAAAAAAGACGCGCATGAATTCGAAATTAATAAATTCTGGAACCCTCGATCCGCGTCCTATGTACATGGCGTGTATGCTGCACCTTGCTAATAAAGGTAAAATTTTGTCACCGCATGAAACGGGTTAAGTGTTGCTTGATATGAATTTAAATAAACTTCATATATTTAATTCGATGAGATATTCTACTCTAAACATTTTTCACGTCCCAGACCCTTACCAATGTTTTAATAATATTTTAACGTCAAAGTAACACGAGCATTGCGTATTTATTGTTAAAATATGAGTGTTGCCATATTTTCTTAAGTCATTATGTACAAATTGGATATTGTAAGATCATTTGTTATCTGTCAACAGTTGAATATTACGAAAATAAATTTAAAACCTGACATACACATGTGTTTTATTAATAATCCCTGGGCTATGTTACAAGATTAAAAAAACAATAATAAATTTATTAAGATATTTATATTACAATTTCAATACGTTTATTTATTTATAGTATGAGTAAAGGGGCAAATGTACCATCTATTGGTAAATGTTTTTCTCCGTCCATAGTCACGGTACTGTGAGCATTATAAACCTGTAGGGTTATTCCGTTTGAACAGACTAGAAACTCACCGCGGAAAATGGTCGTGAAATCTCAGAAAGTGATATGCGTCATTGACCGTCTAATTATAACATTTTAAGAAGACACGCATCAAAATAGTATGTCACCGTAAGTCGGTGTTGTTAACATTTCACGGTGTGAATCATGAAATGTTCTTACAGAATAGCATTACTGTTCTGACACCTAAGATGTAAAGTTCCTTGTATAATGAACATCTTAATTTTCCGCAATTAAGCAATACAAAGTGTTGTTCTATGCGAAAATAATTAATGTAAAAAACTTACTGAAATACGGAGCGGTAAGATTACACGAGTATAAAGGTACAAATACACGTTAAATAATCCGCAGTAAACAAAATTAATGCAGGTGACTACTTACCTCGTAAAGTAAGCTGGTTTAAAATTATTTTATGCGAAGTATAAAGGTGTTGTTATCGCGTTTTCTTATTAAATGGCGTGAAATCTGCCAATGCTTTCAAGTTAATAACACGAGCTCCCGCGTCGCAGCATGTCGCTAATCGCGTTTAATAACCGCAAGTGGTGTTGTTTCGATGTAACATATCAGGTGAAAATGTTTCCACGTAACGTAATGAGACTACTGGTGATACTTATTAAATATTTTTACGTAATCGTTTTAAAAAATGAATTTTCTTTGTTTTTTTTTGTTTTATCTACGTCGTAATGATTTTAATCGTCGGCTAATTTAAGAAACCAATAGACCGATTGTTATGTACAAATGCAAGGATTATTAAGTACATAGATTTTAATTTTTAATTATTATATTTTATGATATTATTAGTTTAGGTATACTTACATAGTAAAAACTATAAGTATGCTTTCTACCTTTGCTTTTGTTGATCTTTAAAAAATGGTTATAATTTAACATAAATAAGATATTCATATAATAGAATCAATTTACTATTTTTTATATCCAAGTTATGGGATCAATCAATTAAATTTAATAATTAATGAAGACGAATCAATACAAAACAAAGTTGCCGTCACGGGTGTCCGGGCATATTTGAAATATAGAAATTGATGGTTATTTAAAGAATTTATAATTTCTATAAAAAAAATCAATTAATGTATATAGAGTAAAAAAAGAAATAGTTTCTTTATTACAAATTTTTTTTCTTTAATAATATATAGCAACAAAATAAATAGTATACGAGTAAGTACATAATGTACATGTTTAGTCACTATATTTATGACATGCAAATATTTTAACTTAAATACGAGAAATTTCATCACATTATAATTCTTCATTTAAATAATGTTTATGAAATTGATAAATAAATGTCAAATATTTTATTGCAGGATTTTTTCACAGGAGAGTGTCAATAGATAATTAATTGATATTACCTTTATTTTTATAAGTTTTTTTTATAACACCAGATGCACATACAATACAAATATATTTTTGTTTTTATTTATTAATAAATAACTCATTTAAATAGATTTCGTAATACCCTATAGTGATATATATCTTTTTTAATAATAATTATGCTGGTCCCCGTAATTCCTACATATATTATATGACCAATTACAAATAAAACACCACTTTGACAAAAATTATTGCTTAGTTATGGAAAATAAATAAAAAATCACGAAGAATTATATAGTTTTAATAAATATTATTTTTGCAGACTTTAATATAGAAGTTTGTTTCAAATACCCGAGAGACGTAAAGTTGCTGAGCAAAGTTTATTGTTCTAAGTTGCGAAAGTTTTTGAAAGTTAATAAATACACTCGCTCTGTTGATTCTTCTCTCTTATTATTTTCACGTTTTCATTATTTTGACTGGCCGTCTTAAGTAATCAAACTTAATATCGTCCATCTTAAAACTTTTTATATATTGTACAAATGTAGTTTTCCTGATAGAATTTCAGCCACGGTAGTTGGTAAATCTTAAAAACTTATACACGCCAAACTTATATAAGCTTATAATAGTTGTTGTAAAGGCCAACTGGGACTTGACAACGCCTTTTTACAGGCATGTCGTTGGAATAACGACACGCCTGTAGAAAAATTGGGCACAGTGACAACGACTTTACTTGCTTTCTAGAAGACTGTAAAACTAAAAGGTTTCTGCATACAGCTACTGGGAATTTATCGATAGACAAAATCAATCACTATTCTTGGCCCGAAACAAAATAAAGCGAAGACGTCGATATTTGGAGTTATATAAGCTTAAATAGAAGATGTACAAATTTTTGTATGTATAAGATGTCGTCAAAACTTTATCGTGTAAGTCCATGGATAAGTAAAAATTACAATGGCTGCTATCCTACTGTCTGTTAACTTAATGCCGTCAACGCCAACAACGTAAGTGGAAAATACACGCTTATTATATATATATGACTATATTTTTGTAGCAATTGCTTTTTCTATTATTTTCAAGTTTTATTTAACTTCACCTGTTAGTACGCGCGAGCCAAATGGCACTGAATTTCATACCAATTCTACCTAATTATTGGTGCTGAAGTTTAGCACACACTTGGTTATGATAGCAATACGAATAGACTTTTTATTATTATTTTTTAATTTTTTTTCAGCCTTTTGCCGTCCGCTGCTGGACGAAAGCCTCCCCCATAGAACGCCAACCATCGCGATCTTGGGCAGTCCGCATCCATCCCGTACCTGCCACCTTTTTTAAATCGTCGGTCCATCTTGTCACAGGGCGTCCTACACTACGTTTGCCTAAGCGTGGTCTCCACTCTAACACGTGTCGGCTCCATCGGCCATCAATGCGCCTGGAGACATGACCAGCCCACTTGCACCTCAGCGAGCTAATTCTACGCACGATGTCGGTGACTTTAGTTCTCTGGCGAATGTCCTCATTTCGGATTCTATCGCCCAGAGAAACCCCAAGCATCGCGCGTTCCATTGCTCGCTGAGCGACATTAAATTTGTGGACCAGTCCTACGGTGAGTGTCCAAGTTTGGGCACCGTAAGTAATTACAGGTAGGACGCACTGATTAAAGACCCTGGTCTTAAGCGACTGTGGGATCGACGATTCAAAAATATGACGCAATTTCCCGAATGCCGCCCAGCCCAAACGTATTCTTCTTTTAGCCTCCTTCTCAAAGTTGTGCCGGCCAAGTTGTATAGTTTGGCTCAGGTAGATATATTCCTGCACAACTTCAAGTGGAGAGCCATTTACGATGGTTTGCCATAATTTTGGTCTTTTCAATGTTCATTCCGAGACCTTCTCGTCTCGAAGAATCGCTCAGGCTGTTTACCATCTCTTCCAAATCCTGCAGAGTCTCCGCCATAATGACAATGTCGTCGGCAAATCGTAGAATGTAGATCTTGAAGACGTCCTCCAATGCATTGGTAAAAAGTTTCGGTGAGATTACATCTCCCTGTCTTACCCCGCGATGCAATTGGATTGGTCTTGTGCTCTGATCTTGTACTTGGACGGTCATGGTTGCGGCTTCGTACAAACACTTCAACACCTGGACATACCGACAGTCAATTAGGCATCTCTGCATATATTCCAGAATAGCCCAGGTCTCGATGGTATCGAAGGCTTTTTCGTAGTCCACAAACGCTAGGCATAGAGGCTAATTATATTCCTCGGTCTTCTGTATTATTTGCCTAAGTGTGTGTATGTGGTCTACGGTACTGAAGCCTTTTCGAAACCCAGCCTGCTCAAAGGGTTGGAAGTCATCAAATTTTCGGGCAAGACGATTCGTGATTACCCTTGAAAACAACTTGTAAACATGGCTTAAAAGCGAAATGGGGCGGTAGTTCTTTAGAAGAGCTTTATTACCCTACTACCCTACAGAACCACCACACTTCTGCTCCATATCTTCGGTGTAATACCATTTTGGAGGACGGAATTGAAGATGTTAGTCAGCTCTCTCAGAACTGGTGTGCCTCCTGCTTTGAGAAGCTCTGAGGTAATTCCGTCATCTCCTGGAGTCTTGTTGTTTCCAAGTTGTCCGAGAGCAATCCTAATCTCGCCCAAATCGATGTCGGGAAGATCGTCTGATAGACTGCGTGTCAGTCTGGCTCGTGGGTCATCCGCACTGTGGAACTCAGGTGGAGGTACTCGCGATGAGTATAAATCGTCATAATACTTTTCGACTTCAGCTAGAATCTCTGGTTTTGAGGTGACGGTTATGCCTTGTGTGGTTCTGAGTTTTATCAGGTGACAACAGGAGGTATGTGACTTTGCAAGAACCTTTGAGCCCCTAATGAGTGCTATGGCATCTTCAATATTCCGGGTATTCGCTCGTCTTGTGTCACGCCTTATTAGTTTTTTAACCTTCCTGTTAAGTGCCTGACACTCAGATGGCGTCATATTCTGCTGTTCTCGTCTCCTCGTCATCTCGTTCAGATTCTCGCCTGAGAGGTTCGACTTACGTCCACTTTTGTCGTTGATTTTAGTGATAATATTCAGGGTGTTTCTTATCAGGGGGTGATCACCTACAGTATTTACCCTGTTGATCACGGATACATCCCTGAATATTTGACGCTTATTGGATAAAATGAAGTCAATCTCATTCATTGCTATGTTATCGGGGCTTTGCCAGGTCCACTTCCTTTGGGGCTTTTTCTGGAAAAATGAATTCATCAGAAATAATCCCTGAGCCTCAAGGAAGTTTACCCGCATTTGCTCCCGATGATTCCTGCGCCCATAGCCGAATTTTCCTACCCTCGAGTCACCATCTTCTTGTACTCCCACTTTGGCATTGAAGTCACCCATAACAACTGTGTAGAAGGTACTGGTACGAGACATAGCTTTTACTTTGTCTTCGTACATGGCTTCGACCTCTTCGTCAGTGTATGTAGACGCTGGCGCATACACTTGTATAATCTTCAAGGCATACCTCTCGGTTAAGGCATACACTGCCAACCTCCACGACATTGCTTCTGAGTGACTTGTAGATCAATAAGCCGACGCCACCTTGTGATGGGTGTCCTTCTCGAAAGCCCTGTCTTCGGATTTCTGATAGACCTACTATATCCCAGTAAATACGACCTAACTCTACTTCCAATTCTGTCAGATGTTCATCCAGCCGCAGAGAGATTCCATTATACGTGGCTAGAAACAGTCGCCGTTTGTGGTACCCTGCCGTAGCCCGGGGATTCTTAGCACCCCCCATCGCACCGTTACCATGGCCGGTACCATGGCCAGGAATAGTGCGATTACCGGGAATTGGGGCCGTGAATTTGAGTCGTCGCTCATAGATGGGGTATTTGCCTTAGTCACCACGCTTGGCAGGTGGGTTGGTGACCGCAGTGGCTGGAATCTTTCATTAATAGCGCTGCTGCCCGCTATCAGGATTTGCATTTTTGGATTCCAGCATTTGTGTGGTTATATCGCCACGACTTCGGTCGCCAGAGCCTCGTTCGTTGATCAGCAAGATGTACCACGAGCAGGTGAGGTTGACGGTAGGGAGCCTAGGTTGTTGTCGACTCCCCTTACACACCTTTTTTATTTTAGATTAATCCAATTAAAGCTCGAATATTTTAACATTATTTTATTTAAACTTATGTACTAATTTGTAGAATAATGCTCATTGTTTAAATAAGCTTACTAGAATCGGATGGCATAAAAATGGTTAACTATGTTAGCTTAAAAAGGCTTGTAAAAACATAGTATTAAATTTAATTAAAATAAACGAACTTACTAAGTAATTTTAATTATTATGCTATAATTACATTGCAATAATTCGTTGTATAAATATCTCAACTTGTCTCAACAATATGTACCCTATTTGTTAAAAATAAATTTCAATTTAAGAAAAAAAGAAAATTAAATAGCACTTATAATAAATTGAACAAAAAAAATAAGAATTAATATAAAAATTATCAAGCATACGGGCACGCGACCCCGCCTTCTCCAAGCTACTTATGCTACACCCTGTGTTTTCCGTGGCATAAGTATCCTTATACCTTAAATTCCCATCAAATTTCCTCAATATCCCTCTATCCTGAACTGGTTCCCTACTATAGGTTGGGGAGGTCAGACGGCAGTCGCTCCTTATAAAACCAGTACCCGCCATTTACTATGGAAGTGGAAAAAAGAATTTTAGGTACAATGGCTAGGGCGTCGCCGCAAAACGACGCGCAGGCACATCGCCCTAAACCTGCGACAAGTGGGAAAGGGCTACCGTGTCAAGTACGGGCACGGCTAAAGAAGCAAGTACCTAAAAAGAAGCTCCGCTTTGCCACCTGGAACATCGGCTCTCTCACAGGTCGCTCCCTTGAACTGGCTGACGTACTGACGAAGCGCAGGGTTCACGTTGCATTCTTGCAAGAAACTCGTTGGAAGGGCAACAAGTCCCGTGATATTGGACTGGGTTACAAGTTGATCTACTCCGGCTCCCCCTCAGGGAAGAACGGTGTGGCCGTAGTACTATCTGAGGCACTCCAGAACGGTATTCTAGAAGTCGATAGACTGAGCGACCGACTTCTTCGGGTGAAGCTGCTGATGGAAGGAGTAATAACTCATCTTATCAGCGCCTACACTCCACAGGTCGGTGGCTCTGCATCGGAGAAAGAAGCCTTCTGGAATGACTTGGAAGACATGCTCCGCTGCATTCCGAACACCGAGAGCATCGTGATTGGTGGAGATTTGAACGGCCATGTTGGTGAGGAGTCACGTGAATATGGACGTGTACATGGCGGCTTCGGCTATGGTCGTGAGAATGCAGAGGGGGAGTCAATTCTCAGCACCTGCTTATTATCAGACCTTGCCATTGTTAACACTTTCTTCCAAAAGAAACCCCAGCACCTCATCACCTATAAAAGTGGGCCGCACTCCACCCAGATCGACTACTTGCTCATAAGAAGAAGCCAAATTGGTAGAGTGACTAACTGCAAAGTGATTCCTGGGGAATGCCTCACAACACAACACCGCATCCTTGTCATGGACATGCTGGTAGTACCAAGTAAAAAAGTGCCTGAACGAAGCAGACCTAAAACTAAATGGTGGCTGTTGAATGGACCAAAACAGCATGAATTCTGTAAATTCGTAGCTAGCTCCAAGTTAAGCACAGACACAGAAGAATCAGTAGATAGTCAATGGTCTAGGATCCAGTCAACAGTGAATACCATTGGAAAACAGGTGCTTGGCACTTCGAAGGGAGGCTGGGTCATCGACAAGGAGACGTGGTGGTGGAATGGCTCAGTACAGGAGGCAGTTCGAGAGAAAAAGACACAGTTTAAGAAGTGGCAAGAGACCAAATCTCCTGAAGACCGAGACGCGTATAAAGCAGCTAAACGTGCCACCAAACGAGCAGTTGCCAAAGCCCGTTGCCAGATGCTGTCACCTCTGTATGACATGCTAGAGACAAACGAGGGCCAAAAGACTATCTTCCGTTTGGCAAAGGCTCGGGAGAAAGCGACACAAGACATAACAAAATGTCTTTGTGTCAAAGACTCTAATGGCACTTTGGTTTGCGATGCAATTAAGGTGAAGGAGAGGTGGCGCAGCTACTTTAACGTGTTGCTTAACACACAACACGCTAATGTGTCTCCTCCAGAACTGCCTCCTAATCTCGGACTTGTTGCACCGGTAACACCTGACGAGGTACTCAAATGTCTTCGTACAATGAAGAACCGAAAAGCCGTAGGCCCTGACGACCTGCCGATTGAAGCGTGGAAAGCGATGGGTTCTCATGGTGTGAACCTACTTACTGACCTTTTTAACCGAATACTTACTAGCCGGAAGATGCCCAACTCTTGGAGATTGAGTATCATTACTCCAGTTTATAAAGGCAAGGGTAGTGTACAGGAATGCGAAAGCTACCGCGGTATTAAGGTTATGTGCCACACCATGAAACTCTTCGAACGCGTAATCGATTCAAGGCTTCGGTAAGAATGTACCGTCTCGGAATGTCAGTATGGGTTTCGCCCAGGCTGTGGAACCATAGACCCCATCTTCGCCTTAAGAATACTAACCGAGGCCCATAGAGAAAAGAAGAAGCCGCTGTACATGGCGTTTCTAGACCTGCAGAAGGCATTTGACTGCGTCCCACGCCAAATAATCTGGTGGGCTTTGAAGATGAAGAATGTGCCACAAATCTATATTGACATTATCCGAGACATGTACCATAATTCGGAATCAATAGTAAGGACCGCCGTTGGCGACACGCACCCTTTCCCGATCACAGTTGGTGTCCACCAAGGCTCGGCCCTGAGTCCTTTTCTGTTCAGTGTAGTGCTTGACGTTGTCACAGCGAAAGCCCATGAGCCGTCTCCCTGGCTCATGATGTATGCTGATGACATTGCACTGGTAGATGAGGACAAGCAGATATTGGAGCAAAAGGTGAACCAGTGGAAGGGTGTGCTAGCGAGGGGTGGTCTGATGCTAAATGTTGCGAAGACCGAGTATATGGCCTGTGGCAGTACGGACCCCGAACCCATAAAGATAGGTGGAGAATCCGTTATCAAGACGGAAAAATTTAAATACCTCGGGTCCGTACTGCACGAGTCTGGTACGATCGACCACGACGTCAGAGCTCGAATAAACGCAGCTTGGGCCAAATGGCGGGAAGTCACCGGGGTAATCTGTGATCGCAGGATACCGGTGAAATTAAAGGGCCTTGTGTACAAGTGCATCATCCGACCGGTCTTATTGTACGGCAGCGAGACGTGGCCAGCTCTCGCGAGACATGTTCAGCAACTTCACGTCGTGGAAATGAAGATGCTGCGGTGGATGTGTGGTGTTACGCGACTAGATCGTATTCGTAACGAGCACATCCGTGGTAGCCTTGGCGTTTGCGATGTAGCGGATAAGTTGCAGGAAAGCCGTCTCCGTTGGTTTGGTCACATTAGCCGCAGACCGCCAGACTACGTTGGGAACCGATGCCTGGACTTTGTTGTCGAAGGCCCTAGATCCCGCGGCAGGCCCAAGAAGCGCTGGCTCGATGTTGTGAGGGACGATATGAGAGAGCACGATCTCACTAAAGACTGACGCTTTCGATCGGGCAAAGTGGAGGCAAAGATGTAGGAAAGCGGACCCTGGCATTTCTAGGCCGGGAAAACGCTAGGAAGAAGAAGAAGAAGAATATAAAAATTATCAGACAATATTGAGAAAAAATTAAATTCATTTCCCTTTCATATTGTCAATGTTGTCCTTGCGTCCACGATCACAATGTAATATAAAAGTAATCAAGTATAAAGTAAACATACAAGAGATTTATATATCAATATCATATCATATATCATATCAAACAGCCAATCAATATTTTGTCCACTGCTGAACATAGGCCTCTCCCAAGGTGCGCCAAAGCTCCCTGTCCTCCGCCTTCCGCATCCAGTCGGTGCCCGCCACCTTCTTAAGGTCATCGGTCCACCTGGCTGGAGGGCGCCCTACGCTGCGTTTGCCGATCCGCGGTCTCCACTCTAAGACTCGTCTGCTCCAACGGCCATCGGTCCTACGACATACATGACCAGCCCACTGCCACTTCAGCCTACTAATTTCGCAAGCTATGTCGGTGACTCCGGTTCTTTTCCGGATAATCTCATTTCTGATCTTATCCTTTAAAGATACTCCGAGCATAGCTCGCTCCATAGCACGCTGAGCGACTTTGAATTTGTGGACTAGTCCCGCAGTTAGTGTCCACGTTTCGGCACCGTATGTCATGGCAGGTAAGACGCATTGATTGAAGACTTTCGTCTTCAAACATTGCAGTATGGACGACGTGAGGACTTGACGAAGGTTGCCAAATGCTGCCCATCCCAAGCGAATTCTTCGATCGGCTTCCTTCTCGAAGTTGTTCCTACCGACTTGTATAACCTGTCCTAGGTAGGTATATTCCCTAACAACTTCGAGAGGTTTCCCTTCGACGTATATCGGTCCCGGCACAACATGCCTATTGAACATGACCTTGGTCTTGTCCAAGTTCATACCGAGACCGACACGCCGGGAAGATTCACTAAGGCTACGCAGCATTCTGGTTAGTTGTTCCAGCGACTTCGCTATGATGACGATATCATCGGCAAATCGAAGGTGTGAGATGTACTCGCCGTTTACATTGACTCCACATCCAGTCCAATCCAGCGTCTTGAACACGTCTTCCAACGCGTTGGTGAACAGTTTCGGAGATATTACATCCCCCTGTCTCACCCCTCTGCGCAGTTGGATCGCCTTCGTCTTACAGTTCTGGATGTGGACAGTCATTGTAGCGGCGTTGTATAGACATCTCAGTACCTCGATGTATCTCCAGTCGATATGACATCTCTGCAATGAGTCGAGCACTGCCCAGGTTTCGATGGAGTCGAAGGCTTTCTCGTAGTCCACAAATGCCATACACAGCGGCTGATTGTACTCTTCGGTCTTCTGCACAATCTGCCGAACAGTATGAATGTGGTCCACGGTGCTGTAGCCTGATCGAAAGCCGGCTTGCTCTGGGGGCTGGAACTCGTCAAGTCGTCTGGCGAGACGGTTCGTGACGACTCTTGAGAACAGCTTATACACGTGACTCAGGAGAGAGATTGGTCTGTAGTTTTTCAAGAGGGTTTTATCACCTTTCTTGAAAAACAGTACCACCTCACTCCTGCTCCACGTTTCCGGGGTCTTGCCATGTTGGATGACGGAATTAAAGAGGCTTGCTAGCTCATTCAGGACCGGGGTCCAGCCTGCCTTAAGCAACTCTGTTGTGATTCCGTCATCTCCCGGAGCTTTGTTGTTTTTAAGCTGTTCTAGAGCCGCCCTAATCTCGCCTTGGTCAACGACCGGGAGTACCGGCTTAGAATAGTACTCCCCCAATTTCATCCCGTGGGTGTCGTAAGAGGCGACTGAGGGAAAGGGAAAGGGGGGATGGGCAGCAGCGTCCCCCCCATAAGCATCTTACCCCCTACTGCGCTCGCCAACACGCCTGCCCAGCGTGGCGAGTATGGGCAAAACCTCTAAATGGTAGACAAGAGATTTATATAAAGTTATTTATTAGCCAACGAATTCCTGAAATTTAATTTAAAAATTTCGCAGACAAAAGTCAAATTTACAAAGTAATTTTAAACTATATTGACATACAATTGACTAAAATGTTTTATCGCTATTTTGGCATAAATTAATATTAATAATCAGTAAGAACTATTTTCGTGATTTTTATGTTTTTTCTTACAAAATAATCCTGTTATTACAATTTGTATTTTATTATATATCAACTTTAACTAAGTCAAATCGTAAAGTATATAATAATTTATAGACTTGCATAAGTACGATTTTTAAATAACTTTACATTATATTTACAATTCTTTCACTAGCGCAAACTATAGACATACATATGGCAATTTTATAGTATGTGAAAAATTAAGGTATCATTCTATGTACAGACTTATACATATGTACTTATAATAATTGTATTTAATAAGGTATGTTGATTATAGTGGTAACTTTTTGCTGGGATGAGGTTAAACTAAAAACAATACTTTTTTTTGTTGTTATGATTGTGTAACAAAGTATTGTTAGTTTAAATCATAGTCATATTTTGTGAAGTTATTTTCATTCTCAAAGAACATCGAAATAAAGCTGGATCACGTCGAAAGTAAGTTTCAAGGATAGGTAGGTGAAGGTACCTTAGACAAACAAGGTCATGACCCAAAATCCCTTTTTAAATTACGCAGAGTATTACTATCCCACTCTTTTACGACTTAAAACAATTTTGATGAGAATTTGAATGTATACAACACGCACTTTGTTTTTTTGGTAGTCACAATATTTTTGGAATCGAAATATTTTAAAGAAATCATTGTAGTTGCACAATAACATTGGGGCCATAACTTTACTAGCTTTTTGCGTTAATTATAAATGTGGCTAATATTGTTTAAGACAAAAAGAAGGTTTAATCCACTGAGATAATTATTTCTTTGACGCGATGTCAAAAGTGAAAATCAATTATTTATACTTAATATAAAAGCGTTACACTTACTTAATAATTGTCAAAAATCTACCGCCGTTTCGGAAAAAAATGTCTGTAGGGTTTTAACATTAAATAACATATGAATATATTCACCTATTTCTAGTCGAAAGGTAAGATAATAAAACGAAATTTGCAAGATACCTCTTTGAAAATTGAAATTAACATTCCTAGAGATCCCTAAAATCTCTAGGATCCTCGCATGACCAAAACTCGCTCAATCGTAAACTCCTATATGTGTCTGTAATTACACAAGGTTACAAATTTTAGCTTTCTGTAATAAATTTAGTCATGTAGCCGTTTATATAACTGCGCGTATTTTTGTTTTCATACACATGTACTTCATGATAGTACTTGCACTTAATTTAAGTCTATGTACTTTTTTTTTACTAAAGTACTAGGTTCTACCCGAAGCTTCACCCGCGTTTGTTGGAACGTGGAAATTGTTAGGTAATCTATGTCCTTTTTTCTATTTCTGATACCGTAACCGTACCGTAACACACTGTGAATGTCCCACTGCTGGGCTAAAGGCCTTTTCTCCCTTTTTGAGGGGAAGGCTTGGAGTTTATTCCACCACGCTGCTCCAGTGGTGACACCGTGTAGGCAAAATCACACGATGATCAGTTAAGTCGTTGAAATCTGAAGGCGTAACAAACAAACAAACTCACTTTTGCATTTATTTTATTATATACACTTTTTATCGTTTTTTTATACAATTATAAAAAAAAAACTTATTTTATGTGGCATAAAATATTCTTTAGTTTAATTTAGTCTTTATTTCATAAAGCAAAATCAGAGTAGTAAACATAAATAACGAAAAAAAAACAAAAATTGTAAATTAAACATCTATTTAATTATTTAACTCTATATTGTGTACTACATTTTACAGATAAACATAAAACAAAAAACATCAAACAGCAATAAATTTGTGCAGCACAAACGGCGGCGTAATCGGATACCGGTGATGTTTTCCATTCAACCTTGATAAGGGTGAGTGCAATGGCGCAGTGCATCAGGGCCCCGGAGCTCAGGGGGCCCTCTAACCTCAGCTTTAAAAAGAGAGGAGCATAAAAGAAAAAAAGAAAAATAAATAAATATTGTCATGCGTCGTTGTTCATTTATTCCCATTTCCTTCTATTAAACACATAAGGGATTATAGAGACGCCTCATAGAGACGATGTATGGATTTAGCCTATTAGAGGTAAGTTGAACTCACTGTTTATCACTATTCTTGTTCCTATCTATAATTTTGAAGGCCAAAATAAGTTCAAGCTACGCGGAAAGAGGGGATGAGGGCCCGATTCTTTCCTTATGCACCGGAGCCCTTGTCCACCTAGCTACGCCTGGGTGAGTGGTGTATATTTACAGAATATATATAGCAATAACTACATAACGATCTACTTAACACTTTTATCTTCATTATTCATTTCGAGCTATATTTCATTCAAAGGAAATTTAATTTATTTTTATTCTAAACTATTTTTGTACGGGTCTACGGGTAGCGGCTACATGCTACGGCGCTACAGGCAATACATTTTAGCGCGATACATATAGCCATGAATTCAACTATAAATCGTTATTTACTTTTTGTAGCTATTCCATTACCTATATGTCACCAACAAAGCCTGTATGTAAATATATCTAGGCTTTCCATGTTAAACTACATTTCATTATTGTCGTATCGATTTTCAACTTTTCAAATACATCTTTTTTGGGTGATACGAAAATATATAAAGTGGAAAATATCAATGATATCTAGGAAATCTCGCGATTTTATGCTCTTTTGATTGGTCGAGTGGTCCCATAAATTAGTAATATCATTCTTAGCAAATTTCGTCAACAATAGCACGACTACCCAAGTGAGTGCATCCAACTCACACCAAGGGCAGATTTCAAACAATACTACATGCCAGACGATTAGGTGTGGTAGTCCGTATCCGAAGTTAGTGGTAGGGCTTTGTGCAAGCTCGTCTGGGTAGAAACCATGCACTCTTCAGATCTACCGCAAAAGAGCAGTTCTTAGGTATTGTTGTGTTCCGGTTTAAAGGGTAAGGGAGCCAGTGTAAATACAGGCACAAGGACATAACATTTTAGTTCCCAAGGTTGGTGGCGCATTGGAGATGTAAGCGATGGTTAACATTTCTTTGGCACAATGGCAATATCTATGGGCAGTGGTGACCTCTTACCATCAAGTGTCTCGCTTGCTCGCCCGCCTACCTATTCTATAAAAAAAAAGTTATAAGAACAACACTTTCTATAAGCAATAATCTAATCAAACTCTCTAATCATTTGCAATTGCAGAATTCGTATTAACGTATGCTCGAACCATTACGAGCCTAACCTCAATCATTCTGGCTAAGCCTATTATACATATGAAACAGGCATTAAATGCGGCTGAAACGCGTAACTCTACTTAATACAGACGCAATAACCTTTTTCAAGTTTACAATTAATATTTATTTATTTCATGAGACAAAAGTAAAAACTTGGAATTTAATAATAAGTTATATATTTTTATATTTATATAGATAGAGATAAGATTACACAATTAGTTTAAATATACTCGTATATTGTATTACAAAATAGAAAACAAAACTTCAAATAAAATTATAGTAAGTTAATATTTTTTGTATACTAATACAAAAAATATTTAAAAACAAACAATGGCAATTTGAAACAGTATATTATATTTATTATTTATACTGCATTACACCATTAAATATTTGCAAAAAAAAAATTAAAAATAGTTACAAATTTGTAATTTATTTCTGCTACTAAAATAAAAAAATATAGGGATTTATGTAATTATTTATAAATAAATTATAATTGAATTGCAATTCAAAGGAGAAATGTTGCTAGCATTCTTGCCACCATTACACGCGGTCGCGATCAGTACTGTAACTATTTTTATAAAAGTATATTTAGATATAACTGAACTTTATGAACTCATAAGAAAAAAGATAAGGACGTGGGGTAAGATTTATTAGCACTGGTGTATGTAAAAGTAATTTCATTACAATACTTTCATATTTTTTAATATTTATTTGTTAAATGTAACTGATAAATGCATAAAGTTACAATAATTAGTAGTTAAACATTATAAATAATGTTCCTTATTAGTATTAGCTTTGATGAATTCGGATGACTTGTTGCTGCTTCGAAGTTGTCTCGAGTATTATTGATTGCGTCAATTACAAATTTTATAATTATTATTCCAGGTTAAATAAGTAAATTTATAATTATTTTGACTAAATAATGTATTTTATTTTAGAATGAAATAGATTTATACAGGATTTTAAAAATTAAATTTATTTGTCTATATACTAAAAAATGCATAAGACTCTTTCCCTATTCTGTACCAAGCAGTGAGGCAGAATATTTTAAAATACAAACGGGAAGGAACTAAAATAGAATATAAAAGATTGTATAAAATGTATACTGGTCCTACATAAATACTGATATACCAGACACTTAGCCAGCTGCTTCCAACCCGCTCGCTAAATAAAAATTGAGTGATGTTTCTTATTATAAAGTCGAATTATATTTTACATTTAAGCGAAAACGACTTCTAAATTTTTCTTAATTAAACCGTCGCTTCAAAATGTAACGAACGTCCATACACACAAACTATCTTATTATAATTATCATTAGACACATAAATATTTGAAAAACATTACAATTTGTTTATACAAAAGAAATAAATGGTTCTCTAATAATAATACTAAATACAATATTTAGAAAACTTATTCTATTAAATCTAAGCGAGTACGTCACAGATACATGCTCAGACTTTCTACCGTAGTTTTCTTTAATGTTTTTCTCAAGTTCCGAGCACAAGATGAATTATAAACTATAACAGCACTTGTGATATTCAGTAGCTAGCCCGTATGCAAACCCGACTTCGAGTACGATCGATACGAAACGATTAGTACTTTTAGTGTATTAAATGTGTATTTCAATAAATATTTAAAAAAAAAATGGATCTATATGGATAAATTACGCTAATTATTTTGCGGTAGTTACTAAGGCTATTATATTATTAAATTCTTATATACAATAAATAAAATAAAATATTTACTTGGATTTGCAAATGAACTCAAAGCAAAACCTCTTCAAAGACAAGCTATTAAACATTTCTAAGCTTTTAATTTATCGTAACTTCATATAATTTGTGAATAACATTTAAGAACAAACAATTTTAGCTCCACTAATAATCTCTTGTTTTTCGGGCACAGAGAATTCTTGATTTCAGTGAAGATAGAAACTCAAAGGGATTAGCGGCTCGTCTTTGATTTAATCCTGAAGGCCTTTGCTTAGAGATATCTCTAGTATCTATTCGAGCAATCGCCGCTTAACAGCTGTATTTCACATGCCATATTACTTTGTATTAAATTACAATGAGTCACTATGTATTTTCTTTTAGGAGAAATAAAATTGCGAGATAAATTTTCTAAGTGAGCTCTTTTAATCCGTGACAGCGCAATCAAGGCGATAAATGCAGTAGATTTATTATTAGATTCTAAGAAACGAGTTTTATATTATATTCATATACATGGTGTGCAATATTCACTATACTAATATTATTTAGCTGAAAAGTTCAACTGTTTGTCTCTTTGATCGCGGCATTCAAAGCATATAACGGCGCCATTTGAAAAAAAAATGCGTCAAATAGCCCGTTTATAGAGGAAGGCTATAGAATATGAAGTCACGCAAAGTGGCGAAGCAGTCAAGTTAATCGCGAGATGAACTGCACGGAGCAACTATTCAAATTCTAACTTAACTCTAAACAGGAATTCGATTCTAACTTAACTCTTAACAGGAATTCGATAGACATTCATATTATATTTATCATTATCATTAAAGTTTGAGTATTGATACTCACTTTCCTTAAAAAAGTATATAATTTCCGCTGAGTCTTAAAGACTTAATTAAATTCAAATAATATAAAAGCCTGTACATCCCCTATTGCTGGGCTAAGGCCTCCTCACCTTTTAGATGAGAAGATTTGGAGTTTACTCCAACGCTACTCTAATGCGGGTTGTAGATAAACATATGACCGATTTTCATCCGACACAAGCAGGTTTCCTTAAGATATTTTACTTTACCGCCAAGCATAAAAATAGCACATAAAAATTCAAGGAGTGCTTGCCCGGGTTTTAACCCGCAATCATTCGCGATTCACACGTTTTAACTAATGGGCCGTTTCAGCTCGGTAATATCAAAAAAGTTTTACGAATTAGAATATAACTAAAATATACAGCACTATCAAAAAATTAATTTGTAACGGTTTCTTTTTATTAAATTATATCAGTTTTTAATAACGTTCTATATTTTTAATGAAATAAGCGATAATTTTATGCCTTAAGTTCTGTCCAAAAAAAAATTAATGACTGATAATAATTATACCATTTTTTATATAGTTTTTTTATTATTAACTTGGGTTTTTGTGCATGTTTTGTGATCCATCATTGTCTCATTGTAATTTTCTTGCTGTTTTCCAGTTTGAGCTTTCGTGAGACAGCGTTATAGACACAAAGAACATAACACCATATTACCCATGAACGGCGGAGCATTAATGGTGTGACGATAAGCTGGTAGATGCTGCAGTGTCACTGTCCATGGTCAAAAAGGTGACCACTTACCAAAATCATATTTATCATCTTTTTTACGGCGCAAAAGTACTGCATTAAAACTTACATAACGTTTATAAAATTAATACCAATTGTTTGCTAATTAACATCAGTCCTTATCTACTTCTAATGGTGGACTATTACCGTGATATTATAATGAATATTATGTTATTATTTTACTCGTAATGTAGACTTTTTAGTATCATTTTATGGGATAATAATTGGCGCAATTAAATGTAGCGAAAAAAATCTATATTATATTATTATACTTATTAATATATTATATTAATTAATAATACGGTTTTTTATTATACTTATGTTTATTATTATACTTATTAATATATTATATTAATTAATAATACGGTTTTAATTTGTTTATTGAATTTTCTTCTTATTATTTATATGGTTATAATTTATTATTTTTTAATTATTTAAGAAGTAGAATCACTTATTTTATTTCCAATGGCTTAGTAACGGTTGTTACTAAATATTACTTGTTTTAATAAATGTACAATTATGGTAATCTAGATTTATTGAATAACTTTTTTAGATAACCAAAGCAAGCTCGAGAACAACATAATTAATATGAATACTTAATGTAGAATATTGTTATTATAACATCGAAAAAGTTTCTTACATTTTTAAAAACAAAGTTAATTTTCAAAATACAAATATATAGCAAATGATACCATCGCCACTATAATACCATTATTGTAAAAGCTATATTTCAAGCTGGAATATAACAATCTAACTTGTTACGCCTGTACAACACAAATACATGAATTCGAAGCATTTGCGTTGTAATGTACAACAATTTTACGGTTCATTTAACGGCGATGTAAAATCAAGAGAATTGCTGAAGTGATGATTAGGAAACATTTACTAATCTATAGCCTTTTTCAACCACAAAGGATTAAAGAGAAGTAAACAATTTTGTCAGTTTTAATAATTGATATTTTGTCATTGAATTGGCGCGATTTTTAATTTATTTTCAGTAAAATTCTGTGAGATAGACATTTTAGATATTTATTAATCCAACCATGGATAGCTTAATTAAGTCAACAATTAATAACTTAATTAAATTATCCTCGATTTTGATATAAAATAACAGCACGTAATCTGAGAATCAATTCAGTATCCAGAAATAAAATGAATTAAACATTATTTAAAACTATTAATAAGTAAAACTGAGATGTTATTTCAACAACTTCTATCAATTGTAAATAAATTATTAGGTAATTTTTCTTTTCAAGCTTGAATCTTGTAAGATACCAAGTGAATTGTACAATAAAGTCACTTAATATTATATTAGAAAAGTTAACGAACCGTCTTATTTATTTTACGGCTTCGGTTACTGGGAGATGGAACTTGAAAATATATATGGATATTTTCAAGTTAGAAATAAGTACTTAATAAATCATACCTCAAGAGTGAAGAATCATTATTGTATTTTAATTTTTGTAAAATTAATTTCGCAAAACATTCTCATATAATAAATATAATGAATCTTAGACGACCGTCTATTTCACACGAACATGTTTAAATATTTCCACGAATAGAAATCGTCCTACAATTTTATTACTAGTGAAAATAAAATGATATACGAAAGCATTCGTTAGTGTGCTACGCCGGCGTAGCTCGTAGCCGCTACGGGATTACTCCGTTATTGGAATAGGCGAGTATGAAGTACAAGAGGGATTTTAATGAAATATTTTTCATGAATGTATTTTATAGGCAGCAGGTTCAAACCCGGACATGGAACGGTTTTTATTATTCACTAGATTGCCTTTGTCATCGTCCAAAGTTAACTAACATACATACCAGTTTTAGTATTTATGTATAAACTTTTTCCGTTAGCATTATCTGACAAAAACTCCAGTTATGTTTGACAATATTTAACAGCTTTTGCTTTATAAAAATGAGTCTAATAAAGAATGAAATAAAAATAATAGAGGCACCACATTATTTATAAAAAATACATCGTATGTTTGCTTGATTATAAAAATGACTCAAAATTGAAAAGCTTCCACCTTTCTTCTATAGGTTATTAGTCTGAATATTATCATTCGGCAGCGCTGTGGTCTCCATTTGAATACTTCTTTCCCATCGGCTATAAACCCTATAAAAATACTATGTTGCTTTTTAGCAAATACTAAAGAATTTTTCCCAATCATTACTACGACGATAAGCTACTCAACTTTGTCTACCACAGTACCACTGTGCAGAAATGCTAACGTAATTGCGCGAAAGTGCTGAGTATAAATTTATAATTCGATTTAAAATGTTCCTTATTTTCAAAGCACTAGAGTATATTTTGCCTTAATTAAAATTTAAAATTAATACATGCTGATAACACGTACATATAACAGTGGATTAAATTCGCGTTTGAAATGCTATTAAGCAAGCACTCGTTATAATTACAATTACTTAGTCTAATAAATATCGGGTGAGTAATCAAATATACATGTAAGTTACTTGTAACTTGTAGCTAACTTTAAACTTATCTCGAAACTTTGACAATATGATTACTTTAGTCTTGTGACTATATAATCGTTATTATATACGTTGGAAAACATAAGGAGGAATTGAGAAGCTTAGATGAGATTAGTTTACGGTTTGGCGTAACATAATCCATATTACTAAGAACTTCTCCTGATCAAAGACATTTTCTATTTCCACATTCTCGGGATCATATTAGATATGAAACGCCGTCGCTTACGAGCTTACTCTGGGTTGTCTTTAACAAATAGTATTTTAATATATACAGATTAATTAAATATTTAATATTAGACTAATGGATTTCATATAATTACATTTAATATGTTTTTTATGAATGTTGATATTAATGTACAATTTTTTTTTTTACAGAATAGGAAGGCGGACGAGCATGTGGGCCACCCGATAGTAAGTGGTCACCAACGCCCATAGACATTGGCATTGTAAGAAATGTTAACCATCGCTTACATCGCCAATGCGCCACCAACCTTGGGAACTAAGATCTTATGTGTATTGTGCCTGTAATTACACTGGCTCACTCATCCTTCAAACCGGAATACAACAATACCAAGTACTGCTGTTTTGCGGTAGAATATCTGATGAGTGGGTGGTACCTACCCAGACGAGCTTGTACAAAGCTCTACCACCACTAATCATCTACCAGTAAATACCATTAGCAAGTAATGGAGTGAAATAGCACAACAACGATAATTCAACTCACAAAAACACATAGGTACACGTACGTGACAGTCTGCGGGGGTATAATAAAAACTTAGTTATCAGTAGCATTACGTTATATTTGCATTCAAGTGTAAGTAGGTATATTTCAATAAATCGTTAGGTTTAATAGATTTTATATAAAACATGTGTTTATTTAAATAGTTACATTGCTCTTATACATTCAAGCTAATTCTTCAATACGGCGAAAAACATAGTCGTCGTTCATTGGTCAAACGACATCCCATAAAATAATATGTAGGGAGACAAATATATATAAATTATTATAAATGAGAAAGAGTCAACGTGTATTCTTTTTAAGGTTGCATTCTTATTAAATTAAACAGTTCCCTTTGAACTTCTACCACAAGAACATATGGCTCCTAAGTATGAAAGTAGTTTATTTAATTATGAAAGTAATGTTAGTCCTAAATGTTGATAGCCAGTTGGAATTAACAATTTATCGTAAGATAAAGATTAAAAGACATGGAATTATATTAATTACCTACTGAATAATAATCTTAAAATAATAAATTAATAGGTACGGACTTCGTTTTCACGTCGCCGAAAAGCTTAAATTTTGTCACGCCTTTTTAAAAATGCTATGTGAGTGCAGACTGAAGAGAACGTAAAGCCTTCCAATTACAATATAGAGCTCCGTGTCGTTGCTCAGATTTAATTCAAGCTATTTTAACAACAAAGAAAATCTGGATAAACGACGCGCTTGAAATTTTAGAAGCATATTATGCTTGATATCGTTAAAATAAATGTTATACTAAACAGAAAACTGGTCTACCGATCAGCTTATACAGCTGCGAATACAAAGGTCTCGGGTTGAAGTTACGGATAGGGTCAATAATTCTCAGTTAGACTCAGTAGCCCGGAGCTAAGAAATTAGTAACGCACCCGTAACTCATAAAGCACCCTTAAGCCGTTACTCAATCTGCGGTCGTGCTGGATTTCTATTCTATCAGATTATGAGAGCGAGGTATTAGAGAGTGCATCGATGTTTGCGCTCACACTGCTGCATAATAATGTTTCTATCTGCCTCTTCGTATGGATACAGATTAAAGCAATGCTAATTATACATAATGTCGAATATTTTTATAATGATCTTTTATTTTAATATAATTTTATTTTTATACGAACATTGCAGTAATATATCTACGAAATTCTTTTAAAGAAGGTTATTGGAAGCTCATCATTTTCGTAGTTTCAGTTTTCAATTTATAAACTAATCCATTAAAGACTATATGGTTACAATGAAACTATTTATCGCAGGTTAATCTGTAACGTAATATTTCAAAAAAGCTAAATGATTCCTAAGACATTGGAACTAATGAAATACAAGAAACTGCAAGATAAAATTATCATGTTAAACGTGGTAAAATAAAAATATGAAAAATTGAGGAAATCCAGTTTAGAAATGTATACGAATGTAATGCGTTACAGTAAGAAGGGATTTAAAACCGCACACAAGTATTGTACGGGCGATTGTATTTCGTATAATATTTTCTAAGGAAATATTATATTTGAAAATATAAGACGTTTTATTCTTGCTCGTTATTTAATCTGTGAAATTTGTTCTATTTATTTGTAGATTTGATCGCTCAATTTCTTATCAAACCAAAGCAACTTAAAGTTTATAGAATATACATAATATCAAAAACTAATATTAAAATAAATTAAGATTACACGTACAGATAATTTTTAAGAATATAATAAATTAAGTGTTAATAAAATAAAAATGATGCAAGTATCAGGTGCTTAATTACCAAGTAAAAACCATTAACCACTAAGAGCATCAGTTATTTCAGAGGCAGGCTTTGTTACCCCGAAGGTTACTCATGTAATATACATGAAACGAATACATCACAAGCGCTCCTGACAGGAGACGAGACATGTGACGTGATGCTGATGTGCGACTCAGTTAAAGCTGTTCCAACACGACACACTGCTGTCACCGTGTTATTGAAATACTTGTCAGTGCAGTTTATTGCGAATCTAGAACTTTTATGGTGAAAAAACCGCTGAAATTCTTTACCGGTACTACTCAGGTCTGGGTATTTAAATTTCCGAATCTTTTCTAGTTTTTACATTGACTTAAAATTATTGGTTGTGATGGATAGAACGGATACTCAGAAAATTTCCAACTTGCCTCTATCTATCTTGCTAATAAAATACAACAATTTAAATAGATATGTCTGAAAGAGAATAATATACGATTAGAGTTTGTAGATAGCATTTCTTGGAAATATAACGATCGCCAGTAAACCCTTTATTTCACCATTAATTTATTCATACGGACGGACAGCTAGTTGATATTTAAAAAAAAATTTAACAGATTTTTTTAAATCAATTATTTCTAGTTACATAATATTCGTGATTATAAGAAACTAACCACATTAGGCAGAACACTATCGAGGTAAACACTATCGAGGTAACAGGGAGAGGATTTGCAGGAAGCGTTTCTATATCGGAAATAACATTAAGACACATCCTATGGCTTATTTCAATCAAGCGGTAATTCTATCAATAAATAAGAAATAACACACTATGACTAATATACATATTATCATTTATTATTTAATGTATTAATACATTGTTAGATATGTAATTTAAATAAATGAAATAAAAGTAGCCAAGCATTCATTCTAAATAATATAAATCGGACGGAAAAAAATAATAATTAAAATAATTTAACGATTCATTTTTATTTATTTAAAAGGAACATCAATATCAGTCATATACTTAAAAAATACATAATTGTGTTTTATGTTAAAACTAAACAAAAAAAAAAATTTAATGTTACAGAGCGTACGTAATTGATAGAGATATTACCATATTTAAAATTTTAAAAGCATGGTAAAATGGCAAATTGTACTACTGGTAGCTAGTAAGTGATTATTTTTCCCTTTAGACACTAGAACTGCGTGAATTATAAACTGCTTTTGCTTGAACGAAATAAATTAATGATGATGACATACTTACATATTTATATTCTAAAAGCATTTTTCACTTAAAACAAAATTATACGTCTAATTTAATATAAATTATATATAGATTTATGAACTATTAATGTGTTTTATTAAGTTGTTGGTCTAGTGGGTATATGGCCTATGAGATGTAAGGCCGCTGATCCCGAGGTCCTTGATTAAAATCCAGGTCGGGCCGATAAAAAGTTATTAGTGATTTGTATCGTTTTTATTTTTACAAATAACTGCGTCATAAGTCACGAGAAAGCAATCAATGGATCAAATTGTCAATATCAACGACCGCAGTTCGGTTTAAAGTTTCTATTCAGAAACCTAGTATTGAATTTAAACTATATACCTACACCACAATACTGAACTACTATATATTTTCATTAGATGCCCGTCCCAACGTCATAATAATACCTGGTGGTTTAAAAATTTCATTATTATAAGTAGTTTATTTTGTTAAATAAAAATTTTTAAAACCCGATCGCTACGCCACCTACTGACTGGCTATTTATTTTAACCATCCGACACAAACAACTAAACAAAACATTATCAAAATCATTTCAGCCCCTTAAAAGTACTATTTATATTTAAGATACAAATAAAATGTACGATATTTATGTTTAAATATATATATGTATTAAATTTCAGATACATAAATAGCAATGAGAAACGTACGGTATTCACAAACAGATATTGGTCTTGAGAATATTCCTGGGAATATTACTATAAATTCCAATAATCTCGAGCTTTAATTGTATTCCTAGGAAGTTGGAGCGGAGGATTCTATTGTATATACAAGTATATGTACAATATTATTTCGATACGCTATTTTACACAACTACAGTAATTAGTTTTATTATGTAATATATTTTGGCTTAATAATAAAATTGAAGAGAATTATTATTTACATTTTACCTAAACCTATCAAAGTTAAAAATAGCTTATGTGTTTGTTATAATTAGATTAATTGTTAATATTTCAATTATAAAATCGTTATTAATTTTACGAGCATATGACGAGGCCCACCTGATTGTTCGTGGTTACCTGTACCCATAGACACTAATTCATCTATCGATAATAATTTATCTGTTCATGTCAGAAATCGCCCATTCGCCTATAAAAACGGAACACACGTTGTTTATCGGTAGAATAGCTGGTCAGTGGATGGTACCACCCAGACGGGCAATGCCCTGCAACCGCTTAAATGTTACAAACTGCACATCGTTTGTTTATATATAAGTAAAATAAGAAAATTACGTAAAGAGCATAAAGTTATCCCTCGGTATAAGTTATACGAAAGTTTCGTCTCGTAACCGTAATAAAAATGCTAAACATCACATGTTTCTCCATGTATGCAATTTCGACAGGATTAAAGAAACACAAAGCTACGAAGAATCTGCAAGAAACTCAAAAGTTAATGGTTTATGTAAAATAAAACATACAAGAGTTCAAGTTTTACAAGATTTCATATATTGATTTATTTGTATCGTACATGAAATACATATGGTACATAAAATATTGTGCATAATAGTCAAAAATGCTAACACGACGCCTTTTGTTTCAATGTAATCTTTTATATAATTAAATATTTTATTTAAAAAAGTAAAGGCAGTAAAGTAGCCTTAACATTAAGGTAAGCAATATACAAATGCAAATAGTGACTGTATATTCGAAGTGACCACAGAATGCGTCAATTAAAAAAGAAAAAGTAACTATCACTACAAAATCAAAAATAACTAAAGTATTAAAATATGAAAAAAAATATATGTGATACAGAATAAATGCAAAATATTATTAAAAACTATTTACACTAAACAACCTTAAACTATGTCATAGTTTCTATGAGCATTTATAAGAGAGTAGACTAGTAATACAGATAGATAAGTATGACTAAAAATTAAATGAAACGTTTCCGGGACGTTAGGAAGTGATACACAGCTATTTAAGTATCAAATATCGAATACATTCGGTATCTGGGTCATGGACGTCGATCATGAGATCATGACGTCCTCCTGGCCGATTTCGACGACCTTTCTCAAGATATATTAACCTACTACACAGGACAAAGTATAATGCACGAGTGTGTGCGCAACAACAGGTCCATTGCTTATTCTTTCACTTTCATAATTCGATGGGACAGCAATTCGACATGACTGGAAAGAGTTCAGGCGCATGAAATGTACTTACCTCCAAGTTCTAAACTGTGAGCGGTTACTGAGATTATTCGACGGAAGTTCATCCCTAGCAATTAATAACAATAACATTTTTAATGTTGTTGTATCGTACAGGAAACCTTTTTGTAAACTTTCTAATCTATCGCAGTATCAATAATACGTGTAACGCCAGACTAACATAAGCAGTAACAGATCGATGCGAAAATCCCTATCCAACTATTTGACGTAAAACTTAATAATTTCGCTTGATTACGCTTATTTTACAATCGTATCAAAACGTTGGCAAGAATTACCTTATCTAAAAGTACCATTAATTCTTAGACATTTCCCTTAGAGGAATATCCTTAATATATCGAATTATTTTATTTCCTGGAGAATTTTATATCCACTCATTTATCAATTCTATTAATGTCATTAATATTTTTTTTTAATAATATACATACGATTTATTTTAATTGATGAAATACATGGAATAGGGTGTCCGCAAGAAAATAGTCACATGAAGTATCTATATTTCGAAATACCTAGCTTTATATTTACCAGTGGATAACGATAATAACGACGTGGATATTAGAAATATTTTCGGCAGTAATAAAACGCCATATAACCGAGAATTCACGGTAGATTGTGCACGTGGTATTGAAGCAAGTTTCTAGGTCAACTTTTAGATATCCAACGTCTTAAATATATTTTTTTAATTTTCCCTTACTGCGTGTATCAATTCTTATTGAGCGATATATTTTCTGCCAATATCAGGTATAATAGTTTTAATATAATAATTTTGAATTTTTGGCAAATGGTAAGAAATCATGCAACACAACAATTATACCTCAAGCAATATAATTATAAATATAATTATGAAGCTATATTTTTAATGTAACTTTGAACTAAGTAACAATTTTTGTTACTTAAAACTGTATAATATATACCAGAGACAATATACACTATACAGACTATATATCTAAATAAAGTAACTATTAGGGATAAAATAAGAGAAGGGATCGTTCAAGGAAAAATAAAAATAGGTCAACACATACATTTGGAGAAAAGAAAAAAAAATAACATAAAAATTATATATTCAAATAACATATACACACACATATTAGCTTTATCATACACATTAGAGATATGATATAATATAATAGCTTTTTCTATATTGGAATTACTAGAATGCGGCTATGCGATAAGGTTAGGTAAGGTAAACAACATTATGTAAGGCAAACCGCAATGAAGCAACTTTCAATACGCTCGATAAACCAGGATTTCAAAGTTTATGGACAACAAAAAACCGTAACAGCCCGTGAATGTACCACTGCTGGGCTAAATGGGCTGGGCCTCCTCTCCCTTTTTGAGGAGAAGGTTTGGAGCCAATTCAAGTAATTTATGACGAATACGATAAGTTCCCAATTCGATTCCAATCCGAACTTCGACTGTACAGTACAGAGTCGTTGCGTTAAAACGATTAAACAGCAACGATCACATTTTGATTCGATTACGATAAAGTGAAAAATTGTTAGTAGAATTTTACCCCAGATGTGGCAGAATTTAATGCTACAAATACATTTTTCCTTCACCGCCGAATCGAGATAAATTAAGCACATGATAACCCAATGGTGCTTGATATTACTCATCAGATACTATGCCACAAAACAGCAGTAGTTACTATTGTTGTGGTTTTCTTATGAAATATTATCTATAATATACATAAAATAATATATATTCTTGGTGGTAAGGCTTCTATTATATTCTACCGCCAAACAGCAATATTTAGTATTGTGGTGTTATAGTTTGAAGGATGAGTAAGCCAGTGCAACTAGAGGCACAAGGGACATAACATCTTAGTTCCCAAAGTTGGTGGCGCATTGGCGATGTAAGCGATAGTTAATATTTCTTACAATGCTAATGTCTATTGGCGGTGGTAACCCTTTAACAATACCTGGCTCATCTGCTCACCCTAACCATTCTAAAAAAAACTCGGATTCTTCAGTTAAAATTCTCATGTTCTATCCACTGGGCCGCTTACGCTTACTGGGCTTCATTAAAAATACGTGGAGTATGTCTAACAGAAACTAATAATAACAAAGACGTCCTTAACTTTTAATCCTTAACTTTTAATCCTACATTTTTATAAAATGTAATGACATACAATAATGTTGGAGGCTAACTCGACCGCAGCGAAAATACATTGAAATAAATGATGTTATTGTAAAAAATAAGTATTGGCTTGTTTGATTTTTATAACACGATACGGTCGTGTATTATCATTCTACAAAAGAAGTTTGTTTTTATTGGAAATACTTATGGTTTATTTTTGTTCGAGACTCCCGACTCCCATTGTGGGTCACAACTTTGTTCATATCGATATTGAGTTACATTATTTGAGATCGTCATATTCATTTATTATGCTGAGATGGCCCAGTTGAAGCCGAGATGGCCCAGTGGTAAGAATGTGTGAATCTTAACCGATGATCGTGGGTTCAAACCCGGGCAGGTACCACTGAATTTTCATGCTTAATTTGGGATAATAATTCATCTCGTGCTTTATGGTGAAGGAAAACATCGTGAGGAAACCTGCATGTGTCTAATTTCACTGAAATTGTGCCACGTGTGTATTCCACCAATTCCCGCACTGGAGCACCGTATTAGAATAAGCTTCAAACCTTCTCCTCAAAAAGGGAGAGGAGGCCTTTAGCCCAGCAGTCGGATATTCACAGGCTGTTACGGTATATTCATTTATTTACATAATCTTAACACCCAACTATAATTGTTTTGTATAAAAAGCATTATATATTAATAATAAAATGTAGAAATTATAATAAATGTGTCATATTTGGAGGTACATTAGGCTGATTTAAATATGATATACTAATATCAGCTTACCGCCGTCCACTGCTGGACGAAAGCCTCCCCCATAATGATATAAATAGCTTTATGATCTTAGTCATTTATAAAGTTCTATGTGACTTATTTACTTCGTCTCTATTCTATGACAAAATTAAGCTCAACGTTGTTCCGGACACAGAAGCGTTTATTAAAGACATGAAATAAATAAAAAAATAAATCAATTCTAATAAATGAGAGTTTTATACAGCTTAATTAATTCAGACTTGTTTTTTTTATTTAATACTTATTACACAACATACAAATAACATAAGAAAAATAGGAAACAATCAAAGAAAAAATGGTGCGTAAAGGCGGTCTTATCGCTTATCTATCTATAATATTTTTATGTATAAAAAGACGAGAGAAACAAAAAAGTTTTCCTAACATATATCAGATAAACATTAAATTTCAAGATTAGAACGCAGTTATAAATCAGGAATGCAGTTACGTCATATTACATTCACTGACAACTAAACTGGAACTAACTCGACAACGTAAAAATTTCAGTCAGTGATTAATCGGTTCAACAGAAAACTTGCTCAACTGAATTTTTAGAGAAGTTGTGTTTATTTAGCAATCGCTTTGTGTTACAGTTTAATATTATAAATGTATTTTCATTTACTTATTTTATTATTGGCATTGAAAACTCGCTTAATAACATACTATACTGGAATAAATAATAGCATTTTTTAGTAATGTGAATCTATTGACAAACCTTGGTGGTAAAACAGACGACGGTATGCCGTGACGACAAACGGTACGACCAGGCACGACGCGCTATTATATTGTCGTGGGGGCACGATACGATCTCTACTCCCCTGTTTGTACGTGACGAGAAAAATATTTTTGTTTTATTAACGAAAATATTTATTTAAACTCTTTTTATTGCTTTTATTCCGTTTTTATGTATTTAATGGTTTTCTTTAACTGTCGGCCTATTATTAAAATCTTTACATTAAGGGCTTTCCAGTTTATTAAAAAAAAGAAAGTAATAAGGGAATAAGTTTTGTGTATATTTATAAAAAAAATATTTATATATAATTCCCCAAATGAAGGCATATTATTCTTGGCTAATAGAAAACTGTATCTATGTATAATTACTAAGTATACAGTGTTCAATAGTTCATTACACAAGCCAACATGAATTCCTAATGAAAAAATCGTTATTGTTTTAATATGTGTGACGAACGATTTTAGCGAGACAAAATATTTTCAAGTACTCTCGTCTAGGATTTATGCGTAGACCCTTATAAAACACTTTATTTACAAGAAGACTCTTCGGGTATTTACATTAACTGATTGCGTACTACTAAATAAATAAACTACTAAATAGAAACCAACATAATACAGTCCCTAAAATTTTTAAATTAACTAAAACAGTTATTAACAAACTGTTATATTTTTTTTAACTTTAGAACTTTATTAAAATAGATACAAAAAATCGGGTTATTCTGTGTCGGGGCACAGTATAAAAATAATTCTTTACTAATGACTAATGCATCACATGCAGATCAACTCAGTCTGCTTTTTGTTGTACATATCTTCGATAACGCGGATGCCAAGCTTCATGGCCAAATAGAGAACATGATACAGAGTTGTACCACGTTAATCAGTATGTCAAAATTCAATAAGTGTCATAACATATACCTCAGACATCAGTATGTATATATATTCATGTATAAAATAAAATAAAAAGATCTCTCATCTTCATCATCGTCGAACAGACTCCAGTCAATCTTGATGTCGTAGCGCTTAAATAGAGGCTGGTTTACCAAGTAGCGCAGCCGAGACTTACGTATGAAATTACTCAGGTAATTGGATTTATGAATAAGGTTAAAAGTTTAACATTAAAGCCAAAGTCGTCATCTGTCCGTCTCGAAATTTGTAGCATCATGTTGCTCACATTGACAGGTGTGACTAACCTGGCCGACTATACAATAATTACCAACGTAGCGTAGACGACGAATCTGCAAAAAACAAACGAATTTTGTTCGGTTCTAGCTTCTACAGTCTATTCTGCTTCGGGAGATATTGAAATACGTTTGAGCGCGACAGCGTTGGATTTTTATTAGCATCTATCGTCTGGCTACAGTTTACGAGAACATACACGAAATTCCGCTACATTTTCGCTATGGAATTTAGTTTGAAAGATAGGAATTTAGAGAGCTTTCGCCTCATTTAAATCTCTATCGGATATTGACTTTGACTTTGGATTGCGAGCAGCTAGAAACTTATAATCATAGTTATAAAATTTCATTAATGTTTCATTATTATGTATTTGTAAGCTCCACTATTGCTGTTTTAAAAAAAGAACAAATTATGAATGGAAACCTCACACGAAGGGTTTTCATAAAACCTTATCAGCTAATTTAACATATTACTATTAAATCGATATTTTTTTAAACAATGATGCTGATATTTGTTGTTTAATATTCCGACACTGAGAACCAAAATAATTGCACGTATTTTTATGTATTTTTTATGTAGAAAGTTTTTTATATTATTCGTGTAACTGACCACTAGATAGAGCACATCAACTTCTATATCGTTCAACCGATCGCTATGAAACAGACAGGACAACGTCTGTCGAGTGTTGCTAGTGTTTTATAATTTATCCTATTAAATAGTACATAAAATTCTATGACACGTGATTTGATTACACAAAGTGGTCCATCAAAAATGCTGTGAATAAAAAAATAATGAGCATGAAATATTTATAAGTTATAAATATGGTAAAACACTCCAGCGAAGCTCGTACATAAAAATTAGTTTTTTTTATGATCTTCGAGAATTTTATTTATGTATAATAAAGTCCATATTTTGTGATTTAGTGTTTCATATTGGTGTTTTGAGTTTAAATAATTTATTCGGTTGTATAAAAGCGAAAATTATAAGTTTCTGTAGAACAGAACAAAACAATGCGATAAGTCCAATTTGATATGTCTCTGTGATCTCACTAATAACCACGTACAATACAAATTCAAGTCCTCATCATCGAATTTCGGGTGCGGTGGCCAATCTCAAGGACCACGCAGACGGTATTTGTGGACAAATATGTGCGCCACACAACGGTTACAACGATTGGCCCACGTAGCACGTAAAACTGTTAATTTACGAACCATTTTTACAGGTCAATATTAACTTAACAACAAAAATTAACCTAATAATAAATGTGGAAAAACGATTTAATTTTGACATAAAATTCTATGACACGTTTTAAATTTCTAAATAATTTAAGAAAAGACGTTTTTATAAATTTGCATTGAATGATTTGGCCAGATGACATTTCAACTGTAAGTGATGAGTTCAGAACACAGAACTAAACGTACAACATGTATTTATGGCCCCGTGGTAAGAACGCGTGAAGCCAAGCACCACTGAATTTTCTTGTGCTTAATTTGTGATTATATTTCATCTCGTGGTTGACGGTGAAGGAAAACATCGGTAAGGAAACCTGCATGTGGACATGTTGAATTAAAATAATTCCAAATAAGTTAGCGAAATGCTAAAAACAAAGCATGTTATTATTGCAGATTAAATCGACTTTCTTTTTAATTATTTATAGCATCTACGTGAGTTGTATTACTTAAAGAGAACCAACGAAAATCTCATGACGCATATTTGGCGTTTGATTGAAATACTTGCTTTTAATAAGAAAATATTTTATAAGAATTATTATGTACATTAAATATTTCTTATTTATGAATTTGCGATAAGATCTTTAATTTCATATGAATGTAAAAATGTAATAATCTTTATGTAATTTATAAATAATTCTTCCTTTTTCTAATAACTATTTTTATTGCGACTTTCATTAAATCTATTCCATTTTATTCGAATATACACATATAGTCTGGTTTGTGATCCTAAAAAAGAAATATTTAATATCAGTACAAGTATATTGTGGGAATTATCCCACTATTAATGATTATTTATAAATCAATATTTTGCATTAAAATAAATAAAACTCTTAGTAAGGTAATTATTAGAATCTTTGCGATTAAAATAATTCAATAAATCGCGTTACAATTATAATAACTCATATTTAAAAAAATAGCATATACATAAAAATTTACAAATAACAAATGGTTATACATAAAAAAGTGTTAAATAACTTTATTTTTAACAAATGTTTTGATGATAAATAAACCTTGTTAATACGTGATTTGCTAAAATATAGAAAAAAGAGACAAGCGAATACAGGAGTATTTCACTCCTAAGCGTAGGTCTCTTTAAATACAATAATTAAAAGTGTTATTAAATATTTATCACAGTTTATAGTAATTAAAAAGGGTCACTTGAAATTTGGTATTAAAAGTAAGTCTATCAATAGTTGTGACGACTATAAAAACATGATAAATCCTTAAAAAAATCAACACAGAAGTTCTTTCCGGTTCTAATCCGAAGAATTCGTGTTTCTAACCGGCGTTTACTGTATTTCTCCTTCGTCAGTTCATCGCTCCGCCTCTCAACTCGATAGTTTTGCTAGCGGATTCAGATAGCAAACTATAAGGCATTTGAAATATACTTTTCAAAAGTCAATTAGATATAAATCTATCTGAATATAAAATGAATAGGTTTAATTTTATGCCTTTAAACATTTGCAAAATAAATCATCTGTATAGAAATGAAATAATTAAGCACCGATTTGTTGTTTTCCTTTTCAATTCGTAGTTTAATTAAATTTCGACAGAAGGTGGTATCACTTTACACGATCCTATTAGCTATGATTGTTCTAATATGTGGCCAATGTGAACACTGATGCGAAAACGAGATTAACAACGTTTTCATTAAGTCCCTCAGGCGATTGACCTGAAAAAAAAATATAGAAAATATTTTATCGTATAAATTGAATGAAATTTATACCAAGTACAACTTAGGTAACCTAAGTCATGAAGTAATAACTACTACATATGATTATGCACAGATTGTTTAACTATAATAATAATATCTAGTAATAACAAATTAATTCATAATATATAAAACCTTCTTTATTATATTTAACGGTAGAATTAACAGTTTATTTTCAGAATCTATTCTAGACATATCATTTAAATAATCCAAATAATAAATATTTGAAATTATAATCATTGGTTTACGCTTTCCGTGGCTTGGTTCGGATTTACATGTCAATATTGTTTTGTAACCCTTAACCGGTGCACCCTTAGTAATACACGTTGTCTCATATTTCGAGTTGGGTCAAAGCTTTACTCTACATAAATTACATTACTCTTACATAACCAGACAATTAAATTAACCATTTTTTTAAATATGTAATAATAAAGTAACTCAATCCACAAAGATATCATAACCCCAAACTGATGTTTTATGTAAATCTACAATCAGGTTACTTACTTAAAGAACTTAGACTTGATATGAAATTCACATAAAACGTTGAGGTTATTATTCTCATAACATTAATATTTAATTAATATTAAGTAATTTACTAATGGTTCCATTTGGCGCACAGCTCTTTAATGTAGCTTTTATGATGTTTTTCGCTCTCAGCAGAAAAAATCGCTGGACTGTGAAGAGGTCAAACAAGGGTGCGATTTTAACTTGAAGGGCAAGTGCTTTTTCCTCGGGCTCTGAGCCCTAAATCACCACCAGCCACTCGATATAATGTAAGTGTTTCATATATACTAATCATATAATATTTACAAGTACTTATTATGGTCTTATAGTTTGACAGACAAGAACTAATATCGATTATCATTATTTCCATACTGTTCCATTTCCATCCTTATTATTTTACATAATTTTTTTTCACGTTGTTAATTAAAACGTTGACTAGAATCATCTCTACCATGTTAAAAATTGTATTTCAATAGCTAACAATTTTTTCCATGGTTTCAAAAATAAATAAATTATAATTAAATGAAAAAATATATGTATGATACGTGATACATTTATTATACATGATTCATCTGATGTTACAAACGTTACGTTCAGGAATTTAAATTGATGGGCTTACACCCTTGTACCAACGAGCACACCCAACAAAATTGAAAAATATCTCGTGAATATAAAATATGCCTTTTTTAATTTGCAAGATTAAATACCACCCATCGGTGGAGACATTTCATTAAAGAACCAATTTATGGCAAACCTTTGTGAATAATATAGATGGCATTTTACGAATCAAGACAAATGCTATAAATACGAAATTAATAATGTGTACGTTTGTTATGTCTGTGGGCGCTTGCTATCTCATTAAGACTAAAGCACTGAACAGAGGGTCGTCGTCATAGAGATTTATTTGCTTACCCATCATAGCCTGTATAGGTAGGATAGGGAAATATATTGAAAGTTGTACAATAACTATCAGCGAAATGTTATTTCTGAAAGCAGTTTAATAGGGAGTCAAGCCATATGTAATTTATAGGTAGGTACCCCAGGTAATATGGTGGTGTGTTCCGGTTTCAAGGGTGAGTGAGCTAGTGTAATTACAGGTACTAGGGATATAACATCTTAGTTTCCAAGGTTGGTGGCGCATTGGCGATGTAAGTGATGGTTAACATTTCCTTCAATGCCAATGCCTATGGACGGTGGTGACCACTTACCATCAGGTGGCCCCTTTGCTCGTCCGCCTATCTATTCTATAAAAAAAGGTATAAAAATACAAATCTAGTGTTTTATAATCAACCGTAATTGACCCGATATATTAAAATCAATATGCGCCGTTCAATCTTCGTTTTCAATTCGGCTAGATTTATTATAAGCTAACGGTCCTTACAATTATCCGTTAACAAATATCAGAAGTGTAAAATTGACATCATGAAACTTTATAAAATTACAAAAATAGACTACCTCGTTGGTAGTAGTAACTTGATGTAAGGACAGGTTGGAGGTCCTGGGTTCAATTCCCAGTCCAGTGTCAGTGTACACTCCCGAGCCTCGGAAAGCACGTAAAGCCGTTGGTCCTGCACCTGAACTCTTTCCAGTCGTGTCGTATTGTCGTCCCATCGGATTATGAGAGTTAGAGAATAGAGAGTGCACCTGTGCTTGCGAACACACTTGTGCACTATAATATCTCGTGCGTATTTGGCTAATCTTAAGATTGGCCGCCATGGCCGAAATCGGTCTGGAGGACATAATTATTTACAAAAATTACAAAAACTGTTAAAATGGTAAAGTAATTCAAATCCATAACCGGCGTTTGAAAATAACGATTATAATACCGGGTATTTTACCCAAAATTACAGAAAATGAAATGAACTAAGTGTTAAATTTGCATTTTGTATTTGAATGTAGTACATATACTGTTGTTTAGAAAACGTAATTCAATTTCACAACCCATTTATTACGGCTCGTGTGTTTAACTAGAGTCCAATGGCGCTGTATTTGTGAGGTTAACAAAACCCTTGTTTCACAAATGAAATAGTTGTCGGACCTTCGAAACCCGACCTGTTTTACCTTAATGCTATGAGCCATATACCTATGTACACAGATACATAGCAGTCGCCATTAAACTGTTAGACAATTTAAGCCTGACTACGGTACTATTATAAATAAATCTGTAACTACATACATTTTACATACGTTTAGACATTTCATACCCTACTATCCGTATCGTCGTAGACTATTATTCTATCCGCAAGCAAAATAATCGTTTTTTGAATATAACAAATGATGTCCGTTATGTTGATGTTATCCACCAGACCGATTTCGGTCACGGTGGGTTATCTCAAGGTAGACTAGCCAACTGCGCAGGACATATTATAGTGCGCAAGTGTGTGCGCAATCTCATATTCCCATACATTTATAATCTTATTGGACAGCAATACGACAAGACTGGAAAAAATTCAGGCGCAGAATCAATGATTTTACGTGCTCTCCGAGGCACGGGAGTGTACCTACTTCTAGAATCTGCTTAAGAAGAACCCAATATCTTTTATCGATATGACCTGTGTTTTGAACTCAAAACCTCCCGAGGTTCCTGATCAAAGCCCGATCTGAGGCCGCATACCTAGTCACCTATACCCTTGTGGAGAGCTTCGCCAAGCCAACGAGCGGAGCACAGCACGGGAGGGGCCGCGGATGCGTTATATCAACACGATCACGAGCCTCTCCGATCCGTGCCAAGGACGGCCATCGCAATGGTTTTAGTGGGTAAGAATCCCACATAACCTGGTTCTTCCCTCCCATCAGAGCCGGGTACCTTTCTGAAGGTTTCCACTGCGTGAAAAAAAAGGGTACCACTTCACAGTTATTCTACCGTCAATTAGCATTACTTTGTATTATTTACTTTGTTCTGATTTAAAGATTTGGCTCAGTCAGTTAAATTACAGGCATAAGGGACGTAACATCTTAAATGCCGTGAATTGTGGCTCATTGACGGTATAAAAAGTAGTTTTTATTTCATACAGAATTCGTTCGCTCATTGGCCGTTCTAAAAGAAATGACATACATACATAATAAAAAAAATATTCTTTATGTGTGCGCAATTAATTTTGCATTAAGGTTTTTCCACATTTATGAAAAAAGTGCTGTTTTAAGTTTCACTTAAAATAAAAACATCTGCAAAACAATTGCATTTTAAATATTGAGAAAAGTTCCATTAAAATTTCTCTTTGATAAGTCAACTAAATAAAACGACTTAGCATATTTTAAGGCGTTGCTAATGACTGCGGTCTTAACACGGTAATTGCTCTCAGAGGAAACTATATAACTCTAAGCTTCGTAATTACTCGATATTATTGTACTGGCGGTAGAGCTTAGAGCTCAATATAAGCCCGTATGTGAGGAAACACTCATTGGTTATTCGTCCACCGAACATCAATACTTCGTACTTTTCCAGACACATGTTTTTATGACATGGCATGATATGACACAGCTTAGATCTCATGTAACTTATTATATAAAAGCGAGCTGACAGAGTAGAGACCAAAACTCGCGGAACAGTGGGCTTAGCTACGTGGCGGAGCGGAGTGGCTCTAGCACGCCCGCAAAAGGCGTCCTGGCGTGGGGTAGCCCATATAAAAATAGGGCGTGGGTAGCCGTTTACAAAGGCCAATATGGGGTAAAGGTGATCAATTTTCATCACGTCATATAGATAGTTAAATTCACGATGACGCGCCCCATTCATTTTTTGCACATGCTACATTACAAGTGTGCAATGTAAGCTGTAACAGTGGGCGCGTCTTCGTAGTTTGAACTATATATCTAACTATTCATCTCATTTCAAATTCAATAAACGACAGCTTACTTTATAAAGGCTTCATTAATAATTATTAAAATTAAATATAATATAGATCTATAAAATAAAAACTACATGTACGAAAATAAATAATTCAATATTTAACACAGACGGTAGTGAAATTCATCAAATACGAAAGCATTTTGATGTATCGGATATTTTTGTTTATCCATTATTTCCCAGTTTATAGTCGTTCGTGGTTAATAAAGTGAAAGAGCCGCGGGGGCGCATATTAAATGCTTCGAAATGACTAAATATATGACGCCCTATATTACCTTTCCCGACTTAACAGCTAGTACTTTAATATTAACTGTTTGGTCGTAACATTTGCACTATGTTTGATGAAGGAAATTAGGATCGTGAGCTATAAAAATAATATTGTAATATATTTATTGCAATACAACGGACAAAGACTTTTTTTAGGTTTATGAAGTGATTTAGTTTTTTTTATTATAAAAAAAAATTGTTTTCAACAATCATCATCATCATCTTCTTCCACACTAAAAAATAAAAATAAAAATTTGTATGTTCGTCCTCTATGCGTTGCCGTATAGAGCAACGTATATGCCGTGCTCGTAAGCCTTTCATCCGATTGTGATGAAACTTTGCTGAGTTCTTCAACGTATGGCCGAGAAGGTTCCTAGACCATTTTTTTCTTTGTATATTTGTATTATTGATATAAACGTTGGATGTAGATCCTTATTCTACCCATGTGAAGCTATTTATTCGTTAGTTCTGTAGACTCTTATAACATTTATCTTAACTGTATATTAACTATTATTTAAATTGATTAAATAGTCAGAAAAACTTGTCTCATAAAACATATGAACTTCAGGGAACATCAACAAAACAAAACAGGAAACGCCTTAGACGTATGGTTTTTGAAAAACATATCATCAAGGCTGGAGGTATCATAAGAGCTGTTAAGCTTTTAAAGGATAAGACAAACTGGATACCCAAAATGAAAGACCAAAATTGTATGGAAAAGACTAATAGACCATATATATTGTTTTCATTGTTCTCAACACTAGACCACATACACGTTGTAAGGCAAGTCTTTGAAAAGACTATAATGTACCATTCTACTGCTGCTTCATAGATTACAATAAGGCTTTCGATTCAATTGAACATGAAAGGATCTGGTTAAGCCTAAAAAACAAAGGAGTTGAATATAAATACATAAGGATTTAGAAAAATATATACGCAAACAGTACAGCTAAAATAAAGTTAGAAAAACAGGGAAAAGAAATAAAAATTAACAGAGGCGTACGCCAAGGAAACTTACTATCTCCCAAATTATTTACTGCGGTTTTAGGAAACGTATTTCGCAAAGTTAAATGGGACCACAATGATTTAAACATAAATGGAAAACGGCTTACCCACCTACGATTTGCTAACGATATAATTATATTCGCTGTATCAAGTGTCCATCTTCAAAATATGCTAACGAACCTGGATATAGTAGAAAGCCGCAGAGTTGGTATAACTATGAATACCTTTAAAACCAAAGTATTGACAAACGCTACCGAAGACCCTATTGTTTTAAATGGTGAACCCATTGTATATGTAAAAAAGTACTCTTACTTAGGCCAACTCATCTCATCAACTAATTCAATGTCAAAAGAAATATACACAATAATTGTTATTGGAGACTAAAAGAAGTTATGAAAAATAAAGAAATCAAGATGTTTGTTAAGAAGAAGCTATATTTTAACTATTTAAATTATTTAGCAAGTGAAAAGCATCTCTCATCCTAAATAATAAAATCGCAAACTGTTTACAAATATTGTGAGTTGTTACGACCTGTGACATTACAATACCTCAATTCGGTGACGGACTAGCCCTCCCCTCACCACCTCAGCGAAACGAGACGAGCTCATTTTTCGTCCTCTACGCAAAACGTCATACGTAAGTTACATAGAACAGTATGAGTGTAGTAAGATCTCCGACTGGAAGTGCCACAAGCGTAGTACGGAGTGACTTACAACCGAACCTTACTATTGAGTCTTTTACAATAGAACAAGATATGATTAAAACTGACCTAACGTGCTTAAAAAATAAAAATATAACTTTAGAGAGTAAAATAGAAAACCTTCAATCTTTGGTTGAAAAAACCGATGCATCTTTAGATAAAGATTCTTATAATATCAGTGAAAATGGAATAACAGAAATTAATGAACGAGAATTAAGAAATAAAAATATAATACTTGTTGGAATTCCAGAACATGTTGAAACCAATAAAGATGAAAGAATAGAGAAAGATAAGACAGAAGTAAGCAAAGCCTTTAAAAGAATTGTTACAGTGTCCAGAACCTGAAAGAATTTTCTGGTTTAGAAAATATGATCCTAAATGTAACCGTCCTATTAAAATTATATTTAAATCAAAAGAAACAACATTAACCCTATGACGCAAGAAGAAAATTCTAACTGATTTAAAAATATATTCTGATCAGACACCTTTACAGCAAAAACAATTAAAAGACTTACAAAAAAAACTTAAATACGAACACGAAAAAGGCATCTTATTATCAAATATATAAAAGGAGTTCCTAAAATCGCTGAATCTGCACCAAAAAACTAAGAGAATTAGAAACTAATCAAAACAATAAATATATTTCACCTTTAGATAACATTATCTCCTACCAGATTACTGATTCTTATGAAAATGTCCTAAGTAGGAAAAAAATTTATTAGATTTCTTTATTAAAATGCTCGGAGCCTTGTTAAATCAACCAAATTAGATGAACTAAAATATGTAATTCAGTCATTTAAAAATCCTCTGGATGTAATTGTTGTTACGGAAACGTGAATTAAATCAAACTGTTAAGCTAAAAGACTCCAAATAACTGGTTATGTACACTATTTCAATCACCGGTGTAATGCACGAGTTGGCGGAGTTTCTCTTTTTATACAGAAAAACCTAAATCATTATTTAATCGAAGAAAAATGCTTGGATGACAATCACTGCCTCTGGGTACATCTTAAGAATTATTCTCTGGATATCGGAGCTATATACAGAAAACTAACATTGACAAATGCTTAAAACTTTCTCGACACTTATAGTTACCAGCTGCATCACAGGAAGAGAGAAATCGTCTTTGGAGACTTCAACTTTAACCTTTTAAGCTCAGATAACTTGACTATGTCCTACAAAGAAATCTTACAAGAAAATGGATATAATATTTTGAATAACATCAATCCAGATTACTGTACTAGAGAAACAGCCACTACCAATACCATTATTGATCACGTATGTTCCAACTTAAAAGAAAACAAATTCCGCTTTGCCATAATAAATACACCGATGTCGGATCACAAACATATATATCTGGAAATTTAGAAGAACTATCAAAACTCTACACCTTCTATTAAATATGATGCAGTTACCTACAGCGAGATGTACAAAATAATAGAAAGTAAACAAAGTGACATAAAAAACTGTGAATATCGAATATTGGAAGAAAAAATTACTACCAGTATTAAGAAAAGTAGAATAACCAAAACTAAAATATTGAACCCACCTAGACAAGAATGGATAAATAAAGAAATTGTAAATAAAATTAATCAACGGAACATTTTATGGACTAGTTACAAAAATAATCCTCATGATGAAAAATGTAAAGAACTTTTTATAAAAAAACGAAATGAAGTTACTCTAAAAATACAAGAAACAAAAAGTAATTTCTATCTTCGTGCCTTTAATTACATAAACAAACCTAAAAAAATGCAGAATTTAATAAACAGTCACCACTAACAAACCTAAGAAAATCGTAGCTCCAAACAAACTTTAAATATTGGACAAATGTGTAACGGACGTAAGAGGTATCTGTGAATGCTTTAACGACTTTCTTTCAAATGTAGGATCGGCATTAGCTAATAAAATCCCTAAGCATTATCACAGTAATAATTCGATATTTTGTAAGCCTTCATCTAAAACAACCACGCTAACCCAACTTACACCGACTACAGAAAGCGAAGTAGCTGGGATCATACGGAAGTTAGATTACAATACTAGTTTTTTTTTTTTTTATATTTGCCGGGTGGGCAAATGACTCTACTCCACCTGATGTTAAGTGGTAGTAGAGTCCAAACGCGAGGACGGCCAGTACAGTCTGGAAGAAGATTCTGCACTAGCCACACTGCACTCGCCTTGCCGGCCCGCAAGATGCCTCTTCACGCCTCGTAAAGAGACGTGAAGCGAGCGACGTATTGCCACGATAGGGATGGGCAAAGTGTGGAGGCGTGTTTCCCCCGGCATTGGTTCAGCCGCCGTCTCCACTGGACCAACACCCATCGCGGCAATGCTCGCTCGGGCACTGGCTGTACGCTGGCTGACCTCGAAACGCGGCTGCAAGCCACTTCACGAGATTTTCACCATGCGTACGGTGGTAACAAGCCAGGCGGATGTTTATCATCCTACCACCAGATGATATCCCTTAGTCGCCTCTTACGACACCCATGGGAAAGGGGCAGTGAAATGTATTCTTCTCCGTCACTGCACGGATAAAATTCAGGAATAGGTGGCATATCTACTAAATCCCTAAAACGTATTTCAAACTTAGTAGTTGAAGAAATCACTAGCTGTATCAATAAAAATCTTAAAGATGGAACATTTCCAGATAGTCTCAAAATTGTCAAAGTCACGCCAATATTTAAGACAGGAAGTCAATCTGATTCCAGTAATTATCGGCCTATATCGGTTCTTCCGATTCTTTCAAAAATTTATGAAAGAATTATATATAATCGCTTAGAAACATATTTAAGAAGTCAAAATTTCTTATATAATAAACAGTACGGTTTTAGACAAAAATCTAATACTCTATCCGCAACAGTAGATTTGATTACAAAAATAAAACAAAGTATTGATAATAAACAAATAGCCTTAGGAATATTTATTGACCTTAAAAAAGCTTTTGACACTACAAGCCACAATCTGTTATTACAAAAGTTAGCGGCAATCGGTATAACAGGAGTTGCATATAACGTTTTTAAATCTTATCTCACTAACAGAATTCAGATTGTTAAAATTGGTAAAATACAAAGCAATCCTAAAAATATAACGTTTGGTATACCACAAGGATCGATACTGGGATCCCTACTATTTCTTATATATATAAACAACATCCAAAACATTGGCTTAAAAGGTGACGTTACTCTTTACGCTAATGACACTTCTCTGTTTTATTTTGATAACTCTATCCATACCAAAATTTCAGAAGCTCAAGAAGACTTAAATAATTTAAATATCTGGTTTCGATATAATCTACTAACAATAAATACTACTTGTTAAGAATATTAGTCTATAGTTAACAAAGGAGTATTTAATGTCACGGAGCTCACGCCATTAAGTTAAACAAAAAACGTAAATTGACACTTCTGCATCTCCGTCCGCTGTCAAAGCACACAATTTTTATTACTCCATATAATTTTCTTTATTGTTCGCTATTCACCATTTAAATGTAATATTATTTAAATACATATAAGTTTGTTACGTCAAAAGAGTTTTACTTCTACGTACAAATTAACGCAATCATCATCAAGATACATCAAGGCACATGTATGGAACCTTTGACGCCATAGTCAAATACATCAAGCTACAACCATACATTGACACCATAGTCTACATGGTCCTTCGAGCCGGATATAATATTACAGCAATATTGAAGAAGCGCCTATCAGGAAAACAGGAGTAATACTAACCAGCTAAGGACCAACACAAGTCATTTAAAATCAGCCTTAAATACAAAGAATACATCAAACAAACAAGTCATTGATTTGGATACAATTAGAAAGGTCGAGCGAATAAAAGTGAGTCCGTTCCAATCATTCCATATTATATTCCCATCATTTAAGTGTATTAAATATTTCACGTAACTTAATATAATTTCAATTTCTATTAATTATTAATTTTATCATGTCAAAATGTCTGAGCTTAAGGATTTAACTAGAAAGAGAGGTACATTGAAAGGTCGATTAACTAATTTTACTAATTATTTAAATAAACTAACCGATTTAACGTCTGTAGCAGCGATTGAGTTACAAGTACGATTGTCTAAAATAGATACACTTTTGAACTAATATGAGGCAATACAAACTTTAATAGAATGTTCGATAACTGACGAGAAAGACATCGACGTTCATAACGCCGACAGATACGAATTTGAAAACTCGTATTATTCAAGTGTTGCCATTGCCCAAGACATCCTAAAAAGCAATAAACCTGGCAAAGCTGATGTCGATAACATCAGTTCGTCTGGCAGTTCTTATGTTTCGGGCAATGATAAACCTCGGACGAAGCATTCAACCACCCGCGGCATCAAACTTCCCACTATCCAGGTCCCACGATTTAGCGGCAATTACGAGGATTGGTTAGACTTTCGTGATACTTTTATTTCACTTATACACGACAACTCGTCTATTACTAATATACAGAAATTTCATTATTTGCGGGTATCACTGGAAGGAAGCGCGGCTCAGGTAATTGGATCATTGCAATTTTCGTCGAATAATTATAGCATTGCCTGGGATTTATTATGTGACAGGTTTGACAATAAAAGACTATTAATACAAAATCATATTCGAGCTCTCTTTTCGTTAGATCCTATTAAAAGGGAGTCATGTCAAGCTATTCGTAAAATCATCGATACTTTTACTAAGAATTTAAGGTCATTAGACATACTTGGTGAACCCACTCAGTCATGGAACACGCTTGTCATATATATAATGAACTCAAAATTAGATTCGAGGACGTTACGTGAATGGGAAGAAACAAAAGTTAACATCAAAAGTATCCAACTTAAAGACTTTATACGATTTTTAAAAAATAGGGCTGATTTACTCGAGACATTACACATTAACAACACAAATATCAAAGTAGACAAATACAAATCTACGGAGTACGTTAAGGGTTTAGCAGCAGTTGCTGACTCTCATACAACACAAAATAAATATAGCAATGATTGCCTCTTGTGCAAGCAAAACTATCGCATTTACAAATGTGAGACATTTCATGGTCAGTCTGTTGAGGAGAGAATAGAGTCGGTTAGGAGATTCAAGTTATGTGAAAACTGTCTTCACCCCGGTCATCAGTCTCGCTTCTGCAGGTTAGGTCCTTGTACCAAGTGCTCACAGAAACACAACACGATGCTACATCACACACAAATAATTCATCCACCGGTCGTCAGCGCAACATCGCTCTCAGAGAGTCAAACGGAGCGTGTCTTACTTTCGACTGCAGTCATATACATACTCGATAAGGACAACCACCGTCATAAAGTCAGAACCCTCCTCGATTCCGGGAGCCAGGCATCCTTCATGACGGATTCCTTGCATCGTAAACTTAACCTAAAATACATACAAATACAATCATCCGTAGTTGGTATAAACAATTCAGTATCACAAATAACAAAACGTTGCAATGCATTCATTGAGTCGAGAACTCATTAATATCATACACAATTATCGTTCTTAGTTTTGCCAAACATTGCAACGCTTTGCAAGAATTACACACAAACACAACAATTCAATATACCTACAAACATAAACCTGGCGGACCCAAAATATTTTAATCCGTCAAGTATCGAGTTACTACTTGGCGCTGACATATTTTGGGATCTACTAGACCAGGGTCAGATACGTTTAGGTACAAAGGGTCCAGTTTTACAACAATCAAAATTCGGTTACATTATATCTGGGCCCACCAGTGGTGTTACTAGTTCATTTTCAAATTCATTTATAACATGCACACTTGTCACAGAAAATACTATACATGATCAACTAACCAAGTTTTGGTCTCTCGAAGATATTTCAATTGATAATAATAAGCAAGTATAATCTACTGAAGAGCGTTTATGCGAAGAACATTTTAAAAACAACTTTACGCGAACAACCGACGGTCGATTTTCCGTTGCCGTACTACTTAAGAAACCAGAATCTTATCTAGGTAATTCATACGAACGCGCTAAGCAATGTTTTTATTCACTCAAACGTAGGTTTCGAAGGCAACCCCAATTTAAACAAATGTACACTGATTTCATGACAGAATATTTACAATTAGGACATATGACGGAAATAACACATTTACAAAAAGACAATAACACACAAAATTCATATTTCCTTCCACACCATGGAGTGTTGCGAGAAAGTAGTTCTACGACCAAACTTCGTGTCGTTTTTAATCCAAGCGCTCCTACTAGTTCAGGGTATTCATACAATATTCAAATGGTTGGTCCCACTATACAGAGTGATTTAATCTCGATTTTATTGCGCTTTAGACATTTTCCATACGTTATGACTGGGGACATAGAGAAAATGTACCGGCAAGTACTTGTTCATAAAAATCAAGGACACCTACAACAAATTCTGTGGCGAGATGATCCTAATAAAGGTTTAAAGACATATCAATTAAATACCGTCACTTACGGTACGGCGTCAGCGCCATTTCTCGCCGTAAGGTGCTTAAAGCAACTGTCAATTGAAAATCCTCATTTGGCTCAAATACTTAGTGACGATTTTTATGTGGATGATTTGGGTACAGGGTCGCAAACAAAGGAACAGCTAATTCAAATTTATAAACATTAGATCAAAGTTTTATATACAGGCTGTTTTCATTTGAGAAAAATAAGATCAAATATTAATCTATGTCCATCAGATACAGATTCGCGTCAAATGCTCAATCTAGGCGACCAAAGCTCATCGAATATCTTGGGCTTAGGATGGTCTCCGTCTGATGATCAGTTATACTTCACCATCAAGCCGATAGTTGACACAAATCCAACTAAGCGGTCTGTATTGTTCTCCATAGGACAGATATTTGATTCGCTTGGTTTATTAAGCGTATGCGTCATACAAGCCAAAATTATGCTACAAAAACTTTGGTTACTGAAAATCTCATGGGACGAACCTTTACCTTCAAACATTAAATTAATTTGGCATACATTTATTTCAGAGTTACATCACTTAAATAATTTAAAAATACCACGTTGTGTAATTAATGAGACTTTCAATGAAATTGAATTACAGTGTTTTTTGTGATTCGTCTCAAGATGCATATGGAGCATGTTTGTTTATCAGAACAAAGTATAACAATCACATTGATGTCAACTTGTTATGCGCTAAAAATAAGGTTGCTCCTCTCAAACCGATAACCATTCCACGCTTGGAATTATGCGGAGCCCTTGTCACCGCACGCCTTATCATAAAGGTACTCAATGCATTCAAATTACCTGTTAATAGATGCATCCTATGGACAGACTCATCAATAGTTCTAGGTTGGTTACAAACTCAACCTAGCAAACTCAAGCAATTTGTTAAAAATCGTGTTGCCGAAATACAGGAACTCACAAGTAATCTTAAATGGCGTTATGTTCCTACTAAACAAAATCCAGCCGACCTTATCTCGTTGAGTCAAGATTTCAGAGTTACAAAATTATTCCTTGTGGTGGACGGGACCTGAGTTCTTAAAAGAGTCGGAAAATCATTGGCCTGAAAATAAATTCACTAATATTAATTTATCTACAGAAATACCAGAAATTATTTTAGCTACTACGGTTACTACCCAATCACACAATAATTTCATTGATTTTAGTCGCTTTTCTAAATTATTAAAATTAAAACGAACAGTAGCTTTTGCTTTGAGATTTATTAATAACTGTAAAATAAAAAACCCTAAGAAATCTGGTCCAAAACTCAAAAAATTTACAAACATACAAAAATAATGAATGTCGCTCAAACTTATAATTACTATATTTGCATACTAATCAAAAAAAATTAGATAAAAATATACACACAGAAATACAATTGAAATAAAACCAACAATCACAAAGAATGAAATTAAGAAACGCTAATAAAACTATCAAAACCTCGTACTATTAACTATGGGAAGAAAAATATTGTGTCTGACGGAGCAAAACGATTTAATAATTTACCAAAAAAATTATAAAAGAAGCAAAAAGTATGCATCAGTTTAAGAGACTATTAAAAATACATGTTCAAAATATTATAATATAACAAAATACATAATATGAAACAATATGTATAATAATGTAAAATTATTTATTAAATTTAATAGTACAAAAAGTAGCAATGAAAAATACAAATATTTATTTAAATATAAAATAAAATATTCTCACTCACTCATACCACTTCCTAACTGTACTTAATCCGTGTATTTGCGATAAGACTAGTCTATCGACAATAATGCAAAGTTTTCACAGATACCCCTCTTCGAAATTGTATTTTTCTATCATTTAATAATATCATGTATACATAATGCGTTGCCGCGCCTCTTGGCAATTGTTGTAGTAATATTATGTTCTCATGTCAGTGAATGTATTTCCTTAACCCCAAGAAGCTATAAAATACCTGTGTACGGCCAGTACTCACTTATGCTCATTTAATAATATTGAAAATTAAGACATGCCAAACAGCGATGGAGAGGAGCATGTTGAATGTCAGGAAAAGCGACAGCGAAAACGAACGCGGAAGACCGTTTCGAAGGTGAAATGTGAAATAAAAGCAACAGCAGGGAATACATGGACCAGGACCGTACTAAAAAAATCTACAAGGTTTTAAGTTATAATTTTATCATAGAAACGGGTACGAAAAAACCGCAACTAACTTGAAATAATGTTCATAATTAGATAACCGGTGTTCAGCTAATATGTACTTGATAATGAATAAAATAATATTCCTAAAATTACTTGAGATTATAAAAAGTCCTTGCCTATAAGATTATCTTCAAGTTTCTTATAATTTGTTAAAAGCAAATAACATATAAATAATATAATTGGTCCATAAATAAGTTTTAAATAACTGTTGAAACATAATAAATGCTTAGTCTGCTTAAAAAATTCAATTAATTGCTCGTATATATTAAATTGTGTAAGAAAAAGCTGATTAAGTGTCGCGTTCGCAAGCTATAAATCCGCGTCACGGTACACAGATGCACTCATCGCTCACTCTTAAGTGGACAGAGCAGAAATCTAAAGCGTCCGCCGAGCAGCAGAAATAGGTCAGCAAAACTGGACGACATAACGCCTGGATGGATTGTTAGAAATAGTTACGTGATTTCTTTACACAATTTCGTTTGTTTCAGCATTGGCTGAAATTCATAATACTATTAAAAATAATACTAAAAAAACGAACATTTTTTTTTATAGAATAGATTTTATGGAATACAGGCATACGAGCATATGGTCACCTGATGGTAAGTGGTCACCAACGCCCATAGACATTGGCATTGTAATTAACCATCACTTACATCGCCAATGCACCACCAACCTTGGGAACTAAGATGTTATGTCCCTTGTGCCTGTAATTACACTGGCTCACTCACCCTTCAAACCGTCACACAACAGTACCAAGTACTGCTGTTTTGCGGTAATATATCTGATGTATGAGTGGTACCTATCCCGACGAGCTTGCACAAAGCCAGCAGTAAAGTTATTTTTTTTTTGTATTGTTAATCAATTCCTTTTTTGGGTATTTATGGCATCGATTTTAATATTTAATTTATATAAACTATGCACACCATTGTATGCTAAACTGTGACATGTATATACTACATATTATTATTTAAACTTACAATCATAATATAAATTATGTATGAATTGTTTTTGTTAAAAATCTTAACGCCTTTTGACTTAGCGCATTTCTATATTTATAAATAAATAAATAAAGCGAAAAGCGATAATTGAAATTCACCAAGAAATGCGATTGGTCCACACGTTATTAGCTTAAGTACTCGTAGCTTTTGCGGAAAGCAGTAGCAAAGATTTTATATTCCTTTTGTTCTGAAACAGATGCGTTTAATTTATACGTTCCATTATGAAATACAACTATTTCTTAATGTATTTTCCCGCCTAATAACATATGAAATAAAAGCTTAAATTATTCTCAGCAACATCGATTAAAACACGGCCTTTGTTACATGTTCTCTCCATTAAGCCATCTAAAGTTTGATATATGATACAGACAACCTTGAAACGTCTCCATAAGAGTGGCAGATTTACTAATGGACCAACTAGACCTGAGCTTAAAGTGACCTTGAGTACTATACTGTAAAATTAAAGAGATAAGTAAATAGTTTAGATTACATAATAAATTAACTAGCTTTAATTATGTTTATGACATAATGTGATTAACAATATGTGTTTTTTGTCGATGAACTATTTCTAAATAATGAAGTTGGAAGTGTTAACACACCCGTGCCTCGGAAAGCTCGTAAAGCCGTTGGTCCTGCGCCTGAACTCATTTCGGTCGTGTTTTATTGCCATCCCATCGGATTATAACAGTTAAGGAATAGAGAGTGTATCTGTGTTTGCGCACACACTTTTGCACTATAATATGTCTTGCACAATTGGCTAATCTCTCTTAAGATTGGCCGCCGTGGCCGAAGTCGATCTAGAAGACTATTATTTTTAAATTATATATGCAAATCATTTACAGTTTTAATTAACCCCCGTATTCTTGTGAAGTAAAAAACTGTTGTTGGATAACCTTAAAAGTGAAAAAGTACAAAACTCCCCTATAGATGTTCCACTGCCGGACTAAAGCCTCCTCTCCTTTTTGAAGAGAATGTTTGAAATCACATGGAATGATGTTTTTCTTCACCGCCAAATACGAAATGAATTGTAAACACAAATAAAGTACATGAATATTTAGAGATGCCCGCCCGGATTTAACCCGCAATCTTTGGTCGCGATGCACGTGTTCTAACTACTGGGTAATCTCGGCTACAAATTAGATAATTTAACAAGTAATATATATATATAGCTTTTTCTATCGTCTACAAAAAAATGCTTTAAATTATTTTCATCATTTTTACTGTATCCTTACTATAACCTTTTTTACTTATACCAAGTTTCTTAACAATCATATATTTTTCTGAGACCCTTATAGTATTCATTGTTTATCTAACGCCGTTTCGTTTCAATACTTGTTCACTTATCATTCGTTATTTCCGTACCTGCAATTACATCTCTCTGGATCTCTAGACTCGCTCGCTTATTTATCCTTTCCTAACACTTGCCATCTAAGTTTTGAAGGAGAAAGTTCTACGTTTCTGCTACGATGAGCCACATATGTAAGTTATATGAGGAAATAACACTCCTGCGAAACCAAAACCTCACTGACGCAGTTGATTTTATCTCCTCGACATAAAATAAATAATTAATCAATCTATAACTAAATCTTAAATGCCTTAAAGTCGGAGTGCCTGAAGCGAACAACGTTCGTTTTTGTTTAAAAAATAATTTAATCTCTTCCTACTCGTTAATAAATTACTCGCTGTTCAGCATAACCACGGCATCAAAGTCGTATAACTTCAATTCAACTCTTTCATCCAAAATGAGGGGCACACATACTAAAAACCAAATTTACGAATAATATATACAATATATATTTAAACATTATCATTGTCCGCGTATTCTTGATAATATTTCAAGTTAATATATGTAAAACATTCCATCCTTTGTACCTTTCTTAATAGTAAGTTCCTAAGTTTATATTATTATCTAGCTTTATTCATTACGTTAGTTTTTTTTATCCATATTAAATTACGTCAAACAGCCGTTCAAACGTGATTTATCAACAAACGTCGTAACGCACAAACTTTCATATTAGGTTATAATAAAAATCTAAGCGAATGACATTTATTACTCGACATATCTCGTATTTTCAGCTAACCTAAGCGTTCATCCCTGATTCGACACACGACAAAAGAAATCACTTTACGCGAGCGACATCACTTTGCAGTATTTCACTGTGACGTACCGGATGGTTACAGTTATATGACACTTTTATGGGAGTATTAGAGAATTATTCTCGATGCTTATCATATTATTTTGCAAAGAAATAAACTGAATAAACTGTCGTTATCAGCGTAGTTTCTTCAGGTATATATATCTCTTACATGATGATTAATCAATAAGATATACATCAAATTAATGTACTTATTTATTTATTATTAGATATACAAACGGTTACAAAATACACAAAATATCATAAAAAAATAAATTAAAAAGTAAATCACATACCAGTAAAATAATTAAATCAAAAGTAATTACATAGCAGATTCTTGAGACGGCAACTAAAATACGAGATTATTAATAACAAATATTTAAAATGATAAATTAATTAAAATTTTATTAAATATATTTATAATACAATTTAATAAACAATTCTGTAAAAAATAATTAACATATTAATTATATTTAAGGTGAAAATTAAATTCACATTTTATTTCTTTTAGTGACAAAGAAATAAATCAAGATTATTGAATTTATTATTATGATTTACGCACGATGTAATACTATTAATTCATTTGTTAAGAAAATTGGTACTGATCTACATATCTATGAAAAATACATACATTCATTTATAGATAATTCAAAGTAACCATTCTTCTTCTTCTTCTTCTTCCTAGCGTTTTCCCGGCCTAGAAATGCCAGGGTCCGCTTTCCTACATCTTTGCCTCCACTTTGCCCGATCGAAAGCGTCGTCTTTAGTGAGATCGTGCTCTCTCATATCGTCCCTCACAACATCGAGCCAGCGCTTCTTGGGCCTGCCGCGGGATCTAGGGCCTTCGACAACAAAGTCCAGGCATCGGTTCCCAACGTAGTCTGGCGGTCTGCGGCTAATGTGACCAAACCAACGGAGACGGCTTCCTGCAACTTATCCGCTACATCGCAAACGCCAAGGCTACCACGGATGTGCTCGTTACGAATACGATCTAGTCGCGTAACGCCACACATCCACCGCAGCATCTTCATTTCCGCAACGTGAAGTTGCTGAACATGTCTCGCGAGAGCTGGCCACGTCTCGCTGCCGTACAATAAGACCGGTCGGATGATGCACTTGTACACAAGGCCCTTTAATTTCACCGGTATCCTGCGATCACAGATTACCCCGGTGACTTCCCGCCATTTGGCCCAAGCTGCGTTTATTCGAGCTCTGTCGTCGTGGTCGATCGTACCAGACTCGTGCAGTACGGACCCGAGGTATTTAAATTTTTCCGTCTTGATAACGGATTCTCCGCCTATCTTTATGGGTTCGGGGTCCGTACTGCCACAGGCCATATACTCGGTCTTCGCAACATTTAGCATCAGACCACCCCTCGCTAGCACACCCTTCCACTGGTTCACCTTTTGCTCCAATATCTGCTTGTCCTCATCTACCAGTGCAATGTCATCAGCATACATCATGAGCCAGGGAGACGGCTCATGGGCTTTCGCTGTGACAACGTCAAGCACTACACTGAACAGAAAAGGACTCAGGGCCGAGCCTTGGTGGACACCAACTGTGATCAGGAAAGGGTGCGTGTCGCCAACGGCGGTCCTTACTATTGATTCCGAATTATGGTACATGTCTCGGATAATGTCAATATAGATTTGTGGCACATTCTTCATCTTCAAAGCCCACCAGATTATTTGGCGTGGGACGCAGTCAAATGCCTTCTGCAGGTCTAGAAACGCCATGTACAGCAGCTTCTTCTTTTCTCTATGGGCCTCGGTTAGTATTCTTAGGGCGAAGATGGGGTCTATGGTTCCACAGCCTGGGCGAAACCCATACTGACATTCCGAGACGGTACATTCTTGCCGAAGCCTTGAATCGATTACGCGTTCGAAGAGTTTCATGGTGTGGCACATAACCTTAATACCGCGGTAGCTTTCGCAGTCCTGTACACTACCTTTGCCTTTATAAACTGGAGTAATGATACTCAATCTCCAAGAGTTGGGCATCTTCCGGCTAGTAAGTATTCGGTTAAAAAGGTCAGTAAGTAGGTTCACACCATGGGAACCCATCGCTTTCCACGCTTCAATCGGCAGGTCGTCAGAGCCTACAGCTTTTCGGTTCTTCATTGTACGAAGACATTTGAGTACCTCGTCAGGTGTTACCGGTGCAACAAGTCCGAGATTAGGAGGCAGTTCTGGAGGAGACACATTAGCGTGTTGTGTGTTAAGCAACACGTTAAAGTAGCTGCGCCACCTCTCCTTCACCTTAATTGCATCGCAAACCAAAGTACCATTAGAGTCTTTGACACAAAGACATTTTGTTATGTCTTGTGTCGCTTTCTCCCGAGCCTTTGCCAAACGGAAGATAGTCTTTTGGCCCTCGTTTGTCTGGAGCGTGTCATACAAAGGTGACAGCGTCTGGTAACGGGCTTTGGCAACTGCTCGTTTGGTGGCACATTTAGCTGCTTTATACGCGTCTCGGTCTTCAGGAGATTTGGTCTCTTGCCACTTCTTAAACTCTGTCTTTTTCTCTCGAACTGCCTCCTGTACTGAGCCATTCCACCACCACGTCTCCTTGTCGATGACCTGGCCTCCCTTCGAAGTGCCAAGCACCTGTTTTCCAATGGTATTCACTGTTGACTGGATCCTAGACCATTGACTATCTACTGATTCTTCTGTGTCTGTGCTTAACTTGGAGCTAGCTACGAATTTACAGAATTCATGCTGTTTTGGTCCATTCAACAGCCACCATTTAGTTTTAGGTCTGCTTCGTTCAGGCACTTTTTTACTTGGTACTACCAGCATGTCCATGACAAGGATGCGGTGTTGTGTTGTGAGGCATTCCCCAGGAATCACTTTGCAGTTAGTCACTCTACCAATTTGGCTTCTTCTTATGAGCAAGTAGTCGATCTGGGTGGAGTGCGGCCCACTTTTATAGGTGATGAGGTGCTCGGGTTTCTTTTGGAAGAAAGTGTTAACAATGGCAAGGTCTGATAATAAGCAGGTGCTGAGAATTGACTCCCCCTCTGCATTCTCACGACCATAGCCGAAGCCGCCATGTACACGTCCATATTCACGTGACTCCTCACCAGCATGGCCGTTCAAATCTCCACCAATCACGATGCTCTCGGTGTTCGGAATGCAGCGGAGCATGTCTTCCAAGTCATTCCAGAAGGCTTCTTTCTCCGATGCAGAGCCACCGACCTGTGGAGTGTAGGCGCTGATAAGATGAGTAATTACTCCTTCCATCAGCAGCTTCACCCGAAGAAGTCGGTCGCTCAGTCTATCGACTTCTAGAATACCGTTCTGGAGTGCCTCAGATAGTACTACGGCCACACCGTTCTTCCCTGAGGGGGAGCCGGAGTAGATCAACTTGTAACCCAGTCCAATATCACGGGACTTGTTGCCCTTCCAACGAGTTTCTTGCAAGAATGCAACGTGAACCCTGCGCTTCGTCAGTACGTCAGCCAGTTCAAGGGAGCGACCTGTGAGAGAGCCGATGTTCCAGGTGGCAAAGCGGAGCTTCTTTTTAGGTACTTGCTTCTTTAGCCGTGCCCGTACTTGACACGGTAGCCCTTTCCCACTTGTCGCAGGTTTAGGGCGATGTGCCTGCGCGTCGTTTTGCGGCGACGCCCTAGCCATTGTACCTAAAATTCTTTTTTCCACTTCCATAGTAAATGGCGGGTACTGGTTTTATAAGGAGCGACTGCCGTCTGACCTCCCCAACCTATAGTAGGGAACCAGTTCAGGATAGAGGAATATTGAGGAAATTTGGTGGGAATTTAAGGTATAAGGATACTTATGCCACGGAAAACACAGGGTGTAGCATAAGTAGCTCGGAGAAGGCGGGGTCGTTTGCCCGTATGCTTATATCACTTATACCGGACAGGTACAAAGATACAAACACCTCCTGCCTGCGATTCAAAGTAACCATTAATGAGTTAAAAAAATGTTAATAAAATAAAAGGGTATGCTATTTGAATTTATTTTTCATATACAAACTACCTCTTGTATAAATAAAAATTGTCTTTTAAGCTTTGCAATTTGGACCAAGTAGTTTACGTGATACTACAAGGTATTTAAATGACAAATTTTTGTAATGCGGTTCCTAATTTTTGTAATGCGGATGTATATTTAGTTAAATATATAAATAATATAAGCAAACATAAATTCATAAGCATTTGTTTTTAACACTTAATTGACAATATCAATGTTCAATCATTAAATATTAAATCTACTCACAATTTGTGTTAGGTAGGTAATATTTCTTTTTATAAATAATTTCTACATCAAATATTTGCTATTTACCCGAATGATACATTTTAATGATGTGTACATTAACAAAACATAGTATATAAACATGTTCACAATTACTGGAAATAATAACATTACAAATATACCGGCTGGTTGTATGTTATGACTATTATATAATTTAGCAATTATAATTTAGAGAACAAGTTATTAACTTCGGTTTAAAATTTAATAGAGTGTATTTATAATAATAAATATTTAATAAATATTCGCACTTTAAAATAATTCGTTGGTTAGTTTTTTAGAAATATGACACATTAAACTACAATGAGAGTTGCAGACAACGGAGTAGCTATGCCAATGCAACCAATGCATTATGCAATCTTAATACAATTTAAGTCATCATCATCATTAAATCAAGACTAGCCGAGTGGTTCGAAACCAAATCTTAATTAATTAATTGATTCGTTAATCTTTATCGAAGTTTGCGGGTATGAATTTTCATGTGCTTAATTTGTGTTTATCATTCATCACCTCCTCGGTGACGGATATCATCGTGAGGAAACCTGCATATGTCAGAAGAAAATCTGCCACATGCGTATCCACAAGTCTGAAATGTGAAATGAACTCCAAACCTTTTCCTCAAGAGAAGGGAAAGTTTTACCCAACAGTGGGACGTTAACTGGCTGCTAATTTATTATTTTATTATTAAGCTATAGAGTACGTTATTTACTAGCGAGATTTGTAATAATGTCTCCGTTATTTGTTGAGAATCCATTCATTACATCTCGCTACGAATTGCGACCTACAGAGGCGTAGCAGTAACATTTAACGCAGGTAACCGATATGAGCAGCCAGTGTTTATATGCAGCAACTTTATATACATATAACACTAATATAAATTGTATTTTCTTATTTATTTTCTATTACTTTAGTTGCTATGGAATTCTGTAGCTAATTAAAAGAAAATCCTAGATATGAAAACATGTTTCTAGCTTATTTTCACAATATATTGTGTGTATGTGTGCGTATTAATACGCGCGTTTGAAAATTGAGAAGAGAAATTCAGGCATTCAGTCAGAGATATAAATTTTAATCAGTTCGCAGTCTCGTATATTTTGAAACTCAAATAAAATATCGCATGAAAAATATATATAGAAGTAAGGCCGTATGAATAAATATCGTAGCGTATAAAGGCAAAACCAGTTCATTAAGGCTACTATTAAATTAATTCCATGAATACTTGATATTACGTCCTTTTTATTTTAAATATTTAATGTGTAACTTTAATCATATATAACGGATAGAAATGCATTGAATACAAGTAGGTCAAGGTGCATGGAACGGCCAGCTGCTTTCAGTAATATGACCGGTCTCCGCAGAGCTTATGGCGTAACTCTCTCATCCGGCTACGTCTGTCTAAGTGTAATTCAAAGAGGATAAGATTGAACCATCGCATAACGTACGTGTACGTTTTATAAATAAATGTAAACATTTTTAAAATATTAAATTGAAATAGTACTGTCTATAAGAAAGCCTGTAATTGAGAACGTTACAGGAGTCTATTCCGCCATACTGCTTCAGTGAGGCTTATGTTGTGTACTTATGTGTAGGGTTTCCCATCAACGATAAATTATAATCATAAATTAAACATGATGCTTTGCGTGCAATGCAATGCATGAACCTTTAAAAATTTCAGTTTCAGTTAAGATTGTCATCCCGATGTCATGTCACCTATTATGTCACCTATTATAATATATATATTCGTCTAATGTATTTTAACCATGTGTGTAACGGAAAGGGCTAAAAGGCCTTGTCAAAATGCTCATAATTAAAATTTTAAATAACCATTACATTTGAATTTTGTAGTTAATATTATAGTTAGTTACTTAAACATCCATTCCAAATGAGTAAAATTTATGTGATGCCTAAAGTAGCTATCCATGGTGATTATTAATAACCCGACGGTCTAGCGTTTAATATATATTATGTATATATGCAAAACATGTAGGTAGTTATACAAATATCAAGCATAAGCAAGAAATTACTTACGTTAGCAACCAAAATGTTCCACCGGCCAACTTCAATGAATTCGAAATGAGCTAAAAACAAACAACTGTCGACGAACAGTTATACACGGAGTTCGTGTTAAAATACTGATCGTAGGTTATTCTGGTGCAGTATTTTTAGTGTAGATTTTTTTTTCACTATTTGCATATGTTCGTTGAAGCTTTATCTGAACTGAACAAACAGTTATATTTTATCTGTGAAACGCAGCGGAAGTACGGTTAAATGGTTGCAAAAGAGGATTATAAAATTATAAATCATAATTATGCCTCTCTCATCCAGATATATTAATTGATAATTCTACTAATACTAATTTTTTAATTTGATACGCATAAATAAGCTCATGTTTTAAATATGAATGAATAAATTTTTTTGTTTATTTTTATGATATTTTACAATCCAAATGATTAGTGTTTTTGTTTTCAAAACTGAATATTTTTTTATTGAACGTATTAACCTTAAACAAATAAATACAAGTAACCTGTTAGTTACCTTACATTTAATTAATAAGTTTTCTGAATATAATTTGTACTAATATTTCTATATGAATATTAAAACAAGTAATCGTACCCAAATTAAAGCCGCAAACAAAAACTGAATAATTAATCTTATATTGTTAATAATCGAAATAGCATAAATTTAATATCTCGTTTGAAGAGAAATTCACATTTCTGTTAGGACGTCGCTAACTTTAAATATAACATAAAAATATAACTTAAAACTTAACTATAAAACTTATAACTTATGTTTTGATTTTGCGAAAAAATCCCTTGGATCGATGACAAAATGAGTCAGATTTCAGCAAGATACTGCACACAATTTTACATAGTTATAGCATTTTTAATTATCAAAAAATATAAAACATTTTTATATGTTACATTAGAACACGTTTTATAACAAAACTTTATTATAACTTCGTGGAAAGTAAGTTGCTCTTCTCCAAGTTATAATTGTAATATAAATTCGAAACTTCGCAAGTTATGAAGCTATATTTACAATACAATAATATGTTACAATCGAGTTGCTACAATGAGGTCGTAAATATATATATAAATATAGGGCACATAAACTTCTCCATGGCTAAGTAACTAATTCAAGTCTGACTTGTCTTAGTGATTGATGATTTGGTAACATACCGTGATTTGGTACATCTTGGTAATCCTTGATCGTAGGGCTTTTGCAAGCCCGTCTGATTAGGTTTCACCCACTCATTAGATATTCTACAGCAAATAGCAACACTTAGTCTTGTTGTGGTCCAGTTTGAAGAGTGCAAGGGTTATAATCTCTTTTTTACACCCAGTTTGGTGGGGTATTGGCGTCGTAAGGAATGGTTAATATTTCTTAGAGTGCCAATGTTTACAGGCAATGGTTACCACTTACCAACAGTTCAGTTGTTAATTTGAACCCAATTTAAAACAAAAAATGTGCAATTTCATTTCACTACATTAACGAAGCAATCAGTAAAACTTAATAGCGAAACCGAGCCGATTATTGGTATTTTAATATTATATTGTCGAAATTTAAATAGACTTTTCATTTTCAAAGTAAATTATATATTCACTTTATAACAGCGTAAATTAATATCACAGATAATAATAATCAATTATAATTAAGATTGAATAATGACCGTACTTTCTTTTGTTGTTGCTTACTTATTGCTGATTATCAGCTTCAAAATTAAAATAATGATGTGAAAAATGTATTATTTTAATATAGGACAATAAAATATGCTTTTATATAAATAAATGAATTACTGAAAACAAATTATTTCCTTACGTTTTTAAAAGTAATAAAATATTTTTATTAAGCAAAATAGAATGCGATTGTGTCGATGTATTGAAAGTCTAGGCTGTTCTTAGGCTGCATTTAGAACTAATACATTTTTTTTATAGATTTGGTTAGTGGACGAGTATATGGTAAATGGTTACCAGCGCTCATAGTCATTGGCATTGTAAGAAATGTTAAGCATCGCTTTAAAATTTAAGCAACCTTATTTTAATATATACATTTTTATGCTAAAACAATGAATTCGTTTGTAAAAATTACTAAATGTCATAAAACTTATATATAAAAAAGTGGTATTTAAAATAATATTTTAGAAAAATATTCATTACATACGTCACTTTTTTTAAACGCATGATAGAAAAGATCATAATTAATGAAAGATAATGATATTCATTATTCCAATAAACAACAAATATTTAATAAACAGAGATTAAGTTAATTTCAAAAAGGATTTTATGTTTAATGGACGTTGAACGTTAGCTATTCGATTGAGCTGGACGAAACGCCAGTAATGACAGACAATGACAAAATAACGTTGATAATGGTTATTTAAATATGTTTTATTTATTATAGTCATTTATCTCTTTTTAAATATAGCGTAAGCATGAAATAAACTAATTCATATTTTAAATATTGTAAAGGTATCCCAGTCTACGATACGATGCGGTCATCTATTATTCATTCATTAATTATTCATACAAATTATATTACGATGACGACATTCGATCACTAGTAAGAACATGACGACACAAATGATCGTTGGGAAATCTCCCGAAACCACTAAAGAGGTTTTATATAGGATTTCTATACAAAATAATAGACAAATTACCACTTTGACTGGTGATGATATTTTTTTAATAACTTCTCTTTCGCCTGTCGATCGTCAATTGTAAGTAGAATTCCTTAAAAAGAAGTCTATGGAAAGTACACGCCTTAAAAATATTTATAGAATATGGCTTTACTTAAAAGTGCTGCCAATTCGTAAGATAAATAAACCGTTAATTTAACTACACACAATTACTAACTGCGTTATACAATATATCAAAAACTTCTAAGATTTGCACGGTTTCAACTATTTTATTGTTGGAATTAGCACCTTAATCGTCTGAGAAACTTTAACTATCCAGATTATAGAACAACCGATCTATTACAAACTCCTACAGAGAAAACTTTACAATTTGTGAAGCGTTATACCCAATAATGTAATAGTAAGTACTTAAATATCAGAAAATAACATATTTTTATTGTTACGGTTATTTGGACCTTAATAGGGACTTAAAAAGTTTTCGGTTTTTTTAGTGGGCCCTTATTAATAAATCGATAACTAAAAACTACTCGTTTATTTTGTATAAACCGTTTCAACTTGGTCATACTCTAAAATATCTACCTCATTTGTTAAAACTTTAGCTAAATACGTTGTATGAGAAAATGGCACCCAAAAACAGTTTATTAATATTTTACGGTGTATATAGTTTGTATCAGTTGAATTAACTAGAAAACATTTTATATAATTGAATACAGTAAGCTTTTTGTAAAACTAGCAGTTTCTGCGAAACATAAATTTCGAATAAACTACTAAAGTTTATTGTGAAATGAGAAGGAGATAGGTGATTGTTGGAAATGCCCGGATTTCTCCTTCTAAATTAAATAAAAAGATTTTCTCTCTCTCTCTCTTTCTTCTCATACATGTAGTCTCACATAAATAAACAAACTTCATATAATACAAGTAATAAGTACTCTGTTAATAATAAAATAACAATGACATTATTTTAGGCTCCTTTGAATAGGTTTTCCGTTTTCGGAAACAAGATTACTTTGTTCCAATTGTCTTCGGACGGGAGTTTGCCGTTCCCTTCCGATAAGCTTTTGGCTTATGGCGATTCAAGTTGAATAATTATTGGTCGCTGAGCTTAGTCCCAATTAATTTCCTCGTATTTGCTCACTTGGGTAGCAATTTTTGCTTCAAACAAAATTTAGCGCATGAATTGAATAATTAAAGATTAATCCGACGAATTTAAATAAAGAAAAAATAATTACCTTAATAGAACCTTATTTACATCAAAGAAAATATTATAATCAAATAGATTTAAAAAAAAATATTTTGCACAATTTATTGTTAGTAAAATTAATAATTACTAGGATCAATTAAGATAAAGAATGATTTATGTTTTATTTTGGATCACAGGTAAACAAAAATGTGTTATATAAAATATGTTTGCAAAATGAAAGAGTAGTCGATTGTTTGATTTAAAATGTTAACACATTGTTTTTATATTAATAGTAAACATGTTATATCCCGTGCGCTTGCCGAGCGTCATTTATTTGTATCCAATTCCAATATCAGCCAAAATAATTCCATAATTTATAATACGTTGTTTGAAGCTCCAACAAAGACAGATGTCTGCAGACATACTATCTTATTAAACTTGGAGCGGAACCCGAAAAACTTTTAAAAGAAGGAAGACAGGCAAAGCAATAGGACAACCTTCTGACAACAGTGGATAATAGTTTATCATACATATCGGATATAGGGCGAGGAACGTAGTTTGTTACGTACGCTCTTGGCGTTTATATTTCGTGTTTATATAAATTTTGAAAATGACTTGGATTTTACAGAAGAAGAATGACTGAGAACTACTCAGAGAGCAATTATATATGGGAATGACTTACGTTTATGAGAGTTCAGCTTTAAACCGATTAATTCAATAATTCGAAGTCAAGAACGGAACTATAACAACAAATACAGAAACAAGAAAAGTCACCTTCGCATTATCCAGTGTCAGTAAACCGTCTTAGCTTTATATTTATGCAGAAAACAGACAAAACAAAAAATCGCTTAAATACGTTTTTTGTAAGAAAAATCATCTTTCAACTTTCTGCTGCTGTCACAGAGAAAGCAACGTGCAAAGCAAACTGTTGTGTGTTAAATTGAACAATGTGATGAGCAAACACGTCATTCAATTTCGCAGAAACACGTCATTTAGTCCGCTAGAATAGTAACTACTCCATTAATTTCATATCAGACTGAGCCACAAGTCGAGTCGGGGTTAGCTCGTTACAAATAAGGAAGATAAGGTATAGTTTTTTTTTAAATTATAACCGAAAAAAAATTTTCAATAATCTTTTTTTATTAATTATATGTTATTATGTTATTATTATTATTATGTTATAATAACCACGCACAACGAATTTCAGAAGTTGCCTTAACTTGTTATGAGAGGTTGTAATGTAAGGGCTTAACCGCCCAAATAAAATAAGTTTAAGACCTACCAATTTACATTAAAAAAATATCGATATGCGTGGCGTTTGGCTTTGCACGGATGCAAATTACTACTTAAGAAAAATAAAAGTACGCTTAACAATAAAAAAGAGTATGTTTATTCTTAATGTCATATAAATATAACTCGTAATGTTGTCGATACCCTCATAATACATCTCTTTGATGACAAAACGCTGAAGATATAATAATAATTACGGTATACCGCAGACTAATTATCATTAAGTGATGTTATTTTGCAGTCAATTTCTTTGAGTAAAATTATGTTTTGTTTCGCAATTTTGAAACAATTTTCATTAAAATTATGCTTTTAAAGTAAATAATTGTGTTGAATATTATAAGGAGTTCTATTTTCACGACAGTAACACGACTAGTCCGGGCGTCTTAATAAGGCCTGTTTAAAAAATTATGATAATTGTTTGATGGTTTGATATTAAATATGTAAATATATGTTATGGTTCTTTTATTGCCAAAACTTTTCTGAAACTTTGTTCATCTTGTATTGAAAATTCAACCACTTCACTGGTTAAGTAACCAATATAATATATAAGTACGAGACCCTCAATTCAAGATACTTCTCTTATTTATAGAACATATATCGGTTACATTAAGGATTTGATTAAACATCACGATTTGATGATCACGTAGATCCAGAGGTACCAAGCAGACCGTCATTACGCTTCTGTCGCCTTAGTCGGCAAAAGTTTTTTATATATTTGTCAGCAATTGTCAGGCACATAATTTTTTTAATCAATGATAAATATAATTATAATATTGAACATCTGACCTTTATTATTATCGCTTAAACTTCAAACACCCCCAATTTCCTCAACTTAGAAGAAAGAATCCTTATAAAGCAAATTTATTTGGAAGTTTAAGTTACGGTTGCTACGTGACCAGTCTAAGTTGGACCCCAATCTAATTAAAGATAGACTCGTTTAAGATGATAAAGCTTGATCTACACATAACTCTAAGCTTGTATAATAAAATATTAATATTTAAAACATCTAAATTTTTTAAATAACAAATCAATCATTATAAATAATAAAAGTATAAATATTGTTATAAAACAAATAAAAGGAAATAATAACTTTTTATTAATTTTTATAGCAGATTTATATAAATAGAAACATTGAAATTAATGCATTTTATACAAATAGTAATATACATTATTAATAATGTGGGTTTTTGGTTAGAAGGTATCATAAAATGAAGAAAAATAAACTAAGATTACTCTCGATTCATTCGTTTTCTGTAGTAACGTCACGTCACACTACGGGTGGCGTTGCCGATTTTAAAGCTGGGACGTCGCACCTCATTTATTTGTGTAAGCCCTTAGTGTGTCTGTCTCTATATTTAAATCAATCATAACCAAATTTTTATAATGATACTATTACACTTATAAAACATAACAATTTGTTATCTAAGTATAATAGAGGCAATACGCAATTTCAAGTAAGAATAAATTTATATAATAAAAACATACTAACCGACATTAATAGTATGTAAAATTTAATCGGGGAAGACCGGCCTTTTTACAAATAATCCCAAGCCTCACTGGTGACAGTCTGCGACTGCGACGTTGAGAGAGCGTATAATTATAGGTACAACAATACAATGATAGGGCTCAATTATTTACTGGGTACGTAACGAGGAGTCGACTGAGTCTCCTTTATATATAGCTTGCCACGGAATAAATCGGAGTTACGACTCTTAACGTACTGTAATTAGAAATGCCTTTAGATTTAGTATGATCTTACCAACTATCAACTAAAACATCCACGGTCTGTCATCTCATTTGTCATAACCACGACGGAAGGGGATCAAATCTTTCAGAACGTCTATCAAAAATATGATTGCGCTTAAATGTAAGGAATAACATACATCACACACATAAAATATTCGCCAATAATGCAAGTTTAGTAAAATCTTATCAACACATAAAAAATATTTATTCATTATATAATTTTGTCTTGCTGTAAAGAGAACGGGAGAGTCTGTAGACAGGTTCTCTATTACCTACCGAATATTATTTTATTTATTTTCTCGTCTCTTATTTACCGGCTTCGCGGCATTGTTAGATTGCGGTGTGAAATTATTATTAAGTTGCGTTGAGTTTTGGTGAAAATTAGATTGGAAAAGTTTGACGAAATTGATGTTTTTAATAAGTTGTTTATATAACGACCTGTCCACGGACTTTCGTTACGAAAATATTATTTACTAGAGCGGAACGCGGTTTCACCCGCGTATAGCTTTAAAAAACACTAAGAGAAGACTTATAATATTTCTGTATATACAATATTTTTAGTATTATTTTCGTGGAATAGTAGTTATTTATTCGATTTTTGCCGCACCCGGATCTAAGGACAACATACAATTGGAATCATAAATGAGAAAAACATCATTCCCTTAAATCTATTCCGACATACTTGAATATCTTTTCCTGTGCTTTATTTATTGTGATAGCAAACGATACCTTCACAGGAAATTCTAAAACAAAAAAAAAGGTAAATATGTTTTGTTTTTTTTTAATAAGTGTTTATTGTCAACTAACCGACTAAGTGGTTCATTTTCGCCCAGAGAATCAGAATTGCGATTCAAAGAAGAAATGCTGCTAGCATTCTTGCCACCAATTACACGCGGTCACGATTTGTACTACTTTTAACTATTTTTAATTTTTATTTGTAGTTATTTAAGGCTTTACTTCGCTTGTCAAACTAACCGAATAAAATAAATTTAACAAATATATGAAAAAAAATATATGCGACAAAGAAACTTAACTTACAAAGTTATTTACAAACCGATAATAAATACGTATGTATGAGTTATTTCAATCAACCTACTCAACTACCCGTTGTCATAATATGTCAAAACTATAAAAAGTACAAAAAATTGTTTGAAAATTGTGTTTATGGTCTTATCTCGATATCTTTCATAAGAATTAATATTTTATAAAAACGACTTTGCTAATAATGTATTATCTCCAAAACAAATTTGTCAACCTTAAAAGATATAAAGACATAAATCTACGCATGAGCGAGTTAACCGACATATACCAACATAAGCTGAACGCTATTTAATATGATTGATCGTATAGATCTAAGTTCAACATACATTGAAACTGTTCATTTTTATTTTGTTCCTATAAACTTTAATCATCATCATTGTACAGACTATTATTTATAAGTAAGTAATCCAATTTTATCGAATAAATGTTCGACGTGATTCTTTAAATTAACATAACTTTATTATTTATGAACCGATTGAAATAAAACAAATACTAAATTTTAAGTGAAGTCAGCCACAATACATTAGTGAAAACCGAAAACGCACAGATAAAATACTTTTTGGGCAATCATTGTTTTGAGTTCTATTGCGTTGATAAAGACATCTCCTATGATCCATCCATCATCTTCATCTTCCATGTACAGACAGGAATCAGTTACAGATTTATTATATGTATAGATTTTTTAACTACTTCTTTGTTTTCATAGATTGTGTTTTTACTACATCTAGTCCAAGTAACGAAAGGAATAGTGCAAGGCTCTATTCTATGATCTCTGCCCTATTTCACATTCTTAGCTTGTAGTATAAAATAGTATAAGATCTATCAATTGCCAATACCTAGTCGACATAAGACGCTTAGTAAAGTGTTTCTAATCCAACTTCAATTATATGATTGGTTTATTAAACATACAAATACCATACTCTTCTATTACTCTACAAATTCTTGTTATAACGTATTAAGGAATGTCAAGCTATAATGAAACCTTTTATTTCCTATATTTTCAATCCAATTGCGTATCATAACAGTATTGGTTCCAAATAAAAAATATAATAACATCCTCAATAATATGTAATTTGAATTTGAACCTATAAAGAAGATTATCGAAAATTACTTGCATTTTATAAAATCTTAAGCCACTGCTGGGCTAAAGGCCTCTCCCTTTTTGAGGAGAAGGTTTGGAGCTTATTCCACCACGCTGCTCCAATGCAGGTTGGTGGAATACACATGTGGCAGAATTTCAGTGAAATTCCTCACGATGTTTTCCTTCACCGTAAAGCACGAGATGAATTATAATAACAAATTAAGCACATGAAAATTCAGAGGTGCTTGCCCGGGTTTGAACCCACGATCATCGGTTAAGATTCACGCGTTCTTACCACTGGGCCAACTCGGCTTACGATTAAACTGAACTAATACGATATTTTTTTTATTGGCTTTTAAATACTATTAATTGTGTAAGAGTGTACATAACTACAGGCACAAGGAGCTTAACATCTTAAGTTTTCAAAATTGGTGACGCATTGGCTACTAAAAATTATCTAATAGTATCTAAAAATAATAAAATTGAATAAAGTTATAACTAACTTAATGGGCTAATTTAAAAAATGAAGAGTCGATAATTATAAACACATATATTTTAATTTTGAACGACACAAAAACTCATAATTCTTAAATATATCAAGGCACATCATATATATATATATATACATAAAAACGATTCTATTATTTACCTTATCACCGTATCACACATAACACGCTAGTCAATTTAGCTACCTTCAAGGAAACAATGAACCAAAAAATTAGCACTAAAAACATTATTAATGTATTTATTTGATGTTCATATCGTATAGTCCCTGTCCTCATAGGTAAAAGGTCAAAGGCCTTAGCCCAGCGGTGGGAAATTTCCAATATGTTATTATATTTACCATTAATCTACTCGCATAAAAATTAAATTATATGTCACTTAGTATAAATAGGATGTAACTAATGGAATAATATATTTTATTCATTATAATTTTACCCAGCCATACACGATTCTCAAGTGTTTTATCTTTACACACTTATATTTAAAACATGTATCATATTAAAAGTTAAAAAAAAGAAGTATAACATATACTTAATTTGTTAGCAATTGCATTAGTAGACGTGTGTTTAATATTATGGAATATTACGGTAAAATAGAATTTAAAACTGAAATGAATATATAAAACTTAAAATATATGCATTGGAATATTTTGTTATTGCTTTTTGTGCTACAAAGCAAGCAACCTAAGGCTCCTTAGGCTGTACTTTCAAGATATTTTCGAACCAGTAAGCGTTAAGACATCGATACTAAAAGAAAAGTGGAGAGAATGTAAGTAAAACTTTATATTTCTTGTCAACTATTTTATTCGTTGCGAAGATAAAATATTGTCTAATATACTTTGCCCTAGAGTGGATGCAAAGAGGAAAACACTTTCCTATATTATTCCCTAACACAACATCAGAGCCGATGCTACTAAAATATTATAACCAGTAATTGATTTTAGTAACCATCACTGAAAAGTTATTATGTTTTATTTTACATATATAATTTTCTGCTTTTTGTCTTTCTAGACGCGTCAAGAACCTAACAGATATTATATAAGAACAAACTTGACACTCAAGTCACACGACGATTTTGTTAGTCCAAGCTATCATTTAATTGGATCTTTGTTATCTGAAATAAACTTTTATTATTATAATTATTATTATTGTAGCGGTTTGGTTAAGATCGTTTTTCCTTATAAAAAGGAGAGTAACTATTATGATGTGAATCGACGGCGAAAACGGAATTTATTGTAGAACGTTTATAAATAAACAGAATCAACCACCAGGAATTGATGGTGTTACCCCTGCCGTGTTCTTTTTTTATATAGCCGTTATATCTGTCATATCTCGATCCGATGTGACTTACGTTACGCGCTTTGGTATTTTATCGAGCTTTGCCATTTTAACTTTGCCAATTATTGATATAACTTTGTTTAAGGAAAAGCGTAGCTACAGAGTTTCTTGGCGGTTATTCTCGTAGAATCTATAATCTGAACCGCTGGTAGTTTTACATTTAATATAATTCTATAAAATGAATTTTTTATTTTAAGAAATGATTTTTTATTTTACTTTACATGATTTAAACTCACGGGAAGATAGGCACTTGGGAATTTCTAGACAGATGAATCCCAATGACTTGAACACAATTTAGGATTCAAACTCATAGACTTTGATTAGTCAAAGACGTCATGACGTCATACTGGTTAAGACTAAGAACCTAGCTAAAGTAAACTAGACCAACGAGGCAAATACAATACATAATATAACACATATATTATACATATTTTGTATTGTGTATTCGGTTTATGATTGTTATAAAATAGGATAGACTTCTATGTAATATGTACATTGATTGTAAATTACCCTCAGTTATTATTTTATACAGGCTGTCGTGACTGTGGCAGGTATTCAACACAATCAGATCACAAAAAGACGAAAATAAAAGTAAGCATGTCCGTGGTTAAAACTCAAATAATATAAAATTATAAATAATAATGTAGTAACATATAAATATCTAGCAGCTCCGCGCTGCTTCACCCGCGTTTTAATTTTAATTATTTAAATTTTAATTTTAAATCTGGCTGGCAATTTGACAGATTAAAACAAACAAACTTCACATTTATTATATTAGTATATATATAAATGTTTAGTAATTAACCTCAAAAGTGTAGGTACACTTATTTCGAAGTCAAAAATGCAATTAATTATATTAAAAAATGTGACTTAATATTTTTAATGTACCTTTTTCATAATACCTCATTTATGTCCAAATGTAACGTGCAAGATAAAATAGTAATTCATGAGGAGAACGGACCGTAAGGAAAACTTTTCATTCTGTTGGATTTTAGAAAGTTTTATAAATCTTATTACTTAGCCTGGGTTCATAATCTTCGTAATTATATTTTATACAGAAATTCTATCTCGGTTTCTCGTGGTGAGATCAAAGACGATGTTTAAAATGCTGTGTTAATGAAAGAAAATTTTGTGAAAAATGATTTCGACATATTTCTTTATTCTTTACCAGTAGTACCTTTTGTCTTTTGTGTAGTTTGGATTACGTGTGTATGTTATATATATATATATATATATATATATATAATATAAAATATATATAAATAATATAATATATATATATATATATATATATATATATATATATATATATATATATATATATATATATATATATATATATATACTAGCTGACCCGGCAAACGTTGTTCTGCCATATAAATTACATCTACTGAATATTTTGGATTTTAAATAAAAAGTAACGAATTTATTGTAAGTGTATGGGGATGGGATCTATGTCAGAAAAAGGGAAGGAGCGCTGTAGACGATAACCGCCGATAAAAACAAAAAAACACCATCCATTCATTTTCTCAATTGAATGTATTTCATTAATGTAATTGACATATTCATTGTTTGATTAAAAGTTAAATTTAAATTGTAAAGTATATTTTTATCCTAAAGCAGTTAATTAGTTTCGAAGAGCAATTGAGTGTACAATATTTTTTGTCAGTCCGTCTTTAGCCAACACAAATAAGCTCGATGGTTTGACCACCCGAGAACATGTCACGTATACTTGCCCGTGTGATAAACATGGTGTGCCCAAATCTAAGCCACAAACGAACATCGTTTGGCCTTGCGACTTATTAATTATCATTATACATATATGCATAAGCTATTTTTTCATTCGTTTATTTATTATTGTTTTCTTAGGTTATGTCTACGGATTTTGTGTGTGAGTGGTGGCTCATCGTACATTTGTCCCACATTATGAGACAGAACTTTTGAAAAAGGTAGTCCGTTATTTGTTTTCTTTGTAATATTGGTAAATAGTCACCCCCACCCATATACACTGACACTACAAAAATATTAACCGTTCCTTACATCGCGAATGTGCCACCAACCTTGGGAACTTAATTGTCGCTTGTGCCTGTAGTTACACTGGCTCCATCGCCCTTTAAGCCGGAATACAACAATATTAAGTATTGCTGTTTGGCGGTCGAATATGGGATAAACATAGTACATACGAATGGAACATAATCTTTGCGCTAGCTATTTCGCTGTCGCATCGTTAGCCCTCATCATAATTTTTCTTCTTGCGTGAGACTTTTAATTTTGCCGTGACTCCTAAGATATTAATTTAAATTAATCCTTTTATAATTCCAGTAAGGCATCCGCGTCTTTTTATTGCCTTTTAATCGATTCAATTATTAGCAACTAACAGTTTCTATTAAAATTTGAATGACTACTAAATATTTTTTGAAATATAGTTTAATATTTTACACAACTCGAGATGATTTATTTCACACAAACTATATAAACAAACATAGTCTGTTCAAAGGTGGCGCTGTTAACAGAATTCAAATGGAATTGAGTTTACTTATTGCATTAAATAATTAAATTTGATTCAGAATAATAATATTATTTCTAAAGGATTTTATTTTGAATGTTGTCAAAGTAATTTAAACCCTTTAACAATAAATTAAACATCAAAAATGTCTTTAAAATTTGAAACAATCAAAACAGAGTCTACTATAAATTAAATATTGTTATAACATCTTGATAAATAATGGTGATTGATTTTGTTTTTTGCTTTCGATAGTTTTTTTGACGGTGAGCATATGATTGTACTATCATTTCTCTAATTAAACACTCGAATCGTGTGAGTATTGAATGTATGTAATTTATGTATACTTGAATTAATTTACATGATTTATTACCTTATTTTTCAAGATTTGCATTATTTACACTTGCTACAATTTCGGCTTCTTGACTTTCCTACATAAAATTGCGATGAAGACACGATATAAGTCCCATGTAAATTAAAACAATAACAAAAAAAAATATGGTTGGGAAAGAAGAGATTTGGAGAGGAACGAAGTCCTTTGCGATATTTTTTCGGATGCGAATGGGCTTCAGGAACAGCCATGCTACTATGGATACGTGCCGATGAGCAAACCGTTCAATGCTCACACGCACATTTTCGTTATTTAGTTGGATTTGTTCGTCTGTTCTTTCTGCTCTATTATGACGCATGCTTGAAGCTTTATTAGTTCGAAGGCCCAAATGGGCCATCTTGCGTTTTGCACTGTATTTTTCATTGTAACACATACACACAAATAGACAAAATTTTTGTATTTACTGATAAAAACGGTATACCAATAATGTATTTGATCTTTTGTATTTTACCAACCTTTTCATTATATATTTTTCTAATTTTTAAATGTCATAATGACACGTCGAAAAAATCGTCTCGTGAATGACGTGGACGAAAGTTCGATGATGTTCACTATAAGTAATTATATTGTTCATACAAAAATACTAAAATCGTGATTACAAAATGTAATGATGGGTTAGGAGGGTGAAAATTTGGGGTTGTATGTATTTTTTGGCGCTTAATTTAAATAAAATACAAAATAAAAATGACAAAATAACTGGATAGGAACACCCTTAACACCTAGCGGGATGAAATATACTTTACGACCGATTCTCATACTTCCCAAACATACATAACAAATTTCGGTTTAGCCGCATCGGAGGAGTTCGACCACAAACACCGTGACACGAGATTTTTATATATTAGTAGAAACAGAACGATATAGAATATATAAACGATATATGACGATATAGAATATATCGTTCTGTTTTACGTAAATAGAACTAAATACAAAATACAAACTTGAAAAAATTAGAAACAATAGAAATAGACAATAAAAATTCTTGACGCGAAATTACTAAGCTTTCTTTAAATATTTTGTAGAAAGTTTATTTCTTTAAATTGTTAACTATAAATTTATTAAAATACCCTTAAATAGGTACCCCGAAGCCCGAAGTTAAGCCCCGAAGTTGTTTGATATTTCAACCTATTAAATGATATCGAATGTTGTAGCTTCCAACATGGAATCATCCACTCCTTAATTATGCGTCAAAATAATGCGATGCGTCAATTTTAGAATTTGAATTCAATAATAATAATAATCATATCGTTTCATCTAATCCTCGTCGAACAGTTTCTATAAACTTAATGATTATCTTTCTGTTTTCAAGTGTTTCATAACATTAATAAGAGTATGTAGTATTTTTTTTGAAATTAACTTCTAAATATAATCATATTACAATTTTACTTCTTACAACATATATTAGTTGATAAAATTTTTGGTCTGAAATTATATTTTAGTAATTTAATCTAATTGTACTTATTTGAAAATTTTCTTCATTTTGGAATTGCGTATGAAAATTGATGTACCAACAAAAATTGGATATTTAGGTCAAAAGCGGAATAATTTCGGGTTTCGTAATCTGTAAGCAATTGTTTCCCTCGTATTACGCATTCAATTACTGGAATAAATATGTAGTTAATTATTTATATTTTTAATATTTGAATTATATTTGTTGTCATCGAAAATCACCTATTATGAATTGCGCAATACCATTTCCAAATTTCGAATAAGTTATAATTTTTTTTTTATAAAAGCACATTGATAGAGTATTTGAATGTGTGCATGTATTTATCAAGATATATATTTGTAAGTAGATGGTACTTATCTACAACTTCATTTTGACTTACTACTAATTTTATCTAAATAATTTATTTTCATGAGACGCTTATTTGTTTTATTGTTGTGTGTTGTCTTCAGTCCAAGTTCAATGGATAATTAAATACTTAATGTTAAAAAATCAATCATTCTGATACAAATATTAACCGGGACCTATTTAGGCCCGCCGCCGGTAAGCCTTCAATCCGACCCTGACCTCACTGAACAATGCTTTGAATTGGGTCGTTTCAGAAGAGAAAACGATCCATAGTTTCTTACAATAGCAATGTATCTTAAAATAACAAAAACCATTAATCTACCATCAGATTACTCGTGAATATTTTGCGATTACAATAGAAGATAAGGTATTATATTATATTATATTCATAAACTTATATTTATAAGCAACATTTCGATTACCCAAACATTTTGATTAATAATAATTTACGTTTAACCTGGATTAACGATGGATAGTAATACACCAGATCGTAGTATTTTCCTCCCTTCTCTTCCTTGTCTTTCCGGTTAGAATCATAAACAGCCAGAAAAGCACCAGTATTTTCAAGCGATTTATTTGTGTTTATAATTAGATTATCCTCAGCGATCAAGGAAAACATATTGAGAAAACCTACAACGTCCGATGAAAAATTGCCATATGTATAGGTAATTAAGCAGCGTCATGGAATAAGCTCTAAACCTCAAAAAGTATCTCCTATCAATAAAATTAGGTAATGAAAGTTAGATACAGGTCGAATAAGAAAAAAATGTAAGTATTTATGATATCCAATTGAGCTCCAATAAAATGTAATGAATATATAGTTATTTATTATTATAAATGTTGGTAACATTTGAAACGTATTGTTATAACAATGACAAAGTTGAGCAATGTACTTCTACGTAATTAACCCCAAGGCGATGTTCAACAAGCGGACTGAGAGACCTGTTTCCGTAACAAACTAATTGAAATTTGGCGAAGAATTCTCCGTATTCACGAACCCTGCTTTAATTTGTTTGTAGGAAATAATTGCCCTGAGGCAGGGCTTTGTTTTTTTTTTCATTAAAAACAACATTGTATTATAATTATATGTATTATAATGATTTTTATAATTAAATAGGAGCAGTATAATTAAAAACAAAATTATATTTTTATGTTAAAAAAAATATATTCAAAAGTGGCTCCTCTTTGCCTCAAGAATATTAAACAGCATTAGAAATGCTCGTCCCAAAACGTTCTATAATTTTCGACCACCTTCGAAGGAAGGGTGGATACACAGTGTTGCTCAATTTGTAGTCTGAGGATGCAACCACAACTATTCGATTAGATAAATGCACAACAAATAAGTTTTAGATATTGAACACATCGAGATAAGATCGCGAAATAGACGAACCTATCCGTGCAGTGACGGAGAAGGAATACATTTCACTGCCCCTCTCTTTCCCATGGGTGTCGTAAGAGGCGACTAAGGGATATCTGAGCGACCATCTGCTCATCTGGTGGTAGGATGTTAAACATCCGCCTGGCTTGTTACCACCGCACGCATGGTGAAAGTCTCGTGAAATGGCTTGCAGCCGCGTTTCGAGGTCAGCCAGCGTACAGCCAGTGCCCGAGCGAGCATTGCCGCGATGGGTGTTGGTCCAGTGGAGACGGCTGCTGAACCAATGCCGAGGGAACCTGTATTGACCTGCCGGACAGGGAGACCCGAAGAAACGGCTGTTCCGCTGGCCGCCCGTGGCATAGTACAGGGGCCCGAGCGTGCCTAACCAGCTCGCGAGACTGCCTCACCAGGCCACGCATAATCTCGGGGTAGACCGTCGTGCCGGTTGGTGACCCGGTGGTTGGGGAAGGTGGGGTCCCGGCGGCCACTTCCGGGGGGGGTTCTGGGGCCCTTCCGTTCTGCTGACTTCTCATCCGGTGGAATATCAGGTTGTGGTTCAAGCTCCACTTGGTTCTTCGGATCACAACCTTATATCTACCAAAGTTCCACAGGCCAAGCTGCCGCCACCAGCGGTATGCAAACGTCGCGTTTGGCACTACAAGTCGGCAGATTGGGACGGTATGCGCGATTACTATGCGTCAGTCCCTTGGAAGGAACGTTGCTTCAGTGGGAATGACCCGACAGCTAGTGCCGCTGCTGTTGCTGGCGAGATCATGTTGGGAATGGAATACTACATTCCTAGCTCAGATCTCGTCAGTAGGGGTGCGCGTAACCGTTGGTTCACTCGCGAATGTGCCGATGCTGTATCATCTAAGTAGGCGGCATATCGCGAGTGGATCAATGGCTGCATTAGCGGGGCATCTAACATGGACTCACTGAAAGCAAACTACAATAAAAACACCAAGTCCTGTAGGAAGGCTTACACGAGAGCGGATGCACAGCGCATTGTACAGATTGGTGACCTTATTTCGCATCCTAGGGGCTCTCGTAGCTTCTGGCGTCTGACCAAGTCTGTGCAAAACAATTTCTGCCAACCTTCGCTGCCACCGCTCAGAAATCCGGACGGATCACTAGCTCACAGTCCGCAAGAGAAAGCTGATCTCCTGGCTAATCTCTTTGCCGATAACTCCGTCATCGATGATTGTAGTGCGCTGCCACCAGTAATACCTTCATGTGGCCACACGATGCCTGACATCAAAATCAGGCAGCGTGATGTGCGTGCGGAGCTGCAATCACTTGATGTACGGAAAGCTAGCGGTCCCGATGGAATACCAGCCATAGTGCTGAAGAAGTGCGCGGTGGAGCTGTCTCCCGTGTTAACGCGCCTGTTCCAACTTTCTCTTTCTTCGGGATGGCTTGGAAAAGAGCTAATGTGCAAGCGGTTCCCAAAAAAGAGGATCGGTCTGACCCGGCAAATTATCGGCCAATAGCTATCACCTCAGTACTTTGTAAGGTGATGGAACGGATTCTGAACAACCAACTAATCCATTACCTAGAGGATCACTGTTTAATTAATGATCTGACGATCATATGGATATCATACGGATTTCGACGAAAACGTTCTACAGGTGATCTTCTAGCGTACGTAACACACCTCTGGGGTGAAGCTATAGCCAAGCATGGGGAATCGTTGGCTGTCAGCCTCGATATCTCCAAGGCTTTCGACAGGGTCTGGCACAGAAGTCTTCTCTCCAAGCTGCCGGCATACGGTCTGCCTGCTCAGCTTTGCACCTGGATTTCCAGCTTCCTACACAAGCGCAGCCTTCGTGTTTTAGTTGATGGTTGCGCTTCACAATACTATGTAGTGAATGCTAGGGTTCCCCAGGGATCTGTGCTATCTCCCACACTCTTTCTTTTGCATATCAATGACATGCTCTCTCTCGGGAACATTCATTGCTATGCAGACGATAGTACAGTGCATGGTGGATACCACGGACGTGCAGTGGCTGCTACGCTTTGCTACCCGGTGGGTACGAAGCCAGTTTTTGCCCTATTCGACTAATGTGATCGAAGCGTGACTTTTGCATAGCTTTTTCGGTTACGAGCATCAACCCAGGCCAGGTACGCTTGATGCTTAAACACTTCTGCGCGTCTGCATTCAGGCCCAAACCAAGGCTGAGCTAGGGTGGACAGTGGCTTGAACTTGGACAGTGAAAACGGAATAAAATATTCCATAGCCAGACGTAGCAAATCTGTTACACTTTGCGTGCTATTCGAGGAATCACCAGAATAGAAGCGCACACGCTGCCAAGGATATCATGCGAGGAAAGAGCGCATTCCTTCCCAATCTGCTGACTTGTATCGCCCCACCCGCCGAGTTCCAGTGGGACTGGCGTTGGGCGGGTAGTAGACAGATACAGATTTCACCAGACAGTGGTCGGACTTACTTAACGAAATTGAAGAGATCTGGTCTGGATCAGTTGTCAGCAGAAGGTCCGAGCAATAGGCTTTATGCGAGTCAACGTCGGGTACCCGTGTAGCACCATGGACCAGCTGGGTAAGATCTAACGCTAAGGCTAGCTTTCGTATCTCTAACCCAGCATGGTCAGTGTCCTGGTATGGAGATAGCCACTCCTTATGGTGGGCATTAAAATCCCCCAGAAAAAGTAATTGGGCAGTGGGGTACAGTGCTGTTGAGCCGCGTCAGCCGCCTCATTGAGGTATTCTGTGAGCCTTGTTGTCTCCTGATTCCCGCTGTGCGATTGGTAGACACAGGCATACAGGATTTTTTCCAAACCCGTGTCCACCAAACCCCAAAGTACCGATAATGTGGTGTCTTCAAATCGTCGGAGACGCCGAAAGCAGATGTCATTCCGGACGTAAACGCATACGCCTGCTCGTGATTTAAAATTGTTCTCCAGGGTATAGGCTGGGTACGAAAGATACGATACGTCGGACGGACAACCAATCTGCGTCTCCATAAGAAACAAGAGATGGGGTTTTTCAGTCTCAAGATGGTAATGGACTGGCACGATATTAGAGTGCAACCCTCTAATGTTGCTGAGGTGCACTTTAAGCGAGAGGGAGTGCAACCGCTGTGAAACTTTCCTCTTTTTGCGTTTCTTGATCATTTGCTTCAGAGTACTTACAGGGCAAGAGTCGGAAGTAGAACGAGGCGCCATGCTGCTAAGACACGATGATACACACAAGGAATATTACGCACACTGATGGGGGACTAGGCTGGAGACTGCGGGGACGCCCGAGCCCCGAGCCCCGAGCCAAGGATGTCCATCGGGCCCTCTCGTCCGTTCGCCGAACGGCACGATGGCGCAACCTCGGGATTTTTCGACAGTTGGCGGGGCAGCGATTTGTGAGTGGCTAGCTCACTACTTGGGCCCCCATCTATCTGCGGTCGGCCAGCGGTGCACCATGCCTCGGATACCGCTACCCTCCGCGACTAGTCTCCCGATGTGGCGATTCCAGTGTGCATTATTTCGATCTTCTGCAGAGACGCAACTGTTCTGACCCGACTCTCGGAATGGTGTCACCGAACATCGTACCGGAATACAACAGCGTTGCTTGGCGGTACGGCTTTGTTCGATGGGTGGTCACTAACCACGGCTGAAGCCTACCACCAGTTAGATTGTCACCTGATTGGCACCACCTAGGGACCACGTGTGGGGTTACGAGTTAAGAGTATTCTCCCACGGACGAGGGTGACTCGGTCCCCACCACTCATCCGGGACCGCCTCTTCTTGTAGCAACTTATTGAAAAATAAAATTAGCCCCTTCCATCCATCCACATTCAGAAACATCAATACTTCTACTGGTATACCGTCAGGTCCCACAGCTTTCCCGTTCTTCATATCTTGTACAGCCTTTTTCACTTCATCCACAATATCTTCGTTCATTGATTTCTCAAAATAAACTTTCCAACGATTTTTAATATCCTCATCATTCGTCAATACTTTTCCTCTTTCATCTTTTATTCATTTTATATGCATAATATCCCTTTGACTCTTTTGTCTTGCTTTAGCTTATTGGTACAGTTTTTTTTTGTCCTTGAGGTGTGTCCAGTGCTCGATGTTTTGAGTGAGTGAGTTTTGTACCTCAGTAATAGCTATCGCAACCGCCTTTTTATGCTTCTTCTTGCACTCTTTGTACTTTAACCTTTTATACTCGTAAATTTCCATATCACCATTATCGATATTTTTCCATTCCTTAAAAGCATCCTTCTTATCTTTTAAAACTTTTTGTTCTTCTTTATTCCACCACCAAGTATCCTTATCTATTTTTCCTTTCCCTTTTGTTTCTCCAAATATATCCTTCGCTGCATTCCGTATACATACTGCCATTTCACTTCAGCATTCGTTAACTGTGTTAGCTTCCATATCCTTCATTTGTAACATTTTGTTGTCAACTCTCTTTCTAAATTCCCTTGCATACTCATCTTTCTCAAGGAAGTGCCATTTAATTTTGGGTGGATTTTTTAGTCTCCTTTTTTGTTGTTTACTTAGGATTTTTATTTCCATAAGCAGTAACCGATGCTGCGGACTCAATTATTCGCCAGGAATTATTTTGCAATCCTTCACTAGTTTTATTGTGTCTTCTGGTGAGAATGTAATCGATTTGCGAATCATGGTTACCACTTTTTTACATTTAAGGTAAATGTTAAAAGTAAAATATGTTTGTTACTATTTGTCAATAGATGGCATTAATTCATTTTTGAAATTCCTAAATCACGTTGTCAAAGTTTTATTGTAATAGTACGTATACGTAACGTCAATGTTACAAGATTGATCATAATTATTAAAGTAACGTGAACAGTGAAATATAGTTCTTATTTCGTTCATCATTTGGTCCCTCCGATTACTACGGAAGTAAGCGGTAAATAAATAAAAATAACAATTAAATGTTCATAAGATTACAAATTACAATGTATTCTCATCCATAAATCATGTATTTTCCTTTGTCACACCACGACAGCTCAATCAGTCAATATATATTATAATATTTGGACTTGTATTTTCCTTTGTCACACAACGACAGCAAATCAGTTAATATACATTATAATATTTGAACTCGTATACCAAAATAAGTAACCTATACCTTAATAGCGCGTGAGCAACAAATATACAGATCAGCATGTTACAGGTAACAATCAACGACCTACGTTCCCATTCTACGTTCCAATCGTCTTCTCTAGATCTATGGTGACCTAGTAAACCAAATATTTAAATTTACTGACTCTCTTTAATAATATTCCCCAAAGAAACGCATCCGGTATGTCGATATAAATACTAATCCAAGCGTAGGAGACTGAAGTAAAGATAAACAAACTTTATATTTACATATTTCATGAGATTTACTAAAAGCTTTGCATTATTATGCACTACAAACAGTTCTTACTTAATATATATTTAATTCCAATAATATACTTCTAAACTTAACTAGTAGCCAAGATGGCCCAGTGGTAAGAACGCGTGAATCTTAACAGATGATCGTGGGTTCAAAACCGGGGAGCACTACTGAATTTTCATGTGCTTAAATTGTGTATTATAATAATTATAATAATTCATCTCGTGCTTTACGATGAAGGAAAACATCGTGAGGAAACCTGCATGTGGCTATTTTCACTGAAATACACATTTTTATTCCACCTACCCGCATTGGAGCAGTGTGGTGAAATAAGCTCCAAACCTTCTCCTCAAAAAGGGAGAGGAGGTCTTTAGCCCAGCAGTGGGACATTCACAGGCTGTTAAGGTTAAACTTAACTAATTATATTCCTACTTCTCCTACCTACTACTCTTAAGTAAACAGAATAATTTAAGAAGAAAATAAAATGTTTAAAAAATTATTACCATGGTATTGTGTTCCCTATTGTTAAATTGTAAATTTGATATATGTATTTCAAATCTATTAGTTTTAATTAACATAAGTTATTAAACACACCATACTGTTGAGTACTGATTTGTTATTAATACTTTAAATTTACACTAGATATTGCATATGAATAAAACATATTTTTTAAAGAAATTATTAAAAATTAAAAACATATTTTTTGTAATCATATAATTCTTCTATTGATTCACTATTGTTACTATTACTATAAACTTTATACTAAATAGTTCTCAAAAATGGACAATAAAATTAAACTAATCCCTCCCGTTTTTTCCATTCTTCTTTAAGTTGAGCTTTTTTCTTCTTTTTATAATCTGCTTTCTTATGCTTTTCTTCTTCTAATTTTTTTTTCTGTGCTGCCACGCTGTTTTCACCGTTGATGATTACATCTAATTTTGCAGTTAACATTTCTCGTGCCATTTTTCTGTTTTCATCTTGGGATCTACTGATGTGACATTTTACAGTCAACCCTGGAATTATACTAGATCATTATTTTAGACATATAGATCATTATATGTTTCTTCATATCAAACTAGCTTCCCAAAGCTTTTGATTTTAGTGACCACGCACCATTTATAAGGGCCTCTAATGCCAAAAGTAAATAGTTTCAAAGACGCTTAACACTAGTATAATAGCATGTAAGTGAGCACAACCGCACAAATCAATTAGTCGTGGATGGCCTAAGTTATCACATGCCATGAGTAATATTAATATAATATGTAGTAAAAATAAATACTTCTTTGTTAATATCCTAAAAACAAACAGCTTATAATAAGTAAGGATTATTCCTTACATTGCACACTGTTTACATTTATTTTATTTGCAATTAGAAATAATTCATTTTAACAAATAATTAGCAATATTATTTCTAATATAATTCATTTAATTCATTATTACAATATTTATTTACATTTGACAATTACCAATTTCAATATTTGTCTTTTGAATAACTCACTCACAGTCGCTTGCACTTTCTTTTATACGTCTAAGTCAAAGTGAAAAATCTTTATTCAATTGTAATTCCATAGTAATAGATTTTCCATTTGGCGAATAGTAATAAGACAAGATTTTTAACTTTGACTTTTGACTTTTAAGAGACAATTTTACAAGGCTGACTGTAAGATATATTTCAGTATGTCTCTACTGCTTTACTAATTCTCCAATCTAATGGAAAATTTTAATAACTCTTTCATTCATGAAAATAATTCTTATTATCTATGTGGTAAATAACCAAATTAATTTGTTTTATAAGCAAAAAAATTACCTGTAGGCACATGTGTTAGTACAACACAGTTAGCATTTTTATTTACAGCAGATCCACCTGGACCACTTCCCCTAACAAATTGTTCGGACAGGTCAGATTCATTGATTTTTGGAACTTTTGAATAGTCTATAGTGTGCTTTGATGCTATAAAAATATTGAATAATGCTCTACTTCTTTGGATTAACAAGGAAGTTCTTCCACTCTGCATTTTAGACTATAGAACCACGTTGGAGTAAGGCTTCTCCTTTCTGAAAAATATTACAATAAAATCTCAAACAAATTATTAAAGCACTGATGAAACTTTGAAGTTTTCTAATTTATTAAAGAATATAGACAACAGCTAACTTAAACAATATAATTAATGAATTAGAAATATGTTGTTTCTTCCATATGCTTATATCAGCTTGTAAAATTTAGATATACCATTTGTAATGATGCCAATACACACAACAATTATAAGTCTTTTTTGGCAGCAGTTTCAGGAAGTTATGTTACACATTAACAGTGATACTGCTTGCAATGATTTTTAGGGCTCATTAATATTTATCATTATTACAGTTCAAAGTTGAAAAGAACATTTTATCATTACAATTATTGTATAAATAACATACAATTTTCAACTGAAAGAGACTGCATGCCCCCCAGACCAGATGGACTGTGGGCATCACCCTAACATCAATTTACTGGACTCAAAAAAATAGAACGGGTTGCCAATAAGTAAAGTAGCACCAATTGGATCAGGCCTATGTCCAGCAATGAACTAGATAAGATTCTTAAATGGATGGAGGCATGTATATAACTAGACAACTAATTACTTAATACCTTAAGCGCGTAACTGATATCTTCAGGTTTACTTAAACTTTTATTCCGTTTAAATTCACTGGATATCCTTTTTTTATAATATGTAACATCCGTAAACCGCAGTGACTTCGAATAAAGCATTAGATTTTTATATAGTTTCAAAACTTCTGCTTTAGATACCGACATATTTTTATCTCAAACATAAAATCTAAACACTTCGCAATTCCCATTAATGTTTATTCATTTTAATTAAGCATAGGCGAAAACATAACCATTAAATCACTGCCTACGAGTAGGTTCAATAATTAGGTATCTAGGTGCTAGTGTCTTTAATCTTTAACAGCTGTCAAAATACCATTGGCATTTGATTTTAGCTGTCTTTTGCTGTTTAGTTTCTCTGTCTACGGACGTAACCCTTGTCAGTGATTATCTAAAATCACTGTAGACAGAGAAACTAATAGACGAATTGACGATTTCCTTCTGACTTACATAAGAAAGAGAACGAAAATTACGTTACAAATGATTTAGACAAAGATTATCTAATCTTTTGTCCCTTATCGCGTAACCAGTTTTATCAAGGTCGGCTTACGGCTACTCGAATAGCGAAACAAACTTGTCAGTTGATGCGTTCATTGTGCTTATTGTTTAATTTTTACTTATTTTTATGTTAAAAAACGATTCTAATCTAGTCTAAGGTTATATACAACGGTGCAGCGTCGTATTATTTAATGTTAAAGCGATAGCAAGAAGAAAATTGCCGGCGTGTTTACGCGTAAGTACGATGGTTTTGTCCCTAAATATAGTTTTACAGTGATTATTATTTATGCCATAGCATGATGGAGCCTCATACCGCATTAAAATCCTGAAGATAATAGGATTTTCCGGTTATTATCATTCATACTTATAATTATTTATCATGTAAGTGCTGTTAGCGTCAGCAAAAAAAATGTCCCGATTTTCGATAAAAAATATCGACTCGTCGACAATGTAAATTAATAAATACGAAGTCCAATAATAGCCCCCAGTGCTTCGTTATAAATAAATATGTTATTTTAATTTATTCTTTCTCCTATTTATAATTTCCTAATGACAAAAAAATCACTGACTAGGGCTGCCCTAGTTGCCCGCTTCTATTAGTATAGATGTATGGTATTTCTAATAAAAAGTTAGCAATAATACACAAACACTATAAATCATAAGTGACTTTTTTGGCTTGTATCTAGGAGCGCGAAATTAATTTGCCTACAATTCAGCTCTTACAACCTTTAATGTGTCCCTTAAAATGTATGCAATTTAAATATAGCTGCTGGAGTTAGAAAGTACAATTTGCAGGAACGCGCTTTAAGAAATATAAAACAAGTATATATATATATATTTTTTCTTCTCAAATGTTGTCCCATTTTTTGGTATATAAATATCGGAATACTCACTGAAAAAACATTGGTACCATTTCCATCTTAACGAGGAGCGCCATCGCTAGCGCATGCTACTGTGACGCTCTTATTCTGGGTGCCTTCATCAACTACTCTTTTCAAAAGAATTTTCTTTTACTACTAAACTAATATTTTGTGCTGTGTGTGCTTAGCACATTTCCTTCATCGACAAGTGTTAAAAATATTTCAGGTATAGTCCGCCTAAATGGGCCTCCATTGCTATGGGGGTTCCCGGAGTACAGAGACAACCCCCCTTACGGCGGGATGGTACGTAGGTAGGTAGGTTATATGGTTTTCTTATTTTACGTACGTACATAGCGACGGCCGACCGTCGGCGTCTCAGCGGGTCAGCGGAAGCGCTCTCCTCACGCTTCCACTCCGCGGCATGTTTAAGTTATGTAGTCTATTTCAACCATAAAATGAGTAAAGACCAATAAACAACATTAACTTTGACTTGACGCGATATCATTGGTCGAGATTTTGAATAATCTACGATATTCATTATGGATTCGCCACAAAAATGGCTGTTTGAATGTCGGCAAAGTGTTATCGGAACTTTGTAAGTAAAATTAAAGTGAATATAAAGTGTCGCATTATAAATAAAGATATATTAGGCAAGAAGTGTGTGTAGTTTATAATATGACAGAGGTATTAGAAAATCGCATGGAAGATGTAAATATAAGTTTGTTTATCTTTACTCCTTCTTCGATTGGATTAGGCTATAGGTGTTTGGAAGGTGTGTAATTGTTCAACTACAGGAATTATTTTGTGTTTTCAAAACTACATTTCCTACTTAATTATCTAATCTAATAATAATCAACTAAAATAAAAGCCAATCACGAGCAAAAATTTACACTAATAAACAAGTAACATGTCTCGCGAGTCATCAACACTTTTTTGCCGATGTTACCGCTACCACGTCGACCGTGCATTTCTGTACATCTGCAGTTGTAAAAGTTCTGATGCCAATCTGATAGCGCGATATCTGAAATAATATTACTTCTAACTACAGTAGTGCTATTCCCTCCTACAGTTCTCCGTTTAAAGACCTATATAAAATAGTTCTCTCTACACTCCATAAATTAAACCAATGTCTGCGAAGGGGTTACAGATCACAACGACTAAATAAGAAAACAATGAAGTCGCTTCTTTACACGAACGCAAATAGGAATTAAATATTTTAAACTGCCAGAATACACTTCTTGTGATTATATCCATAAAAATGTTGTTGAAATGTATTATTATCTGGAGTTCATTAAACTTCTGGAAAATATTTTTACATAATGTCAAATCACAAACAGAGTTTCGAAACCAAACAATGTAAAAGCATAGCATAAACGCCATCTGAAAATGAAAAGTAATTAACAGAATTCATTACAATTGTGGAGTGCAAATTGTATTTAAAAAAATGCATAATTGTATTTAAAAAAATGCAATTTTCTTAGTTTAGACAATGATAATCAAATTAATTGCATAACTATTTAAATAACATCAGTAGCTTATTAATAAGATATAAATAAATATATTTTTTACAAAGCAACATGGGAATTCCCTTTTCCTGACAGCATGACGAATAAGCAAGAAGACGTTCGGAAATCTTATTTACGACTACAATAGTCGTCAAAAATATTGTTCTAACTATATATTATATGATTATTATTAGGATAAAATTAAAATAACCTTAAAACTACATATATTGAATGATATCTTATGTCTCTTTGTTTTTAAATCTATTTATATATTTTAAACATAACAACTTACATAATATAAACTTTAGTTTTCTGAATGTAAGGTATTGATTACTAAATGTTTTTTTTCATTAAGAAAACATACTCTGTGTACTGTACAATACAAGTCATTAGTCAAGTGATTTTATAAATACTTACATAAATAGTGTCATTATTATTACTTTTTTGTCACTGATAATTAAATGCAGTTTACATTTTCTTTTTTATTGGTATTAATTATTTATATTAATTAATTTATTTTTATATTAATTTGTACATATATTTAATATCTGTGATTAAGATTTATTGACTTATAATAATTGATTCTAATTATTTTTATTATTATCGATCTGAAACTAAGTTGAAAATGCTACGTTCAGATGCAGAAACTCAACCTTTGGATAACTTATTTAAAAATATAAATACTATTAATGTTGATACTTTGTTAGAAGTACAAAAAGATGTGTATCCCTATGATATGGTTTCCTTAGTTTTCCTCTTATATGATACTCCCGATACAGCTCTTCAAAGATTAATTTTTTACCAAAGAGTTTCAAAAGATGTTGAAGGCAATAGTATGAACTTGCTTTACAGTTGGGCACTATATGCACAGTCTCGACCTACCTGGAGATATGAGTTTCTTGAAGCTCTTACCATATGTAGGCTTTACAATGTGATCAGAAAACTGGGTTTTAATGTGTCTAATGTAAAAAAGCATTATTTGCCAGAAAACATTCATGTCACAGTCTACATAGATCCCATGAAGAAAGCTTTGTATAAAATATGTGAAAATATGACATTGGAACATTTGTCAAAGTTTAAAAGAACTTTAATTTCATACAATATAAATATCACTGAGCATGACACGTGTGAAATTATCTTCTTGGAACTTATGAGTCGAAAATTCATAAAATTAGGACAATACAACAAAGAAACCAAAAAATATAACAGTAATTATGATATTGAAGAGCTTGCAATAATATTTGATAACTTAAGCCATTTAAATGAATATGCAACAATTCTAAGAGAAATACAGAATCAGATTAACAGCCCGAGCCATATGGATTCTATACAAAAAGTAAGCAGTGTAGATAATAAGCTTAATTCAAGAGTAAAGGACTCTCTTAGCCAGAGTAGAACAACTGTTAATGATTTTAAAGACACATTTGAGTACATCAATCAGTTACAATTAGAGGAGGAACCCAATTCAATCTTCAAATCAGATAAAAGTAAATTAGGATCAGACGCTTATGCTTTGAAGAACTTGAAACGAATTGGTGTATGTTGTATTATAAATCAAGAAAAATTTTACCCATCAAAACACAGTATCAAGCATAAAACTTCGGCACTGTTGTCTGATCGTCTAGGATCCACATGTGACCTCATCGCTTTAGAAGAGACAATGAGTTCATTAAATTTTGAAGTAATAAGTAAATCTAATTTAAATCAATCAGAAGTATATCAATTTATAAAAGAAGTAATTAAGAAACATGTTTACCCTGAGGATAGTGTATTTATGCTTTGTATACTATCTCACGGTGTAAGGGGACATGTGTATGCAGCAGATTCAACAAAAATAAAAATTGAAGATATACAGAATTTACTGGATTCAGATGAAGCAGTTCAACTTCATGGTATACCTAAAGTTTTAATCATACAAGCATGCCAAATTGAATCAGAACCAGATGTAGGGAGCACACTAGTGTCTGACAGTCCAAATTCAGGTTTCTACTTGAAGAAGTCGCACTTCCTTATATACTGGGCCACCGCTCCCCAGTATGAAGCTTTTAGAAATGAAGATAAAGGTTCATTGTTCATACAATCATTATGTCTTCTCATTAAGAAAAGAGTCAAGCATGAACATTTGTTTGACATTTTTACCAAAGTCACGGACTACGTGACACATCTATGCACTTATCTACAGCGCCCTCAAGTGCCAATTTTTGAAACTACATTAAGAAAAAAATTATATTTATGTTTACCTCAATAATTTACAATATATGTATATATTAATGGAAACAAACTTTTTGTCACTTTGTTTAATTTCATAAAATGTAAAGGCCATATTCTATCCAATATTTTTGGGAGTATTGTTGTGTACATTCTTTATGTATATATAAATCTGAAAGCTCTCTATTGGTTTTGTATATTATGAATTAAATTATGTAATTACATTAATACACCATTTATGCTATACGTAAATTGATACTAAGATTGCTAATAAGATGAAATTATTAGGATAATTGCAAATATGTATACAGAGACACATCACAAGAAAGTACATGTTAATATTTAGTTATTAGTGAATTGTAATATTTAATTAATTATTTTGTATTTAGATTAACATATAGCTCACATAAATTACTGACACAAGTCATAAAAAACATTTGAAGAAAGTGTTGATAAATATAATAGTTTATAAAATTAACAATTTCAGTTGTGATATGTAAATGCAAAATTTAGAATAATTATATTTTTTGTATATTTATAAAATAAATTAAGCAATTCTTTCAATATTTAATGAGACATCAGTTTTTGTAAAGTCTTTTAAAGCAACTTCAAAAGCATTTCTTTCCTCATCGCTTCTTAGTTTAGACCACATAGATTCTAAATATGACCGTTGATGTTTTTGTATAAATTTAAAACTGTGTTTTAAGGTGGCACCCACATGTAGAGTTTTCAAAGTAACTTCTAATTTACCTATTTTAGTAATAAAAGGTAAACTACTGGTGACAAATCTATGTGGGCCATGTCTTGATCTGATAATTGCTATCCTAGTATTTTCGTTACAATATTTTGTTAGGAATCCATATTTAACTGCAGCTATACCAAAATCTCCATGTAGCTGTTGGATTTTTTCAAAGATTGAATCATTTAGTAATTTAGATTTCAAACTCAGAGGTTTATACTCTGGCACTGTTGGTGAAACTACCTCGACAGTTATGTACCTGCAAATGAAATATTCAAATTTAATATATATTTATAAACAACAAAAATATAAAAGTAATTAACGAACTGTTACCTATTTTTAAAGCGTACCATATCTACAATGTCAAAGTTTTAATTATTTTAAAGAAGTATAAATGATGTATTTTGTATGTATTTTATTGAAATCGAGACGGCAAAAATTTAATTAACTTTAGGTTTAACAATGTGGTGCAAACTGCAAAGTATCTCTAATATTTCGTGATTTATTGTTGTTCTTATTTGACAGTTGACAGTTGGCACCACTGTCACCACGGTAATAAAAATAACGTAGACAGAGAAACTAATAGACGGGATGACAATTTCCTTTTCACTGAAGAAAGAGAACGAAAATCACGTAACAAATGGTTTAGACAGAGATATAATTATCAAATCTTTTATCCCTTATCGCGTAACCAATTTTAGTGTTTATTTCGCTACTCCTAAAACAGGGAATACCGTTACTATGGCAACATTAAACACACACATTGACAAACTATCACTGTCTCAATCGCGGTTTCACGGCCCCTTGGTCTATTTGTTTCGCTGTTTACGAGAAATAATAAACCACGGTCCACAGTAATAATCATCAAGACTAATAGGCATGATGACTGATTTTGAAATAACCTCCTATTATGTAGGTACACGTCTACTCTTACTGAAAATAATTTTATTTCAGTAATAAATTAACTGCTTACGCAAATTATTGCATTTTAAAACACCCGCAGGTGTCATGGCGCCTGACGTGACGTCACGCCTTAGAAAACAGTCCAGACAGTACACGTTGTATTGTTTCTGTACCCAACGAAAAAAGGCAGAAAGTATTAAGTATTTCCTAAGGTTAAAAATTAATTCCAAATTTTAACATACAATACGAAACAAAATTAATTTTGAAACGCGTAAACACAACAACTGTTTAAGAGAGATGGTTATAAATAAAAGGGCGTGACGTCATTCGCTCTGATTAGCGTTTCAAATAAAATGGCCGATTGTAGAATTTTATACTTTTATTTTATTAAAAATCTTATTAATCCCAATGTGTATATTAAAATGGGATCATTTTTTAGAATCCTTTTAAAGTAGTTTTTCAAAATGTTTCAAGTTTTAAAATTTAGATAAATAAAAAATCTATATTAATATTTAGAAGAAATAATTAGTTATTGTACTTTAATGTAAGATTTTCTTTTTTTATTTAAATATAATAATATAGCTTTAACACGTGGTCTCTTTTACATCATCGTTATCAATAGATCAATACCGAATGAACAAACCAGTAATCACCAACTTGTAAACGCCAAACGGTACTCTCATTTTCCAACTGTACGTTTTCAACAGATCCAACAGTACATTTATATAATAATTGAGTCAACGTTAATTCGTTAACTCAATGGGTCAGTAACCAACGTGTAATGGAGGCTTAACAATATTAAAGTTCAGTAATAGTAGTTATGATAAATCAATAGAGTTAAAACTTGATGCCCTTATTTCTTTCAGGAGCCGCCAAATTTAAAAGAACGATTTGTGTTTACATTGCATAAAGATAAAAACAGTATAATAAATAAATATTTATTACTTTTTCTTGTATAAAATAAATAGAAATTTTATTTTATTATTATGTATGTGGTGGGCAGAGGTTACATAAATACCACCTTTATTTATCTGAGCGCTATAAAGTCAAGGTCGTTATTTCATTACTCCACTTATCTTGAAATTTATTCTTGAATTATATTATGTTTATAGACAATAAATATTTTACAATAAGGTACGTAACGTAGAGAGTATACATTTTTAAATTAAAAAGAAAAACAAGACAATTTTTGATTGCTAAGAGCACTGTAGCTTTTATTTTATATTTAACATATATTTATCTTAAATTAAATTAAATTTAAATTAAATATATGTTAAACATAAAATCATTTTATGTTTAACATATATTTAATAACTATCCAATACTTCAAATTATCGATTTATCTAAACATTAAGAAACGATCCTTTTCATACTTTATTGCTCAGTAATATGTGAATTCATTGTAGAACCATTAGCTTTGTGAAGTAAGTTAGCTGAAAAAATGAATTTGAAATATTTTATTGGTGTTGATGTTGGTTCTGGAAGTGTGCGAGCGGCGTTGGTGGATAAATCAGGACATATAATAAAGACATCAGTAAAAAATTTGCAAACATGGAAACCAAAAGCTGACTACTATGAACAATCTTCAAACAATGTGTGGGAATGTTGTGAATATGTTATAAAGGTCATAATTATAATATATAAGCTTAATTATAACTTAAATTTATGTAATTATTTATAAATGTTATCCAATTTAATTTTCAGGCTGTAGTAGAAAATATTGATCCAGCAAGTGTGATTGGTATAGGATTTGATGCAACATGCTCTCTTGTAGCGTTAGATAAAAATGGAAATCCCAAAGCAGTAAGTGATTCTGGTAACAATGAACAGAATATAATAATGTGGATGGATCATCGTGCACAGACTGAAGCTGATTTAATTAATAAAACTGGACATGAAATACTTGAGTATGTTGGTGGCAAAGTTAGCCTAGAAATGGAAATGCCTAAACTTCTATGGCTAAAGAAAAATTTGCCAAATCAGTGGCACGATTACGGTTTCTTCTTTGATCTTCCAGATTTCCTAACTTGGAAGGCAACTGGGTCAATGAGTCGCTCCTTGTGTTCATTGGTATGTAAATGGAATTATGAATGTTCAATTGATGGAAAAAAAGGTTGGAATGTGGACTTTTTGCGAAAAATTGGTCTTGATGATTTGGCTGATAAAGATTATAAGAAAATTGGAAACAAAGTCTTAATGCCCGGTGACTATTGTGGAGGCCTTACTAATGAAGTAGCTAGATCACTAAACCTTTTGGCAGGTACACCAGTTGCTACATCAATTATTGATGCACATGCAGGTGGCTTGGGAATGATAGGAGCAAAAGGACAAAATATTGATGATAACATGTCCAGTAAGCTAGGGTTGATTTGTGGTACATCTACATGTCACATGGCTGTTAATGCTGAACCAGTTATGGTCAAAGGTGTCTGGGGTCCCTATTTTAGTGCAATGGTACCTAATATGTGGTTAAATGAAGCAGGACAAAGTGCATCGGGAATGTTATTAGACTTTGTTATAGCTAGCCACCCAGCTGGTGCAAAACTTTTAAATAATTGTAGTACGGGAGAGTAGGTATTTTTTCAATTCAAACCTTCTTTTGAGTTGTTTTTTTTTAAATTAGAGAAAAAGTATTAATTGTGTTCATAATTTAAAATCAGTACTATACTTGGTAGTAATTTACTTATCTTTTGCAATTCTGCACTAATGGTTTGTTCTATTTTAAGTGCAAGAAATCATTTAAGAGGATTGCTAACACAAAAGGCAAACAATCAAGGTCTTGAAGATGTAAGCTTGTTGACTAAAGATTTTCATGTCTGGCCAGACTTCCATGGTAATCGTTCACCTTTATCTGATCCTGCAATGAAAGGCATGGTTATTGGTTTAACTATCAACAGTAGCGAAGAAAATTTGGCACTGCTGTACCTTGCAACTATACAAGCTCTTTCGGTAAACTCTCTTAATTACCTACAAAATTAACTAATTAATTACCTTTAATTTATTAATAATACTAAATTAAAAATATATATATTTTTATTTACAGTATGGTACAAGACATATAATAGATGCTTTGCTACAGGCAGGCTATACACCGTTTAAATCCTTACTTGTATGTGGTGGAATCACCAAGGACCCATTATTTGTCCAGATACAAGCAGATTCAGTTGGTCTACCTGTATTGAAGCCACATGAAAAAGAATCTGTTTTAGTGGGAGCAGCTGTTCTAGGAGCTTGTGCTTCAAGTTATTTTAACAATGTACAGGCTGCTATTCAAAGTATGGGTGGAATGGCAGATGTTGTGAAGCCGAATCTGAAAATTAAATCATACCATGATAAGAAATACCAAGTTTTTCTCAAAATGTTTCAAGATCAATTACTATACAAAAGTATAATGAATAGCTAATATAAAAATTGTTATAAGAAAAAATAATGGTAATGTTTTTATATTGTAAAATTAAACATTTTTTTTATAATAATATAGTTATTATTATTATATATAGTTTTATAATTAATATTCAATTTATGGCTTAAGTACAATCATTTAAATAAATAAAGAGATGTGGTTATTTCAGTCCAGAAGAAATTAAACGATCTAAAATGCATTTTATTTGTTTTTTTTTTTTTGATAATATTAATAATAAGAGCAAGTTTATTATCACTTTTATAATAAATTTAATTGTTTGAGTTTCATTTGAATTAAATTATGGCATCCGGTTTTTATATATATATATATTAACATAAAAAAATGTTTTCATCCTTATTAAATAAGTAAAATAAAAAATTATGCTAAAAAGAATGATTTTGTTACTCTGAAATCTGAGATATATATATGGCAACACATAACTAACACTTATCACAATAATAAATATTATTTTCTTATAATCGTCGTTTTTGTTTTTCTTTCAAATATTAAATTTTTTTACTTGTTATGTTCAGGGGATATTATAATTACATTGTAACGTTCAATATAAGATTCTTATTTGATTAATGTTTCTTGAACACATAAGTGAGAGGACTTTAAATTATTTGACAAGTGTAAACTCAACCCTGAGAATTTTGCGTTAATCTGTGGCTTGATTATGCTGGCTGAGGTGGTATTGGTATTGCAATTAAACATTCAGTTTTATTCATTCATTCTATGTTAAACGAAAAAAAGTTGATGAAAATGAAAGGTTATGTTGTATTTCACACATATAAAACCTTTATTAATTTAGATTTACGTTAAAAACTACAAATTTCAAGTTGTCAATATTGACAAGCAGGTATGTATAGTATCCGACAAAATTTAAAGTACATACCTAACATATAAAACATCCACACCCGATGTACTTTCATACTTGTCGATGTAATGTCAATCAATAAGTACAGTTTTCTGTATAAACTACGATATTCTAGTTTAATTTTCAGATCAAGATGTCGAAGCGTACGGCAGAAGATGGTGGCAATGGCAGTAATCAACCACCGATTAAGAAAGTTCATTTTGAACCCCACCTTATTGGTCCAGTGTCCACCCTTGAAGAGATGGACATTAAAGTCTTACAGTTTCAAAACAAAAAATTGGCTCAGGTAATTTATTTTGCACTGAATATAAATGAATGCTCATTATGAAAAACTATTTAAATTCAACACAACCTTACTCCCTATTAGTAAGATACTACAAATAATGTCACAGTCAGCTGTTTACAAAACTTACAGCTGTTTATAATATCTTCATTTGCACTTTAATATTTAATCTAATTAAATTGCAAATATTCTTAATTATTAACATTGCTTTGTGATATATTCATTAAATATTAATTCATCTTTTTGTATTAATTCAGTTAATTGATTTTTATAGCTCATTACTTAAATACAAGAAATATAGTGTAATATTATGTAAAGGCTTCATTTATTTTATAAAACTATTAATTTAATAAGTACAATGTTGCTTGTATGAAATAAAACTAGCCTATCAGTTCACACATCCATTTTTTATATTACCTTTGTGTAAACAGTTAACTGTAGTATAAATATGTAATAATTCACCAATCCAATAACTTGTAGAGAATAGAGCAACGTCACAGATGTGAAGCAGAGTTGAGAGCGAGGATTGAGCAGTTGGAAAAGAGACAAACACAAGATGATGCAGTGCTGTGTGTCGTCAACAGATATTGGAATTTACTAAATGAGGACATCAGAGTTTTGTTACAACGTTTCGACGCAGAGACAGCTGATGAATCAGAGAATAAAAGTAATTAATAGCTCATCTGATCACGATATATAACACTTACAAATTAAAATAGTGAATGTCTATTTTATTCTGAAACTGGTACAATGTTGAATACTAATTAATGGGTTATTGATCATATAACCATGATTATAAGAAATTATGTTCAATCATCATATAATTTGTGTGTTATACTTGAAACAATAGGTTTTATTTAGGTTATTATATTGTACATAGTTTTTAATATTGTTCATTTCAGTAGTTGAACCCGAATTTCCATGTTATAGATGAGAATGAGGCTACAACTTCATTCCTAATGCAGTTGTCGACATGGGATAAGGAGGAATTAGATGCTCAGCTTGCGAATAGAGTGCAAGTAAGCAAGAGGGCGGTAGCTAAAGTCTTACAGGCATTTGATAGACTTCAGCAGAGAAATGATAAAATCTGGAAAGCTATCAAGGGCGAAGGGGAAGGTAATTATAGCTTTTATTTGTTTACATACCATTGCAGCTTTACATGCAATCAAACATATTTATTCTGTTTTGTGTTGCTTTGTTCTTTTATGGAGGTTAAGTCTGCAAGTATTACGGGCACAAAGGACATAATATCTTAGACTATAATTAGCAGAATGATTCTGAGTGATTCATTGTGCAGTGCCAGAGCCTATAGGAAATGTCATTAATTACCTTCACCTGGTCACTGACTGAGGAACTTACTTAAATTTAATAAAGAAAAAGAATAAGAACAATATTTACAAACAAAACAAAATTTGCAGTAACTTTACCCGCATATACATCTTTAGTTAACTACTATAATAATTACAACATTCTCTTGGCTTGGTCAAAACCAGAAGGACATCTTTTTAATTCCCTGGGAAGAGTAGTCAACTGTGTAGTACATTTATATTATAGTGCACAAGTCTATGCGCAAACACAAGTACAGTCTATTCATTAACATAATGCAATGGGTTATCTCCACATTTTGCCACATCTAGAAAGATTCAAGCTCATTAACAACAATTTCAAGTATTTTCCAAAATCCCCAATCTTGGGAGTGTAAATTGTCGGCTTCCAATGATTGTAATATTTTTTTATTGACTTACCCAGAAGTTTAACCAAGAATCTTGAGGAATGCTTATTTATATTGTTTCAATAGACCAATGGTAGTCAGTCGGCAGGCAGTCAATTAAATAATAATAACTAATAAGGTTTATTATTTTCATCTTCATTAAGCTAAACTCTTTTAGTTTGGAATAACTTCTAACACTTATTCATCTTTACCTATTTAGTATGTGACACATATGGCCAAATCTAGTAACCGAATTTACAACAGTTCTACAAAACTGATTGAGCTGGAATTATTGTATGTTTTATGGTGCTGGTGACAATCTAGTAGGCTTTTTTTCTGTCAGTTAATAAATCATTAATTCTTAATACAGAAGGAGCTCCAGCGCCGTCTCTGGACGAGGTGATCCGCGCCACCAACGAGGAGGTGACGGCGGAGAGCCGGCGGCTGCAGGCGCTGTGCACGTCGCTGCACGAGGGACACCACGCCATGACGCTGCGGGTGGCGCGCCTGCAGGACGCCGTCAACAGCCGCGACACGGAGAACGCCGAGCTGAAGAACCAGATTGACGATCTGCAGTATGAATTGATGAAGGTGCATAACACTATCTTTATATTATTGTTGCTACTTTGTTAGTGAATATTCTCTATATTCATTCTCTATATTCTACGAAGTTATATGATGTGATTATACTCTGTATAAATACTTAATATATTTTCAATGTTTGAAATGTATTGAATAGCCACTACATTAGCCAAAACATTTTAAAATTTTAAAAGTATTTTTTGTTACAAAAATACATTAAGTTAATTTAAAACTACACCAGCCATGTGTGTGTGTGCCACTAACTACAACATCTATTAAGTTGTGGACGATAAAAGAGATTTTCAGAAAAACTAGAATAGGTATTATCAACCATGAATAAATGCTTTCAGGTTCGCTCAAGGAACGACAAACTTGAAAATCATCTCGCTGAAGCGATCGAGAAGCTGAAGAGCTACCACCAGTCGGGCGGCGCCAGCGCGGCCACGGCGGCGGCGACGGCGGCGGGCGGCGCGGGCCCGGCCTGCGCGCCGCACTCGGCCGCCAGCGCCAAGCTGGAGGACGTGGCGGCCGAGCTGGAGGAGCAGCGCGAGCTCGCCACCAACCGCCTGGCCGAGCTGGACCGCCTGCACCGCCAGCACCGCGACACGCTCAAGGAGCTCGAGAAGCTGAAGATGGACGTGAGTTTGTCTAATTGCACACCGACTAGTCATTTGTAGGATTTTATAAGAGTAACAAAATAAAAAAATTAACTGTATTAGTTTTACAGAAAGTAAACATTAAAATAAATCATTATTCACGATTGTAATATTCTCTATAGATCCGGCAACTGCCGGAGTCGGTGATAGTGGAGACGACAGAGTACAAGTGTCTGCAGAGCCAGTTTTCGGTGCTGTACAATGAGTCGATGCAGATGAAAACAGCTCTTGACGAGACTCGTCTGCAACTCCAGAGCGCCAAAAACCTTCACATGCGGCAGATTGAGATGATGGAGGTATGAAAGGAAAATATTCGAAATGTTATCATTAACTAGCCCCAAATTTATTTTTGAAAGTAGGTATAATATCTTATAGCTATATAGTCTTACCTACATTCTGGTAATATTACATTCTTTGTAAAATATTAAATGTGTTTTAGTAGTAACAATAGATGTAAATAGAAGTATAACATTAGTAGATGTTAAAGGCTTTAGTTATTAATATTGTTTAGGGGATGATGAGTTAAATAATGCTCTGTCTTCTTCTTTTGAATGTCAATCAATGATGACAGAAAGAGAGAAAACTATGTTTAATTAAAATAGCCACAAAATAATTTTTATAAGTAAGGTTTTGAATGCTAATAATAATAATAAAATAATAAGAAAGCTACGGTATTTTAACATCCTTAAAGTATTCTACATGTGCCGCATGATGCTAAAGAGGTTATTAACTACTAAATTAACTTTGATTCCTTTTATAATATTCATAATATTACATTAGAAAAGAAACCTTAGAGTATGGGTCCTATAGCAAAGTATCTTATTTATTAATATATTATATGAGACTAATGACATCTCTATTTTACAGAGCGAAGAGCTAGCCAGGCAAAAGGCATTACGAGCTGAAATGATTCAACTTGAAGATGTACTCGGTCAATTGAGGAAAGAATATGAAATGTTGCGAATAGAGTTCGAACAGAATCTAGCTGCCAACGAACAGACCGGTCCCATCAACAGGGAAATGAGACATCTCATAACCTCGCTGCAGAATCACAATCAACAGCTTAAAGGGGAGGTCCATCGGTATAAGAGAAAATATAAAGACTCTAGTCAAGAATTAAATAAGGTATTTTATTGTATTATATACTCAAGCTTTAGACGAGTTATAGTTAAAATGTATCTCTCCTTGATATATTCAATGATATATTCAAATCACTGTTTTGATTTTCTATATTGGGTTATTGTTATATCATTTTTTTGGAAAAACGCGTTACGCGTTTCCCCCAGGGGAACAGTGGGGTGGGTATGTAGGGCTCGCCGGCGTCCAAGGCACCGAGTGCGCCCCGAACATCGGAAAACCCACTAAAAAACCAGCGGTACCCTTTCCGTCTTAACGAGGAGCGCCACGGGATCGCTTTTGCATGCTACCGTGACTCTCTGACGGCCGGTTATTGTCATACCTAACAAAGTGTGTTTAACGGCACAACTACCCTCATCACTTAGTCAGATTCAGGATAATGTCAATAACTAAATATGTTTCTAGATTCGTAAGGAATTGGAGGAAGCGAGTTCTCGTGGCGGCGCCAGCTCGGAGCAACCGGACGAAAAGCCGCTAGTCGTTAAAAAGGAGGAACCCGATCCAGAGGTAGTTCTGTCTGAATACTTACTTTGTATTTACCAATACTTTTATTTAAATATTTTCTATATTTATTATGTCATTCCAAATAAAAAAATCTGTTGTAAAATATTATTTATAATGTATCAATCGTAAGTTTAATTCCCTGCTTTGAAAGTTAGTACAGTTAGTAGTGGGTAAGTAAGTTAGTTAAGTTTGTACAGTTGTTTACATTTTGAATGTTCTAGAGATAAAACAAATAATTAATTTTTTTAGTGATTTTTACTATTTACGTTGAAACTAACATCACAGTCGAATTTATGCACAAGTTCGTCAGAGGTTTCTAATGATGCGTCCACATGTGTGCAGGGCGAAGAGAACGCGTGTGCGGAGGCTCGCGGCAAGGAGCACGGCCGAGCCAAGCTGCAGGAGCAGGACCAGCTCATCAAAGACCTCAAGCAGCAGCTTAAGTAAGCATAAAGTGTACCAACATTCCTATTTATATATGAGTAAGGACATGAAATGCGACATGCATGCATACTGCTGATATCAGTTGTAATTAATAAGATTTTTTTAATAATCTAGTTATTGTCGTTAAAAATAATAAAAATAATTGAAGTCAATCTTATAGTCATGTCTACCACTAATATTACTCATGCAATTTGATTTCTTTGATAGGAAAGCAGTAAACGAGCAAAAGGAGTTGAAGCTGCTACTGGATATGTACAAAGGTGTCAGTAAAGAGCAGCGGGACAAGGTGCAGCTCATGGCAGCGGAGAGGAAGGCACGGCAGGAACTGGAAGATCACCGCCAGAAGGCTAAAATGGCGCAGGTCTCTTCTCATGTCGATAACCACCGTTAATGATAAGACACCGTCTTTCAATATATAGTTTTACAGAGACAAGTTCGAAATGAACAGCTATGTGAACAGTATCGTGATGTTGTATTGTACCCAGACCAACTACCATCCATATACCATACCATAATAGTGGTAGGTAGCTTGTATTAGCTAACATGAAAACGTGTAAGAACTACGACAACGCGTGAAAGCATTAGACAACTTGTGAATCATGTTCTTCATACAAAGCAGTCATAGTTATGAAGGAGATGGTCATATAGAAGTGACACTGTCAGTTAACTAATTGCTCGTTAACGCATTCGCAGGAGAGCAAGCGCGAGCGGCGGCTGGCCGACGAGGACGCGCTGCGCAAGATCAAGCAGCTGGAGGAGCAGAAGTACGAGCTGCAGAAGCAGCTGTCGTGTGCGCGCCCCAACGCCGACCCGCTGCACGCCTTCGCCAGGCCCTTCGCCGGCTCGCAGGTCTCTGCCGTACGATCCCTCTTATACTAACTACTATCGCTTACGTTCCCTCCCCCCCTGAGTTTACGGTAACGGTTTTCAATTTATAATTATATATTCTGTGGTGACAAGTTGCATTTCAATCGCTGCGTTCCGAATGGAGCGGCCTTGCTGTTTTATTTTGTAAATATAATATTGAAACGTAGGTATCCCATCGGTATATGGCTCGCCTGTGACGTTCGTTGGTGTTTCATTTCAACATGCGATCCGATTTCGAATTGGAGATTAAAATAGTAACTTTAGTGATTCCTTGAAAACAGGCATTGCTATTATTAATTCTGTTTAATATTATATTTACACTAATGTTTAGCTTTGTGTGTTTTATTCAAATTGTAAATTAAACCTCGCGAGTTGACCCTTTTATTTTCAAAACAATTCACTTCGCAGGAAGAGGAGGCCCTTCTCAATGAAATGGAAGTGACCGGGCAAGCTTTCGAGGACATGCAGGAGCAGAACTCTCGACTTATCCAGCAACTGCGGGAGAAGGACGACGCCAACTTCAAGCTTATGTCCGAGCGGATAAAGGCCAACTCCCTTCACAAACTGCTGAGGGAGGAGAAGCAACTCCTACAAGAGCAGGTTACAACCTTAAATATCTAAAATAAACAAACAGTAGCAAACAGGTAATAACGTCTCGCGTGACATCGACGCGAGTTAGACTTTTACTCAGTTCCAAGAGGTCGGAACCCATTCTGATTTTAAAGTATATTACATACTTATATAATTTATAAAGCTTAGAATATATATCTATTTTACTCGCTTAATATTTTTTATTATATTATTTGAAGATATTGTATTTGAATAGTCAGCAAAAAAGCCATAAATAGTAAATATATACTTCTTTGTCTATGGTGAGTTTTGTTGCATCTACGTTAAAAATATATATTTTAGCTTTAAATAAGTTTTAACTATAGTCGTGAATTGTAGGTGGTGACACGCGATCAGCAGATAGAGTCCATGGGGCTGGTGGCTCGCCGGCTGGAGGAGAAGGAGCGCTTGTTGCAGAACACGCTGTCGGCGGTGGAGAAGGAGCTGCTGTTGCGGCAGCAGGCCATGGAGATGCACAAGCGGAAAGCTATCGAGTCGGCACAGTCCGCTGCAGACCTTAAGTTGCATCTTGGTATGTAAGATGAGTTATTATTATATACTAGTGTTCCCCCCATTTTAGGGAAGGGGGGAGTGGTAGTTCTGACCGTGAAAGCGTATCAAACGGACAGAATTACTGTCGTATTTATAATATTAGTATAGTATATAGATCGATTGAATAATTATGAAATACCTTCAATCGCTTTAAACAATATAAATTTAATTCTTGTTTGTATCAGGAATAAATACAATGATAGTGCCAACCGTGCAAAAATTGAATCTACCAACAATGATTTGTTTTCATTTCAAGTAACCATTGAAGTTGTTTTGTGGTCATAATCTTTATGTACTACTAAAGACCACAATAATGTCGCGTTTTGAGTATGATCATACGGATATTTTTTAATTTAAAATCAGCTGTTATTGTGTGTAGACCGAAACTTGTAACTAAATTTTAAACCAATGCCATACATAATACAAGCAATTACGCTTCAATTTTACACGCTTTTATTGTGCTAGTGACAATATAATCTAGTATTTAAAATTTTATTTATTAGTACATTGATATAATAAAAGTTTATATATAAAAATTTGTTGATTTATATTTAGAATCTTACTATAATTATTATGTACTAGTGTGAGGTTGAGTAAGACTTAGTTCTATACTTAATAATTACAATGTAAATATTTAAAAATTATATATTTAAAATTATATTATATACTGATTCCATTGATAAATAATCAATTGTAGAAAATAAATAAACAATTTTACCCTTGTCATGCCATTAATATATGTATTAATAAATTAGTCGACGCCTATAATAATTTACGGTTTTCATGTTCAACAATTGTGTTTTCATTCGGAATATCTATCGGAATATCGACAATAAAATTAAAACAAAATATAAATTGCATGTCGGGCATAATATAGCAGAGATATTAGTGAAACCATATATCCAATAATTATTGGATTATATATATATATATATATATATATATATATATATATATATATATATATATATATCTATGGTTTGTTTATCTTTACTCAGGTATTTGGAATATAATATACTTAAAGTAATTATGTTAAGATTAAATTAGAATAAATTCGAATTGGAATAAATTGGAATAAGCTCAAAACCTTCTCCTTAAAAGGGAGAGGAGGCCTTTAACCCAGCAGTGGGACATTAACAGGCTGTTACTGAATTATATATAATTCAGTACTTACAAGTAATACGTAAGTAAATTACTTGGTTTAAACGAATACGAATTCGGACTTATATCGCCGTTTAAATAGATGTACTTTTAAAAATAATAATTTGAATAAGATAATGATGTTTTTTTTTGTTACAGAAAAGTACCACGCGCAGATGAAGGAAGCTCAGCAAGTAGTGGCAGAGAAGACGAGCGCGCTCGAAGCTGAGGCGTACAAAACTAAACGGTTACACGTGAGTGGACTCCAAGTATATGTCATTAAAATATATATACAATATGTTGTAGAGCATCAGAGGACAACAATATTTTAATCGAGATAGTTTTCCGAGAAATCAAATCATCTATTCAACATTACAAGCATTACATTACATTCATACTTATTGATTGTTAAATTTAAACTACCAAGAAAAAAATGGACTTTTTATTTTTGGTACTGTCCAGTGTGCTAGTGTTTTTTCGGTTTGATACAACATTTGTCAATGATACAATGATTGTTACAGTTTAAGGGTCGCGAGTGATAATAAGTGAGATAGATATTGTTTTCCCAATACTAGCTCCCGCATTTATTTGTTCATATTTAGGATTTATTAATGTAAGGCGTCGTCTTGCTTCTTGTCGATAGTCATTTAACATTATATATACCTCGATATCAGGAAGAGTTAGCGGTCCTTCGGCGTAAAGCGGAACGTATGAAAAAGATGGAGCAAGCTGGCAGCAGTATGGACGAAGTACTTCTTGAAGAGATCAGAGAGTATAAGGAGACGCTCACCTGCCCTTCATGCAAGGTATTTTCATTGATAATTATACTGTATCGGTGGTTTGGATTAATTTGTTCACTTACTATGTTTCATTTATGATTTACCAAGTATACATTTATTTTACATTGAAAAACTATGGATGTAAGCTTAATATGTACCGTTTGCAGGTGAAGCGGAAGGACGCGGTGCTGACGAAATGTTTCCACGTGTTCTGCTGGGACTGCCTGCGCACGCGCTACGAGACGCGCCAGCGGAAGTGCCCCAAGTGCAACGCCGCCTTCGGGGCCAACGACTACCACCGCCTCTACCTCTCCACGTAGGCGCCTAACCCACCTCCGGGATTGTTTCGGGAATATGAATTTAACATCCACTATTGTGTAGTGGAAATTTTATTAGCTGTTATTTATAATTGGTTGAGAGTGTGCGATACGATTGTGTTCGCGTGGAGTATGATAGATTTATTATTCTTGAGAATCACGTGTATAGGCATTTTTTTTTCTAAACTATTGACAAACCAAATAACGGTTTATACTACGCCAGTCACAATATGTTTTTCTTGTGGTAATAAGCATATGTGTGTAACAGCATTACTGAGAGTTTTTTCTTAGCGTAGCGGTCTCGCTAGTAGACAGTACTCATATGTATATTTTGATTTTACGAATATAGCGCGTAGTGGGAGAAGAAATTGACGGGCCCGAAGCCGACAGTTAATCTTATATTTTATAGAATTGTCATTGTTCAAATAAATTTGTTCTTAATACCTCGAGTTATTGTGTAATTTCGTATGATTAAGAAATTGATGAAATCTATTAAGAATCTATGAAGAGAGCAGATTTTGTCGTTTTTAGATTGAATTTTATTAACAAATTTCTTAATATAAAATCCACAGTCTATGCTTTCTAATTTACGCAAAAATATATTTCACTTCCACTGTTTTGGATTTGGCACTTTTTATGTATATTGTATGAGTATAAGTGCTTGTAATAATATTTGGTTTTTACTTTATATATAAATTAGGATTGTCTAAAATAAAATAGGATTGTCAAAAACTTTTCAATTAAATCTGACAATTCTGATAATTGCGTAAAAAATATATTTCCCTGTGCCCATCTGGCTTATTTGAGAAAAGTAACGATATCGTTGTATGTGGAAGCTGAGTGAGTCAGTGTAATTACAGGCACAAGGTTGGCAATGTTTATGTCACGCCGTTACTCGTCTTTCTTTTTATAATAATAATAATCAATAAAAAAATGCTACGTCAATGTTTGTATATTATATTAATAATAAAAGTAATATCTCTCAGTAAAAATTACAATAATTACTTAGTTTCGTGTGATGATCTCATGACAACACTGAAATTTAAGATTGAGGACGATGAACAGTATTGAAAGTTGTTTACTTTCTTAATCGGTTTGTGATTATAGCGGATTCGGTATCGCGATGTAACTAAAGAACAACATGCATATTATCAACCGCAATTGTCTACCTTATTTATATATCGATGTTAGATATGTGGCTTATACATTTTTAGATAATTGTATTTGCTTTTCGAGTATTATATAGATAACTTAAAAAAAAACTATAATAACACAATAAAATAATATAATTAAATAGCTCAAACATAGCTTTTTTCAATTCTGGATATCCTCTAAGTAAAGATGTGAATATACAAAAACAATTAATAAAAAAATATTAAAATATGACATTAGTATTTGATGGGACACGGTTTTTCATTCATTCCTTATATTATAGTAAAACTTTCCATGTATTTAATTATGAATTATATAAAAGAAATCATTAAATATAAGAATTTAAAGTGCATTTTACAACTATGTATGTGGCAAACACGTTTTATTGTTGTATATTGAGAATAACATGAAATCGAACAAGTGAGTATAGTTTATCTTCGTTTAGTATATAATAAGTTAAGTAAGTTTCAATTTATCACCTTATTATGGACGTAATAAATATGAAAATATATAATGTATAATTTTGTAAACAATTTTTATTATGTAAAAGTGAATACTTTCTCATGTTAAGGCCATTAATGAAATTAAAATTATGAAAATTTGTTCGATAAATTATATCCGAATGTTTCAGGTAATATTTTTTCTAATTACTTAATAATTTACTTCATTTTGTTGAAAGAAAAACTATTGAAATGTAAAATTGTTTTGACGTTTTTATTTTGTAAATGTTCTACTATATTTAACCCTATATATTATATGGCCTTTATTTGTATGATAACATTTTTTTAAGTAGTAAGTTTTCAGTCAGTCCATAATAAGGTAGTTCAGTTATTATTATTATATTGTAGATAGGGAAATAGACTAACGCCAGCCCACTGACTGATATATTTATACTTTAGGCTAAACATTCATTGGGTTTAAATAAACTTTGCATTCGCTTTGTTGTCACTTGTAAAATCTCATCGTAACTTTGTTATCATTGTTTCATATTTAAACAAAAAACTATAAATAAAAGTTTATTTGAATTAAATATACTTGTGACAGCGTTTGGTACGAATTTAAACTACATTTGTAACTTATAATTTCAACAAAACTATCTTAAGTAGAACCTCAGCCTTTGTGTTGTTAAATAATGTAGCCAAAATATTGTTTGACACAACTTGCTAGAAATATAATAGCTAAAATTTTGTTAATTGTATATGTTTTTTGTTTTCCGAGTGTTATTTAAAAGCTGTTAAAATCTGACAAGAAACTGTGTTATTACATGTTACATCTATTTAAATAAACTACTTCATTATTTCTAAATGTATCATTATGCAATAAGTAGGTAAAAGTATTTCTTATCTCGATATAAAAGTTGGGTGTGGTTTAAAAAAAATCAAGCTAATTTCAAAGGGCTGAGGCACGACTCAAACTGTGTATATCTGATTAAATTTAATATTAATTTAAATGGAGTATCGAATAAATGTTTCAAACATACTGTTTGTATCATTTTCAAGAATATAATTTACTATTTATATATCAAAGGAATAATAATAATAAATTTACTTATACTCTTCCACAGACATTTATGTTTAAATTTTTTATGTATACTAGGTTGCCCAATACTACAGGTCTCCTGGTCTCCTCCTATTTTTTTGAATTTTATAGTCAATAGGAGAAAGAGTAAAGCTTTTACTCTGTATATTGTCTAGTAAAAGGCATATAATAATAATAGAAATAAAATGGTAATGTATGCTTGTGAATACGCGTGTGAGCGCATGTGTATATACTCTTATATTAATTATGTGTGTGTGCGTATCTGTTTATATGCTATGAGTGTGTATATTATAATGTTGCGTCTCACACTAGGGCCCGTCCTCGTTCCAGGGGATCAATGTCACAGTCAATCAGGTCACAATAAGTTATATAATATATAACCTCGTATTACGATTAAGAGTGTAGTATTTGAAGCTTCAGGGCACATGATACCGAAAGAGGTATAAGTGTTGTGTTAAACGATAGAAACTCGTAGTGTAGTAGACGTGGCCTTATAAATCGTAGCCACGAAGCGGACTGTAGCAAAGTACTAGGCGCTGCGATAAACGTATGCACTTTCTGGTTATGCACTCCTATTGCACGGATATTGTTTTAAATTTAATTATTAAAGAATAAATTTAATCCACATACATATCCGTAAACACATGAACTCAGTAAGCGGTCGGAGAGGGGAGAGGATACTTATTAAATAAATAAAATGATTAAAACAAACTTTATTTATGAGATTTTTTATTTACAAGTTACATATGTACATCACAATGTGACATTTCAGTCAATATGTAATACATTATAACTGGTATTATATTTAGCCGTCTAATAACGTATCCATTATCCATACAATGGAAATGCTACTCATAAAGCAGGCATATGAACGGACGAAGCATGTTTTGTTGTACTATAACATAAGTATTTTAAATAAATATTTCTAGTTCCTATAGTAAAAAAAATGCTTAACAAACGTGCAACAATACTAAAAAGCAGTTTTTCGAAAGAAATAATCACTCATTTTTTGATGAAAGGAAATTCTTAACATAAATTTTATTTCATAATATCAACATAAATACAACATCAGTCTCATTCATTTTAGTAACTGAAGTATTGAAATGTTACGAAAATCTGTTTATTACTTTAGATACTCTAAGTCTAAACCAAATGGTTTATAAATAGCATACCGCGGCAGTGAATGAGTTACCATTATTTAAAATTAATTAAAAAAGGCAACACAAAAGACTCGAATATTTTCCATCGAAAGATTTGATATAGATTTATTAATGTTATCGCTTTTGTTATTTACATGTTCGAATTACAGAAAATTCAATTATATTTTAACTTTTATATAATTTGACAAATCGTATTGACTAGACTGTAATATCAAACATGATGTTATACTTTCTATTTACAACATTTATTTATCGTTTTATTATTACACTGATTACCTTAGAAGAAATAATTATAAACATTTTTATAAGTAACGTCTTATTCGTTAATGGCACACAAACACTAATAATTGTGATATAATAAATGTAGAATTCTTTACATATTTATTTAAGTAGCAATTGTTTTAATTCACGAGAAATGTTGTCCTTTTACCTTTAACAAAATAGGAGGCAAAGACCGATATTTATAGATAAATAATACATTCTTATAATATGTTACATGAAAAAACCAATTAACATTATCGTATGGCGTGAATATTTTCAAGAAATCGTAAATGTTTATAAATGAATTGAAAGTAAACAGTACACATTTTACAATATCAAATAGCTATTGTTAATTATTAAGTAATATTCTATACACATTATATAAATGATTTGTCGTGATGCAATATAAACGGTACATATTCAAGAATAGTTGGATGTCAATGATTACTATTAAGAATATAAAACAAAAACCATTTATAATTTCTTAAGTAGATAGTTTTTACATCATTTGCGAAGATTTTGCGCATATTTTTAATGTCTGTTTGCACGCAAGCAATCACTACCTTCTTTGTGCGTGTTTAGCCCTTTCACTAAAGTGTGATTCTAGCTTAAATGAAAAATATTAAAAAAAAAAATAACCAAACACAAAATAAATGCCGTTTCGGAATGAAAACCCATCCTTATTTATAGTTATAAAAAATGATACTGTTAGTACCTTAAACATAATCGTGTTGCAGGATGGTTATATAAATGAAAATAATATTATTTTTTATTACAAAATACATTGAGATCAATAAAATCATGATTTAAAAATATTTGTAATTTATATAGATATAGCCATTTCCATCACTCTTTACTTGCTTACCATTTTTCTAATTTTAATCTTAGTTTTTATTACTATTCAATATCAAACTACCTCTTCAGCCAAGAACTACTCAAACTAATTTATTTATTTTTCAGGCAAACTTTTAATATATTTTATTTATTAATACCGTACCATCGTTTGACTATCTAAATTGTTCCAATATTTACGTATATGCGTGCTGTATATTTTTTTCTAAATAAAATTATTTGTCATCAAATGGCAAGCGCTGATATAATGTGTGCGGGACGGATGATTTTTTTTATTATAATGGCATGGATACATTCTGGCGTTTTTTGAATAATTTTAGCAAAATATTTTTTTTTTCAATGACATCAATATAATAGCTCACATAATTATTATATTGACAACATTAGAATATAAAATTGCAAACTAGCTTTTTGGCCTACAATTTATTTTAGTTTTAATGCATATTCAATACTTAACAATCAGTAGCAAATATCGAGAAAGCAAAGAAATGAAAGTGTTGTTTGTATAGCGGATTCATGAATATTTTTTTTTTGCATAATATTAAAATATTTCTCAAAAATATTTGGAGATTGGCATTTTTTTTAAATAAATCTGAACTTGGCACAAACTGCTCATTATGGATTAGTCAAATACTAGAAGTTATTTATCTTATAGGTTTTTTATACGAAGACTTATGTTTCGATCACTAGATAATATTAATATAATATGTTAATTTACTGACCGTTTTGTATTTGATTATAGTTAGTAGAATTATCTTAAAAAATGTATTGTTAAACTTAAGATGTATGGTCCTTATATTTTTTATATGACAATAAAGTATTTTTTTTTAAAGTTGAGTAATAGTGTATTATTTGAACTGTAGGCATGAAGGTTAATAAAAATCTATTTAATACAATTTGATTTTGACCACTATTTTTTCACTAAGGTTTTTTATTATAAATGTTTTATTATGGTAATAATTTATAGTAAAAACGAATTGAAATGTGAAAATTGTGAAGTATTTTTTATTATTGTAGAATTAAAAAGCATTGCTTGTTTTAATTAAATGAATAATTATTATAACTATTAATGCTTATAAACAGTACATGTAACAGTCTATTAACTGCTGTTATGGTCAATTTGGTGGGAAGAAAAAATTATTGCGTAATATTATTTTATATTCGACCACTTCCACGGGTATTTAAAGCGATATTAGACCTTAATATTATTTTTATATCAGCACAACGAAGACAATTATTTTAACATACTATGCTCGTAGCCATGGAAGTGGACTATTTGTAAAGGGATTTAAAATGTAAATTTTATCAGTAGGCTGACCAGCTGACCAGACAGTTGTACAAACAATTTTGACTCTTAATATTTTTTTCTAACATGTTACTAAATTTTGTAAGCGAGAATGCAACGAGGATTCGGATTCACGGTAAAATTCAGCGCGCTGAGAAGAAAATATGTAAATAAAGCGCGATATTATAGGCGGGGAAGTCAGTAGTAGCATCGCGCGGGCCTAGGTGCAGGCGGCGGGCGCCAGCGAGCGCGTGAGGCGCTGCAGCGTGCGCGCCAGCGGCAGCGCTCGCGGCGCCGCCGGCAGCGCCCCCAGCGCGGCCTCCAGCGCCTGCAGCCGCCGCCGCCGCTCGTCCTCGTCGCACTCCGCCAGCTCCTGCGCCAGTGTCGTAGCATGAGAACCAAATAAGGTGTACATACAGATACTCCACAAATATTATTAATTAATTATTAAAGTTATCACTCTCTTCAGTATGACCAGTTCAAATAAATAATTTTAAAGAAGGCATTTTTTATAAATTATAAAAATAATTACCTGTTCGAACAGTTTGATTTCATCCTCTTCACCGTATTGGGCGAGTTGACTTTTTAACGCCTAAAAAATAAAAAACCATGAAATCTTTAAATATTAAACACTAAGCCAAAGCGCTTTCAGAATACGATACCGCGCTAAAGTCTACAAGACTGATTCCGATAATATTAAAGTCCAAAAGTAAATTTAGTACTACTTAAGCAATCAATTACACGGCATATTTTTTAAATATAATGATGCATTTCTATATTATGCACTTCTAAGCTTCGTTATAATATTAAATAATAGTATGCCATCAATGTATAATAATTATGTTTAATATAGTAATGATTATAGCAATATAACAGCATATACCTTGCCTCTAGAGTACCATCTGTTAAGTAATAAGTTTATTAAAGTAAGCTCTGTATAAAATCTATCTATATTTCTATTTATTTAAGCTAATATTTTTTTCAATTTACTTTTGGACATTCTTGTAAACAATTTAAAAAAATATAACAATTTGTTATGTATATATCTGGTATGTATACATATTGCCAATTATTTATTTACATAAAATGTGGTTATATACATGTGCTGGAGGTCGCGAGTCAACCCATTGTTAAGCCGTGGTTGCCTTCTGTGCCTTCTCTTCAGTTCGAAATATTTACATAGATATTAATAATTTTATAAATAAACATAATTAAAGAATAACTATAGATAAAATATAAATATGTAATGCGAATAAAATCCAATAACCATAGATAAGACAGATAATTGTCCTAATAAATGAATAATTTAAAAAAACTTGCATCATATACCATAGACCATAGACACCAAGATCCATAAAAATATTTAAAAACAGATTAAAAATAAAGAAAATAATAAGAGAGAGCACAGAGACAATAATAAAAGTGTGCGTATGAAGCTGATAGTGAGGGGATATTAACCTTGACGTTTTATTCTTGACTCGAGATCGCCAAGCAGGCCCTGAATGGTGTAAATACCTGTTTCACATTAAACCAGTTAACGGTACTAACACTACTCTACATTTCATAATTGATACAATAGTCCAAAAAGGTATCCATTTTTTTTAAAAAGGCTGGCGTGCCTCCGGATATTAGTCCTGCGTTAGACCTGCATCCATAGATAATATTATACTTCTTATCAATACGCCGCCGACAACGGGAACTAAGATGTTACATCCCTTGTGCCTGAAGTAACACTGGCTCACTGACACTTTAAACTGGGACACTGCAGTATTACCGTTTGGCGGAAAAATAAATGGCGAAGTGGTAACCACAGAGAGGGGTTGCAAGCACAAAGCCAGTGTAATATTGCCTATCTTAAAATATTATAGTATTGATCTTATATTTAAAATTTCATCACAACCTGAGACTCTTTTTATGATGGTTGATAAATAAACAATATTTCCCATGATATGATAAAGATATCAATAGGATTGTAATCCTTCCTATGAATATTGAAGCGTTGACGCTTCCACCCATCCTGGTCACTCCTAGCATAAACATTACCCAATTAAAGGGTTAAATAGAAATATAAGTAATTCTTTTTTCTTTTCTTTTATTCGAAAAACGATTTATATACTGAATAAACGAATTGTGGGCGAAGGAATAGTTGGGCGAGACTAAGATTATTATTGGTGTATTTTTTAATATTTGATGTTGTCTGTTATAAAAGGACTTTTATACTGTTTATAATAAATTACATGTTCTATGTTTGAAATATTCTATCTTATAAGATTAAAAATTCAATTTTTACTTGGTGGAATGTGTATGTGTGTGTACAATATAACATATAAATATTATATAAACACATACAATATTTTTAAATAATGGAATATAAATTATATAAAATTGGTTTAAGTTCTACTTATAAAACTAAAGGTCAAGTAATAATAAATAAATAACTGCATATTTATTTATAAATTGTTTTGTAACGCTGTTCTCGAATATTTTAGAATTTAAGAATAAAACATAGTTAAGGTTTAGATAAAATATTATCAAACTCACTTCAATAGACTGCTGGTACTGTTCCATGAGGCTCTTGCAAGCGTCCAGTTCGGCCAGCTTTTTGACCACGACATCCGCTACGTTCTTCTCGGTCACTTCTATTTTATCTCTGTAAATGTAACGGACGGGTGAGCTATACGAGATATATTACTTGCTCGTTTCGAAGCAGAATAAATATATTAGGTATGTACAAAGTAATTGGAAAGAAAGAAGATGTATGTTATGTATGAAGAATATAGTGGCACAAGAAACGTTCGTAGTATATTAGTATATGTGTGTAGTACCGGAGCGCGTGCGCGAGCGCGGCGGCGGGCAGGTCGGCGGGGCGCGCGGCGGCGGCGGCGAGCGCGCGCAGCAGCTCGGCCAGGCGCGCGTCCAGCGCCAGCACGCGCTCCAGCAGCGCGCCGCGCGCCGCGCGCTCGCCCGCCGCCTCCCAGCGCTGGCGCGCCGCGATGGCGGCCGACAGCGCGCGCAGCGACTCGCGCTCCGACGCGCACTCCGCCGAGCCCGAGCCCGAGCCCGAGCCCGACCCGTCCGCTTCCGCCTCCACCGACGCGTCGCCCTCTGTCGACCAACGATTTGCCGATATGAGTGTTCCAGCTTTCGATATGTTGTAAAACGGTTCGAACAAAATTAGAAAGGAAAAGACAATATAATCTGCAAATTTTTATAAAACACACTCTAAACACACCTTTATCTATATCCCCGCAATACTCTCTCTCGGGCGACAGCTCCTCGCCGCTCCAAGCGCCTGCGCCTTCAGCGCCCGACCACCATTCCTCCGCATATTCTGATTTTTAAATAAAATTAAACGGTTACTACTAATCTATTTAAAATGTCGTATAAATCGATTACTGCTCGTCATAATATATAAATATTGATTATCCCGTTTTGTAATAGTAATTGAACAATAATAACCTGGGTCGGTAACGAGACAGGGCTCCGTCTCCGAATCGAGCAGGTCGGCGGAGTTGTCGTTGTCGTCGGACATGCGCGAGCGCTCGTCGTCGTGCGCGTGCGCGGGCGCGGCCGCGTGCGCGAGCGGCGTGGCGGCCGAGCGCAGCGCGCGCGCCACCGCGCCCAGCAGCCCGCCGCGGGACTCGTCCTCCGGGGACAGAGTCTCGCCGCTGTCGCTGCGACTGGAACAGGGGAAGAAGATGATTAAACATAATTGCGAGAGTGGAACGAGAGTCCGAAAGTTAAGACACTTTTTTAGAGGCGCTTGAATTTTACTTATTTCATCTACATATTTGCGGTGTTTATTGTACGCAGATCAGACAGTGAATTCTACGGTAACCATTTGCAACTAAATTTACTTACAAATGATATAAAATGATGATTTACAGACAATAAGTCAAACAGTCGGGGAGCCCAACCTGCAGTAAGCTTCATTATGGTAGACGGTTTGTTGCAGCGCGTGGTGCGGCAGCGAGTAGGCGGCGCGCACGGCCTCGGTGAGCGCGCGCAGGCGGCGCGACAGCGCGTCCAGCGCCGCCGCCGCGCCCGCGCCGCCCCGCGCGCGCGCGCCCGCCGCCAGCGCCTCCTGGCGCCGCTGCTCGCACATGCGCACCAGTTGCCGGCACTCGCCACGCCTGTGCACGAAACAGACATTACGTGAAGGTATGTTGGAAATTTAAAAGTCCATCTAACCTTTTCAACGAAAGGAGGCCTTAGCCACTTGTATTTCACCTTTAAAATATCGTTACAATTCCATTAAAAAAATTACATTTTAACTCTATATTAAGCATCATTGACATTAATGTCTCAGTTTCTAGAGATAAGAGACCACCATTTTTAAAGCAAACATGTCTATTATCCTACTAGGGGTCTGGGTCGGTACCACCCACTGATCAGATATTGTAGCGCTAAACAGCAGGACATAGTCTTGTTGTGTTCCGGTTTGAAGGGTGAGTAAGGCAATGTAACTACAGGTATAAGGGACGTAACAGCTTAGTTCCTAAGGATAGTGGCGCATTGGCGATGTAAGGAATGGTTGTATTTCTTAAGTCACCAATGTCTATGGGCGGTGGTGACAACTTAACATCAACTGGCCCATGTGATCGTCAGTCTAGCTATAAATGCTGTATATACCTATTAAGTGTTTGAAATTGTATCTGTCATTTTATCGTATTCTTGTTTTAAATGCCATATTTCAAATACTGTGGTGTATCGATTAAATAAATAAATAAATAAATAAATAAACATAAACAACAATCATACCTGCGCTCAAGTTCTGCACTAAGCCGCGTGATTTCGGCCTCCGCGTCCCGCAGCGAGTCCCCGAGCGCGCCGGTCTCCGCGGCGAGGAAGTCCTGCATCTCGGCCGCCTCGCGCTCCGCCTCCGCCAGCCGCGCGGACAGCACTCGAGACGTCTCCCGTCCGTGACACGCCTCCTGTTATAAGCATACGACCAGGGACTCTGTTAACTTGGACTTGGAAATTATATATAATAATTATTTTAAACTTTTTGTATAAAACTTAAGCTTGATAAAAAAACCAACCCAAACAAACGGTACCGTGCTCAAAAAACCGTATATGAAAAACTGACAGATATGTGTTATATAATGTACCATGAGACAATATTTTTATTTAAATATAGAAATCGGATACATGATCGTTTTTATCATAGTATGTATCGATATTAATTTAATCTTTACATTATTAAATATGTAATTTGGATGTTAATAAACTGCCTAGTTGACAAAAAAAATAGGCCTAAATATATTGGAAAATAATATCGATTTATGTCAAAATTTTAATTAAAAAATACTGTGAAGATGTCAGACTATTTTTTTAGATAAAAGTTAACTAGCAATAAACACAACTATCGCTAAGAATAATGAACAAAATATATTTTCCCAGTTTATTTTATAGTTTTTAATCAACCCACCAGTAACTTGCTATGATTCACAGTTCACTGGTTAACCGCAACGAGCGCGTATTATAGTAGGGTTGGCAACTGCATAAAATTTATCGTTGTGTTAAGCTTTAATTAAAATCATTTAATACATGGGTTTGGTATACGAGTCTCGTATAAGAGCACTTAAGCACTATTAAATTTAGATAATATATACTAATATTATAAACTCGAAAAGTGTAACAGATAGGCTGAGCTACCGCCTATCTGTTACACTTTCATGGCTAAGCTGAACAGAATTTGAAGACATTTGACGCTCATTTCACACTACAACTAATTAACAAAAAAAAAATGTTTTCCATGTAGTATTAATACAAATCTCGTTATAGTTATTTAGCCAATGGCTTATGCTAAAGAGAGGTGAGGTATCTAACCGCATGTAACTTATCGCAGTGCTCCCGTAACGAGTCAATCTCGCCACGCTGTCTCGTAGCGAGCTCGCCGGCCGCCCGCAACTGTTCTTCTAATGCCCGAAGACAACCATCTGCGTTGGCACCGGCACCTAAAAGCGATTCGATAATTGACTTGCTTAGACAAAACATCTTAAAATTCAAACCTTCTTTATTTGCTGACTATGAAAAAACTTGGTGAGTTTTAGTAATATTTTTTTTTATAATTCACTACTTTATATTTGTGGTTAGTGAAGAGTGTAGAAGTTATTTAGAAAAAAATAATGCTTTAAATGTTTTTTACGATTCAAATATTTTTACTGATTTAAGATCGTCAGATATATAAACTCTTACCAGCGCCGGCAAGTTCCAAAAGTCTTTGTGAGTTTCTCTCCAGTTCAGATATAGCTGCTAGTCTCGCAGAGCGTTCCGCAGCCAGCTGAGACTCAGCGTGGAGCCTCCTTTCTCGTTCTTCAGTCGCTGCGGCCTCTGCCGCGACGGCCGCCGCCACCAAACGTGCGTTCTCCGTGTCGCGAGAGCTCGCTTGAACACCACGGTGACATCGAGTCACATCTATACGACTGAAAAAAAAGCGAAAACATATTTGATTGTTCCATTAAACTAGCTATGTCAACTTAGCAATAATATTAGAAATATATGTATATATAGCTTTTAAAAACTACGATTATTTACCTCTCTATATTTGGCACGATTCCTGCAAAAGCCGAGTCGATATCGGTTCCGCACAACACAGTCTGCGAAACTTTTTCGGCATAAATCCTCACCCGCGTCTTCGTCACCGAACGCGAAGATACGGAACGAGCTACAGTAGGTCTTCTGGAAGGTGGTGTATTTTCGTGTTTTGGAGACGAGTCTGGATCGGCCTCTCGCCTTCTTCTCGGTAGCGTGCCATATTTATCTGCTGCTACTCGAGTAGCAGATACATCGGTTGCAACGGGAAGTCGTTGTCCGTTAGTAGGCCATTTTTTCTCGTCTACTGGTGAATTTGGTGTTCTACATCTTGCAGTAGACGTTTTTGTAGGTTTGGCACGTAAAGCTGGACTCTCGCGGACCAGATTGGGAAGATCTGCAGTTGGTCGTATGCGTGGTTTGGGTGTCAATGGTCGGGGTTTTTCTGGCGGTGTTGGTTTTTCTCGACTTCTTGCCCGTTCGCGAGTTGCCAAGTTAGGCCCACGAGGCGCTGTCGCCGGACGAGGAGTTGACGTACCGACGGGTGAACTTCTTTTCGGTTCAGTCACAGTTACATTCATTCGACGACGGGGTCGCGGAGGAGCACCAGCTAAGGATGAACTTTCAGATCCACAACCTGAACCACAAGAGACAACGCTAGAAGCACAAGAACGGGATCCTCCACCACTGCTCAGAGCTCGACCACATCCCTCGACACCACTATCACTTCCAGCAGCACCGAGTGCTAACTCATCTCCAACCGGCAAACTATCAAGGTCACTAATTGACCGCACATCAATAGCTTCACAAGAACCATTTCTTATAAATGATTCTTTTAAATGTATACTTTCATTACAGCCCTCTAAAGTTTCAATACTAATACCACTTTCTTCTTTAATCACTGCAATTGAGTTATCACTTGTGTTATTTGTTATATTTTCTAAATTTCCATCTCCGTTAGAAATCGTTTCATTGACCACAGAGCTAGACGGAGGCAGGCCACTAACATCGACGACTTTACTTGAATTTTCTTCTTCCATTTTGGCCTTTTATGTCACATGATCTGAAACAAAAGTAAAACGTTGAAATGATGAAAAGTTACAATGTGTTTAAGTTGCTAGATGGATGGTTCGGTGCCAAGTAATCAGTTCGATGCAGTAGCACATTGTGTGAGTAAAATGTTCATTGTGCGGCAGCCCTCGGGCCACGGGTCAAAATCTCGAGGGAGCTTATTTCTATTGTTCACATTCGCCTATTCTCAAATGTTCGTGCTATTATATAAAGAATCCAGGTTACTTAGCTATAGATATAGGTATAGGCAAAGTTTAATCTTGGCAATTTTCATTTTATAATTAAAGTAATTAACTTTAATGTCATTTTTATGAAACATTTACTTTGCATACCACTGAGTATTCTCAATTAATATATAAAAAAATATTTGCGTGTTGAAATTAAAAACAATATGACTAATGTTTTAAAGAAATATACATGGATCATATGTATATGAGCGATAACAATACAAATAGGTATTTATGTGGCCCCAAGCGATGAGACCTACAAAAAGTTCCCACGGCGGGAGGCCCGCCCCGAGTCTTATGACACTCATTCACGATCATATTAAGCCAACTGAATATGTAATTGGCATATTTTGTACTAGGTTTTGTCCTGATGTTTTACTCTCTTGCATTTTACCGGGATAAAATAGCTCATTATTCAAAACTATCATTGTGCAACAAATCACGTTGATATGTCGTGTGAAAAAGGACAACAAATACATCAACAAACACACATCCGCTTTTATAATATGAGTAGAAAAGGCATAAAAGTCACAGCACAATTTCCTATGCCCTCCTAATCTTCAACTCTTAATTTTATAAAGGAAGCTCTATAGATTGCGTTGGCGCGTCATAAATCTTTACATGACTATAACACATGATAGTTAAGTCGTTTTTGTTGCCACTGTTATACCACTATAATAAGCAATTACGTCAGTTTTTCATGGTCATCTTGATTATACACGATTAATAGGCAACTTTCTTTTAATGTAAAAGTTATGCGGCAGAAGTTTCGACAGATAAGGAATACAACCCACTCCTATTATGCCCAACAACTTGTACTTTTAGAACTATCACTACGCTTTCTTGAAGTCACAATTAAATATGCTTTTGCAATATATATAATGTATTTTCTTATTTTCAGAAAACAAACTGCCTGTTCTCGACAATTTGGTTATTTAAAACAAGTATTATACCAAATATATTTATAAAGTTTAATTTAATACATACTGTTCGGAAAAAAAAAATCTTTATATTATGATTAGATTAAATCATAGTTCAAGTTATAATAGTTTTATAAAATACAAAATTAAAATAAAAAGAACATATAATGTATGTGAAATAAACTGCCCCCTATCGCCAGAACTGATTTGTGTCCAAACTTTTTAATGTGTTGTTTTTTGCCGGTTGGTTCGTCTCGGTGTATCGTCTCGGAACATGTATTCCGAGCCGGTGGTAGTAATAAATACTCTACTTGAATAAAATATTTTTTATAATTTTGATTTTGTATAAAAATAATAGCATTGAAGTTTAATTGAATAAAGGAACAGTAAAGAGAAAGACATTATAATATTACATTTTGGAACGGAATAAAACATTACACAATTATTTGTAATTATGTTTCCTTATTCTTATGGTATTCATAAAGTTAGAGTATAAAGAATTCTTTGCTATGCGACGCACAGCGATAAAAAAGTTATTACGTGTGTTGCTTTTATAGAATTTAGTCGGTACAAGAATGTTCAAAGTACGAGCGGGAACGGCTGAAAGCCTAGAACTGGTATTTTTATAGCTTAATGACGCCTAGTTTTTGTAGGTAGAGGTTATGGGTAGGTAGACGTAATTTAAAAAAATTCTGCAGACGGGCAAATGGGTCACCTGATGGTAAGTCAACAGCACTCATAGACATTTGCGTAAGAAATCTCAACCATTCCTTACATCGCCAATGCGCTAACAACCTTGGGAACAAAGATGTTATGTTCTTTGTGCCTGTAGTTATAATGGCTCACTCACACTTTCAACAGTACTAAGTATTGCTGTTTGGCGGAACAACAATGCTAAGTGTTTGGCGGTAGAGTTTGTGATAAGCGGCTGGTACCTACCCATAATGTTAAATGACGATTCCAAAATTCCTGTATGAAGTATATTTTGTTTGTTGTTGTTTTCAATATGTTTGCAATGTTCTTATAAATGTTATCGTAGAATATAATATCTAGCATGTAGTAACAGCGACCGATAAGACCGCATACCAGGATAATTATTGGCGTTAGTAAATACGATAAGCCTATAAACATTTCGAATGTAATAAAATATATCATTTCCGCTTAAATAATTTACATTAATTTCGCAAAGTTGATTAAGAGAAACAAGATAATTTGTGCAAGTATTACTTAAGATATTTTTTTATTAGAAATTAAATTAATTAAAATACATTCGAGACAACATGCAAGGAATATTTGGTAAATTTAATAAATTGAAATTCGTTAAGTTTTTCGGTAAAGTGATTAAGAATTGTCAACAGAACTAGAGGCATGTTTTCATTAGTCATGGTGTCGGACGCCATGATCGCGACACGCCGTCTGCGCACACACACAACATAAATCGACGTTATTTTTAGCTACGTAAGAACGCTTATGTATAATTTGACGGTTAATTAAACGAGATAGAAAGGCCATTGCGAAGGCCCAGTCGATGACACTCGTCTCTCATCAGCCTGAAGGTCATAACAAGTCTATGTCAGCACCTATTAACTAAAAAACTAAACACTTCCTCGATGCTTGGTCGTGTTTTCCTTGTACGCTACGTATAGTATTATTTAAATTTAGTTTTTAAATTAGTTTCCTTAACAAGTTAATTTGAATACTAGCGGATATAAAGTAATTAATATTGCTTATTATGCCTTAATTATTTTGATGGTATTGAAACAAGGAAATTTATAATTAGTAAACTAGGTTATTTACAGTTCGACTTTAAACGTTTACAAATTATATTATAATACAAGATAATTAAGTTAATAATCCGATTGGACGGGAAATCCGACACGACGAGAAAGATCACGACTCTGGGCTGCTGCGAATTTCTTGACAGAAAGCCCATTTTTTTTTTCGTTTGAACTCAGGACCTCGAGAATCGCAGCCTTAATGCTAATCACAAGACCAACTAGGTGTTAATAGAAAACACCTTCCAATTTTAAGATATTTTGCGTGCTACAGGAAACAAAAGACGTAATTTTAAAAAATTCTCATGTACCTAATTATTCAATTTCTTTTCGCAGACTTTCCTTGAGTCGTAGAAATCGGCGAATACGAACCATTGTAAGTTAATACATCTTCTTAATATTCTACTTAAGGATTAGTTGTGTTGGCTGAGTAAGAATGAAGGCACGTAATCCATGAATTTTCACGATTAATAAATTGTTCGCGTACTTGTTGGACAAAGATTAAGAAAATACTATGCGTTTTACGGGTTTACTCAAAGCACAAGTTGAGAGGATGTGTAGTTAAACATTGATTTATCTCTTTCTGTTATCATTGATTTCACATTAGTGAGAAGAAAACACAGCATATAACTAATCACTACTAAACAACACCTTAATTTTATTGAAAATAACTTATTGAAATCACCCTAATTGGTATATTTTATTGATTGTTTCATATTGGTTCGGGAACATTCATACTAACATTTCAAGGTCAAACCTATATTCAATGTTTCTATATTAGGCGTTTGATTTAGACGCAAAACGTTTTTTTTATTTTAAAATGTTCACATTGAACGTTATGTTATCCATTTCATTACGATTACGTATAAACGCTAATAACAAGAATTATCGTTTGCTGCTTGCCAATTCTAAAACGCAAATAGGTTAACCATACGAAATATAATTTACAACCAATGTATGAAACAGTCTATTATACGGATCTGCTCATTTCGAATGTTTTACTAAATATACGTGAACCTAATAGCAAGAACGATGGTATACTTTATTATTACGAGGTTTATTTACAAGCAAAAGCTGCAAACATTATATGAATCCTGAGCATGAGTGATGAAATTAGGGTTAGAGCACGTGAATAGTAAATATTGCTAGTTCAAGGTTCGAAATTTCGTTTACGTTTTACTGAAAAGAATGTTTTATTCTACGTTGCTCTAAAGCGGGTCTTTTCAGGGACCATTTCTGTAACGGCTCAGTAGCTTAACGATATCCTTTAAAAAGATATAATCAAATTATTTCATTTACGTATGGCAAAGAGTTACAGCTATGAGCTATTGTGTCAAAATTAAAGAAATGATAAAACCGACATTAAAATAAATCCCATTAAAAGCCCAAGGATTATATCATTTTTTATGTATTAAATCTGTTACCGCCGAGTTTCTTGCTCTCCTTGATATTAGACATGTAGCCAATAATTAGCTAAAGTATATATGAATAAAATTTCTGAACGTTGAATAACGACTTAAGTTCTATATAAATTCAAATGGCTTCCTTTGATGCTGTATAACTATCAAAATAATCAATAAATAACTTTGTACATATATAGTATGCGATATAAACGTTGTAAAAAAATACGATTCTTAAAAGTTCGTCTTCGTTCTCCGTCGGCGGCGGAAAAGAGTAGATTTTTGTCAATCAATAAGTAACTGTAATGCTATGTAGAATAAAGAATCAATTAGCATATAACATAGCGATTTGTTATAGTATGTTTTTTGGAAAATCATTTGCGATTTTTATGAAAATATCACAAGCCAATTTATCGTTGTTTCTCTTTTATTTTATTAGATAGGCAGACTGGCAATTGGACCGCCTGGTGGTAAGTGGTCGCCACTGCCAATAACATTAGCGCTATAAGAAATATTAATGTTTTATTTACAGCATTATATGTATTGAGTTAGAATTTCACAAATCAAGTGATAATGTTAAAGGTAAATAATATGGCCTTATGTAAACACCGACCGATAATGATATAACGGCAAATTAAGCTAAAAGGTAAATGGATTTGTAAACATTGTCACGAGCTGACGGGTGTAGAGTTATATATACACATAAACAACCGATAAACAATAAAGGACAAAAGTACATAGGAAGATAAAAAATAATTCACTTTTGTTTTTATTAAAATGGTATTAGAATTAAGATAATGATTGGAAAAGATTAAGACAACTATACACCGAATGCAATAAACAGTAAGTAGCCACTGCTGGGCTAATGCCTCCTCTCCCTTTTGAGGACAAGGCTATATCCATACTAATGGAATATCCATACTAATATTATAAACGTCTGTCTGTTGCGCTTTCACAGCTGGAACACTGAACCGATTTTGATGAAACTTTGTCCCCGAAGAAGGACAAATACTACATTTTTATAACAACCCCTCCTTTCAATACCAACAACTACCATACCTAACATGCGGACAAAGCTGCGGGCGAACACTAGAATCCTATATATGAATAAGCAAAGATAAAACACTTCAGTACCTTTGTCTCCTCTGTTTGTCAAACAAGTTTCTATTTTTTTTCTGTCTGGTTTTTGACGAGCTATCAATAAAAAAATATATATATAAAGTCTTTGTAGTCAAAATTGAAATGATAAACGCTTTTATAACGTTAATATTACCTATCGAGAAAAAAAACAAAATGTGTTCATCAATATTGATGAATATAAGAGTTTAGAAGAGAAGGACTGCATTAAATATTCTAGAATATTCCTTATATTGTATTACTAGCGGCCCTTGACTTCGTTCGGGTTCAACAATTATCTAAGTAAATATTTTATACACAATATTTTGATTTTGGTTTAACATTATAGCAATTTTCGCAGGGATAATTTTTTTTGTAAAAGAAATGCTCATCGCTGCTAATAAAGCTTTCAGTAGGAGATAGAATTTATAAAATCGGTTTAGTAGATTATCCATTAAAAACAAACATATAAAACTAATCATATAACTTTAAAATATTAGTATAGATATAGATAATAAAACTTTTCAGAGGTTAAGTTTATTTCGATTTTGGCATTGTTTTGTTTTTTATTAATATTTCGCACAGATACATTATTCAAATACATTTACACGTAGTCAGGTTTGTAGTAATGCAGTAAATCTACTAAGATTAATCGGTAATCGCGGCTGAGATCTGCAATAGTCTCACGTATGAGTAAGAGAGCCACGTATTCATCAAGGACAGTAATTTCAAAATAGACAGTTACTTTGAAACATTGTTTACAATATTTTACTCATTTTATAACAATGTATGTCTGTGATCGTTTATACACACATACATAATATATTTAATTGTATTATCGCACAGTCGAATTTCGACCTTAATCAATTAATTTTATTGATAATTTTAGAACATACATATTGACAAAACAAAGCCTCGTAAATAGCTACCAGAATAAAAAACAAAAAAAATACCGCACTAAATAGTCATGAAATGTAAGAAAGTGATGTCCGACATTGGTCATAATAATTATATATATATATTTTTTTTTTATATTGAATAGGAAGGCGGACAAACATATGGGCCACTTGATGGTAAGTGGTCACCAAACGCCCTTAGACATTAGTACTGTAAGAAATGTTAACCATCGCTTACATCGCCAATGCGCCACCAACCTTGGGACCTAAGATTTTATGTCCCATGTGCCTGTAATTACACAGAATAATTTCAAGAATACCCGCATCAAAATAGTATAAACAAATAAAGTTGTCAATATTTAACAGGTGAGTAATGAATTATTATTATAACTATTCTGTCTTAACCTATTAATACATATATATATATATATATAATTTTTAATACATAAGTTCATCTATTAATTTGTTTAAACGGTTCGTAAAATAAATTATATCCTAGCCTTGAACTATAGAAGTTCATTCGAACGTGTTTTTTTTTATTTATGTCTGACGTCACTTTACAAGGCATGCTGCTAAATATCGGTTACTGTGTTTACGGGCTCTTAAGACGCCTTTATAAAACACGACCGAGAAATACTTAAAGTTTCCCATCCGTGCTATCACCATCGCCCTTGCTTTTAGTTGCTTCGTTGGCTGTAAATTTTATTTTATCTATCCGTTTTCCTGGTATACTCTATGTCGAATTTCATTTAATTCCTAACAGTTGTTAGGACGAGATGATGTTAATAATAGTCATATATATTAAATCTTGCTTGTCTGGTTTAATCTTTACCTATTAAATTAGCAACTATGTACGAGCATTCAAACATTTGCTATACAGCTAAGCGTAATATAAATCTAGATGTTTGCGCGCACACACACATATATATACATACATAAACGCATAAATATATATTCATATATTAATTTAAAAAAATAGAATGTCAATTTTAATTATAAACATTTTTCTTCTAACAAAGCCCATACGTACAGTCGACCACAGATATCGACTTTAATAATATAAACTCTTGTTTGTTTTATATGTAGAATACATGTACTTAACGTCAAACCAAAAGTGAAATTATAAGTGATATCCAGCTTGTTTGCGGATTTCCATTCTCGCGGTAAGAAAAAAGATGACACTAATTTGAAAAATAGAACTGAAGTATGAGAAAATCTAGATATTGTGTACACCTGAATAGAAAGTTAGTGTTTTGTCGACGGTACAATTTCTAAAATATAAATATGTTTTTGCGTCTGACTGTACCAATCTCTATTTGACTGTAAGAAATCGATTGCAAAAACGCCCGCCAGTAATTTATTACAAGCTTTGTCATCACTCGATTTAGACTTCTGATCGTTCGAAATGAGTGCAGACTATCTTTAGGTATGTTTATGTCAGGAATCACTTAGGTCATATCAAAAGCACTATTCGATATGATTTTATGTAACAGTTCCTCAATAAATTATCCGATTGAATGACCGCACATTATGTTAATAAGATCTTGCATGCATCTTGTATTAGAATTGAATTTGTACTATTTGAAATTCAATACAATTGAAAATATTGTAACTCATTAAAGTTTTGTTTATAACATAAATATACATATATAGTTTGATTTAACAGCAGCCGCAATGATCTGGTGACGAAAACACGTAAATTTGAACCGCAAATTACTAATTCGAACCTGGACAAGCACAATTGAGTCATCTCGTGCTCAGCGATGAATTACTCGTAATGCATCCCGAGGAAGCTTTGAATTTGTCGTATGAAATTCTGACACATATGTCCAGCCCGCATTCGATCAGCGTAGTGGGATAATTTCCAAGGCTTACAATAATCATTTTTCGATTTTGCGTTAGTATTAATTATAATACCGTGTAGGATTTTATCGAAATTCTGTTACACAAATAAGGACATATTATTTATTTGTTGTCCGAATATATATGTGTAATTAAGGTCTAAAACGTTTGTATTTTTTAATACAAATACGTAAAGACTTGTCAAATAAATATAACGCATAAATATTAAATTTAATGTAAACTTTCAATGAACACGTTTAAAATTAAAAGACTCCCTTCCTTGTCCTAAATTAAATGAGTACATATCAACTACATTTAATCGGCCATACAATATACAGACAAAAAATGTTAAGTTACTTCATAGGTATAATTTGTCGCCAGTGTTAATGCCAAAAAGGTCGTATGTAAAAATTATGTAATTCAATTTAAAAAGTATACGGTTTTTTGTCGTATTTAATTGGATCTATTTCTTACATACGACCTTTTAAGCAATAGCTATGCATCAATTATCTAAGATAACGGTTACATTTCTACCAGAGCAGTGCAATACGCCAAGATAACTTAATCTTAAAACAAGACGTGAAATATATTAAAATTGTATAAACACGTTAAATCCTCACGTCCTTTATGTCGTGCACTCATGTTAAACATAGCAAGGTCGTTGCACCGCGCCGATTGACGCGGGTTCGATGCCTGCCGGATGTGTGCTACTGGCGAATAATCTGTTTTTATGTAAAATTTTACTAGCAACCGGTTTAAATTTAAAATTGTTTCACGTATACGTTTTTAAGAAACATTCATCTGATTACGGACTTACTTTAGGCATAATACAACTAGTCCACAAGTTTATTTATATTTATGCTTCACAATCGTTCTATAAGCTCTATAGAAAAATCGAATAATACTTTTTATATATTTTTTGCTTTAATATAATTATGCAACTTGCCATACAATCTATACTTATTAATAAGGTACAACGACGTATTAAATACATTTAGTAATATAGATACTATTACAATTACGATACTAGGAGGGACCGTACCGTCGGGGGCTGTTACGGTTAACAGCCTGTGAATGTCCCACTGCTGGGCTAAAGGCCTCCTCTCCCTTTTTAGGGAGAAGGTTTTTGGAGCTTATTCCACCAAGCTGCTCCAATGCGGGTTGGTGGAATATACATGTGGCAGAATTTCAGTGAAATTAGACACATGCAAGTTTCCTCACGATGTTTTCCTTCACCATAAAGCACGAGATAATTTATAATCACAAATTAAGCACATGAAAATTTAGTGGTGCTTGCCCGGGTTTGAACCCACGATCATCGGTTAAGATTCACGCGTTCTTACCACTGGGCCATCTCGGCTCTAGTAGGGACGCAAGGTCTAAAATATACGCATCCATGTAGAGTCTTAGAGTCTACAGTGTTGTTGGAGAGTTCAAGCGTAACGTTTTTTTTTAAGTCATCCGTCAACGCCAACAATTATATTGTTCTCTATTAGGACATGTCTGGTTTTGAAATTAGTCTGAAGTTCATTGCCACCACATAATCTTTTCATCTCGTCTCGTCTGCGCCATGCATCGTTATGGAATAAAATACATTTATCATATTTTACTACAAAGAGCTTGAACAAACTATATATTCGAAACATATACTCATATCATAAATATGGAGAGATATGTATGTTCGAATTCTCTAATCTCAGTAACTATAATTTGGCATTAGATACGACCCAAAAGTTTATACACGTCGTCTACGTCCACTGATGAAAAATGAGATATTATTGATCATATACTTAGCGTGTATAACAGACAAGTTTAATTCAATTTTAAAGCGAATGAAACCATAGGACGAATCTAGTTATAAATAAATACGTAAGTGGTTATTTAATTCGCTGTAATTTTTATGTATTTATTTTTCGGTACTTACTTTTAATGTATAAAATAAATATTTGCATATTATCAACATAAACGAAGTTAACAAAGTTCTTTCCAATTAAACAAGATTTTAATAATAAATAAATAGTAACTTTAATTAAGATATTGAAAGTTACGGTTTTTTTTTATATAATTAAAATATCATTAATAAATTGGTCAAGATGAACCGCAATCAATATCAAATTTATATCGACTGTTTTGAACTTTATAACAATTTGCTAATTCAGCGCAAAATTAAAAATATTACATATAAAAAGCCGGATTATACTATTTCAAAGGAATGTATTATTTACACATGTATATATAGGTGAAATATATTTTCTCATGACCGACACGGTTGGATAGAGTTAATGCGCAGGATCAAATACTTTAAGTGATTTCCTAAGTAAAGCAAGCTTCGGGCTGCAGAGAAAAATTTCTTGACTGAAAAACCCAATACATTTTGACAAGGAATTCGAACCCAGTATATTTGGAATCTACAGGTTTATAAGCTATTTGTGTCTTGTGTTTCGTAATTTGTACTTTATATAGTAATAAATAAGGAGACGTTTCTTTTGTAATGCCCAATTGAAAAAACTACTAAACAAATATACATAAAACTTATACCAGTATATGCAGCGTGTTTCAGAAGGTTTTAATATATAAGTAGGATATATATAATAGTAATACCTGGACTTTGCGTAAGTACCCTTATAGTCAATAAACTTAATTCGATAATGCGATTTAACATTATTACCAGGAAGACAAATACATATTAAATTAATTATACCAACTGAACTCAACAGTATATGAATACTGTTGAGTTCAGTTGGTATAATTAATTTAAATTCTAAAAAATACCCAAGCTTCTTTGTAGGTTAAAAATATACATTGTATTAAATTATGAGGTCGCGCATAACGGTTTGGGCTGGGCTCCCTAAGGGCTCGGCGGCCGGTACATTGACTAACAGCCAATGTCCGCTTCGCACTCCGTTGCGATCAACGGACCGATATAACTTTTATTGCGTTACCATTCACAGCATGAGAGTGATAATATGTATTACGTTTGCTATCACTTCTAAAACACATATAAGCATGTTCAAAAATAACAGAATATGCAAGAAAAATTGCAATTCATAAGTAGGAGATTCGAATTTGAATAACATCAAATTTAAAAGCAAAAAAAGATTTTTTTTTAAATTTTACTAATTGTAAAAGTAACTTAGATGATTTATTCATACATTAATTAATATTAAGCCGAGTGGTAAGACCGCATGAATCTTAATCGATGATCGTGGGTTCAAACCCGGGCAAGCACCACTGAATTTTCATGTGCTTAATTTGTGATTATAATTCATCTCGTGCTTTACGGTGAAGGAAAACATCGTGAAGAAACCTGCATGTGTCTAATTTCACTGAAATTCTGCCACATGTGTATTCCACCAACCCGCATTGGAGCAGCGTGGTGGAATAAGCTCTAAAGCCTTCTCCTCAAAAAGAGGAGAGGAGGCCTTTAGCCCAGCAGTGGGACATTCACAGGCTGTTACGGTTACGGTTACGGTTACGGTAATTAATAAGTATTGTATGCGTACAGATCATTCGTTTTAAATATTAGACGTATTTTCATAGCTAAACATATTTATAATGTAAATAATAAAAAGTATCTCTCTGTCAATACCAAGAAAGGAAATAGGCTACAATTTTATATATACTCCCCCCCCCCAATAAGCGTACGAAAACTATTATTTTACAAATTTTAGTTAGCATTTTTAATATTATAATTTGAATATGGAATAATGTATTCTTTAAGTAACAAAATATGTTATAACTACATTTAGATTTAGTGGACAAATCTTCACAATTCTGTTTTGCCACTAATACTAATAAAAGTTAAAAGAAAAAAAACATTATCAAAATGCTCTAAAATGCGATATAAAAGTTCCTTAATCATTGTAACTATTTATATCATTACGGTTTTTTATTCTAATCATTAAATAATCATTGATTGATTGATATAATTGGGGTTGTAACCTAATTTAATAGATATAAAATTTCTATTTATACATTTATTATTCTTATAATTGTAATAATATAATGTATTATTTTGTCTATACCTAAATCAGTATATTAATAGGTTCATATTACTCATCCTCTTTGAACTGAAAGAAATCTCTTATAGAGTTAAGATTTCGTCTGTATCACATTTCTTGATCATGTTCATGTTTCTTGATAATATGATAATGAAAATACTATTTATAAATGATAAAATAAAATATAGGTAACTCTGTAAGTAAGCATAAAACCATAGACATGTTGCAATATAATTTCAGGACATCGGATAAGTTAAAATTCCAAGACAAGTTAATTAACCTTCATAAGGTGTCCGTTGACATTCGATACACAACAAAAATACAATTAAGCAGATGTTAAATTAACTGCATCTTGTGTTTCAGTTCCACTTAAATTTTTAGCAATTTTGTTGCATTGCGATTCTTATTTATTTATTTATTTGGATCCCTAACAGTTGTGCATAACACACATTCAAAAACTCTTTTGCACTTTAACTTAAAACTAACTATGCACAACCGATTACAGGAGAACACATCATTCACAAACACAATTACAAAACATACAAATCAAAACTAATTTAAAAATAGAAAATAAAAATATTTAAATAATAAACAAAAACAGAAACAAAAGGTAGTAACTTATTCAATTTTTAAATTCTGTTGAAATTTATTTATTATTATACAATAATTTCGACAACACCATTGAACAAATAGTTGCCATGTTCCATTCGTGGTTACATAGTTTGAGACTGCTTTTAAAAATACTTATGAATATAACACATAAGCGCTTTTGTTACGCGAAATATGACATTGCAATATAGCCAGAGATTAAAACACTGTTATAATTAGAAAATGTATTGTTGACGGTGGAGTACAACCCCTTTTTTTGCTTAGTAATTAGAGGTAGACAGGGAGCGACCGGATGTTAGTCCATATATTTATAGCTAGCAATCGTAACCATGGCGATACTAACGTCTCTTGATTTATATTTGCGTTGTTTAGATTAAAAACGATAATTTTGTTTTGATTCGATTTTTTAATAATTGAAAGATGTTGGCTAATTATTATTTATTAAATTTGAATAACGTATGTGCGACTGAAAGGATTGTAACAAAATTTGACTTAAAAGTTTATTATGAGAATACATTGATTGTTCAAACATTTTTACACAATATGTTTAATATTTGAATGTTGGTTGTCTGAAGAACTTATGTCATGCTGCGCTGTCGAGTACAATAACAACTAAATGTAAAATATATATAATATATTAATGCATAAAAAATAAAAGCAAATTTGTTCTTTTTGAAAATAAATAATATGTTGCGAACATACATTGTTTGTTATTATTCTTTACTTAAGAAAAAATAAATAAGCCTGTAAATATCCCACTGCTAGGCCTCCTGTCCTTTTTTTAAAAGGTTTGGAGCTTACTCCACTACGCTTTTCCAATGTTGGTCGGTGAATATATAAGAAAATATATTAGACTTTATTTAACACTTACGCCGCTTGTAATATAAATTTATTTGTATATTATTTACTTTCGATATCGACGATATCGATCAGACTTTCGTGTGGGAATTCGTCGGGTTTACATTATCGTATGTAACTTTTTTATCTTTATTTATCAATTAAATTTAATAGAATATATGAATTATCATTCTGTTTTAAAATATGTAAAAAGAAAAAACAATTATTCGATAAGTATTTAGAATTTATAGCGCCATGATAATACGAAGAAATTCTTTTTAATTTTTGATACGACGATTTATCTAATCATTAATGTTTATTAGGGATTAGATAAGTGATAGATAGATGCATTATGGTAATGAACGTCAAAGAGACAATAATGCGGGTTGACATATTACTTTTAATTATTTTTTACAATTAAGGAGACCTTGCCGTTAAACAAAAACAATTAAAACACAAAGAAGTAATCAAGGTTTTTGTATTTTTTTTACAAATAATATAATGTCTATATTAAAAATACAATTTAAGACACTCTCCTATACTTGAAATATACGTTTTAAGTAATAATTCATAAATGAACGAAATAAAAAAAACTACATTATGTTGACATATAAACAATATATCGGCCATTTATTGTAATTTAATCTATATATAGTATAAACATATAATATATTCATACATATTATATATAATTTAATCGTTTCTACTATGATAAAATTTACCATTATTTGTCCAAGCGGTGATTTTCTCTTAAAGACAAACTTTAAAATTTTAAAACTATAAATTAGTATTACAGGTGTAGTTTAAGGTGTTTACTAAAAAAATTATATGTGAAAATAATTAAAATCGATGTTAAAAAGTTTTAGGTATGTATGGGTTAAATTTTATTTTTAGGTGCTTTGCTAAACCGCCTCGATATACCATCGAGGCGGTTTGAAAGTCCTAACCTAACCTCGCGTACACCGCCCGCGCCCCCACGACATTACAAGCACATGAAACATTGTCACGAATTGCAAGTTTCCCAGAATTGTTTTAACATCGCATATGGCTTTATACGTATTCGGGTAATGTGTTATATTGTACACTAACTTTGATAAGTTAGCTGTACTTCCATTAAATTTTCTTTTCCCAACATTTAGCGGATATGTCTTGTCTCTTAAGTTTATAGTCAGATTAATAATTTATAAGAAAAACATGTTTGTGTGAGTGAATTCAGTGATGGTTTCGGTTATTTACTAATATACTTTTGCAAACATAATTATTGCTTTATAATTTAAAAAAAATAAAATCAATTTCATAAAGTTGTTGTGTTATCTTTATACCGCCTAATTTACAATTTTTATAATTATAAAAGTCGAAAAAAAATTATAAGAAAAATAGATGAAAATATTTTTATGTATTATTTATCAGTTACCTTTGTAATCTTTAGACTATTGAATTAAAAAAAATCAATCAATCAATCAAAATCGCGTAACATATGTCAATAAAAATATTTCAGTTCAATCAATAACCTTTTTTAAGAAAGATTAAAAATATAAACCGTTTAAAAACAAAATGTTAGTAACGTAGTTTATAAAAATAAGCAAACGCTCATACAAGTTGATTCACTACAAAACAAAAGTTACTGGCGCCATTGGTTCTTAGTTAGTTAGTTTTCTGAATAATTGTGGTGAGTAAAACGAGACGTAAATCATCATGTTAGAACACAACGTTCGCAAACTGTTGTTACAGACAACACTTTTATTATTCCAATAAACATTTTCTCCCCCATTAATACCACCCTCATGTTTCGTCGTGCCAAGACAGGGACGTAGGATTAACGTATCGATTTTCGTGAACACGTGGTCTGAAGTTTTTAATTTGCTACAGGAGTTGTGAGCATGAGTTGAAGTAAACAGGAAAATTTAATTAAACCTCTAGTCATTGTTAAATTTATAAACGGTTGAATTTTCTACGAAAAAATATTATTAAATAAAAATAATCACAACTTTATATAGCAAATATTACTGGCAGCTTTATTTGCTTGTACAGATAAGATTTGGTTGATTGCTCAACTGTTAAATAAAAATATAATAAAATACAAAAGTAAAATTTATATTATAGCGACCTTACTTATAAACGTTGCTTAGCGGTTGTTTAGTTCGCACTTCCTGTCATTATTGATTTGACATCTGAATAATGTGTTCTATATTATTGTTTATTTGTATATTTTTCCAAAATAAGTTACGCGTTCATATCAAGCAGAGGGAAAGACAGCTCTGTAGCATTACTTAAGTATGTTTACAAAATAGAGGTAACATTATATATTTAAAAAAAAAATAAGGAAGGATATACTGTATATGCAAGGATAAGAAAAAAATACGACCCTGATTAACATCTACCAATGTAAAGTATATATTATATATTCAAAGAATATTAAGATAAAAGTTATTAGATCGCTTAATAATTTGAATGTAAAATGCGAAAACGAAAAAAAAATATGTATTTTTTTAATTTGAATATAAGCATGTCACATATAAAACCTTACGTGTGTAATGTCATACGATTAATCGATTGATAAAAATTTATATAAATAGATAGAGATAGGTAATAGATTGAGAAAACTTTCTATAACATGTTTTTTTTTTATAAATGCTTACCTACAGCATGAAACGTAGCGAAAAAACTACACAACGCACTTATCAATACTTTCATTCAAAACTTGACAAGCACAACGATTCACTTAATATAACGAACGAGAGACGTTCATATGCGACGCGGACGCGCTTGAAACTAAATGAGAGTTAGTAGTTGGTGGTCCGCCGGAGAACGAGGGGTGCGCTCGCCATGATAACCCAACTACCGCTCATACACATTCCTCTATCGACAATCACATATAAGTATATTACAATCACACACGACAAGGTTATAATCGCAAGCCACACGCTGATTAGTCTTGCAGCTGTGGCCAATAAAAACAAGATGTGGTCTACATAGAGAACTCGAGTTCGCAAGAGCACTTAAATTGGTTCAACGTCTTTCTTCGTAGGGGAACGAAGACATTCCTTTGAAAGATCCAGACTGAATGGGAATTCATCGAATAAAATATTTTGTCCGTCAATCAATGCCCTTGAAGGTGATTTGGAATTTGATATACCGAATGGCTTTCGAATGATTTCAATCATTCGTTTGTTCATCGATTTGGGATTGGTTTTTACAGTAATATTAAAATTCGTAAACGTTTAGATTTATGGTATAACGTTATATGACATCTGCATAAAGGTCAAGAACTCTTGAAACGAAATGTTCTTTAGCCTCAAAACGGGATTGCATTTTGCTGCGAATACATTTATAGTATTTCATCTCGTTGAACATGTAAAAACGTCGTATTCGTTATAAGTGGACACATATGCATTAAAATTAAATCATTTTTAGAGACATTTTCATATTCTCATCAAATATATCTAAAAATTATTTAGATATCTCAGGTCTTATTTTTTTAAAACTTAAGAAATTGCCGCGAGCTGTGTGGGATTTTTTATAAATGTTTATATCGAAATTTACATAATTATGCTTCCATTTTATTGATCAAAATTATATTGATATAATGTAATAATTATTTTAAATTATTAAAGTTCGTCAAAATTTGCTCAATCATACCTCTAGCCTATCGCGCTTGCGTTGTAAAAAGTATTCATGATATCAGACGGCACTTATCTGATTTGCCGCTAGATCTTATTTGCATATAATAATATTTTCTGACTCGTCAAATCAATGTCATGACCATCACACGTTATAATGTAAACATTATATTATGTATAAATGTATAATTTATTTGATTGAAATTATGTTGAAAATCACCAACAATTACACAACAGAGACACAATTTTTATTGATAACTTAAACATAACTTACATTACAAAAAGTTTGTTACCAATCCACATTACCAATTTTCGAATTTAGAATACAGTTTTAGATATAGCAGGAATATTCAAACGATTTTTAAATATCCAAATGAAGCATAAGGAAAAAATCATACGACCATACACCTTTAGGATAAATGCCAATACCCAACAACGAGTCCAACATCTGCTGTGCTGCGTTGGAACTAACGGCATCTGTTGATTTTGGTCCATAATTGGTTTAAACTTTATAAAGTCTTAATAATTTATTATATTTCTTAATTTTTAGTTTAATATGTATTAGTATTAGTCTCTTCCTACTTAAGCCGGTCCTATAGATGGGACACTTGGATTTTAACCGCCGACGTGTATTCAAATCCAGGGAAACACTTAATTGTGTGTATCGTTAACAGGCTTTTGCACATTTAAAGTCTGGTTTCTTTTTGAATTAATTATGTGACGAGCGAAATACAATTAATATAAACGGTTTATTTATTTTATTATTATATAAAATAGGTATACTTATAGTTGCATCATATTTACCACAATATTATGTTTATACACAATAATATTGATTATTTTGATAGAATCAGTGACAATCTTTGTTTAAATATGAGAACTAACGATAAACTTATAACACCAAGTTTCGAACTCCGCAATATAAATAAATACTTCCTTGAGCAACGTATTCGTTTAGTATACTTAAATTTGGAAGTTATTAACTATACCACTAAATATATATTAAATATTAATAAACAAGACATAGTACATATAATATTATTTTCGAGGCTCTATAACTATTTCTGTTTTAAATATCGCATGATATACATAAACATACGATATCTGTGCATCTTTCTAAAAGACAATTCAACTTAATTTAAGGGATCTCAAGGCATAATGATTTTAGTCAAAATTTGAACTTCAAAAATTCGTATACATTACAGTGATTTTAATTAAGAAGGAAATTTAATAAATTAGTAGTTGATATAAAAGTAAGAAGTTAATAAATTTGAACAATCAATCGAGAGCCATAAAAGGACTTCGAGCATAATCAACACCTTCGAAATTTGGTGCGCTATATATAATTCATGGTTCATGTATGTACCACCTAATTTATTGTATTCAGTTTTGTTAACGAAATAAATAAATATTTCATATTTATTTTATTATGTTAACAAAATATTAAATTATTTAATAATATAAGGATTGCGTTAAGAGAATATAGCAGATCCCGGAAGCTTTACGTACAAATTTAGTTCAAATTAAAAAAAAAAAACTAACTGCATCTACAAAAAATGAGTAACGAATTTCGATTCTATCTGTTACGAAGTCTTGCATGCGACAAAAAATTGATGTTCCACCGTGACTGATCAGTGCAGTGATAGTTTCATCTTATGATTACGGATACGGAGTTTTTCGTACATTATAAAAAAGCACAAATAAAAATAATTCACTTGTGCTTTTTATTTCTCAACGGAAGTTCGTTGATCTCTTGACAAATAGCACACAATTTCACTTATTTCTTAAGGTTAATTTTATAACTTATATAATTTGTGACTTTCGAAATAATTGAAATTTATTTGGAAATAAAATCGAGTATTTTTATACGAATTATAGATAAATTTGATAAATAAAATAATAAAACCGTTAATACATATAGTAATATAGGTTTATATAAAATGACTTCGGGCAGAAAATGTTCTCAAATGAAATTGAATGAAGGGTTGAAACATTTTTAGCTAAATCACAATATTACTTTATAAGTAATTCAATAGATTATATCATTGATATATGTATTGTCTGAGTCAATATTTACTTATAATCTTGCGTTTATTTTATGACACCGAAAATGAGAAAGCTTTAAATATTTTAAACAATGAAAAAAAGTTTTGAACAGTACACGAACACAGCAATAAATCTTTAAGTATAGAAAGTAGCACACATGGCTTCGAACATGAATAAATTTTATTAATAGGCTATTGTCTAAACAATTGTTAGTCTATAACGGTGTTCTATCAGATACCATGTCTAAATACATACTTAAATGATTGAAAACTAGCGTTCTCGTAAAACTAAACACTAATTACACCTTTCTAGCTTTTATAAAAAGAGGATATATAAATAAGTATAAATAATATCCTGGGACATTATTCACACACGGTCATCAGATCTCTAACTAAGCAGAGCTTGGACTATGGAAGACAGCCAAACAACTGATATACTATATATTTTCTTTTGTAAATACATACTTATATAGATAATTACACCCAGATTCAGGATGGATATGTTCATACACACAAATGCCTTTCCTGGGTGAGAATCGTTAAACCGTTTAAATGTAATTGGCGAAGGATTTGATTTAATAGTTATTCAGTACGAAACTTTAAATAAAATCAAATCGAATTACGCTTAAAAAAAAATCAATATAACAAAAAAACCGTCATATATTTATTGTTATCTTATGAATTTCCATCAATTTCCATAATCAAAAACCCGTCGATCGACACGCAGACGGCAATATCCTGAACAGACGAGGGAAGCACTAATGCACCTGGAACAGTCCGGCCGGTAATTTCATTACCTTTTCCATCATAACAGAATTATGGCTAGCCTCTTTGATTACATGGTCAATTTGACTGGATTGCAGCAATGGCGGCTTTATTGAACGAGCAATACTTTTATGATAACTCGACACGACTTGGGCTCACAGACGAAATCACAGAGAATACATTTGTCAACTTTAGTCAAACGCGATTTTAAACTTCACTTTGACATGATAAATCGAATACATTACGTCATTTACATACTTTTTTTTTTATCAAACAACATCAACAATCGCTATGTGACTTTGTCTATGCTCGCAGGTTCGATCTTGAGCTCTTGGACCTTTGACTATTTCTAGCAGCTTAAACCTTCAGTGGCAACCGTATATTATTTCATAAGAATAGTCATTTAAATACTCATTTAAAAATATTCAAATTTATCTATGAATAATAATTTATTATATTCCTAGAAAAACGTCTGACAATGATCTCCGATGACTTTGAAAGTATTAAATATCGAACACTCAAATTTCAATTGTCTGAAAAGCAATTATTGGGTTTTATCGGATTATTTATTCGAACGAGTTTCGGACACGAATTTAAAATAACTTTACAACTTGGGAGTTTAATGAATTTAATAGATAAATGACATAAAAATGAGTATATAATGCTCTGAAAAAATCTACGTTATAAATACACAATTAGAAATTGTATGTTATGCTGTTATGTTGTCTTTGGTATTTTTCCTATATAAATAAGCCATAATTTTAATTGAATGTTTCATACAAAAGTATTTAATACAAAACTCCTTGTTAAAATACCTGCTTAGTTTATTTTGATCTGTCGTCTGTGATCAGTGAGAGTAAGTATAAAATTTAATTAATATTTTGTTGCATTGGCATAAGAACTTACATTTTAATAGCAAATAGCTGCCGGACAGATAGACATTTATCTTTATTTACTAGACGTTTAATTATTTCCGTAAGCAGTCTGCTTTAAAATGTACCACTTTCCAATCGCCATCGTTCGTGCTTGACAATGGATTGGAATAATGACTTCTTACTTAGCCTTAGACTGTATAAAAAAAAATTGCATCCAAAAATTTTAAAATTGAATCAACGCGTTCGAATGCTTACTGTGACAAAAAAATTAAAACATTTTAATAGTTATTTTTTAACTTAATAGGTACTACATATACTATAAGGACCGAGTTTATTTAAAACTAAAAATATAATATAATTTTAGTACTCAATGAAATCGCACTCATATCTATTATAATAAATCATATTATTTTTCTCAAAGTTAACGATTTGGGTCGTTTTGAACTTCTCACGTGTTGAATTCTTAACCTTGACCAGCTAAGCCATATGGTGTTGCACTTCTATTTAACACAAGTCTGTTTCCATACAAGGCTCACGACACATTCATTCTACTCTAGAGGTGTCGGACTTGCATATTATTTAGGTCAATTATGACAACTTACTTATAATAAAAATTATTGCCATATTTAGAATTACAAATCGTTATGAATGAGCCGTGGCCATTTGATGACGGTCAAATCGATAAATTGTACGTTGAAAATCGTTGAAAGGAGAAAGTTAATTTGCATTTCAATAATGTACCGTGGTAGAGTTAACTTATAATATCTTAGAGAATACCATGTGAACTTACAAACAATTGTTCCCAACAATTAATACTCAAGTTTTCAATTAGATAACTCTAAATGACTTAATATATATTTTCTTTTAAGGCTTTAGATATATTTTTTAAATGTACTAGTTATGTAAATTAATATTCAACAATTTTAGTCCCCGTATTCTTAACACGAGTCGCTTTTGACCGCGTTTCGTTTAAATTGGAATACTAATGCAGATCTCGGTAACGCGGTATAAACGGCTGCGGTAAGAGTATGACGTAAGCGTGATGCGAATTGGAAATGTATGTACATTGCAAAACCTAATTAACACCTCGGCTTTATATAACGGCGAACATCTATGTCAATGAAACGGTATATCCACTTTTATTCCAAAACACCGTCCAGAAAAAGAATCGTAAAATCATTGCCGTACAAGATTAGGAATTAATTATTAGTTTTTGTATTTTAATGATTCCAAAAGCAACGAGTTTTTTGTCTGATCTTCTCTGTAGAGTGAAGACTATGTACTTCAAGGCAGTGGTAAAGAAACAGCAGGTGAATGACCCACTGTTTTCCTTCCATCTCGGCTTGGTGCTAGATTTACGATTCTAAATTGCAGTTAAAAGATTATACTCTAACTAAACTAATGATGTTATTCGTTGTTATGCATCGTAAGAAGTTAATTGAAATAAAATAAAAAAGATTCAAAGTAAAGGGAAAATAGTATCAACAAATTACAAAGTTATCTTATAAATGATTTTAATCTTCCTAAGCTACTAATCCTCGACCGATAGTCGGCATGTCAGGTATAATATGAGTCACTGGGGAGCTCATGCAACCGTAAATTGTGTTGCATCGAATAATACCTAATAAATTATCAAAATTCAACATATTGTTGACGTTAAATAAAATTTTAAAAATCCTTATTTGTGAACTTGTTTTCGATTAATAAAACAATTAAAATAGCATACACACACACACACACACACAATGATATTAAGTAATAGGAATTTGGTTCGTGTGTTATCTTATCATTAAAATAATAGAAAGAAATAGAAAAACTTTATTGCAGACAAGTTAACTAAATAGAATTACATAATTTAATTCAAAATTAAGATGAAAATAGAACGACTGTGCGAAGGCAGTCCTATATCTTTCAGCAATCTCTACCAAAGGTTTTTCTTAGAGAAAATATTAATAAAAATATAATAATAATTTGATATTCATAATCATTTGAGGTATTACTTAAGAATACAAAGTCTTTCTGGTTCTGTTGCAACTGATCCTCGGTGCATAGGGCGGAACCATGGTCGTTGATCCACGAGTATCAGGTTTGAGAGTCGTCTACTTGATAAGTAAGTCAATATGATTCCAATGGCGCAATATGCACATTCATTTATACTACAAGGAAATTGATAAAATATTATTTTTATCATACGATTTATAATGTGACATTTTGAAGCTTTTTACAAGGCTTGGCTTATGAGTTAAGAAAAAAATGTAAGAAGCGTAATCTAGTTACCTAGCAACCCTTTTGTGAGTCTCAAGTGATCTTTTGGCTTCGACTTAAGCAGAACCATCATGTCTGCAGCTAAAGAGTGTACTAAGTTTAAGCAATCATTCATTCATTAAATCTTTATATATAAAAGATAACCATAACACCTAAAATAGAACATCTTATATTTCAGATATATATATTTCAGAACGAAATTTTATAAAAGATATTAAAAAAAATATATATTTTGGAGAGTCAAACATGTGACGTATATTGCGTACATCTAATTAAAAGTTTCGTAATTCAAAAAATAAAATAAATCATATTTCTATTTCAAACTTCTCTCATATACAAAGCAGTAATTACATAAATATGAAAAATGTTTTTTTTTTTAATTAAACGTAAATACAAACTAAATGCATATACTTTTTCAAACTCATACATTTAACTAGTGTCGCTAACGAGGTACTAAGAACCTACAGCAGTTCCTGATGCCAAGGTCTCTAACTATTTTAACATCTAAACTTAATTACATACCCATATTATGCTTTTCTTAACCAAAAGTTTTAGTAGTCAATTATAAAAAAAAAAAAAACAAAATAATACCTTTTAATAAATTCCAATCAATTAACCGATGGACATTATGGACATGACATATTTCAATCACGTCATTGACAGTCACGAAGTTATAAATCACGAATTCGAATGCGTCTGCAAAAAAATAAGTATCACACGTGAAAGGCCCTTGAACACGTTTCGGTCGCGTTTAAATAATAAGACGTCTTAAAGTTTAAAAGCCGAATGGAAAGTTGGAGACTTCGCAAGCAAGATGTTTCAAGGAATGTCTATTTCACGAGTAATTTTTTTCATGGCGAATACACAACTGTACAGGGTTAACCAGAACGAGTATGATCTAATTTTAGATCTTCGCCTGTCCCCTGTCGCGTGCCTAGCGTGCCTGTCTCGAGGCTGGTACATAAGAATTCTCCAGAAATGTAAAATATAACAAATAAGTTACCAACTACGAATACAAATGTTTCACGAAACGAAACATAATTTATATTATAATCGGTAATCTTCTATATACTATAGAAAAAAGAGACAAAACATTCTCCTAACTTTTTCTTCTCTATTTGTTAATCGAATTTTTTTTTGTTTAGCAGCTATTGACGAGTGTTATTGTTATCAATAAATATATTTTGGAAACAGAACGTTATTTCGATCGATCATGTCAGCGTTCAGAGCAGTTGAAAGAAGTTAGTATTACCACTGGGCGAAAACTACTTTGCGATGCGTTTATATATTTTATAATACATTGATATGATTACTATTAATTAACATATTAAAAACAAAAAAAATAGTTTTATATCCAAACTGTAACATTTTTAATATTAATATCACGTGACTGAAGTAGCTATTAAGTTTGGATTTATCGAGCAAAAAGAGCTCCACAAATTTCATACGGTTTTTGTGAATTCGTAGGTATTAATTTCGACTTATATGTACCGAAGTATTAAAGGCCTTACTCAAATAGTACTTTCATGTGTATTTCCGCATAGCGATCCATCTGCGCACTGATGACTTACTAATGTTCTAGTTTTACCGACTACGGTTAACTACAAATTAAACGTTATTGCTAGACCGTGTAGAATCAAAGTAAAGATCACTTTTTTCAATTAATGCGCCGTTGTAAATGTTATTTTATAAGAAAATAAAACTTATTTAAAATTTTTTTTTTTTATATTTATAAATGTAACAAAACTAAATTTATAATATCTAGAACATAGACCCTTCTATCATCTCTTTAAAATTATCGTCTTTCCGTTTATTTATTTCATATACGCGTTACAAAGAAATTAGTGCTTATATTTTAAAAAATTGTCGTGTTGAAAACTTGACCACAAAACGCCAAAAATATGAAGAGTAAAGAAGGTTTTAATTCAACGAGCAACCTAATAATAAAATTAATATCAAATACCTAAATCATTTCACAGAGATTGTTTAGGTTCAATAAAGCAATATCGAAAAGGGATGACGTAATACCAGATAATCCGAGTCCTAATACGTGTAATTGAATGGAATAGTTCATTCAACTGACACTGATCTTGCGTCTAGACTTGGCAGACATCTCTATTCAAAATACAAATACATCTCAAGAAATTGAATAGTTAAAAAACGCTCCCACTATATCCCGATGCAAGCCGCATTGCAGTTAGTTGAAAAAATATAGGATAATATTGGTGTAGTGAAATATGGGTTTACTCTCACAATAAACAGCTCCTAACATAAATTTAAATGTAAATAATTTTCTCAATTTATTTTGTATATTGTAAAATGACGAAGCTTTCCGTCCAGAATTTGAACGAGTGGAATTTATAAAAAGCTCTACTCGTAAAACCCATTTTCTATTCTCAAGTAGAAATTTTCAAAAATCCTCTCTTAGCGAATGCTTATGTTACATCAGCTTATCGATATTAGACTCAGCAGTTTCAGCTGTGATAGGCATATAGTATAAACGATTCTATAAGTATTATCTATAGTTTGTATAAAAATGATCTTTAAGTAGGATTATATAGACGAATGTCACAACAACAAGGGTGAAAATCGAAAGAGTTCATGCCATGAAATATCAGCAATCATCGGGACAATCATAATTGGATAACAAGCACCTCGCAGTATATGAAGGTCAGAACCTGAACTGCTTCTTAATTTGTTATTTCCTCTAAGTTTACATATATACATACATACAGCTATGAAAATAATAGTAATTAATATAGTTTTGAATACATCTCTATATACCATTAGTTATATTTTAAATAGTGTTTATGTGATTTTAAGTATTTTACAAAAAAACTACTAAAATATTGTTTGGCTAAAATGAATTGTTCGTTACTATAAGAACATATTTCTAAATAACAGTATGAAAGAATGACAAGATCAGGGGATCGCACACATCGACATAAAACACGTGTGTTGTCATGTAAAGCGTAATTTCGGTAGAGCTTAGCAATAGATAGTAGCTATGTATAATACGACTCGCTAAATAACCGACATCCGGAGCATGACGCCGATATTAGATGACCGCACAAATAACGTCGACAGTCGACACACACTACCGTCGTTCGACGAGCAAACATTCAGCTTGTTTGCCAAATGTGGATTTTTTTATATACGATTTTAAAACGAATGCTTTTAAAAAAAAAGCTTTATAACGTAAATACACTATGCATGTGATTTTCTTTATTGATATTTTGTATACATGTGAATCAGTTTTAATTGTTATAAATCTCTGATACTCTTTAAACAAATAAAGAAAAAATTAAGTTCTATTGACAAGTAATAAATTAAGATTTTTACTTTGTTATTAACAACGATTAATATTTTAAGAAATTATTTTTCGTTAGCGACATTTTTGTTATTTTTGTTAAATTGAATCCGTTTTTTCTTTCATTTTTAGAGAGATTTAGTGAAATTCCTTGTTGTTTTGTTAAAAACGAGTTGAAATACTAAAACCACGACTACGAAACATTATACTACACTATATTACTATAAATTAAACATTTTTGAAATATGAAAATTAATACGATACATTTGATGTACATTAGTGAACTTTTTTTGTTCTTTATTAGCATATACGGCAAATTGGATATAATATGACGTCACATAGCCATGACACGCAGGACTCAGAGAAGCTATCACCACCTCAATTAATTAAAATAAGATCCTGTGTAGTTAGTTACACAGAAGGAACAGATCAACATACTAACATTGCCTGCTAAAATCATAAATAACTAATCAAAAATATTTATAATATAAATAAGTGTATTATTAAAAAAAAGAATTTGATTAGAGTAAAAAAAAAATCGAATAAAATTAAAATCTTTCACAATGACCAATTTGTAAAACGTTATACAAGATACTATAAAAATATATATTACAAGATTATTTCTTTTGGAACCATTACAGGAGTTATATGTAACTGACCACAATTAGTACACTACTTTATTGCGATATAAATATTAAAAAAACGATAAGCCACATATTTTTAAAGTTTTACGACGTATTATAATAGGTATTCTGTAATAACAGGAAATTCATATAATATTAACATGGCTGATAAGACGTAAACCAATTTGTTTGATATGATTAAAACATATATTTAAAAAAAAACGTTGTTTTATGAAAAAGACTTCAACAAAAAAAAAATTTATTGTTTCGACTGTATTTTTCTTTATATGGTTTTTTTGTTTCTTTTATTGATATAATCATTATAAGAAGTTTATAATATAGTAAATGAATTTAACAAAATTAAAATCAAATAAATTCGATTGATTGATTGATTGATTGATTGATTAAATGAAAATTAGATTTGAAAAAAAAAGTTGAGATCGTAAACATGTACGTTTTTCATACAATTATTTAAATCTTTACAAGATAAGAACTGGAAAATATACGCATCGAAATGAATTCAGCGCAAGAGTTGTAACTGTTAAATTCGATCCGAGGTCGGAGTCACAGGCATCGGTGCGTTGCACGTGTGTACGTACACGTGTGTACATATGGGATAGGGCACGAAAAGTAGTCGCCGAGACGTGGATTTCTTTCACTGACAACCGCTGTTACTAAGGCATATAAATTACTTGCTCCTAGTGGACTACACTCTATATATAACCTTTCTCAATAAGTGTGCTATCTAACGAAAATATTTTTCAAATAAAGTCAATCCTACTTATACGTTATATAAACGCGAAAGTTTGTGAGAATGAATGGATGTTTGTTACTCTTTCACACAAAAAGTACTGAACGTATTTTTATGTGTTTTTAGTAAAGAAACACTTACTTAACAAATGGGCTGCTTAACACCTGCTAACACGCGGGCGTAGCAACGGACGGAAGCTAGTTACATATAAACCTGAAGCTTAAATATTAGTATAGTTACGGAAACTAAGCAACTAAAAACTGGCTAACCCGTCGAATTGTAAATCATCAATTATTACTCGTTCTGGATTCGATCAGGAAAAACTACTATGTTATATGGAAGTGGCCAACAAAATTGGTCAACAAAAAATCATGTAACACTAACTATTTGATATTCCTCTGGTCGTACAGACCAAGTTCTAGACTAACTTTCACAATGCGTGATAAGGAAATAATATTCTGATATTACTTAACACTAAAACAATACTTCCAATACGAATGATATCGTAGTTATTAACTGCATAATGAGCCAGCGATTATGTAATAATTTCTACACCATGATTAATCAAGCGTAGTTGTTTTTGAACTTACTAGCTACTTACTACTCCCATTATAGAAAACGTATGAATCACTTAGTTTGATACATTCGAATCAATTATGGCTGGCCCTTCCTGAGTTCGTTGCACCTCAATTGTTTTGCACAGAGACGTCGTCTGCATACTTATTCTCTTTTTTTTCTCTTTTCCCAACTCTTTCTTGTGTATTCGAGCGTCGAGCAATTATTATAATGTGAAAACTTAATTCCCACCGGTATTGATTATTGCATTCTCGTTCGCTGGCCACATAGCATACCAATTATTGTGATTAGCACAAAACTTCTTTAGAATATATGCAAGTACAATGCATATTATAGTAAAAAATATATAGAAAGAAGTATTTTATTTCACAGTAGCTAACCGTAAGGCGCCGGAAACGGCCGGCACGGGCGGAATAACGGTTTATATCGTAATACACATAACTATTGGTTTACGCGGCACACCTCAGTAGACATCTTCAACATTTGTTATCATATTTTAGCCAATTTTCAGAAATCTTTAATAAATTATACATCTAAACCTTTAATGAAAACCGCATGAAAATCCGTTCAATAGCTTTTGAGTTATTCTAATACAGACCGACAGACATAGAGAAGCGGCGGAGGACTTTTCTTTATAATATGTAGAGATAGTAAAATTTCTATTATATCGTACTTTTACTGTCTGTCACTCATTAAAAAACCATCTCCGAGTAACAATTTTCAGTCTTCAATTGCCACCCGGCTGGTCTGGGCTCATTAACTTACGTAAGAGCGATCAGCGTGATTGGTGGTTACGAGGATTGCACACAATGGTCGCTTCGAACAAAACAGCTTTCAACATCCGGGAAAGCGAGGAACGAACTAAATCTATGTTGTATACCAATCCTAAGTCGTCAAAAATTGTGTTTTATCCTAATTCCCTATCATATAAGTCTTTGGTTTGCCATAATATAACTAAATGCCATAATAAAACTAAAGCACCTACTTGTTTGACATTTATAAATATAATATTCGATCTTTTACAAACAACGGTGAACTATCAAATACCCTTAAATTAACCCCAGGAGGATAGCTCAAAGGCCGTGTAACAATAACCCAAAAACCCCTAGCTTTCGCAACGTCATTATTGCAGGCGCGACGGTATGGCGCCATATATTGACATTCATACATCTAAATATAGTTCTTATAATTTACAAATAATCTTCAAACTACACATTGAAAAAACACACACACACTGATTGAAAAATATGCATTATATGAGAGATATTATGCACGTGTAATAGAAATGAATGATGCGGCATAAGCCAAATTATTTTCATCACTTTTCTGCTACGAGCGAATTGTGAGTGAAAACACACGCGCACAATAGCGAATAATAACAACGATTCTTGCTGGCTTTGCGCTAATTGTGCAATGAACTAAATTTTATTTCTAAAGTATTTTTCAGCAATTACTGTTTAGTTATAATCATAATCTCGCCGTCTAACCGGCTAACTGGTCACTTTTCGCAACACCGCAGTCGCGACAATTCGGCGCCGGTTGTCACAATGTGAACCGCATTACTTATAAGTTATATCAAATAGCGCAAACTGTCAAGTGAGAAGCCACGGCAGCGGTGAAACCAAAGACCTATTCGAAATTATAAATGCATTTCATAAAATGAGACGTGATATAAACACGTGACACGTTCAATAACCACGGGAATATAAACTCAAAATAAAAGTGTATCAACAAATATTATAGTATGTATATTATGTTCTAAATGAAATTGAAATTTAACACACCACAGTTTCGAAGCAATCGTTATCGTTTAACAGACCCGGCCCCTATCTATCGCTAGACGATAAACGTGGTGTAAAACAAGACGTCAGCTGAAAATACCCAAACATAAACAAATAGTAACCAAAAACGAGCTCCATATAAATAGTTATTGCTAGCGCTAATAAAATAATAGCTCCGACATAGAGTAAATAAAGACGAATAAACATTTTACTAGATCTTTCAGTTTCTTATAAACCTCACCAAGCTTTGAAGGCTAAGTAAATAGATAATATTACTGTTTCAAGAAAACTTTTATCCCATCTTAGTCTTGCCTTTGTTACTTTGAATTTGTCTCTGGGTCGACTTTTGCAGCTAATATTTCACTCGCATTGTCTCAAAATGTAAGAAAAAGCTGTAAGACAACTTGGACTTTTTGTGATGAACTTTTCATTCATAATATATCTTAAAAGTCTATACTAAGTTCGAATAATAAATTTGCCCCCACCTCAACGCCGCACATCTCTCAAGCAGAGACCTCACTTGCATCATGCAAGCAACTGTCTTGAGTATTTTCAGATGGCAGGTACGATAATTCTTAGGAGTTTATTATAACAATAAGCAATCACTTTCTCTTCTCCAAAACCGTATTTTACTTCATCGTGGTACGTATAAATATAAGTTTGCCCAAGCGACCCCAGCACCTCGTTCGAAGCCTGGATTGGCTTTATACAAAAATAATTTAAAAAAAAATGTAAATCACATAATACCCATATTCTATTAAATTTAGTTTATATAAAATGTTTCATTGGTGTATGTAAAGTATTAATCAATGTTTTTTTTTATTTTGACTTAAATTTATGTACTTTTTTCACCACAAATAAATAGACATTAGTATATATCCCCAAATTTACTATATAATATTTAAAAACTGATTAATTGAATAAAATCATTGTTATGTTGCATAAAACCATTTGAGCCATGCCATTTAAGGTTATATAGATCCGAGGGGAAAAAATATAAATTTTAAATAAAACATAACATAAAAGATTTGATTCTAATGAAATTGATTTGTCTTACAATTTGTCTCACGGGCGTGTATTTTGAGTAATCAATTAAGTAAATAACATTTGTTAGAAAATAAGGTAAAATTCAAATAAAACATGTCCGACCTCTGAGTGCATTAAATTGGCGAAAGTCCAAAGAAGTGCTGAAACTGAATGCTCATCGAAACGAAATTGATATTCCATTTTCATAAAACAGTCTCACTTATTTTAGAATTTGCCGAACATCGTTGTTTTTATAAAAAATAACTGCAAGTTAAAAAAATAACACCGAATAAAATAAGTGCAGAGTGAGTATAAATGGGTGTAAGTTTAAATCCTATTAAAATTGAGAAGCGAGCCAAGAAGTTTGGGTCTCGTGCTGGGAACGAGTTACAGACTTCTTGGCGTCGTCTGTCGAGATTGCGTCTCTCCAAAGTAAAGTAGGCTACGAGCCGACAAAACATTCCGCATCAAAGAAAATTGAATGAAAATACAAACATTGACATACCTTGAAGCCAAAACATATGAAAGCCAACCAGAGCCATTCATTGCATTTATACCAGATTTTCTTTAAAAGTCTTAACTGTGCAATTATTATTATTAACTCAATCGAGTTGTAAAAGTTGATCAATTTGTTCATTTTAAATACTTAATTGGCTTTTTAGCTAGTTTTGCGTTACCCAACTGCAATTAATTACTTAATGAATTCAAATGGGATTATACGCACCACTACCCACCTGACCTGGTTAGTATAGTTAAATTTTAATTTATTCATAGAAAAGCAGGAATACAAAAAATATACCAATCACTTAGTATTATTGTGTTCCCGTCTGAAGTGTGAGTGAGCCAGTGAAACTACATTCACGAGGGAAATCACATCTTGGTTCCCAAAGTCGGTGGGCCCAATATTTCTTACATTGCCAATGTCTATGGACGATGTTGACCACGTCTCATCAGGTGACTCATTTGCCAGCCAGCCTACTTAATTACAATATTAACAAAGTAGTTAATTTATAAATTGCTACATTAAAACTCAACAGCATTAACTAAAAATATATCAAGTCCATAAAAGATATTTTATTAATGCTATTAATTATATTTCAAATGAAGACAAAAAGTCGCGATGATTCTAAGCTACGGAGTGACATCATCGATCAATTTAGTCAAAAGGCGGATATATTTAGTTCCAAAATATTATATACGACTTTATCCTATACAGCAATAAATATATTTCATCTACTGATGAATTATTTATCATTTAATAAAATTACTTGTAATAATAATGAAAAATATGTTGTAATTTATTTTTACGAATCGATTAAAATAAAATTCAATATAACTTCTTCCTAAGCACTAGCACCTTCTAAGTTATTCTTCCGAGTATTTCTATCGGACGCCGCTGATGTGCAAAGGTTTATAATTTGAAAGGTCGTTCATCTAAAAACAGTCTGACGGGTTCACTGGCCGCTAGTTAATAGACTAAGCATCAAGTGTTTATTTACTGACATTACACTATCTACTATAAAAATAAAGTGAGCTAGCGAAGCATGGTATTATAAATATAGCCGAGATGTTGGAAAACTCGGAAATGTTTTATTAAGTAATTTTACAAGACTTCTGTTACTAGCTTCGGTCACGTCTTGAAAATTTGGTCGTGGATATAACAATATATTAAACTTTATACACATATATAAAACAGGAATTATCCAATGGCAAAAGGGTACAAGTTTGTAAAAAGTAAAGACGATTGTTCGTAATTTCGTATATATGTGCACATATACATGAAATATAATTATTTATACTACTCGTTACAGTAACTGCAAGATTGTTTTAAACGTTTCTTCCTAGAACAACTATATCCTAGTTTAACTCGCGGTAGTAAAAGTTAAAATTAGACTGAAGAAATAAACATATTCACGATACCTAACTGTTTTACGAGAATAACATTTTGTTTAAAAAAACTTCTTTTAAATCGAATTGAAATAAAAATATTCAATACAATAATTATAAAGTTAGAAACTTCGTGTTTAAAGCGTATATTTATTGCATTATTAAACAATTATAAAACAATTACGAAGGAATGTCATCGACGATATTAATTGATTTTTATAAATCTTTATCATACAAAAGTCTATCATATATGAATCTTAAATCGTTAATCACAATGATAAATTTCATATAAGAAAGTACAGTTCGACAATGTATCAATAAACTTATTAACTTAATCCGGTTCTGTTAACAAAACGTCACTTTCGAACCGGTTGTACGCGGATATGTCTAGGACTTAGTATTTAGGATACATGAAAGAAACCATACAACATTGCGAAAATAATAACTCGACCCAAACCATTAGAACACACTCGACAATCACATTATAAACAAATTCACTTACATTTATAAACGAAAAGTTGACATTTTAATTTCTTCAGTAATCAGTCCAAATTTGTATCTGAATATTTCGAATCACTTAAATGTCACAGCGTATCCGAATTGAAAGAACTTATCATAAATGCACAGTTAGAATTATATAGAGATTTATTAGTCTGTGGCGGCGAAAATTTACGCGTCCAACACTGACGTGCGAGCGAGCGTGACTGCACAGCATGAATTCGCTAAGCCGGCTGCGTAGCGAGGCAATTCCCACAATTTCGGCTATACCTATGCGCTTATTATCGTGAACATAACCAACCGTGTCTATGAAATCATAATAAAATAGAACAATACGAATTTAATATATACACAAGTTTAACTTACTTCAATGAGCATATTATATACGATGTAATTTTAAGAGCACCCGAAAATCATAAAGTTTTAACTTGTTGCATATAACATACATATCTTCTACAACGTGTACTACAATAAATATTACACGCTTAATGTACAGATTGTTTATGGTTGTCAAAAGTATGGTTTTCCTTAAGAATTTAAATTCATAGTGTCAGACAAAAATGGACTTTATTGAAATAGTAATTTATAGAACAGATTTGATAGAGATACTTCAATTTACATATAAAACAAATTTAAATATTATAGCGGACAACAAAACCATGGCCGCCATCAAGCCAGACAGCAACGCATATAAAAATAATTCGTCTAATATTGAAATAGTAAATCACCGCCTCAAAAGCATGTCATGTTTATATTAGGAAGATATATCACCTATTTTATAAGACATATGCGTCTGGATGGGCAGTCGTTGCTGGAATCGGAATAAATGAAACAGACTGCGCTAATTATAACGAAACATTTGACAAAGGCTGAACATTCTGGTATTATTGATACGATTCGGCCACAAGGACACCTCATTAAGAAATGATATTAACCTCATACCACGCAATATTTTGTTAAATGATCATTAATTGCGTTTTATATTTTAAGAAAGATCAAACACAAGACGTGAATCTTTAATTACCAGATTGTATTTCTGATGTATCATTTTAGCATATTACATATATTATACTTTCGGTTAAAATTATGATATTTTTTACGTGAAAGTAATAATATACGAATATTATAAATGAATGCCAGATTTGACCTTATTTTGTAAGGACATATCGATTCTAGAGATCAAATGACATTAGACATTAAATAAAAAATATGTATATATTATACAATATTTTAAGTTAAATTTCAAAAAGCAATCAATGATATATTGTTTGTTGTGATGGACAAGGTTTTTATCGTTTATTGTTCTGTACATAAAAATCGATATTATTCTCTACGAGTTGTAGAGTATTCTAGAACACGTGGTTCTTGACGGAGCTCGTGGTTTCAAATTGCTACAAGAGTCTTCGAGTTGTTATCCTCCATACTAAGGATGATATTCTTTAACAGGTATCCACCAAACCGTAGTAGCATAGCATGGTGGAATAAGCTTTCGCAGCTTTTCTTTCTTTAACAGAAAGGTAAGGCCCAACAGTAAGACATTCACGATTTCCTCAATGAATTCAAATATTAAACCGTTTTGTAACTTATTACATATATGACTATGAAACTAAATTATATAAGTCTGCAAAAAATATATAACATAGCAATGACTTCACAATATCACTTTTTTTCTCGCGATCTAATACGTCACCTATCTGTAATGCAATTCGTTTATATTTTCGCCATATTGAATTCGAACTTCAAAAATATTGAATCAACGCGGCATTACTTTTCTTACGTTCTAAAAATAAACAGTATTATATTTCACCAAAGATCTTGAGAATACAATAAATACAACGCGATATACTCTATCATCCCTGATACAAATGTTATAAAGGATAAGTTTTGTTAATTCATTTTAACTATTATGTAAGAACAAAATCGAAACACCGCAGACGTATGTGAAATTTCAGAAAGTAATATGCGACATTCACCATAAAAATTATTACATTTCAAGAATACACGCATCGAATTATCACCGTAAGTCAGTTGTCAACATTTCACGGGTGAGTAACAAAGTAAGTCTTATTATGTTATTCGGTAGCACTGTTTTTGCTTGGCTTGATTATATGAAACTTCACATAAGTTTATTGAATTTAAAAACGGAAATAGGCTATATAGTATGATTATGTGTTGTATAATTTATTAGATAAAACTTATTATGTTAGCGAAATCGAATAGAAAATTTTCGAAAGCAGGGTCTTTACAAGCAAACGTTACCAACCACCAACCAATGTATAACACGAACCACATTAATTCTAAATACAAATACCAACATATATCTATTTTAAATAAAACAGAAGTACACTGAACACTAAGTTAAATTTGGCACAAGCTGTTATTAATTATCAAAATACCATTTTTGACTATTATCAGTAAATTAAAATGAGAAGTTAAGATAAGTGATTTAAGTATCAGTATTAAACCTATAGAGAACTATCCAAGCACTAACTCAATCGCAAAGCGGTAACTAATGTAATGACGTAATATTATAATATATACAGTTAACTCGCCCTCGTACTACCGTTGAAGTGGCCCTACAGCACCAAGCGTCTTACGAATAATCGCATCGTTAGTTATCAAGAGCGGTAGTAAACTACGTTTTATCGTTGCATTCATAACTATAATGATTTATGATCTGATATAAAAATGTGCCAAAATTATTATATCACTTATATAAAGATACATCGTTTAGATAATGAGCTTTATATTTATTCCCACTTAAAAAACATATGAACAATGTCCGAAAGGAAGCCGAATACTCGTCGGCCTGAGTTAAACAAACTTAGGGATTCTTTTAAATTTTCAAACTTGCTTTATACTAACCGTAACCGTAACAGCCTGTAAATGTCCCACTGCTGGGCTAAAGGCCTCCTCTCCCTTTTTGAGGAGAAGGTTTGGAGCTTATTCCACCACGCTGCTAAAATGCGGGTTGGTGGAATACACATGTGGCAGAATTTCAGTGAAATTAGACACATGCAGGTTTCCTCACGGTGTTTTCCTTCACCGTAAAGCACGAGATTAATTATAATCATAAATTAAATACATGAAAATTCAGTGGTGCTTGCCCGGGTTTGAACCCACGACCATCGGTTAAGATTCAAGCGTTCTTACCACTGGGCCATCTCGGCTCTATACAAAATTTCATCAAAATCGGTTCAGTGGTTAGACAGAGTTACTTTCGCATTCATAATATTATTATAGATAGGTGGTTACGATATTCTGATGTGGATTTTGGCTGTTATTTCTAAATGTTTTATTCGTCAAAAAACATGTTATGTAATATTCATGATATACAGGGTGACTGGTGAATTAGTATCAATACTTAAGGACGTGATATTTGACGACCATATATGACCAAAAAAAAATACATATAACATAAATATTAATAAACTTCTAAGTAAAGTTAACCAAAAGTTATGTAATTAATTACGCGTCATGTGGACGCCCTAGCTGCGCTGACGACACAACACCGTTAGGTACATTTAGTTATCGCGCGGTACTTTCCCTACGTCCAAACGCCGCCGCGTGTTAACAGGGTAGCAGGCTACCTTTGATAAACAAGCATGATCCAATCCCCCTTCATACTTTAAACCTGGCTTAGAACAGGCAAAAATACCAAAATATTTCACTCGTTTAAGCAACAAATTTGTTGACTAGGTAAATGATATGAACTTGGGACAAAAATTAACTGTTTACCTATCTTGGTATTTCCGGCGTATTTAAAAATTGAATCATACTTATTTACAACGATTGTCAATCATTTAACTACCTATTTACCTACATAACTACACTAACCTTAATAAATGTTCAAAGTGAGCTCCTGCTCGTGTGATACACAGTTCGGCACGTTTACGCATATTGTCTTTCACACGCTTTAACACGAATGGGTCACTTTACTACTCACAGTACTCACATTATTCTGCATTTGTGTATTGATAAGCCATACCTAATTACTAATTACGGGTCACACTCACACACGAAACATTAGGTATACGCGTAAGATCGATCGCTAGGGGCGCGCGCGCGGGAAGATGGACGAACCTTACGGCGGCGCTCGCCCGACTAACCTACTAACCTACTAATACTAATAAGCCGCGGGGCAGGGGTTGCGGGGGGGCAAACACTACGCCGCACGCGCCGCGGAAATATGTCCACACTTTATTTATTTAAAGTAAATTTTTTGTAAATTTGGTCAAAAATTAAGTACCTATTTTTTTTACATAATTCGAATGAGAATCATGTACCGATTATGCTCCTAAAATATTGATCCTAATTCACCAGTCACCCTGTATATAAAAAATATTATCCTTTTTATAAAATGGATCATAGCCATACGCGGGATTACTTAGTTTTATTATACGAGTATGTACAGAGATTTAACTCTAGCTCAACTTAAGCAGCTGCAGCTTTATAAAATCGTATCGTCATAGTTAGAATGAAACAGTGTCCTGTACGTATGTATATTTATATAACAGGAACTAAGCTAACGAGATTAGACTAGGCCGATTAAAGCTTTAATGCAAGCATCGTATTTAATGTATTTGAAATGTTTGTTTTATTAATGAACATATTCATAGCTCATTTTCAGTCAATTAGTTATATGTTTTTAATGATACCACCAAGCTGGAATTGATGAAAATGCTGGATGCCATTCCCAAGGGAGACAGCCCGGTGTGCCTAAAGCCTTTCCTCCTCTTGGTTGATGCACATGTGGCAGAACACAGTGAAATTAGACACATACATAATTCCTCATAATCTTTTCCTTTACCGCCGGGCATGAGATAAATTATAAAAACAAATTAAGCAAAGGAAAATTCAGTGGTGCTTGCCCGGGTTTGAACCCAAGTTAAGATTTACGCGTTCTTATCACTGGGCCATCTCGGCTCGGAATTCAGTATTCTATTCAACTCTGGTGGAATTTCAGTGAAATTAGACACATGCAGGTTTCCTCACGATGTTTTCCTTCACCGTAAAGCACGAGATGAATTATAATCACAAATTAAGTGCATAAAAATTCAGTGGTGCTTGCCCGGGTTTGAACCCAAGTTAAGATTTACGCGTTCTTACCACTGGGCCATCTCGGCTAACGAAATTAATTCAACCTAATTAAATGTCAATTTAATCCATTTACGACTTGTTAACAACTTATATAATTAAATCTATTAATAAATACAAAGATTTTTTACAATAAATTTCGTAAAGTAATAGGAAAGAAAATTATAACTTCATCATTAGTACATACAATGTTGATTGGGAAATTTTAATCATAATGTTGTTATACTGTTACGTTTTGTTATTTATATTATCGTATTGATGCTATGTTGCCGGTTATATATTTTTTGAGACATAGTTTATAACATATTAACACATAACACTTTCCTCGTAAATAACAATTTCTCTATAATGATCATTATATATAATAGAAGCTATTTATGCATTACGCATAAGCATAACTAATTATACGCAAACAACCGATTTAATAACGACTCCTCAATCAGTTTATAGAAAGCGTGGATTATAATTGGTAAGGGGTACAAATTAGGATTTTCATCATTATCATCATCATCTCAGCCGAACGACGTCCACTGCTGGACAAAGGCCTCCCCCAAGGATTTCCATTTTGGCCGATCTTGCGCTGCCCGCGTCCAACGGCTTCCCGCGACTCTTTCTATATCGTCGGTCCACCTTGTAGGGTGCCTGCCCATTGAGGATTTTAAATGGGCTTAATATATTTCTTTAATTCTCCTGTTCTGCAGGCGAAACTGGCGTATTTTAAAAGAGGTTAAATCATAAATACAATAATGTGTCGGAATAAGCTCCGAACTCATCTCCTTGATAGTCCAGGAAAAATAGACTGACAGACTTGACTAAAGCAAACAAACACTTCAAATTTGAATATGTTACTCAATTGGCCTTAATGTTTATATTCGAATTTTCATCTCTCATCTCAACACATGACTCTTAACTTGCACATAAATTGTACGTTACACGTATTCAGTTTATTTACATTTATATTGAGCCACCCCGCTTTTGTTGCTATTTTTCTGAAATACCACAAACGTAATACCAAGTACCACGGCTTTAGCGTACATTGGAAGATGTCTATATCTTGCTGTGGACTACAATTGGCTGAATGATTATGATTATTTCCTAAACTATAACAGGGGCCGAATTCTACTAAACTATAACTATTACGATACGTTTCTGATTCAATTACGATCCAACTTTGACTATTCTATATTTATTCTAATCGGAACCGAACCGTCATAATTCAACCGAAACATCATAGTTAACATATACCGTTACGTCAAAACCAAACTTAATTGTCAAAGTTTTGCAAATAGTCGATAATTAAATTAAAGAATATGAAATCGTACAAACGGAAACGATCACGCTTCGATTCGATTGCGATAATTTGACAATTTGTTAGTAGAATTGGCCCTCAGGAAATGTTTGCAAGCGATGATATATTACTTTTTTTTGGTTATATTTAAAAGCAGCTCGGCGTTGATGGATAATTTATTTATATTAAAGCCAAATTACAAATAAAAATTAAAAATAGTTACTGTACAAATCGTGACCGCGAGGAATAGTGGCAAGAATGCTAGCAGCATTTCCTCTTTGAGTCGCAATTCTGATTCTCTGGGCGAAAAATGAACCAGCCCTCCATCACCAGTAGAGGCAATAAGACGGGGTGTAATATTTTTGATGAATCTTTTTGCCCTATTACTCCAAGGTCAAAGCGTTTCAACTGTTATTATTATTTTAACTATTACTTAAAGCATAACAAAATACATAATATACTAATTTTCTTTTAATATTTAGTTTACATGAAACTAAAAATATATATGTAGATAAAATGAAGTATAAAATTAGCAATCGAATGAGTGGAATGAATGTTCGTATCCGTCTCGTGGATGATGACAGGAAATTGCAAACGCGTGAGTATTGAACTCATTCAATCAGCATCACACGAGATGGACGGACGGAATTTTTTATTTATGATTAAAATGATATTATTTATGTAAACATCTGTACCGAAATCAAATATTGTTCGTTCAAGTACTCATGAAATAAATTTTAAATCATCACTAACAATTCAGAATGTAGTTTCTACTGTGTAGAACCGGCAAGATACTCAGTAGTTATTCTTTTCCGCCAATTTACTCAGGTATGTTTATTAAATACGATTAAGTGTAATGTTTATCTTTAATGAAAGTCAACGAATACTATGTATGTATCCAATACTGATATATAAATAATAAAACTAATAATCTTTTTAATCATTTATCAGAAAATATTATCCATAGAGCGGAGCAGCGTGTTGGAAAATCTCCGAAATATCGTAATAGAAAAAGAGGGCTTTGCCTGTGAGCGTAACATTTATAATCTGTTATTGTAAGTGATACAAAATGAAAATAATTCTAAGTTTCAAATAGTCAGATTGCTGTAAGAAAAAACATTTTATAATGATGTTATTCATAAAATGTATAAATATTTTGTACATTTTATGAATAACATCACTGAAGTTTTTGTTAGAAATATACAATGCTGGAAAAGGTCACATGGACTTTTATCTTTCGTAAAACGACGTCGCTCATTCGCGCAAAAATACCTCATAATGAAATGTGAAAACAGTAGCGACCGCGGAAGCAAAGCCTAGATCTGAATAGGGTTGCCACAGCCTAAAATGCAAAAGCCGGACTCGCTATTGAAATAGTCCGGAAATATTGTTTTTAGGTCATTTGTACTTTTTAAAAGTCGGAAATACGATTTTAAAGTTAGACAACTTTTAAAATGTAAAAGCGAGTCAATAATATTTGTATTGCCTCACTCATTCTCACTCATCTTTGCGTGTGATTTATCAAAGTCGAACATCCAGTTAAACAGGATACCTGACAACCCTAGCTCGGAAACTTTGAAAGAAGCTGGAAATATGAATTCCTCTCGTTAGTAAAATTTCAAGGTGACCTTATTACGAAACCAATTAAAAATGTTCCAGTTTAAGATATAAATTATATTCATTTAGCTGAATACGCTAAATTCTTATCATAGTATTAAAATACATATGTACGTCACTTTGTAATTATGCTTTATGCGGTTAAGAAATAAGACTTAAACTGTACATCAAGTATAAAGCAAAAAATAAATAAATGATTTTTGGATCGAGAAGAAAGGAATATGTTTTTAGGACCTTAAAACCGGTCAGAAGGTTTTAGACGGAATTTATAAAATCATAAACGTTAAAGCTTCAAAATACGCAAACTTATATGTAAGGAATAATTGAGAAAATCCCTAAGAAAAGAGGTCTTTCTTATCCTTGGTTAAATATATATCTTGGACATTTTTGTTATAAATTTATAGTAAGTCTTGTAATATTATTATTCTGTATTCTTATATTTTATGCTTTTCATAACGAATTAATACTAAAATGCAGATAAAAATACATTCACTGAGTTTTCTAATAAAACCTCTTTCGAAATATTTAAAAGAAAACTATTCGAGAACAATATACATGAAGATGGCATCCAGAGTCTTTCTTCGATCACGTCTATTGTATTCTATTGACAACCAAGAAAAACAATCGAAAGACGGAAAATGTTAAAATTCTTTTTTTCCTTTTTTAATTCTACTATTATTTCTTATAATTCTTCTTCTATCCAATTATATATACAGTTACAGTAAAAATGTATGTAAACTTTTTTAACGTGCTGTTGCCCGTTAATGTCCCAATGCTGGGCAAACCCCCCCTTTTTATTATAAACAATATTATTATTTATTTATTAAGGATCTCCAACAAAGGATACACACTTACGAGTACATTACATCGTAAAATAAAGTTTTAAAAATTTAATTATTACTAGGTACTAGTGTTCACACAATCAAAATTTAAGTTTTGAATTTGCATGTTTCGAACATAATTTTTTTTCTAATCGTATATCAATAAAAAAATTGGATTTTTTTTTATTGATAACACTAAAGATCATTAATAGCTATAAAAATAAACAGTTGTTAAACGGATGGAAAAAAGGCGCTAATTTCTTGTTTTATTACACAGTTTTGTCTCAAAAGACAGTATTTCAATTAAATTTAAAAGCATTTGCTAAATATGGATCACTTAATTTAATATATCTTTCTCTTCTCATCTCACTGTTTGGCAGGAATTCTTATTATCAGACAAACAAAATTAATAGCGACACGCTATCAAAATCAATTACTTTTGCTAAGTGCTGTTTGTGAAAATATTTTAATAATTTGTATAAAAGGTACAAGGTTATTAGACGAAAGTTCGACTTCAAGCAAAATTACCGAACGGAAAATAAGCGCATGTACAGAAAACTCAGTTTGATCAATAAGACTAGGTTATTTTAAAATAATAAGTTTTATTTAAATTTAGAGTCCCAGTCGCGACTTTGCCATCCATATGTTATTTTAAATAATATATTATTCCGCAAATTTGTGCATTTTTTTAATTAAAATAAATAATAGTTCATACGACGAGACGAAATTTTTCAATCCGAATCTCGCGAAAAGTATTAAAATAAAAACAAAACCTATAGACCTTAAATCTCAGTCCATTTCAATGGAAAAAATGTTATTTTAAAATAAACAAAACTCATTTTATTTCAATTGATATTTTGTCCTCATTAAAAAAAAAACTGATTGTACATTTTCGCCAAATAATAAACCCTGAAATATTTGGCATAATAATGACGTTCCTTTGTGTGCCTTGATCAGATTCTATTGAAACGAACTATAGGTATTTTACTGTGGTCAATTCCAAAAACACGTACAATATAACGTCTCTGGTCCATGTAATTCTGGTCGTGTCTATTGTTACAGTGCGAACGGTTGCGAGACTATTGGTTACAGTCGAGTGACCCACATGTGTGCAGTGCTAACCGAGGTCAGTCTTGACAGTCTGTGACATTTGATATATTGTACGATATTCTGTTTGAGGAAAGGCAATAAATTAGGAAGGAAATAAAATACTCACTCATTTTTAAAGATATGTTATTTCCATATACGTATATATTTTTAAAATATTGCAGAATTGAAAGTTTTGTACTTGTCATTCAAACTTTTGTAATGTCTCATACATTAAGTAGACTTAAACCACTTAAGTATAAAAAACTGATTAGATTCTATATTTACCTACACTACGAACGAATTTGCTTTGAACAAACAAATTTCCTACCCCGCTAAGAATTAGGACACATTCATCCCAAACAAACTATTCGAATATATAATAAAATCCCACATTAACCAATTAATAAAAGTTGCTGATGTTTAAAAATACATTAATAAATAAGGTACCACTATTATATAATAAAACATACCCTAATATAGTTATTTATTTATATGATTTACATATTATGCAAGTATATATTACGTCAACATTTTGTATTCGAAAATTCAATATAAATATGTACTCCAATTCCCATAAACATATTAGAACATGGTTCGCTTTTCTTGTTGAAGTTCTCAAGATTTCTTATTACCAATATCGAAACTTTGTACAACAATGCCTTAACAACTAGAGTAAAGTTTGGTGTGTTCGGTTTTCAGGATATGTGCGAAAAACGAACGACAGAAATTGCACATTTAATAAAAACTATGCTCGTATAACTCGTGTCGAGAAACCAAGGTAGCGAATGAAACGGCAATTGTATGGATTTTCTGTCAATATCCCTTATAATGTAAATCAGTATTTTTGAAACAATTAAAAAAGCATCCACCAGTCATTTTCATATTAAAATTATATTTGACGAGCCGGTTGGCGTAGTTGGTAGATGCTTGTCTTTCGCGCCGCAGGTCGTGGGTTCGATTCCCACCAAGGACAGACATTTGTGTGTATAAGCATGTCTGTTTGTCCTGAGTCTGGGTGTAATAATTTATATAAGTATGTATTTACAAAAGAAAAATAGTATATCAGTTGCCTGGTTTCCATAGTACAAGCTCTGCTTAATTAGGGATCAGATAGCCGTGTGTGAATAATGTCTCAGGATATTATTAGTATTATTATTATATTATTATAAGTAAATGGTCCAGCCATGCCATTCAGAGTTCTCAGTTTAACTGAGAGAACGCTTGGCTCGATATCAAGTTATCGTGAAAAATTCAAATTTCAAAATTCGATCTCTTTTAACGGTTACATAGTAGTAAAACTCAACGTGTAAACGAATAAAATAATAGAAAGTCTCTTATTAAAATAGTGATATGTCTTGAATTAAGTATGATAGTTATCGATAAATCTTTTAGAAACAAGGAACTATTTAAAGCTTCAGATCAGTTGATAAAAAACAATAATTGTCTTCATAATTCAATCGTCATTCATGTCATATCGAATATAACTATGTAATATATAACTGCCTCGTTGGACTAACTCATAAGGCTGCAGACATATGATAGGTTTAATTTCCGTATCAAAAATATCTCGGTAGCAGCAGTTCGCAGTTAAAAATTTAGCAGTTGACACTCCATGCATGTAATACCGTTAGTCCAATAGGATTATGACGGTAAAAGAATAAAAGTGCACATGTATTTGCGAACACTTGTTTACTGTGTGTATAACATATAATAATCTGCCTCTTTGGTCTCGTGTAAGGTCGTAGACCCGGAGGTCCTGGGTTCAAATCCCAGGTGGGACAATAAAATTTTATTAGGTTTTCTGTCGAAAATTCTCAACAGCAACCCGGAGTCTGGAAGTTGGAAGTGTGTGTCCTGCGCCTGAACTCTTTCCGGTCGTGGCGGATTGCCGTCCCATCGAATTATGAGAGTTAGGGAATAGATAGTGCTCAGTTGCAATTTGCGCACACACTTGTGCATTATAATATGACCTGCGTTGGCTATCTCTCTTGAGATTGGCCGCCGTGGCCGTTATCGGTCCGGAAGGTATTATTCAAGAGTCAGCACATCAAACACCCGTCATTTCAATACAATTTCATAATTACTACAAACGAGTTTTTCATCTGGTATAAATTATTACTATAACCGACACTAATTTTATTATAATATGTATTCAAATTCCTTATTGCTTATTGGAAATAAAAATACCCTGACCTGAGGAGAACCGGTGAAAGAAAAACAGAGGGTTTATATTCTTAAATTATTATAATTTTCAATATGATAAAGATACATCAATTCTAGAACTCACTTTTTGTATGACAAATTTTGGTATCATAACATTTTTTTATTTAGAGTAAATTTTAATTATACGCCAAAGTCGAGACTTGCAGCTTAATAACCATACAATATACATCTCTTAAATTTAACAATCGTCAATATAAATAACCGTTATGCAGTCAATATAAAACGTCGTCAATATACCGTTTCTTATAAAAACCACGATTTCTGAATATCGTAATACGTATTAAGAATTGATGACACAATTGATTAGTCGCACGTTCGTAATTACGGTATAAGAAATTAAGTGGATACATTGTTTGTTCGACAGGTGAAAGTTCGTGTGAACGAGGTATTTCTGTAACGAAACAGACACACAATATGGGAGCAATGTTCAATTGAGCTCAGCTTGTTTTATTATGGTTCATGTAACATATTCGAATGGATAATCGAATAGAAAATGTTAGCTACAAATATATTACTTTTGACTAGCTGTTCAATTTTCGTATTTTTTATATAGCTTTTTTACTCAAGGACTTTTAATAGACTTTTATGTTAAATTCGTTGGTCGTTATGTTATATAGTATATATATTTTTTCTGAATAAATCCGAAATTTAACGTCAAGATTTTTTCACATTGGACTGGTGGATGCGATTAATTTTATAAATAAATTGAATCAATTTTATAGTATCATTAGTTTTCTTTTACAACGAATCACGTATTAAATATGCCTTAATATGATTAAATTTTTAGAGGTGGTAGGGCTTTGTACCATCCACTCACAAGATATTCTACTGCAAAACAGCAGTACTTGGTATTGTTGTGATCCGATTTAAATCGTCCGCCTTCCTATTCTATAAACAAAAAAATTTAAGACAAATTGTTATTATAATAAGCCGTAGCAGTAAAAATATGTAATTGAACGTAGACTGCGGAGCAATTAACATGCGGATATAACTTCCAGTATGCGATGTGCATCCTCCCTCAATAAAGGAAATGCGTTTTACACGTTATGTAGGCATTGATGTACGTCGCGATTGTTATATCATTCATATTGCGTTATCGTAATTACTTCGAGATAAAAACATTTCTGGTTTAACATACGGGTAACATCTTAATATTACTAACGGAAATCATTCATTATAATAAAATGCATAATAATAATAATAATATCCTAGGACATTTTTCACACACGGTCATCTGATCCCAAATTAAGCTCGTACAAAGCTTGTGTTATGGAAACCAGACAACTGATATACTACATATAATACTTTTCTTTTGTAAATACATACTTATATAGATAATTACACCATTACATACATTACATTACATACATTACATTACATACATTTGCATACATAGATACATGTGATTGTGTGAAATTCGTGATAATATTTCATGTTGTGGATCAACTCCGAGTCGGAACGTACATATATCAAGTGCGGGTTCATCTCCGGGCAAGCCTCGAGTTGTCACGTATCACATTTTATTTGTGTTTATTAATTTAATTCTTTTCGTGCTCGGCAATGCAGGGAAAGGTCGTCACAATACGATGTCAATTGGCTGTGCAGCGTTGTGGTCTAAGCTTTATAATTACTTTCTTTAAATAATTAACAAAAGTGGAGGTAGTCGTAAATACCTAACAATTGGGTATTTACGAGCATTTGCTACACAATTACTTATAGAACATTTAATATTTTATGAATATGTAAATTTTATACAATCGTAATAAAAAATATTTTATGGAAGTATAAAATTGAAATGTATGTATTATATAAGCTCTCCAGCGATTCTTTGAAACATATCAATTATATATAATTGTGCTAGATAACAATAAAAGATGATTGAATCGTGATTTTTACCCATTATCTGAGTTTTCTGAACGTGCCAAGCACTAAGCGTCAAAAACACAATTGCAGGCATTTTTTTGTATACGTATAGATAAAATGAGATTATTTAGTTTTATTATTATGAAAAATGTAATGTAAAAATAAAACAATTATAGCACATTGACAAAATTTATAGATATTTTGTTTTATCGGTAATTAAGCTTCAAAAGACAGTGCCTACAGTTCTAAATTAAAATCATAAAATGTTAAACCTCTTTAGTCTTTTCAATAAGCTAATATATCCAGTCCCATATGCATTTTTCCGAAAACTTAATAATATTTTAAGACAAAAAAAAAATTAATGTAAAATGCATGTCGACTCGATCTCTATAAGAAATCAACAAACTCTGATTATCGTGTGAAGTTGCTCAACAAGTCGTAAAGATTACAATGCATCGTACGAGGCACTTGATTCGATAAACGCTCAACTAAATTATCTGACATCGTTCTCAGAGAAGTTGTTTTAGGAACGATTGAAACGACTCCAGCCGTCTATAGCATCGTGACAGACGTTCCGGGAATTATCTAGATAGACTCATGCTGTACGGGACAGCTTAGCTAATTATAGTGTCTCCGCGTTCCACACGCTTCTGAGCTTATAGGTTGTAGGGCATTTTACAGGCGGTGAGCTATTCGTATTTTGCTCTGAAGAATTCCGGGGTTATTGGCAATATCGTATCCGACAAGTTATACGCACGATAGAGCGTTGAGGATTTAAAAATTTAAACGAAATTCTATATTCAGAACTAAAAATTTCAAAAGCGTTTTTAAACATTAGCTGACACAGGTAATGCACTAATATTAAGTCACAAACTTCGATAACTAATAAGAAGTTCTTATTTATGATTGAAGGTCATAAAATACATATTTTTGAACACATTCAAAACATCAAATTCGGTTCATTGGTTTAGCCGTACATAACAAACGGACAGACGGATTTACTTCGTATTTATGATGTCAGTACAGATTACTTTCTTTTTCTGCACCAAATAAAGTACACATGTGGTAATTGGACACGAAGCCTAAAAAACACTTAGTTTTCTAGTGTGGCAATAAAAATAGGATGTGTTTAAAAAAAAATACATTTTCGGATGTGTCAAATAATTTTTAGTGATTTATGTATCACGGTTGATTGAGTGTTGCTATCTTTCTTGCCATCCACTATCGATTGTTGGCATCACATAAATTATATTTGCGTGTAAGGACGCGTGATTTATGTCTATGGAACGTAATATTTCTAGAATAACTTGATTTTTATGTTTCGCGGCAGATTAAAAAAAACAGGTATTACACTATAATTACTGGTTGTAACTAGTTTAAACTAGTACCATTCATTATGTATTCGAACACTTAGATTTTTTGTCGTATTTTATATGAAAAGTATTTTCAGAATAGATGAAAAAAAAATATTGCTTTAGACTTATATAACTTTTTTTTAACGAATATTTCCGTAAAAAAGGTTTATCGAAGAAGTACTTGTTTAAAATAAAGATATATAAACTCGTATAGAGAATACAAATATTTATTTTGATAAATTTGTCAAAATATTCGTTAAAAAAGCCTTGGAAGTTCCTAAAACTTTAGCAAATAACATTAAACCTTGCGTTTGACACAATAACGGAGGACAGTGTATAGAAAGGTCACGTCACAGATAATAAATGCTTTCTTCATGATAGATGTACGAGTGACAAATTTCAATAGTTGAACAAGAATAACATTATGTTGTATAATATATCAATAATAGTTTTCTCTTTGATGATTAATTGAAGAGAGAAAATGTTTGACGCTTTTGCCCTTGTTTAATTAATATTATGACTATTGTTGTTCTCGATAAAATATTTCTTCGCGTAAAAAAAGGGGATGGAAATTTTAGAAAATATTTTTTTTAATGCTGAAGATTTTTATTGATTTATTTATTGGCTGCCTCATTGATCTAGTCGAAGACTGACCTAGACCCCGAGATGCTGAGTTAAAAATCAAAACTGGAGTCTGGCCAATTGTTACCGAATTTTCCGTCGAGAAAAAATCTCCGTTGCAGTTCGAATTCGTAACTCGGAAAGCACGTAAAGCAGTTGGACATGAGCGTGATTGCCGGCATATGGGATGAGACTGAAACTCTATTATCTCAGTCTCATCCCATTTGCCAGTGTAACTGTGAATAGTTAGGGCTCGTGTCGACAGCGCAGCAGCAGCACTACCAGTGCGGTGGTTATACGGAGACGGTTCGGTGTCGTCGTGGTATCGTTTACATGGTTAAACGGTGCCGTCTACACGAGCCCTCATAGATTCTATATCATCACGCTAAGACCCAAGAGGCAATTTGAGGCGCAGAGCAGCTAGTAAAACTAATTATTTATTTCTTGTTAACAATATAAAGTAAAATTAATAACACTCCGGCTTAATGCAAGAATCACTTAACAAATTAATAATTCTATTACTTTCTTATGCATATATTAATTTTACAATAATTGACTGTCAAACAGCAAATATATTCTCAATAAATATATATTTATATACTAAAACTTTTAAATTACTATAAATAATATATTATTATTGTTTTCTTTACTTTATTTAAGTTTTGTTTATATTTTTTAAGATAATATATACATATAGTATTACAGTTCGACATTTAGAAAAATAGAATAAACGTATTCAGGTTTATAATTATCGTGAATAACTCTACCGTTTCTTAAGTTAACTATCATAAAACTTATAACAAGTAGGACGAAATTTGTATATTGTATAACCGGTTTATGAAGCGGCAGTGAGTATAACCAAATAGATGCAAAATTTATGAGAAAACCGCAGACATCCACATACATATATAGAATGCACTCAACTTGTTTTAAAATAAAAAAGGTAACCGCTTTTACATCCATTTATGTTAAACGTTAAGTTTTGGTTCCGGTATTTTAGAAAGTATTTTTTTTTTATCTTGACATCATTGTCCTTAACAGAAGCCGGTAAGAAAAGGAAATTAAATTGCGCCTACACCATCGTACTTCGAAAACAAAACATTAATTTGACGAAGTTATATGTATGTGTGGGTTACACTTTTTTTTTCAGCCTTTTGCCGTCCACTGCTGGACGAAAGCCATAGAACGCCAACCTTCCCGATCTTGGGCAGTCCGCATCCATCCCGCCATACCATACCCATACCTGCCACTTTTTTTAAATCGTCGGTCCAACATACCATAGGACGTCCTACACTACGTTTGCCTAAGCGTGGTCTCCCTTCTAACACGTGACGGCACAAATGGACCATATGAGGGTTATAGGTCAACTCTGTTATAGACTGACATTGTATGAAATTTTTACACAAAGTCAGTGTCCCTTACCACGAAATATAAGATATTATATATATATATATATATCTGTATTTAACGTCGCCAAAACCTTATCATCTCGATATCACCACTCCTTGAGGAGCGTGTGCAATATGGCGTGGAATCGCCTTCTCGTTGGACTTTCAATGTATTCAAATCACTATGACTATTTATCCTGTGTCAGATTACGTGCAGGCCAAGGAAAATTTTACTGACATGCATAATTACCTATTAGGTATATATACTTATAAAATCGTTTGACCTAATTGAAAAGAATTTCAGAAATTTCAACTTTAAGGGGGGAATTGCTTTCTGTAAATTTGTATGAATTTTACCAGTACATAGTCGAAACGATTTATATTTGAATTAGGTACTATAGCAAAAAACTGTTTTTCTTCACAAACAAAAACGTTGCAGTCAAATTCGCTTTTAAACTTTTAATAAACGCGCCGAAAAAAGTTTTACTACAAAAAGGTCTTAATTTTATCAAAATATCATTGAAATTTACCGTAAAAAGACGTCTCATTTTTATCCTTTTTATGACACATTCGATATTAACATTTTATTGGGCAATATTGAATCGTAAGAGAGGAACATAAATCGAATTTAACAGCGCCCAGTTATACCCGCGTATATTTTTCGTTTCAGCGCGGCTGTTACGAACGACATTCGTTCTTGTGCCACCGAAAATACGTGCGTTGCATCATCGACATCACGAATGCCCTTAATCACGCGAGCTACAAGGAAATTACTGAACTAAACTATTTACAAATATATCCACTTTGTGTAGAAATTTGCCCCTTTCCAAAACTTTTGCAAGAGAACTCTACATCAGAACTCATAACTATTAAGGATTCGCTCAAAATACTGAATAAAAATTATAAAAATAAAACTTTGCAATATAAGTACAATATTATGTCCATCTAGGATGTTTAAGTCTCAGGAGTTTTAGTAACAGTCTATAAATGTCCTTAGAGTTTAGACTATTACTTAACTGTTTATACATCCATAGACTATCTTTTTTTTTTAATTTAAAGAGAGTACTTTAAAGTATTATACACCAGATGTATGATTCTATCCTATTCATATAATATAAATATGCGTCAAATTTAACATTATGTTTAATTGGATAATTAATTCATCCAGATACAATAAAACTATAATTAATAATTATTATATGTTTAAATTTAATTGTAACATAAATTATGGAATATTATATTAATATACTATGTTAGAGTATTAGTTGTTAATTATTTTTAAATAAAATTGTATAATTATCGAAAAAAATCATATTTTTGTATTTAGTTGATACTTATTAAGTATAATATAATTTATATGGTCTTGTAATTTAATTTGAAAAATATATTTTGGTTTTAATATCAAGAAATAAAAAAAGAAGAAACTAAGGGCAATGTTTGGATCCTACACTAGGGAAAAATATGTTGTACTAGAATTATATCCTTAAAATAGCATGCCATGTTTTATAAGGTTTTAAAAGCTTTGTGAGTGTTAGTCAACAATACGGGTACCTGTTTGCTTATTTAAACGCTTAATATATATATTTTAATCAGTTATGTAGAATTTAGAAATTGAATGTATATTCGTGTGTGAATACGAGATATTATTGAAAATAACTTTTTAATTGCGAGTTTCATGAAGTTGTATAGATTTTCGTAAAATTATGTATTTTATATACTGTTTCTATTTTATATATAATAAATGTACTTACCATTATGATATATAACGTTAAATGCGATGCACCTTAAAAATACCACATGTAGCAGTCCAAAGAGATTGTAAATATTTTGAACATTTATTTAAACGCAAAAACACACGAATATATTATTATTTTCATTCATAAACATCAGAATCCGTATTCAAAACAATTAACAAAAAAAAATCAAAAAACCACATCAACGATGCACAAATGCACAGATACAGTAGTCAGTACAGTTGACAAATGACAGGCTGACAACTTATAAGTAAGATATTAACCGACAAATAATCAAGAGTACCAACTGCTACACAACTTGCAAGTATTAAATGTTTAGTAATCAGAAATTCCTATACTATTTGTAAAAATAACAAAATAAGTTTGATACATTTAACAATATATTAGATTCAGTCCGTTAATTAAAAAAATTATAAGTAAACATTAAGCTTTTTGTTATAATTATATCGTTTTATTCAAAGTGGGTTTGTGTTTACTTTAGTTTAAGTCCCAATAAATGGTATTTTATTTGTTATAAATATTTATGATGATTATTATTAATATTCAAGGTTTTAGTTATTTTCTGTATATTTAATTTTTAAGATGTGGCAGCACTAACTAATATGTCATCAGCCATCCATGATCCATTAAATATTTCACATTAAATAAAAAATAACAATCGTATTTTTGGGAAGATATATTTACTAAATTGTGAAATGTAACAATGAAAGAAATAAATTCTTTCTTCACAAGCTAAAATAAAAATGGAGGCTGATTCAACAACTTATGATAATAGCTCAAAATCACCCGATGACATTTGTTTACCATTTAATTCAAGTTCAGCGTAAGGTTCTAGTATTTTGATTGTGTTAATTACCCATATTTTTTTTATATATTTAAATTACTTCTATTACAGAGACCTAAAGCTTTATAAAAGTCTAATCAGTGATGTAGGGGATCGTAGCTTAGAAAGTCAGTTGGTAGGAAAGCTACAGTTGCTTGGGTTAATACCTCAAAATATAACTTGTCCTGAAAACAAATCAGATTGTAAAGTTGTATGTAAATCAGCGCGCGTTATTGACAGGTAATAATTACATATTAAAATGTAAATAAGTCACTTCAACTACCACCTAATTTAAAACTTAAAATTACCTAAAAATATTCTGTGTATTTTCTCCAGGGTTCAGTGGGCTTGTGAGGGATGTGGCAAGAAACAGCCAATTAGAACTGGTTCATTCTTCTTTAGACTGCAGTGTTCTATTCTGCAAGCCCTGCAGATAATATTTGCCTGGTGTGAGGATGCTGAAATAACAAGTGCTGCACAATTTTTTGGTAATAAAATAAAACTGAGACTTATTACAAAAGACATCGTTTTGTTTATGTGCTTGAACTTATTGTAAATATTTTATAAAATTAAATCGTTTTAATATATTATATTTATATTATACATATGGTACAATAAACAGTTAAATAATTTTTAATATTTTGTTCATGCTGTCCATTCAACATCATGGTAAGTTTCTGTCTTATTATTTCCAAAAAGTTTAATTAGCTATTAAATGTCTTCTTTCCAATGGGCAAATTATTATTATTATTATTAGCAAACTAAAAAAAAATATATCATATTTTTAAGAGGGCACTGTAATTGGCATAACTTTCATTTAAGTTTGCGGTTATGTGTTGGTTGCTGTGGTTGTTTTTAAATGAACTGAATAAAGAATACAAATTTTGTATTTATTAAATGTATTTATCAAACAAAATAATAATATTTATCTTTAAAATTTTAGATGTAAAGCCAAGAGTGGCTAGTTTTATCTATGATAGATTGGATGAATTATCAATTAATCAACTTCGGAAAAGCAAGTTAGGAGGGGAGAATGCAGTAGTTCTTACCGAGATGTATCCTGATTGCCTGAATAGACTGTCACCAGACACAACAGACCAAGCACATGTGCATCGAATATTGATGATTGCTGATACTAAAGTGAGTTGTAGTTTTATCTGACATTGTAATAGAAATTTGACATTTATATTCCTAAAATTATCATTTAACTTAGTTGTTAAATGATAATTATTATATATTTATATATTCCTAAAATTATCATTTAACTTAGTTGTTAAATGATAATTATAGGAATATTGTTGTTTTCATTGATAAATTTATTACAAATTGAAACAATATGCTTTGATCAAGATATTATGAAAGAATTTATGCTTTGTGATTTTCAGCATATCCCTACACGATACAAGCTACATGTTATTCAAAATGATCTAAAAAAACTGCAGGATAGTACCAACAATGAGCAGGTAAATTTAAAGTATAGAAATATCTTTTAAATATAATTACCTATGTGGATTGCTACTAATAAATTACAAATTATTATTATTTTTCAGTCTCTTAAAGAAGAAATAAAGCAAGTATTAGCAAATGTATCGGAACCACAGTCAATGCTAGTTACTGGTAACAATGTTCCATTCATTGATGGGACTGTATCTCTACAGCAGCTGATTCAGCATTGTGACGTTGATATGCAACACTTTCGTAAGTAATAAATTAAATTATAATGTGACATTATTTTCAAGGAACAAAGACAATCCATGGTTTTTTAAATTAGTAAAAAAGTAAATAGTGTTATTAGTTATTTAACAAAAATGGTATATTTAGACTAGATCTTGTTGATCTAGTTTTTAATTTTTACAGATGAAATGTCTCGCTGTGGAAACTTATTTGTTAGTTTTACATTTTTATGATTTGACTTTACTGCTGTGAAGTTTAATTAGGTGAACTTAAAAGGTTGCAGACTTGGAGGTCCCACTTTTAAGGGATCTTGTATTGTTTTTTTTTACTGATAGATAAACAAAAAAATGTAATAATGATTATTATTTTCCTCAGTGAGTTCCCGTATATGGAATCAGGCGTTAACATTGTGCTCTGCTTCCCGCGAGCTGTGCTCGGGCGCGGCCGCAGCCGCCTGTGTCGCGCCGCTGCAGCGCTACCTCGACGCGGCGCTGTACCGCCTGCGACACACGGACCACTTCTACGAGCACACGCTACGTGCGCTCGCCGGTGACGTCACTCACACTCATTCATCCTAGTACCATCTGCTGACATCACCACTTAAGCTATGGTGCCATGGTGGAATATCGACGTCTAATGATTTCATCATTAAGTCTGCACCTGTACATTAGTTTCAGAACTTATAGTCAACTCAGTAATTAATATTCTTGATTCAGTCCATTAAGTCAAATTAATTTCTGAATATTATTGATTTTAATTAACTTAACATAGTGTCAATGTACAAGATATTTAATAATAGTACATATATAAAGAAGTCGCACAAATAACGGTATTTTGTATAATTGCCTTAAGAAAAATATTAATTATAATAAGTTGTAACGTATTTCAAAACTAGTGTTAAGAAATAAGAGATAAAATGTTGTGTTATGTGTAAAGTTAATTTGTTTAATACCAAAAATAATTTGATTGTTACATATCTTTTGTCTATTTAATTAATTGTGACAATAAGGAAATCTATTATTTTTTATGAAATATGAATCATAAGTTATGTTATGTGAACTAATTAGAAATATGAATGTTAAACAATATTATTTATTGTTTAATTATGATTAACGTTAAAAATGGTGAAGTGGAGTCGCTGATCAACTGCCATGTGCTGAGTACCAGCCATCTACAATTTTTTCTACCACAAAACACGACTGTGTTGCTATATTATGGTTTAATCCACCACGGGTTAGCCAGTGTTTTAAAGCGCATATCATGCATATGCGGAAACCAATGTTTGTTTTTAAAATTTATTTCCTAAAAATTGCTAAATTATGTATAATAATGAAAGCAAATGAAGTTTCTAGTGGTTATATTATTGGAAGTTCTGCCTTCCTTATTTGTATTGTGAATTAAGAAGTGCCTTGAAATGTGTGTCTTCCTAAGTGTTGTGTGTGCCTTAAACTGTTTTACTATTGAAAAGTTGATATTATTCGTGATATTATGTTGTTCAAATGTTATTCAATTCAAACATTTTTTTTTTTTCATAATTTTTATTTCATTGGGAGAGAAATACCCTATTATTTTGTTATATGGAATTATCATACATAATATTTCCCACCCATCTACATACTTGTATGTAGATGGGTGGGATATGGATGTATTTAAGGCCAAATAAATAAAACATGAACTGTATATACATACAAGAAATGAAACTAATTTTATCTGATTGAATTTGCTGGTCTTACAATTTTAATTAAATTGCTTTGGTTTTGTTTTTTTTTTTAAGTTTATTTTTTTTTCTAAAGTATTCTTACCACAGTTACTCAGTAATTGATAAGTATCGCACAGGATTGTCTTCCTTATGACGTAGATATTATTGAAATAAGGTCATTAATTTGTTATAATGTCAATATATATTATGTTTTTAATTTTAGTTAAAACAATAGTATTTTGTATCAAGGTTTTCTAGTTAACTTATATATATATAAATAGCATATAACGATGGCGCATATTTTTAAATGTTTTTTTTTTTTTTTACTTTCGTTCGATTAAAATTTGACTATGTAATAAGAATCTGACATGGGATTTTTTTTTTTATTATGAAATTAATCTTGATCGAGATATTGTGTTAATAAAATGGTATGTTATGAAATTTATTGGTTTTATTTGATATTACATGTTTTCTCAAAGTATATTTTTTTAATTAGCTGACGCGCCTATATGCCACTTTCTGGTAAGTGATCGCTAGCGGCTACTACATTGGCGTTGTAAGAGATAATAACAAGTATATATATACATTCCTGATATTGCTAATGCGTCGTCAACCTTGGGAATATAGATATTATGTGACTGTAGTTACACTGACTCACCCTATAAACTGGCTTACCAATTTTCCATTTCTGTTATCACTATATCTATTGCCGCGAGTGATGTAACAACACAAGGCGGTAATTATAATAAAATATTTTAGTAAACATAATTAATTTATTCTTCTACAAAAAAAAAATCTACATTAAATACTTAAAAAAGAGTCTTCTTTTAAGTAAAATAATGTGCCATACTACGTAACAAATGCAACAACATATCGGAGTATACACATAAATGTTAACAGTTTGACTTATATGTAAAATTTTTTTTTCGTAGGTACTCACTGTTTGTGTCATACAGAATGTATTATTCGATGACTCGAAACTAAGGCTGAGATGTCATAAATGTTACAATGAGTAAAATAGGTGAATTTCGAAGGTCGAGGGGTCAAATCTGAATTTGAAACTGAACAACATTTTTATTTTTACAAAAATCATAAAGAGTTCGTTTCGATTACGGTAATGTAAATAATTTAACCACTGATTCATAAATAGTATGCACATCATCATCATATCATCATTATCCAATCATATAGGTATGGTTAAATGATATACTTTTGTAAGTTGGTTAAAGGTATTTTTTTCCACATCATCCGCTTTTGTTACCGGGATTATAATTTTAATTTTTAATTTGATGGATATAAAGACCATTGGATAATAAAAAAGATACATTAATATTACATTAAGATACATTTTTTGCTAAACCATGTAGTTTTAGAGTTTTGCTAAAAGTACACGCCCCCTTGAGAAATCATTCAACATGATAATTTCAAATTTTTTTTTTTTTTTTTTATATTTGCCGGGAGGGCAAATGACTCTACTCCACCTGATGTTAAGTGGTAGTAGAGTCCAAACGCGAGGACGGCCAATACAGTCAGGAAGAACGTTCTGCACTAGCCGCCCCCGCCTTGCCGGCCCGCAAGATGCCTCTTCACGCCTCGTTTGAAGGAACCCGGGTCGTAAGAGGAGGGGAATACGTGAGCTGGTAAGGAATTCCATTTTTTTGAAGTGCGACAAAGAAAGGAGTTGCCAAATTTCTTTGTGCGCGATGGAATTGATGTCACTGTTAGTCGGTGACATCTAGAGCCAGCACGCGTAGACTTGTGAAGGAAGGGGGAAGTAGGAATAAGGGAGAATAATTCCTCGGAACACTCGCCGTGATACAGTCGATAGAAAGCGCTCAGCGCTGCTATCTCTCGACGCAATTGTAAAGGCTCAAGGGTGTTAGTGACCTTTACGTCGCCAATAATGCGGACCGCACGTCGCTGCAACCGATCCAAGGCCTCAAATAGGTACTTAGCGGAGCCATCCCAAAGGTGCGAGCAATACTCAACGCAAGACCGTACCTGTGTTTTGTACAGCAGGCACAGTTGTTGTGGCGTGAAAAAACGCCGCACCTTGTTCAGAACTCCGAGTTTCCGTGAGGCTGTTTTTATCACAGCCTCGATGTAATCCCTTGGACTAAGGTCGCAGCGAACGTCCATCCCCAGCATGGCGATTTTGCTATGTATCACCAGCGGAGTGCCACAGAGGGAGGGAAGAGGGGAAAATGGTGACTTTTTTGCTGTGAGAGCGCATACCTGTGTTTTCTTGGCATTGAACTCAACAAGATTATCTGAGCCCCATTTGGCGATAAGCTCTAACGTCCTATTGAGTTCAATGACAAGATCCTCCCGCCTCTCCCTAATTTCCGCTCGCCCAGCCACTGCGCGTCCGTGGTATCCACCATGCACTGTACTATCGTCTGCATAGCAATGAATGTTCCCGAGAGAGAGCATATCATTGATATGCAAAAGAAACAGAGTGGGAGATAGCACAGATCCCTGGGGGACCCCAGCATTCACTACATAGAATTGTGAAGCGCAACCATCAACTAAAACACGAAGGCTGCGCTTGTGTAGGAAGCTGGCAATCCAGGTGCAAAGCTGGGCAGGCAGACCATATGCCGGCAGCTTGGAGAGAAGACTTCTGTGCCAGACCCTGTCGAAAGCCTTGGAGATATCGAGGCTGACAGCCAACGATTCCCCATGCTTGTCGATAGCTTCACCCCAGAGGTGTGTTACGTACGCTAGAAGATCACCTGTAGACCGTTTTGGTCGAAATCCGTACTGACGATCATTAATTAAACAGTGATCTTCTAGGTAATGGATCAGTTGGTTGTTAACAATCCGTTCCATCACCTTACAAAGTACTGAGGTGATAGCTATTGGCCGATAATTTGCCGGGTCAGACCGATCCCCTTTTTTGGGAACCGCTTGCACATTAGCTCTTCTCCAAGCCTCCGGCACACATCCCGAAGAAAGAGACAGTTGGAACAGGCGCGTTAACACGGGAGACAGCTCCGCCGCACACTTCTTCAGCACTATGGCTGGTATTCCATCGGGACCGCTAGCTTTCCGTACATCAAGTGATTGCAGCTCCGCACGCACATCATGCTGCCTGATTTTGATGTCAGGCATCGTGTGGCCACAAGAAGGTATTATTGGTGGCAGAGCATTACAATCATCGATGACGGAGTTGTTGGCAAAGAGTTTAGCCAGTAAATCAGCTTTCTCTTGCGGACTGTGAGCTAGCGATCCGTCCGGACTTCTGAGCGGTGGCAGCGAAGGTTGGCAGAAATTGTTTTGCACAGACTTGGTCAGACGCCAGAAGCTACGGGAGCCCCTAGGATGTGAAATAAGGTCTTGACCAATCTGTACAATGCGCAGTGCATCCGCTCTCGTGTAAGCCTTCCTACAGGACTTGGAGTTCTTATTGTAAATTGCTTTCAGTGAGTCAATGTTAGATGCCCCGCTAATGCAGCCATTGATCCACTCGCGATATGCCGCCTGCTTAGATGATACAGCGTCGGCACATTCGCGAGTGAACCAACGGTTACGCGCACCCCTACTGTCGAGATCTGAGCTAGGAATGTAGTATTCCATTCCTAACATGATCTCGCCAGCAACAGCAGCGGCACTAGCTGTCGGGTCATTCCCACTGAAGCAACGTTCCTTCCAAGGGACTGACGCATAGTAATCGCGCATACCGTCCCAATCTGCTGACTTGTAGTGCCAAACGCGCCGTTTGCAAACCGTTGGTGGCGGCAGCTTGGCCTGTGGCACTTTGGTAGATATGAGGCTGTGATCCGAAGAACCAAGTGGAGCTTGAACCACAACCTGATATTCTACCGGTTGAGAAGTCAGCAGAAGGTCCAGCAGAGAAGGCGCTTGCCCATCAAAGTCTGGGATCCTGGTGGGCTGATCAACCAGTTGGGTCAAGTCATGTGTGAGAGCAAAAGCATGAGCAGTCCTTCCAGCATGGTCAGTTTTGAGGGATTTCAACCATGATTCATGGTGAGCATTAAAATCCCCCAAAAACACCAATTCCGCGTTAGGAAACTGCTCTTGCGCAGCATCTGCCACCCGACTAAGATGGTCAAATAGTCGGCTTGTCTCCAAGTCACCATTGTGGGATCTGTAGAGGCACACGTAGACCCGACTCTGACGAACCAGATCCACACGCACCACCAACATGGAGAAGGAGGGGTCCTCCAAGCAGCGCAATCGGTGACAGCAAACATCCGTCCTGACGAACAAGCATACTCCGGCTTTCGCTTTGAAGGATTCTTCAAGCATGTAGCCGGGATAATTAAGGTAGCTGGTATCGGCAGGACGGAGTATTTGTGTCTCCGTGAGAAACAACATTGCTGGCCGTGCTGTCTCGAGATGATGGTGGACAGCGTTGAGGTTAGCGTGGAGTCCACGGATGTTAGTGAACTCGACCTCAAACAGCGTGGCTATGGTGGGGGTGTGCACCGCTGTACGACCGTTATTCCTGTTTTGATGCGCTACCATTAGGGAAAAAGAATGGAAAAGAGACGTGAAGCGAGCGACGTATTGCCACGATAGGGGTGGGCAAAGTGTGGAGGCGTGCTTCCCCAAGTGTTTGCCAAAAGGGAAACTACACTGACCCGCCGGACGGAAGGGCCCCCGAACCCCCCCGGAAGTGGCCGCCGGGACCCCACCTTCCGGTCACCAACCGGCACGACGGTCCACCCCGAGATTATGCGTGGCCTGGTGGGGCAGCCTCGCGTGCTGGTTAGGCACGCTCGGGCCCCTGTACTATGCCACGGGCGGCCAGCGGAATAGCCGTTTCTTCGGGTCTCCCTGTCCGGCAGGGCAATACAGTTTCCCCCGGCATTGGTTCAGCAGCCGTCTCCACTGGACCAACACCCATCGCGGCAATGCTCGCTCGGGCACTGGCTGTACGCTGGCTGACCTCGAAACGCGGCTGCAAGCCACTTCACGAGTTTTTCACCATGCGTACGGTGGTAACAAGCCAGGCGGATGTTTATCATCCTACCACCAGATGATATCCCTTAGTCGCCTCTTACGACACCCATGGGAGAGGGGCAGTGAAATGTATTCTTTCTCCGTCACTGCACGGATGAAAAAAGTCTGACTTATACCCAAGCACACCGATCGGTGATGAAGCAGCTTGAAGGAATATAAGCTCCAAATCTTTTTCTTTAACTGTGAAGGAGCGAAAAATTTGTCCTTGACGCATTTTATTTTTACTTGTTTCAGAACATCTAGTAGTTATCTAATTAAAAGACGTTTTCAATAAAAGTTGTATTCCATTGTTAGAAGATGACCTTTCGATGTAAATAGCAAGCTTTCAAAAGGCTCAAAGCCAGGCACCTCGATGTGGGTCACGCGGTCCCGTTTACAAACCTACATTAAAATACCTGTAAGTGGACGGTCTCAAGCTATTAAAAGACTTAGTTTATTCGACCGAAATGAAAACCTGCTATGGAAATACGAAAGTATAACATTCTCTTCTTTATTATTATTAAATTATGTTTAATTTTAGTCTCTTCAATTGATTTAAGCTCTCAAATATCTTGTGTTCTAACGCAATGTTTAGGTATCCTGTATCCATACCTACTCGGTACTGTAACTATCAAGTCAATTATTTGTGATGATAATTTTATTTATTACCCATGATTTGTGTTTTATGAATTCTAGTTCCACACAGCTAAAGACGTTTGTCTTTTGTTGTAAAGTAGAGTTTTTGTTTAGTTAAACTCACAGGATATTTTTTTTATGATTCCCATTTATTGTATTTTTGAATACAAAAATACTTTTTAATTGTCTACCACACACAAAAAACTATAAGTAATTAAGAAATTATCGTACCTAATAAGGTCCTAGACCTAATATGATGAGATATTCACATTCAAAGCCAACCCACAAACCCCGAAAGTAAAAAAAAGTAAGGGATTTATTGCAACTAAACAAAACATTTAACAAAATTGATCTTTGAATAGACGTGACAAATAATCCAAAACAAATGTTTTACGATTTACCGTTTGCACTGTACAGTTAAGAGCCGATCAGCGCCAGCGCATCGCAACAGGTTGTTCGAGTCAATATTATCTGTGACAAACTATTTGTTTTAATGTTAGATCAATGCACTTTTCTTAATTATTTTATTTATTCAAGTGATATTTTAATTGAAAATTGCTTTCGATTTAGAATTTAGAAGTATATAACATAATGATAATAAAACTAGATAAATACTTAAGTATTACTGGATAAAAATGAAACTAGTTTAATGTACTTTCTTATTTATGAGTTATCATGTAAAAATATTCAGTACCTATTTTTTTCCTGAAATATTTTTCGTAACATTAAATTGTTTATGAGTTATAGTGCAATACTCGCCGGCTTTATTTATTGTGATCGGGTTTTGCAGCTTAATGCATGTTAATAATTACACAAACTTAATTAATGCTTAATAGCTTCTAAGTATACATAAATGAACTTCTAGAAAATCGTTCCGTTTCTAAATATATTGTATCCTATACAACCACATGTACTTATGTATATAACGGCCTACATAGCGTTTTATTAATTCCAGTTTAAGTTAACTGGGTGGTGTGGTAAGACCGCGTGTGTACCGCTATCTCGGCAAATAAATAAAAGATGCAGTGGAGAGTGGATACAAAGTGAGCTCCGCTAGCGAAGCCGTGTCTCAGTTCCTTTGCAGACGACAAGCGAGATGGTCAACTACAAACGGGTGGTATGCGAGGTGGCAGTGTTGCTGGTGGTGCTATCAGTCACTACCGCGGCTCCAGCCCCTGATTGCACTCATGCGCATTATGATCAACGGCAGAATGGAACAGAAAACTATCGCTTAAACATTGACGGTGTCGTTATCGCAGTGGCACCAGCGGAGTCACTCCTTGAAGCAGCCTCAGACCTAAGTGACTATTTCGATATGGCGAGCATAGACGTGTTACTAAAACCGAGTACTGAAAGCCCATCTTCAAAACCCGAAGAAAGTATTAAGCCTGGTGCTGAAAAGCCCTTAAGTGACGTCAGCCTCAATTCAGATTTGACTGCCCAGAAAAAAGATGCATCAGTTAGGAAACAGGAGAAAGCTCAAAGGTACTTCTTTTAATATAACATATTAAAGATCACAGGACTATTTATTTCTTTAAAAAATGTTAATACATAATGTGAAAATTTAAAAATAGGACGAAGATTAATAAATTTTAATCTTCATTATTTTATATTCTAATAAAAGTCATGTTGTCGTTGATGAATTGTTTATGACATAAGATCGATAATACTTTACACTTACTACGTATCAAGCACAAACGATAAAAACAAAAAATAATATGATATATTAACTGTATTAATTTGACAAATGTTTTTTTTCAGACTGAAACACCGCCTGGCAAATGCTATAATACCATTGCTCCGAAGAACACGCCATCAATAAAGTGACCATGTTAAAAATCAGCAATAATATTAAGGCTACAAGTGATCTGCAAAGTGCATTTACTTATAAATAATTTAGCTCTAAGTTGTAAGATTGTATGTGAATTGTTTCGTTGAAAATAAATGATAATTTTTTATTGAAAAATCCCTAAATTGGTATAATTATTTTTAATATAATTGCGGAAAAATAAGACATTAGTGTTATTTAATTGTAGAAAATATGCCCTTATTTATGTAGCTCCATATTAGTTATTATTTCTTCCTTCTGAAGTATCTTTAATAAGTAGTTCTTTAATGAAAATATGACTATAATATCAACACAACAATAAAACAAGATTAATAACTTCTAGCGTTTTATTAATGTAATTTTTTTTGCGTTGGATATTGTTTGAATATGGCTTTACGAAATAATGGGCGACCGCTAATTATTAAAATAAGACTCCAAATCTAACAAGTGTATTTTATCGTATATGTTTGTTTTTCTTATGATTCACGAACTATTACTTTTATTATATGCACCAGACAGACGGATTTTGTTAGCTTTTTATTGTGTGTTTTTAAATCGCTCGAAAGTATTACAAATTGCTCAAAAAAATTACGAAAAAAAATATCCCCTTGTTGCAAAAACTTTTTTAAGCCTAAAGTATTAGCACAAGGTATAATTTATCTAAAAATATTCTATTTATGTACCTATGTACGTATTTATTTATGTACATAAATTTATATACTTAAACAAGTAAAAAAGCTTTTGTTTTTAAACATCCATCTATCAATTCTGGTAACAAATTGTTACTTTATCTCGATCGAATTGAAACGTAATCGTTGCTGCTTAACCATTTTCCTATTCTACTAACACAGCGATGTGTTTTATTGCAGTTTGGTCGAAGTTGGAACGGAATCGAATCGGGTACGTATCGTTACCGTTATAAATTAGTAGAATTGGTTTATGTATATATAATAATCAATATGTCTGTAAATATACAAGTACACTTGTTAATTATTATTAAATACACATAATAATTATATGCATCTGAAATGACGCTACGGAAAAATCAGAGCATGTTTTATAATTGGTTTGAAATTACATATCTTTATCTTTCCTAATATTATAAATGCGAAAATACTTTACTGGTGGTTGGGCTTTGTGCAAGCTCGTCTGGGTAGGTACCACCCACTCATCAGATATTCTACCGCAAAACAGCAGTATTTAGTATTGTTGTGTTCCGGTTTGAAGGGTAAGTGAGCCAGTGTAATTACAGGCACAAGGGACATAAAATCTTAGGTCCTAAGGTTGGTGGCGCATTGGCGATGTAAGCGATGGCTAACATTTCTTACAGTGCCAATGTCTAAGGGCGTATGGTGACCACATACCATCAGGTGGCCCATACGCTCGTCCGCCTTCCTATTCTATAAAAAAAAATCTATCAGTCTGTCTTTTTGCCTCTCAGTTACGCTATCACGGCTAAACCACTTTTAATGAACTTTGGTATGAAGCAAGAATCCAGAGAAAAGACGTAGGCCACTTTTTATAAGTAATACCTAATGGCCTCCCCGGTCGGCCCCTACCACGCGGATGTGTATATTATCTTTTATTAGTACTAAGATGCATTTTAAGTGGGCATTTAAGTTGAATCTAAAGCCCTATTATAATATCCTGGACTTATAAAATCAGCAATAACTATTTATTAAAACTTGATATTGGACTTATAATTATGATAAAAACAAATAACATTTGCAAAAAATTTCAATGCGCAATTCTGACATAGGTTTACTTTTCTTGTTTTTTCATTTAAACAATTATTAAAAAAGTAACAAAAATAAAAAATAATGCGCGGATTTCACAAATTCTGTATAGGCTTCTCTTTTCACAATATTTCTGTACATTGTATTTTTTTATTTATTTCTTTAAACGAAATGACCTACTGCTGTCGCTCATGAATGATAAAGATAATAGACGCGAAAGTTCATTAAAAACTTACAAGCTTTCACTGGCTAATAGGATGCAGACAAAATTATTATAAAAGAGGACATTGACATGTATATTCTAGAAATTTGTTTCGGCCTTTTATAAAATCGAAATTATAAGTATTTAAATTTTATCAATTCGTTTTACAATTTCTAATATCATAAATACAAAAGTCTCCTTTACTTTTAACGAGGTTAATGCTGCTACACTGTTCTACGGCGGGCTCTTGGATACACATGCATATGCTTGCATATTTGATTTTTCACACATCAAAGTTAAAAATAAACTATTATATATTCAATGGCTTGTCTGATCAAAAAAGCACAAAATTTTCGCAATAGAAAAATATTATGAAATGTCCTCTAATGTTTACATTTTTCTGATTTATACTCGTAATGCTATAAGTAATTGAGACAAATACTAGATAACTAATTATATACACAAATAATCCAGAGTTGTTTTTAGGGATCTTTTGTATAGCCCTTTCTTTTCGTTTTCATAACGATGAAAAGCTTTTGGCGCTTACTACATTTTCTTTCCGCGAAAAACCTACTGTCATTATTAAAAACACCTGTCGCATGTCGACCATACTTCAAACGTATATTTGTTTCGTAACTAAATTGCGGTTGTTGCGACTGTTTTAAAAACCAAAAATATACAATACAAATCCTTAGATACAATACTTATTATTGTAAATTACCAATAATATTAAATGTTAAAACCTTAATAATTTTTACAATTTGACTGATTTAAATGATACTGGATGTATTTGTGGCATTGGAATCGATACATAATCGGTACTTAGAAATTCAAAAGACATACATACATTAGTATAGTTTGATATGTTTAATATTAAATGCTCGTTGTGAACTAAACTTGACCCTATAACCTGTCATAATGTAAAATTTTCATTTCAATCGAATTAAAATAGTCGTATTCTGGGTTAGGAGATTATTAGCAACAAACTCTATAAGTGTTATTATGACCTGCTTTGCTGATAGCTTTAAGATTCACTGACGTACAAATATGTAAAGTTAAGTTCAACTTTTTTTAAATTATTTTACTACTGCTTTGCTAAATATATTTTTGATGAATATATTAATTTATTAAATAAAAACTGCTAAACCAATATAATATATAAAACGTATACGAGAAGCATGAAGATGATTATATTAGCTGCGCTTCGCAGTTACTCTCGCTTTAAATTTAGGCTATTAATATAACAAGCGTGATATTAATGTTTTTGTTAAGATTTTTTTTTATTAATAAATTCCAGCAAAGGATACACACTTAGTACTCGTAAGTGTGTATCCTTACCTACATACTTCTAAAACATTAAATAAAAATTACATTGTACATTATATAAAAAATAGATGTATTAATATTGTAGATTACTACGGACTGTTTAAAATTCTATGTTAATTTAAAATTCTTGGTTTCAATGCACAGTTAATATCGGCTCTTAGTTATCGAAGTAAACGTTAGTATAGATCTTAGTGTAACGGTACACAGAACTGTAGGATTACAGGCTTGCAGGTAACTGCTCCGAGAATAATTTGTCCGTCTATATTACTTATTCCATAGTTGTGATAGTGAGCAATTTGCGCGTGCGCAGTTTAAAGGAAACTCGGTTATCATATCGATGACCTGCGGTCACTGTCAGAGGTGACACACTGACAGCGACTCCATTATACATGACGATACGTTTATATCAAGAAAACGTTGCAATCAAATAAAAAAATGTATTGTTTTATTTTTATCTATAAATATCTACCTCATTGCATTATTACTGTATTTTAATTATCTTGTTTTATTATTTTTATACGTGTAATAATTTCGTATTGTCTTATATTATATTTTATGCACAATCTACATTTATCCACTGGCCCACTGGCTTGCAATCAGCTGTAAGTGTCACACGTGCTATATGTAAAACTAAAAGCGTTCGTGCCGTTTTAACCGTTACAATGTACTCGATTCATCTCGCGACTGGTTCGCGGGTGCTCAGTTAAAGGAACGCGAGAAATGACAGCGTCCAGTCGCCAAACACGAGGTGGATTAGACGCACGCGCATGTACGATGCTGTTATTCTTCGCATGCCTGTTGGCCGCCGCGGCCGCCGCGCCAACTTACGATCAACGACAGGATGGCGACTTTAACGTTCAAACAGACGTACAGAATGTCGTCTTACTCATCGGCTTACCAAAAAAGTTACCTTTCGGTAACGTTCTTGGCTATTTTCTAAGAAATTCAAAGAGAGGAAATGAAAATATCCAAGCACAGGACAGGTCTGATAATCATGTTATGGAAGCCTTCGTGGAACCAAGCACACCATATCGAGTAGAAATCGGTTCCGAAAGTGAGAGATCGGTGGAAGGTGATAGTGGTAGCAGCCGTGATGGGGAGGTAGTTATAGCAGGTCGGCGGCGTTTCGAAACAGAATCACAACACCAAGAAGATGAAATGAAGCTCATAGGTGCAACGGAGCAGTGTGGCCCAGAACGTGAAAGAGATCCAGTGACTCTAACATGCCGTTTCCGCGAATCAGTTCAAGAAAAGGCGCCTGAAGTAGTTTCTGTAACAGCGTAACTTTATTCCGTCTAATTACATATACGTATTTATATTATAAGTTAAATTATTTGCCGCTATTTGTGATTAATTGTAAATTATTTTTATTATAATATATTAAGCTTAATTAAAAAAAAATGTTTCTCTTATTCTGAATTATTATTTTAATTAATCAGAATTAAAAAATATTATTAGATATAAAAATACATATTGGCCATTACTTTTCACGTATGTATTCATTTTATTCAGTAATTATAATACAAAATTCGTATGTACATAATGAACTATATAATTAGAAATGTCAATATTACAACAAAACCAGAGACAATTGCTATTTAAATAATTTAAAATATATATAATAATTATGTCCTAAAACTTTTATCTAAATCACAAAGTTCAACAGAAATAACTGACGCAGTTAAATCTATTATTAGCTTATCATCACGTTCGTTTGTTCATTTGGTATTATTAGAATGACACTATCAATATAAAGATCAATACACTGTATTTTCATCTAAAATTAAGAATATTCCTAGCAAAGATCCTGTGTTGCTAGGATTAGATGAGAACAGAGGTGCTCTTCGCGCTCTTCCCCATAAATATCCCATAAATATTTTTTCCAAAAAAAAGAAAGAATAAACCAGTAAGTTATATTCCTGTGGCCCGATTCAGGTCCTCGGCTACTTATGTATGTGAAATTACATAACGATCAAATCAGTGGTTTAGTCGCGATAAGGTAACAGACAGACCGAATGACTTTCACATTTTTAATGTTAGCATAAATATCAAGATACATTTCATTTTATATGATGCAGACCACCTTCGGTGATAGTAAAACGGCAAAAAAATGGGCAAGATCATTTGTGTGTATTATTAGTTGTCATCCTATATAATAGTAACTAATAATTAAAATTTATAAATAAAGAAAACCAACAAATAATATGAAGCAAAATAAATAAAAGAGTTTTCTTAATGATATAATTATATTTTCTTATTATTTTAATAATATATATAGCCCCGAAGTATGAATTATAAATACAATGCATACACGGCATGACGGTATAGGAGAGTGCCATATCTTTTGCCGTTTACCGATACGGCATACGAGTCAGTCTCGTTCACTAAGCACCAGTAGATGCGACATCAATAACCAAGTACCCAATAAGTAAGTATGTTTTGGTTATTTAGTTAGTTATTTTGAAAGTAAAAATAATGATAAAATCGGTTTACTTTAAGGTAAATACTGTACTTTTGTATTTTATTTTAAAATTTTAAGCTTTTATATTTTCTATCTTTGTTAGGTATATGTCAAATCTTTAAAAAGTACTAAGTTATCTATGGTTTCATCCTAATACTCGTATTTTTGATTAAACTAGCCACAACGCTATCTCAGATGAGATCTATGTCAGATGTATAGAAAGTAATTGTCACAGGACAATTAACACAGCTAATGGTTAAATAAACAAAGCTAAGAGACATATAGCAACAATAATACAACTTTAAGGTAACGACTCGTTATTTCTATACATGTTTTTTTAGTTATATATTACGATTAGAATACGTTTTATCTTAAGTATTATGCAAGAGCACATTTTCGTTTTCCCCATTTTGAAATAGAAAAATATTATTTAAAATAACCTCATACTTTTATTGAGAATTGACATTCATCATTCATTCATGTCAATCTCACTCTACTAATTTTTTCAAATAAAATTTTCCGATACTTAATTATACTTTTTATTTTGCCAATTAATCTATTACCTATTATATTTTCTTAAAAAAACAACATCAATAATCAAGGACTATTTTTCTCAATACTAGATTAAGTAAATGAGAAAATATATTTTTCTGTGGAATATTTATTCCGTACTGGTTGTGGCTTTAAGCATAACATACTCTTGTAAAATGACGATTCAAAAGTCTTCGTAAAAGGCTACATACTCAAATAAATGAAATGATTTGAATTTGTTGCGAACTGTTCAAACTACTTGTCCATTTGATGTTTTTGAATCTGTGCCTTCGATAGCTCAGTTGGTAGAGCGGTGGACTGTAGCCGTATGATAGTAATCCATAGGTCGCTGGTTCAAATCCGGCTCGAAGGATTTTTTTACTTGATAATTTTATTTTAATATTTAGAGCGCTTTTTTTTCTCTGAAATTGATATTTGAAGAGCCATTTGCACTTTTCTAGGTAAATAAAATATAGCAAATGAAAAATTAAAGTTTTTGTATGTAACAATAACATTGTAACATCATTGTTCGGTTTATTTTTTTATTCCCGTTTACACTTAGCAATTGAAGTTTTAGAGATATTTGAAGAAATAAAACCTGTGGCACTTGTAAAATGTATCAGTACAGCGTGGGCAAAGAAATCACCTCACTCGATGCGAAGTAAAAGGTATATGTTCATTAATAAATAAAAATAATATAAAGGCGTATTATATTATTATTATTTATTAATGAACATTATAGGGTTAAAATTTAATTGTTTCCTCGTGTGAAGAAATACTCGACCTAGTCATAAATAAGAGCGAGTATTCTTTTTTTAATAAATATATTAAATGCTAAACATATACAAAAATATATTCTAAATAATAATTACTTATACTTTATTTTGTCAATGTGGCGAATAAGGCGCCTACTAAAATTTATAAGCAACATTTGCTTAGAACAAATATTAGAAAAGGAAATTAAGGAAAATTTTTTTACATATTTCATATTTCTATTTCCTTATTCTTATTATTACGGCTAATGATTTTTCCATTGGCGAATAATTTCATGAGATATGAATTTGTATGTCTTTTTTGTACAAGTATTAAGGTAAAAGAGTTGCGATGTGGTTTGCGCGACAAAGTATTAAATATTAAAAACAATCTCAAATTAAGAAAATCGCTTCCTTTCTTCATCGTAACATAAGAAAAAATCTTTCCATTATAACTAAGTAAAAAGTATAAATTTGCCTACGATAAGTTTCATTGGTATTACACAAATTAAGATGTTTAAAATGTATGATCGTTAATACAGATAGACATTGTAAATGACAGTGAATCAATTAATTCGGGTGTAATAACACCTTTGTTTTTAAAACCACTTTTAATAAATAATTAGCAAGTTTTATTTGAATATAAAAATCACGTCACATCATCATCAAACATCATTGCACGTTGAGCGACATTACGGATCGAATAAATGCAACTAAAACTATGAGTATATGACTTAGCAAAGCTTTGTTTTACATTAAATGCAGAGTTAATACACATACAATACATTAAGTGCAACATACAAGGCATGTTATTATTTTTAAAGTGTCTCTAATTGTATTAAATGAGCAACTCTAGTTTTTTATACAGCTTCTTAACCAAGATCAATGGTTGGTTTCTAAAAAAGGTTGTAGTTTTTATAAGAAATAAATTCTTAAACCTAAGGCCTTAAAATAGTCGCAAACAATTATGAAATTAACTAGTAATAAAGTATTCTTGAGGATATCGCAGAGGAGCTATTAAAAACATGTTTGTTACGTTCATAAGTTGCAGTCTGATAGGTACTATCCGCCACAACTCTTGAAGAACGTCATAAATTATACGATAATGTAAAAATATTTATGGTAATTATTACAAAGTAACCCTTTTATTTTATTATTTAACATGATATAAACATTTAATGTAACAAACATTAAATGTTTATATCATGTTAAATAATTTTAGGAATTGAAAATGACTACCTATTTACTCTAGTTTAATTGTTGTCCGTTGTTAAAGAAATCGGTTCTATACAGGAAATTAATCTAAGTAATTTACTTTACAAGGCTGTTCACTATAGTTACAAGGCGATAATACCTAGTTATAATTTTAATATATCTTTTTAAAACTTACGTTACTTTTTTTGTTGTTTTAATTAGTTTAATAATATCGATTTCAATTTTTAAAAAATAAACTGTGACATATATGTTTTATTTTTTCAGCCTCTGCCGTTCACTGCTGGACGAAAGCCTCCCATAGAACGCCAACCATCCCGATCCAGTTGGGCATCCATTGGGCAGTCCGCATCCAACCCGTACCTGCCACCTTTTTAAATCGTCGGTCCATCTTGTCACAGAGCGTCCTACACTACGTTTGCCTAAACGTGGTCTCCACTCTAACACGTGTCGGCTCCATCAGCCATCAATATTCCTGGAGACATGACCAGCCCACTTCCACTTCAGCTAATTCTACACGCGATGTCGGTGACTTTAGTTCTCTGTTGAATGTCCTCATTTCGGATTCTATCACCCAGAGAAACCCCAAGCATCGCGCGTTCCATTGCTCGCTGAGCAACCTTAAAGTCGTATAGTTTGGCCCAGGTAGATATATTCCTGCACAACTTCAAGTGAGGTGCCATTTACGACCACTGGATACATGTTGGTTTGCCATAATTTTGGTCTTTTCAATGTTCATCCCTAAACCTACTCGTCTTGAAGAATCGCTCAGGTTGTTTAGCATCTCTTCCAAATCCTGCAGTCTCCGCCATGATGACAATGTCGTTGGATTGGTCTTGTGCTCTGATCTTGTACTTGGACGGTCATGGTTGCGGCTTCGTACAAACACTTCAACACCTGGACATACCGACAGTCAATTAGGCATCTCTGCATGGATTCCAGAACAGCCCAGGTCTCGATGGTAATTAAGGCTTTTTCGTAGTCCACAAACGCGAGGCATAGAGGCTGATTATATTCCTCGGTCTTCTGTATTATTTGCCTAAGTGTGTGTTTGTGGTCTACGGTACTGAAGTTTTTCGGAACCCAGCCTGCTCAACGGATTGGAAGTCATCGAATTTTCGGGCGAGACGATTCGTGATTACCCTCGAAAACAACTTGTAAACATGGCTTAAAAGTGAAATGGGGCGGTAATTTTTCAGAAGAGCTTTATCACACTTCTTAAAAAACAGCACCAACTTACTTCTGCTCCATGTCTTCGATTTAATACCATTGTGGAGGATGGAGTTAAAGATGTTAGCCATCTCTCTCAGAACTGTCTTCTCCTAGAGCCTTGTTGTTTCCAAGTTGTCCGAGAGCAATCCTAATTTCGCCCAAATCGATGGTGGGAAGATCGTCTGATAGGTGGCGTGTCAGTCTGGCTCGTGAGTCGTCCGCACTGTGGGACTCAGGTGGAGGTACTCGTGATAAGTATAAATCGCCATAGTACTTTTCGACTTCAGCGAGAATCTCTGGTTTTGAGGTGACGGTTGTGCCTTGTGTGGTTCTGAGTTTTGTCAGGTGACAACACGAGGTATGTGACTTTGCAAGAACCTTTGAGCCCCTATTGAGTGCTATGGCATCTTCAATATTCCGGGTATTAGCTCGTCTTGTGTCACGCCTTATTAGTTTTTTAATCTTCCTGTTAAGTGCCTGACACTCAGATGGCGTCATATTCTGCTGTTCTCGTGTCCTCGTCATCTCGTTCAGAGTCTCGCCTGAGAGCTTCGACTTACGTCCATTGCTCTTTTGTCGAAAGTAATTTTGGCCCACTTCGCGGATGACACGCACCAGACTATTGGTGGCGTCGTAAATGTCCTGCCTGGTTTCCAACATGGCAAATCGGTTCTGTAGTTCCAGCTCGAAGCTTTCGCAACCAGCTTCGACCTGGGGCAGAGTTGGTCTAAGAGTCGACTTCATTAACCGCGATTGTTCGATTTTCGTGTTAATATTCAGGGTGCATCTTACAAGGCGGTGATCACTTCCAGTGTTTACTTATTGGATAAAATGAAGTCGATCTCATTCATCGCTATGTTCCTTATGCTCCCAAAGGAAGCTCCACTCCACTTTGGGGACCTAGCGAACCCGATAGCTTCCTTTGGGGCTTGTTTCTGGAAAAATTAATTCATCAGAAATAATCCCTGAGCCTCCAGGAAGTTTACCAGCATTTGCCCCCGATGATTCTTGCGCCCATAGCCGAATTTTCCTACCCTCGATTCACCATCTTCTTGTACTCCCACTTTGGCATTGAAGTCACCCATAACAATTGTGTAGAAGGTACTGGTACGAGACATAGCTTTCACTATGTCTTCGAACATGGCTTCGACCTCATCGTCAGTGTATGTAGACGTTGGGGCATACACTTGTATTCAAGGCATACCTCTCGGTTATCTTTAAGACAAGGTATGCCACCCTCGCCGACACACTGCCCACTTCCACGACATTGCTTCTGAGTGACTTGTGGATCAAAAAGCAGACGCCACCTTGGGATGGTTGGTATTATAAACATATATGTTACAGGATCCTATTTCGTGTGTTGTCTATTTTTAGTACAATAGCTATCACAGAATATACAAACACTAAAAGAAGATAGACACGGGATGTTATAAACCGTATCTTTTATTTTGATTAAAACGTAACATTTATAATGTAGTTCACGTAACTACGATTAAAGGCGAGACTATTAAGGAATTGCTAACAAAATAATGAAATCGTCTAACCTTCATTGTATTTTGTACTGAAGTTATATTTACAAACAAATTCCGAATTCTGTATGATAATAATAGACGGCAATAGGAAGTAAATGAGATTTCAATGCAGAAAGTGATAGTATTCCTATTTAAGACTTAATTTAAAATGATTGTGAGTAGTGACACACTTAGGTATCGCTTGTCCGACTTCAAAAGTCGACAGTCGAGCGCGAGTCTGTGAACTGTGCGCGCGTTCACGCATACTACCTAATCAATTAAGTAATTTTCAAAAGTGAAAGAAACATGGAAAATAAACATAACAATAATTATCCTCTGGAGATTCGGGATGTCGAACCGGATGTAGCAGAAATGCTTATGAAATATTTTACGGGTAAAATATTTATTTTAATTTTATTTCTTGTATAGCAAATCAATGTTGATTTTGTGTTACATATTCAATTTAAACATTTGTGTTTATGTATGAAACTATGTCAGTACTAGTAAATCTATTTCTAAATATGAGGCATTCTCTTCATAATGTAGAAAATCATAAATATATAATATAAAAAAGAAATAATATTACACATAGAAATAATAACATTATTGTTATTATTATTGAATATAAAAACAAATAATATGTTTTGTGATGCCTAAATAAAAGATATGTTTATTTATCACAATTTCGTGACATAGTTCGCGCGGAATTTAGAAATGGTGATACAGTTAGATACTACCGCCCAAGGTATATATCATGATGGTGTTTCATTAAAATTCAAACGAGGATTTTAAAGCGTTAAATGTTAAATAAAAGTTCGCCAATAGTGAATGTCAGTTTAAAATATATATAAAAATGTCAATTACGCTATATTTAATAATACATACGCTAGTTCGAAAATTATTATTCATTTCGAAAATATTAATAAATTCTAATGACAAACACGACTCCATTCCATTGCATACATTGATTAATTACGCATTTGCATACTAAAGGTACTATTTGTTCTTATATATGTTTGTAAATTGTGTGCAATAAAAGATTAATAAATAAATAAATGATTAATTACGTAAAAATAACATATGATTCTACCTCTTCCACCAAATACATTTTATTCTACCACCGAACAGAGATAAATATTTTGTTTTGTGGTTTGAAGGGTGAGCGGATTAGTTATATGGTGGCGCATTAACGATAACCCATTACGGTAATATTTCTTACAATGTCGATAAATGTGGCGGTGGTGACCACCCATCACCCTTAGCAGTAGTACCTTTGCCTGTCTACTTTTTTATTTCAAATTTAAAAAGGAGATATAAAATGATATTATACATAATTGTAAAGAAATGAAGCAACACTATCAAAACCTAAACAAGACCGACATAAAAAAAACATATGCACATCGCACATTTAGATAATAATAATAGAACCCGCTCCATCATTAAATTGTCAGCTGTAGGTTGTAGCTGCAGTTTCTACAGCTATCCTTATCGAATGACAATAAGGCAGAATGAGCAACACTTGCCAACTTGTAAACAGTGTTATTCAGAGTACATAGTCCTAATTATTAATTGCTGTACCTACACGATTTACGATCGATACCCGATCGGTATAGTTTTATACAATTAGTAATACTTAGTGAAAAATGTATTTTGATAAACCAAACACATTACATGAACACAACACATACATATTTTTGATGTCAATATAATATTAACTCTTTATCTAATCAAACTGAAATGAACACAAATACATAAACTTTCATCAGAACGTAGTCTGCAACACGTACGTGTGCATGCTTAGCTAATATTTGTACTATTTATGTGTGCCTATTCCAACTGCAAGAGGATCTGATACAAATAAACAACTTTGGTATTTGAAATAATTGGTCAAGATCTTGATTTATATAGCATTATCATTTTGGATTCGCGAAAAAATGGCGTCTTGAATGTTCACTTGACGAATCTAAAATGATTATTATAGACACACATAGGTAAATGCAATATTTGATTAAAATCTTTAGGCTTATGTAACGATAAAAAATTAAATTACGATAAATACTATTAAAATTTATGAAATTATAAAAAAAAACGCGATACTTTTTGAGTTTTCTGGGAAAAAGATTGATATGTTTACACACCAGCATTTCAAAGGCCAATTACTAGATAAAGAGACGCTACGGACGGACGAGTCCTGTGCTCTCTTTTCCAGCTCCCCTTTGGCTTTTTAGTTAGTTAGTGAACACGGTCCATAGAAATTAAAATTATACTTACACAAGAATTATTTAAAATAATATAAGCATTTTTACCCACAAACAGCAAAATTGGGATTTTCACAAAATAACTAAGTTTAAGTCAATTTTGTTCCTCATTGTGAACACAAATAAAATTTGTACAAATAAAAACAAAGATCTGAGTGATCCAAAATTTGCTTAAAGTAATCATTTTAGTATCATTAAAATTAAAATAAATTATGCAATCAATCGGGAATTCTTAATTTCTATGTTATACTACAAAAACTTTTTTTATTGGTCGTAGCTTTAAACTTATTTACAAGCTGGCCAATGTGAATTGAATACTGTTGGGAATGAGGTCATACTTACAGTTATTTTCCCAAACTTGTTTTTGAAAAATAATGGAGTGATATATTTTACACATTTTTAATAATTGTACATCATCTAAATTACTTCCTTATAACGTTATTATAACTAACACAATAAATTGATTGATTGTGTTTTACTAAGATTCCTCAAACCTTGAAATCTTGCACGTTTGATTCACGTATTTTTGCATGAACCAACAACAACCAACTATAATATTTTACTGCATTTATATTACACACACTAGTTACATTGTATTTAATTGATAACGTCGACTGCCTCCATTTTTAAATTAATTTATGGTCAAAAAATACCTACGTATTTAAGTACCTAGGTAATTACTTACATAAAGTCTTTTTTGTATTTATTTTAGGTACGAACAAAAATCATGAATGCTTAAAATTAGTTACCTAATACAATATCGTTTAAAATTTCAGGTGAACACACTGGCTTTGTTCGTGTCGGACCAAAAGGCTACTTCTTACCACATTCATTCAGAAAGGAAGCATTAAATATATACAACATGGACATACGACCTACAGACGTTTTTGTAAACAGCTATCCACGATCAGGTTTAAAATTTATAATTTCATAGCAAATATAAATTTAATGATAAGTTATGCCATGTCTTTAAGAGACAATAATAATAAAATAGAACAATCATATTAAGCCTATGATTTTATATATGTTAAAAAAGACCAGTTTTTAACACTAACAGTTCAATTCAGGAACAACATGGACACAAGAGCTCGTGTGGATGGTTGCAAACGACTTAGATTATGAAAAGTCTAATAAAATACCACTCACTGAGAGATACCCATTTTTAGAGTAAGTCATTTTTGGATGATTTTTTTTCCAATTACTTTTACTTGTACAATAAATATATACATGTTTATGAAAATTGATAAAAAACTTTAAAAGTTGTTTTTCACATAGAAAAGTTTTATTGGCCTCTATATTATTTTTAATTATTATTACTTAAACTATTCAGTTAAATCTAGAGTTAAAATTAATTAATTCATTTCATCTATTTTTGGTAAACAACTGACGTTTCCTTTTTAAATTATTGTTCGGGTCCACGTGTAAAAACAAACATATCAAATTTTATTTAATTAAACAAATTATATTACATTAATTTATTAATATTAATGCGGTAATTCGGCGGTTTCACTCTCAGTATAAACAGGAGGTTTTAACAAGGAACAAATAATACTTAGGTACCAAAGTAAATCTAAAGATACAAGCCACTGTCCTGTGTTCGTATAAATGTCAAAATATTTTCCAATACAAAGCCGGTATAGCAATTAACTCATATTTGAATAATATTCTAGATTCTCAGTGTACGTCCATCCAATAATGAAAAAGCGATTCCACGACGAGAACTGCGATAGCGAACATAAATTAAAACTCCTAGAATATGTTAGCCAACCGGCAACAGAACAGCTTGCCATCTCACCTTCGCCACGCTTTGTCAAAACACATTTACCTCTTTCCCTCCTACCACCGTCGTTACTCGACACCGCGAAAATGATTTACGTAGCCCGCGACCCGCGAGATGTCGCCGTCTCCTTCTTCCACCTAAATAAGTCAATGAGGACACAAGGCTACATCGGCGATTTCAAAACCTACTGGCAATTCTTCATTAAGGATTTACGTGAGTTTATGGTTATATGTTATTACGTCTAATGTTATTTTAATGATATTTATTTAGAAACTGGAAAATAACTAAATTAAATTAAAATGACGGTGAACATCTAAAACAATATAATCTATATTCATTAAATTGAATATTTTATAATATCATCTACATTATATAATATCAAAATTTGTCTGTCAGTCCGTAAAGTCGTTAATGTGATCTTAGGATCGATTATATTATTGAGCGACGCTCAAATATACAAAATAAAAACATATGAATGCGTCAACTATACAGTTATTTTAATGAATCTTTTCAGATCATTGGACCCCATACTTCGAGCATGTCAAGGAGGCCTGGGAGCAAAGGCATCATCCCAACATGATGTTCTTATTTTACGAAGAACTGTCAAAGGTGATGACTATGATAACTAGTGTTTTGAATCTTTAAAATGCTGAGTAAATTTTATAAGTATCTGTACTTAAAAAAAACTGCAATTTAATGTGGTAATAACCAAATGTGAGCTCGATTTAATACGAAAATTGAGAGGGCCAGAGGAAATCGACATCTGTAGAAATTTAATCAGAGATGTTAGGATAAAATCATAGAAGATTTAATACTATTTAATGATTTGACACTTTACTAGTAGTTCCATTGTTTATTAATAAGATTTTTTTCTTGGCAGGATTTACGCGCGGCAGTTGAGCGAGTGAGCAAATTTTTCGGTAAACAATTTACAGAACAGCAAATTGACCAGCTGTGTGACCACCTCAGCATTGAGAACTTTAAAGTGAATAAATCGGTCAACTATGATGTGATGCGCGAGCTCGGTATCCTAATACCGGGACAAGGGACTTTCATTAGAAATGGTATGTCTTTCAAGTTATTTTCACTAATGTCCATTGCCGCCTACGGCTTACCTATTATAGTAAATCAAAACAATGGCACCACGCTGACCGTCTCGCACCAGGGTCCGTCACATTTACAATAGAAACTTCTTTATCTTACTTTTCGTATAATGCTTCGTGGTAAGAGACGTTATAAGTTTGAATTCACCCTGATTTATTATATTTTTTTATTAAACATCTCGCCGTAAATTAATCTCTTTTCTTTACGAAGAGGAACTTACAAAAGGTACATAGCTAAGGTGCTTACCCGCTCAAACCTCTGCGATGGCATGCGACTGCATGGATCGGAGGTGTTACGTAGGTACGGATTGTTCACATAAAGCATTCGGAAAAACTTTGCCAATTTTGCCTCAATTCAGACCTCCCGAATTACTCTTCACGCAGTAGAGATCAGCCGTTTAGATCACGACCTCAAACATATTAAAAGAATCGAACAGACGGTTCATCAAAATTGAAGGCGTTGTTAAACGTATAACCTAAACACACCATTAATTCGTCCCATTTACTACATAGTTACTATGTCAAACCACAGATGACTTCATACAATATTAATACCGCTTTTGTCTCCCATTTTTTACGTAACTTCGATCTTCTTTTTTAGTTATTAAAACTAATGATACCTATATTTCTAGCCTATTCTAATCGAATGGGTAAACATAAACAAACCTTAGATTTACATATTCCATGCGATTTGTGCATGCATTGCAAGCTGTTCTTGATTGTTTTATTTAAAATAAGAAAAATATATTCCACTGAACGGCTCATATTCTCTTTAATTTTACTTCCAATGTTCCAATAACGATTTCGCCGCCCTTTAAATCTCATTTTTTTTCTTTTTTTCGAGAATCCATAATGAAAATCATAGATTATTCTCTCAACCAATTATATCGCGTCAATTCAATATTAAGGTTGCTTAATTGTCTTCAGTCCTCTTTTGGTTGGAATAGGCTCTAGTCAGTAATGTCACATTATTATACATTAATATATAATAATTACAATATTATTTGTACAATGAGTTCTTTGTCCTGAAACTAAATGAATCGAAAACATTATCTTATATATAAAAATAGATGTATGAGATTAATATACTTCGACACTGTTTGACCGATAACCCAAGTCTGCGGTAACCCAAATCATCTTCGGTTCGCCTCGGCAAACTGATAAATTATGTTTTTGCCAAGATTATAAACGAGTACAAAAGCTTATGGATTATAATCCTAACAGTTTGAAAGGATGCCATTTTCTTTACAGCCTATTTTGAAGCCTATCAATTATTTGTATAGAATTAACGTAATTTATATTTTCTACAAAATTCATTATTACAAATATTATTTTCAGGTAAATCAGGCGGCTGGCGTGATTACTTCGACGATGAGATGAGAGCTGAAGCAGATAAATGGATCGCCGACAATCTGCGTGATACCGACTTTAGATTCCCTCACATGGCACTATAAACTAATGCAAATCACTCGACAAATGCTTTCGAAACATACAAATATTTTATACTAAGATTGTATGTTTATACAAAAAAGACAACGACTTCCAATATATAATAATTATAATATAGAGATAATGTTTTTAGTCAATTTAAGAGTTTAATACATAAACCAAATATTTATGGTTTATTATATAAATATATAATACACATGACATTAGGTAACTATTAAAATAGTGTAGTTTTTTTATTTATAATACATTATATTGGTGTTTTACCGTGAAATAATATTAAATTAATTATTATAATTAACCTCTATAGTGTGACTATTATATATAGAGGGTCTTAACTTTTGGAGGCTAACAGGGTCCTTACTATTTTTTTGTATTTTTCACACTTATAGATGGAAAGGCAATAAAATATTTTACAAGGATTATTATTATTTTAATAGTTATATAAAAACAAACCCACGTTCTTGAAATGAACGATAGTTTACGAGTTTAATACAAAAAAAAAACTGTACAAAAGTTCTCAGTTGTTATTATTTAATTTAAGCAATAAATTTTTTATTATTATTATTAAATTTTCTACAAGCAAAATAAAACCTGTTACTACTAAGATAGTTAATCATTTATAATGTAATATGTAACGTCATGCCATATAACGCCACGTTACATATCGCCACGCCATGCCGAGACGACACGACAGTTAAAGCCAGGACTGTTCACCAAGCCCGCCTGTAACCATTACTGGCTTCACATTCGAGTGACAACAGAATTTAATACCCGATCGGCTCATTTCGGAACGGTAATTCGTTTTTGTACAAAAATGTTGCTATGGCAACCAAAATAACGGAAGCCATGACAACAGTAAATAAAAGTTGAAAATTAGAAAAGCATTAAGATAGAAATATACATTCGATTATTGATATATTGTTATCATTATTACCTTCCCGTTTCAAATATGTACTTTGCTCTGAGATTTTTTAGTATAAAAGAAACTAATTTTGTAACGTTTTTTTTAAATTCGTATATAATTCAGTAGATACAAGTTAAATCTATAACTTTATCGATTCCTTATGACAAGAAAAATATTACATAGACAAATAACTTGTTTTACTAACAAACAAAAGGTTGTCTAAATGAAAAACAAAGATGGTGATATAACCATTTATTTGAATAAAATGCTATTTTAGTATTTCTTTGTAACACCATGATATTTAAGTTAAACATTGACAAGTAAATGTAGTTGTTATAATTAGTAAACATTTTTTTCCTTTTTATTATTATCATACGTCATAATTTTAATACCACTATAAATAAAACAATGTCTCAGTCCTTCTTCACAATTTTATTTAAATAATACGGTTATACAAAGAAAATAAATTAAAAGCCAGATTTAAAATCAATCATTCGTTGGTAATATAAAAATTCTAAACAGACTCATAATAGTGGATAATAACCGTGTAGGGCCGGGCCAGGCCGAACCAGCTTAAAACCGGGGCCGGTTCGGCGCCGTCGACACCCGCACACAACGAATCGGCAACGTACACATCTATTAAAAGCGACTCTATAATATAAAATGGGAGACGTCTCCCGCACCTAACGTCTTGCCGCTACGGGCGGCGTTAAAACTATCATACACTTATAGAAAATCACAAAATTCAAGCGGAAAATAATAGGAATCGGAATCGAATCGACGATCTACGCGATCACGTCGGGCAGCAGCGCGTTGTCAGTGGGCGGGCTGGGCGGCGCTTTCAGCGGTTCGTCTGCGCCGTTCGCCAGCGTCTTCTCTGTCGGTCTCTTCTTGTCTACAGGCTTCTTGACTCCCACTTTCGCTGGGACGGCCTTCGATCCAGCCAGAGCCTAAGAAATTCGTCATAATTTTTTTATAAATCATTACAAAAACAGATATAATAGTAATCGTTATTAATTATTAAATTATCTTAGGATACTCTCCGTATTACTCAAATACCTTCGCATTGTGTAGTAGAGTACAGTGATGTAAAATTTTTATCTAAAGAGATCATACAATCAGAGGAACAAATTTATCTCGAGTAATTAATATAACATTTGTAACTGACCTTGGCAGTCGTAGTCCTCGGAGGTGCAGCCTTGGCGGTAATGCGCTTGTTAGCGAGATCTTTGCTCTGTTTATCGAGAGGAGCGCGCGCCGCGGGTTTTGGCGCAGCAGGTCTATATGACATAAATACAATATTAAATAAATATTTATAAACAATAGAAGTGTAGGAATTTAAATTTAGTCTAAAAATCTCAAGAATATTTTAATCAACCATATTAAATAAATTGAGCGTACTTAGGCGGAGCGGCGGCGGGGGCGGCCGGGCGCGGCGCGGGGCGGGTGATCGGCGCGCGAGTCGGCGGCTTAGCGGGAGCTTTGACATCGCCATTCGTCATTGGCTTCGAGGGCGCAGCTACAGTTTTCGGTTTCACGTCCTTGGGTTTAGCGATAGGAGCGGCAGTAGATAGCGGGCGAGCCGCTGAAGTAGGTCGAGCGGCAGGTCGGGCCGCCGGTGCCGCGGCAGCTTTTGACGGTGCCGCAGCCGTCTTTGCCGACGCCGTTGTTGCGGCGGGTTTCGTCGCGGGCGCCTTGGGAGCGGGGCGTGCAGCTGGCGCGGAACGTGCAGGCGCTGCTGCTCGTACTTGCGCGGGTGCTGAGGCCGGTTTAGGAGCGGCCTTCGTAGCGGGCGACGCCGCTGGCTTAGAGGCGGGTCGCGCGGTCGACGTGGGCTTGGTGGCCGAGGCCGGCGTGCGGGCGGCACCTGTGCGTGGGGCGGCCGTCGCCGGTGTCCGCGGCGTGCTCGTAGTCGAAGTGGGAGCAGAACGTTTCGTCACCGAGGCTGGTGTTCGTGCGGCGGGTGTCGTTTTAGATGTCGTCTTCGATGTAGCCGCTTTAGCAGTGGGAGTCGTAGGAGATTTTTTCGGAGATCCGGTCGATTTCGTTTTTGCTGTTGTCGCGGCGACAGCTGTGACTACAGCGGCGGCGGCGGCTACGGCGGCTGTGGCGGCGGCGATGGGTGCCTCGCCGAGGGCTGAGGGTTGAGCGGGATCGACTGCGGGAGTCGGAGGGGGTGTAGCTGCTCCAGGTTGTGCGGTATCGTCGTGTTGAATTTCACTGGTAACGGGAACACAAATTTCTTGGGCTCTAGACTCGGGAATACCGATATCTATATCGGTGACTAGTTCAGTACGCGGGCGTTCCTCGGGTACTATGTCGGGTGCCGGAGCGCTAATTTCGGATGTTGACTGTTGAATCTCCGAAGCAACAACTTCTATTTCGACTGAATCTGTTACGGGCACTGGAGAAGGTGCTGCAGGTGTCGTCTCCGTGATCACATCGGCAGGCGCAGGAGATACACTTGTGATTTCTGACTCAACGGGTAAAGTTTCCACTACAGACGATTCTATAGATGTTTCCTGTTCTAATGGTACTGGTTCCGTATGAACAGGTTCAACAGGTACAGGCGATTCAGTAGACCGGGATACATCCACGGATATAAAAGAATCAGTATGTTGAAACGATTGCACTATCATTGGTGATTCAGATGTTTCTTCTACAGGATAAGGTGATTTTCTTTCTATTTCTTTACACTCATTTTGTTCAACTGAAATATTAGAATCAATTTGAGGCTCTGTTGTTTCCATATCTAAATCTAAAGGCTGTGTCGATGTTGTTTGTGTTTCAGCAATAGTAGGTTCTATGGGTGTTGTGTTTTCATTAGGTAAAGGTGATGCAGACAAAAGTGTTTCCCTATCTTCCGCTACCTCACTATCATGCACTGTGTCCTTATCAATTTTTTCTTCAGGTAATGGAGATTCTCTAGGTAGTGGAACCTCAGCTGGTACTGGAGGTTCAATACTATCATGTGATGGTAATGGTGACTGTGATTCCAAAGTTGTCTGTGACGGTAATGGTGATTGTGATTCCAATGTTGTTTGTGAGGGTAATGGCGATGGATTTGGTGCGGTTGCTTCAATTTCTTCTAATTCTGAAGGATGTGGAGACTTTGAAATAGGGGATGACAAGGGATCGACAAGTTCGGCCGGTACAGGTGATGAAATCGGTAGTGGTGACTCAGATGGCATTAGTGAATCAATAGGTAATGGTGACGCAGATGGAATAAGTGACTCACTGGGTAAAGGCGACTCTCCCGGCATGGATGACTCCAGTGGTAATAGAGCCTCTTGAGGTGTTGGAGATTCTCGTTGCACTGAAAAGTCTTGAGGCAGTGGTGATTCCCTTCGTACTGAAAACTCTTGAGGCAATAGAGACTCTTGAGGCAATGGAGACTCACTTGGTACTGGTGACTCTAGTGGCAATGGGGACTCCCGATGATGTAAAGTCTCTTGCGGAAGTGGAGACTCACTTGGTATGGGAGAGTTTCTAGGCAGTAGAGTATCTTGTGACAACGGAGACTCGCGCGGCAAAGAAATCTCTTGCGGCAAAGGAGATTCTCTTTGTAACAGAGAATCTTGAGGCAATGGAGATTCTTGCGGCAATGGAGACTCCTTGGGAAGTGGCGACTCGTGCACCGGTAATGGAGAGTCACTCGTCATTAGTGGTTCACTCAGTGCAGGAGACGGCGATGGCGACTCTGCCGGGAACTCTGTTTCTAGTTTCTGCAATTCATTGTCTTCTTCTTTTTCAAACTTGATTTCGGGAGCTTCAAAAGCAAATTCTGATAAATCTAAATCTTTTTTACCATTACCAGTATCATTTTGTATTTCGTCAATAATATTCTCCTCATTCAAATCATTGAGTTCAGATTCTGGAGACTCGTGAACTTCAACTACTACATTTTCTTGAGCCATTTCTGGTGAACTTGGTTTAATAATTTCTTGTTCACTAATGTGTTGTGAAGAAAATTCATGTTCACAATTTAATTCTTCGTTAATTTCGGGACTAATCGCAGTTTCTGTCACTATTTCATTTTCTTCTAATTCAGAGGAATTCTTTAATAGATGATTTTTTACAGAACTTTCTTCATCTACTTGATCATCTTTAAATTCAGTAACATTTTCTGGTTGTACTTCTTCAGATGGTGATTCATCAAATTTACTTTCCATTTCAATATCTTGAGAAGTTTCATCTTGTGGAGTTATAGCTCTTACATCTTTATCACTATCTGAAGGGTCCAATAAGTCCTCATTCGTAAATCCTAGTTCTGAACTTTTACCATCTGGTATCTCTGGTATTTGTTCAAAGAGAAGTTTGTGAGATTCAGGTGTATCTGTTTGAGCAACAGTTTCTTGTTGAATGTTACATTCAAACTCTGTATTAGTATAATTTTGCATATTTGTATTTTGAATATTGAAGTCCACAAAATTATCTAAGCTTGAAACATTGTTTTCAACAATTTCTGGTCTGTCTTCAAACCTAATAATGTCATTGTTTGGCTCTTGAATATCTTGTTCTAAATTTAATAAATGTGTTCTCCCTTCAGGAGAAATGTTTTCTTTGTTTTCATTAACATTCTCACAAACTCCATTTGGTTGAATATCTTCATCGTCACTGTCGGGAAGAGGCTGTACTGCATTCAAATCAACATGTGATCCAATTTTTCCAAATCTTTCACAAGTGTCATCGTCTTTTTCTTGGTAAAAACTCATGCTCATAGGATCATTTTCTTTATTTTTTAGCCTTTCAAAGAGTTCATCATTACCATCAACACTAAAGGGATTTGTTTCTGTGTGAGCTGGAAATACCTGCAAAGAAAAATTAGTATTACACCGACTTGAAGGATTATTTACTAAATATTATTAAATTCTCAATACACATTTGTGTAAATGTTGACTTGAAAAATAAATTACATACCTATATTGTACAGAAATCTATACATTAATTACATTTTTTTGAATACTTTTTTTTCAAAGCTACTCATACTATCAAATATGACGATGTATATAAGATCCAGATCCATAATTGCCGTTCAAATCTGGACTACAATTATTATCACATATGAAATAATCTTAATTTACGTTATGCTCAACAGTAAACGAAAATATCATGGGTTAAAGTAGCTGACACATGAATGTCCACAAACAATAGTCAATGTTAATAGACCCCTGATATTTTATATTAACTAAAGATGAGGCTTGAAACAATAAATAGGACAAGAGTGATAAAAAAAAAAAAAAAATTACCTGAATGTTACAAAAGTCTGTTGTATCTTTTTGTATTCTTTCAAAATCTTGAAATAAACTTGTATCTTTAATTTTATCTTGTTCTATTCCTACACTAAATCCAAAACCTAAGCTCTCCATTTCACACTTTTCATTGCCATTCAAGTGTTCTGTTACCCCTTCCATTGATATATTCTGAAAAGACATAAGAGCAATCAATATGAAATATTGCCAACAAACTAAAATATTAATACAGTTTGCAAGGTATTTAGACTTTTTTAATTGATTGTTTATTGTGTGTTATACTTTGTTTATGATAGAAGAGTTTTAGTTTAATTAATTCTTCATAATTGTAAAATAATTATTTATATATAATGTATAAAGAAGCACCAAAACTTTTTTCTCTAATTTAGATGTAAATCTTGTGTACTGAGTAACAAAAAATACTCTTAAAATTAAAGGGTAAATATATCTGATATTATTTAAACATGTTACTAGTTATAATATAACATTGTTTTGTTTGAAGTAGTTTCATAAAAGACTTTTTTGTCAGGTGTGTGTTTAAAACATTGTTTTGTTGAGAGTTAAATAATTTTAGTGAAGAAATATAGAATACAGAAAACAGTCTTAAAATAGATTACTGTTTTATTAAGATTATAATTATATATAATAATAATGAATATATGATACTATTGTTAAGAAGAATTAGTGTTACCAGTTTTAGTTGAAAATTTCAATGATGATGAATTCAATGAAATTATGCAAATACTTATATAAAAAAAAAAAAAACATTTTAATTTGCAAGATTTGTCTTATACGTGTAAGTGAAGTAAAATAAAAGAAAGTAAAATAGACATTTTGTTAATTTACATATTATTCTTTAAATCCTTATTAATGATAGAAGTGTGAAAATTGGTTTGTTTATTAGTTATATTTTCACATATTAACTGTCTTAAGTGGGATATTTATAGACTTATTACTTAGACATTTACTTTACAGCTAATCTCTAAAAGATAATTAAAAAAAAAAACAATAAACTCACATGATGTCCATTTAGCTGGTCACAATTATCCAAGTCTTGAAGTTCAGCGGGTCTGATGACAGCCTCAGTCTGGAACTGGGCATTATCGGGTAATTCTATGTCATCCATAGGTAACGGCTTGCGAGGAGATTCCGCCAGCAACACATCAGATCCTGCTACTCCGCCCGGCACGAAGACTGGAGCGTCTGGGTTAAGTGGTGAGCTGTTCATGTCTACTGAACTGCTTTCCCAAGCAGACTGAAATATGAATTAAAATATTACTTTTACTTATGTTATATTTTAATTTCTTAACGGTAAATGATTTAGTGTGTTTTTAGTTTTCTTTTAACATAATATTACAATGTACTATTGACATAAAAAAATATATTCAATTATTTGAAAATTGGAGTATTATAAGCATGATTCCTATTTCTTTGTTTCAACTTCACAGTTATGTAAAATAAGATTATATCATTTCATCCTGTGTGTTCCTTTCAGCTGTCTCATAATTTAATTTAAATATAAATGAATGTTTAATATATATACTGGTGGTAGGGCTTTGGGCAAGCTCGTCTAGGTAGGTACCACCTATTCATCATATAATCTACCGCGAAACAGCAGTACTTGGTATTGTTGTGTTCCAGTTTTAAGGCTGAGTGAGCCAGTGTAAACACTAATAACAGGCACAAGGGACATAACATCTTTGTTCCCAAGGTTGGTGGCGCATTGACGATGTGAGTGAGGGTCTACATTTCTTACAATGCCAATGTCTACGCGTGTTGGTGACCACTTAACATCAGGTGGCCCATATGCTCATCCGCCTTTCTATATTGTAAAATAAAAATATGCTATTTTTATAAGTTATAGTATTTTCATAGAACATATTATTCTGAGTTAATCCAAATGAATAAATCTAATTATAAAATAAAATAGAACAATATGAGGCAGAAGAACTTCATATACTGCATCTAAAAAGTTTGCTTAATATAATGAATAAAATTAATATAATTGTATACAATGATTGTGACATTTCTTCATGAACAACTTTACATATTCAATAAATTTATTAAAATATCCGTTATATACATAACATAATCTGTAAATATTATGTAAAATCAGCTTTTTATATAGTCATAATGATAAAATTAAAACAGTTTATTCCTGTTATAATTTTTTGATAAGATAACAATACAAAATTATATACATTTATTATTAAAAAAGGAATCTCTTTCATATTCAAAATTCAAATATTGTGTTCTATATATAAACGAAAAGACAGGCAAGTCAATCCCATTCCCAGAAAAATGCAAGTGTAAACCAGAATGTATTTTAAATTACCATTATGTATACATGCAAAGTAAGCTATTAATAGAACTACAATCTACTTTAAAACCACAACAATACATATTTCTAAGAAAGTAAGTCTATTAAACCTATGCTGCGAATTCTAATAGACCTAACATTGCCATTTACTGTTCATGTACTACAACACTTTGTAAGGAAATGTAGTTTAAATGTGTAATGTAGCAATTATATTAATACTTACATTATCCTGACAAGGTGTTTCAGAACGCGGAGGCTCGTCGACCTCTTCGCTAGGATTTTGCTCTTGTTCGCCCTCGCCTTTGAAGTAATTCCACTCGTCTTCTGACTCTTCGCCACTCTCCGCTACATTATCCACTAAGTTTCCGTCGACGTGGCTGGCTTCCACTATATAATACAAAAATAACACGTTATACAAGCGCTCGTTACCACCCGCGACAGCACCAGGTGATCACGCAACATTGATCAACATGCACCCCCACTTACTATCAACAGGTGACACACCCTTATAAAAAAGAAACATACCGATTTAAGTGAAGATAAATACAGTATATTTTGTTACAATCACAGAATTAACGTGTCGCCTAACTCGTTACACTGACAGCAAATCCGCGTGATCATAACAATATTTACCGGTCGTAAAATTTAAACTCGCGAAAACTTCGCGGACGCCATTTCGAGAACGGATTATTGAGACACGCCCGTGTCCGAATGGAATGCATATATAGTGAAAAATATGCCGGTCAACCTAGGGCCTTTGCGGGAATCCTCAGTAGAACGAAAGAGGGATGCGCCACAGTACGAACACGATCTATTTCCAGAACACCGCTCCGCATGAATCAACACAGAAATAACCTTTCACAAAACTATTCCGTATATTAAAATAATCAACATAATTTGCATAAAATCACGTACCGCAAACGGTAATTTCACTGCACAGCCTTTTTTCCAATGTCGAATGAAAAATATTTATAAAAGGTGTTGATGTAGACAAAAGGCCGTTTACAATCTGTAGATTTGACAATAGAGAGCGGTACAGAGCCCACGAGCGTTCGATGTGCGACTGATGGCGACCGCGGTGCGGGACGGGGCGGCGCCGGGGCGCGAGGCGAGGCACAACGGGCACGGGCGGAACCGGCGCGCTCGTGGCCGGCGGTGGCGAGGGGACGCGAACTCAGGGATGCCGTCTCGTTATTATTTTATAATATTTATTTATACCACTCGCGTCTAATCTTGTCCACATGAATATTTACGATTCAAATATAATATTTCTACCAAGTATATTTTTTTAATTTTAACGAGATCATAAATAAAAACTTAACAAGTAATAACGTTACAAAAACGAAAATAGAAATACAACGCCACAAAATATGTAGGTGCCTATTGTTTTAGTTAAATGTTTACGCCATTAGACGGCGCTGAGATTTTTAAAATGGGTCACTTAAGTACCTTATATGTATACTTTTTTTGTATGGGTAAACTGAGTATACATGTCAGTACATGTTTTTTTAAAGATAGTTATTACAACTATTTTAAATATATTACACTATACTTTAAAACCACCGCATTCAAATAAAAGAGAAGCAGAGATAGATGGACTTACATTATGATACTTCTTATCATTGATTACAATTTTTTCGCAAGATATTTTATAAATGTCGACATGAACTATCGATAAATAAGCTCGCTATAAAAACTTAATTTAATCAAATTGAATATACGTGAGGTATATTCAATACTACGTACATATAATATTAAATGATATAAACATGGCACACCCACTAGACCTAACCCAGTTAATTAGAAACGAATTTTAACTAAACAGTAAGTAATTAGGTGTTGAATACTCAGAATACACTAAAGACCGCGCCTTAAAACGAAAGGTAAGTAACACATTAACAATATTCATATAAATAATAAGTATGTAGCAAGTATATATTTTATAGTAAAAGTAAAAAGGATATTTCTCTTTGATGTCATTTCATAAAAGATTCTTAACTTTTGTATATAGCAGACATTTCGAACCCGATGATTTTGTAAAGGAATGAAAAACTATTACCCTTTTTAAAAATAAAATTTTAAGCTCGATGCCGACTTGTATGATATTCATAGATCATACATACCATTGCGTAATTTTGTATTAAGAATAATATTAAAATTAATTTGATTTTGATAATAATATTATTACGGTGTGCAATACATATACAAATATATATATATATGCAATACATATACAAATATATATATATATATATATATATATATATATCATGGATAGCGTAAAGCAACTCAGATTAATTTTCGCGATAGTAATAAAATGAAATGAGAACAATGACAAAGCAATAACCTCGTCGGTAAAACATCCGAATCTGGTAAACCATGACCCATAACAACAGTGCCTGTTCATTGTGATGAAACAAAAAGATTATATTAAAGTTACAGCTAACAATTTACTGATTATCGTACTTAACTGAAAGTATTACATTTTACGTATAAAATGCTTAAAGTTCTACTTTGTTTTAGTGTTCAATTTCGACTATATATCTCAGAGTAGTGTAAACATTATAATCACATTTAAATATTTAAAGCAGTAATTCAATAGTAAGTCTTATTAATATAAAAAAAAGATTTTTTTTTAAATTAAAAAATTTGGAAAAACATTTCAAATTTGCCGTCATTGTAACATACCCGTATGTGCTGGTGGAGTCGGCGGTGCTGGTTCATTATGGTCCATTTCTGCGTCCTCGTCTATATCTAAATCGACGTCTACTGCCGTCTCTGGGCCAAGGTCGTCACTGTCGCTGTCAGATACACCGTTGTCGCCACCCTCGGCACAGTCTCTTCCTTCCGCCTCGGCTGTCACCATCTTGCAACTTGCTTCATTCTCCACGGCGAACGGTGGTGCGTTCACCACCGCGTTATCCAGCCTAATTATAAATCATTATTAATAACTATTCATCAAATCATGTTTATATTGAATACTATAAGTTGTCCATTAATTTTCCTAACCGTGCCGAGTTTAAATGACACATTTGTTTATTATCCCTGTTATATTTCCATAATTAGGTCAATAAACTTAGAACAAACTATAAACTGTTATTATTTTCCTGATAATTGAATTCATTTTTACATTAAGAATAAAGTGGAATTACTTTAAACAAATATGTTTTAATGAGTAATTAATGCAGTAATAAAGTAAAATCTAATTCATGCTAGTTTTGACTTATTGCTTTTAAAATAGTCCATCAGTTGCTTGCCCTTATCTCGTTTATATGAGCCGAGTAGAAATGGTTTTAAAAGGCAGACTTTCACAACAGGACGTCTGCCTGGCCGACACCAACTCCTCGGGAATGCTTTTCCTGTGGAGAGTTGCTGATGCCTATCGCTAGTTGCTGATGGTATTGATGGATGTCCTTGACATGAAACTCCCTTACACGTAGTGGCTGTTTGGACATCCATGAATGAAATGAAGTTGGTCTATTCCGTTTTGCTGAAAAGTGCAGGGCAAAATCTCTAAATATGAATCTAAATTCCTGTATATCCTTACCCAAGGTCCATGGGCGGGCAGTTGTCAGCGACAATATCACGCGGGTCCTTAAGGAACACCACGATTATTGAAATATTGTCCTCAGAGCCCTCCTTCTTTGCTATTCTTATCAAATTCTTCGGCACCGCCTTCAAGTCATCTGAAGAAAAAAAACTCAATTATAGTTTTCGTTAGTTTAGTCTAGCTTTTTAGTTATATAAAGTATGCGGCATTGAATGCGACAAGAACGTTTCGGACGCCAGACGAAATTTCCCAACGCTATTATCCTTAAAATATCAATGTGTCATCTAGCGCGAAGTTTGTTGCGAAGTCTATTATGTCTGCAATTTGTTGCGGAACAATGGTGAATAGAGCGGACGGATATGGAGTAACCATGTTTATGTTTCCATTTGCCACAGCTCGAGCAGTGTGAGGATGTCCTTGTTCAGTCTCAAGCTTGCCGCATGAGTCACCGCACCGCTATTGTGTCCCGTTTGTACCCGCGTACATCTTATGTACGTTGGATACTAACTTAGACCCCGTTATTTTCTCTGAGCTATTAACACAACTCCGACTTTGTACTTGTCGCAAAGTTGGCCAGCATTGTTGACTCTTATATGGAGGGATATGAACAAAAAATGGCGCGCTCGTTTTCCAAAGGACTGTCGACATGGTTTCGTTTACGATTCTGCAGTCGCATTGCGTAAATATGGTTTTTGGAATGCTTTTAGACTATAGCGTGAGATTTTGATGTTAGTTAAAGGTCAGCTTATGCTGAAATAATTAAATTTAATTATTTGATGTAGGTAATTCAAAGCATGATTAGTTTTCTTTGCATGTTATTACTGAAACACTCCCTTAACAGGGAGTGTACTTCAGGCACTGTTGGAATACTATCCTCGGTAGTCAGTTGTATGGCTTTTTCGATAGCGATGTTCACCGCTAGACATAGATACACGCCTTGACTTTGCTCGCTATTTCGGGGCGCGGTCAACGCCATCGCCCTTTGCTTTTTTACCCTGTTTGGTCTGGCGCCTAGCCAACCGCGCCCTGTCTCTTATAAAACGAAAGGCGAGCTTTAAATTATTTTATATTAAAATAGACTATTCGAAGTTTAGTATGTGTTACTTTGGTAAACCCTTTTTGAACCAATAAAAAATGTTAATTGATTTCTAAATAATAGCAACTAACTTCTAAATTTAAAATAAATCATCCTAAATTTACATGAAATTATAATGCTAATTATCTGCACTAAAATTGTTTTCAACACATCCGATAGAAATATCTATTATATTCTCGTGTATGTCTATTGGTCCATTTTAAAGTTAAAAGTTTTTAGGCTGTTTACCAGCCATTAACAAAATCAGTATCCGTTAGCCATTAATAAAATCCGTATATACTTTTCTTTTCATCGTTAACAGCAGAATCGAATGATAATTTAGTTACTACTAACAGTTAACTGACCATCATCATACATTCCATGCCTAGCGATGCACTTGTTAACTCCGAGAAACTGGAACGATTATTTAGAATGAAACCTTTATGTAACTATTAAATTACGTAGGTACTGTCCGAGCGGTGATGATTGCAACGATTACTACGGGCCGGCTAACGGTGATACCGATGGAATGTGCCGTCGGCCATTGTTCCTACAACTCTAGCAAAAACGGATTTCGATCCACCGCATCGGTGCATATTAAACCGAGCACACCTGCTCTATTTCGCTTTGGATCGCGATTTTTAAAGTATATGTGTATTAAACACAAAATAAATTTAATTCTTGTCTTATTTAAGACTTACAAAACAATTGCTGATTTTCTTACACACAATTATCACACTAAACTAAATTGGCAGGACTAATGCTTCATGGTAGAACTTTGTGCAAGCTTGTCTTGTACTTACCAGATAAAAAACTTGCACTGCGATTTGAATGGTGTAATTATAGACGAGATAACATTTCTAATTCCCAATGATAAACATTTTTTTCCATGGTATCAGGGAATCTAGTCTTATATATTTATTTCACATACCAAATTAATTTCGAAATTGTTTATAAGAAAAAAAAATACCATATTCAATAAGTTTAAACTATTTAGAACGAAATGACATTGTATGTCTTAAACATTCTATTACGGGAGAGAAAATGCAGCAGATCTGTAATAGAATTGAGAGGAGGAAGGGGGCGACGGGAGGCGGATCAAGTGCAATTTTCCAGCAAGTTCATCCGGCCCGGTGTAACTTGCAGCGCTGCAGTCTACTGCATCGTCTACGATATTATAGATTATATACCTCACGATATATGTAGGTTTTTATATTGAAACTTAATGAAATGAAATCCACTTAGAACTTCATTCTACGTGTTTCTATTTAAAATATTATCGTAATTTATATTTTTATTAATATGAAGTATTATCGCGAAAGTAGGTATGATTAGAATAATTTTATGGGAGCCTTTCTTTCGCGTGTTTATTTATTATTTAAATCCGTGGCAAAGTGAAACGTTTCATCTCAAAGTTATATTTAGTAAGTTGCACTCAAATTCAACCTTGATAATTGAGCCTAATTGCGTTTCAAAAAGATTCACTTAAAAGTATAACAAATTCGGTTTACTAACAAGTCTACAAATACAATAAAATAATCGCGACAAGCGCGATGACAGCGTTACAAAATAATTTATACAATGTGACCTACATCTGTCACGTAAAGTAATAATGTTATAAAAAAATAAATTAGACGCACTTTTATGTGCTTATTTTATGTACGTTCACGTCAAATTTAATATTGAAAGATCGATGTATGCGAGGACTAGGGAGGCTGGCGCTTTCATGCTGCAGCAAGGTTGGGGAGAAACCCCCTGCCGCCATTGCAGGCTCCACTTAAAGAGCCGACCTACGATTCAACTATACATAAAATTCCACCATGTTAAGTCTACACAGACGCTAACATTCAACTCATTACTTTTCAGCGAGCTTACGAAGTGCTGCACATTACGTCGAAAATACTAATATTGAAGGTTGGAAATAAAACAAAACTGTAGTTAGTATTTTTTTTTAAAGAATACCACACACATTACTAACAATTTTAATTATACGTGAATCTTTTAAAGTGAAGACCACAATGACGATGAGATGAAGCAATTGAGCCATAAGGTATACGCAATTTCTATAAAGTGTAACTTAGTGCAATTTAAGTTTTATTTACTGTTCCAGGTTCACACAAAAACTGCTTCCTAAGATGTTGCGTGGCTGACTGTAGTTCTTAATAGATCCAGAGATAAATGTCTCGACATTATATATTTTTTCATGATTAAGCCGTAATGAGAAATACCGAGTTAAAAACAATGTAAAATATTAACGGTAACTTTGACATTGTGGGACGTAGCATTGTCAAAACAAATTATAAACTTAATATTATATTGTTTTAAAAAGAGGAGCTATTAAATAAAATTGAATAAAGTCCAGGCATTCCGTTATATCGAATCGAGGTCCAATGCACGTTTCAGCATACGTGGGTTGTATTAGTTAGTTCTAAATGCTCGCTGCAGATCTACTTTAACTGTCTGTTATAATTTATACGACGCCAATATGTCTGATTGACCGAAATTATAATATCTTCAGCCGATACTCAACGAAAATATAAGCCAGCTACTTCTATATTTAATATGGAATATATCCACTCGAATAGTAAAGTGTTAATTAAATGTGAAAGTGGCAGGGGTTGATATTTACAGACACATTATCGTAGGAAAACAAACTTGATGCGGCCACTTAAGCCCAGCCGTCTGCGCGGCTGCGGAGCGAGGCCTCCATCCACCGACGAGACACATGACAAATAAAGGGCATCTTATCCGAGAGCTTTCTCGCAGATATCTAATATCTTGTTACGTAATTCCATTAGACCCAGACTGAATATATTCGAATAGCTTCGAGATTAAATAAAATTCGCTTTATAGAGTTTTTATCAATAATAATTACATTGGGATAGTTAGATAAATGTATTTATATAATAACGCTTGTTCATTAAAGTGAACACACATATTTTATTTTCCATTATCGTGGACACTGCTTTTCGAAAGCGAAGTGCATGCAAACTTTTTTACGTGTAGGTACACCGGTTGGCCGGTAATTGGTTAGCAAGAGGACGCGAGGACCAGAGGGCACGGAAGAGTTACATGCTGCACTGTAGGGAATTCTCTAATTAACGCTCGCAGCAAGCCGCCGACGATCCGATTGCTCTCGCGTAATTGAAAGGTTGCCTGGACTGTCTGCAGCTTTTCAATTCGCATCTGCACGTTCGTTTCCTGGACTTTTCAAAGCAACGTACTTGAATTTAATACGAAACACTATAAAACAGATCTTATTCATATTCTGAACTTTGCGTTCTTAACACAATGTTAGCAAATATCAATCTTAACGATCGAAACCGCAAAATAATCAGGTTTCTCCTGCAAGTATACGAAGTACATAAATAATGTTACTCTAAATATTTATGTGCATCCATTATCAACCTGGTTGCTGTTAGCTGCCCACTTAAAAGAGAATGTCAAAGTTTCGTTAACTCGCTGATCTCACAGTTAAACAATGTGACACAATGGACAACTTCCAGAGCACTAAACCGACCCAAATTACGGCAGAATTGAATACACCGTGTGAAAGTTGAGAATCGTGTTAAATTAATGTGTATCCCGGGAAACATAATTCATCAGTGACGCAGTTTAATCATTTGACTAGAAAATTGGAAATATAGTTCATAAATGTTAATAAAAAATACATACTTTCAACAATCGCATAAAGTGCAGGCACTCGCAAATATCAAACGATTCATACATTTAAAAAACGTGTGAAGTATTATTATGATAAATAATAGTACGATATATGATTTTATATCACTATATATTCTTATATATTTTAGTATATTATTTATGTATATCGATGTGTACGTACATATTTCTTGAATGTATTTATAAACAGTATACATATTTTTTGTTGAACCACCTGCCGCCTTATTGTACAAACGCGTAACGTGCTTGTGTATTTATGTCGTGTGTGTTCTGTACAATTAAAGAATAAATATATATCTATGTATGTTAGTCAGAGTATGCAAATTAAGTCAGAGTTCGGTTTCGGTTTGTCCCATCGATCGTAAGTTCGCTCATGCGTTGTGACTTGTGCCTCGATGCCTGCAGGGTTGCGGGCGAGTTGTCTTTATGCGACAAATCACGCCCGGCTTTATATGCAAAAGTTGGAACCCACGCAACAAGTGCCACATTCTTGTCGGAATAAATAGCAGCTTTTGTTGGGACCTTTGGTATTTCGTGCGCATAATTTTTAGAACTTTACGAAATGTATACTTGCGTATTGTCTATTACATGAATATCATTTATATATAATTATAAAAAAAGATAAAATGTTTTTACCATGAAATTTTGTTGTAAACTAAAAATAAAAAAAATTAAGAGGGAAATATGTATTCCATTGACAACCCTTAATTAAAATGCATTAGTGCAGCAGCTGTGTATAAAAATAAACAATTTATTTATTTACGAGATTGACAGATCAGTTTAATGGAACACGGTATTTTTATAAATATTTTTATATTTAGGATAACGATTTTAAGTTCCATATCAATTTATCCTTATAGGACATAAATTGTAATGATAAGATAGAAAATTCCATCGAACGCATTGATAAACAGCTTATATGCAAAATTATCAGCCGTTATCAATTCGGCCTGCAGACTTATCTTTATAATCAAAACCCATTTTTATTACGCATTTAATAATAATATCGACGAAAAGCCGCGCTGCGTTTTTCATTGCAAAACAATCATATTGCCTAAGAGTGCAATATTGCACATTTATCAGATACAGACGTACGAAAAGCACTCAGAGGCGTAGATATATCAGCACATGAAAACGGATCGTTAGTTTTTACAACACTCGATAACGTTTTATATTAAGTTATTGTCAGTTAGAGTGGTAGCAACGACCTGGTTAAACACTGCAAATTTATTTTATATCGTAATGCACTTTTGTCATATTATATGAATCATATCATGTACTGTATGGATATAAAATGTACATTTAAAGTTTTTGACAATTTTATTTCTTTAAATATAAAAATACTTTGATAAAAAATCATAAAATAAATCTGCCAGAATACACTACCTACCCATTACAATCGTCATTTGAAAGTGTCCTTCTAAGCATATTTCATAATTCCGATTTGCATACAATACGTATTTGCAATTATTCGTAATGAAACAAAATAATTAAAAATAACATACTAAATATTTCGTGTAAAAAGATATGAAAATCAAGTTAAACTAATTTAATTTTAATAGGTAATATAAGTAAAAACTCCGATAACAAGTATCTTAGAATGCGTGGTTAGCACGCTGTATCGAGATGGGATATTTAATAATAATCACTATCAGATTCACTCCTAGTATTCAGGGTGAAAACATCGATCACGTGTCACGGCCAGCGACCTCACTTGCTAGACGAATCGAAATTATAGCTCCATAGATATAATTCACACGAACGCCACAGAGGCTATCTGTGTGTCATACACTCATACATGATTCATGCAGCGGCTTATTGCGAACGAGCCATCACGTCATACTAAGCTAATTCTAACTGCTGAAATATTGAAGTCCTGGATCGGTAAAATTAGTACAGAACCTACAAAGTATGCAGCATATTTTTTTAAATAAAATTAATATTTACACATTATTTAAAATTATTATTTACAAAACATTTCAATAAAATCGTTTATAATTTGACTGAAAACGAGACAAGCTATATAGGTTCAGAGCACGCCCATGAAAGCATCAGTAAATTCCATCGATATTGATTGACGGATGATTGGATTATGAGATAGACATTAGCCCCCCATCCATCACATTTCACATTATGTTTTTTCCCAATTATTAAGATAATTATGGTAAAAGTAATGGAGAGTTGGTTTTTGCAAAACCTCATAGACCTTATACCTTATATCAGTAGTACCATTTATTTTTAATTGTATTTATAACTTGCATATGAACTTAAAATGTGTAAGTATATGTATTTTTGGTTGTTAAAAACATCTGCTACGCAGACAAGAAAACCTGCTTTAAAACAGATTGCATGATCGTGCATTCATTTACACACACCGCGCGCTGAATCTGCATAAAAAATGCAGTACGCTCGAATTGTTAATTCAACAAATATCTGTCGTAACGTCTTTGCTTTCTGTGTTACGCTTTCATAAATTAGAGCAGTAATTACTATTCACGTTCATTTATACCGTCCGATAAACAGCTAGCAAGTCCGGTAATTGCAATCCCGATTACCATCACGCGCTCGACGGCCGGCGCTGCGCAGTGTATTTGATTTGCTCGACCCGCCCTCTCACCCGGAGATCAATCAGAATTGCTATTTCCGAATATACGACATATCCGATTAACTATCTATTAATTGGCGGATAGACGGTTTACAGTGCGAAAGGCGATTTGAAAAGTGATTCAATATTCAATATTTCAGCAGCTTGCGTCAGACATGATGTGATATTATTCAAGGTGAATAAGCGCCCAATTCGACTACATTACACGTTTCGTGCTATTTTTAGATAATACTAATTATTATAACGTTATTTATAAATATATAATTAATCACTTTTATAAAGTCAAACTGTCTTTTATATGACGTAATTAATGTAGTATATGCCGATCTGAAGTATAAATAGAATACGCTATGGTAGTATGTATGTATCTTTATGCACGTACAAGGTATTGTTAACGAATTTCCTTTATAACGAGGATTGCATTTGTGATTGTTCTTACAAAATTACAATGTTTATTCTTATAAGACAAATCGTCGTTGCGGTTGATGACCTCCTTGCAAAAATATGTACATATGCGTTTCCAGTCCCACGCCGGGTCAAGGGTACCTCTGATTCGCATAAATGAAGACAATCCTATAAATTCATTACTTTAAAAAACATTTATTATAAAAATGTAAAATAACACTATAACCAGTTTCATATTCAAATTAGAATTCCTGATGACTTCAAACGTGATCATTAACAAATGCATGTTGTAACGTATATTCGTAATACTTGATAAGAAATTAATTATTACATAAAATTGTATAACCAAAGAAATTCCTATGTTAATGAGTTTATCGTTGTAATACCTAATTTTCTGGATAAAATACGATCACGAAATAGCTTTAAGAACAAACTAGCAAATCACACGACTTATTAATACAAAAGTCTGTCACTATACAAGAACTGTCGTTTAAAAAAAACGATAGAATTCTAAATTTTAGTTAAATATTATACAAGCTTTTATTTAACTTCAACTGTTAGTATGTGTGAGACAAAATTCGCACTAAATTTTAAACCAGTTCCACCCAACCAATAAAGCTAAAATTTTGCAGATGGTGGTAATACTATTTAGCATACTGATTATCATGACTTAAATAAAAGTTTGTTGTTAAAAAGGTTTTAATATATATATATATATTATAATAAATATTATAATATTATTATATAAAATCAACAAAGAAGTAATTGTAAAGTGGAAGTAAGTTCCTACTGTACAAACGTCTACAGGTGATTTCAAGTGGACTATAGTTACAGGCGAGCCGGTTGGCGTGGTTGGTAAATACTTGCCTTTCACGCCGAAGGTTGTGGGTTCGATTCCCACCCAGGACAGACATTTGTGTGCATGAACACGTCTGTTTGTTCTGAGTCTGGGTGTAATTATCTATATAAGTATGTATTTACAAAAAGAAAAGTAGTATATGTAGTATATCAGTTGTCTGGTTTCCATAGCACAAGCTTTGTACAAGCTTAATTTGGGATCAGATGGCCGTGTGTGAAAAATGTCCCAGGATATTTATTTATTTATTTATTATTTAATCGATTTACCAAATATGGTGAACTATCATGTCGTGAATCTGCGGAGTGCTTCCTCACGACAGTAATCGTGAGGGAATGAGCCGAGTAAAAAGATAAAGTTCCACAAACAAGCGTGTCTGAAGTGTCGGAGAACACCAACAATTCCTTCAACAATTCATTGTTTATGGTCGATAAAGAAATTGTATTCGATTAAAATACTTTTACATTTTCTATACATTAAAGATAGCCCGATTTGATGAAATATATATGAATAAAATATGAATATATAATTAATAAAATTCTTAGGCTGACTAAATTGTTTCATCCACCAACGAATTAGCAAATTTTTATTATTAAATTTGACGAAATTAATCATTTACGTAACTAAGAGTTAATTAACGGGAAGGAAAATATTTCTACTCTTAATTTGATATGGACAAAGCAACAAATTTCCGTACTTCAAATATTCTTCATAATATTTCGATGTAATGGTAAACTGTAAGTAGGTTGCGATGGTCGTCGCTTTCTCGAGGATATCTGCGTCGGCGTCGGAGGCGCCCGCGCCTCCTTTACATACAATCATACAATGAAGCGCCCCACACCACCCAGCACTTCGAAGCCTCGAGTCGGCACAATGCCCCGCGCCGGCCCACATCGCGATTGTGTGACTCACAGCCGGCGCCGTCATACGGGCTTGTTTACAATTGACACGATTAATGACACTCACCAAAACCGGCTACTCATCGCCGGGATTTCTCGCATTTAATTTCAACCCGATCATTGCTTAAATATATATTTGACACGAATAACACACTTAAAACTTTTACATTATAAAAACGATATGTGGAATTGTATGTTATACTATCATTAGAAATGTATTGAAAATCGACGAGTCACTTCACAGAAAGAATCGCATACAATATTCCGTTAGTCATTCGAATTAAATACGCATAACTCTTAACTTTCTTTGAATTTCTTCGCAATTCCACTACGGAAACTACTTATATAAGATATGATATGTTGACTTATTCATCAATGCTATATATATATATATTTAAATTATTTCAGCTTCTTTTGTTTTATTGTTCTTGTTTTTAATCAAATAGTTAAGTAATTACTTTCGTAATTGTTTAATATGTTACGTACAATTATGTAATATTTGTATTTAAATAGAATGTTTATATATATACATATATATGTACCACTATTACATACTGTGATGAGTATTATGCATCTTCAGTAGTTTTATGTACAATTACATCTTTGTGATGTACAAATAAAGAAAATTATTAGCATTATTCTGTAACAGGCTTGTTGCAATTCTCGATATTCGTTCTAAGGCATCTATTTGAGATTTTTTATAAAAATTGTATGTGAAAAAGTTGGCGCATTGCTATATAAGTACATATGTATAATACGTAACAATGAAAACGTAAGCGCCAACGATTGATACGGTTCATTACTCATCAATGTCTCAATTTTAATCGTGTGCACATTTATGATCATTATGTTCATTCACGGTTCAGCAGAGCACAAGACTTAAACATAAAGTACAATCAAGCGAAACGTAGTTATGAAGGCAGGTTGTTAGATTACATTAAACAATTTACATAACGTAGCACGGTTCAAGATGTACGTTGGTTTATTAAGCGTTGAGTAACGGTAACAACGGCGCCCATGTTGAGAAACTTATTGAACGAAATGCTTTTACTCAACCGGGGATGATTCACGTGTTGATCGCTTGGGTTAGATTTAAATCGATATGTTTCGACATATATTGTTATTGCTCCATATTCAAAGTTAGAAATAATGCACGTTTTAACCATTTCAGCAGAAGCAGCAGCAGCAACAGCCTGTTAATGTCCTACTGCTGGGCAAAGGCCTCCTCTCCCTTTTGAGGAGAAGGTTTGGAGCTTATTCCAGCACGCTACTCCAATGCGGGTTGGTAGAATACACATGCGGCAGAATTTCAATGAAATTAGACACATGCAGGTTTCCTCAAGAGGTTTTCCTTAACCGTCAAGCACGAGATGAATTATAAACACAAATTAAGTACATGAAAATTCAGTAGTGCTTGCCCGTGTTTGAACCCACGATCATCGGTTAAGATTTACGCGTTCCAACCACTAGGCCATCTCGGCTAATCATTAGAATAAAAAAATAAAAATAAAATAAATAAAAAACTTCATGCGAAATGTTACAGCCATAAGTATATTTCTTGCAATTCGGAAACAGACGCGATGTAAGTGAAATTTACCGTGACTAAGAAAAAATTTGTGTGACATTTTTAAACGATCATCAACATTATGCAGCGTTGCATATATGTTAATGAACATCTGGCTTAACTATGTCAAGAGGAAAACTTTAATGTAAGGTTTTGACTGAGGACACGAGGTAATTTCATTTTTATTTTATGTATGACTCAACAATATTAACCTTATTTATATATTTTACTGGTGGTAGGGCTATGTGCAAGCTCGTCTGGGTAGGTAACCACTCACCCATCAGATATTCTACCACAAAACAGCAGTACTTGGTATTCTTGTGTTCCGGTTTGAAGGGTGAGTGAGCCAGTGTAATTACAGGCACAAGGCACATTCTTAGTTCCCAAGATTGATGGCGCGTAAGCGATGGTTATCATTTCTTACAATGCCTATGTCTATGGGCGTTGGTGATCACTTACCAACAGGTGGTCTATTTACTCCACCTACCTATACTATAAAAACCTACAGCTATCGAAGATCGAAGTCAGTTTGTTCTAGGACAACTCGGGAACAATAAATAATTTAATATATAATAGTCGTCTGATTCAAACTAGTTTTGGTACTGGTACTCGCTTCAAGGTTATGAAGTAAAAACTTTGCACGTTAGAATTTATAAATGTTTGCTAGCAACACTATAGAGTGAATTAGTTCCACTTAAAATTTTCGCAATTTTAACGTTATACTATATTCATTAGTAACGAGCAACTAATTAAGATTTTGATAAGCATTATTTGTGAATACAATTATCTTTCAGAGTTTCTTATAATAAAAATATATTATTAATATCATGAGTAAACTTATTTTTTTATTATATTTTATTCGAAATAGAATTAAAAGTGGAAGTTAGGTAAAAAATAATACGTGAGTTATTATTACTTATTAAGTAATAATAAATAAAGTTGATTTAGATGCTGAGTATTTAATTAAAAGTAAATAAGCTGATTAACAAGTGGTACGAAGGAAAAAATATCGTACATGAGAGCGTGAGAATTTATGAAGTGTTTTCATAACATAAAGTTCAACTATGCGAATGATGGCTACGACACTTAGTCGCATGTGGTATCGTACTACCGACGTCATCGTGATTAAATGCCATGAAGACAGAATCAACTGAGAGATATTTTTCTAATTAATTAAGTACAAGATTCAATTCTAAAGTCAAGAAAAGTCTATTGCCAAATTAATTTACAAATTTTAGTAAAACAAAACATAATAACACAAATACTTCATTTGTGCATATATTTTGCGAGAAGTTAATTATCGCAGATATTCATGATAATAATTGTCGCAAAATTATATACATATACGCGACCATAGATTAGAGGTTAAAATTTCGTCTCAATTCCTATAACTATAGCATGCGGAAAAATGAAAATACATATACTTATCATAATAACTAATATAATAGTCGTCATAATTTCGGTAAATCTTATTTCCATAGACAGCGTCTAACAAACAAAGTATTCCTATTGATTTATATTTAAGGCAAATAGCTACGAGTTGCTCGATCACATGGCTAGTAATTGATCTTGTGCGTGCCTGAGGTCGAGGACGAGAGAAATCGAGTGTTTCTGCAGTATACAATTACCTCGAGAGGTCAGTCGAATTGAAATGAAATCGTAAGCCCAAAAATATAACGATGAGAATGAAATGAGATGAATGTTATGTTTAAAACATAAAATAATATAAATACGCCAATAATTATATATTTTGTGACTATTTTAAAAAACAGAGAATTTCTCATTAAATATAAAATATTTATTAAATAATAAAAACCAATTTGATTCAACAATATTTCAATATGTAACAAATACGTGCGCAAGCGCATGAGACATCGCAGGTCAAAGGGAATAGATCGGAAGAATTCACAAGTATTTCAACCTTATTGTGGAATAAATCAAACAATATCGACGAAGATATCGAATTCTGTTTCCAGTTTTCTATCCTTTTTCTTTTGTGAAGTCGCCAAAAACACACAGTAACAAAGTTACAATGTGTGTACTAAAAAAAATTGTCGAATGTTAAATACATTATATGTAATGCCAATAATAATTATTAATTAAAATTAAGGCAATAATAACATTTTCTCAAGAACAAACAACTAAGTGAAACTTAAAACCATGTTTACCTTTCTCCGACTGTCACAATCGAATAAAAGTTAAATGGTACTTAAATAAAAACCTCAATTAAAATCCATCAAGACTTGTTTTATGTCTCTTAATATAATGTATTTACTCTATTAATGGGATCGCAAGAGGAAATAATCTAATGCAATGAGAGGAAAGTTGAGAAACAGTTACATTATATTCCACGTGCAATAAAGTAATTACCGGTGAATTATTTGGCGTCTACATTAAACAAAGACGAGGTTGTTCACCTCCTGCGAGCGATACAACCGATAATTTTAATAGCATTCTACTTCGAGATAAAAATTCTGCACATTTTTACATTCTACTATATATTTATTTTGTAATTAAATTTAACATTATGTATTACTCAATAAAACATGTAAACATGTTTAATTTTCAATTTCTGTCTTCAAATATTTATTGTTTTTTTTAGATATATTCCTGAACAGATCCTATTGTATCTAATAACAACTTTACTATTTCTTGAGAAAATTATCATAGTAAATATTATATAAACATCGTGATCCTTGTGTGGATCGGGTAATCCATAATATAAAGAATATAGAATAAATAAACAGGAATAAAAATACAAAACAAGACTAATAATTTCTTATTAACTAACCTAACAAATTGTCTGTATCTGTATTATGTAGGGAATAAAATAATACAACTTGATGAAGTTTTTAATAGCAGCGTATCAACCGTAATATCGATCAATATCAGTTATAAGGACTCAGTTCGTGTAGGTTTTGCGCGGCCAACGGTGTAACGAGCTCTTATCAACCTACGCGATTGCATATACACCGGTTGCCGGGGAATTAAGTGAACACTGATCAAATATTTTGACGTTCCTTGCTAATTAAATTATAAAAAAACAACGAAGTATTAAATTTATTAAGGGTACTTAGGTCCGTAACGAATTTTTATAAAACATTTTTTTTACTTGAATAATTGTTATCAAAATATTATATAATGTATAAATTTAAGAAATGAACATATCTTCTAAAGGACTGTCGTGTTATAATTTCCCCAAAGAATTGTCATTATTTAGTCTTAATAGCGTTTCTTGTTATTTGAACAAGCAAGCACCAGTTTTTGACTCATAAGAAATATTTACTACTAATCTAATCTAGATTATCCTTCATTTCCTTATAACTAATTTCCTAACGTTATAAATAATTAATAGCTGTAAAAAGTAATAAGGAAAAAAATAAATGACAAGCAAACAGGTTTTTACCAAATGATTCATATAGTTTGTGATTGTTATGACAATGCCATTATTAGGCGCATGACTAACATACCTCAAGAGAAGGCTATTAAAAGTAAAATAGAAACAGAAACGCGATCGTAAGCCGACACTGATCATAACTATCTGGTTTCAAAAGAAAATCTCTCTCTCGACACACTTCATACGTGCGAACAGAAATAAAGCAGTTATAAAATTTGATGCGCTTCGTATGAAGAGCTCGCCTGAAATGGAATAAATAAAACTGACACGATAACTCCAGCTGCGAGGTGCATTGGTGGTGTACTGACGGAATTATCGGATCGAGAGCGGTAGGGGGACGTTTATTTCTGTACATTTCGCGAGAATCGTTGTCGTTGGTAACATCCTTAGGTCGGTTAAAGATCGTGAAATATGAAGCGAGTCATCGAGTGCCTAAAATTCTTGTCAGGACAAATGGTTGCACGAGAAGAATTGATACGTTTTATGTTCAATATACCAATATTGAACATAAAACAAATTTAAATTGTTTATTCAATAAACAAACGAACATTTGGTTAAGAGCGCTTCGTAGTTAAGCAAATATTATTTACCATTAAAATGATAATATTGTAAATAGATGAAGCGAGAACTGTTCTACTTTATCGGTTACGCCTATTAAAGACTGTGAGGGTACAGTAATTAATATGAAACGATTTTGTATCTTTTCATACTAATAAATATTTATCTTTATGAGTCTACATCCATCAGAACCATTACTCTAACTTTCCCATAACATAAATCAAACGTAATTGCAATTATACAGCAGACAATGTCTTGTATTACGCAATATGTAAGCAACCCTTCTTGGACAAAAACTCTTCCGAAAGCTGCCCAACTGGTAATGCTAAATCTGTAAAATCGTTACCATGTTTGGAATCACATACGCAACTTCAGTCAACTTCTTGGAAATATATAAGCGCAAAAGTTCCTACATTAAAGTCTACAGCACTTGACTTTACATATGGCTAAGAAAATAAAAAATGTGGTAAGGGGCGGTCGCCGTTAGCGAAGCGTGTTTCATTTCTTACCTTCTCGCGCATAAATATACTGATGGTAAAAAAATAATCATCGCTAAAAACGTCAAGAGTCTACACGTTTTCAATGACGTCGCACATTTTACTTAGATTGTTTTATGTTCAATACTGGAATGTATTTTGCGATATGTAACGTGTTTTCAGAAATTTAAATCTTTAAATCAAATCTTTATTTAATTTCAATATTTAAAATTACATCAAGCAATTTAAATTAAAGGAAACGGTTTAAACAAGTATACAAAATGGAAAAGTCAAAGACGAGCATCGCTTAGTTAACGGAATTTATCAACTCAGTAGAATAAGACTCTCTAAAGTTTGTTAGGCTTTTAGCGTGAGAACTAGTCGCAGTATAGTTTCCAATTATAGAAGTGACACTAGACACAACTAAATGCTATCGACTTCCAGTTCTCACTTCCAGTTAATGAGATATTACGATACCTAAATAAACCATTGTATAATTCGCATTTCAATAATAACTTCTATTTTGCAATACGCCTACAAATCTACTTTTATAAGCTTTAACATATTACTATTTAGTACTTTGAAAACGATCATAAGAATGTGGGCGTAATGCAGATGCTGAAAATGAATCAGAGGGTAATGCTACGGGTCAGGAGGATGGCGAGCGCGTAGGCAGACTCGGAATAGGAACCAGTTTGGGTCATGCAACTCGTGCAATTCTATTTATAACCAAGCCTTTTCTGCATTCGGCCCACATAAAATAGATCCCTTTAAGTAGCAAAATCGCATTGTTTTTATTATTGATCTAAAGTATATGAAATTAATTTAATAATAATATAAAATAAAAATGGCAATTAAGTACAGGAAAATGTTTAATTAAACGCTAGAATACGTAAGATTTCTAAAATTATGTCTCCGAAAACATTTTATAGAAGACTTTAAAAAATGATTTCTCTAAAATAATAATAATAATAAAGATTTTTATTCTTCAGCTTTTCGATCATGCTAAAGCAGTACAAATTGTGTTAACAAGTTACAAAGTGTGGAATACAATAAGACGTATCGCGCACAACGGCCTAATCAATAGCCCGACTAGCTCCAACTAAAGAACCTCGTGTAGGAGGACTTGAAATATCAGCGGGAACGCAATCCTAGTGATAGTGCCGCGTCGTACCACGACTGATGAGATAAACATCTTAATGACAGCTATTTCAAGCACCACAATAACATACATCCTCAAGCAATGATAAATACCTTTAATGGAACCTATTGAATTGAGTAAAAGCAACAATTGATATATGTATTTTGAAACTGAGATAAATCTAATGATGAAATGAACGAGGAGTGTTCTTAGTCTATTGTTTCAAGAGAACGTATATATCATGATGAAAATGAGAGAGAGGAAATTCCTGATTGTTATTTAGACAATTCATATTATTCATGAATCTTTTGGACTTTTAAATTCAATTCTTTAAAAAAAACGAGATTAGTTTTCTTAAAGTAAAAGAGTTTTAACTATTATCGTTTTCTCGCCAAAGTATACAGTATAAAGATTGATTATCGCTTAAAATAACAAATGACTAACAACAAAGTTTAAACATCTTTAGAATAATTATTTGTTGCAAAAAACGAACACCTAGAATGTTTATCTGCGTTTGTAATTAATTTGTTTCTAATAAGAAGAACGTATGATATGTCTTCACAGTCTTTATTTAGAGACAAGTTTACAAGTAATTGCTATTAACACGTACTTTTGTAGCATATTACAGAAAAGAGCATGACTTCGTTCAATGTATACCGCCTCAAAAAGATTTACTTTTGATTGTTAGAATATCTTAATACATGAAGCATAAGGTTTAAAATAAGGAAAGTCATTGACTAATAATGTGCAGCCCACCGTACGTGTCTACGATTCTATAATACGCTTTTAGAATTCAACAGACATACATATGCTGAGCGCTAGAGTAAGTTGACTTCTTAAGATGAAACATTCCTACGATTCCGCTGGTCAGCTTTGAGATTCTTTTAAACACGTTGTAAAATACTATAAAATATATTAAGTACATTTATTTGTTTATATAATACATAATGTCTTGTGTCTCATATTTGTGTCTAACTTCCTACATCAGACATCATTTAGTTCTATTAATAGATAAAGAGAATAAAATTCATTTTATTTTTTATCAACTTTAGCAAACCAAAGTGTCCCGTGGAGAAAGGAGGTAGTTTTGCAACAAACTATTTCAGTGAAAACATTGAAATCTAAAAATTAAAAATGGAATATACACCTATTATATTTAATACATTTATAAAAATCATAAACCGGTGACAGTTCGTATATAAAGCTAGAATTAATTTCAACTTTAAATGTTGTAACGACCAACTGGAGATGCCAGACGTAAATGGAAAGGCAGTTCTAATAAAATCCAAAATAGCATCGCGATGGCATTTAACACAGGGTCTACGGATCCTTTCACAGTCTGTAAGCTCGTGGCATTTAAAAGCAATAGGTACCGAATCTGTTCTGTAAAATATAACGAAGCTGCTGCCCTCTCGACATGTAAATAATTTTGGTCTGAATAAAAAATGGAGAGTTTTTCCACTATAGTTTCTCACATTTTCATGGTAGATAGTTGTCACCTCGTACTACGATTTTGACTTGCTAATTTTTACAGTGGGATTTTAAATTACAATTTTTCATACATTTTAATTGAATAAATATAACGAATGTCGAGATTACGAAACATTAAATGATTTATATTTCTATAAAAACAACAATTACAGAAAATCTAGAATTTTCAAGCAATTAGTAACTAGTCAGTTGTACCAACGATAAGTTTTTGTGTCGTTTCTTACGATGTTGTCCGACCTCATTAGTTAACAGGTTGAAAAGAGATTTCCTTCTGCATTACAAATCAGTAGACAATTGTACGGAAACAACAATCAGATATCGACCTTGAAAGTTGTCAAAACTTGAAAATAACCGAGGTTGATTAATGACAAGCTCACACGTTTCGGGTGATATCTTTCAATTTGCTGTTTATAGATATTATTATTAATATATATTTTAAAACAAATGTATACCAAAAAAAATAATATATATTACAATTTGATGTTATCCAAGTCGTGTTGCATATGGCATGTTCTTGAGCGCCATCACTGTACCGCTCTGCCATAATTGCTACCATTAAGATGAGTCACGCTTAACGACGCGCCTGAACCACGCTTACTTTATCAGATACGATCGCTGCCTGACTCTGCTGTTTACTGTGCGCTTTTAAAAATGATTATATACGATTTGAATGAGGAACTTTCTCATTTCTATTTTCAAATTAAACATCAATCCGCATCTGTGACGACCTTGAAGGACAGTAACGGTATGGTATATGCAGTTTATTAAAACGTGGCAGAGAAAGCGTCGGACGTTGTCGTTTCCGCGCGAGGGCCCCCGGTAATGGCGATGGAGTTACGCTCCCGCGGGTGACGTCAGCGAGGATAATTAACAGGCAAGCACACGCCACATGCGTCTCCAGCGCTCGTAGCCGACGGAGCCCGCAGGAAATCGCCGCTTACATCATCCTAGTACGTGCCTCGCCAGCGCTATTGTTTATCACTTGCGCCTTATTAATGATAACGTCATAACAATGTTTTTTAAATCAAAATTATCATTAAATAAATATGTAGAAAATATTTTCATTGTCCCATTCCTGTGAATAGTTTGCTAATATTGTTGTAAAGTGAATAGCAAGGGAAGTTTTTAACGTCGATATTGTCACCGACGTGTACTCGTTTAGCATATCAATCAAGTGAAATAGACGAGTTGATGCCATCATAAGTTGTATGTATGGGTCCATGGGACTATTATTATGTGCATCATTTGAAATGCTGTAAAAAAATAAAGATTAATTTGAATCAGTACTCTTCAGAAGAGATTACTCAATTTGTTAAGGTTTTAAAGCAATCCCTAAAACTGATTCATTAGGTATTGAAGAATTTCCCTCTAGTCCCTTAATGTTTATTTTACAACAAAGCACGTAATTTAAGAACGCTCCCAAAGCCACCAAAATTTCTGAACTACCGCTAATATTGTGTTTATTTTAAATTCAAATTATTCTAAGGATTATGGTATATATAATATTATAACGAATGGATATGAAACGAAGCGCTGTCAAATTGATTGATTTAAGAAACAAATATAGTGTGAAGAATGGGTGACATTCGACAGGAGATGTCGTTTTTCGAAACAAAATGAAGTAAACGCTATAATTCCCTAGAGTAGACTTATATCAGTTGTAAATAACATTTTTTATTTACACTTCAACATTGAGTCTTGCAAGATCAAATCGAATTAAAAACATAAAAAGTCTAATTCCAATAAAAAAAGTGGTTCGATTTCGATTTCCTCATTACTCAATGACTACGCTAATTTAGTCCTAAGGACAAATCGATTACATTGACCTAGCTGTCGCTGTAATTTATAAATTAAATACAATCTGCTCATCGTCAGGAGGACATCGGTGTCCATCACCCTCGACAAGTCGACACTTTTGATGTGGCCCCACACCGCTGCTGGCCAATCAGTCTACATCATTAATCTTGTCAACGTATCTTTTTTCTAGCTCCTCCAGTGTCATTTCTAACTTAGTTAAAACAGTTTCAAAGGCAAAACAGGATGTTTCAAACAGGTTTAAATTATATATTATAAATATTTTATAAGCCCTCACGCGTAAGACGTGGTACTTCAGACGATTAAGTTTAGCGAGATCAACGATATAATGTCGAACGTTAAGACAGTTGTCTATATAAGGCGTGTTTATAAATAACTCGTGACGGAGTAAGAATGGAGATTTTAAGCGAAGTGCACCCGAGGGCAGACGGGAGGAGGAAAATAAAATATCGTGTGACAACCGACACAGCACTAATTTAAGCCCTCTGTCCGAAGTTGGAGTGGGACGGTAAATCAAGCCGCTCCCGTGCACGAAAAGCAAATAATAATTATGTGTATGAGAGAGCACGCCCAACATGCGACGACACCTCTGTCGATGTCAACAGCGCAGAGACATGAAAATTAATATTCATAGCACTCTTTTATATTATCTGTATAATAAATACCTGACTATAAACAATTATTACTTTTTATGTAAATTAAAAAAATATTAAAAATCACGCATGCCACGTCAATAGACTAAATTTAAAACGAAGCTCTTTACAATTATAGTATGTAATAGTATATGCTGAAAAAATCCGAAATGCCCTGCATTTTCTGGTAAAAGTTTTACGTATATTGAGTTTAGTAGATTTTTTCAGTTGTTAAAATTTTTTTCAGTTCATTACAAAATAAAACGTCACCTCATTTATTAATATAGATTTATATCGAAAGAAAAATATGAAGATAATTAAACTGAAATATTGTTAATTTAAGTACTATAAAAATAGTGTAAAAATAATGTATATAGAAATATCATATGAATGGTAAAAAGAAAAAAAGAGCAGCCAAATGTACATCACCTGAACTGCTCCTCTCATTACAAACGTGTCCCCCCCACTATAATAGACATACCCGTAACGAGTGTAACAGAACTGCAAGCAGGCAGACAGATATATGAAGAGGCATGTCTGTACACGACCATCAATACTAACTAGTAAGGGCATGTGATGAACTATTTTTACCTACGCACGTTACCGTCATACTTGTTTAACTGAATCTTTCAACTAACAAGCTCTGAAGCAATCCACACCTTTAAAGTTAAGCTTTCTTTAAACTGAATACGTGTATAAAACAGAAAACACGAGGCCAAAATTAAGTAAATTGCTCTCTTGATGGAGCGATGAACTCGTAGACAAAACGTTTTAGCACGTTCTGGCTTCTGATTTTCGTGTCGTTATAGTCAAGATCATAAAACTATGTATAGAAACTAGTATTAAATACAAGAGTTTATAACTTTAAATTACACCGAGTTTTAGAGCAGTAAATAGTATTATCTGCAATGTAGAATCATAGCTCTCACGATTCGACTCGACCGCAGACCATTAGTCACACGCTTAGACTCATTTCTCGATACAGAACAGAATAAAAAAAAACGATTAAGAGAGAAAAGGATTACACGGAATGAAGAAACCGCAACTTAAAAAGAACGACAAACTAGTATAACATATTTGAATTATAAAAAAATATACGATTTAAACTATAAACAATAAATACAAACTGGTCAATTAGCTTTGACATAACAACTATTATACAACATGAAAGTAGTAATGTGCGCCGAATTTGAATAAAACTGTAATGTACTTTTTTATGGTAGCGGCAATTAAAATTTCTGAGGTCCACTTCAGCACACTAATGAATCGCTCGGTGAAACCCTTGACTTTGCGACGGCTCCGTTACCAAAGCCGAAAACCAATTAATGTAAAACGGTAGCACACAGTTACTTGCCACTATTATGACTACTAGTGTTCGCAGTGGTCGAATTTCGCTATTGAAAATTTGTGAAAAACATACTTGTATTCATGTATTTAGATAGGCTAATGAGAAAACTTGTAATATAATCGGTTATCATAATAGTAAATAATATATAATACATATTAATATTACAGTATATAGCTAAGTATATATTTTTTTTAATTCAATTACTTGTATTTTAAAGACAGTAGCATATTTAGTAGATCATATTTTTTAAATTACCATATAAAAACTATTATAATTATTTTACTGATAAAAAATTCTGCAAATTTTGTCTGAAAATTTATTGCGATATATTTGTGTTTGTGTAAGCAATAATTCTGGCTCATACCTACAAAATTATTACTCTTAGACGATATAAGAACGTATGTGTTTCACCAAGTTGGTTTTAAATGATGAATAATTAATTTCATAATAAATATAGTTGAAAATTTGTTTGAGTTGAAGGATAGATCTTTAAATAATATGTATGAAAATATAAAATTAAGTTTTATTAAAGAGGGTGCGAAATTGCAGATATGAACATCGGTTGAGTGGAACTGGTTTCAAATTCAACTGTAAGATTTGACTCACACATACTAACAGATTAAGGTAAATAAAAGCTTGTAATAAATAACGATGATAATGATGAAAACAAGATATTAAAAGCTCATAAGTTTATCATTGCTTTGAATTTGACGTCGAGGATTTTAATTAGTTTACTTATAATTGTGATGTTTAATTAGAATATTGTACCGAGATACTAAATAGACCAATCATCGAGAAATTAATGCCGCAATAGACCAATAGTTAGAACAAGAGAATCTTAACCGTAGGTTGTGGGTTCAAACAAGTGTGTGGGATGAAAATCTGCCACATGTATTTGTATCAACCAACTTTAATAAAGCGTGCCATAAGCTCCAAACCTCCTGAAATGGAGATAAAGCTTTAACCCAGCAGAGGGATATGTATTATATTTGTTATATACATTAACATATAGTATATGTATGATTACTGTACTTTTTATTGAGAATTAATAACATTCAGCAATTGCGTATACTAAAATCAATATATTTTTTCATCTTACAAAAGTGCAGAGTAACTCTATTTGAACGTCACTGAGCATTTATCAGCAAATAGGTCTATTACAAATCAGTGTCCCCTTCACCGTACAATGAAAACGTTCTTCTTAAGGTCGTAAAAACATTTCATACAAAGCTGTTTAGTCACGAGTTATACTCAATCTCTATTGTTACGTAGTGCTTGCTTACCCTGTGATATAGTTGATATAGTCTATTACCATTTCAAATAGCTATTGCGTATGATAATTTGACAAATATGAAATAAAATATAATAATTTCATTCAATAAATATACAACAATTGCTTTCAAATTAATCTTAATGTTATTTTATATATAGAATTACTGGCTGGACACGATTAATAACAAGCCAAACATAAATATTGAAAAAAAAATCAGATCACATTACGAGAGACGTAAATCTATAGACAACATTAATATAAAATGTATTCCAAGCCCAAGGGGACGTGATATTGCAATTTATCTAAATATTCGTCTGGTAACCCTCTTTAGGATAAATGTCGTGAATAAACTCAATAACATACAGTTCAAGGTGAAGTCTATGTTAGACGTTTTCGTTACCATTTTTTTTTTCATTTTTTATAAAGCTTTAAACACCCACAGGTACAACGACAATCCGCCGGACAAACAGTGGAACTTATATGTTATGTCCCTTGTGCCTGTAATACCCTGGTTCAAGCAAGCATCAGGGTAATAACCTAGTCGAAAGACCACAGACAAGACAAGAACACAGATATAAAAAAAAATATTGCTAGATTGCGGTAGAACTATTCGTGTGGACCCAGGCGGGTAGGTACCTCCCGTTTGAGCCTGCACAAAACAACAGAGAAACAACGGACACAGATATCTGCATTAATATATTGCTAATAGTTGTCTACTCACAATCACAATCAATCACGTATTTTTTTAACAAATAAATAGAAAAAAATCGACGATAAAGATGCTATTGTCAATGACAAAAAAACTATTCCATAACAGCCTGTGAATGTCCCACTGCTAGACTAAAGGCCTCCTCTCCTCTTTTTGAGAAGGTTTGCAGCTTATTCCACCACGCTGCTCCAATGCGGATTGGTGGAATACACATGTGGCCGAATTTCAGTGAAATTAGACACATGCAGGTTTCCTCACGATGTTTTCCTTCACCGTAAAGCACGAGATGAATTAAAATCAAAAACAAAACAAAAACAAATATTTTAATAGGTTAACGTTACAACGTCAAACAAGTTACTTTTTGGTTTATTAAAAATCCATTTAGATAGATAAGCGCGTTTTAATTTCTTCGAAGTATCTTTGAAAGTTTATCGTGCTTTACAATGGATCTGTTAAATTAATTGTTATTAAGGGAGAAGACTAGATACGTCAGACGCTTCGAAGTATCGCCATCGTTTTGTTAATCATAAACATACTAACAAAAGTAGATATTGGCTGATTTCCTTGTAGAATATTTAGAAATAATAAACATATATGATGATGTCTTCTTGGACATTTTCAGGTTATTTAAGTGCTCATTTTGTCAGCGCAGGCCCGACGAAGTTCATAATCCGACGTGACTTCAAAGCGTTCATACCTAGGGCCAAAGGCTTTACGTACTTGGATTTTAAACACTACTAACTTCTAAATTCCCGCCTGCCAGTAAGAATTTCTAGTACAAGAAATCTGAATGTATAAAAACCCATAACCTCTACATCTTTCTACAGTCTAATTAATAATAAAAAAAAATAACTAAAGCTAGATACCAGATCGAAACAGTTGTCCCTTTATCTATTTAACGTACTATCGTTTGACTATTTTGATCAAATTACTTAATCATGAGTAACTCTTTTTAACTTTATACAATTATTTTCTCTTAAGCAGAAAAATTTAAATTAATAAACAATGCAGGCAAATTAATTAACAACCATAAAACAGCACCGACAATATATAAAGTTTGACTATAATTAACATCTTTTGCTTATTATGCGAATCATAATGAAAATTATGTTTATCTACTGAAAAGGTTTTTAAAACGAAATCATCTTAATTATAAGTACACGTTATTTTATGAATATGGTATTTATCATGTTGTATGGATGTGGGGCGTGGATGAGCTCGCGTGACGCTGGAAAGCCAAGCCGAGCATCGCACACGGCGGACCATCGCTTAAAATATAAACACCATTTTTCTCCTTAAATCAGTCCACATAGAGATTAAATTGCAATAATAACATTGTCCAATACTTGCACAATGATCAGCAGTTACACACTCGTACGACTACATGTGGCGATCGGAGAAATTTAGATGAACGTGATAATCGTAACGCTATTAAAAATCTATCGCGGATCTCAATAAATTCAAACGATAACCATGGATAATTTCATAGAATGAGCGTATCATGGGTATACTGTAATCCGTTCTGTGTCCGAGTGAAAGGTGTTACAATGAATAGGCGTCCGGTGAGATAAAATATTGCGAACGGAATATGTAGACTAGAAACAGTAAAATAGAACTATATCCTGTTTCGTAGACGCTCTAATTAAAGTATGGATTTTAACATTTACCTATAAACAGTAGTAGAAGTCCCACGAGAAATATCACATTCGCCGAGGGCGAAAAAAATATAGGGGACGAAACGGAAACGTGTGTACACGCATACGTAATGTTTATATATATAGTTTGTATCAATCTTAAATATTTATGCCGTAACTTTAGGTATAAAAAATCAAATAAAATACACGCGATAAAATCAAAGCGACGCTTAATATTCTATACAATATCTTGCAGGTAATAGAATATCTTACTAAGGTTGAAAATGCAGCCATTATTCGCTTGATGCAGACAATGAATAATATTCAGCAAGTTTCAGCGCGGGTTGCCCCAGGTCGGCAAGCTATACAGCTCATAATGTAAGTTATTCATGATATTAGAGGAAGGCAAAACGCGACGGCCACCGGGCGCTTAGGGCAGTTGGGGTCGTCGCCCCTGCCCGACGTGACGTTACCCGCCCTACAGCTGGCTATGACGTAATTCCGCCGCCACAACAAAACGAAACCTACCCTAAAACATAAAACTTACGATCTCACATAGATCGATAACGTATTGGTAACACACGTGTATTATATTAACATTTGATATCATGTGGTCAGACACTTCAGTTATGACGCACTTTTGAAGCCTATCAAATATTGAAAGTTTTGACACGAAGACTGACATTAAAGATAACCAATAGATAAATATGACTATTCGCGGGGTGGTCAAATTATCATCTGCTATGGTATCTACGATACAAACTTACGTATCGTAAGTTTTGATTGATACTCTTAGAAAATGTATAAAATACATCTTTTAAAATGTGACCTAAAAGACTTAAAATAATTAAAGATTACTTTTGTTGATTATACATTAGTGATGTGCCAATTTAAGAAATTTACTTTACTAAGAAAGTCGTTGATTAATTGAGCGCGGTAGTATAACAAAATGCATTAAGAGAACAGCAACAATGACTTAAACTAAGTACCGTAGCGGTGAGTAGCGGGACCGTCGTGATTTCTCATCTCAGAACCGCCATCGGCTGGCGGCCGCCTGCGCCACACACTCGCCGCTACTCGACGTCCGAATTGTATTCTATCGCTCTATCATCGTCTTAAGAATATTCCACAATTGTATATAATGACGGTAGCAACGGTAATAATAACCTGGGAAATCTGGTACACAAACGCCATGTTTTAAATGCGCTAGATCGGAACGTAGAGATAGCCAAAACAATGACTGCAGATGGTGCAGTTTAAATACACATTATATATTTCATGATTGCAGAACGAGACGAGGGAAACTTCACGGGTGTATTGTGCTTTCTTTGTTAGTTTCTCAGAAGCTACGCTAATATATTAAGATGCTAAGATGGAAGGTTTGATTCATCGGTGACTAAGAGTTGTTACACGCATAGGCTATCGACTCATCTTCAACAAAATTTACCATATATATGTAGTAATTGGCGCCGAATAGTTTAAAAACAGAACATATTATAAACGTATTAAAATAATATTATTACAGTATTGTACTAGTAAACAAACATGTAAAGCAAGAGAAATGTCAAAGCAGATGAGGCGTCAAATCAATGGAAGCTGATGAATTCCCACTGACGTAACTATGAGCTGTGACAGTTTTCGGCCACTAAAAACATCAACAAGGCGATAACTCAGATGCGAGTTGTGACAGTTTAATGTAACACATCAGTCTCGTCTAGTTTAACACAATAGAGCCTGTGGATGTTTGTTATTCTGACGCGGCCTACATATTTAAAAACTCTTGCAAGTGTATTTTAACTTGAGGTTAAAAGATAATTGGTAATTTAAACTTCGAATAAAAATGTTAACTTATTAGTTAATGTTATATAAAAAATCTTCGTCCGGTTATGTTTTTATGGTTTTTAAGTTATATTATGTTAATTGAATGACAATAATTTAGTAAAATGTAAAACATAAAAAGGAGATAAGCTCACAAAGTAATATGCAGACAATTCGTTACACGAAGTTGATTAACGTAACGGTACAACCCTTCCGCTAATAAAAGTTTCATGTTACATTTAATCTGACTTTATAATGAGAAAGTTTTACTTTAAATAATTGTATAATTTAAATGTCTAGTTCCATGATTTTAGTTTTTAATTTTATGTACACAGATAATTAATTATATTACTCTGTGCAGTCTTCGGCTGTTATATATACTTATATCTTTGATCATCTAAAAAGAAAAATATTTAAGACACGAAAAATATGGTCAATAAAGACATTTAAGGAAATTTTGATTTTGTGTCATATTTTTGAAATATGAGTTATGAAGAAATTGGTAAATTAATACTACCAATTCCGACAAATAAATAATAAAAATGTACATAAATTAATATAAAACATTTACTTTAAGGAGTTTAAGCCGCATCTACGTTATAGTCTAATTGCTCATCTCTGTCTTCGGGAAAAACATTTTACAAAATATTGTTTTATTAATTTTTTTCCAAAATGACAACCAGAGCTATATAAATATATTTTAAATGTTGGTAACCAAGTAAGTGGTCAATTCAAATGCTAAGCTTATTAAATACGTATCGCCGATAACGATTTGTGGTCGTGAAAAAGAAGGTACCGTTTTTTAAACGAGTAAAAGGAATCCACCGTAGATTATATCTAGCGCAATTTACTATGGACTAGAACGAGTGCAAAATAGCATTTAAGGCCATCGCGCAGTAATCCCATTTCCACGGTGCAGGTTCGAAGACCTGGCGGCCGCCGCCCGCGCCGCTGTCGCCGCTCACTCGCGTGATCGCGCACCATCACCCGCCGCCCAGCGTTTTAATTAATCTAATGACTAGAACAATGATAGCAATGCCCACCATGTTATGTTATCCGTATTTACTCGCAATTAACTAAACGGTCATTATAAATTAAAATGTAAATTACTCTTATTAACTCAAATCGCTATACTTATATATGTCGCTAACACTTTTTGAAACTCAATCAATAATCATTAATATCTAAATCACTATTATTAATGAATTCATACAAAATATCTTCCTAACATTCCTGACGTTACATACGTCATAGTTGTAAATTTTGCCAATAAGTCATTATTAAATTATTGATATAATTTAAAAATCCCGTATTCTATATAATCTTTCAAGTATTTATGCTTACACCGATCACAATTTCCTTTGTTTTCGAATTACACCAAAATCATAGGTTAGACGAAACGCCGGCCGGCCGGCCGGCGCGACGAGACACGAAGCGTGGGAGGAACGAAGACTTGTAACTTGTAGACTCACATGTATGCAACGAAGTGTGCGAGCGCCGCTGGTGCTAGGCGGGCGGTCAGGGATCACTGCACTGGGCACGAAGCGAGTAGCACAGAGTACCGAAGGGTCGCGGGTTTCGCGCGATGCGTGCAGTTCGCGGTGGCCGTTCGCGCGGCCGGTGTCTGGGGGACTGGCGCGCGGTGGCACTGCAGCCCGGAGCCCGAACACACCCCGCGCACCCCCCCACTCCGACTTTTGCACAGTTCGCCCTCCAGATGTTGCCACTCGTCATTCGTGGCCATTCGCAGAAACCTCCAGAATCCATACCCAATGACAAACCTCCTATACATATTTGCAGTTTGTCTCCATAAATCTTTACGCCTTTTCAGTGATTTCATTATTCAGATATTTTAAATTAGATCTGTAAACGAGACGATGACGAACAAAAGTCGCATACATCTGGCACGACTAAGTACATTTTTGTTTGAAAAGTTATAAGTAATAAATATCGAATCTACCGGTAAGTAATCTAAGACGCGTTACAAAAACAGATTTGTTATTTTTGTTTAAGATTTAAAAGTACTTTTAACATTTTAACAACCTTCACTAAGTAAAGGTTTAAACAGAGTAGAACGTATGAAAATTATAGACATCCGTGAGTTCAAATCCAGACAAGAAACACAAATTTTAAGTGCTCATCTTACATTATGGCCGTTAAGGTGGTGAAGAAAAGATATCGCGAGAAAAATTACATGAAAGGAAATCATTTACATTCATAATGGTGAACCATAGCGATAGAAACTCCTCATACATCTTAACACATAAAAGATAATGAGACCTTTGCCCAGCAGTCAGATATTAATGTGCTATTTAATTTCATACATGATAAATTTCGTAATAATTGTGTGTGTGTGTGTGTTTTTTTTTTCTTGATATTAATCACATAGTTTTAAATTGCTGGTAGCCAAAGATAACATATCCTAAGTAATCCCATATAAATCCCAAATAATTAATAAACCATATAAAGAAATTATCTTCAAGTGCGTAAAATAAAAAATTAAACATACCAAATAAGAGTTCTAGATAACAAAATGACAAATTAGAAACGGGATAGAATTAGCAGCAATTGATACCAACTACGTTATCATAGATTCGAGACCCAGCAGCACGCTGGCTGATGGCGAGTAGTCGCGAGGCGAGGTGGCGAGGAGGCGACGACCCCGCGCGGCCACGCTCTACCGCGCCGACTCGCCGAAACTTCGCACTTCACTTTTCCACCACAAGGAACCGTCAAAACGCACCAGCCGTGAAATTACCGTAAATCTGACGCAACAACCGTCTGCTAAGATTGTCAATGCAATTCTCATAAGAAAATACAAAACAGGCCTTAATGGACACATTTACAAGAGATTAAAAGTATATCCATATTTCAAGTAATCGTAACAGCCTGTGAATGTCCCACTGCTGAGCTAAAGGCCTCCTCTCCTCTTTTTGAGGAGAAGGTTTGGAGCTTATTCCACCACGCTGCTCCAATGCGGGTTGGTGGAATACACATGTGGCAGAATTTCAGTGAAATTAGACACATGCAGGTTTCCTCACGATGTTTTCCTTCACCGTAAAGCACGAGATGAATTATAATCACAAATTAAGCACATGAAAATTTAGTGGTGCTTGCCCGGGTTTGAACCCACGATCATCGGTTAAGATTCACGCGGTCTTACCACTGGGCCATCTCGGCATCATTATTTCAAGTGTGTTGGTGTATTTCGTTTAGTTATTACAATTATCTTAATATTAAAGGACAAAAGAAAAAACGTACGTATTAACGTTCATCACATAAAATGATTATAAATAATAATCAGAATTAACAAAAAAATAACATTTATGCGATTACGATTTTCTAGATTTAATTACGAAGCCTAACGAACGACAATATGTCACAAGATATTCGTGGATTAACCATTCCTGCAAACAATAGAGACATTACGAAGTAGCCGGATAAGGCAAAGTTTGGTCCACGTCGTGCTGAATCTCAATGAGCACTTGCTCTCTCCTCACCTCCACTCCCGATAAGCCTCGATACCATTATAGAAACGATATGACTCACGATTGCAAAAATCATCAATTTGCATGCACATATGGCGTAACGTTAATGATTATTATTAAATTTTATCTGCAAAAAAACTCCCATCAAACATCAAACTCTGTAGAAAATGATAGGGTTATCAAATATCACAACAACTGCAAACACATATCATAAATATACGATAGAATTTATGTAATTGAACACTAATACTTACCTACATATCGTTAAATACAGTTAGATGACGGATGTCACGAAGTATTTATTTTACAGCGATAGCCTTTCTGTCTCCAATTACGGATCATTACTCATGCGTGTGATATTTATTAACACATAGTAAAAGATCTAGAGAACGTAAATAGTATCGGATACATTTCATTGTTAATGCTATAAATTGGCACAAATTATGTAAAGTAATAAACCATTAATGTCCCACTGCAGGGCTTAAGACCTCTTAATGAGAATGTAGACGTATATGATCTGTGTGTGGCAGATATACTTTCCTTCATCGCCGAGCACGAGATGAATATTATAACTCAGTAGTGCTTGCCCGGGTTTGAACCCGCAATCTTCGTTTAAGATTCACATATTCTAGCAACTAGGAATATCTTCGTTCTGAAATATTATCTATAAATAATTATGTGCAATATTACAAGATTAAAATCATTTTCTAATGAAAAATAATAAATCATTGCTACAGTAATTTACTTCCTTCTTACTGGTAAAACACACTTTATACAAGTAATATAAATCAACACATAAGCTTAATAAAATTCTCGGCCCTTTTAAAAGGGGTGAAAGTTAAAAGTTAGTCTGGTTCCTGAAGCAGGTTTAATCTAGATAAAAGTAAGGCTTTTAAAGAAAGTTTTCCTTAATTTATTGCTGCAACTGCCGTCAGACTGATATGTAACAACTTTTTCTGAGACCGAATATACGAAGATTACGCGGTCGATGAACTTGGGCCAGAAAAAATAATTATAAATAGAGTCAATTGTGGAAGTGCGTTGCACGAATCAAGAAAACGTCGCTCGTTGTCACATTAAATCTGACGCAGATGCTGCAGAAACAGCATCTGTGTAACATCTATTAATATCCCATCAAAAAGAGTAGACACAATGAGTACATAAGATCCGATTTAAATCAATTCAATGTTAGATTCTCAGTCATTATATATTTAACTTAAGTATTTTTATACAAAAAGTCAAAATCTGAAATAAATAGATTTAAAAAAAATAGCGGGCCTTTTAGAGCTTAATTGAATTATAAAGCACCCGTTCGCTATACTTCCATCACAATTATGCAACGCAAACATGAATTCGTGTATAAAACAGGACAGAATAAACAAATTTTGTTTGGCTTACGTTACGGCTAGATCTTTTTTAGATTTAGTTTTAAAAAATGGAATTACAGCTTTTAAAGCATCATGAATTATAACGAACCCGTCCGTCATACCGCTATCACAATTGTGCAACGCAAACATGAGTTCGTATATCAAACAGGACAGAACAAACAAATTCTGTCTGAACATTTATGACATTTCTAAATTGGGTCCTATGACAATTTGGCAACGGTAAACCATGGAAAATGTGGAAGAACCAAAGTGTTATGAATAAAAGTATGTTTATATTCACATTTTGAATTTATCTTTATCTATGGTAAGATAAAATTACATGAAATACTACTTCCTCAAAGTACTCGAGCAAGCGAGAATTATAATTAATACAACTGCATATAATACTACTTTGTCTAATTTGTATATAAACAGGAATACCGTTATAGTATTTAGTTTACTGCAATAGTCTCGTCGCTATATAATTTACAATACGCGGTTCAATCGTGACCACAATGTTTCTTACTTCCTATAATGGAATTCTTATTACTTAGTCTACATTTCAATATCAAAACTTACCTTAAATTGGATCATATAAATTATGTATCATCACGTAAAAGAGATTTATATTTATATTTAAAATGTATTAAATCTTGTTTATATTAATATTATTTTAAACAACGTCCATATGAAAGTCATTTTATTCTATGAGATCAGCATAATTATAATTTATTATGCGTTAATCCAAACTTTCCCTTAGAAATGTTCAGAGCAGCATATGAAAGTCACGTTAAATTTAATAATATTTTATAAACTAAACATGTAGAAAAAGTGAAGCTGTATTATATTACGGAATTAAGTGTAAAATATTTTCATATCATGATTAATCGATGATAGTGAACGTGGGTGTAATGCATTCCGCAACACGGTTTATGCAAAGCCAATTAGACAATTTCGATGTCAAGATAACGATGCAACATGTTCGATTAGTTACCGACTTCTCGCTGTTTTGGATCGTATCAGAGCTAATTACTTGAAATGAATTAGAACGTATTAACATTAGTAAGTGAACCTGATCGTCGAAGGTAGAAATCAACAGCTTTGCCGAATACTAATTTCCTGGTCGTTGCATACATGTACCTTTAGCGAGGATATATTGAATGAGGTCGTTAACCTTACCGTAAACTTGTTTCTTATGAATTTCAGTCACATACTATTGATATATAATTCTTTGGACAAATATTAGTAGATTAAGTAAATGTAAAAAGAAAAATGTTTAACGTGAATAGAACTAACGTACTTATTAGGAGAAAAATATATTTTGTGCATAACTTCTGAAAGGTTTACAAATGATGAATCAACTTTATCTGAAACGAAAGGCATTGAAAACAGTTTCTATTATTTGAACTTTACTTATGTATTCGGATAATGATATATTGCTCCAACAAAGGAACCGTCGCATAAATATTAAAGAAATCCTTTGTGGGACTTTCGAATAACAAGGCTGCCATATAAAGAAAACTTTGGTATAAAAAAAAATCATCCCATGTACGCGAGAAATTCTCAATATCCCAAAAAAAGTTTAACATTAACGTTCCAGTAAAGTTTCGAATTTTTAAAAGATTACATAATGTTACCGGTCGATTGCTTATACGGAAAACATACAAAAAGGTTTTATTTAACTGTTTTATTTTATACAAAGTGTAATCAGTAGGGCTATTCTCTAAGAACAGACTCGAAACTCAAGTCAATAAACAGTCGTGAAATGTTAGAAAGTGATATGCGACATTGACCACAATAACTTTAACATTACGCCAAAATAGTATGTCACCATAAACTCGGTTGTCAACATTTCACGGGTGAGTAATGAAGTGAGTTTTTACAGAATCGCACTACACGAAATTTAAAGCGTTTCGTTTCGTTTTTACAATCAATAAATACTGTATGGAACTACAAGCATTTTTACGTAATATTTATCGTTGAATATTTATCGATGAGGTTCTGTTATCGTAACTAATATGAAAACAACCGACCACCCACGTGGTACAGAAGCCCGCTGTTGGATGATACAATCTGTGTCGTCTTGGGCGTGATCCAACAAACAATTTACGACGAGATAAAATTAAAATGTGCAGCATTCCCGAATATCGTTTCGGCAATGACTAGAATTGTGTTAACCTCGTGTTTGCGGTTTGTTGTGCTAAAAACTATTTCGAATATGTAAATTGAATTCGAACTTTACATCTTCACGTCAAAATTGTGCAAATTGAATATATCTGAAAGAATTGGATGACTGATGTATTCAAAATTTACAAATAGTTTATAAAAAAAAAATCTATACATATTAATAAACGAGGAGACATTCTTTTGTAATGCCTAACTGGAAAAAACTATTAAACACATATGTTTAAAACTTATACCAAAAAATTATGAGCGTTTTGGAAAAGGTTTCAGTACATAATATTATTATATAAGTAGCTGCGTTTCGCAGTATCGTCCCGCTTTAGATTGAGACTATTGACGTGACAAGTATGAGTTTTATGTTCAAACGATCTAAATTGACATAAGAATAAGATAAAACTAAATAAAAATGGAGTCAAGAAAAAAAATACTTTACTTCTTCGTTAAGTAGTCCTCAAAAAGATCCATAGAAAGTCCGTTTCCGTGACATCTCGTTAGCCTGATCGTAGGATTAGGGCGTACTTTGTCAGCGTCTACCGTGGCTTTAGATCACAAAAGACTTAAATTGACAATATAACCGGACCTCCCTTATTGGGAGGTTGTTACCAATATTATTATGTATGTCAGTATCGTGTTAGAATATGATACTACTTGAGTATAAGATTCAATAGGACATCAAAATAAGATTTATTGCTTTTAAAAATTTAACAACTCAGAAAAATTATAATAAGAAACTTTTTACTATAATATATATAATATAAAAATATTTACGTTATGTTAACTGTTTGGCTAACGTCACGTTAATACAAAAAAGAAGTGAAAGATAGTGCATCTATCCTCAAAACTGTTAGACAAATACGGGTATATTCAGAGGCACGCGTTCACTATTTTGCGGCAGAAGACTGGGGTGGGGCAATACAGCAATAATTGTAATGATGTCAAAGCGAGGGCTGCACACCACGACAGCGCGCCTCCCGCACAGCCCTATACATTTTTATTGCGAGGCACCCTCCCGCCAAGCGGTGAGACCACTCAACTGAATATAATCACTAGTACCTATTGTTTTATGTAATCACCTGCGGGCTGACTAAACAAACATTATTTTCCATACAATATTATAATATTTGATAAGTTAGTTAAATTATGGAAAAAATAATAATTTCATTGTAATTGTTATAGAAAATTCGTTTGTATAACGATTTAATGTGACTCACCCTCTTCATTTACACACATACGCAGACAATACCCCAATATTAGAACTGTCAAGGTCAGCCTATGGCCGGTGCACAATCAAAACGCGCTAAATATTCATGAGAATCAGTATTGTAGCGCGAAAAAGTCGATCGTTTTACATACTACAATTACAAACGCAATGAGACAAAGCTATATTCAAGTAAGGCACAGACGACGATCGGTCGCTGCCTGTTTACTATGCAAATACATCTAGCACCGTCAGCGTTGGGTCCGTCTGCAAACAGCGCCCGACATGTCATGTGGAGCGCGACTCCGTATACTTTCATAGAAAATAAAACACGTAAACCGCTTACTTTCAACTAGCTCATGTATTTCGAAAAAAAATATGTATTGAGTCATAATCTGGAAAATTGCGAACTGAACCTCATGCACAAGGTAATAAAATAATGCAATCAAATGATTTGTTTGGAATACGAATGAGTTGTGACTTATTATCCTCTAGCAATGTGCCAACATTTAAATTGCACAAAATGTAATAGATTTGTTCAATACGTAGAATTGATTCAAACCAATTTTCACTTATGTGTACATAATATATTGAAATATGAAATGTCATGCAAACTTCAAATGTAACACCTAAGCCTGAGTGATAAATTATTTGGACGAATTAGAAAAGGGCTGCGTAATCCTATATTTAACATACTAATGAGTCCGCCATAGGCCATGGCTTGTTAAGCAAGTGGAGCTCCGTCTAATGATCAATAGTACATTCTCTTTTATGTGATACTTTCGAGAAAATATTTTACAATTTTAACAGTAATTACCATGTAAACGTTTTGTTAAATGGACTATTATATTCAATTTCATGTATTTAGGTTGGTATTTACCCAGCAGTCGCCTTAACACATGTTGTGAGTATAAATAACACATAATTCCTTTTTGAGGTAATGACTCAATCGTGTAATTATCACTAGCTAACATTAAGATGTTAATTAAAAATTTCAGAATAAACTACATCCAAATAAAAACTCTCGTGTAGTAGATACAAGGAAAGCAAAATTTAAGCCAAAAAAATAATTAATGACCTAATCACAAGGAAGTAACTATTGTTTATATTAAATACGGTGGTCGTGTAAAGTGAATGAAAGTTGGCAGATAACGCGGCATCGTAGCGAACAAAGTCAAGGTCGGAACTCATGATGTCGTGGACATCGGACGCTCTGCCAAGTAGTGTCCATTGTCAACGCGGCCTGCGCAGCCGCAGACCTATCGAATTTTTAACGTTACGCTCTCGCAAATTTAATTTGTGTGAATGTATCGAGTGTCTGTAGATTGCACAATTATTAGCTGACTTAAGCACGTGACAATTTGATTTGGATATTGAATATGAATCCATTAAATTTTACAGATTAGTATATAAGATACTTTTATAAAAATGAAAAACCTACTTTATCTAAGTAGGCTCCTACAAGTACCTTTTATTGTTTTCTTTTTAAGATTAAATTAGTAAAGCTTCATATCCTAGATTCTACCAAAAAAAAAAAGCCGATAAGTAGAGCAGTACTTACTCTTTTTCATCAGATATATATTTACATGTAATAATCATATAAATTTATTAAATTAGGTTGGCTTCTTCATGAACTAATGCTTCTTTGATGTAAAGGGATTTTAATTGGAAATAAAACAATATTTCATATATGTATGTAAAAAAAGCATATGTACTCAATTAAAAATGTATATATACTTCATTAATTATTATATTCAATTTATAGATGCTTCCTATCCTTGCACAATAATCAACGAATACTTACTCCACGCTATTTATCATATGCATCTATATAATAATATTCTTTTTTATGTAAGTTTCTAACATTAAAATGTTTCTAAAACTTACAACATTCAAAGTTATTTATCAAAATATAACATAATTTATAAGCACATTAATACAAAACAATATACAATAAAATAAGTAAAAAAAATAGGGTTAATTGTTTGTATATGCCATGTATAAATTGCGAGTCGCAAGATTTTTTTTTTAAATCGATTCGTCAAAGAATTTCGTTCGAAAATTTTATTAATATTTAAGGAACTGGTAGCAGTGCGCTGTGAATGCGAATGACCTTCGGCAATAATAAACGTTTGCCGACACCGCGCATTTTTTTTATTTATATTCGTGAATAGTTTTGGCCATTTGTAAATACGCATGGGAACGTTGATTTGTCGGCATATTTCTATATACAAAGACATGAGATCAAAGAATTACTTTTGGATTGATATTATTCAATCAACACGATATGGTATGACTGAAATGTTAGCCGTGACATATATAGATTTATATAGCCGTATATATATTTTTTCCGAGACGAGAAATTAATATTAGGGGTTTCAGCGTTTAAAAAAAAAACTTACAATCAAATACACCGGGTGAGATTTTTTTCACTAATAACTACAAAAATGAATTCCGTTGAAATTAATTGCACTCTTCTTATCTACTAATATTTTTTTCTTATATTTAAAGATTTGTAACATAAAACGGAAGAGAATCTTTACCGACTAAGCCAAGTCGATTCGTATTAATCTGAAGTTTAATATCGATATGAAATGTGAAAATCATAGCCCAAAAGGCTCGCTAGCTCCCTATAATATTCCTTAACCATTATAATTTAGTAATTACTGTATATGAATTTAGCGCTCCCTTAAATCACCGAACCCGAAGTACCCTGGTTCGACCCCACTTGTCCAGAACTGTACCGTGCAATCGTTCAAAACAATACATCAGTATTTTATTAATATTTATTTCTAATTATAAAATTTTGTATTTTTTAATTCTTAACACGAATTTGATACCTACGAGCGTTATATTTTCAATAAAAATCTAAATAATAATGTTTTAATCACATTAAAAAATATCAAACTATTTATTATTTATTAAATTGAAATTTCGTCATCAAACAATATGCGGCGTCTGATAAGATAATCCGACACACAAGTAACTCATTGTAATTTAATGGACCAGCCGTCGCCTGTCATCATGTCATAATTCATGAACTTTGTTTCGGAACAAATTAACGCTTATATGCCTTTTCGGTATTAATATATGAATTGAACAAGCTACTTATACATTTAATATGTATGTAATACCTTTTTTTGGAAAAATAATTGTACCGAAAACAAAATTAATTAAAAACATTGAACATTTTAATACATCAAACGATTGAAATAATTGCAATGTTAACTGATGATGATGATGATGATGATGAAAATATTAGCAGTCACTAAAATAATGAAAATACGGAAGTGATATCATTCGTGTTGTAAATCAGGTACAATGCCATCTAAATCGCTGTTAACGTGACAAGTACCTCGACTATCTTACGATCTACAAACACAATGTTATCGTAACCATCACCATAGCCAGGCTGTAGACTGCTATTTGACATCAGCACACTGCGTCTTATGGTTTTCCAGGTTCAGACAACAGAAATGTTGTATAATTGAAATCTAAAAATGGAAAAAAGCATCCACAAACCGTAGTGTAGAAAAAAAAACAGGAAGGAAGATACCCAACAATGTCGGTTTAAAAGCGTTATATGAGATATATGCCTGGCGAATGTGACGTAACATTTTCCAGCTCCAATGAAATTTGACCTTTAGACAGCGAGTTATAAAATTGAAATCAGGAATTCTGGCGTGGTGACGAGTAATAATCCCGACTACCCCCAGGCGAATTAGCGCCGCCCGACCGCCCCAGTTTAAATATCAACTCCGACTGTTTAAACAGCTAAAACTCATAATCCAATAAGCCCCTTGTGTCCACTGAAGTAGAAGTTCAAATTTAGCGAAGGTGTTCGTTTTAATTATAAAGATAAATATTAATTGACCCACATGCAGTCTGCTCGTATTAACAAATTAGATAGACATTTTGTAGCTCACTCTTCAATATTTATATAATATAAGACGGTTATAACGGAAGGTCAGAGAGCATTACACACGACTTAGTATTAAGAGTTGCACTCCTAACAATATTACTGAATATTTAATTTGTTCTGTTTATTACGTACGTGCTGCTTATTCACGTCATATCACGACAAATTCATGGAAATCATGTGGCTCGATATAGTCTAGAAAGTTTGGATCTGTGGATAAAACAAGGATACCTAAAGCATCTGTGAATGATCCAGTAGTGTTGTTATCTCTGAAGTTTTGACATCTATATCCTTTTTTTAATATGCCATCGGTTTATGTGAAAAATATAACTGTTAAGTAATTACGAATATTAAAGACGTTTATGTTAAAGATATCGAGTGAGCACTTGTTTTCACGGACACGTAGCATATAATTATATAAAATAAAAATGGAAAAATACCAATCAATAAACAATATCTTATTAAAAGTGTATTTTAAGCGTCAAACTATGGCGCATATATATACGGCACGGTAACCTATTCATTAAAAAAGAGGCATTTAACGATGAAAGTTATATTTAACTGTTTTCAAAACATACAAAGTCTAATAGAATACAAACATCTTATTTGCCATCGAAAAACAAGCAGACATTACAACAATGGCGTGTTTACATACTACTGACAAAGCTGGCAATTAGAAAGGCTTCATGAAGACGCGGGGTGAACGGGGGCGAGGTGAAAACCAAGTATCCAATTTCTCCACTTCCCCACTTCCGACGCAATTACGAAACGTTATTGTGGAGCAGTCGCGGACTGGCGGCCGTCTGACCGCAGCCACTGAAATCTAGGCACCTACACCGCAGTCTCGTTACGCTACACGACAGTTCTGTTGTACTTTTCGCAACTCCTATTCATATACATTCAATTCACTAGGTTTTAATGCAAAAATTTGACACCATAGTATAGAAGTATCATTAACGAAATTCAGCCGAATGTTAGGCAATGCTAAATGGTGTATTCTATAGATGAAAAATTTACTTAACTGCACGTTGCACGTTGAAACGGAATAAAATGAGAATAACATCGAATAAAAATTCTATTCAATCATTTTAAGACATCTGTAGATCATGCCGCTGATAACTTAAATACGATACTTTCTTTAATGCAATCAAGACGGACTGTTAGTTTCTCTTGGGGGACATCGTTCAGACAGTAACCTGAGCTAGAAAATTACGTCCGCTAGTCATAAGACTCGATTCACCCGTCAAGTTGTCACTGCGTTGGAGGAGCAGACAGCGGGGACACGCTACAGAAATAAGCTTACTTTTATTAATTACATTTATACATATCTTAACGAGACGTTTCATTAACAACAGTAGCTGTATTATGATTGATTATAACTAAGTGGAACTTATCTCGCTATCACGACCAGTGGCGTTGAAAAATATAATGTTTCTAAGTATGTGCCCATATTTTATTCATTCGAAAACATTTGTGTATACTATTTGCAATAATGCATTCTTTGGTCTTTCGCTTCGTATAATTTAAACGATCGTTTTAAGGTTGAATTTAGATTTGTATATGTATCGAAATTGCATGTCAGCCTTCAATTAATTTTGATTACTAACTTAATTTTTTTAAAATGAACACAACACAGCATTGTTACAAAACATATAACCTATAACATACAACATAACATATTCTGTAGATTCCTAAATTAAACAATACACTGTTTATCGTAGTCAATTTCTTCACTAGGAACTTGAAAACTAAGCAAGTTTTATTATCCTAAAGCTTTTAATTTCCCTTTGACGCCAAAAGCCAATTGAAACAATGGCAAAAGTGGCATACGACGTATTTCCCCTCAGTACAAGTGTTACAATGAAAAACCCTTACATTTATGCGACAACAAAAATCTGTTGAGCAACATAAAAGCTTTTCGCCTTGAGCGTTGCGATCCATTAAAGACACTTTACGAAGACTTGAAGGGCGCCTTAGTTACAACGTCCACAATAGACAGACCCCTGTCTTCCATACATCGTCAGAGAAATTTTCTAAAATAAAAGATCTTTTTGTTCGATATACAAATTCGCATTTCAGAGCAAATTCTGAATGAGTCACAATCCGTATGACCCAATATAAATGTGTATCGCCAAGTCGTTTTACCAACCAAACATCATCTAATTACAACCAAATACGTAAAATATTATTGCGTCATGCGACAGATAGGGTATGTTTATTTAACGTAATAAATAACAATATAAAGATATATAAAGCAATTAAATTATTACCAACATAATATAATAGTACCTGAGCAATTAGATATTTTTTTGCGAAATTTCTTTTTTTAGGAAATACATTTAAAAGCAAAATCTTGTCTAAATACAATATTTGAGCTAAGTCGCTAGAGCCGCTTCCGAGATACACAAAATATATATGCAAAAATTGCTTATTTAATATTATAAAATTAATTAATCTATTTTGATTTAAGTGCATTATTATAAAAGCCGCCATTCTCTTGCATAACGTTGGATTTCATACAAGGATACATAATATTATATAATAACTATATATATTAATATAATATAATGTATGTCTAAAGCCATGAACTTAACGGTAAGTTCATTTACTCCAAACATAAACATATTATTATGTAAGTGTTAGCTGATATGACTTTCTTATCTGGAAACTAAAGCCGTTGCTTCTATTTATAGAAATGACATAAGCGAATAGGCAGTTTAGAGCGAGTTGCAACTTGTCTCAACGATAAAATACCATAACACAGTATACTTAATTCGTACAATTACATGAAGGGAACGCTTTATTAAAATAAGAGACAATCAGTTTTAAGGACGAGAATAAGTTCTTAAAAATTTATAAGCCTCTACAACGTAATGGATATGAAACGCTCTCAATAAATCGTCTATTTTTAAAACACGTCACAATAATAAAAAGTATGTAAACACTGTAAATATAGCATAGAATATTAACTTTAAAATAAATTATTCTGGTACGATGACAAACAACCTGTAATACACTCGAAGTAACATATACATATCACTTACCTGGATCGTTCATTAATTGGTTGTAAACAGACAATGCAACAGCGTCTTCGCTGACGACGTCCCAGAGACCATCGCAGGCGACAACCACAAAATCTTCGTCACCGTCCAGATCCACCTCTGCTATCTCGGGCTGCGCCGTCACGTACGGTTTGTAGTTTGCGTCACCTGGACAACGAAAATTAACGAAAAGTTAAGAATGGTTGGAAGGGCGTGGTCGATTTTTTACGAAAACTTAACGATTCATTGTAATAACTTCTGAATAGGATATTCAAAAAGCACAACAACAAAGAAGTGGACACTTAATTGTAATGATGATGTCATAGCCTATGACACTTAACGTGACTTAACATTCGAACAACTGCTCATGTGTGAAAACCGATTGAGACATTGTGGCTCTTTGTGGTAAAGAACGAGGGGAGGTACAAAGTTAACTGAATAGAAGGGTTGTAAATAAAAAATAAACCAAAACTATTTTTCTTTTTCAATATAATGACCCTGAACTTAAAACCATTTAGCAGATTAGAATAGTTTACTATTGTAATCTGCTAAACCTCCTTGAATTTAAAAATGTCCAAAAATTTCGTGCTACTTGATTCTTTTTTATAATTTGGAACTAAATGTCACAAGGGGCTAAGTCTGGAATAAAGATTGGGCGAATAAGCAGTTTAAGCTCGTTTCAGCCGCAGATTAACGCTGTCAATTTTGAGTGACAAAATTAATTATTTTTATTATTGTTTTAATTATTTGGAAAATTAGATCAAAGTTGTAATATTGTAAAATTTTCTAAAATTATCAATCATATTTAACGAATTGTAAACAAGTTCGACATAATAAGAGCCAATTTCAGATGAAATCCATATCAGTTTAGTGACGCAGAAAATTCGGACGGGTAAATTGCGACAACTTCGAAGGGCTATATAATAAATGCTGCGGCACCTAATCTCCAGTGGAACGCTAAATCAATGGGTCTCGATGTTAAGGGGACAAATGGGCATCGTCCCCTTAACATCTGAGCTGTGAAGAAAATGTCAACACATTTCCATGAATACACCGACATATTAGATTCATACTCAAAATACAAAACGTACGAGTATTTTAGCTGATTTGTATTTATCGCCAAACAAAGATAAAATATGCAAACGCAACCTGATAAAAAATACATAATAGAGTGTGTGTAGAGGTAATGGAAAAAATGATAAGGCAAATTATTCGTTCTTATTTTACAGCCTATAAAAACATAAAAATATTTCTTTTTAAATTCTTATTCAATGTATTCATTACTGCTGGACATAAGCCTCGTCAAAATTATATCAGAGATCCGGTCACCTTCTTCAGGACTTTGGTCGGTCAACGATAAATAATAATTTATACTATATATACCAATGGCAGAAGTAATAAAGATAAATAAAGCTTAGGCTAACATATATAATCTGTCCTATATTATACGCACTACAAACTGTTTATGATATATCATTATTTATAATTAATTATTATACAATATTATTCCACTCAACCAGTTACATATATCGACTTTAATTTTACTTCCAAAGTTCCGATAACAACTTCAGCGACATTCAAAACGAAATGTTTTCAAGAAACAATAATGAATTCAATACATTATTTAAGATCTCGACCAATTATGTTTATTTACAGGCAAAGTTTTTAATTTATCTTTACTTCTGTCATTAGAATCGGCTTCAATCTTGTTGATACTTGTCTCATCCCAATCAAGCCAATACAGACGATTTACTTGATTATCTTCAGTAATTTAAATTTTCAACTGAAATTCTTATATTATTTTATTCCTCAGGTAAATAAGGCAAGCATTAACAGGAAAAATTGAAGTTAGCAACAAACTTGAAACAATGACGAATTTATTTGATTTTATTACTAATATAATTTTACGAATTTAAATACGTTAGTCATAATCATGCCTTTGTTCGATTGATAAAGTAGTTGATGTATCTTTGATTCGATATGAACGCAACAAACTGTGGGAACAATATAGTTAGCCTGAACAAAGTAACTTGCTCATTTATCTCCAATTTTACATTAGATCTATATTGCTATTGGAAAAATAATTGCAAAGCCTACTTAATAATGGTTTTTAATTAATAAATGTTTAAATATATCGAAGTTTAAGCGAGTGTATGTCTGCACTGTGCGAGTGCAGTGTGTCCGAAGTGATCGATATAGTTTCGTGCAGCGACGCGGGTTGACGAGGGAGTCGCGCAGGGGACGGCTGCGACTCCACGGCGCCCGACGCGCGCACCTTACCGCGATTGCGTTGTAAATTATACCAGACGGGCTTTGTTTACGATATACAATAAGAAAATTGTGTGTGATAAATATATAGCTTGAATAAATTTACTAAAATTTTACAATATCTTAGTGGCTAAGTGTGGTGGATGGACAAATCCGTAACTAAAAGAAATATCAAAAAAATCCAAAGAAGTCTCAGATTCCATTTTAATGCATCAATGTATAATTTCGCTAATGTATATAAAATATATATTGTGATAAATTTAAAATATAATAAAAACCTTTATCAATTAATCATGTGAACCTAACATACGACGTGTTAACATTGTAATTTGCAAATGTAACAAAATGAAGACACGAAATCCTTATAAATTGCACCGTTATGTCAACGCAGAGTATGATATGGCAATTTATCGTTCATCCCCCGGCATAACGCTAACAACTTAATGGCGGACACACGACCATAATGGTTGAGAGGAGGGATTACAGTACTAAGGCGTGCTATTTTAGAATTCATTCAATTGTTGTTTTTTTTTTAATTAGATCATGTCTCATCAACTGCTATTTATATTCAGTGACATTAATTTACATTTTCCTTCATTTTGAGGTAATGATGTAATCAAATCATTGTATTATGTCGTCATCATATGATAAGTTGTATTATAAGATGTTTGTTTCAACAGATGAAATAACAATGATTATTTTTTTATTCAGGAACTCGCTGTTTGGTGAATTGAAAAAATACAAAGATATAACATTTATATTTATTGAAAACTGATTGATGTACGACATAAGCATGTATATATATCACCAAAAATATATATGTTTTGATTTGATATATAATATTAGTTTATAAACCTCAATTCCTCGAGTAACGTTACAGGCTGTGAATAATATAAAAAAGCCGATGGCCACCCCATTTTGATACGCTCATAATAATAAAACGGCTGATTAAACCGCCTTTTATGACAATTCGCACTTCACACACGCGTTCGTTGATGAAAACAATTGACTACCCTTTAATGTAAATTTGATTATGACATCCATTGTACGATTTTGCGAATAATAAGGCGTGTTGCACACGACACGAGTTTTGTGTATATTTTTTGTTATCAGATTGGTCGTATACCGGTTGTTAGTAGGATACCCAAAGGCGACAATTTAATTACATTTGAATGTGTTACAGAGCAAATATAAACCTACTTCGAGTCCTATCACAGAAAGAAAAGTAAAAAGAATCTAAAAACTATAAACTAAAATAATATTAAAGTTCCATGTAAATCGGATCATAAGTTTTGCGTGAAATCGGAAGAACAGAACTTACCTCTTTATAATACTAGTATGAAGTATGATATACGGGGCTGTCGTGGTTACGAGCTGTCGGCGATGTAGCTCTGTCTATCTGTTACGCTTTCACGGCTAAACCACTGATGAAATTTGCTAAGAAGCAAGCCTGAGCCCTAGCGCATGACATATATTACTTTTTTATCTAATACCCTCTTCCGCTAAAGCGCGGGTGAAAATTATACATATAATATATATGTAACTGAATGCTCTCTGTACATGGAAGATATATGAGTAAAACTATTACCAGGGGCCTTCATTTTTGTCTGTTTGTCTGTACACTGATTTGAGTGTGGTTTTCACTAACGTATTCTTAAGTTAGCCACTTTATAATTTAGTGTTTTTTTTATATAGCTAAAGGTTATGTCAACTAACGAATCACGTCGAACATTTATTCTATATAATTGCTATAAAATAACTGTTATCTTGAATTGGCTGAAACTTTAGCTACCTATAAATGATAGTCTGTAAAATGAAGTTAAAGTTTCTAGTAACAAAACAAAGTTAAAAAATGGACAGTTTCAGAGATTTAGATCTTCCAATGTTAGTTGAACTCAGATCTACATCATCAATCATATTCAATAGGGTTTAGCTTATGCTGGTATATGTCGATTAACTCGTTTACACGTAGATGTATGTCTACCTTTTAAGGTTGACCTAACCATTTTATATAGTATTTTTGAAAATATTAATTCTTATGAAAGATATCGAGATAAGACCATAGACAGTTTTAGTACTTTATATAGTTTTGAAATATTATTACAACGGGCAGTTGAGTAGGTTGTTGGAAAAACACGGTAGCATGCGAAAGCGATCCCGTGGCGCTCCTCGTTAAGACGGAAAAGGTTAGGGGAGGTTTTAGTGGGTAGGACGGTAGCCTTCTGCCCCGTGAGTCCCACATAACCGTCCCGGTCGTGGAACGGGCGGTAGGCGTAAATGCCTTTCCTCCTCGACAAAAAAAAAAGGTTGTTGGAAAATACTCATACATACATACGTATTTAATACCGGTTTGTAAATAACTTTGTAAGTTAAAGTTTATAGGTGAGGTAGGTATTTCGATTCGTTGCCGCATTTTTTTTTTTCATAGTTTTGTTAAATTTATTCATAGTCGGTTAGTTTGGCAAGTGATATAAAGCCTTAAATATATACAAAAATGAAAAATAGTTATTACAATATCGATACAAATCGTGACCGCGTGGAATGGTGGCAAGAATGCTAGCAGCATTTCCTCTTTGAATCGCAATTCCGATTCTCTGGGCGAAAAATGAACCACTTAGTCGGTTAGTTGATAATAAGTACTTATTAAAAAAAAAACAGATTAACGTTTTTGTTTTAAAAGGACAAAATTTCCTATGAAGGTATCGTTAGCAGTCAGAATAAATAAAGCACAGGAAAAGATATTCAAGTATGTCGAAATAGATTTAAGGAAATAATGTTTTTCTCATGTATGATGCGGGTGCGCCAAAAACCCAATAAATATCAATATCCCACGAAAACAAAACTAAAAATGTTGTATATACTGAAATATAAAATTCGCGGGCACAGCTAGTAATATATAATGTGGAAAGACTTTATCCGAGCGGGAATTCCATACAGTTTGCATGCAAACGGTACTGTAAACTTCTTTATACTCAGCTTATTGAATAGTTTCAGATCTGATATACAAAACGTCGTTTCCACGTATAGAATCAGATACGCAAGTAATAGTACAAAAATAATATTATTAATTAGCGAGTTAAGCTACATAGCCTTTATCTTCTCAGGATTTTTTCTTCACCAATCAACTTTTTATTTAAATATGGTCAAACGATTTGTTTCTCATTTGATTGACGAGAGTTCAATATGAAAATAATCGGTCAATTTCGTTATTGGTTTGACAAACGTCTTATTGCTTAGTTTTCCATTAAGAATTTACTTATTACTTAATGATTTTCTGATAAGTAAAGCAATAGACATGTGATTAAGTGTATATTTATTATCTTATTCGAAAGAAAATCAGGCTTATTATACTGTTTAAAAAAAATATTTAAAAAAATGTTACATTCAAAAACTTTCTTACCAGTTCTCTTCAATAGAAGTCTCTTCAAAGTGCTTAGAAGAGTACTTAAATAATGCATATTTACATTTAGTATTACAATAATTTACTCACCAATAGCTCGCGAGACCGCCAGCTGCCCGTTGACGCGCCACGTGCCCCAGAACACCACTGAGCCTCCTGATGACTCTATTCGTTCTCGTTCGTCCTAATACAATAATGACTTCCATTTAGTCATATTTCCGTTACTTGTTTAATTTTTAAAGCTCGACGTTTTACTAAATTCGTCACTGAATCATTTCTAGTGTTTTGGTATTACGCAAAATACTAAATGGAATGAAAAATGTTAAAATTGAAAAAACAAAAAATTTTAATTTTTTCAAATATAAACTCCTTAATTTTAGTTGTAGTTCAGAACACATGACGCCGTCTTATCGCAGGGTGCAGGTAAATTAGCCCCATTCGTTTCACCATGAGGATACCTTACAATAATTTCCTTCAGTTAAATCGTTAAGCTCAGTTATGCGTTTACTTAAACGAAGGTCGCGAGTTCAAGTTATAGGCGCCACAGAATTTTGTACTCAATTAAAAAGGAAACATTTAGGAAACATACACGTGCCATATAATACCGTCCTCATGAATATCTATCTATGAAGGACATGAACGTGACACTGACGAGCCGGTTGGCGTGGTTGGTAGATACTTTCACGCCCAAGGTTGTGGGTTCGATTCCCACCCAGGACAGACATTTGTTTGCATTCACATGTCTATTTGTCTTGAGTCTGGGTGTAATTATATATATATAAGTATATATGTATTTATAAAAGAAAAGTAATATATGTAGTATATCAGTTGTCTGGTTTCCATAGCAGAAGCTCTGCCTAATTTGGGATGAGATCGCCGTGTGTGAATAATGTCCTATAATATTATTATATCACTGACCGGGCGGTCGGGCTTGTGCGGGTTCACGAGCTGCATGAGGCGCATGCGCTTGGCGAGCAGCGCCTGCGAGTCGCCCGCCCACGCCGCCAGCAGGCGCCGCCCGCGCACGCACACCGACACCGCCGTGCAGCCGCCCGCCGCGCGCTGCGCACACACACCTCAGTACCACTCTACACACAGCCAGTTGTAGTCGTTCACAGACACATGCTTTAATTAATTTAGTAACAATAGCTCATCTTTATGTCATCATCAATACGCTGCCGGCCATGGTCACCGTTGTCATTTGTGCCTGTAATTACACTGGCTCCCTGGTGATCATCGACGGAACACAGCGACGATACAAAAGATTGATATTGTATTGGCCAATATCAATCTTTTGTATCGTTATTGGCAATTGCATTTTAATACATATTCTCTTTATTATTTTGTTCATTATTGAGGAAAACACAAACAAAAATAAATAAGACATTTAAAACTAATTAAGTCTTCACATATTGTAATTCTCTCTTAATGTATTGCCATAATTTATAAATTAAACAAATTAATACAAATAAAAACACATAACGCCTGCTACTCGATTGCATAGTCAGTAATTCAGAACAGGCAGGCAGCAGTAAGTAACCGTGACTCAACAATATTTAATTTGAGTTAGAATAACTAATAAATGGTTATGGCAACACTAAACGGACATCTACAAAGCCCGTCCAAAATACTTACTTGTAAATAATGAACGACTAATTTTAATAAAACCAAAATTTACATCACACGATAAATTATCCAAATTGATAATAACAAATACGACAATTTGTAAATTAAAAAAATATATATATTAAATGGTAAGAGTTTATACCTGTGTTACTAAAATATTAATACAATTATATATATATACATAGATATTATCTAAATAAGCGTAAACGTTGCTATTCTTTTCTAACGTGTATATTATTTCAAAGACAATAACGTAGATCATATTATAGAAAATTGGTTAATGTATTAGGTTATAGAAATTTAAAATTTTCTAGTTCTGAGCCGTTAGAACTGCCCTTTCAAGTCCATACATACCAGGTTATCTATTATTTATAGGACAACCTGTAATTACCGCCACGTTTAAACAATCGGACTTGGCGTGCATATTATTTTCGACATTTGAAGTTATCATATCTTAGGAATGATAAAAGAAAAAAAAAATTTTTTTCCTAACTATTTATAATAACGCTCAACGTTTTAGAGAAAAAAGTATTAAACGAATAACTTTGAACCTGAATAGTTTTTTTTAACAGACAGAATGTAGGTGTGGTATTTTCAGCTCTATGCAAACTTTTTTGTACACTTGTTACTAATATTTTTCTATTTAAACCGAACTATAACGAAAATAATGTCCCTTTTATCATTACAACTACCGTGTGATGGAATATCTCATCAGCAACATATCAAGTGACATCCCAATTAAGCGATTTTAAAATTAACAATTAAACGCGACCCATCACCGATTTTCTTGTTTTTTAAAAAAAAAAAATTAAAAATTTTCTCTAACTTTCATCATTGTTAATTATTTTTTCTAAGCCTTTTAAGGTGTAAATTTCCAAAAGAGATTGATATAACTGACTTTAGTTTATAATCAATACTTTTAACATTCATTTAAATAAATTTTTCATTCCGTATTAATTATCTCAGATGAATTTCTTAGTGCTGGATTTATTAGTTTTATGGTTTTAGACTATTAGTTGTTGCTTTGTCAATGATTCAGTAGTCAATCGGTGTTAGTTTTATGATGTCAACACTAAGAGCACCTTCTGATTGCTCTTCCGGACGAACTCAGCGTCGGTCCGCAGGTAGGCGTCGGCGGTGGCGCGGCGCAGGTCGCGCGCGAAATGCGGGCTCTCCGCCAGGTACTGGTGCAGGTGCGCCGCGCTGTACGTGGCGGCCGCCGAGCCCGCGTGCCCGTCGTACACCGCGTAGAAGCTCGTCGGCTCGGTCGTCTGCAGGCGACGATACAATACGCATTACTACTTCGATTCAAATATTCATATTATCTTCAATTACTAAAGCAAAAAAATTATATCTTAAGGGCTTTTACACAATCCTAGAATCCTATGATATTTTTTTAAGAGTACTAATAACTCCGGTTTATATTTTATCGCCAAGGGAATATAATTATTATTTCCATTTATCCATCCAAATAAATGTAATTCTCATGTTAGGAACTTAAGGTCTGAAACTTAAGTTTCTACAATTATAAGTTTAAAATGTAACTTGCCTCAATGCCAAATAAGGCTTCAAGATTTCCAATCTCCACATGCCTATCTTCCATCACTCTTCTTATATTTTTCGTGGCAGATGAGACGGTGCGAAATTCTCTCATCGTCGGAGGAGGGGGCGGGGGGAGTGTGTCGAGGCGGGAATTGTCCAAATATCGAATGCACACGTCGTTGACGCGTGCCGTCACTGCTTGCATTAATCGGAGGGCTACGTACTCTGCAAAAAAAGATATTAAGTAAATGATTATTTATACCAAATGAATACAATTTTTATCAATTCAATTCACAAAAAATATATATTTGTTTAATTATATTTTAAACCGCCGCAGTTCGTCCAATGATCAAATGGTGTGTGATCACCATAAATATCAATCTATTGTAAGAAGAATTATTATTATAATTAATGAAATATGTATTATTTCAACCAATACAAATTATATAACATATTATGTATATTTTTATACGGAACGCTAATACATACTTATCACAAACTTATCCGAATTAATATTTAATAAAAAATCGAAAGTATTATGTAAAATATTTGATTATTATATCGGTATTATTTGGATTCTCAAAAAGAAAATAATAAATTAAATTTTGAAAAAAAAACGGTACAATACTTATCAAAAAAAAAAAACATTTTAGTTACCTAAGTTACGTGCATAGAATTACTATTGAATCTGTGACCTTCTGTGGTTAAGTATGCCTTTCAACCCATAGCTCTTGCAATGCGATATAATGTAACAAATGCAACTAGATTTGCATTAACATTGCATTTATATTAAAATTTATATTTAACGTTATAAATAACTAGTGAATTATGGCATACAAGAGCACGAAATTCAGACTTGTCACGTGAACAATGTAAATTAAAAGCGGATGAAACTGCGAAGACCTGCTACATACATATAAACTACTGGCATAAATTTTATGTATTTATAATCACATTACAAAAAAAGGACCTCTCATTTACTATCTTTATTACATGTCTTACGAGTGTCGCAAATTTAAAACATCAATCGAAGAAACGAGTTTTTACAATCACAGAAACTTAGCCACTTGCTTAAATAGTGCACAAAGAGTGCCTTCGGATCGCGTGTCATTTGTTTATTTTAGACTTCATTAAAACCGGTCCTCGTACCCACACGCATTCAGCAAGAATTGCTATTCATTTGAACGCCGTTCATAACTAATATTAAAAATATTAATAATATTAACTAATATTAATAATATACAAATTTTAAAACCGATAAAAACAAAATAAATAAGCTTCAATACTTTTACTAGCCTACTACTTTTAGCCGAGATGGCCCAGTGGTAAGAACGCGCGATCTTAACCGATGATCGTGGATTCAAATCTGGGCAAGCACCACTGAATTTTCATGTGCTTAATTTGTGATTGTAATTCATCTCGTGCTTTACGATGAAGGAAAACATCGTGAGGAAACCTTTAGAGAGAGAGGAGGCCTTTAGCCCAGCAGTGGGACATTCACAGGCTGTCTTTCACTGTCACTTTTACTAAACGTCCTTATTACAAGGCAATATTTTTTTATGTTACGGCGATGTAACAAATATTAACCATTCCTTACATCGGCACAAACCTTGAGAACTAAGATGTTATGTCCTGTGCAGTTAACCTGGCTCAAGCTAAGAACTCACGGAGCGGTTTTCACCCGAGCCCGCAGCGGTGGTGGAACAGCTGTTTTATTTCCAAACGAGACCGCAGCTCTGTTCGGTTACCGCGGACGTCGCGGTTGCGGTTATCACCCGCAAACTTGGCGGGCGAGTCGTAAGACGATTCTTAGCCTTACTCGCCCTTCAAACCGGAACGCAACAATACTATTGCTGTTTGGCGATAGAATATCTGATAAGTTTACAAAACCTTAGTAGATTCGGCAATGCTATTCTGTGTGAGCTCACTTCGATTCTCCCTCGTGAAAAACGACATACCGTATTACGCAATTTCGATGCGAGTATACTTTTAATGTTATAATTATTGTCCTTATGAGTATTATATGAGTCAATGTCGCATATCACTTACTAACATTGAATTCAGCGGTGATTTTCGAATACGTTGTTATAGAATAGCTTTAATGTATAAAATAGAGTTGAAATAAATACCACATTCTGACCAAAAAACGGAAAAAGACGCTTTGCGGGGTGGGTCATTCGATTGATTTAACAATAGTTATTAGCTTTTTTTTATCTCCACCAGTAAGTTTGTTTATGTATGTCAAAAGTTGCAATGAATTTGCACACATTTGATGCACGCAAAATTTTATTATTTTTATATACATATATCAAACAAAACAAGTTTTTTTAGAAACTATTAAAGATTTGTCGTATTAAACGGATAGGATAAGGTGATCTTCGAATTTCGCTTGCCTAATTTAGTTCTGTGTTATTAGTGATGAGTCAATGTAGGCGTGTCTTTACACTTAACGGTCAGTTTTGTGATGTAACCCAGTAGATAATACGATAACATTATGATATCATATATGTAATATACATAAATACAATAAGCATTGTCTTTCAACTATGGCAGAATTGCGTCTTAGAAGCATCTTGTTATCGTGGATAAAACTTAATATATTATGCATTGCTATTATTTTTTTTTAATAAATGAAGTAAATGAATCCTTTTCGATGCCACAACATTCACTAATTTTTATGCCAAACTTTATAAGAAATTCAAGCGATATTGAGCATCAAACACGTAGAATATAGAATATAATAAAATAATCTTAATATCGAAAAGCTTCTGTCCTGATCTTTACAACTATTTCCTCTCTTAAACCATTAAATTAATTTAAAAACGTAAATAATATTCTCTTTGAAACAATTTGATTACAACATTGTTCCAGTATGAAAAAAAGTTGCGGGAATCAAGTGACCTTCAATAATTCTAAATGATTGATCATCATTGAACGTCTGAAGGAGGTCAGGTCAAGTAGGCAAAGTAACAATATTCGTCTTTTATGTATGAGTGAGCGCACATCGATCGGTCTAGCTCCGACGTTACGACAAAGTTATTGCGATCGTAAAACAAAGATATTTTTAAGATACTTTCGCAGTATGTTTTTAAGTTCAGACGGAAACCTTTGATAGTAGTGTTGGAAGCAAAAAAATTATTACTGTTTGTTTTTCGATAATTTTACACTATAGTAGCCAAGCTTTTTGCATGCCTCTTGACTAAATATATGTTTAAATAAATAGTGTGAGATATAACTTATATAAGAAGTATATATGTATGTAGGTAACCTTAATTTAATAGTACAATTAATAAGATGACACGTGACAGAAATAAACTCCTCATTGCGTCAGTAACGATTCATCAATACGTACATAAATAGTAGAAATATTGAAAAATCGAAAAAGATTTTTCGACTTATATTTACTAGTTATATAATCGAGCGAATAACGTTATGTATTTTTATATTATAATATTACCTGATTCGTCAGAATTATATCCAAATTCGTTGGGATGCTTCTTCGAGGCGACGCGGACTTCGTCAAGTATGATCCGCTGAAGTGGAGCCATCAACGTAAGAGGGCATTGTCTGGAAACAAAAAGTTAATTATAAATGTACAGTAAAAAATACTTAAAAGTTAAATCATTGTTTATTTTTATATTTCATCTAGTGCTCGGCGGTGAAGGAAAACTACGCGAGGAAACCTCGATATTATGTCGGATAAAATTCTGCAATGGCAAAGTCTGCACGTGTATACACCAACCCTCTTTGGACCGGCGTTGTGGATACGCATCAAAAGGAGAGAGACTTTAGCCCATTAGTGGGACATTTACATGATGTTACTTTACTTCAATATTTTTACTGAAACCAATCATTCACCACCACCAATCTCAATTCATCAAATTTCGTGTAAAAAGGCAACTTGTTGTGGAGAGCGTTTCAATCTTGAACTTTTCAAACATGAAAAATAAAATCAATATGGGTTTTTTTCATAGGAAACACGATAACACTAAACCTATGGTTAAATATGACTAACCTCGCAATTATCCTAAGAGCCAGACTTGTAGCGGTGAGCTACACAATAGCGATGGAAATAAATGAAGGTTTTTATAAACCCTTTTCAATTGAACGAGAATACAACAGAAAATACTTTTATATACACTTATATTGACATTCGGTTATAATTATTATGTATTTACGTTGACATCGTCAACGTTAGGAATAAATATGCTCACACCTCGGAATCGATAGTACTATTTTTTATTTATTTTTTACCATCCATTATTATAAAGATACTATACGTTACGAAAAAAATATAGAAGGACCTATACCTTAAGTGTGCAAATAAAACATTGATAATAATAATAATAATTTAATGTATTCTTTCATACTTGCCGACATCGTAATAAAAAGTTTGACTGGTAGATAATGCCTAGTTAGCGTTAACTTTGCCTTTTGTTCCATGCATTGATTTTGGGCAATAAGTTGTATAAACACATGTTACTATTTATTAATCTAACGGTGAAAAATTATCTATAAAATACCTCTTAAAAACATGATTCACGTCTATTATCTTTCTAACTTTGTGAAGGCGTTTTGTATGATTGGTTGTTTGATACCGATCGAATTCTTAGGAAACGAATAGATGTTCTAAAATACATACAGGTCACTTTTTTATTTTTAATGAATCAAAAAAAAACTATAATGTAATTTATGTCTAGTGAAGCCGGTGGTTAACTGTTAATAAAATTATATAAATCTTGGCTATTTTATCAATTTTAAATAGCTCTGCTAATTGATTATTGAAATTAAGAAGATATGATAAACGCTTCGTTGAAAATTTCGACTTATCGATTAGATTTGAATTCTAGACAACTTTTAGTTATCTAGAATTAAAATCTAATCTAGTAGATAGAAAGTATATTTATATTTCTACGTTTCCGTCGCTACAAAACGAAATAAAAAAACCTGGATCATCAATTATTCGTTCATTGGCACGTTTATTAAGGTATGTTTAGGCAAAAAGATAACATTTATCAGATTACACAAATGGAAGTCGAATCTCAAACTAAATGTTTTCGCCTACACCGATACCATTCCAATACAGGTAACACCGGAGCATTCACAAAGATGAACAAAAAAATAAATAAACTGCGAGGCCGTTCACTCCGTATTTACTCGGAACATGTGTTAAATTTCCCTGTTCCCCAATCGAGTAGAGTACATTCACAAAATAAAATGCGGACGCGTACGTCTGTCTGTAGGATACATAAAAAGGTCAGTGATCTTGGCGGGCACTACAATATCTAACGAAATCCTGACACTTTAAGATCAAATGCTGCTGGCAACGGTTATGGTATTTTTCCAAAGACACTTTAGCCATTGCAAAGTATTAGAATCTTATGATATCATTTAATGCGAATTGCATTGAGATGTTGCCAATTATACTGTTCAACGCATATATATAAATGCGATGATTAATTTAAACATGATGTTTTCAATTTAATTTAAAATAAAAATACCATTTTCGTGGCGACATTTCTTATGTAAATTATAAACTGAGAGCAATTAAACGGTCGTATTTATAAAATTATATTACTTTAAAGAATTTATTCAGTCTGGAATTATTATAAACAATTAAATGTGAAAGTTAGGAGGTGAGTCGTCCATTGACTCGGTCGACTGTCACACTATCATCGCATCCGTACTTCCCACGCGGACGCGCGTGCCAATTTGTGCAACGGACATAAGGGCATTTTCATAAAGACGCCAATCATATTATATTGTTTTAGCCACGGGTCACCTACATAATAATGCATCCGTTGTCAACAGTCTAAAGACGACGCTCCTATTAATATGCACTTTGTATTGTATCATTTCCTGATTCCCCGCGATGGATTTAGCATCAATGAAATGTGTTCCGGTAGACCGGTATACTTGCCACACAAGTCCTCGATGATAAATATATCTTGCCGTTTAATCTTCGACTAGGTACATTAAAAGCACAGAGAGTCATTATAAACAATGAAACTATACGATTTCACTTTCGAAACTTACACCTACGTAAAATAATACCTCATTCGATAGACGCTGACTGCTTGTAATGTTGTATGTAATATGTAATTACATTCTATTCAGTCGTCATTACTATGGAAAGGTTTGATTTTTTTTTAAACTAAATGTAACGTCTAGATATATAATACATATTTAGGTTATCGGAAAACAAAGAATAAAGTTGATTGTTATCAGTAAATTCAAAGTGATATCAATGAAAAAATATTAATATTGTAAAGACACTGAGTTCGATGGAATTCAAATTTACGCCCTAAGTCTTTTCCAATATGACGTGTTTTTGTTTTTTTTTTTATGTATCATGGTTAAGAATGCATAGTTTTTTTTTATTTCTGCATAAAATTAAATTAATAGAAAAATTTACATTTAGAAATCATATAAACAAGAAAAATAATTTTTAAACTTCATATAGGAATGTAACGTAACCCGAGCCTAAATCCGGTCCCGAGCTAGGCGCTTAAAATGCCATCAAACAATTTTGATGTAGGATCAAGGAACTCTAAATAAAGGCACGCCTTGAAAGTGCGTACCTAATTGATGCCCTCGTTATTTGAATTGCCAAGTTTATCACACCTATTTTAAGCTTTAATAAAACGCATTGCCCACCGGCTACCACAAACATTCATAAGCCGATGGATAAAATTAAACACTTCGTTACTAATAGTAAAATCTCTGATATACTATTTAAAAAAAATGGAATGCCAAAATCAAGATATCAAAACTTTAATTTGTAACTGTAATACGCATTCTATAAGTAACAGATAATTAAACTTGGTGACATTTAAAACTATCATAAATGATAACGAGGTGGGTAAGAAAACCTGCTCTATGATCTATAATTTAAAATAACTAATAATATGCAAATAATTCGCAATACTGTTTGTATAATTTGTTCTAATTTTACGTTTGATTATTCATTCGGTTTGGTCATTCTAACATACTATAAAGTATTTCTAAAAATTGATGCGTGCCTTTAAATGAAATACTTGAATCTATATAAGTAAAACTCCGAGATGGCCCAATGGTAAGAACGCGTGAATCTTAATCGATGATCCAAATCCGGACAAGCACCACTGAATTTTCATGTGGTTAATTTGTTATTATAATTCATCTTGTGCTTGATGGCGAAGGAAAACATCGTGAGGAAACATGTGTATTCCACCAACCCGCATTGAAGCAGCGTGGTGGAATAAGCTCCAAACCTTGTCCTCAAAAAGGGAGAGGAGGCCTTAGCCCAGCAGTGGAACATTCACAGGCTGTTACTGTAAGTAAAACTCCGATTGCTACAAGCAAAACTTAATATTATTATTTATAAAAGTACATGATAATTACATGTTTTACTGAGCTTTTAAGTCTAGATTTCATAGTCTCCAAGTATTTCCAGAGATACATATGAAAATTGAATATTCCTTTGTTTCATATATCTAACATCCCGACAAATTTATTCATATACAATTGCTACTGACGAATATTTTTGTGTTAAGCTATCAAGTAACTTAGCCAGTAGGTAGCCTATACAAATAGTATTCTAAAAAGTTATATGACGATTTATTTACATATTCTCACACGACCGCAACTTGTTGATTGGGTCTATTAAATTTTGCTGTTATTTGCAACTTATTGTTAACCATTGTTATTGTTCTCGATCGCAATTTTAGTTTTCCGACATTATTGCAATGATAAGATAAGATAACGTAAACAATGACTCACATGACTAGACATAAAATAAATCACGAAATAAGATACTAAAATTGCTATTCGTAGATATTATTCAATGAAGTATGATGCGCAAAGTCGTAACACGCAATTTACGCTAACTTGCGGAATAAGTTGGGCCTAATGAACCGTCTAGCAAATTACATTTAAGTACGAACACCTCCCAATATTCCCTGTGTTGGTTTCATCTTGAAAATTACTATATATGTCGACGTAAAATCATAAAACTCTTTCCTAAATCTTAATTATGTTGATTATTACCAAATTAATTTACAAGTTTATTTTACTAAGTAATGTTATGATTAAAATGTATGATTTGACTAGGTAATATTAAAAAGAAGATGTAATTGTTGAGTACTCTTTTAAGAGACGAACAATTACTCCTTATTAGTTAAAAAGTTAATCAATAAATTAAAAATTTAATTGTAAAACTATTATCTGGATTTATAAAAAAAACACATTATTGTTTACATTTAATTAAATAAATTGCATTATTTTAGATATCATAAAACGGCAAGTTCCGTTAACACCGTTAGTTGTTTTTAAAGATGTTTTGCTTATTGATTTTACGTTCTAAAGTAACAAAACGCTTAAATTAAACTTACAATTTACAAGTAACAATGTTTTTTTTGTTAATGAATTTCTGTAACATCAAAAGTAATAGTTTTCAATTTTACTCTCAGCCGGCAGACTTTGTTTGCAGTTTTAAAATGTTTTTATTATTTGTTTTATATTCTAAAATTGGGTTGCAATAACATTTTTAACTTTAATTTCATTATTTTAAAAGTGAGTGTATTAACTGAGTAACGGCCATCTTGAGAGGATAGCCGTCGCTGAGCTCCGCAGGCAATGGTTGCTAGAGGGGTCAACGGGAATTTGAGGACCTTGGCAAGGTGTATTCAGTGTTCGTACAACTCAAATTTTATTAAGGAAAGTGTTTTGTACATTAAAAATTGTTATACATTGTCCGTGGTTTTCATTAATTATCTTATTAAATTCATTATGGATAAAGAGGGTGAGGTTAGTTCTGCTGACAACACCGTGTCTAAAGATTCGGTTGGAGATCCTAATTCGTTATATATTTTATTCTCGTGACTTGCGTGTATTATTCTACGCGAATGCATAATGTATACGTAATAAGAATAATGTGAAACTTTACAAATATTTTAATGGTATAATACTTACATAATTTTATGTCAAAAAAGAATTAACTTTCTAAAATAGACATATAAAGTTAAGTGAAGGGAAAAAAATAATTAAACAATCTTAAAATCTTTTCAGTCTAGTTAACTTAACGATTAGATAACATTTGTTTGCTATTCTCTATTTACGTAAGTATTGTTTTGCGCGCAAACATATGAAGCTAATTTAAATGAGAGATAAAGCCCACTGTACATTTTAAATTGTGACCGTCACCAAATAAAAAGTAATATTAATAATATAATATATTTATATATATAATCATCATTCGCCTGTCCTAATACCATTTATATGATGTCGGCGTTGTGTAAGCTACTCGAAACAATGACTTTTACGACTGACTCCAAACCCTATTGTAGGAAATAGGAATGCCCACCCAGGTTAGCGACACGCAAAACACAAGTAGGCTCTAATGATACAAACATACATATGAATTGAGGTTAGCTATTTTTTACTCTGCCGAAATCGTAAAGCATTAAATAACAATATATAAAATCATTAAATAATTTTCCTCGTAAGAAATCGTCGCGGAAAATCTAATAATAACAATTGTATGAGGTATGCATGTGTGTCATATTTACGAACGCTGTTGTGTGTATCTGAAATGACTATAAATCAGCACATTTACAAACAACGAAGGCGTCACCTGCGGTTGTGATCACACCGCCCAGGATGAGTAATACATGGTTTACTCAATCTTTGATTAAATCATTGTACAAGTACTACCATACTAAATGTCTATGTTCTTTCCTTGTAGACAGGCTATTAATTAAAAATGAAGAATTGTTACTTGACACTTTCCTTCACACTTGAACAAATATTTTATGTTTAAAGAGTAAATATTCCGAGTTTTTGTCATTGGTCAATGCCCTTTGTACTTTCTATGTGCAACTGGTATAGAGTTGCATTTGTAAAATTCACAATGTACAGTTAAATAGGAAAGAATTAAGATTTTGTTTATGTTAAATTGAAATTAGAATGAACATGCCATTTATAATTCCACAATTTCATTTAATTATTATTAGATCACTGACTGATGTAATAGGGTAACACAATTGTAATGCAGCGAAAAAATAATAACTGTTTACATTTTCAGAACACTGCAATTCATTTACAATTATAAATTGTATGAAATTTTTTACAACTTTATTTTAGCAATCAAATGCGAGCTACATAGATAATAAATATTAAACAAATATCTATTTACTGTACTTTATTTATAATTTATCTTATTAGTTATATTATTATATATGTTAGTAATGTAGGTATACTAGTCGCTATATTATACCAATCAGAAAAATATTAAACATATTTTATTAACATTACTGAAATCAGTCTCGACTACTGTTACATTAGTACTAGTCTGAATTTTTTGTCTTGTGTATGGAGAGTAACAAAATATAATTTGAAAATGTTTAATGAGATAATCAATTAATCTTAATAATAATGTCTTTTCTTTCAGATGCTGTTAATTAAGTAATAAGCATATCCTGAAATAAATATAGCCATTATGTACTTTTTAAAGACGAACATAATAATGAATTATTGAATGAATTATTTTTAATAAATACAAAAAATACATGGAAATTTGTGCTTGTAGTTTCAACTACATTAGAAGTGATACAATGATGATCTGGATAGTCTTTAGTAGTATCAATTTATTAATACAATAATCAGTTTTTAAATGAAATAATGTATAAAACACTATGTACAAAACACATACAAACAAAGATATCTGAAAATGCATGCACTTTTAAATATTATACAAGTTTCCCTTATATCATTTAATACTTATTTAAATTAAATATTATTAATAATAAATAAGCGGCCTGAAATTTAATACCAAATCTCATAATTTCTAAATAAAAAAATACACAAAAAATACTTACTTTTCAGTCAAATACTGTGTGGTCCAGTAAATTACTTCTCCCGGCAATTCCGCCTCCGTAATTGTGTATCCAGCGATGTTCACAGGCAATTGATCCTCAGGATCAACAGTTGCCGCAAAGTTCTCAAAGAACACTCGATACGTAGTCAAATAATCATCTTTATCGCCCATTTTACAATATTATGTATGGTTTACTAAACTGAATAAAACTGAACGAAAATCATCAACAATTTCTTGTTTTGGAATATAGAGTCCGCTCGGGTCGAGTAATCCTAACTTACCAAGACACTATAAAAAACTGAATTAAACTTAAAATAAGAATTACTTTTACTCCTTAACTAATTAAATTCTTTTTAAGTCAGTTTTATATTTTTGATAAAATCAAAACACTCGAATCACATCTCGCTCACACACGTCACATAGTACAATCCATAGTCTTATTAACTATTATTATAGCTATCAGCTTTAACCATCACTTCCACTACAGTTTTACTGAACGGGTTTTATTACACCGTTTTACTTGTAACCACTGCGTTTTTGCCGCAGATCTTTTTGTCGTTCACCAGTGTGAAATATGACAGAAACGTTCTTAATATCGACTCATAAAACTTAAATTGTATAAATATCTAGTTTGAAACAAATTCAAATTGCAACTTATATAAGATATTAATATAGAAATATAATCATTTGCTATTCATTTATTTAAATAAATCCGAAATTGCTGACACATAAACATTGTATTTTATTCTTTTTGGTCCGTATCCTTACTTAATCTATTTTAAGGTTTTAAAAAGTTTAATAATTTTAAAAACTTTTTACATTTATAATATCATTTTGAGTATTAAATAAAATAAATAAAATCGGCAAAAAATTATTACATTTTGGTATAGTTAATTCTTTACGAATTTTAATTGTATCGTAAATTTCTGAATTTCTGATCTTATGACAAATTTAAAGAAATTAAAGAGTATTTATAAATGAAATTACAATAAATAATTAATGTAATTAAAAATATAATTTAGGATCGGAATTGCAATTCAAAATAGTTAATGCAAGCATTCGTTTATCCATTACACGCGTTCATAATTTGTACAGTAGCTATTTTTATTTATATATATTAATGCTTTTATATATTAATAAATTGGAAATTTTATTTGTAGCTCGTAATTTATATTTGCGATTATTATATATGGATAAAAAGAAAAATATCATAAATTCCAAAAAGTATACATTTTCAGCCTTGAATAATATTTTTTGTTTTTATGAAATTTATTAATATTAATAGGCTAGCTATTTTTGGTCAAATAGAAACTAAAGTTAACACTTAACTATTACATTTTGATATATACAATGTCAAATGAGAATGACCATAAGCAAATATTGATAAACGACCAATCGCTAATCAACAACAGCAAACAGCCAAACACAAACAACGGAAGAGGTAATACAATACCGTAATATAATAAAGTAATGGCAGTATTGTAGTTTAATTGTTATTGTTAAGTTGCAAAGACAAGAGCATTAGTATATTAAACAGAATATTTATATTGCACTTGTTTTGTATCTTTGATTTCTCGTTTGTCTTTACCTACTTGTTTACATTTTCACATAAATAAAGTATTGACTCTATATACATTTAAAAAGAGTAATTAGGAGAGAATTTTCAATTGTAATTAGAACTGGGCTTGAGGCATTATAGTTTTATATTATTTACAGGTAGGTACGTAAATATTTCTAAAATATTTAAATTGTTTTTACCACCGCTCTTTGTCTTTCAATTTAAATATTTCTAAGAAAAAAAAACCTTAAAACATCTAACGAAGAGGCTAAATAAATTTATAATTATTGCTATTTAATTTGTTATCAGGCATCTTTCATCTTAGTAATCTTTGTACGTGACCAGCTTTTAAGTGATAAGTGTTATCTTAGTCAGTAGAGTACTGTTTTAATCAATACCGTTAAACAATATTAGTTTCAATTAGTGCATTGAACTCTGCTTTTATAACATTGTGAAAGTGAAAGTTGTATAACTCCAGTCTTGATTAATAAGTATATTTTGTTACTACTAGGTGTCATATTAAAAAATATAAAAATGCCATCAATTCCTGGAAAGTATCAACATTATAAAAATGAAGATATTGATGATTACTTCATAGCAGTAGGTAAGTGGTGGTTATTTTATGCATAAAAAATGAACACAATATAATGGAAATCTTTATAAACTTTTAAATCTTTTTTATCAAAAGGTGTTCCTTATATTGGAAGGAAGATGATGGCAATGTCATCCCCTCTTATGGAAATAACAATGGATGGTGACAGTATGATAATTAAAAATTCATCTTTGCTTCGTACAGTAGAAACGAAATTCAAATTAGGCGAGGAGTATGAAGAACGCATGCCTAATACAACTATTAAGGTAAGATAATTATTATTCTCAAATAATAAACATTAAAAAAAATACATATTATGAATCATACATATAAAAGTAACAAACTTTTAAATGTCCCACTGCTGGACTAAGATATACATCAGATATAAATATATTTTCATAGTCATGAAATCATATTTTAAATTGTAATAGGGGCTTATATATAGTTAATTTAAACCTACACTTGGATGTTTGTTGATAAATGTTGCATTTTAAAGCAATTAAGGTTAATTAATAACAGCTTTAATTGGTTATATACAAAATTATTTAAATTGAACAAAGAAAAAAAACAGCATGTATAATATAGGTATATGCATTAATCCATTAACTATTATATTAAAAAAGGAGTAGTGTTAGTTTTTATCATTAGTAATTACTTCAATATAGAACAATATGGAAATTACCAATAAAGTAACAAAACTACATAAGAATTACTTTTTACAAATTTTTTTATTGTTCTACAAATTGATTTGAACCTTTTAAAATATATGTTTATTTTTATGAATGCCTGCAATGGAATATTTAACAGCTTACATACTATTTGCTTAACTTAAATTTAATTATGATATTTATATAAGTATATGTAATTGTTTTAGAGTGTTACCAAACTTCTAAATGAAAATGAACTTGAAACTTTATCTACTATTCCTGAGAATGGTGCAAAGTGTGGGAGACATTATTTATTTACAGATGATGAATGCATTATTGTGAGTATAATTTTATAGCTTATAATACACATTATTATGATTGACTGTTTCATTGGTCTAGTGGCTTGATGTAAGGTCGCAGCCCCGGAGGTCCTGGGTTCAATTCCTAGGTCAGGCCAATAAAAAGTTATTGGGTTTTTCTGTCAGAAAATTCTCAGTAGCAGCCCGGAGTCTGGAAGTTAGTAGTGTTTACACTTCCATGCCTCGGGAAGCACGTAAAGCCGTTAGTCCTGTGCCTGAACTCTTTCCGGTCGTGTCGGATTGCCGTCCCATCGTATTATGAGAGTCAGGGAATAGAGAGTGCACCTGTGTTTGCGCACACACTTGTATAATATCTCCTGCGTAGTTGGCTAATCTCTTGAGATTGGCTGCCGTGGCCAAAACCGGTCTGGAGGGACATTATTATTATGATATTAATGAGAGAATACTACTTAAGACACTCTTTTAGTATAATATAATTTTATTATATAAGTAGCTGTGCTTTGCAACTTCACATACTCTAACTTAAGACGGAAAATTTCATGTTATTGTAACATATAATTTACAGCAGTGATATTTTAAAAATCTGTAATATTTTCTTTTATTATAGTACTGGTAGGGTTCTTAGTGTATAAAAAGATATTTGTAGTAGTCTTGCATAATCTAAATATCCTTATATTTTCAGACTTTGACCCATGACAAGGCACAAACTCCAGGTAAAAGATACTTTCGCAGAGTTACTTCTTAAACCAAATGTACTTTGAATTTTATAAAAGAATCTAATATCGAAAAATGTTGTCGGGTAATATTATTGATTTAACTGTTATTTGAATAAAAGAAAATTTTATACATATTTATGTTTATAAGTTATATTTTCTATTGTTGTATATTTTTATAATTTTTTAATAAATGTTTTCATTTAAAAAAATTAGTTTTTTTCTGTGTTATATATTAATCAATTAGACATCGCCGCAACTTGCATATACTCTCCCTTCTCTATTCTATCCTTTATAATCCTTACTCTCCTAATTACCTAAAAACTCGTTTCTCTTTCTTAGGCACTGACACTGATTGTCATCTTGATCTGCGGTCAAGAAGTGACAATCGCTTAAAGATGCCAACAGCTCATACTCGCTTTTACAGTGAATCTTTTACTGTTAAAGCTGTGAAGCTATGGAATATGCTTCCCCCGGAAATTCGTCGCTCTGATTCTATTTATATATTTAAACGTCGTGTGAAAACTCACTATCTTTCCTTACAATAAGTATTGTATGTACGTTTATTGAATATGTATTATATATAAAAATGTTATATGTGTGTATGTATTTATATTTATATGTATCTATGTATGTACGTATATACATATATATTTATATGTAACGTATGTAGGTTATATATATTTTACATTAGTATGTATATTATAAGTCATTATTTTCTTTTATCTTGAATATTATTTTATTTTTATTTTTTGCACTATCCTGTTTCTGCTTTTGCAAATCCTTTCACCAAAGGTTGTCTGTTAGAGATTGCTTTAGCAATAAGACCGCCTTTGCACGCTCTTATTTTCTTGTCTTTGTTGTAATTGTTCTCTTTATTTGTATGTCCTTTCATTGTGTGTGCAATAATGTAATAAATAAATAATAAAAAAAAAAAAAAATCCATTCAAGTGACCCACGTAGTAGGCTCACTCTTGTCGCAATTGCGGGCCCGGGAACCCACGTAGTGGGCTCAAGGCTATTATTATATGTATTGCTGAGGCCCCCTCTAGAAGGTTCACTAACAATGTATGACGGCGTAGCATATGAAGATATGAAAGTGTGGAGGATGAGAATGTGTTAATAATAATATCATTGCTTTTAAAAGACAAATCTAATGATTCAGCTACATAACTTAAATTATTACGATTATGGATTAGATTATTGACACTAATTGGTATGTGCTCAATTATCGGTATTTTACTGTGGAATCAACTATGGTGAAGTATTATGTCTATGTTTATTGTTGTTGTCATTACTCTTTTTTATGAAATAAAAAACAATGGATGAAACTGAATCATTTACTATTAAAACTTGAATAACTTTAAATTCAAATATACATATAAGTTAATATGTAGTATATTAAAATAATATAGCATATATTAATAAAAGCCGCTTTTTATAACGCTATAATTAAATTACATATATTGCAGAAACTAAACGCCAAAGAGAAACATTCACTACGTTTCTAAAAACTAATTATCTACAATTTTACTGTTACTGTTGTTAGAGCTTTGTGCAAGCTCGTCTGGGTAGGTACCACTCACTCATCAGACATTCTGCCGCAAAACAGCAGTACTTGGTATTGTTGTGTTCCGGTTTGAAGGATGAGTGAGCCAGTGTAATTACAGGCACAAGGGACATAAGATCGTAGTTCCCAAGGTTGGTGGCGCATTGGCGATTTAAGCGATTGGCAACATTTCTTACAATGCCAATGTCTAAGAGCGTTGATGACCACTTACCATCGGGTGGCCCATATGCTCGTCCACCTTCATTTTCTATAAAAAAAAAATTATTAACTTTATAGTACCTATAATATATTAGAGGCAATTATTTATTGCCATGCTACCATAAATTTAGAATTTCTAATTTTCTAATCCTATGTAATAAAAAGTAAGATGCGTTTAAAATGTAAAGGGCTACGACTACATTTCTTGAGTTTATTCATATTCATTAAAAAAAAAAAATCGTGTAATTTTAATTTTCTATATTTTTTAAAGCTCGTAATACTCGAATGTGAAAATGTGATTGTCATAATTTCTTTGTCTTACTTTGACAGATAGTAAAAAATCTAATTTGAATCTTGGTCAGGTCGAGCGTTGTCTTTTCCATTTTTCACTGTTTCACATTTCTACTATTCTTAGGAGTAATCTCCATTATAAAGTAAAAAGCGTTTTGAAAATTCGTTTATAACTCTCTATCAAAATGGCAGAATTGGTTGAGGTATTGACTTTATTAAAAAAATATTTTTCCATTTATACTACATTGTGCGATATTAAAATATTTAATATAATAAATATTTTAATAATGTAATTTAAGAAGTTAAATTTGTATTTTAGGATCAGCAAGTAAAAAAAGTACAAAGGCTTTTGGAAGGTTGGCGCATGGCTCTTTTACCCTTAAAATCGGTACTATTATGGGAACAGCAATGGCATCCTTGTGCTATACTTGCCTCGGTGTCTATTTTATTTTTTTCAATCTGGCTAATGGATATGAACACCCTAGCGACATTTGCAGTTGTTGGGCTGATACTTAATTTTGTTGATTTTATAGTTCCAATAATATCCAATACTATTTATGGTCCAAATTCTTGGACAGGCCAAAAGGAAAAACTTTTTGAAGATATTTGTAGAAGCATTGTAATACATTACAACAAATTATTAGGAAACATCAAAGCATTTTATTTGATGCGAGAGAATAGTCCTTCAATGGTAAGTTCTGTGTTTTAAACTGTAGTTGTTTAATGTATCTTACATTATTCTAGTCCTATGTAAATATATTTAACTTTTTTAAATTTTCAGTATTACATAATATCAATCAGCATGCTGTGCACCCTGGCATGGATGGCTTCGTCCATAAATAACATATTCCTGCTGTATATATTTTCTACAGTTGTTCTTCTATGGCCTGGTATTCAGCAGAGAGGAATTTTCAATACACTTATGTCATTATTCAATAAAACACCGAAAATTACTTCTTTAAAATCAGATTAGTTATTATCTGCATTAAAGTTACAAAATTAGCTTTTTTATCACAGTTAAAGCTTTAAGGTCTTATACCTTATGATCTCTTTTTATATTTGTGATATTTAAATATTTCTAGGAAGTTTTAAACCTACATATACAAAAGTATCTAGAAATTGTTCAGGTGTTGCTTATGTAGTAGATACTTTTTTACGGCAATGGCTGAAGTGTGTTAATATTTTGCTGTTTATATGAAAGAAAGTGTTTAATACCAAGTTTTGAATATTGTATTATAAAGTGATGTATGAAACTGGTCATTGTTTTAAGTTTAAGCTAAGCTTGTTCATTGTGAGCTATAAATTATTTTATTTGGGTTAAATAAAAAAATAGTAATTTAACAATTTTTGTTTTTATGAAAAGTTCCCTTAAAGTTTGATAATTTTCAGTTATAGAATTTGCATATATAATATACATTTGTATAATTAAATATTTGTTATAAATCAAATTTTATATCAGTGATAATGCATAGTTTACATTGTCATAACTCATAATTAGTGTTTTCTGACATTTGATAAAGCAAGTATTGTCAACTAACAATACAATATTATAAATACATTTGAAATAATAAGAAAGTACATTTATAATTATGTAGACCCGAATAATAGAAAAAGAACCAAATTACATCCTTGCAAACACATATTTATTATTACAGATTCTGATAACTAGAATGAAAAAAAACTTGTCGAATTTTTTTATTTAAACTTGAACTTGAAGAGAGAAGAGAAGTTTACTTTTAAGTATCGTAATGTTATAGCTTTACCTGTATTACATAATCAAATGCTTTATATAGTGGTTTATCCAAAGCTTTTGATTTCTTTGAAGCAATAGCGAGAAACAATTTGTGATTTCTTCCATGCATCGTATTTTATAAGAGGTGCTATCCCTGCAGTGATACTCTGAGGAGATTCGGCTTGGAAGGCCGGAATTTTCTTGAGTGAGACCGTCATAGAAGATTACGGAGCACATTAGGAAAAAGATCAAATTGTCATTAACCAGAGGGATATTAACGTTTAAAAATAACAGTCTTGTTGCTACAGGAAACGACTATGTAGTTTCTGTGCCTTACTACTTACGTAACAGTTCATTATTGTGTGAATTAAAACCAATGCACTGAAATTAAATGAAAAAATAAAATTGTTTTTAAATTAGGATAACGCTATGTGATGGGTAATAATAATAATAAATAAAAATATTTGAATATGTTAAATATATTGTGTCAAAATTCTTATCTAGTCTACAGTTTTTCAATAATTAATGGACAAGCAGAAAACTTAATGCACAATATCACACAGTGTCTCTGACGATAACAGGTTCATGTTCATAATCTGAAAATTGTATATCACATTTAACTATTTATTGTATTATTATTTATCTCTTACTCTCATGCATTATATAAAAGAAGTGTAATTTTAAGACATCGATAAAAGCTTCATAAAAAGACACTATAAATTATACAATAATGTCAAAAAAAACGTTTTCCTAACTACATTTCTGAACGATTCTTTTTAATGGTGCTGCCTTGACACTTAACTATTTTTTTTTTCATTGATAGTAAAGCCGGGCTTAACGTTACTAGTTTTTGCTTTAGTGAGCAGCGGCGCAACTGCTGAGGATCCATCTGGAGCGTCTACCAAGTTATTGTTCGACTTACTGTCACTAGACGAAGTCGCCAAAAGCGAATCTTCCGATACTAATGTCGTCGTGAATCTACTCCCCAATACGGCTGTCTGCACGTTGAGATTACTTTTCTGGGCACAACTATCACTGTATCTTCTAATCGCATTGTTAAGTTCATCTTCTTGTTTCGATACATTTTTGCTATCTTTACTTTGTAAATTCAACGAATCTAAATTACTAAAGTACTGTAAATTATCTTTTGCACATTTACTTTTAATATCACTCTCTATGTTAAAATTTTTACTACTCGAAGGCATTTCTTTGTAGAATGTCTCCTTCGTCTCTTGGAAGCTGAGGCCGTACAAATCGACGGGTGCGGTGCTCGTGGAATCTTCGCTGCTATCTAAGTTCGTCGCATTTTCGGAGACTTCAATGGTGAGGTCGTTCTTAATGACTTTCATCGAAGAACCGTAGGCATCCACTGATAACGTCTCTTCGTCGTCTTCACCCTCAGCACTCTGTAACAAGATAATAATTAAAGTTGGCTTTTCACTAAGAACAGAGAATCTTATTAGGATCCTCATCCTACGATTGGCTTACACACTAAAGAGATATATTTTTGACCATTGAAATGAGAGTTAGCCATATATATGTATATCCACGCTATCATTGACAGATAGGAAACGCAAATCACCGGAAAGTTTAGTGGTTTTTATTTTAAAAATAGATTGACGGATAAGCTAATATGCCACTTGCTGACACGCCTGGGACTCTCCTTCGGACTTGCGATCAATAGTCAAAACCAAGATGATGATCGTGGACCGTGCTGAACTGAATCGCCCACATATATCAATGATTGGCAACTGTGAAGTAGTCCAAAGCTACGTGTACCTCGGCTCCACAGTCACGAACACGGGTGGATGTGAGGACGAGATTCAAAGGAGATGTGCTATCACAAGGGCTGCTGTTGATATGCTAAAAAAAGTCTGGTACAACCGCAATATAACAAAAGCCACCAAAGTCCGCCTGATGAGAAGCCTAGTCTTCCCTATATTTCTTTACGGCGCAGAAACATGGACGGTTCGACAGAAAGACCGACGCAAAATTGACGCACTCGAAATGTGGTGTTGGCGGCGACTGCTGCGGATCCCTTGGACAGCATTTCGGACTAACATCTCGATCCTGGAGGAACTAAAAATAAAAAAAAGACTATCGTCGACTGTGCAAACGCGAATTCTCAAACTTACTACAACTTCGGACACATTGTTCGAAATGAACACTCCATGGAACGACTCGTTGTCCAAGGGTAAGTGGAAGGCAAGTGGTCGCGGGGTCGAGTACCCAAGCGTTGGACAGACATTATAAAAGCTACAACACATACCTCCATAGTCCAATGTTCTAGAGATGCTGAAGACCGCATTAAATGGAGACACATAGCGGGGGCTACATTAGCCAAAAACGATGCGTCATCGTCAACCACGACCACTCTGTCAAGAGCGAACGACTGATACGACGTTATACATACATTCACTCACTCACCTTTCAAACCGGAACACAACAATATTAAGTATTTCTTTGACGATACATTATTTAATAAGCGGGTGGTACCTACAATACCGTACCGAGCACAACTAAAACCAATAAACTTAATAAATAAAAACGCAAGTGGCTAAAGGTTACAATATTATATATAGTGTACGTATAAGTTACCAGTAGGTCGTGATCCGTGATGGAGCCGGCGGTGGCCTCGTTGCTCTTAAACTCCAGCTCCGAGGCCGCCGACACCGGCGTCACGTCGCCGCTAATAGACGAACCTGCGCGACCAGAGACACGTCTGAAGCGCTGTACTATTACATGAGATTATCCTAAGTGTTGTATCATTAAGCAACATTTTAAACATGCCATAGAATTACTTATATTCTATACAGATTGTGTCAAATAATAAATACAAATCTTGCAACATGCATGAACAGTAAAATTATTATGGACAATGCTGTTCAGCGTGCTATGAATAATGATATAATGCATACAACAGACAGACGAACATTTTATAACGAGAAACTTGTTCAATATAATATTACCGAATAGTTAATTTCTTCACCTCGATTGACACCGACTAGATCAGCAAGAAAACACCATTTCGATTTACATCGAATTAATCATTGAATCGTGGATATAAAACTTTATAGCCGAAAGCATCCGTAATACGGAATTATTGTTTCTAGTAAAGTTTATTTGTGAAAAAGAAGCTAAAATTAAACTACAAATCACTTTTAACGACTCTGTCATTTCTTACTTTGATGTCTTAACTTAAATGTACGTATATAAGAATTTTTCATTGCAATTAAAACGTTACCATATTTAAATTATACTTAAAGAATCTTGGAATTTACATATGCAACCATGTACATAATATTCGATACGAAACGGTGTTTAACAAGGACAATGAATGGGGGATAGGTGCGTTACATAACGAGCTGTTACCCGAATCAACTACGGTATTCGGTAGGTGGTGGTGTAGAATTGTAGATTATATAACTACCACAGGAAAAGGATCCCTTTGTTGAGCGTACAATAACCCCAAAATGTATCGCAGTATAACTCCTACGTATTCGCATAATTGCGTGTGTTTTATGTGCTTTGTTAATGTCATGTATGGTGTGCATGCGTGTCGCGTCATGTGTGGTGGTGAGTGGTAGGTGCAGTGTCGGCGGTACCTGCGGCGCCCGCGAGCAGGCCTGCGGAGAGCGCGCACAGCGTGGCCGCCTCCCCCTCCCACTCGGGGAGTTTGCTCGCCACATTTCTACTCCAATTGCTACTGGAATCCATAACGTTACATTGCGCGACTCCTCCTGAGGGCTCCGTCGGGTGCTCGTCGTCAGTTATTGAAATACTTCCATATGATAATGTATTACGATTAATGGATTGATACGATTTGGATAAAATATTATATTGTATTTGTATATTACGGTCGAGTAAATCTGAGGATGTTACGATCAAGTCGATGTTGTATGTATGTACAAAAAAAAAACAGTGAGAGAAACAAAACAATTATTTATATGATGAAAATGATTTTTATGTGAGTTTCTATTTAAAACAAAATTAAAAGCTTGAAATTTGCAATTTTATCGCTGGCAGCAGTCAAACAATGAGCATTGTCGGATCTTAAGAAAGTATTCCGAATTAAAGTCAAATTAATGTTTGCCAATTTGTAAATCGAGACCGTATATTTTATTATTAAAGTCTCTCGAAGTTATTCCGATTTGGGAGCAGTCGCCTTGCTTTGTGCAACGCCATTCGGAAGACATAATTAAGTTTTGCAAGTGATAGTCAAACACTAATAATTTGAGCCGCTAAGTGTGAGTGTCCTCCGTTTACACATATGTTCACACATGCACTTCGGTTGTTTCCGCGTAAACGGTGGAAAATGATCGAGTCAGTCGTTTTACCTCTCCGAAGAGTTGTTCTTATTGTCTGAATTGGACGCGTAATTAGAGTTGGGCGACGACGGGCCGGCCGACGACAGGCCGCTGGGCAGCTCGCACGACGACGACATCAGCGAGGACGGCCCGCTCCAACCCACGCCTGGGACGAGTTACACGTGACTATCGACTTCTTGGGAACGACTCGAATTCGTTAAATTATACATTCCCTATGTATAATGTTATCAGATCAGTACCTATATTCAGTTTGAAGTGTGATTTTAAAATTAATTTGCGATAAGGCCCTTTAAGAGTAAAAATAATGTACCGGTTAGAACGGAAAGAAAATACATAATTCTCCGATACAAGGGCGAAGTTAGTCACTAAGAAGTGTAGCGGTTACTGTTGGTGGGCGACGGCTGCTTGGGCGCGCACGGCGTGCCCAGCAGCACGGGCGCCGCCGTGACGCGCTCCAGGAAGGCGTCCAGCTGGCGCAGCGACAGCGCGTTGTGCAGCGTCTCCAGCGGCCGGATGCTCGGCACGCCGCCGAAGCCCTCCAGCGCCGCTGAGGGTTACGGTCGGACACTCGATTACTCACACACTATTCTCGTTGTATAAATATTCATTTGACATTATTTCATTATTATCGAATTTTATCTTTTTGCTGGGGCATAAGAGTAATATAAAGTACTATTTCTTTTGATGAGCCTCAAATAATGTCATATTTAAAGAATCTTAAATATGACGGCGTTGCATTTATGTTCACACACTGAAATGTGTATGGGCAATGATTGATGCAAACGTACTGTTGCTCGAGGTGGCGGTGGGTATCATGACGCGCAGGTTGGGTGCCGAGCTGGAGCCGGAGATGACGGCGGTGCTGAAGAGGCCGGCGGCGCCGGACAGCTTCCCGCGCGCGCCCAGCCCCAACATCTTGAGGTAGCTCATCTGGCCGGCGATGCTGTGCCGCTGGCGCCGCCCTGCGCCCCACACGCTACAGGCCGGGCCCCCACCCGGGCCCCCGCCCGGGCCCTCGGGCGCGGCCAGCTGCGGCCACGAGCGGCCCCCGAACGTTATCGCGGACAGCGGCAGCTCGTTAGTGGATGACTCGACGCCCTCGACGTTCACGAGCGGCGTCGGAGGGGTCGGGGTCGGCGGGGGTGGGGAGAACGTTAGTGCGGGTGGATCTGATCGTGAGGGTTACGCGAGCGATACGATACGATACGATGCGATGCGACAGACGGTTACATGGCGGATGCGAGAGGGGTATCGTTAGAGACGGGGTAGTGATAAAAAGAAAATATATTAGTGTCTCGTTGTAGAAGAAGAAAGGATAGAATATATAAAACATATTCCTAATACGTATATTATATATACATATATAATTATATATAGATAGACAATAGACGTGTGCCTCAAAGCGTGTCGATGGTGAGAGACAGCGACAGACCGCGATCGAAATGAGATCCAAAGCCCACCGTGTGCGGCGGTTGACGACTGTTCGGCCAAACGTGAGTCTCTATGTCATTATACTCCTCTCTCTTTCACACGTATGTGACCGAGAGAGGAGAACAGCGACGAAAACTTACGTTTAATGCTATTTATTTCGTTTAACTCGTATTATTGGTTATTGGTTAAACAGATCATGCAAAACTCAAACAATAGTCAAACGGACACACACATTCGCGAGGAGCAAGAATGCAACGCAAACACACACAAAATCACCGGCCAGAATGAGCTCAACTCGGCAGCGGAGCGCTGCCGGGGCGATGTTTCTACACACTCCAAAATACACAAGTAAAATAATACACAACGTTATAAAAATAAAAATATTGCATTCAAGTAGTGAACTGAAACTGCATTTAAAATAGGTAAATCCATTTGATGTAAGGAGTAAGATTGACAAAGAATTTCATGCAAATTTTCCTTCACCAAAAAAAAGAAATATGAAATTTAAGTACGTAAACTGTTAAGGATATCTCTGAACTTTGACACGGAGTGCTTCATTCGTAGAATACTATAAATATAGAGCCGCAAATAACAAACCGCATATTTGAATAAATTTTGAAAAAAGAAACATTTAGAATTTTTTTTAATACCAATAAGGTACGATTATTACTGCTTGTCTTTTAGTACATTCTGCAATTTATCACTTTTTAGAACTTATTATGCAAAAGTGTTATCATTCGTAACCTTTGATTATTAAATAAATAAAATACCACCCTAATTATATATGGCAATTTCGACATATATTACAACAACAAGTCTATTAACCCACACGATATGAGGTTGTCCATCTATTTGAAAACAACAAATTGTTCTCGGACAAGTTTTGACAACTAACACAAAGGTGAAGACGCAGCTTAACTAAAGCGTTATAGGCCTAGCTGTACTGCACACGTTACACAATCAAAATTAATTTGTTTTAGTATTGTAAATAAAGTGTTAGTGTTGCCAGTTCAAATAATTGATGCGTCAATTTCATTTAAATAAGAAATTCAATATACAAGGCTTTAGAGAATATCGTCTAAAATACCTTCAATTTCAAGAATACTTTCTAATGAACTTTACCGAATTTATTCAGATTTCATTTCATCTTTAAAAAATCAATGTATTTTTTTACAAATTTTTTCGTAACCATTTTTTTATCGATTAGAAGACTTTTGAATTGATCTATATTTTTTAAATATTAATGAGATTAATTATCTAAACGAAAACACTTCTAAGCTATGAGTATTTTGTTGGGCATTTTCATCATACGGTATTGTTAGTCGGCAAAACTCACGCGAACAGTCCGAGCGGGGCAGTGCAGTATGTGTGTGTGTGTCTCTCTTACCATTGTCGTGCGTCTGTTTGTGTTGGTCGTAGCTGCGCGCACGCGGCTGCGGCTCTTCGACATCTTTTGTTTCTTTTTCCTCCCTCTTTTTAGCGTATGTTTGAAAAAAATAAAACCGTATTTACTGGTCGAAATGAAATAATATATATATATAATCTTGTACACATATTTTTTTTCTACACTATCCATTTTCACTTACGTCATTCAAAGCATTTACTTTGATACGAGCAACTCAAGTAAGAATCCTAATTCTTTCTAATAATACATATAATACACTAGATATATAATACAATAGGAGCTGGACGGCTCAACCGTGAGCTAGACCGTCAACTAGCTAGTTGAGTTACACACCTCCAGACTATAATTAAATAGATCGTCGACAGCGCAAGGAGGGTTTACGTTTGCTACTACGCTTCGATTAATCTCGTAGCAACAGCAATGCCAAGGGGTCGTCGTAATGTCGGGTAACTCACGGGAGGGTCGGCGCGCAGCTCCTCGCTGAGCCGCGCCGCCAGCGCCGACGCCTCGTGGCCGCTCACCGTGTAGTGCAGGTTGCTGGAATGTTGCAATTAAAGCCTGACTGAAGCGAACTATTACCATTTTATATAATTACTTTAAATGGTATATGTAATAAGGTTTAGAAAAATCGGACAAAAATCATTACGATTTGGTCAGTTTGACGTCATATCTCCGAAAGTGCAGGTCGGTCTCTCGGTCCATAGAAAGTGAAATAGACTCCATTATAAATTTCCACATCAATTATTATTTATCATTACGACTGCACAATTGTTACTTAGTCTTTTTTTTATGTTATAAGTAGGCGGGCGAGCAATGGGCCACCGGATGGTAAGTGGTCTCCACTGCCCGTAAACATTGGCGAGGTAAGAAATAATGACCACTCTACATCGCCAATGCACTACCAACCTTGGCAACTGAGATGTTATGTCCCTTGTGCCTCTAGTTTCACTGGCTCACTTACCCTTCAAACCGGAACGTAACAATACTTTGTATTGCTGCTTCCCACACGTGTACGGGTACATACACACTGCACAAAGCTAAGAGGTACTCTACTTCCATCAATAATCTTAATCTAAAGCAAACAGCTCTGATCAGTCAAATCTCATTACAATATGTTAGCATAGGATTGGTGAAATGCATTCGGGCTGGAGATTATACAATAATATTTGTTTATGCAAATGTATATAATGGATATAATGACTTAGTATACAATATTAAAGCTTGACAAATAAAATATTTGTTTTGTTTAAACTCAAGGATAAAATCATAGACAATATTTGTTAATACCATCTTGGTTACAAATTAAACAATGTACTGTTGTCAATGTAAACATATGACGTCGTGCAATAGTTGAGATATAGGATTATGTAATTATTACAAATATTTGTTGACTAAGGCAAATAGAGATTATAAGATTTGCAATTAATTATTATTATATTCAAAACATAAGCACGTTATTTATATTGCAATCAGTGTAAAATTACCTGTATTTAATTTTATCATCCCCACTCCTAACACAAGCTTTACGCTTAATTGGAGGATAAAATAGGAATGTTAGTAATTTCCCTAAAACGGGAATTGCTAATCGGTAAAACTAATTAATAGAAATTAGTTTAGTATTTTTCTAAATTAGTTTTTAGAAAAGCCCTGGTCTCCTCCCAAGGAGTATAACATCAGTACAGCAAAGGTTGGTGGATCTGGCAGAATATCACCACGGCAAATATAAATTAAAAACAAAAAATGTACCTGTAACAAAAGGTTACATACCAAATAGGTATGGGATCAGACGGTCTCAGCTTTGACTTCAACGATTTCTTGGGTGAGAATGTATTGTCCAGTTCGTCCAAATTGTCCTGGAAATATTTGTTTATAAATAACTTCTATTTTAAAAAGTTTAAGTGTAAATAAGTAAAATACGTTTTACTGCTACTTATTAATAATCTCTAATTTCCCAAAATTTAAATAACAAATATTATAGTCTTGTATATAGTATTATATGGTATATTAAATGTTTCAACTCACGGGTTGTAAGGTTTCTTGGCTGGCCATCTGATCATCTTCACCCTCTTCTTCTATACACTTCACCTCGTCTGACGGACTCTGATATTGAACAAACAATATATTATAATTTATAAGTTAATTCTAAGATTATAATAAAAAAAATTATATCTATAAGTATGATTAGCCATTACACACTTAGTAAAAACAAATTTAATTTAAAAAAAAAACACATTTAGTAATAAGTAACTAAACACCCTGTGAGTGTCCCACTACTGGGCCAAGGTCTACTTTCCCTTTGAGAAGAAGGTTTGGAGCTTGTTCCACCACACTGCTCACATTTACATGTACAATGAAACTTTTACATTATATTTTTCTTTTACCTTGTATTTATACATTGATTGCTAATTCAAACAGACCCACTCAGTTATATTTATTACTTTAGAACTTAAATTTATTGTTATAAAAAATATACAAAGAAATAATTTACTTATATTTTTCAAATACATATAAAGTAACTAAGAGAAGCAATGCAATGAGGGGCGTGACAGTGGAGAGTAGTACCGAGTTGTTGGTGGTGGAGTGGTTCCGGCTGTGCGGCCGGAAACCAGGCCCGGGCGGCAAGTTCTTCTGCACGCAGCAGTTCACGCCCGGACTGAAGTGCAGCTCCACGTGGAACCTGACGGTAGATCTTCGAGGGTAAATACTTACTTTATAAATGTACTCGAGGAACGATTAACAACTCACTTAGAAATTTTAGAAACCTTAGTAACAATATTTATATACATTTCATACAGTTAAATGATGTTCCATACATTTCGGCTGATCAATCTATTATTATTACGCATCGGATGACATTGAAGAATTGCTTTGGAGTCGATGGCATAATTTAATACATACATTCATATGCTCATACAAACACACACAGACATTCCTCAAAAACCACAAAACTGACTGTAAAAATCGAACCTAATTATGATAATTTGCAAATGAGAAGTCAATTATAATGGAAGGAAATGAATGGTAAATTTACTTGGATAGAAGTCGATCATGTACCTCTCCTCGGAGTAGGGGTCCTTGGTGGGGTCCTCATACAGCATGACCACTATTTGTGACATGTAGTTGAGCTCCGACACCATCGACACGTACTCCATGGCGCGTCTCCACTGCTCGTCCTTCACCACCTACTCACAGTACATTTACATTACGAGACTTACTTAAAGCGGTTTTGTTCAAAGACTTTGTATATTAATTTACATATGAGATATTTAAAATGATTTGAGATGAAAAATCTTTATGTCGATTCAGGGGGAGGTCCATATTGGTATAGTGAAAACCTGTTATAATTTCAAAATTGAATGATGTACGTGCTTTGTTTGGTATTTGAGAAAGGTTTACCAACATATAATGTATACGATCATAAGATAGGCTACAACTTACCTAAATCAATTCAATCTAAAAGTAAATCGGCTATGTTATTATAACAGCAAGTTAGTTAAGAAACTAAAGCACGCACATATATATGCAAACAACAAATAAAAAACCTATAGAAATGAGAAATAACTAAACTAAAATGTAAATAATGAAGACTGCATATAAGATATGCAAAATAAATATAAATATATTTTTTGTATTGTTTACTCATTAACTCTTGTTAAAAGAGTTGTTAGCTTATAAAGCTGCAGATCATCAGAGATCAAAGAAATGATTTTCGTTTTTATCAAGAAATTACTCAGAAGCAGCTCGAAATTATTTCGTGCTCATTTCTACACTGCCGTGTTTCAAAGAGACCACAAAACCGCTCTTTGTTTATATGTTTCATCTCTTTTATGTTTTTTTTTAATCATACAAAAATTATAGAACAGAAGTGGCTTCGGGGGGGGGGGGGGGGGTAGTGGGTTGAGGAGCGCGGACTCACGTCGAGCAGGCCGCCGTAGCGCAGCACGGTGAGCAGCGAGTGCACGTGGCTCTCGCTCGTGAAGTACAGGCGCGTGCGCACGTGGCGGCCCGGGCTCGACACGCCGTGGCTGTACCTGCCCGGGGGGCGCGCCTTACACTCACACTGACTATTGGGGGGCACCACTTGCCCACTGGGGGCATTTGGCTGTCTGTCTTTTTAATATAAACCGCTAGCCGATGTAACTTCATATTTAATATTTTTTGCTCGAACTCATTATGTTACAGTATTCTAATATGTATTAAGGTTTTGATTTATTTAATTATATATATATTTTTTCTAATATTTTGAGATATTTTGTTGCATGAATTACAGAAAACATTATTATGAATTAAATGAATTGTACTCGATATATCGATACTGAAGAATGTACGTCCAGATCCACAAAACACTCTTACCTCGGATTGAGTCTATTGACGTTTTCTTCTCCCGACTCCTCGATATTCCTCTGTAAGTCAGCCTGTATCTTCTTGAGCAAGGGTGTGCAGATACCTTGTCCGATTGTAAGCTTCTCTTGCATCGTTAATCCATATTCCTTAAAAATAATTATTAATCATTTTAAATTTGGCTACAAAATTGTAATTATAAAATTAAAATAAAAGCTTATGTTAATTTCACCATGGCTGCTACCACACTGACTAATTGAACATTACTATTTGGAATATAACTATTATGTAAAGGCGATCTTGTTTAAAATATGGCTTAAGATAACTCCATACACGAATCCAGATTCATTGCCATTTCTGCATACTACCTCACGCCTTCGAACAAGTGTTCGTTATACGATAAAACAAAATCCATAAACTTACGATTAATGTCATAGCCTATCTCAAACACCAATCAAGTGCTCAAGGTCATTCATACATTATATGGCGTGGGCGCGCGCGCGCGTGTGTGTGTGTGTGTGTGTGTGTGTGCGCGCGCACACACTACAGCGTATAGTGTTCTATCTCACTCTCATAATCCTGAGTATTACTTAATTGAAAAACCCAATCAATTATATTCAACTGACGAAATTCATAATTCGAAATTCGAAAAAAGAATGTTCGGAATCTACAACCGTACAAGCAATTGGATAAGCTATTGCTATTGGACAAAGTATCAGTTAATGCTAATTTATTAATAATATACATATATGTTTTAACTAACCTGAGGTATAACAATATCCGCCAAGTACTTCGCGTATATGTACAGCTCCTCGGCCTGGTCGAACTGAAGCGTGTGCTGGTTGTGTTGCAAGTCGTACTTTATGCAATCGTATATATCCGGGATTTTAGATATATCGTACGTCTTATTTTTCGTACAAAAGTCCTTTTCGATCTTGCCCCATCTTCGACCCATTAGCTCCCAAGTTTCGCCGTGGTATAATATCGTATCTAGGAACGGCCAATTCAGTCCAAAGATTAAAATGTGTAGTTTTCAACTTAAAGCAAAACACGTAACCATGATTCCCTTGTGCTCGAATGTAAAAGTTGCTTTTAATAAGACCGCTACAATTTCTACCCTCTCTAGTCAATCTTGTTTATTTTTATTAGATTATCCTAAATTTAACCTCAACATTGCCCGAAAATTTGGAGTTAGTTAGATGCCAGTATATGTCTTTTTCCTACCCACGATGACATCATAGGAATCAATCAAAAGAACTCCACATATTTTTTAATACTTGTCACTGACTGATAAATGGGTCACTTTCAAATTATTAAAAATATATAATTTTTATTTCGGAAAAAAGTATATGAAACAATTAAAGAAGTTCCTTACTCAATTTTATCAATGAAATAGGATCATCTCCATTGTCTAAGCTTGTCTAAGTTGCCATCGGAGCACCGTACCTTTGGTCTTGGGGTCGTCCCTCTTGGCGAGCACGATGCGCACGAGGTGGCGGATGAGCGCGTGCACGTGCGCGCAGGTGCGCGCGGGGTGCTTGACGAAGTCCATGGCGGCCGCGATGCTGAGCGACGCGCACGGGTTGACGCGCGCGCGCTCCTCCGCGCTGAACTCGCGCTCCACCTGCATGGCCTCGTGCAGCCGCGCCTTCGCCCTGCCGAATGGTGAATATTTCTTACATCGCCAATGTTTATGGGCAATGGTGACCACTTGACATCGGGTGGAATTTGCCCCCCAATAACATTAAAAAAACTTTCGACTGTAGACCGCTCGGGTGACTTACATATTCTGTACTTTCGAGGAATCGCAGTCGTTATCTAGCAGGCCGTTTGTGTTGGCAGACTTGACCATCTGCACGAGGATGGGCGTCAGCTCGCCCTCGAGCGCCAGCAGCCCCTTGGCGAAGGCGGCGGCCGTCATCTGCACGCGACCCTCGTCCGACGCGTAGATCTTCAAGTCGTGGCGGAAAGTGGAGTGCAAGCGTAGCAGTCCGAGCCCTTGGGTACTGCCTTCACCTGATACCATAAAGAGAACACATCACGTGACACATATTCCTTTTCAGAAATAAATTTATATGTATATCAAGTATTAAGAATCCAATTAAATCCAATCTCCTTGGTCATGTTTGTTAACAGCCTAGAATTCGTTTATTTTCTAAAGAAACTCAATGAAACTTATTTTACATTATTCCTAATTTTCCAGCTGTTGTGTCCTGAGTTTGTGAACTAAGAAAATAATCTATATAACTTCTTTTTTCTTTTTTAGTAAAATTGGAAGACTGATTCTCTCTAGATAACTCTAACTCTTTTTCTGCTAAGTTCACTGTCCAGAGGCTCGCGTACCCGGAATGTGTCGGCCCTGCCCGCCGGGGTACATGCAGCGGAACATGCGGCCCAGCTCCTCGGCCTGGATGCGGCCGGCCGGCGTCAGCTCCCCGCCCCACTTCAGGATCAGCACCAGGGACGGCTCTCCGTCACATCCTACTGCGACAAGGCTCGTTGTTCAGTATATAGAAGAAATATTTTTTATCAAAATAAAATACATAAAGCCATTAGTGGTTTGCTTTTAAAAATAAGTAAAAATAAATTACTACAAAAACTACACTTGCTATGCAATATGACATTAATTTCTTTTTATAAGACTGCTTCAGTCTTTAATAATTATTATGGTATATATTTATTTATACGTGTTAATTTAGTTTTAATGTATGAAAACCAACTATTTATACCTATACTGATGTTAAACTGGCTATGTTGCACTACAAAAAAAAAACAAATCAGCAATTTGAGCAAAATACATGTCTACCATGAATTAATACAATTACTCTACAATAATACATCAAAGGCAAAGTGAAATAGTTAAAATTTGTATTCTATAAACAATATTTTTCAGTAAAGCGGGAATAATTTTTCTAATTATGATAAAATAAATCACACAGTCACAGTGCATAGCGAGCGCGTCGGGAGGGTCGGTGGTAAGCGGTAGGCGGTGGGCGGTAGGTGGTGTCGGACCGTGCGTGGCGTTACCGTCGTCGGAGCTGGAGCCGCGCGGGCGGCCCCGCGGCTGGTACTTCATCTGCACCTTGCGGTTGATTCCCGAGAAGTGGCCGTACCTGCGACATCGGGGAAATACATTCTTAGAGCATAGACTGAGAAATTAATTTAACTAACGTACGTAAGATTATAATAGTAATTTACATAAATACGTACAATTAAAAAAAATTAAAACAATCGATATCTCGACGATGATCAGGCAAAATTTTTTTGAGCTAGTAGTTCGAAAAACTGACTAAGCGACATATTATTTATTTATAAAAAGCACACTATATATACAAATATCTTTAAGATTCTAGACGTTACCATAACAATAAAAAAACCTTAACCCGTGCAAATATTTATTTACGAAGCGCTATCCATAGCATTCATAGAAAGTTATATTCACATTAAGCTTCTTATGCTCGTGTCTAAACTTAAGACTAAAATGGAACACTTCCACAAGGGCTCACTAACATTTCCAGTACGCTCTTGAGCTGTTCCAGCTTGCCCTGCTTCTCCTCGATCTCGGGGTCGGCGTGGCGTGTGTGTATGTCGGCCAGCAGCGCGCGCGCTATGTCGAGGATCTCCTGGAGCTGCTTCGGTTTCTTCAGTTTCACGTGACCGCGCTTGAACCCTTCGTACTTCTCGAATATTTCGAAAAATCTAAATTTAAATCATCGAGTATTAAGATCGACAAATACAAATCGCATTCAAATTTACATTAATAAATATATAATAACAAACAGACTGAATCTCATTGAAAGCTATTCCAAAAAAAGCTTTAAAGTTGTGTCATTAATTAAGTGTATGGCTGAAGTCAATCTCAAGATATCGAGTCTAATGTTTATGAGATACAAGATAACAATACGTGCTCTCCGAGGCACAGTGGTGTAAACAATGCAAACTTCTGTCTGGGCTGTTACTGAGAAAACCCGACACCTCGGGATCTACAGCCCTGTAAACTACAACTAGAGCAGTTACCAGTTAGACAAGGTCAATTATGTCAAACTAATTTTCACCCGCGGCTTTGCGCGTGGTTTGGTCATGTGTTAGGTATAAAAAATAGGTTTAACAAATTTTAAATTATTACAATACATTGTAACTTTTAGCACATCTTTGCGAAAACGGTTTAAACCACTTGTCTCAATTGACCATTTCCACATTACATACATACAATAATTAAACGGTTACACTTCTTAACATGTTTACCTCGGATGCCGTACTTCGACCTTCATCTTCTGCTTGGGCGTCCTGTCCCCGTGCCTGATGACAGCCACCACGCACCTCAACTCCATCATTTTACCAAAAGTGGTGGGTACGATGGGGGGGTCGTCCAGTTGAAAGGGCACTGACCATGGGATATGCAACGTGGGTGCCAGCTCCCGCAATATCATGTTACCGAGAATTTTGGCGCAATCGTCGTAGTATTTATTTGAATTTTTAACAAACGAAAAACCATTTACGTCACATACGAATGATTTGCCATTCGCCCTGAAAAAAGTTTATATTCATATATTTAACCTTCAAATTTGTTTTTTATAGAGTACATAGAACATTCTGGAAAATTAATAAAACTTACCTCAACAAATCAAAACCGCACACCGTCTGCTTAAATGCCAAGCAAACTTTCCTGGATATAAGTTTCTCTTGATTCGATAATATAACCGGATACCGAATCTCTTTGCCTTCCGAGTCACGTTCCACTTTGCCGTCCAGCGCCGGGCTCTTCCTTGCTTCCGCGTGGGCATAATCTGGACCCACTGTGTATACTTTTACATCTGTCCCTATAAATACGAAATATATACGATTTGTCCATTGAAGCATGTTGTATATTATTTTAGCGAATCCCAAATGTACTAACTCACCATCAGTCGGCATAAAATCTTCGTAAATAAATGAACCTGTCTTTCTTACTCTTGATTCTGGAGAATAAATACTGCTTCTACTTCCGATCTACAAAAACAATATATTTTAGCTAGAAAATGTAGACTATACGCCGCTACTCCGTCTGCGTTAACGATAAAATTAATGCTCAACTGCGTCATAAAAATCGCATAAAAATTAGCGCTAAGATAGCGGCTACGCAAAGTACTCTGACAATGACGAGGGTGATTGAGGAGCGACGAGACTGGTATACTTCACTACACACTTATGTAATTGGATAAAATAATCTAAGCTAAAAATTACAATAACTTGAATGCAACGCAATAATTTTACAATGCCACAGGACAATCTTGTTAACGGCGTGTTTTTGCTATAAATTTGTAATGTGTATTTTTTTTCATTATTATGTATATTATAATAATGTCTGTTCATAGTTTCAACAAATAAATAAATTTGAACAATAACTTGATAATAATAAAGACTATAAGACTATGACTACGTCATTAAACGAGCATCGGTCATCTTTTGATGCATCGGTAAGACAATCGCGTTATTTGAGCTCAAAACGAACACTTACCTTTCTGAAAAGCCTCTGACTCCCGCCTCCAGCGGATGTGGGGTAATATATGTAAATGTTATGATCCTCTGCCGATACCGGTTTTTCTACAAATGGCTTATTAAATACTACCCCGTTTACTTCTACGTGGTCTTCTGATTCAACTAGCTCATGATCTGTAAGCATGTTACACATATTTACATTTTATGATCTATGTGTGAATGATTGAATACGTTTACATTATTGACCATAGACCATAGAGTGAACATACGTTTCGGATCCGGTGAGTCTCTGTCCAAAACAGCATAACGTGGTATTTCTATGCCCTCGTTTTCTAAAATAGCGTATACTCTTCTACGATCCTGTAATAATTGTGACACAAGACATTTAATAATGAACTATCAAATAAGGTGTTCATATTTTAAATGGCAATAATATAAACATGTTTCACAAATAAAAATATATATCTGGCGGCGTTTCAGCAAGCCTGTCTGGCCCTAGTATCACTTGTCCACTGCAAAACGTTATTACTTAGTATTGCTATGTCCCGAACATACATCCATATTATCCTCCTGACCGATTTCACACCCAATGGTATATATCCTAAACATCACAAGTGTGCGCGAAAACAATTGTACTTTCTGTTCCTACACTCTTATAATCCTATGGGACGTTGAATCTGACAATTCTACGGCGGACCAAAGCATTACATGCTTTCAGATTCCCCGGCTGCTTCTGAGAATTTGTTGATGGAAAAACCCAATTACTAAATTGGCCGGACCCAGAGTTTGAACCCAGGACCTCGATATATTTTATATGCTTGCCACTAGACCAACAAAGCCTCTAATCTAAAATCTTATCCAATATAAGATGTGGTTGACAGCACATTACCGGTGGTGATAAAAATTATTTATTGTGAGCGGGGAGTAGTGAATGCTTACTATCAATTGACCATTATTCTTGTCAATCATCCCATAATATTATTTTTTATTCCAAACAAAATTAAATTATGTGTATTTATACATATATGTCTAACATACACGTCTGTAATTAAAAGATTGCGAAAAGTAGAGTAATTGCTAATTAACTGAAGTGTTAATTACCTGGATATCATATTGCATGTGAAGGTTATTTATCACATACGGCTTCCTTAATTTTTCGTATTGAATTGCTTTATCGAGAGGGAAGCCCTTGGAATGAAACGATATAAGACAATCGCATATCGGCCACTCCTCCACCGGCTTCTATAATTTTAAAAACTAACGTCATTCAAAACTTTCCAGTACGTTAAGCTCCAGCAAAAGCAGCAAACACGATATAACATTCAATAGTTTCATGTTATATGATCAAGGAAAAATAAAGCGTACAGCGCTGTAAGATGAAAACAGTTTCATACGAGCGCAGTTATTGAACGCTTTAAATAAATTCATGCATCACGCTCTAGAGTGCTTTACTATACATAATATAAGTACATTTATAAGAAGATAGTTTTTCAGTGTGTCAATATGTTAATAGGAAAATCTCTTAAATCGCAATGTATAGTAGTGAAACAAAATAACACTCTTGACGAGGTGATGTCAACATACTTGATGCGAAGCCTGTAAAGCTATTTTGTTCCACTAGAGGTTAGATATTGAGCAGAACCTTTAGGATAACCTCCTCTGGGAAGACGAGCATCTTAATGAACTCGAATTCGTCGAGTCGGGTGAGGATCTCCTTCATTGGTTTCGACTGCGACTTCTTGGCCATGGCGCATACGCCGACCACCACTTTCTTGCCCCCGCCATCACTATGCGGGTCTATAGACTCGCACAGATCCAACTCGCCCTGTGAGACCATAATTTGTGAATAATACATTTTAAAAAAGAAGTAATACATCACATTTGACACTCATTTATATGACCAGTACTCAGTTACTCAATAATGACGAAATCAACGTATATAACAGTCATTAACAAAACAATGGGCACATTGTAATTTGACATTCATTTATTTTTATAAGTTGTTTGTGATAAATCACACCATTGTTAATAAAATAACAATACAAAAAAGTATACATTTTTGTGTAAGAGACTTGTCCATATGTAATGTCCATATGTAAAATCCAAAAGTAATGTCCTTTTCTGTCATCTTCTCAAAAAATTAATAATATTATGTAGATATTAAACAATCAACATAAAAAAATTAATAAAGTTAATAAGAAAGTTAAACATTAGTTTTTCTCTGTTAAATATTTAAAAAAAAAAAACAAATAAATCAAACTAACACACTATAACAATCAGCACAAATAAACAAATTTAAGCATTGTTAATTGTCCACTTTTGTGTTTAATTGAAAAACCAAACAGATGCTCCGAACAGAGACTAAAAATAGTTGTATTTTCATAGCCTCCCCGGACTGCATATGTCAATGTTAATACCTTTTATTTTTATTATGTGAATTTATTTACATATTTTAATAATATTGCCTATATAATCAATATGCGAGTTGAAGTTAAGTAGAAGCTCATAAAAAAGTAAACATTGTTTAACATTGGGGTTTTGTAGTCATAAGGATATACTAACATACTAATTGTTCCAAAAAAAAAATTATTTCCTTAAGATTTTAAAATTAACTAATGTTTGTGATACTTTACATTTTTTTTCTTGAGGATCTCTTAAAAACCCTATTACTTGTTGAATTATATGGTTTAATCTTCATTTTTATCTCAATAAGTATACTGCATAAGATAAAGATGTAATATTTGGAAGTTTATCAAAATGCCTCTTGAAACATACTATGATAATTTAAAATCATCCATGATTTTTTTTTTATTTCCTAAAATTATTAACAAGAATTGTCTAAGATTGGTTTGAGTTGTTCAAATTTACTTTAAGTCAGAACAATTTTCACAAGGCCACTAAAACTTGTACAAGGAAAATGAACAGTGACATATGTAAATAAACATTTATTTTGTTATGTAATCAAAAAAATATATAAAATTATAGTATGATTATCTACATAATTTATGTTAATTTACATATTTTAAGAAAATTTAAATAATACCTAATGACCAAAATATGGAGTTATATATATTATTACATATGCAAAGTTTTTAATAATCTAATTATAACATTACTGGCAAGGTCAACAAAGCTTGATGCAAACATTAGAAGCAAGGTAAGTTATTTTGATTGTCAATGATAAATTCAATCAAAGCTTACATCAGGTAAACATTCATCACAGTAACAGAATTCATCATCACTTTCTTCCTTCTTTTTTTTATTTCTCCATCTTTTTAAACGCCACCAGTCTTTAAGCCACTGCCACTCCATCACTCACAATCATAGCACTATCATAATTACACACAATTTCATGATAAGTATCATGAGTGAGCTCACAAATGATTGGTCACAAATATATATGATAACCAACACATTCTTGACACAAATTAACATGTTGTGTTACCTCACTTGTCATTGTCATTACAACTTTTATAATCATAAATATAGGAAATATTAAGTTGCTATTAATATCCTCTGTGTTAGTGATAGTAAATGAATGGGCAGTGGTCTTTATAATGAGTCTATTGTTTGTTGAACTGTAGCCAATTTGTGCGTAATAAATTATTTGCTTTGAAAATCTAGCTCAGTTGATTTATCTGTTCATATTGACATAGAAATATTGATTTTGCGAAAATATGTGTATTTAGTTATTATTCTGGAGGAAATAGTATATGTTTTCCTAATATGCGCAATGCATTACGTTGTAATGGATGTTACGTGTTTAATTTAGTTTAGTTGTTTTCGGTCAATACAGCTTTTTTATATAGAAAACTATATTTTGATCACGCAGGATTTGTAGCTGGACGTAAAGAATTGAGCAAAACTACTAATACAAATACTAGGAATGGATATAAAAACATCAAGCCTACTTTTTACTTACAGGAGGTCTTATTGGGACGAGATTACCGTCATCACCGACATAAAATTGTGGCTGATGAGCAGCTTGACGCAACCCTTGATATCCATGTTCAAGCTCAGTATATGACATTACCTACATAGATGCATAAAAATATTTATTTAAAGTGGACGTAAATAGTATGTGTCTCTGTAACAAAATTTAAATACAAAGAGTTTTCAAAAATCATGCAAATAACAATAAGGTACACTTTGACAAGGTGATTGTGTCACAGATTGCAACTTTTTAGTGTCACAGTGGTTTTTTTTTTACATTTCATTATTGATATTGATTGTGGTTACAGTTTTAAATACCTACCTACTTTATATTTTATATAGAAAAGGTGGTATTCAGTACTTCATACCATTTTACATTTAACAATAAATACATTTAAACTCATGTAAAAATATTAATATATAAGACTTGTTATACTAGACAAGATTATATTATACAATGATAAAATACTAAAGAGTTAATTATTGGTGATGTTTATAAATAAATATAATTGTACATGAGTATTACATGTATTTTTTTTATCAATAAAATGATACAAAACCTATATTATTTCAAAAAAGATAATCATGTCATTTCACATAAAAAAGTATTTTGCAGAATATTATTTTAGTTATCGTGTCTAACCGTAGACAGAGAAACTAAGTTTAGTTTTAGTTTCTCTGTCTACGTGTCTAACACGTATCACACGTATCCGTTCAATTTTTGTTTATGGTAGCCCCGAATTATTGAGTCAACTGTCATTTCTCATAATTATTTACCTTACCTACAATAAAGCCTTAAATAAATACAAATAAACGCTAGAAAAGAACAAAATACAAATAAAAATACTTACCTACTGTACTAATCGTGACCGCGTGGAATGTTGGCAAAAATGCTAGCAGCATATCATTTGTCATAATATGTCATCTATGAATTAGGTTCAGGATACATATTATCAATATATCTCTTATTAGATACATTCATACTTCTATCAAAGAATGTTGGATTTTAAATAAGTATTAAGGAATCATTAATGATTATCGTTCTATAATATGGATACAAGTACAGCATCTTATAACAAAGTAAAACCAAATTTATTTTGGGAGTCAATTAATATATTAATAAAAAAACCTCATGTAGTCAATAAAAGGTTATGGGGATGCACTATTCTAAATAGATATTATGTTCAAGATAATAATATTGCTTGGGAAAATGAATTGAAACATTGTCAGTTAGATACCGTAAACAAAAAGCAATTTTTAGATGATATCCTCAAAAAGAAACATGTCAAAATAGTTGAAGAATGTGAATCTGAAAATGAAATTTTGTTAGTAGAACTTCTTCCGAAAAATTATCTCGAATCGCATGCATTTCAAATAATTTGTAAAAATAAATCTGTAACACAAGTAAGATTTTTTGATGTGACTCCTGTAGTGATTGATCAAAACCTATGTCCAACATTTTCTTATAGCTTTTCGTTACAAGATGGTGACGTTATATTAAATACTTTTTCTGGTTAGTCATATATTTACTTGTATTACTCATGCTATTTAGATAAAAAACATACAACTATATATATTTTTGTGTTTTTTGTTTTTATAGATAATATAACAAAGTCTCACGAATGGTTAAAAAATACTGTCTTACCTCAAGTCCTAAAGTGGTGTGATGAAATGTCTAGTAAGCAAGTTCAAATATGCAATGGATCTTTAGAATTAGTACCAATTGAAGAATATTATACAAAATATAATGACCTTAAGTTGAGATATGGTAAAGAGATGGTTAAGGTACACAATAATATATATAATTTCACTTTTTTATGTATATATATTTAAATAAATTACATTTTGTTTCAGATTTGGCCAGAATGTACAGATCCAACAAAGTTTGTGTATGAAGACATTGCTATTGCTACCTACTTGTTACTCCTGTGGAAGACAGATAATAAACTACAATCATTTGTAGATATTGGATGTGGGAATGGTTTGCTTGTTTATATTTTAAGTATGGAGGGACATACTGGATACGGGGTTGACATTAGGAAGAGAAAAATATGGGACTTGTATCCCAATAACATTAAGTTGAAAGTAGGTCTAACTTAAAATAGGATTTATCTTAGTGTTCACTTAAAGTGCATGTAATTTTTAAATATTTTTTATAGGAAACAACAGTAACTCCATCAAATATGCATATCTTTTCTGACGTTGATTGGATTATAGGAAATCATTCTGATGAACTTACACCATGGATACCAGTTATTGCTGCACAAAATTCCTACAAATCTAAATTTTTCCTGCTACCATGTTGTGCATACAATTTTGATGGTACAAAATATCAAAGGCAAAATTCATCAAAGAGCCAATACACTGAATATTTGGAATATGTGAGACAATTATGTGATCGTTGTGGTTTTAAAACCAAAATAGACAGGTTGAAAATTCCAAGCACAAAAAGAATATGCTTCATTGGTATGACAAGAACCTACAAGGAAAGTGAACATGACAAGCATGTTGCTTGTATTCAAGATATGATAAGTTATCAAATAGGATTAAGTATGAACAATGATATAGACCAAGATATTGAAACAAAGGAATTTAAAACTAGAGATCCCATTGAAAGAGTAAGAAATTGCACACAATTAGATAAAAATATTACAGAGTCTATAATAAATTGTATTTCAAATTATTTGCTTGATGGATGCAATGTAAAGTCAAATTGGTCAAACGGTAAAAATGTTGCTATTCATGAACTTATAAAACTTCTACCATCTGATAAATTAAAAGCTTTAAAATCAGAATGTGGTGGCTTACAAACATTGTTAAGAAATAATTACCATATATTTGAAGTCAGAAATGGCTCTGTAAATTTAAGGTATCCTAGAACAATAAATGAGGTCAAAAATCATGCTAGGAGTAAAAAAAATATTGACAGTTTAAAAGTACAAAAAAAACCATGTTGGTTTTTTAATAATCACCCACAAGGCTGTCCATTAGACAGCTCCGTTTGTAGTTTCCTCCACGACAAAACCACATGAAAATACCACTAACTAAATGTTAAGTGTAAATTTTTATTGACAAAATGATATTAAAAATAAAATTATGAAGTAATAAAAAAAAAAAATTACCTAAAAGTTTTATTATCATTTAAATGCCATAACAAATAAAAAAATATATGATGTCTTAAAAACTCTAGTTATAGATTAATTAATATTGCCCTCTGCCATTAAAATATCACAATGTGATAATGCTTACAAAATTACATTATAATTATAAACAGTTATGTAATTGTTTCATCTCATGAGTCAACTTCAAAAAACTTATTTAGTTCACTTAAGTTTCTTTCATCAACTAACTTTGCAACATCATGTTCTCCCATGAAAGAACACACCATCCTTAAAGTGGTCCAAATTGTTGAAGAACTAGTATCAGCAGTTGATGCATTTGGATGCATACTTTTTGCCTTGTATTGCTGATTTAAAGCTACTAAAAAGTGTTCTGCGGCCTGTTTATGAGCACCTAAATTCATACATGTTATACCAACATTATATCTAGCTCGTATAAAGCCAGGTTCTAAGTTTAAAGCTTCATGGTATGCTTCAACTGCTTCCTCCGATCGGTCACTATTAGCTAGTGTAGCACCAAGTCTATTCCAAAGTTTAGCATTATCTGATGCTACCATAATCGCTGCTTTAAAACAATCTACAGCTTTGTCATACTGTTGGTTAATGTTAAAAATAACACCAAGTGCATTCTGGACATCCGGATCAATCTGTGCAGGGTTCATTTGTGCAGCTTTTAGATATAATGATGTTACATATGATTCTAATTCTTTCAAATTCATTTTCTGCGGATTTATATCTTGAGGAAACATGTCACTGTACTTAGGGCTGGCTTTCAACCAATCTAATAATGTTAAGTATGCATATTTACCCATATTTTCATTTGTATAGGCTGCTGCTAATGTTATGTAACCCTCTAGTTGTCTTGGATCTAACTCTAAAGATTTCTTCAAGGCAGTTATTGCTAGAGGATCTTGTTCATTTTCTGCTTGTGTTGTACCCAAAAGGAACCATACTTCAGCCAAATCAGGTTGTTGTTGTGCAGCTGCTTCAAAGCATAGAACAGCACCTGGTATGTCACCCATCCTTAATTTTTCTTTACCTATTTCTAAAGCACTTTTGTTCTCCAACATCACATTTCCTTCTGTAAAAGAATACTCCTTAGGTATCCCATTAGCAATTTCACTATTCCAATCATCATTGACATCACTTAATTTAGCCCATTCATCTTTGAATTTTTCAGCCATTTCTTCCACTATTTCATCTTTACTCATTTGTTTTTGTCCCCCTTCTACTGTCTCACCTAGGTTTAATTCACCTGCACTAATTCTTTTCATAAATGACATAAACTGATTATAAGCAAGTTCATTATCTTCTTGTACACTGCTAACAAATTCTTGAGCTTTAGCTTTAACATCATTATCTGAGACTTTTTGCAAATCTGCTTCATTTACATATTGGATCTGGACATTTGAAGATTGTTGAGGTTGCAACAAAGGTTGATACGGCATATTAAATGGTAGCATTGGTGCACTCATGAATGAAGTGGAAGGGCCAGCTAGCCATGGACCTGATCTCTGTGTATGTATATTAGACATTTTACTTGTTGAAGGCAATTGCATAGTTTTCGAGTTATTAGTTTTCTCCACCTCAGGCATATTATTAAGCAAAGCATTCATATTAAAAGTTTGAGGCCCCTGTGTATTCTGAGCCATGAACTCATTAACAAACCTGTCTGCTTGTGACAAGTTTTGTGTGATTGAAGCATCACGGTTTACAATATTAGTAAGCTGGACAAGGGCATTATTGCCTCCACAATCTCCTCCAACTAGTTTATTTAACGACATGTTAAAAACTAATTTTTTTTAATTTCTCAGACACAACAATAACTTTTCACAGAATAAAACGTCAGTTTGTTTAAAGTACAAAGTTCACATATCAACTAAAGCTAAAACGTAGTGATTGTGTACTCTTTCGCTGGATTACTTCATTTTCCTGCAAAATGAAAAACTGTTGATAAGGCAAGTCATAATATAATTATTTTGCTTATAAAATTATTATGTCAATTGCCAAGTACCCTGCGTCAATGTCAGTGACCTAATGTCAAAACTCAAGTTCACACTTTGAATATATTTTTATGATTTATTTACTAATGTAAAGGCCTTAAATATATACAAATAAAAATTAAAAGTAACTACGGTTACTGTATAATGTATATAATCTACCGTTACCGTTAATCTATGTAAAATTATCTAAACTCATAAACATTATGAAATTATTACAAGTGTCTACATGTAATCAGACATTTAAAATATTATATTCATAATTTAATTGAAACACAAATTTATTTTTAATTGAATATTTGAATGAGTTGATCTGTAATAGCTCATTTTGCCTTACTAGCTATGTTACCATTTTATAATTGAAAAATCTGTATAATATAATAATTATAATGCGTTTAGTTTAATACAACTGTTTATGAATATTTATTTTTAAATTCCGAAAAACATAAAAAATCTAGACCTAAAACAGCTGCTTTAACTTTATAATTGTGATTTGACATACCGAATTAACCTCAAACGTCAAAACATAACCTAAAAAAATAAGTGCATATAATTTAATATCAATAGTTCCTAATTTTTACAATATTTATAATCCTGTCTGTTATTTCCACAGTTGATGATAACATCAACATCAAAATATTATAAAATATTTTGTATTGTTTTATGCTCATTGCTTTTCCATAACCAATTTTTTTGGTAACTACCATATTAAAAACTGTTATATAATGAATTAAAACTATAGTTATTGTACAAGAATTATAACTTTTAGTATATAAATATGTTAAAACGCACTATTTCATGATAAAATAAAGAAGAAAAATTTCTTGAAAATAATGATGTCTCAAAATAAAAGCGACATGATAAATGCAGAGAGTAAAAATGCAAAAGATCCAGAAAGCAGTACAAATGGTGAAGAAACATCACCAACGATTGACCCCACAGAAAAATGGCTTGTAAGGCTCCTTAATTTATGATGCTAACTTTAACTTTTGTTTTTAATTAAAGTAATTCACAATTTTTTTATTAACTTAATGAGTCATCCTCTTATTTACATGTATTTCCTTAAATAATTAGTCTCATGTTTGGCGATGAAGGAAAACATTGTGATAATCTGCCTTACCAATACCCTCAACATGCATTAGAGTAGCATGGTGGAATAAGTTTCAAACCTTCTTCTCAAAAGGAGAGGCTTGCCTAGCAAAGGAACATTTTCAGGTTTTCACTGTTATCACAGGTCTTAAGGAGATAAAAACTTTAAAATATATAAAAACATTTATATTCTTTAATTCTATTATTTTTACAGATAAGGGATTGCGATATATATGAAGATGAGTATGATGATTGTACAAGTTTTAAAGCAAGATTTAATCAGTATTTTATTCATGGTGAATCACTTGATTGCAATCAATGGAAGAAGGATTATGTGAATTGTTGCAAATGGGTTAAGAACAATGATACAAAGGCAGCTGTAAGTTTTCTACGTCTATACTGAATTATTGTAATTACATATTTTGTATTTGCTGTCAGCTGTTGACCTTCCAGCTAGCCAATACTGCAGCTCACTAATTCTTTACAAATCCATACTATATTATATTTTTATACCTCTAGAATCCAGTAAATATACAGTTAATATATTTGTCACATAAAAAGCTTGATATACACTTTATGTATGAAAAATGCTTAAAATATGGTTGCATTTTCAACCATATTTTAAGCCAAATATGCAATTAAAATCTTTTTTATTTCCAAAATCAGCGCACATTCATTCATAAATTTTATCAATGTCAGAAATTTTACAATGTTATAGCAATACATTAAAATTAACAATTATTCAACAATTTTTGTCAATGTGAATTAAATCAAGTATTGTTCCATATATTTAGTGAGATTATCATAAATCTCTAATAAAAATTAAATGAAAAACAATCATGATCATCAGGAAATTGATTAAACAGTTTGTCAGGGATACGGTAAAGAACATAGGGCACCTAACACTTGACGCTCCCCCCCTCTCACACGTGATTTAAGGTGCGAGTGGAAATTATACTTAAATAAACGCAAATGAATATAATAGAAATAATAGACTATTCACTATTTCTACTTTCAAAATCTTTTATGTCATATGGTAATAATAACAGTATTTCATATATTATAATTATAACTTAATCAACTGTTATAGAGAACAAAAAATAAATAGTCCAGTCTTGTAACAAAAATAAAATGCTCCTCCTTATTAATTAAGTATTACAAATATATTCTCGATAAGAACGTGGTTATTTGTAATAGAGACCATGTTTAAAGCATTTCTACTGTTTATTACTGTAAAAATTGCCCAATTTTATAATTTATCATACTAAATTATTGTACTACATACTATAAGAAAAAAAATTCTTAACATTATTTTGCAGAATGAATTGATCAAAAGTGAGAAGATCAGGCGCTTAAGACGATTGACAGCACACTATCAAAACGATACTTGGAAGAAGCGAGAATCACCGCCAACTGACTGGGAGAAACCTTTGCCAGAATGGATGATTAAGAGAGACCAAAACACATACCTCGCGCAAAAGGCACAAGAAATGAAAGAAGGAAAACTTGTTGACGATAAAAGTTCATGTGTAATCATGTAGTACAATATAATTATTTAGTGTAAAATTGTTTTCCATCTCAGCAAGAACATTGACGAAACAATATTGAAGTTGACTTAGTTTTGTTAGATAAGACTACATAAATGTAACTGCCAGCTGTGTACAAAGTTTATTTATAAAAGAATAAATATAAGATGTTATTATATGTGTCGTGTTTATTAATCAACATTACAATCAAACCTAGATTATTTATTGTTTAATTTAGCCTTGGCATGTTATGCACACCTCTATAATAATAAATTATTAATCCATCAGACGTATTAATCTAATATTTCGAAGCTTTTTAAAATATGCTTATCATAGTAATAATATGAAGATAAATGGTTATTTTTTCGCTGATTCGTTTATCGGAATAACGCAAATAATACAAAGTAATTCACAAGATTGAACACTGCTCTAGAAATTTTATTACAAGAAAGTTTTAATGTTTTCTTAAGTATAATTATAAAATGAATGATATTTATTGAAAGTCTTGACCCGGCAACTAATTTATCGATAATTGCGATAAGGCGATGGTACGCGGCTTATTGTTCACAAACAAGATTGTTTTATCTTTGTTCAGCTATAGCCATACCGAGTTACACGATCACATTCGTTCATGACTGGTTTACTCATGAACCGTGTACTGTGTCGTAGTGTCATAACTCTGCGTTTGCGATTGCCAATGGCTAGAAACGCATCCACCTACCTAATAGACGATCCTAAATATTCCTTTTTAAAGGATTTAGGTTTGGAAAAGAACAATGTAGGTGTGTTCAATGGAAAATGGAAGGCGAATGGCCAGGTAATTTATATTTTTATTGATTGTCTGGTAAATCAAATTAAATTTATTTACAATATTAATCACAATATGTAAAACAACCAATCATATTTAATTTTTCAATAGGTAATCCAATCCTATAGTCCGGCAAATGGAAAAATTATCGCTGAAGTGCAATCGGCTAGTCAGGCTGACTACGAGTCTTGTGCTACAGCTGCTCAAGATGCGTGGCATACTTGGTCAGAAATGCCAGCTCCTGCGAGAGGAGAGATCGTTAGGCAAATTGGTGATGCGCTCAGAGAAAAATTGCAACCGCTCGGACAATTAGTTTCTTTAGAAATGGGTAAGACAAAAGTATTATCCCTGAAGGCAATGTGATTGATAGTAACGTCTTGAACGTATCATAATAATACATAGCCATTTGACTAATCTAAAACTTTTTTGGGCAACAGGAAAGATTCTACCCGAGGCCATCGGAGAAGTTATTGAATATATCCACGTTTGTGACTTAGCACTCGGCTTATCTCGCACATTACCTGGGACTATCTTTCCTTCGGAGCGACCAGGACATGTGCTTATCGAGAAATGGAACCCTCTGGGCGCTATTGGCATAATTACTGCATTCAACTTTCCAGTTGCCGTTTTCGGATGGAACAGTGCTATTGCTATGGTAGGTGTATGAATTATTATACTACAATGTGGATTTTTAAATTCAAAACACATCAGCAAAACTGATTTTAAAATATCAAATGATTTTTTTAAATTACATTTACTTTATTAATGAAATGATTGAACAAGTTTTTAATTTACTTTATCAGAATCTACTTAGTAATAGGATGTTATCTTATCTAGCACACATTAGGTTATGCCACTAATGTTAATCACTAGCAACGTAGTATTTGTCTTCAACGAAGATAACATTAGAAAACTGATATATTTAGGGTTAAATGAAAATGTATTTGTTTTAACCATAATTTTCAGATGTAGGTAAAATATAATATAAATTCGTAAACTATAAAACCAAGCATATTATATAAATCCGTAATAATAACGGTATTCAATTTATAAATCTTTGGTAACTAAACCTCATATTGGAGCGAGGTACCGTATTTTAAGTGAAGAGTAAAAAAAAATGCCGCGTTCAGGTCTGTGGAGACGTCAGCGTATGGAAACCATCAGACACCACTCCCCTCACCGCAGTAGCAGTCACTAAGATAGTCGAGAGCGTACTCGTCAAGAACAACATCCCAGGGGCGGTGGCGGCGCTCTGTGTCGGTGGGAAGGACGTTGGACAGACGCTCGTGCGCGACCACAGGATGAAACTAGTGTCGTTTACTGGAAGTACGGCTGTGGGACAGGAGGTAATATAGCTTTACTTAGAAAATTGTAAGGGATTATATCTTTCTAAAGCGATCGCGTTAAGTACCTTGGTATAGTAGCTAGCAGTATGGCAGCAAGCTATGATGTTTCAGATTATACCCGGGCTTGAATACCGGGTCGGGCCATTTTTATGGTCATTATTATAACTTTTTGTTAAGAAATTCTCCGTAGCAACCCTGATCTCTCTTCTGTTATGTCTGATTGTATACCCATGAGAATATGAGTGACGGAATAGAGAGTCTGAGCTAAATGCACAAGAGAGATTATATTGCAAGCTATGTAGAGACCTCTACATAAGCTATGTAGATACCTCTATATAAGCCTGTCCTAAACTCGGATAAGAAAAACCTACACTTCGCGTGGTAATAAACGGAAATCTTATTAGTTGTTGATAACAAAATAAAACGTTATATAGGTAGGTGTGGAGGTGCAGAGACGTTTCGGTCGTCACCTGCTGGAGCTGGGAGGCAACAACGCAATCATAGTGAACTCAGACGCCAACGTGGAGCTGTTGCTAAACGCGGCGCTGTTCGCGTGCGCGGGCACGGCTGGCCAGCGCTGCACCACCACGCGCCGTTTGCTCATACATGAGCGAGTGAGTGGGACTTTACTTATTATCGAAGATCTTCGAATAGTGCCGAAACATGTTTTTCTTTAAATAAAATTAAATCAATATAATGTAATTAAATTTTCCGAAACAGCTATTCCCTGAAGTAGTATCAAGATTGAAGAAGGCGTACGCGAGTGTGCTGCCTAAGATTGGTGATCCCCTGCTGAGTGAGACGTTGATTGGTCCGCTGCATACGCCGGCCGCTGTCGAAGCCTATAAGAGGACCGTCGCTGAAGCCGTCAAGCAAGGAGGAACGATTGAGTTCGGAGGAAAGGCAAGACGATTGATTTAACTAAAACGTCACAAGTATTTAATGTCTGTGAGTTACGTTGATTTGTTAAACAGTGCTGTGGCTTCTTTTTTCGAATTTCAAATCAATAATGATAGAAAGAGAGAAATTAGTGTTTAACTTAACAGCCGCTAAGCAACGTTTATAAGTAAGGCCATGAAGTTTTAGGTTTCGACCCTGTCGTACATAATAATTATCTCAAAGTTAAATTAATGTGACAGGACTTAAAGTATTACTACCGTTTCTTGGGTGTGAAGTTTAAAAGACAAGCAAGTTATTTAGAACCCACTATGGAATTACTAAACATCCTTTTCACTCTGATTATTCTATCAGCGATAGAATTTCAAGGGTTGACGTAATATATATTTGTTACATATAAGTACATTAAGATATTACAAAATTGTGGTTTTTATTCTGATAAGCGTTTTATGTTTGGTTATTACTAATAAATTATTGTGTGTACTTTTCTAATCATGTAAAAAAATGGTTGCAATACTACCAAAATTTAATGTGCATTTAGGCTTAAATCTAGAATTCGTCTTTTAGGTAATTGAGCGCGAGGGATACTTCGTGGAGCCAACAATAATAACGGGATTGCCCCACGACTCCCCGCTCGTGAAGTCGGAATGTTTTGCGCCTATCGTGTACTGCATCAAGATCCCCGACCTGGATACTGGTATTCAGTACAACAATGAAGTCGACCAGGGTCTATCCTCTAGTCTTTTCACTGAAAATTTGGCAGATGTATTTAAGGTAACACCTCCAATATTTATTATAAATTCGTTAACTTAACTGTTCGCTGAGTCGAATAGAATTAATTCTAATATTCCGACGGTAATGAACATATAAGCGTAAGAGCAAAGAATATATTTAAAAAAAAAACAACTGAAATTCTTATGATAATTACAAACATCATTATTAAAGTATAAAAACTTATTACCAATCACTAATAATATAATATTATTGTTTCTCTAAGTTCGTAACAATATTGTCGTCGTATGTATAAAAGTTGCGTTCATTTATAAAGAAAAAAGGCTACAAAACTGATTAGTTTGCTAACTGGTGATTGTCTCGCAGTGGATCGGACCCCACGGGTCGGATTGCGGTATCGTAAACGTGAACATTCCGACAAATGGCGCGGAGGTGGGCGGAGCATTTGGCGGAGAGAAGGCTACGGGCGGCGGGCGAGAGTGTGGCTCCGACAGCTGGAAGAACTACATGCGCCGTTCTACCGTCACTATCAACTACTCCGGCACCATCAAGCTTGCTCAGAACATTCAGTTTGGAGATTAGTGATATTATATTGTGTTTACTTTTCGTCAAGTGTAATTCTAAAACGAGAGATTGATGTGGGACAATATATAGACTTAATTATTTAAGTCTACTCAAAAGATATTTTTTGTTCCAATGAGTATTTGCAGCATTTGATATTAATTTATGAAGCTTATTTAGTTACTCATATTAGATTGAAGCTCGACTGAAAGCTAGGTGAAGACTGATAAACTTAAAAATAAATGATTCTTATAAAAAATTGTTTTAATTTCCAAATTTCTAATATTTACAATATTTTAAAGCATGCATCTTTACTAAAAGTTCATTGATATAGTTAGACAATTTTCAGTCATATTGTTATTTTTAATTTCATGAATGTATATGATTTATCTTCCATAAGTCGACAGCAATGTCTCTAGTTTGTTGTCTATGGAACTTGTAAGTTGCTGGTAAGTTGTATCGAAGTTCTGCAATGACACTTCCTTTTACACCCCATTCTTTAATTTTCTTTTGTATATGAGTTCTGTAAGAATATGGCTAATTATAAAAGGTATCATCACAAATTAATTTTACATAAATTTATCTTGAACATAATGTATTCTACATCGAAAAATATTATAATATACTAAATAAAGGAATGATTAGCTTAAATATTTAAATGATTACAATAAAATCTTTTTTGTAACGTTAGTGTGCTTATAATTTAACTCAAATTGGCCCATAACAATATGCATCATTTATAATTTTTGCGACAGCTTATAATCTGAGTAAATTTATTATAAACCAAAACAAAAACTTTTTATACACACACAATGGGTAGTTTTAAATTATAAAATAATACCTTGTTGATGATTTATGTAGGGAGTAAACACTGTCACAAGTGAGATCCAAACCCATCCTGAGAAACTTCATATCTATACCAGCATTATTTTTAGTGCCAAATGGTGGGTTCATTAACACTGAGTCAAAATAATTTTCCCATCTAAAATATAAATGACGTAAATTAATATTTGCTTACATAATCTCTGTTAGTATAAGTATATATATGCAAATTTATTTTGACATAAATTAGCCATTTACAACCATTGATGTCCAAATTATCCCATGTTTTACATATATTAATAAAATAAAAAGATTTTTTGCTTTTTGCTATGGGATTGTTTTTTTTCTAATAGTGATTCATTTTGTAATTCATAACTATAGTACTGAAATTTATTAAAGAATATGTGTTTGTTATTTAACATACCTACAATGTTTTGAATTAAGAAAATCACACTGAATAGCATCAATACTCGAAATTTCCATTTCTTCAATGTTTTCTTCTAAAACCTCTAAGGCACTATCATCAATGTCCATTGCTACAACCATTCCTGCTCCCAACAGTGATGCACCAATACTCAACATACCAGGCCCACAACCAGCATCTAGGACTAACTTATTCTCAAGAGCTTCATATTGAGTCTATAAAGAGGGGAAAAGAATTAGTTTGTAGATAAGGAAATAATGTACAACTGCATAGTGTAGATTAGTGGCTTTGTAGGCTCCAGTTTAACAGGTGAGTGAGCCAATGTAACTATAGGCACTTCAATATTTCTTACAGCACTAATGTCTATGCAGAGGAGTCCATTTACCATTAGGTTGAACATGTGGCAGTACAACAATCTATTTTGAAATAATGAAATACATATATCACTAATATTAATGAATGTAATTTATAAAATTGTTTATATAGTAAAAATACAAACCTGCATGGTGTAAAGAGCCACAGCAGCTATATGTGCAGGTGTTTCATATTGTTCGAGCTCTATTTTAGGTTCTGAAAATCCAGAAAGGGTACCTAAATGACCCTCGAGAGTTTTCAGTTTCATGAGTGCAGACATTTTAATTTCACTTATTATCAAATCTCGGTAGAACTGGTAGTATTTGGTTACCAAATGAAGAGTCTTGTGAAACAAAGAAGCCACAAGATGTTGCGTTTGCGTGCTGCAAGGCAGCTCTATGACTTGTATTAACAATATTAGCTTCAGGCAGCTGTGGAAAACCCTGAAAATGGCATACGAAAAAGTTTACACTTTTGAAAATGAAAAACAAAAAAAGTATAAGCAGATTGTTTTCAAAGAGAGTATATGGACCTGATTTAAATTATTTCAAAGCATTTATACTTACAGCTGTAGCAGAAAGTGGAGGAATAGAACACATAGGCAGCTGGCTTACAGGACTTGGTTGGGTTAAGGAAATTGTGGTGGCAGTAAGAGGCGCCACAGCTCCTTGCTTCAACAGCATCTGCTTTTTAAGCTGAAGTTCTTCTAATATCTTTCTATTAGTTAATTCTAGAAGTAAATAGAAAAAGAAAAATGATGCTTCCTCCCTAGTTATTATATTATAGTTAGGTAAATATAAACCTTACTAACCTCTTTGTGCATTAGGCTGAGGAAACGCCATCTAATACAATGCGTAACCCAAAGATGTAAGGTAAATCATATAATAATAAGCAGACAGTTTTTATAAGAATACAAAGAATTCGTAAACAGTGGAAGTCATTATCTTTCACGGTTTTCGTTTACCGATTACTTTGTAGTTGTGATTTAATAAAACGTAGTGGATAAATAGTTTTTGACGATTTTTATCGCAGAGCTGACATCTGTCAACACTCAAATTGACATTAACAAAATTAGAAATAGAAAATTTAATCTATGGCCTTTCTTGTGCTTCGTGCTATCACACTCGAACATTATTTGCTTATTGCACGTGTTTTGTACACTTTACAGCTAGAGACCAATGACTATAATATCTCAGTTTAAAATTTAAACTAAGAAAAGCTAATTTAAAGTTAAAAATTAGCTTTTTTTAGTTTAAACCTAACTTTAAATTAGCTTTCTAAGCGCTTTTATTATGGTTAGTAATAAATAACCTAACCAATTTAAAAAATATCAAGAAGTTTAGCTTAATTCAAAATTGATTTATTAGATATAACGTATCCTGTATGTTCCTTTTTACGAGATAATCGATACAGCATATTTTAATAAAATCTAAAATAAAAGAATACCCAAGGTTTTGCTCTTAAAAAATTAGATTATTAGCTCGAATAATTTATCATATTGGAATATTGCCGACATAAATAATAATAAGCCATAAATAATAATAACACTGCCCCAACAATATATTAGTAATTAGAGAAACATCTAATAAAAATAACTTGCTTAGATTATATTTATTCACATCGTTATCGATGTTGATGACACAATAAATATTGTGATAAAGTTATTTAGAATTTAATTACGTCACAATATAGAACATAGAAGATTGAAATAAAACATTTTCACGTATATACTATTAAAATAATAATATTTATTAAAATATTGACTTATTTATCTAGTTCATATTTATAAACTTTCTATTGGTTTAAATTCAGAATAATTGTTTAATTTACAAATGTATTTTTATTCCTTCACATATAAAGTAAATGTTAGGGTAAAAATAAAATAACACAATTTATATAAAAGCATTTATTTTAAAACAATGTAGGTAATATACTTTCTGATTCTTGGCAAAACAGTCTCACATAAGCAAGTCAACATTTGGCCTCTATTAAGAATAAACATAAGACAATAACATGCGCTGCCACAACTCACAAATTATAAAAACTGAATATTAGATAAATAACAATATAAAAGGACATATTAATATAAAATTATATCCGTCTATTTTGCAGTTAGTGTTGCATCTCGATTGAGCAATCGTAATATTTTTACTGTTGTAAATTATTCTAAATTAACGAGAATTAACATTACTAGAATTGACTCACAATATCAGCAATATATAAAAAAACCATCTACCATAGCTTAATAATAATTTTCACAGACGCAGACATTACAGTCCACAATGAGTTTGTGGTATTGTAATATGATAAAATTTGAGAATAAATGCACAACAAAAATAGAATTTAAGTTGCCTTTGTCTTTTATAATTATAAAAATATTTATATAACAATTTAGAAATTATCATAACAGTTTTTCCTATAAACAATTTGGAATAATATTGCACGAGCTCAAAGCTAAATCATCATGTGCATCATTATTAATATAAATACTATAAATATAGCAACAAACCAACACAACTCTTCATATATTACACTTATGACTTGAATCGCTACCCCCCGTAGGACGACAACTGACTATATATATGGACCACAGTAAATATTTATTAGAACTGAAGGAATACAATGAATTGCCCCTCAAATTCCAATTATATATATTTTTCATTCTTATTAATATCTTTACAAATAACATCAACAAACCCTGTGTTGTTGTCGACCTATACACACAACAATTAAACAATATAGTTGCTTTAGTCAAATTTATATATATATATATATTTAGTTTATTAATAACAATCACAAAACGAGTCAATTTAGTATAATAGTGTAAATAAAAATAAATTCTAATTAAAAATAATTAATTTTCGATAAACGACAAAGATTAAGACCTAATACACAAAAAACAACTATATTATCTAATTTTCCATCACACCCTAGTGTTGATTTGTTAGAAAATATTATTTTCACAGCACAGGAACAAACACATTCTGGACTAAATAAAAATCTGAAAATGATAACAACATTTTTTTTTAAAGACTAGCACTTAATTTTGGCACTACACTGACCTCTCGGGGCACAGTGGCATCTATGTTGTTCTTCTTATATACATAATTTATAGATGTATTGCTCAGTGAAAATATACTTAATAAAATATAGATTTTTAACAAGGGCTCCACAAACATTTTATGACAAACAATCAGTTTGGGAACATTCTCGTTCTAATAATTACGTATTGCAAGCAAAAATAAGCCATAGAATTTTACTAACATTTGTGCCCAATGTGTCATGTTCGATGTATCGTTTCTTATTCAATTACGAAACCTTAAACAGTGATTGATTTTATCATTCACCGCAAACATGGACAGCTGCCATTACAATCATAAAATGCAAAATAATGTATATTTTTAGTAAAAAAAATATTATAAATAATAATAAAAAAAAAAACTTATTTGAGTAAATAAATTCTCTGTTCCATTGCTCATTCAGTGCTTTTAAAACAGAGTGTAAAAATAATGAAGCCGAAGCGAAGTAAAAACGATTAAAAAAACGTGTAGCTGAAGTGTTTTGGCATTTATGTCATAACTCCTGACGTACAATTCCCGAGCGATCTCCGAACACTCCGTTCTGCCTCTGCTTATTTTTACACCCTGCCACAATGAGTATTATACCGCAACAACATTCTTATATCCGAACCGTACATACCTAACTCTTTCCCTGTATAAATATATTATTATAGTCTTGTAAAAGAAACATTTTAACCTCTTAGGTTATTAACACTACGCGAGAAATTACAAGAGCATTAGGATACGACATATTGCTACGAGTTAACTTATCATTTGGCACTAAATTAACATATTGCATCTCGAGCATTCGTCACATAAGTATTTATACTTAATATTCTCGATAAAAAATTTTCATTTCACTATAATTATAATTAAAATTTCTTTTTAAAAAATTTTCTAATGATATATCCATTGGGTCGACCGTTAACATCTACTAGAACGTACGAACAGAATTCAAAAGGAATATTATAATGCATATCATTGAGCAAATCAGACGTGCCATCTCCTATCCCACAGTACTCCGAGGAGAAACGGGGCGGAATGGCGTTTCGTTTCAATATTACACGAAATTAATAGACAAGACTTTCGGCAAGTAAAATTTGGCAAAATTGAGCATTAAAAAGATCGATTGGCATCGCAAGACATTACAAGTCGGTAAGATTTCCTACGTAGCGATGCGTGACTACTACAATAGAATATCCTAACCCTGGTAACTGTAATTTATACGCACAGGCACACCGATCCGTCGGTCGGTCAGCCAGCCCGACGCTGACCGGGTAGCGCGCCGTGCACTCGCCCACAACAAGCAGATATCATGAGTATTGCTTCCATTCTCATTTGTTCGAGACGCCGTGAATAAAACAAATATATTGTTGAGTATCATTAGTGATCAGTGCGAATTATTTAACATGACTAAACAGCTAAACGATGTTGCCAATTTTTAGCTTAATAAAAATAGTAAAAGCGAGTATTTATAAAAAGAACGTACGAATGGTAATATATCGTCGCTGTTAAGGTAAATATCTGCTTGTTCCTACACATAATAAACACGACTAAATAGTACAAAATTTCGTAAAATAACGTTTGATATGAAGTTTCATATGTGTCAAGTAACCATTATGAGGATTCGATCATCGTTCAAAAGAACTGTATAAATGATCATGGACTTTAGAGAATTCAGTTATTTACTAGCTACGTTTATAACAACTCGGTTAAAATAGTATTTAAAAATTAAAAAATCTTTAATTTTCATTATCAAATAATAGTTATTGCTTAGTTGATATGATAAATACATCCCTGTGCAGATGTGCGACGCGCGTCCACTGACGCCCGCTAACCGTTACGTTATCTCTTATAAGTATTTAAAAATATGACTCCATATAACCATCACGATCACAGCTCTCCGAAGACTTCTCAATTTCCGACCCGACTCACTCCAAAATAAATTCTCTTTTACATTACATCTATAGAACGAAATGACTATATAATATATCTATGTTAGTTCTAAAATTATGCCATTTTGATATATTCACTTTGCGATTGCAACGGTCCCTCGTTCGGCACTCGAATGCCTCGTGTTCAGATTGTTACAGTAACGAAATTAAAATGACTAAATATACGAAACGAAGGAAGCGGCCCAACGACCGATCACGAGAGGGTTCAGAAGTAAGCGGCAGTGTTTCGCGAAAATTCGTGCAAATAGAACCTAACTACAGAACATGTCTTAGGAACCTGATAAATTATCGCTAGAGCTTCGAGCGCGACTCCCGGCGCCCGGAGACGGAACCCCTTCGCTAGCCAATAGAAAAATATCACCTAAATAAATACGAATCTGACGCGCCGGCGGGCGGCGACTCGCGAGCGCGAGGGCCGTCGGTTCGGTTTCTCTTTTTGGTACAAAACTACGAGCTGGCGGCATCAGTGCGGCGCCTCGCCCTCCTCGCCCGCCGCCCCGCCGCCCCCCTTCGCGCCCTCACTGCGACAACACACAGACCAATTGGAAACAAAGTCACAAATAAACACAAATCAACGGAAATTAGAAATAGTGATATTTCGTTGGTCGTCGAAAGGCAGACGAGCACCTAACTCGCCTATCGAACGATCGTCTTTATCCGTAGTGCGTGACGTGGTGCGGGTACTCACAAGGGCGCGTAGGCGGCGCGCGCGGGCGGCGGCGCGGGCGCGGGGGGCGCGGGGGGCGCGTCGTCGGCGGCGGGGCGCGCGGCCGCACTCAGCATGTAGTTGCTCGACTCGCTGAAACAGTTCGACAGCCTGCTTCAAATTGTATTACTGCCTCCAGTGCGCCGGTGAGCGGCGGCGGCGACGCCCGCTCACCGGCTGAGTGGTAGCTTCAGAATGTTAGTTATACTATATGGCCTGGGAGCTGACGAACTAAGCTTTTATATGAACCGAAATGTTCGTCAGCTCTCTAACCATTAAAGGACATCGTTTTTAAGGTTTATACATAGCATTTTCTATTACGAATCAGAAACAACCGTAGCATTATCGAACGATAATATACCATTAAGATGATCACATCTGACCGTACATTTTAGCTCGACAGTAATGTTTCAATGATCCTCTACTCGTTTCAGTCGACGGTAGACTAATGCCCGTTAGGCGGTCACCTGGCGGTCCTCATGCGCAGCGCGGCGCAGTTCTCCTTGCACTTGTAGGCGAGCACCTGCTTGATGCGGCTGACCTCGACGTCGGGGAAGTGTCGGCTGACGTAAGATATGAGCGCGTGCACGCGGCGGCGGTCGAGCGGCGGCTTGGTGGGCCGCGCCTCCTGCCCCGCGCGCGACCAACGCTGCCCCGTCACGGAGCACGTGGCCAGCTCCATGGGCGAGAACAGCGCCGCGGCCAGCCCGCGTGTGACCTTGCGGTAGTCCCCCCACTTCACACCACGCAGCAGCTCCTCGCGGATCTCCACGCCCTCCCCCAGCTTTATCTACGATCACGTTACATGATTTCGTGACGATAGTCTTTAATAGTTGGAGACACACCATCGTCATGTTTTTCGAAAGTTACGTGAAATTTATCACAATTAATATTTTTGAATCTATAAATCGATCTTTATTACTAAGCCTAAGCGTAGCAACATCAGAATATACTCTAAAACAAAAAAACGGGATCATCAAAATCTATACATACATTATGAATTTGATGTCAGAAGTCAGAACCCTGCTTATTTGACATACCAGTACCGCTGCTACTTTTTTAAATAAATCGATATGTTTAAATATTATCACTACAGTGTACAGTATTTCATGTTGCTGATTTAAAACAAAAAAAATCGCATATCATACAAATGTACTAAAGCCAAAACATACTCGCACTTAGCAAGTAACAATTGAATCTTCAGAAGTTACAATATTAAATGAAATGTCTCACAAGTCTAGGAGCGGGCGCGCCGCGCTCGTTCTCCCGCTTGAGCACGAAGGGCAGCGCGCGACGATGCTGCTCGAGCCACACCGCGTCCGGCACCGGCCGGTTCCGTCGTCCGTCCCAGCGGCCCGTACCTGGCGACACCACAACACCTTGAAAATACGAAACATCATTACAAACAGTCCGTGCCATTCATATAAGTGATATGTATATGTTGATAATGAAGAATACCTGAGACTGACGTATAGTACACACGCGTAAAGCTTTGTCTAGATAAAACTAATGTTCACAAAAGCGAAAACCCAAGTTCATTTATTGAGTTCATTACCTTTTAAATTAAACCACACTAATTATGATATTTTCACTAATTAATCAACATTACAGTTCCGACTTGAAAATAATATTAGATTTAAAATTATTTATAGTAAAAATGTGATTAACTATCATAAATGAAAACACAAGGTAAATGAAATACTTACATGCCATTAACCTGTGTAACGTTTAAATCAAACGTCTATTTACATCGAAGCGACTATTAAAGAATAGAAAATCATTCTGTATTCCCAATACTTTATTTTTTGTGTTTAGTATAAAATTACATTAATTTATGTACATACATAAAGGTTTTATATTCTGCACAAAGCGATTGCACAGATGAACATGATTATATTAAAATTTCTAGCTATTTCACATTATTGCATGGACCATAGATTATATATAATAAAAACGGATTTGCAATTACCTTTTAAAATTGACTGTTTTATTGCGTTAATATAAAATAAACCTCGATAGTCGTTTAAAAACATGTCTAAAATGTTATTAAACTATTTTTAACTTATATTTATGGCACTGTAAATTATATTGTAGAAGCATTAACATACTCATTTATAATATGCAATATAGTAACGGTATAATATGTAAAAGATAAATATAATCTGTTATGTGCATAATTCAATAATTAATCATTATTTAATCGTTTTAAAAATTAAAAAAAAGCTGTAGAAAATTATTTAATATATATATGGAATACCTATAGATGATTATGTTTAACTGTTAATGATATTATTTTTTATCTATTTCAACAACTTAATATTCTCATAAAGCCTCATAATAACAGCTTCATTTATGTTTAATATTCAATAAACACAGTTATAGTTGTAGTGATAAAATTCCTAAAGTATTTTTTTTATTAATTTCGACTGAATAAATATAAGTTATGAGATCCTTGCCTAAATATTTTATTGAATTTGAAAGATTACATTTTTTTTTCAACAATAGCTGCGCCTTAAAATAGTGATGGAATTTTTAAGAAAAATATAAAGTGCTCACCAAAATACATTTTCTAATAACTTGATTACATTGGCAATTGATTTTTAACATTTTTTTTAAATATTCTGCAATACATAATAATATGTTATTAAGTATTTTTTTATTTTAAATTTATTTATCTCGCTAAAAATAAATGCAGAGAAAAATTTAGAGATCAAGAGTAATATAAAGTAAACGATATGAGATCTAATATTATTCAGATATTTTTATTAATTATGATTTCATTAAAGATAAACTAATATTGTAATTCACAACCCTAATCATACCTTCGACTTCATGACGTCCTAATTAAATGCAGATTTTTTAAATGACTAGATGCGTTTTAAATGGCAATCTTTATAAATACAAATTAAATACAAATCAGTCGATTTTTTCGAAATCGAAGACTTTTAAATATAATTAATAAACCAATAATTCGATAGTGCACCTTCACTTAATCTAAGCCTGTCATTCGTTTATGAACATTCGGCGTACGCACACTGGGTTCGCGGGCCGTGCCTATTAAATTATATAAAAATTGCATTAACAAATATCATTTGTAATATGTATAAGATATTTACTGGATAAGTAAATCAAGATATCAAATATTAACTGTAACACTTGTGATATTGTACAAACTATAAACCGGGAGCCGTCCAATCACTCAACAATATAACATCTGTGTAAAGATAAAACTATTGTGTATAAAAATATTGTTATTGTTTGTTCGTCGCGGTTTGTGTAACTCGCGAATTCGACACTAAAAACGGATACGTTCGACCAATTCCATCGCTTCTGTAGTACAAAATATTACACTCTATTAAGAAAATATTTATTATTCGTTAGGGGGGGCGGTGGAACGGGTCGAACACTGCGGATAACGTGTATAATGTAGGTATGTATAATATTATGTAACCTGTAAATAACCTATGATAAATCAGCACCGGTTGCAACAAATGCTTTAACAACGATCAGTCTATTGTCAGAAAGGAAGGTACTCAAGCGTTCCCTTCAGCGAGACCCGTTACTCATAAACGCCTTCGCAACGCCGATTAAAAAATGAATCAGCGTTATTTCATTTACTATTGAGCGGGCTTTTCATTGCGTTTGTCACGGTATTATAACGCAAATATAATTATAAGTAAAAAAAAGAACACTTAAACAGTTACTGTGCTAACACTATAATAAAATTATAAACGGGGCTCGCTGAAGAGACTCGTGCTGGCACTCGGTATAATATTGAAAGGCACGCAATAAGCGGAGAGGTGTGACGGCAGATAGGCCCCCGGCGACACTCCGATCACAGACTAGATACATCTACTGACAGTCTTGTTATACCGTTAAGCCACATCTTCACAATGTCACCCAACGAAGAGATACAATAATACTCCAAAAGCCGTCAGAATCAGTCGACTGAGTCGTCACATCAAATTGCTTTAGACATTTCAAAGTCGGCGCGCCGTCGCCCCCCTCGCCCGCACGTCGCGACCGATCGCTTCGCTCCGAGCCGGCGGCGGCTCGGACACCCCCAACTGACAACGACTACGCGACGGCGAGGGCGGCGGCGGGAGAGCGGCGTGCGGGGGCCGCTAGTGCGGCGCGGGCCGCAGCGCGGGCAGCGGCGGCGGCGGCGGGGGCGGCGACGGCGGCGGCGGCGGCTTGAGGCGCGGCACGTGCTGCGCCAGCGTGTGTCGCCGCAGGTACAGCGGCGTCTTGAAGCAGCGGCCGCAGGTGGCGCACACCACGGGCTGCGCCTCGTGGATGAGCCGCACGTGCTGGCGCAGGTTGGAGGCGTTGGAGTAGCGGCGGCCGCACTGCGCGCACCGGACGCCCGCTCCGCCGCCCGGCCCGCCCGCGCCGCCCGCTGCCAACAACACCACGTTCGCACTGGCCCCCAGCCGCCTCGCCGCCGCCCGCCTAGCTTCCCTTGCCTTCGCTGATAGGATCGTCCTACGCTCGACTGATACCCTCGGTGTCGATGGAGTATAGTGTTACGCGACCGCGTCTCTGGGAGGAGGAGAGTCGATCTTTCGAGTTTTCTTTAATTGGGACTTTTATCTTGTGACTTAAAACTGGACAATCCTAAGAGCGTCGGAGACACCAGGGCGGCAGAGCGGAGGAACGGCGGACGGCGGCGAGGCGGAGACGACGTCGCCCCGACACCCGCGCGCCTAGCACCTTACTCGATACGAGACCGCGCGCTCTCTGCTAACCGATACGTTCAGAATCTGTACAAGAGGTTCGCCGGGGGCGCGGCTGTCCGAGTCGACGTGTGCGTGTGAATGACGTGACGGTGACTAATATAACTGAGAATTGTAATTACCTTCCGAATTCTCGTCTCGCAGCTCCGCGTTCATTCCGGCCATGAGATCGATGTTACCTGCGGGAGGAAAGCATCATTATTAGTGACCGTGTCCAGAGAGAATGTTTAAATTTCGTCGAGAGATATTTACCTTGTAAGGTGGCGAATGGATTCGCTAGCGTGTTGTTTTCATTGTAATACATAGGCTGAAAACTGGACCGTTCCTCGTCGCTGGCTTCTTGCTCGAGGACCTCCATTTTTGGTTCGAGCAAGTCTGTCGCGCTGAACTCTTGGCACGTGTCCACTCCTTCCTTATAATCTCCGGGATCCATGAGAATGTCATTTTCTTCTGTGTTAATTTCAGTTGCTTCGAGATCAGTTTTCACCCTCAACGTAGGGTAGTTACAGGTTTGGTTAAAGTCGTCATTATTAGGCCTCGTTTGACTAGAAGTTTGAAAGGAAGCTTCTTCGTTGAGATTATTTCTGGCAGCATCGGGAGAATTTATCTCAGAACGGCGACTTGCATTCTTCTCGGGGTCATCGGCAGACGTCGATTCCACATTTTGGCTTGCGGCTTTGGAGGAGGAGGTAGAATGTGACGGCTTGGCGCTGAGCAAATTACGTAGTTGGGAAGGTGGAGACTTACGATTCACTTTCTGTAAAAAAAAGTTACATTTTAAAATTTATCCATATCCTGCACTTAAGAGAAAATAACAGTCATTCAAAACGATTATTTACTTTATCGTTGTGTTGTGAACAATCAGTGAGGCCGCGTATCTGAAGCGCATCCGCGGTGCGTAAGAACGCGCTGAGCTGCGCCTGCGCGATATTCACCTGGCCCACGTACATAAACTGAAGAAGAGCACGAACATGTGACACTTCACAATCGCGCATAAATATTATTGGGTGAGGACATGGATTGTTCTGGAAAAGAAACATTTCGTTATAATAAAATAAATTTTTCATTTTTTTCTTAATTATATACAATTCTATAATAGCATAAACAAACATAAAATATTTATATTATGACTTTGAAATCTATAAGTGATTGTAGAGTCACTACAAATTAGGTTAATTGCTTCCAGTTAATGAGATACCACATATTTTCCATAGATTTGTTGTTACGAAAGTGATAGGAATTAATTTTCTATTACAGTAATTGTGTAAACCATAATGATCATTGTTTTTATAACCCATTGGTTCAATTATTTCAACACTATAGCACAGAAAATTGAGATAAAACAAAGACAACAATTTGATGAGTATGTTTAAAACAAAAAAACAATAAGAAAAGCAGTAACAACAAATATTAAGAACGAAATCTCTGTTTATTTGTGTATGGGCAATTAAAGATATTTTATTATACAATTATTCAATAACACAACCGATTTAGCCAAAAAGTAACAAAAATGTTGCTTTTCTTTATAAGATAAAGGTTTTATTTATTAAATTGTAACAAATAACTAAGAGAATTAGTATATTTAATCAGTAATTTTGAAATCCTATTTAGTTTAATATTATACCTAAAGGCACGTTGTATATAATGCAATGTTAAGTAAACATCCAAAACTACATATCTAATGAAATAAAAAAATTAACTTGAAATCATTTTTAATGAATTAGTTGTCTTTAGGGTAAATTTTAAATAATTATAAATTAGCTAAAGACAATAATATCATTTACTATCTAATTGCTATAACACAAACGATACATAATATTGCATCTTGGTTTTGTCATATCCACACTATGTTAAGTGGAGAGTTTGTCGTTCTTTATTTTTGTGTACCGACTTTGTGTTGCATATAATATTAAGTATATTTATCTTGTTTTCTCAAATATTTAAAGTTAATTATATTCTTTTTTTTGAGAAATAATTTCTTAAACCATTAATTTCATTTAATAAACTTAATTTTTAAAACAATGAAGTCATTTTCACAAGAAACTAAATTAGTTGATATTTTTTGACATTATTTCCATATTAAATGTTAATTTAATATTTAATGCAAAGATTTTAAAATATGAAAGCAATAATACTAAATCTTACAAATATTTTTATCCTTTATTGTGAATGTCGACACAATCAAAGTGCTAGAGGGATCTTATCAATTTTGTAACAGGTCATTGACAGATCTTGATAGTGAACAAATGTCAACTTTTTACATACACCTTACTTCCAGTGTCATACCCACTGGTAATTATAGTATGTGTCTGTTATCATTTTTATAAACTAGGTAATTGTTTATTTAAGTTTTTATACATTATCTATAAGTGTAGTTTTATCTCACACAATAAATAACAATATAGTGTACAGAACAGTATGGCTATTGTAATGGTTTTATAAACTATATTTAGTTTAGAGGTTATTTAAAAATGATTATGAAGTAATATGTAAAGATTTATAAGTAAAATTTAATCTACACACATGCTCAATGATATATATATATATATATTTTTTTGTATGAAATTTATTGCTACATTATTTAATTAAAACTGATTTAGATAGTTTTACATAACATCTACACATTCATTTAAAAAATATATAATGTAGTCAGTTTATAGGAAGGTTAATATAAAAAAAAGTTGAATTTCATTAATTTAGTCACATGACTAAATAAATATATGAATAAGTTCCATTCACAACATATTGTATGACAATTGACAAAACAGAAAGTAAATGTTAATAAGCATTACTACTAGTAAGGGCAAAGACCTTACAATAAAGTGATTTCATAAAATGGTTGGTGCTTAATTGGCTCATTTGTAGCTGTAGTGGGACCATACTCTACAAAATGGCAAAAATTTAATAAAAAATATTGCTAGTTTAGAAAAATAAACGTCAATTATGTAGGTTATTTTCTGAAATTACTTATATATACATTATACACTTAAAGCTTTTTTTATGTTTCTAGGCTCCATATTAATTATAACTTTACTTTCTCATCAATTACATATATATGAACTGATAGGAATGATAAATTTTACTACAGAAACGTTCTATAACTTTTACATCATTAATTTTTTTTAATGTAATATATAATGGATTTATTAAGGTTTTTGTAATAAGAAATGTATCTGATAGAGAAAAAATGTACAGAAAAAGAAAAAGTACATGGCAACTGTTAGAAGGGGATTATATACAATTTTGATAAATTTGAACATTTAATGTGATTTTTTTTTCAAATAAAATAATTTAATAGTGCGCCGATACTAACGAATTAATTAGAAATTGTGAAACAGAATTCTAAAGTAGGTACAAATAATGAAATCACGAATACTTAACTGGATCGCGAGACATGGCATTTGTAAGTAGATCAAGTGTTTTATACATAACAACTTTCACTAGAGTCATTGTAATGGTGACACATCAAAGTGTGGGGAGTGAAAGATGGACTTACTTTAAATAATTCCTTGAAATAAGGACTACAGGCCGAAAGAACCACTTTGTGGGCTTCGAGCCTGTGTCCCTCACATGCCAGGGTGACATCCACGAAGTCCTCATCATCGCGCAGTGCCTCGAATTGAGAAGTTATATTTGCTTGAAAATTGTTCCATCTCAAACAGAATTGCTGGTCGCCACCCAGTTCTGTACCTTCCATTACTTATAGACATAACTCGATATCCCTGCTCATTTAATTGTTTGATAAGAATAGTTTAATATTGAAAATAAATATATCACAGTAACTTGCAATTTCAGTCGCCGTCTGGCCGAAAATCTTGAAAGAAAACAATCAATAAAATCTCGTACCAATATAAGAAAAATAAAACTTTTTAATTTGTCATTCATTTGCTGATGGGTACATTCACTTCAACGTTCCATTACATGTTTTAATTTAATACCGGTTTTTTGTTTAGTTAAAATTTTATGAAGCTATTTTATTTAAGTTTCATAATTAATTAATAATTTGAATATTTAATTCTCTCATATATTATTTATATATTAGTATTTACTAATTAAAATTCTTTAACAACCTAAGTTGTGAATTATTATGTATCTGTATTGAAACTGAAGATAACATATATTTTTGTGAGCCGATCCGAACAATAGACATAGGGTACTATGTCGATTGTTAAAATATAGCCATTTTAATGTTTTTCTTTTTAATTTAATTATATGTAATAAAATATTCTACGATCACGTTCACACAAGTTGACAATAGATAGGTTTTAGAAAGTAGAAAACACAGATTAAACATAATCGGTTAATATATTATCTGTGAAACTTTATCTCGCCTCCATTTTTGTACATTGTATATTATTCTAAAAAAACATATGGGATAATAAAAATAAAAATTTATTTTACATGACATTAACAAATTTATAATAACTATATATTACAGATAATAGACAACTTTAAAGTGCTTGTTCACCTTCAATCATTTCCTTAAGGTTTAATAATTCAAACTGACCAGTGCCTTTAGTTTCTGTTTTAATCATTTCATCTAATATTCTAAAGCTTCCAGGATCAATAAGGCATATTATATTTGCTGTGCCAGATTCCCAATTCTCTTCCTCTACATTAGTAGCCAGTTTGACGGATTTATCTCTCACCTTACGAGCATCTTTCCCACTCAACAAAATTCTTACTCTCATCTGCGCACGTTCAAGAGGTATATCTTTTTTTATTAAAGGTATTACATCAAGACATTGTTGTTTTGCACTCTTATTTACATTCACTGAAAAATGTATATCTTTCATCGCCTTTTCTATGATAGATACTGGATATGGTCTTTTAGTTTCAGGATTCACACATTTATCTGCTACAGTAGTAGCAATATCTTTAAAAAGTGCATCTATTTGAGAATGCCTTTCCTTGTCTGAAACCTGTAGTTCACCTTTCTCTAATATTTCTTTGCAAATTTCAGTTTGATCATCTTTGCCAAACACTTTAACCAAATCATCCTTTTTAGCTACTTGACCCTTCGACACATTGGTAAATACAGTATGAGTTTGTAAGACTTCATCAATATCTTTCTCCCTGAAATATTTATAAATACTATTTTGTATCTAATTTATAATGGATTATAATTAAGAAATGTGTAATAATAATATGACTGAGTAAATTTTTATAAAATTATTAAACATACATTTTCAATTTAATACATTATAGTATATCAACAGAATAGAATAACAAAGTAATTAAAACTTACAATTTATTTCTCCAAGATACTACTTTATTTCTGTAACATGCTATCTCAAACCTTTTACCACCTTTTTTTAACCTTACGATGGCGACGTTTGTTAAGCGAATTTGATTTGTTGGAGTGAATATTTTAGACATCTTAAATTATTTGATTGTATCGAAATACTCATATATATATTAAGAAGCCTGCAAACGCTAAATTAATAATGAATAAAGAGTTTTTATTATGTATTATACCTATTGAATAGAATTGGAAAATCAAAATAATTAATAAATAAGCCCTTCAACTTCAACTTCAACTAGTGATGCTCACTACAGATAAAGTAAACGATGAAATCGGTTAATTTTTATTCGAAAATTCCTGTGAACTAAAATAGTTTATATTTTTTAATTCTAGAGATATTTTAATTTTATATTACTGACTGTACTGTTTTGTAGAGCTGTATGTATATGTTTTGTTAATTAAATATTTAGTTTCGAAATTCATCTTATGTGAAAGAAATTCATCAGAGTCGCTTACTATGGGCCTCATAAGAAGGCTCAAGGTCACTCAAAGAGCAATGGAGATGGCTATGCTCGGAGTTTCTTTGCGAGATCGAATCAGAAATGATGAAATCCGCAGACGAACCAAAGTCGGTTACATAGCCCGAAGAATTGCTAAATTGAAGTGGCAGTGGGCGGGGCAAATTGCTCGCAGAGCTGGCGGCCGCTGGAGCAGAAAGTTTCTCGAATGGCGAACACGAACTGGAAGACGCAGCGTGGGCAGGCTGGACAAAGTGGACCGACAATATAGAAAGAGTCCCGGGAAGCCGTTGGATGCGGGCAGCACAAGACCGGCCAAAATGGAAATCCTTGGGGTAGGCCTTTGTGTCCAGTAATGGACGTCTTTCGGCTGAGAGATGAGATGAGATGAGATGAAGTATTTGTCATTTTTAACTCGTAACATTATAATGAGTCAGTGTAAACATACTAATACAGGCACGAGGGACAAAACATCTTAGTTTTCAAAGTTGGTTGATTGGTGACGTAAGGAATAGTTAACATTTCTTTCATCGCCAATGTCTATGGGCTTAGGTAACCATTAAACCATTTACCATCATAACATAAAAAACTAACAAAGTCAATAAACTAGATTTATACTTAATTTTAATTTTTAGAAAAGTACTGCTACGTCTTCATGATAGAATAACTAAAATCAAAGGAAGATTTTTTTTATCATTCTACGAATATATCGGTTATTTATAATATATATTTACTCTGTGGTGAATATGTGCTTTATTTTTAATCTACGCTTAATTGGACGTCACGACGTGTATTTCATTTAAGTTGGCCGTCATCAGCCGTCATTTTGTTATATTTGTATATTTTGTCGGCAATTTTTATGTGAATAATCATAAAAATGGCTAAATTAGTCGATATATATAATTGTGATAAAGACCCCGTTATCAAGAGAAAACAACTGCCGTTAACTATTTACGACAACTTAACTGTAAGTTACCTAGTTGCACTTTGACATTACCTCAAACGTAGATTACATATTAAAAGATAGAAAATAAGCGTACGTTACAGGAAATCATACCTAATTTGAAGAATATACATTTTTTTATCATGATTTAATATTTCTTTTAGTTCATTAATTTTAATTCTTATAATCTTTAGATATGACGTTTTATGTTGACCTTATTTTCTGGAATTTTTCTTTGTTGAATATATATTATTCTTTATAATTTGCAGATGATTATGGATCTAAATACTATGGGCCTTATTTTTGATAGTCCTCAAGTAAAAGGTCGGGAGTATGATGAATTTATCCGCAAATACAGAACTCTCACGACAGATGAATTAAAGTCGGCACTTAGAGTTGACGCTTCCGATATATTTAATGTTTTAAATCAAAGCATTCCTTGTGTTGGTTGTCGAAGAAGGTAGTTATCGTCGTATTTTGTATCATTATCTTACACTTATTAATCTGATTGCTATTAAGTATAAACAATAATATTTGTAGAAGATAATACAAATGTTTTAAGCTATTTCTGTGTATAGGATTAGTCATTTACAATGTTATTAATTGACTTATATATGTGTCAATATTAATAATTGTATTCATTTTATAAAATGAAACCTAATATATAGGTTACAAAAAAAATGTACTTAAAACAAGTTTTATGGAGAAACTATATTAATATTCTTCAATATTGTAGATTTTGAAATTATAAATTAATATAATTAACTTTCATAGATCCTTTTATTTTGTAAAGCTTTAATAAATAATTTTCTAATTTTAATATATAGAGATATATATACATAATAAAAAATCTTAATCAATTTAAAGTTAAGCTTACTATTATTCATGTTTTTTTATTTGTTTCAGTGTGGAAAGACTTTTTTATCAATTATGTAAATCAGGGCATCCAACTTTAGATCCATTAATTTTGACACCAGATGAAATTATGACTATAAGAGAAGATAAAATAACAAATCCACAGTCCTTGGCGACATTGTTAAATGGACACAGGTAAAATATCTTAATATTTAGGTTGTGTAGAATGTATGTTGTTTATCATACTACAATGTGTGTGATCTAAGTGTAGCCGGTCTGAAATTAATCAGGATTGGCTGTACAGATTGGAACAAAAGCAAGGAGTACAGTTAGTACTTGAACTAGAGTTAGAATTACATATTTAGTGTATAATCAGTAAGTGCAAAGGACTCGGAGAGCCTAACTTCAGAAAAAGAAACACTTAAGTCACCAAGACACTGAAAACAGGCCAAAATAGAAATACATAAATCTAAAAAATACATTGGTGTAATATTTACAATTACATTAAATAATATGAGTATTTTTATTTAGATAAATATAATTAATGAATCATCTTTTAACTCAAAGTTTCTTTTTTAACAGTACTGGTCTTGAATGCCTTATCTTGAGTCAACCTAGATGGAAAAAGTCCCAGCGGTGTACCTTACATTCATTAGAAGCTGGCACTGCCAGAGGTTGGGGTGCCACATCTGGCTGTGGTTGGGGCTGGGGTGCGTGGGGGTGGGGTGGTCGCACGGCATGGTGTGCAGCGTGGGACGCCATGCGTACCTCAGCAAGAGAACATGTCACCTTAGTTCATTTTAACACTTTACATGATACTCTTCACAACTATCTCAGGAAACACAGATTTTGTGCCGACTGTAAAACTAAGGTTTGAATACTTTTTATTTATAAAAAACAATGGTTATATCAATTTGATTTTATTTTATATGATCACTAATACAAAATATAACTTTATTATAATCACTTTCTAATTATTTTTAAAACATGAAATAGCAATATTTTACTAGCGGCAATTTTGGACAAGCATGAGTCATTTGAATTTCTAAGGTTATTGAAGATACATAAAGTATACAATTATTGTACCATTGTCATTAAACTTTTTTGTGGCCTACAAACAACAAAAATGGCCTACAAAAAAAAAAAGAAAAACTGACAAGTAAATTTAAAAAAAAAACTGAGCAAAAGAGCAATTTATCATTTTGATAACATTTTCGGACATTATCATGTTTATAAAAAGTTACATCACATTCTTTTGTAAATGTTGTCATTCTATAATTAACCAAATTATAATTAATAATATACCTCAAATTACAGGTATTAAGAGCTTATCAGTTATTAGTTGAAGAGAAAGAGCCACAAAAAGAAAAAGGTTATGTTGGTGCCTTATACGGAGGTATTAAACGGTGTTTGTTAGACAAACATCTGCACTTACAAGCAAAGACAGACTACATCGCACATCTCATAGCTAGAGCTGAGCCTGAACTGTTTGGAAACCATCGTGAAAAACATGCCAAAACTTTAGAAATTGCACAGGAAGAGGCAAGTATAGTAGATTCCTGTATAAATAATTTTTAGATTTGAGTCTGATTTTTCACCAGCTCTCAAATTTATTTAGTTAGTATTTATTAAGTAAAGTCGATTATACATGATTTCGACTTTCAAAAACGAAAATATTTAGAATTTTCTTTGTTTCTTATTGTATTTATTTGATTATAAATATAACACACTATCATGAGCTCTTATAATTGTAAATGTGAAGATTTTATTATAAAAGTCATAATTTATTTAGGTCCTAATTTGCCTTGGAATATGCATCTATGAGCGGCTGCAAAGAATTTCACTTAGACTGCGCGAAGAAGAAAACACATGTCAAATCCTTGCAGCAGTTGGAGTAGAAGCATTGTATCGTAAATTTGAAACGGCCGTTGAACTCAAAAGTGGTGTATCAAAACTTCAGCTGTTATATGATGAAATAACACAAGAAGAATTAACAAGACAGCAACGTAAAGAACAGAAAAAACTTAAAAGAAGGAAGAAGAAGGAACGCCAGGCTGTTGAGGGCAAATGCAAAGTAATTTTTTAAACATTTTTACACTACTTGGATAGGTTATTTTCTTTGTTAAAAATCGAATTAACTGAATAGGTTATTTGTTTTTATTACTGATTTTTGTGCCTTTGAGAAATTATGTTTTGAGTTCATATATTTACAATATACTGTAATTGCTATCAATTAACTTAATAAATTTAGTATGTCCTACAACATAACACAAAACAAAAAAAAAATTATATATGGTTTACAGGAAGCTGATTCAGAGGAACCTGAAGACAAGTGCCAATGTGAAGAATGTTTATTAGAAGAAAGAGATACTCCAACCGATTTGCTAACAACTCGTGATTTCAATCAGTGCTTTGATGGAATACAACCAAATGGTGATAGTTGTCTTTCATGTCAAGAAGACTTTACAAAACTTTGTTCTCCAAAGAAGTTAGGAAAAAAACTGACCAAAAATGGTAACTTATCACCTACTGAACATTCTCAAGACTGTGGTTACTCATCTGGTAATAATGGTGGTTGCTGTGAAACAATGTCTGGTTCATCTTCTTTAATGAGTTCTCCAGAAGGTTCTGAGGTTGCTTGTTCAGAAGGATTTTGTAATCACGAACGAGGAGACTGTTTGGACATGCCCAAACATGACAAAATTTCATGCACTGGTTTCACACTTTCTCTGCAAGAAATGCTGGTATGTACCTATGTACCTATATTTAGTAATTTTATTTAATAAAACAATTTAAATTGCATAATTATTGTATTATTATTGTGTAAATATTTAAATTTATAATTTTATTTAGGACACATGTTCATCAGACGAAGAAAAAGACACCAGTTATATTCCCATTGAAGAGGTACTGGAATTTAAATCACGGAGAAACATTACAGAAAAAAGGCAAGAGCTAAGACAGAATTTAAGACAAAAGTTTGCTCAGTTATGTGTGAATACACCACAACTACCATCTGTAATGCTTAAGCAGGGTAAAAATCCTGTATAATATTTTAATAAAATATTGTAACATTCAAACTGCACATTACTCAAAAAATCTCTGTCAGTAGATGAAAAACATTAAAACATATAAATTCATATAAAACTTTATTTTACAATATTTATATTGATTCAAATTGATTGCTCATAAAAAGTTAAATTAAAAAGCATTTTTTATACACTTTTTATTAATGCTATAAAATCATATTGAAATAATTTTAGTAACAATTTCCATTTTGTAGAACAGTTTCACATAAACAATAATCATGTTCCTGAAATATATTCGAATCCTATCAATTATGTCAATGATTCTTATGTAGGTATATTTGAAAAGGTGCTTATAGCATATGTATTAATATATATACAATCTATATTATATAATTATAAGTTTTATTCAATGCAGTGCAAGTTTGAATGATTCCAAGTTTTTATGATATTATGAAATTATTGACTGGATAACACCAGCATTTAACAAATATTTACTGTTTAAAATGTTAAAGCTTTGTAATGAAATATAGTAGCATTTTGATCAAATCATTTAATTTTCATGCTTTATGTGACTCAATATATTATGTGGTACACAAATGAATTATTTTTCGCTCTTTATGAGTATGCTTTAACAGCATGTTGTTGGGAGTTACTATGGCTAGTTTGCCAATGTTATAAAATCTGAAAACATTTGTAACTCAGTCTTAAATATACTATCGAGTCTAAAGTATGCTTTTATTTGTTCATGAAATCCTTCAAACCATTGTACCACAGATAAGTATGTTATTTAAATACTTGATATACAGAGACTTGCATTAGTGCCTCCAAATCCAAATGAGTTTTTTAAAGCTATCCGTCGTTCCTTATTCCATTTCTGTGGAACATTTGCTACATAGTTTAAATCATCTATAGGTTCATCTAGATTGATTGTAGGTGGCACAATTCCATGGTAGCATGCCAAGATAGTCCAAATTGCTTCTAAGTTTCCAGCAGCACCTAATAAATGGCCATGGGCCCCTTTTGTGGAAGACACCTTTAAGTTTTCAACATTTTCCTTGAATAGTGTTTTGATGGCTGTGGATTCAATACTATCTCCTACAGGTGTAGATGTGGCATGCGCGTTAATATATGATATCTCTTCATTTTTTATGTTACTGTCACGCAAAGCTCTACTCATTGATAATATTGCACCGCTGCCGTCTTCTCTTGGAGATGTAATGTGAGAAGCATCTCCAGATAGACCATAACCTAATATTTCCGCGTACATCTTAGCATTCCTCCTCAAGGCATGTTCATACTCCTCTAATACCACAACAGCAGCTCCTTCACCCATTACAAAACCATCTCTAAGTTTATCAAATGGTCTAGAAGCCTTTTCAGGTGTATCATTGAAGGAGGTGCTCAAAGCTCTTAAACGACAAAATCCAGCAATAGCTAAAGGGCTTATACAAGATTCTGCACCTCCACAGACCATAACATCTGCATCACCATTTCTTATGAACCTAAATGCATCACCTATTGAATGTGCTCCAGTGGCACAGGCAGTAGACACTGCATGATTGGGTCCTCTAAAGCCATACTTTATGCTTATATGCCCAGCTGCCATGTTTGGTAATATTCTAGGTACAAAAAATGGACTAACTTTATTGTAACCTAATTTCAGAGCATTATTTGTATCACATACATCCTTTAGATCAATCATTCCCATGCCAAGTGCTACTCCTGTTGCCTCTTTGTCTGCATCAGATTTCGGAATCCAATTCGCATCTGTAAGAGCTTCGGCAGTTGCAACAAGAGCTATACAAGTGGCTGGAGCCATAAATTTCAAATTGGATTTAGACATTGCCTTTGCTATTTCCTTATCCGTGTCAATAGGTATTATAGCCGCAACTCTGCTAGGTAGTTTAGAGTATTCCTCATCTTTAAGAGATACTATACCGCAGTTTCCTTTTAATAGATTATTCCAAGCTAACTCAGATCCCGTTCCCAAAGGTGATACTATTCCAACACCTGTGACAACAACTCTTCGTCTAGGGGGAAACTGTGTGTATTTGCGTAAGTGCATTAAAAACTTCATTTTGCTTAATTAAATAAGACGGCTAATCATTATTATCTGTAAGTTTCGGGACAATTATTTTTATTGGAATTTAAGTAATTTTATAAACATTATTTAAAAAGTAAAACTTTTATATAAGAAGTATAATAAACAGTAATTAATTACAGAAGGGCAAAGACTATTTAAACCGTAGACCGTAGACAGAGAAACAAATAGACCAAGGGGTCGTGAAACCGCGATTGAGACAGAGATAGTTTGTCAATGTGTGTGTATAATGTTGCCATAGTAACTGCATTTCCCTGTTTCGGGGAAAAATATTATTAGGATTTAAAACAAAACGAAATGTTTTTTATTTATTTAAAATTACCAATATGACATACAGTAATAATTACATAATTATATACGTATGATATGCTTTAAATAAATGCAAATAAAAATTAAATATAGTTACTGTACAAATAATGACCGCGAAGAATGGTGGCAAGAACCAGCAGCATTTCTCCTTTGAACGCCCTCTGGGCGAAAAATTAACCAGCCCTTCTGTCACCAATAGAGGCAATAAGAAGGGGTGTAATATTTTTGATACAAGTTTTTGCACTATTACTCACTAGATATTTAATATGTTGTGCTGTAACACCACACTAGCACAGCACAGGATATGTGGCACGTTGTAGGAGAGGCTAGTAGGCTGGCTCTGCCTCAGCTTAGGAACTCCACACCCCTTTCTACTTCTGAGGATAAAAAGTAGAATCAGTTTATAAATTGACAAAAAATTTTGTTTGATAATAATCAGAATCAATTTAATACAACAAATCAAATCAAATCAATTTTTCAATGGTAAATTATGATGGTCCTAATTTAACTAAGTTATTTGTAAAATTAATAAACGTTAACAAAATCATGGCCACCAAGACGACCACACACTACAAGCAGCACCCGTTCTCGAGCATAACGCAATGTAATGAGATAATCATGTCAAAAAATAAAATGACACATATAAAATATTATTTAACTTGTCAGTAAGCTAAATACCATGAAAGAATATAATAATATTATCATTACCTATTAAGGAGTATACCTCATGCAATGAAAAAGGAGATAAAAAGGAGATTACATTATATAGTTTAGTGCATTTACATGTTTTAACATATTACGCAAATCAAAATATAATAATAATAAAAAAAAAATTATATTTTAATAATTTCTTACAGCATTTGGTATCGCATCAGGATGCAGAAATGTTTTGTTTTTGTTTTTTAGTAGCAATTTTTCTGGGAAATGATTGCTACATATTTTAGAATATATTCCGGGAGTCCAATCTTTTCTTCCAGTTGCTTCGATCCATTTTTTACGTAGGTCTGGATCGCTTGGAAAACTAACGATAAACTTAGCTATATTATTAATAAGTACTCACAGGTATTTTAGTCATTCTATCATGTCAGATGTGTAATACTTCAATCACAAATATTATTATATAATTCTTCGATCACCAATATAAAATAAATGTAAATTAAAATAAATAGTTAAATATAAATTAAAATAATATTTATATATATAGATAAAGAAGCATTATAGGCTTTTATTAGACTCCGTCTTTATTTGTTTACATTGTCGAGTCAATTTTTTTCATCGAAAATCGGGGTATTTTTTCGCTGACACTGGTAACATTTACCTGATAAACAATTATAGGTTATGAATGATAAAAACTCGACAAAACCTATTATTTTCAGGATTTTAAGACGATATAACCTTCCATCATGCTATAGCATACATAATTATCACTGGGAAACTATATTTAGAAACAAAAACGGTCGTACTTACGTGTGAAAAGACACACCGGCAACTTTCTTCTCACTATCACTTTTACATGAAATAACACTACAACGCATTGTTGTATAATCTTCGATGTGATGTACGGATAAGTTCTCTTTGTACTCACTGGGTTAGAATCGTTTTCTAACATGAAAATAAGCAAAAATTGAACAATAAACACAATTAACGCACCAACTGTCAAGTTTGTTTCGCAACTGACTTGCGAAACAAACACCAAAACTGGTTACGCGATAAGGGACAAAAGATTTGATAATTCTATCTCTGTTTAAACCATTTGTAACGTAATTTTCGTTCTCTTTCTTGTGTAAGTGAAAAGGAAAACGTCATTGCGTCTATTTGTTTCTCTGTCTACGCCGTAGACAGAACAGTTTCTCAGTCTATGTCTCTACGATTCAACCTTTCCACCACTTTATAAATAAAGTGGTTGTCACTGTCAAAACGAATGTATTAGCACCAATAAAAACTAAGGAACAGAATCCAAGAGTGGAATAAAATGAAACACTATGTAAACATAAATTCTATTCGAACAATTATTTCCTATGTATTTTAATAAAGGAAAACGATTGAAAATATAAATATATTTAACGCTATATTTTTAATATTGAAAAGTCACCACCACATCTTATTGCAACGTGGGTTCCATAATACACATAATCGTTTTTTTTTTTAAATATATATATATTTATATTTATAATATACTATTTATTTACTTATATGCATTGCATCTATCTACACTAGTTAAACGCAAAATATTCTGCAAATGTCACGTATAAAAGAGATGACACTTCTGAGATCGGTTTCAAATTTTGAAGCGTTTAATGTTAAGTAGAAACTATTTAATATAACAGGAGATAATTAGAACAACATTATAATTAAATGAATTAATTTATTAAACACGACATATAAATAATATATAAAACATAGCAATAATTATTATAATTTTATTTCTTACAAAAAATATAATTAAATCTATACATATGAAGAAAATGTAACTGATCGCTGATGAAAATGAAATTCAATTGATAAGCTGACCGATAACATTGACATTGTCGGTCAGCTGATATATCGTTGCATCCATTGTTGCTGGCAATTGTAGTTGCTACTATCAACTTAAGATTGCAAATAATCGTAAGATAAGTTGCAATAGTGTTAGGATTGAAACTCGTTGCATTCGATGTTCCGTAATAGCTGGACAGTGTGCAGTGCTGTTGAGATTGTCAACACTCAACGTTCTGTTTTCACTAGGTACTACATTATTTGTCAATAAATTGTCAACGTCAACATATGTCATACTCATTGTCATTATCAATGACTCACGGGAGTTACGAGTAATGCTTTGTATTTGTTTACGTTTTGGGTCGGGAATACGAGAATAATTTTGACAATAATTATGTTTGTAATCTCTAAATCAAATTTAAAATATATTATAGTCACTGTTACGATCGCAATAGTAGCAATAATTTTCAGAAAGTATGTTTCAGTTAATAATACTTTAAATACTGAATCTAGGTTAAAACAAACAAATGGCCCATTGGTCTTCTCTAATGCTGAATTAGCCAAATATGATGGAATACATATAGATAAGCTTTATTTGTCCGTCATTGGAAACATCTTTGATGTGACTGAAGGCAAGAAATATTATGCAAAAGGATCAGCTTATCACTATTTTATAGGTAATAAGTTTACTGTGAGTTGTGAGAACTTAGCCAAAAGTTTTTTTTAAAGAGTAAAGGTTTAATTCAATATTTTAAAATCTATTAATTTTTTTTCTAGGCAAAGATGGAACAAGAGCTCTGGTAACTGGTGATTTTACAGATGAATCTTATAATAAAGATCATGTTTTAGAATTATCTTGTAATGATTTATTGACAATATTACACTGGAGAAAGACATATAGAGAAAAATATAATTTTATTGGTGTGTAAGCTATGACATCTCTTTTATATAAAATGCACAATAAAATTGTGAATTTTGACTTATTTATTATAATACCTTTTTAAGTAAATTATTATGTAAGTCTATAAATAATATTTGCAGGTTTATTAGCTGGTAGATATTATGATGAAAATGGCTTAGAAACTTCTTATATGAGTGAATTTAAACAAAAAATAAAGCTTTGTGAAAAAGAAAAGGAACAAGCTAAAAAACAGGATAAATTGTATCCACCATGTAATATCTCTTGGAGTGAAGAAGAGGGGACACGGGTATGGTGTACTAGAACAAGGTAGCTTTAATTTTTTTTTTATTATTTAAATAATATATGTATTTTTTTCAAAATGACAATGAAAAGAAGCCCTCTATATTTTTGAAAATTGAATCAATCATTTGTTATTTATCTATATATATATATATTTATTATCATTAATAGTTCAGCATTTTTTTCTTCTCTATTTGGCAACCAATCCTTTTTTTTGGCTTAGAAGTTTTTGAATATCTTTAGTCCTAATTATAAAATTAAAAAAATATAAACCTGTAAGATAGTATGATTAATCATAGTAAGGGAAAAATATTTAGCTTATACAAATTATTTTTATTCTTTCAGTGGTGGTATAGAAAGAGGTTGGGTAGGTGTCCCACGCCAGCTTTTTACCCCAGGTGAAGAGAAGCCTCGTTGTGTTTGTGTGAATCTTGAAAAAAACAATTCAAGTTTGCTTAAAGCGTATGAGGGATGCCCCAGTAAATCTACACATTGTTCATTTAAAGAATGAATGTTTGTCGACTGTAACTATATTGTTATTTATACCTTATTATTTTATTTTTAAATGAAATGTGAAAATTTAATTATTTTTATACCTATTTGATAGTTTTCGTAAAGAAGTTTGTCACGCCTGCTTTTTGTTATTTAAATAATTTTATTAGTTAAGTTTTTTATGTGATTTGTAACTGAATGTCATTCCAAAATAAAGGATTTTTTTATATTTTACATAAAACATGATTTTAAATGTCCTCTTTAAATTTTTTTAACATAATATAGTATTAAAGAGTAATAATTTGGAGCAACTGATACTGCCTTAATCTTAAAATTATTCAAAGCCCATGTTAAATAGACTATTATTAAATGACTGAATATTGTTCAACTGATGCAATAAAAATTTAAAAAAATAATATACACAAATTAAACAAAACTTTATTAAATGTCACAGTGGTAATATAACTTAATTGATCAATAACTGATTTTACAATAAACATTGATAAAAATACCGTAGGTAAATCATCTACTAACATTATACTGTGACATTATCAATAGTCTTACTTTCAGAATGAATGACTTCATCTAACTCCAAACACTCAATTGTTTTAAGAAACACATTCATTGGTATCTTTTTTCTATTGACAAATGTTTTATTTCCAAGAAGCTTCTTGATTTTTGCTCTACGTTTTTTTATTTTTTCTTTTGTATATTGGCTACCTATTTGGAATGTCAATAGTCTTTTAATTTTTCGTCCTCCGATGTATGTCTCCGATTCTGCAGTGCTAGGTTTTGGTTCTTCATAAATGGTTTCTAGTGTTTGAGTCAGAGACTTAATTTTTTTATTGAGATATAATGCTTCTATTTGTTTAGAATTCGCGTTTTCTGTTATATTATGTTTGCGAGGCTTCATACTGACTCTGCGATTAGATGATTTACTCGGTTCTGGGGCAAAGGGTTTTCTTTTTCTTAACACTCGGGAATGTGTTGTTTCAGGTACAGCATTAGCGTCATTGTTTTCGCCTATTTCCATAATATCTAAATGTGCCATTTTTGTTGGTAATTCCGATACTAATCTGCAAGAATATGTTACGAACATGAGAAATAATATAATACAAATTTTAACTATACATATAAAACAGCGAGGGTTTTACTTTTGAAGATTATACGCACCCAGACGCTTCCATCTTTATTATCAAAGTCGTAATTTCATTTTACTCTATAGAAAATTAATATAATGTACGAAACAGTTTGAAAAGTTAGGATTTGAGGCCGTTTTCTCGTTTAATTTGACAATGACACATTAAACTTTGTTTGACGTATTCTAGCTATGTACCGCCAACAGAATAAAAATCTAGTTATCAGACTAGTTTATCAGAATAAGACGAAGGTAATTGAGGGCGTAGAACTTATAATATGTTAAGCCCTGATAGTAACAATTAATATATAAATTAACTTAAATAATCCATAAGTAAATACTAGTACTATGAATTTAGTTATCGGTAAGTTATTCGGGAGCAGATCTAAAGCTTTATTGACTAACGTATAATAGAAAAACTCGAGGATTGTATAGCAATCATTTAGGGAACAAATATCATGTTTAACTTATCGCGTCAAGCGTGCGCAATAAATCTATAATTTAATTTGGCTTACCTTATTAGCTCTACGCGTTCCGCGTATCTAACTTTTTGGTCTGATCGTGAGTTTTAAGAGAATGTTTAGTAATTTTGCAATATAAACATTGGCCATTTGCATTAAGCTTAAGATTGGTAGGTACAAATGTGCGTATACCACAAATTGAATATCAGAAAAATCAATAATCCGCACTGATCCCACGTCTGTTAAAAATATACAAGGTTATTATTGTATTTTTCTCGTAAATCATGGGTGTCAAAAGTACTTGTAAAAGTCTCTCTATAAGATTGAATAAAAAATATTTTGATTTGATTTATGTGCTATTATAAAAATAGATTAGACAAAATAGTAGATTAGATTTTTTCATTAAAATCATTATTTGCAACATCCGAAATAATAAAATATTTACATTCGTAACTGAAACAGTTTACTGGAATTGTAATTTGTAATATTTTATGGGAATTTAGAAAATATATCAGCCAGCAAATAAATGATTTAAATGTGATGTATTGAATAATATTAATTTGTTTTTACTGATGATTATTTTTAAAATATAGATACTATAACTATCGCCAAAAAATAGACTTAAAATGCAATCATAGTTATGTATCGAGTAACGCTGTTTTATTCGGTAATCGATGAAATTTAATTCCAACATTATCACAATATAAAACAGTTTACTCCAGTGTAATTATTTTTAAATATTTATCAAATCAGAAGATTTTCAAATAATACAAATATGTATCAAATAAATAACAATAATAATGTCCTCCAGACCGATTTCGGCCACGGCGGCCAATCTCAAGAGAGATTAGCCAACTACGCAGGAGATATTATAGTGCACAAGTGTGTGCGCAAACACAGGTGCACTCTCTATTCCTTAACTCTCATAATCCGATGGGACGGCAATCCGACACGACCGGAAAGAGTTCAGGCGCAGGACCAACAGCTTTACGTGCTTTCCGAGGCACGGGAACACACTTCCAACTTCCAGCCTCCGGGCTGCTACTGAGAATTTTCTGACAGAAAAACCCAATAACGTTTTATTAGCCCGACCTGGGAATTGAACCCAGGACCTCCGAGTCTGCGACCTTACATCAAGCCACTAGACCAACGAGGCAGTTAAAGTAAGTATAAAATAAAAACCCTAAGGAAGGCAGTTCTTTTTTGTAATTATTGTAATGGCTGTTTGACATTTGATTTTATTTACTTACCTACTCGTTTCATATTCAGGGGTATTATGTCTAGCTGTGGGTAGATACTTACTATAATTAGGAAATTGTATTGTATCTAAGGTATGTTACCTTAAGTAGATAGAAAACATTTTATATTTATCAAGGACATAAGAATATTGACGTGTATGTGATACACGTCAATATTCTTATGTCCTTGTTTTATTCTAACTTTTGTAAATGTATTGTAAAAATAACCGAAGCTCATGTTTCTAGCGAAGCGATCTGTTAAAACTGAACATGTTTACAGCGATCTCACAGCGCAAGATAATTTGCGCATGCAGGGCTTACTAAAATCGCGCAATAAGTATTTATGTTTGCCAAACGCCTTACTTGTGATAACGCTCTGTAATGTATTCAATGAAACTCTATTACAAATAATAATAATTTAAATATTTTACCCTTGCAACAATCCTGCAACCTTTGTAGTCAATAATCGTTGAATTAGTCAACGTTTTCAATTGTTTTACCAAAGTTTTTAAAATGAAAATGGGAGTCCTTCTATTTCAAATAAAACATTAGTTCTTTTATAACGATTTATTGTACAAAACAATAATACATTAAAATGTACAGGTATGTTTAAAATTTGGACACTTTTAGGTCCCAAACTCTGGATAATATTGTATATCCTTCCCTTACAGACGCCATATTGCTCGTCGAGGCGTCGAGGCACTAAATAGAAATATCGGCTCTATATAAGCAAACTAGATAAAGAGAATAAAATATAACAATAAATAATAGCACGCTGTCAACTTAAGTACACATAGTCTATCGCACTGCTTCTGTCGACGGGCACCATGTAGTCTTCAATAGAACAACGTAATAACAAATCGAATAAACCTCCTAAGTATAGTTATGTATATACACATTATGAACATGTCCTCTCCGAGAGCCTACAGCGACACGAGCACGCCCACGGACTCACGGCCATAGCCGAGCGTACTATAGAGAGACGAGAGCGGTAGAAGTAGCAGAGAGAAGCGGATGAGGAACTATGAATCGGTGGCGTTTACCACTTGTCAATGACCACCTCGTTCGCTGTAAAACAACGTTAGCGTTAGTACGATGCGCTCGAGCGAGTGCCGTAGTCCGAACTTACGAGGTCTTTATGCAGAGATCACAACCGTGTCGTAGTTACTAAATGTGTAGTTTCACTGCGGGATCACAACAAACAATGAATGTTCAAGGAATATGTGCGTGCAGTGCGCTGCGGCGGAGTCCCGGCGCTTACAACTTCCACGTCGGCTCGGCTGGGGGCAGACAACACCGCGTTAGTGCATGCGAGCCACTGGCCGGTCCCGCCGGGCCAATGACAGGGATTGGGAGAAAGTTTTGCAAATACATTATGACGGAACCAATTATTAATTTAGTTTCAACAAATTTCATTTTTATAAATTTAATTGCAATAAATAAATAAATACTAAACCGTAACATAGTGTTGCCACGTACACTTTAATAAAATTAAATTTTTGATTTTTAAATTAAGTTTTTGATATAGATTTTGATACAATATTTTAGCCAATAGCAATTTAACATAGAAGCTTGCAAAACTATTTAAGACTGTTAGCAGGAAAACAAAAAAAAAACTCATGTTAGTGTGCGTCAACGAGGAACACGTAACCTGTTGTAAAAAATGTAATGGCACGAGTGCAATTTTTGGATAATTATGATTGAAAATCTAATAGGTCGAGGTGGTGGGGGGTTGTAGAGGGCTCTATAAATCAATGTAGGAAAAGAATAATTCCAATGTTTTAATTAATTTAAAATGTGTATATTTTAGTTATCTGCAACATTTTAGTACATAGTTATTTATATTTTTATAAATAATAGTCGGAAAGGTTTGGGATTCACAACAAATTTTTGAGCATGCCCTCAATTGTGCAGTGTTGAATATATGTAGTTGGTTATAAATTGCCTCGTTTATTTAAATTCCGTTACTTATTTAAGATTTTCCATAGATACCTGAAAATACATTAACAACAAACGAAATATAATTTTAAAGTCAAAACAAACAGTATTATTAAAAAAAATATCATGCGATGCATTCATGCAGGATTTTTATTTCACAATTTTATTCATTACAAACTTACGAATGTCCAGAAACTAAATCTTAAAATATAAAACATTAAAAGACTTCACAATTTTGTAAAACTTAAATTATGTTCCAATATTGAGAAGTTGAACTAAAACCAAATCACACGAAATGGCTATGAAATCCTTAAATTTAATCTAAAATTTATCACCAAAACCAATCAAGTTATTATCGTAACTAACTATTCGTTAATATTTTGACAATATTGCTTTATTATTATTTTCAAAACTACCTTATTAATTATTTTGTAAACATCGAATGTAATGTATAGAGTTCAGAGTGAGGCTCCAGTTGACAAGATCACAATATCAACTAATGAAGTTTACAATATTTTTTAGCGCATGAAGACACATTCATAAATTTGTTAATATTATTAGCAAAAAAAAAAAACGTATGAAACAGTAGCACAATGCTAACTGCAAACATGTGGAGTCTAAAGTATTTGAAATGCGTCAGAGTAGTATAAAGCAACCACAGGTAAGAGGAAAGTGGAAAGTTCCCTTTTAACGAGAACACTCGTCGAAATATCGACGTCCTAACAATACACTTACAATAAATTAATCTAAGCTAACAATGCACATTACTAGATAATGTAATTTTCATACAATATGTCTGCCGTCCGAGGACGAGGTAGTGAGCAATGTGCGAGTATACTCTCAACTTATCGACGGAGTTCATTCCAAATAACTAATTTATACAAAATTTACCACTGAATCCAAATATACTAACTTACAACTTAGTAAATTCTCATAAAACCATAAAAATTTGGTGTTTCAAAATTTCGGTTGGAGTCGTCACAGCCACTGACTCGTAAACAACTATCGCATAATTTTCGTATGTATATAAAACGAAACGTGTACCAGTTCGAGACTCCAAGGGGTTACTATTGTAGAATGAATTATTGTCTCGCACATGCAAAATGCAAACACACGAGCGCCTCCCGCGAGCTGCCGCCGGGGTTCCGCTCGCTCGGGCTCGGGTTAGCACACACGGTTAGGCTGTGGTGAGCTCGAGCTCATAGTCCGTAGGGTTCCACAGGGCGATCGCGCTACCCACTCTCCAGCTCGGGATTTCTACTGCGCTGCGAACGGACATTACTGCAGCCGTCGAGTCTAGAGGGTGGGTAGCGCGGAGTTCGATGGGAGGGTATTAGGTGTGAATCAAACGGGGTGGCACGATACGCGAGGGCGGGCCGACTTATAGGGGTCCGTAGATGATGATGCCAAAGAAGACGGCCCACATGAGCACAATCCATTGCATGCCGTCGAGCCAGTGAAGCAGGGAGTTCCTCTCACCGTCGGAGATCTTGCGCGCGATGAACTTCAGCACCTCGTCGAGGAGTACGACGGGTATTGAGAACTTCATCACAGTCACCCACTCGTCAATGGACAGAGGCGTCACTTGGAACACGGCCTGCGGACACAACGCACACATACACGCATAAGACATGTACATACATTTACTATTTATTTTGCAGAAAGAATGATACATAAAAACGAACTTACCGAGAGGACCTCTACATACAGAATGACGAAGTGGAGGGTGAAAGATAGAGCCATGGAGCCGACGAGCCACATGTTGGACCAGGGCGGCATGGAGATGAGGGACTGGTTCTCAGATAAACTGTTCATAGCGTTCAACATCTCAATGGTTACAAGTACAGAGAGAGCCATCGTCATTGGATGGGGGTCAGTGAAGATCTTGCAGTCGATGCCCTGGAATTAAACAATTTCTTAAAGGCGATGTTCTATTTGATATGAGAATGTCTATTGTATGTCGAAAACAAAAGAATACCTTGAAGTCGTCGCCGCCACCGAGACATTGCAAGTGATGGGTGAGTTGCCAGTAGGTCATTCCAGGTCCGTAGGGCGAGTACATGAACCACCAAGAAGCAGCACCGACTGTGGCCATACCGACGTAGCCACCGATGGCCATGTATCTGTTTGAAACAAAATAAAATGTAACATATTTTAATAAATAAAAAAAAAAGACTATAGAACAACTACAAACTCCCAACATTGTACTTAACTTGACAAATAAAATTTCAAACAAACCTGAAGAACAGCCATCCGGAAATAAGACCTTCATCAGCTTTGCGGGGTGGTTTGTCCATGATGTCCAAGTCAGGTGGGTTGAAACCGAGGGCGGTGGCGGGGAGACCGTCAGTAACCAAGTTGACCCACAACAGTTGTACGGGGATCAGGGCTTCAGGCAGACCAAGGGCGGCAGTCAAGAAGATAGACACGACTTCACCGATGTTGGAAGAGATGAGATAACGGATGAACTGTTTCATGTTGTTGTAGATGGCACGACCTGCAACCGTATATTGTGTTTATAACCTTGACTTTTATATGTTGCTTTTTTTTTTAAATATATTGAAAAAAAAACACAATATTCCATAAACACGCAAGTAAGAATGCTTATAAACTGACCTTCTTCAACAGCAGCTACGATAGAGGAGAAGTTGTCGTCAGCCAACACCATCTCAGCGGCAGATTTAGCGACGGCTGTTCCTGAACCCATGGCGATACCAATTTCGGCCTTCTTCAGAGCTGGAGCGTCGTTCACACCGTCACCAGTCTATAATAAATTGAATAAGTCTTTAAAACCGTTACTATAACATTTTTCATTTGTATACAATTGAAATTTAAATTATCGAACATTTTGTTATTCAGATTCCCGTTACATAAGGATTTCACTATTGTTATTGTATCTTTCAATTTAGACATGATATTTCAAAGTGCTACAGTTTATAAACAGCACCGACTGACTAACATAAACATTACATTTCGGAAAGCATTCCCAATACTACTATTGTAAACATCGAATAACGCTTATTCGCTAAACTAGTTATGAATATATTGTTTTAAGAGTAATAAACAGTTCAAGATCTTATGATAATAAGTTTCTCGTATTAATATTTAGAAAATATCTGTACAATAAAATTACTATAATGTTGAGTAATATTATTTCCTATTTGAACGAATTAAATTATTTGCCGACTAACCATAGCAGAGATTTCGTTCATGCTTTGCAAGTATTCAACAATCTTGGACTTATGGGCGGGCTCCACTCGGGAGAAGAGACGAGCCTTAGCGCAGGCAGCGCGTTGTTCAGCAACGGGGAGATCGTCGAATTCGCGACCAGAGTATGATTTGCCAGTTGTGTCTTCATCTTCTCCGAATACACCAATACGCCTTAAATTATAACAAGAAATTATACATATAGAAATACATATTATTATTTTCAATTATATACAAAAATCTATAATTAATATACCTGCAAATAGCTTCAGCGGTAGCCTTGTTGTCGCCAGTGATGACAATTACACGGATACCAGCGGCGCGGCAACGAACGATAGAGTCGAAGACTTCCTTACGAGGGGGGTCCAACATACCAACAACACCAACGAAAGTTAGGTTGACTTCGTATGTGAAGAATTTGGTTGAGTCACCGAGGTCCATTTCATCGGGTTTCATTGGGTTATCAGCGGTGGCGAGCGCTAAGCAACGTAAGGTATCACGGCCAGTACCGTATTGGCGGGTAAGTTCCAAGATGCGGTTCTTAAGGGTGGAGCTGAGAGGTACTTTAGCAGTTCCAACACGAGCATGGCTACAACGTTCCAACACACCTTCGGGGGCACCCTTAACGAACAGTTTAGGACCAGTACCAAGGCGAGAAGGCTTAAGGGGAACACAGTAGGTAGACATAGATTTCCTGTCACGGGAGAATTCAAGTGTGAACTCTTTCTTCCATTTGGTTTCAATTTCCTGGCGGACAACAATAGCGGCTGAGCGGCGGTCGAGGCCGGTCTTTGGTACATTGAAAGGATTCATCTTCTCAGCAAGAACGATAAGAGCGGTTTCAGTAGCTTCACCAACTTTTTCGAAAGCCTGTTTGAATTCGTTAAAATCAATGGCAGAGTCGTTGCACATAACGCAAATGGTACTTAATTCATGCAGGGCGTCGAATTCCGCAGCCTTAACTTTTTGTCCCTTCAAGTAAACATCACCAAGGGGTTCGTATGTGGAGCCTGTGATTTCGAATTCCAAGAAGTTGCTGTCGCCACCTTCAATCTTTTCAAAGATGAACATACGTGACACAGACATCTGGTTGGTGGTCAAAGTACCGGTCTTGTCAGAGCAAATAACGGAAGTACAACCAAGAGTTTCGACGGATGGGAGAGACCTGACAATGGCATTCTTCTTTGCCATCCTCCTGGTACCAAGAGCAAGACAAGTGGTAATGACAGCGGGTAAACCTTCTGGAATGGCAGCCACAGCCAAAGCAACGGCAATTTTGAAGTAGTATACGGCTCCCTTAATCCAGCTTCCACCATGAGCGGGGTCGTTAAAGTGGCCAATGTTGATAGCCCATACGGCAACACAGATGACGGAGATTACCTTAGATAGCTGCTCACCGAATTCATCAAGTTTTTGTTGTAAAGGTGTCTTTATTTCCTCAGTCTCAGACATTTCAGTACGGATTTTACCAATGGCAGTATTGAGACCAGTGCCGATGACAATACCGCGAGCTTTGCCAGCGGCTACGTTAGTACCGGAGAACAGGATGTTCTTTTTGTCCTGGTTTACAGCGCGAGGGTCGGGAATGGCATCAGTGTGCTTGATTACAGACACAGATTCACCAGTCAGGATAGACTGGTCAATACGAATGGTGGTCGAGTAAATTTTAATCAGGCGGATATCGGCGGGAATCTTGTCTCCGACAGACACCTCGACGATGTCACCGGGCACAATCTCTTTAGCTCTAATTTTTTGAACGCCAGATTTGTCTCCTCTTACTACTTTACCCATTTCGGGTTCGTATTCTTTTAAAGCTTCGATAGCGGATTCTGCATTTCTTTCCTGTGGCAAATTATAAGGTTAGTTATTCATTTTGTACAACAAAAATAAACATAACTCGGTTTAGTAAAATTTACTTTACCTGCCATACTCCTACCACGGCGTTAGCGATAAGAATTAGTAAAATAACAAAAGGTTCCACGAAAGCGGAGAATGCATCTTCGTGTTCTTCAAATAAAGCTAATACCTGCAAATTAAATATATTGTTTTTTATGAAGTGACTGGTAATAAAACAACATAATTGTACTTTATTTTTATACTCACGAAAGAAATAATGGCGGCTAACAGCAAAATCTTGACTAACAGGTCATCGAATTGCTCCAGCACTAACTGCCATATACTCTTGCCTATGAATAAATGAGTTATTTAGATGAATTCTTCACGTGAAAAAGAATTTTAAGTGGGATTACTGGAATCAAGATATTGATTGAAGGCAGAACGAAAACCAGGTCGAGATACCGAGACGTTTAGTATACACTATTAGGTAGAGTATACAGCAAGATTGATCTAAATATTTAGACGATGCTGTATGAGTTTTAAATAATCTCGAAGTACAAAAATCTGACAATAATAATAAATCAAAATTATATTTATATTTACTATTAACATAGTCAAACCTTTGTAGTAACCAGACCATGAAGCCAATGAGAAAAAAAAAGACCATGACTTACATTTATATCAAGTTAAAAAAGTTACCATTCTATTAAGCTATTATTATAATTAATATATATATTTTTAACAATTATGATAAATTCAGAAAAAAAAAATGTTTATTTTACTTCTTAATAATTCAGAATTGCTTATCATAGAGCCTAACAAGTTTGTTCCTTACCTTCTTCCGTAGGCAGTTCTGAAAACAGAAAAGAAACGTAATTAGAATATTGAATGAAACATCAAAGGAGTAAATTTAACAGACGATAAACCAGTCAGAGCATGCATGCGATCTATCTCGGCAGTTACGATCGCACATAAATACATATACATTGACTAAATATGCGCTAGCTAGGCTCACTACACGCCGACAATATTTTGATAACGAATAAGCTGCGATCGTACGATCTCGAATCGTCCATCAACGACTAATCTTTTGTTATTATTATGTTACGATGAAAGAATTTCAATAAATATTTAATTGATGTATTACAATCCAGTTACTATGATGTTTTTATTAAATGAGTAATATCAAACACCAATTAACATTAATTTCTGATTCAGTTATAAAATTTAAAAATCTTTGTTTGATACGAAAGATGTAATTGTAGATTTACATTTTATTGTATTTGTTATCATATTTAATGTTTTTATAATCTAAAGAATAAAAAAATAAAAACAAAGGCTAATCCTCACGGACAGATAAAATTTCCTACGGTGTTTTTTTTTTTTGATAAGAAATAAAGAACAAAAGAATGGAAGTTTTAGCTTAGCTTTGCTTTGTTTTGTTGTAGGGTTGACACATATTATTATTTTTATACTTTATTTAATCATTTAATCATAATTATACATTATGTTACCGTGTAACGGTCGCATTGGACGGCGTCTCGACCAATGTTGTCGTACCACGACGTTATGCACACGTGGGGTGACGTATTGACCTGTTCACTAACCTCACTGTACATAGTACATTAACGTATACATGATTAACAAGGACAGCATCAAGCAATCATCGAGAATTAATTAAGTATAATGTGAAGAATCATTAACAACAACCCTATTATATGTAGAGTACGTCGCGACATTTGTAGTAACTAAACAAATAGTTATTTTTGCATATACATTAAGACATTCATAATAATATTTTGTGTAAATAAACATAGCGGTTATTACGTCCCGCGTTTACTCAGGAATACATCGATATCTAGATTTCAACTGAACGTAATCAGGCAACGTGGGCTAAGTCAACCGTTGTATTGACTATTTGCGTACGCAATCCGTTTGCCTGCCTCAGCGGGACTGATGTTGCTTACATTTAATTAGTAAACGCAACAATAACGCCTTGTCAGCTTTTGCGTACGTTTGCGTTTTACCATAGTTATCGGCGACATCTCGCTAAAACGGCAGTTTTAATGATCCTCGCTTCCTAGATCTATATACGTCACTCGAAGAACGTGCCTCAATTATTAAATATTCCACACAATACATTCGAGACGTTCTAAGCCAATGGCACGTTTCTATAATCTAACTACACAATTGTTATTAACTTAGAGCATGATGCGTATTATAATCGAATCGAAGGTTCTCTCGAACGTCATAATTTGAGTCTCATTTCTAATTATATATTTAGTTTTAATTTTATTTTAAAAATAGTTATTCTATACTTTAGATATTATATATATAATATGGAAATAACTTAAGTATAAAAGGTAGATAGATATTAAATATAAAAATATACTTTACATTACGTCTTATATACGTGGTCCAAAAAGTATGCGATAATCGACAACACTAAAGCCCGCAATACTTTATACATTAATGTAACAATACTATATGTAACTCTATACTAGATTCAAATGTAATATAATATGTCCTAATATACCTTCTTCTTATTCATATAAATGTAATGTACGTAAAGAATGTATCAACCGAGTTATATAATTTGGCACTCGTTCAAGTAATGAGTACAGCAATGTCAAAATAACAGACGTTATTTAATTTTAATGTACGGTACAGATCTATTTTCAAGTGATTTAAATATATATTTAACCGATTTTATAAAAATATATTTCAGTCTTGAGAAAAAAAAATATTAAAATATTTTGCATAAAATAAATAAAGCCCACACAAACCAAAAAAAAAACTGAATAATATTTCCTTTCACTATACATTATAAAATAATACGCTTCATCTATAAGTAACTAATTTATTTTAAATGATATTATAATATATGTAACGAATTCGATTTCGATTAGTAACGGTATGTCATATCGTATATATTTCTAGGTATCTTAAATGTCAACCGTATAGATAATTAAAATAATTAGAACGATTCTAATAACATTTATTTATTCAATAAAATATTAGAGCGGAGATTGGCGGGTACAGCGCGTCTGCTCTCTCGTAGACGCAAGACACCAACGTAAGAAAGTCCAAAATAAACCGGCCAGTAGTGCCTATCTATATAATATTTCAATCACTAGGCACTCTTGAGCTCACCGCATCACGCGTCAGCATTCCCAAGCGCCGCACATATCGCGTTATAATCCCACTCATAACTATCAATGCACCAGGCCGACTGGTGCCGACAATTTTCATAATACGCAAATCAATGATTCAATTCTATGACTTCACAGTTCAGACGAACGTTTGTTTTATTCATTTATGAACGTCATTATTTAGACATTTGTATTTATATGCAAGAACGACTCGACATGTTTCTTCCACAATAACCTTTGAGATAAGTGACGCACGTACGTATGTTATGTATAATACGTTTACGTTTAAAAGACTATCGAGTCGTATCAATAAAAACCTGCTTCTTATCACGAAGTTTAGTCTAAATGTGTAATCTAAGCAAGCTACATGAAAAGTTCATTTGATAACGATTTAAATTTTACCAAATTATGTAACTACTGCTAAATATAATAAATATTTTCAAATGTATATAACCGAGTACATAATAATAACTTTGAATACGTATCTATTTTATTATAATCCGTTAAATAAATGATATAAGATTAAGACGGCATATGGCATACAATATTTAGTACACCGCTTCACTTAACGTATATAAATTATTATAAATATTCTAATAAAGTTATGGCAGGATGTTTCTTTGATCGGTAATTTATTTATCAAAGAAATTTTGTTACAAAAGCATTATAAGTGCACTTAGAGCGATGTACAAGAACACATGGCCTAATATAATATCCGTTTCGAAGATTAAAAATGCCTGTTGTGATTAATTTTAACAAAGATTAAACAGCTATACATATCATCTATAGATTTTGATAGTCAAATTTGTATATCGACTAACTTGTAAAGTAAACCTGCATTTTTGTAAAAACTTGCCACTTGTGTATCCACCAATCCCCTTCAAGAGGGGAGTAAATCAATGCCCAACATTGGGACAGTTACTGGATTTCTCTTTTTTATTTTTATTTAGAAGATTTACCCGTGGTAAAAATACAATTTCATCAGTAAGACTAATCTTTAAAAGTTTATACGAAAAAAGTTATTTTCGTAAATATGTAGAATTTTTAAGCAGACTGATTCAGCGCCGTGTGAAACGTATGAGGGTGTATGTAACAGACGGAAATGATGAAATTGTAAGGATTCAGAGTTCGCAACCATAACCCCAAGTGACGTCATTACTATGTCGTTTTACATTCCATCACAAAACAGCTTACTACAAACGTAATATGATTACACGAAATATGTAAACAATCAAATTGTTGCATAGTTTTTTATATTAATAATGTGCAAACGAAGTAAAACTTCTCTATATCTATGGTCAAAGACAAGTACGTATACATTCTAGTGATAATATAAATGAGAGAGTTTGTATGTCTGGACGTTTGTTACTGAATCACGTAAAGAAATGCTAATCGATTTGTATGAAGATAACTTATACCCTGACTTAACACGGTTAACTAGCCTCACAGGCGTGCGGCAGCTGGTGTTATAATAAATCTAATTGATCAGGCTTTCATCACATATTGGATGAAATTAAATATAAGAGGGAAGTTTTGTTTGTTATTTCCAGAATCCGCAAAAAATATTAATACATAATTTATAGTTTCAAGACGGATAAAGGCTATATGTAATGATTGGTCTAGGTGCTTTTAAAATGAACGCTGCCAAACCTATAACGTATATAATATACCTCAACAATCCTAGACAGGATCTATCGTCTAAAATCTAAAGATCTAGAATCGTCTAGAATCTAAAGAATTGAACCCTAATATTACCCGACTGAAATTCAAATAATATATCAAATCTATGAAAACGTACTGGATAATTGTTATTAGTGCGACTTTTAGACAAGAATGAATAATTTTTCTGGCAATAATAGCAACGAAATGTTATTAAAATAAATATATAGTTTCGTAGCTGTAATTTGAATCGTTTTATCTTTATAACGGTAAACGGTAATTTATATTCAAATGATTTACGAAAGCATATAAATCATGTAAACATTAAAGGACGATAGCTTCAAAGCCGCTATAAATTCATTAACAAGGCATTATTTGCGTAAGAATCTATTTCGGTTGGAAGTTTTCCGTATTGTGACCGATTTCAAAGTGGAGTGACGCGTAGTTTGGATGCGATTATTCTACGGAGGCAAATTATCGTTCAACGAGCGCTCTGAGGCTACGTAAATAAACAATCGCGTTTACCTTTTGGTTACTTTAGACCAGCGATAATCAACCTTTTCTTTATAGACACAAACACGTGTTAGTCGTGGTGTCTAAGGAATTGTTACAAATTAAATTAAACGACTATCAACGAATTTATCGCGTATATATTAACAATTTTTTTTTATCATTTCATGACGTTTCAAACAATTCGCATTGTCCGTGGCCACGAGCAGTAGTTTAATTCAAATTACTTAGGTGTTATTAAAAAACTTTGAAACGTGAAATAGTTGAAAATAAAGTAACATCAAGTGGGCCAACCACAAAAGCCCGGCGGGCCGCAGGTCGAGTACCACTGCTTTAGACTGTTTGTCTTTATCTGAATCTTAGACAGCGATTAACAATTAGGTCTTATTTATTAAACAATCTTTATGATATATATTATAAATAGCTGTGTTTAAGTGTTATTATTTTTCGAATATTAATATTGGAATTAATATTCGAGTAATGAAATATTAAAATTTATATTTAAATTTTAATATAATTGAGGTTAAACTGAATATTAAGCTAAAATGTTCTTCTTTTAACTTTTTAATGTTTTTTTTAATCACTCTTAATCAATTAATAAATTATTTTTATTCATATTTAATAAAGAAACGTAATCTCTAGGTTTACGTTAACATTAATTATAACACTCATACAGTCACATATAAATCGGTTTTACTGTTCTCTTCTAATTTGAAGGCCTTGAGGGTTAGTGTGTTTACCGTAAGTCATAACATTGAGCCTTTGATTGGCTGTGTATTGTCAGTGAGGAATCGATATTTCCTTCACTTTTAATATGTCGTCAGTTGATTTTTTAAGTCAACTGACCTACCTGCCTTCTTATTACGCAATAACGAACTATTGTTATCCATCCATCATCCTATTATATTTTAATTATGTCAGGTAAATGGGCGACTTAAGAAAAGGTCATCTTCGTCAAAAGAAAATTGTAATTTAAAAAATATTAAAGAACCCGTACACTATCAAAGACGCTAATCTTTGAAATTAAGACTTTATGTCTCCAGGCTTGTACTGGCTTACTCAAACCGGAACAAGCTAATTAAAACATTTATATTCGTCGGTAGACGATGGGACGCCATCTTCCCGGAGAAGGGTTCTCTTTTTGCCTACCGTAAAATTTCCTCTTTTATATTGCGAGCACAAGCGCGAGTTCTAACACTATTTTTATCCAAAAGTATAGAAGATATGCATGATAAAAAAATAATTTAGATATAAAAGCGTATATAGGAAGAAATTAAGCGGACACCGGTAAAGGCATAGCAAAGGTTTAACGCAAATATATTAAACAAACTGTGTTATCGCAATTATCCACTTGCGAGCCGAGCTTATCGTATATTAAACAATATTTTGCATCGGCACGCTCCGAATGTGTTCTGATAAAAGACAATAGAGTTTTTTTTCCCGCCAGATTCATCTTGCACAATGTAATGTACTAACTATATCGAAAATAAAAAAAAAACAAATCTTAGATTTTAGTTTTAAGTCCAATTATATAGTATTATTTTACGGCCTTACATATAAACGTTGCTTAGCAACTGTTTATTTAACGGAAATTCCTGTCAAGACCCGAAAATATACATTCAAAACGTCACGAACATTGTCATGAAATTATTAAATTTCGTCAACACGATCAAAAGTATCGTTGACGAATATATGTTAGAAAAATGAGTATTACGTATCAGTGTAATTTTGATACTGAGATACGCTACTAGGGTCCGATGGTCTAATATTTAGATTTAAAGCCACAAATCCTGGGTTCGGACCCTAGGTCGGGCCGATAAAAAGATATTAGGTTTTTCAGTCGGCAAATATTTCGTAGCCTCTAAGAGTCTGTAAGTGTGTACACTCCTGTACCTAAAAGTATGTAAAGCAGTTACTCCGGCGCCTGAACTGTTTCCGATCATGTCGAAATTGCCAACCCATAAGATTATGAGACAATATACACTTTTTGCAAACACAGGTGCACTTTCATTCCCTCACTCACACACACGTGCACTATAATATAATATGATTGATTAGTCTCCTGTAAAAATGGTTGCTAGGCTGAAATCGGTCAGGAGGGAATCATCATAATCAAGCTAGGCTAATTCATTATTATAAAGTACTCTCAAGTAGTTAGTGTCTAAAGTGTTTTGATAAATTTTAATAATAATTAAATACTATATTGTTATCAAAAGAATATAAATATTATTGTACTAGCGTTAAATACTATAATTAAGACAGTGTTCTTAAAATGTATTAGACGTAACAGGGTCGTATAGCACTAAAATTCTAATATACTTTGTATCATACCGAATTACACCTAAGCCCAGACGCGAGTAGCCTTATTATAAATAAGCATCTTAATACAAAGCACGATTGTTTCGACTACAAGGTTAATGACCTTCTGTATATCTAGGTAAATGTATGAAGACACGCCAAATTGTTTACGTTTATCAAAGTCGGTGATAACAGACGATTTAATTTATTTGTACAACAATTTTAAAACGTTTCTCTATTATTTTTCTAAGATAAACTGTTTATTCGTGTATGTCGAATTTTACATTTAACTTTTTGCTTTTTAGGGTCTTACTAAAAAAAACTATAAGCCTTGACACAGATTAAAAATACAGACATAAAATGATCTCATTACAAATACGTGGAATAGCTGTTAATATAATTACAATGTAGGTATATTCTCGCATCTTATCGTCTTTTTTTGTGTACAAAAAAAAATCAAAGGCTTTAGAGAATTTTCTATCAAGTAGATAAAATGGCTATAATTATAAAAAGGGGGTGACACGATCGTTATCACGCTTGAAAGGCCCTCTGGTAGCCGATAGCTTGCTCGCGTGCACGCACCATTGCTAACCTGCGATGCTCACCGAACACAAGAGGTGTTCGTAGTATCCGACTATAAATAACATTGACGTACGCGTGAACAAATCCTTGTTTAGTTACTTATTTTTTTTTATAAATTTTAAATAGTATTCGATTCAAATTTAAGTAGCTCAAATCGCGTTCATCGTAATAATAAAAAATCAATAATAATTATTTGGTCATTCCAATTATTTTAAATTGTTTGTAGAGCACCTATGAGGACTTTCGGTTAAATTGGACTTTTATGATAAAAGAGGATATACTGTAAAACTGGACTGGACTGAAATAAAAGTTCAACATCTAACTTATATATGAATGCACAGGAGTGTCCAGATTGCTAATAAGATTTTTATAGATTCTACTTGGGGTTTGAACCCAGGCCCTCCGGATTAAGCCACTAGATCAACGAGGCAGCCAACGCATGTGTGCAAACAGAGTAAAAACACATTATTGTCCTTGACTACTACATAGATAAAAAAAAACGATATATGTAAAAAATGTATGTATTGTAATGTATTATGTAAAAAAACGTCGTCACTGATGATTAGCATTCAAGACAGTAAGTGAAATGTAACGGTTAATCTATCGTAAAGTTTATAGTGTCAATTAAATCAACCATTTTAACTTTCCTATAAAAAAATTTGCGCACGTTTAAACTAAGTTCTTTCTAGTTTGGTTTTCGATTACGATGCACTGCCACGGTATATTTTATAAGGTTATCAATAATAATTATTAAATTTTTCTTTTATTAAGCAAGATTATATTCATTGCTTTCTGTAGCATTTTCTTATATATGTGATTATATAAGTAAATGCTTTAAGAATGTCGACGTAAATTGAAAATAATACATTATAATATTATAAGTTTAATAGATGGAGAATTTATTATCGGTTTATTGATTTGTAATTAAAAAAATGTCGCATTACTTAAATTTTTATACAATATATATATATATATATATATATATATATATATATATTTATATGTTCAAATTTATTTCATAATGAGATAGAATTGAATATTATGTTGGAAGTAATATATTCTTCTTCTAAAATAATTTTTTTTTTTTTTAAGAGTTTGAAAATTAACATTTTTGTACTAATTTAGCTACCACTTTTAATTAGCAAAACTCGAACAAGAATAAAGTAGAATGTTATATATTTATTATGAAACTTACAGCCTTACTCATAAACATAGCTTATCGGCTATTTAGTTAAATGCTGATTTCGCTTTTTCAGTCCTTATTGATCTGACATTAGAAAGAAAGGAAAAGAAGACACATCATTGTTTAACTAATCACCCACTAAATAATGCTTATATGTATTCTACTAGTGACATCTGATTGTATTAAAAAATCAATTTATCTTTAAAATACGTAACTTATTTTATTTAAGCAAAGCCAGGTATTAAAAGTTATAAAACCTTAAATATTATGTTTTCTAATTGTAATCATATTTAGCTAAATATTTGCTTAATTTAAATTTAAAGAACTGAAATTTGTTAATTTAAATTTTAACTCTAAAGTAGTGCAGGTTCTGGCCCATGAGTGGCATTATTCCGTGAGCCAATCATTTTTGTGATCTTTTTTGTGTCTTAAAATCTCAGTAAGAAACCATGTCATAGAACAGTTAGGCATATTCAAAATTTGGCAACTTTCACTTTAGAGAGAACGCTCAATTGAATTCCTTTTGTTGCTTTTATATTTTATTGTACAATAGTAGTCATATTAAAGGTAAGATGCAATTATATTCTGAATATAATAAGATTTAGGGATCATATATTTTACAACAAACTCTGCATTGGATGGTCATATATTTTACAAGGTTTATTAGATGATGAATATAATTGTTGTAGCTGTATAAATTTAAAAAATATGTATTGCATAATATATTTAATCTAGAAAAAAATTAACATCATAAAAACCTAACCTTAAATCTTGAGTACTAGATTTAAGTAAATTGCAATGCTAATTTACGTGTAGCAGCATTTATAGTTAAAAATAAATTTTAATATATTGCAAAATGCAAGTCACTATTACTCATTATTTGTTTCAATAAATTCTCTTGACAACTAATAAGATGATAAAAACTATTCGTTAATTAAAATAAAAGATTTGAAGCCTTAATACTTTTTCTATTTTATTTACTGTGCTGAATTTGTAAAATGTAAAAGTATTCATGAATTTGTTTAACAAATATTTCATTTTGTTATTTGGAATTATATTTGATACTAAGAAAAAAAGGTAATTTTGATATAATTTTGCTGAACTCTGATTGGTTTATCTTTTCTTATTAGTTAAATTAAAACTATTACTTACCATTTGGCCCATATTTCTCTTGATTCCTTTTAATTTGGTCTGGACTAAGACCTTTGTCTGGGTCTGCACCAAAATATCCTAAGACTTCATCCACGGATTTCGAGTGAGCGTCGTCCATGGTGGGATTTCTACGTTGCCGTCAGTTCTAGAAGGCAATACAGAATATAGGTTAGAAAATGACAAGTCATCATCATGATATCACAGGAGTAACCCAAGCTTCATGTTTTATGATTATAAATATTTTACAATAGGATGTAAATAAATATATTGATTTTATTATACTTTATTACCGTATACATCATCATTTTATTAACGTGAAGGTAACCTCGCAATATTATTTATGATTGTATTAGTTGACATTTTCGAAGAATCCTTTTGACAAATTACATTTAAAATATTTTGTATATTAATACAAATTGTTTAAGGTAAAAATAATTAATAGTGTACGGATACGAGTTTAAGAATGATGATAACTGCCTTTTTCCTACATTAAGCACCGTTTGATCAGACAATTACACACTCACCAAGAACTTTTTTAATACATGAGCAGAGAATGTCTTAATCAATGTTCCACTTAACATAAATAGTCTGATTTTATATTTTCAAAGTTACAACTAAATTTTGTACTAAGCTAATACTTTTTCTCGTAAATATCATAAACTACACCAACACGTCTCCAATCGAGCCGTCATTTTTTCCTAGACTGACGTAAAAAAGGAGTCGGTCATAACGCCATCTGGTATCCAGGTCAGAAACGAATGTTATCAAATGTAAATCTTTTTAATGCATATATATTTTTTACTTCATAAATAAATTGGTTGATTGATTTAATGGTTGTAATTTTTATATAAAATATGAAAGGAACATATTTTAATAGTTAAATACAACAAGTATAATTTACGGTTCTGCATAAATGTGGTGCATTACGATAGGTTGAAATTATACCACGTGACGCAGTGCTATTTTTATGTACTAGGCGCCTAGAAAGTGCGGTATTTTTAAAATTAGGAAATAGCTACATAATTCTCTTCGCGTTATGTAACACTTTATCACAATAATATTTTTCACAATCCTCCAGGTAACTTATTAACACTTAATTTCACAGTAATTATCAGAACACTTTAATTGGATCCGTTTTTAGAGATATTAGGAACTTACTGAAATATTTTATTCGACAGCGTCGGGAAGGAAAGAAGAAATAAAAGTGACGCGGGAGATGTTTTCCCGCCGCGCCCCGAGTAGCAACTCCCGGGCAAAGAGCGACGATTTTAGAGCGGCGCGGGCGCGGCGGAGGGACATCGACGGAGATTTCTTTAATTATTTTGGCAACAGTACTAGATGGCACAGTCAAGTCGCTTTCCAGGGTTGTATGTCGCGCGGCTGCCGTCGTCGACCGTCCTATGTTGATCTTTTTATAGCGACCGCTGCCCGGGTCGAGCTCCCGGTACTTTTTGAATGTGCGGTTTTTGGCTTAACATTGAAAATTGAAGAGTAAAACCTATTCAAATAACATCTCCAAATTTTCATAATATACAAAATGATAGTAAGTTTTTTATGGGATTTTCTTTCACGATTATTTTGGTCGTTAAGAAATTGTGCGCGACCTAGAAAAACTGGGCTCACGGCCAGGGTCTCCGTGGCCCTTACCTTGATATACCAATTCTTACCTACAAATTGCACATTAATTATAATTAAAATTTCGATTGACCTACGTGAATTAATTCAAATAAGAACTTACTATTTAATTTTATTAAATTTTTATTATGTCAAAGTTTTTATTATTTTCTTATATTACTTATATGATCCCTTAAATAATGTTTTATATTGTTTTTGTCATTTAACATTACTATACAACAATAAAAGAGTACGAAGCATTTTTATAATTAGTATTTTTGCTATAATTAATTAAACACGCTTATTACCGTAACAATTAAGGTAGCGAGAAAGAACCTATATGTGGTAATTTTTAATTCTTGGTATTATTTGTTAGTTCTATTTAAAACTTTTATTATTCGCTGTAGTTTGTACTGTGCTTTGCTTGTCAAATTATTATTAGAGCGTAGCCGACTGTTCGAAATTGCTATGAGATCTACAGCTGGCAAGAGGAACTGTCTTTTGACAATGATCTATGTTATAGAATAATTCACGTCATGACAAGCATATCGCAAAAACAAGTCATATGTTAAATATTACATAACAATTATTTATAAAACTATTATAACTAATCAATTTAAAATACCCTGAAATAAATGGTTTTATTAGTACTAATGGTATATAATTCGTAAAATTATATAAGTACCTAAACGTGTAAATATCTATGACAAGACGAAATTACAAAACGTTACCTCTATTCCTTGTGTTATTATGGTTGTTTGAATATTGATATTATGTTTTTTCGTGATAATTATTTAATGTGATTGGCGCGTTGGTATTTAATCCGCAATGTAAGCACGATGCGACATTTAAAATTATTGGATACATTCCTATATGGTATCTTTTTTTAACTAGATATAGGACAAAAAGAGCATTCTTTTAAGATACTTTAAATGGTTGATATTTTGGTATTGTTTTAATTATAAAACATTAATATTATCGACAGGTTTTAAAGATGACCACATAAAAAATGTCAGCCTTGTGTTCAAAGAATACGTATATTTAGATAGTGAAAATAGAAAATCACCGAGAAACAGCTGAATGCCAATGTTAACATCTATTTCGGTGTCTGAATAAAAATGTATTAAATAAGATTCAAACGTTTCGGGAATAGTATACTGCTGCATACATGTTTTTAGTGTTTTCTAAAAAGAAGTAGCTTAAAGTTTTGTTCCCAAACTACAATATATATATCTATTGAATATACATAATAATTAATTATAATTTTCACATATCTTCATTGATCTGTATACGTTTGTTTTGTGTATTTATTCGATCTATTGATTTACAATATACTTTTGAATATTTTATTTTTATCTTCAATAACTTCTACGAAACTGTATTTTCTTTAAAAAATACGTAAAAAAATACAAATAACGCGTTTGTTATAATATTACTATAAGGATTTTTATTCTTTATGTATTTCAATATTTTGATTATGTAATACAATAAATAGTCACTTTTAAAAGATACATGTATATCTTTGATTAATACAACTAATAATAATAAATGCATACATGAAATAGGACCTAATTAAGTAATATTACAAGCTCACAGTCTTTAATAAGTTGAATCTTGATTGGTGCATAACGTAGCTAATTATTATGAAAGTAAATACAGGAGTATATATTTTAAGCTATTTTATATAGGATGTGTTGGTATCTTTGGTTGTGTTAGTATATGAATATGATAGTATCTTGATATACCTGCATTGGTTTTATTTTTGGGCAGCGTTATATTCAAAATTACAGTATTACAATTAAGGTTTTCAAATGAACATAATATATTTTTTACATTGTCCATTTTAATAATTTTTACTTGTATCTATCTGATCAAGTATGTTACGCGTATATGTATGTTGACTGTATACATAAGACAAAGGAATATACGTGTAATCCTTAAATTGAAGACTGAAGTGAATTAATTACGTAAACTTGTATTTATTTATTATTTTAACAAGTAGTTGAAGATCATGTATTTTACTTTCTTTTTACTTTCTTATAAAATATACATAAGAATACATATAATATTTCTGTATTAAATATTTAAAATACATAAAAAAATCCTTACGTTAATGCTTTGCATATAGAAAAGTATTTCTTGTAGAATAAAACGTTCCAGCGCTTATTAGATTGTATATGATTGATTGTGTAGTCAGTTGAAGATTTAGTTCGAAAATAAATCTTTTTCACGACATCAACCACGATGAACTATTGAGAGCTATATCTAGTGAGAAGTACAAGTCAAGAAGATATCTAAAACATACTTATAAAATAAGCTTTTAAAATTCCAAGATAATGTAACGAGCCAATGTACGCCAATGCGTACGCGCGATGTTACATCTATCGGGGCATACACGTAAGGCTATTCGTCATCTAGAAATAAACAGGCGAAGGTAATAATCGAAATAGAATTATAGTACTCGAGTGTGTCGTAACCATCTGCTTTGGCAGGTCCCACTTGTCTGTTGGCGGCCCAAGGGATTTATAAGAATGATGTTCTACATGACTCGGAATATTGACTAACTTGCCTCAGCCAACATTTTAAACTAAAGCTATCTATGTAAATCAGATTATTTGGTTTTATATATTTTTTTAAATAGAATTAATTGTTTATGCGATTTCGTTATGAATAAATAAACCGAATCAACATCGTCGCGAACACTGACTTGTGTAGCAGCCTTGTTTTAACACAAGATTTTTTTTTCGAAAAATTTAAAATATTAACAATATACTTTATCTATATTTCTTGTCAAAAGATTGGTTGCCGTTTCTAAAAAGTATCAATTTAAAAAAAATAAACTGTCTGAAAAAATACTCATAACATAATATAACGATAGAGATAACGCATTGAATTGCTCTTCTGAGTGGGTTTGTAACGTAGAATTGACGTACGTTTACGTAAGTATTAGTTGCTTTGTTCGTATATTCAATATTCTGGTTTCCAATTTGAAGATTTTATAGACGGTCATAAAAATAATAGCTTGTTTTAACGTATTTGAAGAGTATTATAGTAACCGTATAATTTTATCGGATTAGGAAGCTCTAATAATTATCGTGTATTACATTATAGTCGTTAAATTTCAGCGGTTTTCTGTTAATTTAGTTTGAATTAAATATTTTTTATTACCGTTATAATATTAATGTTATGATCAATTACTGTAAAGAATATAAAATGTTCAGGGAACAGTAAACAAATGTCAATAAAATACATTATTTTAAACAAATTCAAATTATTAAATATTTTAAGCGATACAATTAAAGAACGAATAAAGTAGACTTATATTTGCGGGAATAAAAATTAGAAGTACTTTTATTATGTCATTTTTATTAAATGATAATTATTTTATTTGTATTGAGGATTTATTTTAAAAATTGCTATTTGATTTACATAAATGTTTTATTAATACTAATATATAATTAATTGTGTATTAACGATTTGTTTTTTGTTTATTTTATGGAATATTATTACATTTTTGACGCTTATTGATGGACATGGAGGGTATATAAAAACGTACCCAATTAGATATAATATATTAAAAATACAGTCGATAAAAGCTTAACGCCAAAAATACGTCAAAATTGATGAACAAGCTATTTATATGCTTCGCTATGATCAAGCTTGGAGGTGGTGATGGACGCGGTCTCGGCACTGTCAAACATTCCATTGAGTATATTTTAGGATATCAAAACCAATCTATTTGTCTACATCTATGTAATATTTTACTTCAGATTTAATAAAAATAAATATGTATTTAAGACAATGTTTCAGCCAGTATTACTAGAAGTATATCTGTGAACTATATAGTCATCATTGTCATCAACATGACACTGTACACAGCATTTTACTCAAATCATCCGATAAAGAAAAACTTGTCTAGTCTAGATTCAAATACTTTATATTGATAAAATTGTCACCAAAAGTTAATTAATAATTGCTTAAATCTTTTTTAAGTTGTAGTTGTTAACTATGTGTGTTTTATATGCCTATCTTTTATTTTATTTTTTCACAATCACTTTTCACTTCTGGTAACACTGGCTTTTAGAAAACCGCAAAACATCACGCCTCTTTTTAAAGAGTTTTCGGGTTGCTATTCACATAAGGAACAATCCATTCGCTAAATCCAGGGTCACGATTGTGTATATAGGGGCCAAACACTTAAGTCACATATTGCACATTTCACAGTTCTTTGTTGGCAACACTGTCACATATTAAAACTTACCGTTATCACTTATCACTTGGTCCCAATTATTGGCTTAATATAAAAAATACATTAATTAATTAATATTTTGTTTGTTATACTATCAGGTGAGGTTAGCGCGCCCCATGAGGAGAGCGTCGAGATTGCGGTGCGCCGGGCGTGGGAGCAAAACGTCGCTGTCTTTTATAAGCTCCGTGCCGAGCCGCGGGCGCTCTGCCAGCGATAGCGTCTCCTCAAACACACAACATCTCTCTCTGTCTATGCATATGTGCACATGCAATTAGTAATCTAAAACGTCGTAATAAAGCTCAAATTCCTGAGTTAGTTGTTGCGTCGACCGCAAATAACATGTGCAATATCAACGTCACTGACAACTTTTGACGTTTTATTTTACATTTATTAAAAACAAAATCGTAATAATTAATAAAGTATCTCAACATAGTCCTTTAGTAATTATGGTTTACCCTAAATACCACTAACTCTGTAATACATAGTAAGCTTTTATTTTGTTGGTTAATATTTGTAATTTAATACAACAGTCATTTACTTTGCAAAAATAATGATCACTGCATAGTATGTATTATTTAATAGAAAGTATTATTATTTTTTATAGAAAGTAAGCTTTGATTTATTTTGTTGCTGCCTATATATTTTTTGTACGATAATTTTGTCATGATTGTTACATAATAATTTACTTAATCTGCAGTTGCTACAAATTGCTACGACGTAGCAGGAATCAGGTTTAGTTTTACTTTGTCGGTAAAGTGTTATATGATTTTTGACCTTTAAGACTACTATGATTAGGATCAATCGATGATACATAATATAATAATAATGTCCGATTTCAGCCACGGTGGCCAATCTCAAAAGAGATTAGCCAACTGTGCAGGACATATTATAGTGTACAGGTGTACTCTATTTTCCCTAAATCTCATAATCTGATGAGACGGCAATCCGACACGACCAGAAAGAGTTCAGGCGCAGGACCAACGGCTTTACATGTTTACGGGAGTTACTATACTTACAATAACCATACTATAATTACATTTCCAACTTCCAGCTGCTTTTTTGCTGCTGCAGACCCCGAGGCCCTACCTGGGATAGGGCCTCGGGGTCTGCGGCCTTATATATAGCCACTAGACCAAGAAGGTAGTCATATAAAAAATATAAGCAATTAAATAAATAAATTATATTATAACGCTTATGACAAATACAATTCAAGTAATACAAAATATTTCTAATAAATAACCTTCAATAATATTTACTATTAGTGTTTCTTGATTGAATTGATACATGTTAAATACATGTTATTTCAAAGTTTTTAGTTTTTATATCGCCCAAACGGGCGGCTTTATTTGTTTTAAAGAGCCAGAACGTATGTACATATTTGGGTGCAAATAACGAAATGCAAAATACAGAATGTCCTAATATCAATATCTCTGTTACAGGTGGTCCATTGGCCACCACCTAATGTTAAGTGATAAAAACCGCCCATAGACATAAGCAGTGTGAGAAATATTAACCATTCCTTACAACGCTAATGCGCTACCAACCAGGGTTCATAACCGTACGATAATTTCATAACTACGTACGGTGTACGATGGTATACTACTATCGTACGATAATTTCCATTATGATGCAAATTTTGATAATAAAATATAATCAATAACAATTTCAATTGTTTTTACTGTCATATCAGCCGTTCATATCCTTTTATTGGTTGGTACTGTTTGTCAATCACCGATTGAATTTGATGTGGGGTGTTGGCAGTTACTGTCTTATTTGAACATGTTTGCCGTATATATTGCTTATTTTTGGGTTCTTGTTTTTCTTTTTAAGTTTACTGCTGGTTTCAACTATAATTACAAGTTATTTAAAATATATTGTTGTGATTTTGTATAATATTATTGTATTTTATAATCATTATCTGATTTACGATAATTTTGCTCCATGTACGATAATTTTACGGTCCGTGTTACGATAACTGCCTGGCTTTAGGTTGTGAACCCTGCTACCAACTGTGGGAACGAAGATGTTATGTCCCTTGTGCCTGTACTTACACTTAAGCCGCGGGCAACAGCTAGTTTATTAATAATTATGGAATATAATTTTATAATATTTTAACTTATATTTATTTACAGTTCATTTTACCATATACTTATTTATTCATTTAGAAGGTAGATATTTAATATTTAATAAATAAATTAATATTTTATTGTAAGTAAATTAATCATTTGATTTCAATGAGAAATTATCGCTTTCCTTGTATGTCATAACAAATTTTCAATTGTATTCTGGTGTTATCCGTTCTTTAAATTATGTATAAATAAAATTTAAGCATACCAAATAAAAAAAATGGTTTAAATAAGACTTCATCATGCACAAACTTAATTGACATTTATTAAAAAAGACATTTTTTTTATTAAAAATACAATGAAATTGGTATGTTTATCGCAGATTCGTAAAAATGATATCTACGTAACCAGGTTGTAATTTTTACGTACAACTCTGTGCATCGTTGGCGTTCATACGTGTACATACTTTCTATGACGTTTGATTGCGTGGTTTGAACGTACATAACGTTATAGCCTAACGTATTTAATTAAAGCTTTAATGGCCTTATTTATTAACGTTGCTTAGCGGCTGTTTAGTTGATCACTGATCTCTCTCTTTCTTTTCTTTGTCATTATTGGTTTGACATTCGAAAGAAGAAGACAGCATTGTTTAACGAATCACCCCTATATTTTTTTATAGTATAGTAGAGTCCATATGCTCTTCCGCCTACCTATCTTATAAACCTGAGCCACCTGAACCACCTGATGGTAGGTGGTCACCAACGCCCATAGACATTGCCATTGTAAGAAATGTTAACCATCGCTTACATCGCCAATGAGCATCCAACCTTGGGAACTAAGATGATATGTCCCTTGTCACTCACCCTTCAAACCGGAACACAACAATACCAAGTACTGCTGTTTTGCGGTAGAATATCTGATGAGTGAAGGACCTAACTAGACGAGCCTGCTCAAAGCCTTCCCACCAGTAATAAATATACCTAACATTAACAAGTAAACAGCAAATATTTAAAATATCCATAAAACGTCTTGCTACTATTAAAACTTACGAAGTCTACGTTTTTGATTGACGACATAAACGTAGACTTCGTACAGTAGGTATTAAAATTTATTAAAAACTGACGATGAGCGAGTGATAATAGATAGTATAAAATAAACCTTATAATATCTTTTAGGTAACTAGTACTTGATTATTCAAAAGTATGGGAGTGACTTGCGGATGTGTTAGCGTAGAAGGAACTTGACGTAACCACAAGACTTTTGATTTAAATCGCTTTGTGTTTCGATGTTAACGTAACACACTAATACAGGCAAGGAAACCGCATTGTTTTAAAATTAATTTTAATTTAATTTTAATTGGAAACGAAAATTATCTAATACAAAACGTAAAAAATATTTACAAAATATAAATTAAGTCTTAAGCCGGCGGTTCTTTTTTATTTGAAGTCGTTTAAAAATAAAACACTAATAAATAATACTGTCTTCACTTTCTGTTATTGAAGTAGGCGTAGTGTATTTATAAAACATAGTATAAAAAATATTGCATGTTTTCAGGCCTGGTCGCTTACCTGATTAGACCCATATTAAGGACGGAGTGAATGCGTCTTAATAACATTTCATAATGTTATTGTGAGATGTAACGGTGAGATACTTATAGGAGAGGAAATGAATCCAGACTGAAACTGTGCAATAGCACAGTTAGAGGAAGATGGTTCTATAGTTTGTAGGTAAGTGGCACAAAATACCTGGGTAAACGATAGGAGGAAGACTATTTGGCTTAAGCCATCCAAGTTTTGAAAAGGAAATATGACGTCACACACTTTATGATTTTACCAAATTTAATTATTTTTTGTAAATATGTATAAAATTGCATTGATTTATCTGTAGGTTATGGAACTTTTATGGCGATATTATTGTTGTTTGTTGGTTATTGGAGGGCCGTATCCTCCTTCTGTGAGACAGTCATGGTCTAGAAGGAGACGGCGGAGCGGGAACGGGCATGGGCCGATCCTACTCGGCGGAGTGTCCCATTTCAGACGGCCCTGAAGAGGACGGCAGCCGGAATGACCTCACGTTGTTGTAGTCGCTAGCGAGGAGGGGGGGGGGGGGGGGGGAGAGAGATTACCTTCGCAACATCAGGAGAGCTCTGCCAGGAGCGGAGCACAGCACGAGAGGGGCCGTGGATGCGTTATATCAATACGATCCCGCAGCCACTTCAATCCGTGCCGAGGACGGTAGCCATCGCAGTGGTTTTAGTGGGTAGGAATCCGCATAACCCGGCCCCAAGGGAGTCGGGTACATTTCTGAAGGTTTCCACTGCGTGAAAACTGAACTGAACTCAACAACTTCTTATAATTTTATGACACACAATATACAATATATAGAAAAGAGGTTTAGTCAATCCAGATTAAATAAGCATGGTTGTCATTATAAATGCCGCAAATATAGTTTTTTGATTTTTTTTCTGTTTTAACCACGTTTTTAGAGATGAAAGGGAATCGTGATGCTTTGTGCGGTCCAATGTTTTAATTTAGCTGGGTGGTATTAATAAAGTCTACGATTCGTAATCACGAGTCGTTGTTTTAAGAAATACAACTAGGATGTTTAAAACTGTAAATAGACCACCCGTACTCGTAAATTATAAAGTAACAAAAAAAGATTCCTTCGAAATCTTGTTCTGATTTCTTGTATCTTTTAATTAAATGGACGATAGGTTGCAAAATATTCAGCAAATTTTAAATAAAACGAAATTTATTATACCTATTGCTAATACTTTATATGGAATTAAAAACATTAATTATACCACACTTTATGTAAGAAAAGTACGTACAGTACTAAAAAAAAAAGAAGCATTGCCTTTTTAAAAGTTTAATAGCAGTGAATATTTATATCATACATTTGTTTTTTATGTAATGATGTAAAGTATGTACTCGAAAAAAAATTGTAACTGATAAAAATAATTATTTTAAGAGCTAACTAGTAGGTATTTTTAATAAATAACGTAATTTGGCATCAGATTTTAGCAGGTGACGTACTTTCAGAAAGTGCATCGACTCGTTCGGCCTTGGTTTCACGAATAGATATAAAATATTTTTCTTCTTGATGATGAATGGATATAACATATTTTGAATTAATTTTGTTCAACTTATTATATTAAGCTTCTCAGGATTTTTGATGTTATAAAAACGAACTCAAAAAAGAAAAAAACAGCTTCATGGAAACCCAATTATTTGTAAAAAATTCAAAATCTTATTTTTCTTCTGAAGCGGAAGATAGTACCAACTAGTGCGTTATTCCAAATCTATTATTTATTCATAATTATTCACTATCCCTTCTCTTATTTTCGTTGCTAGGAACGACACTCGTTATTCGGGTTGCCATGGGCAACAGTCTCTTCTGAATAACTAGCGAATGACGTTTTGAAATTAGCGGACCAGGTATTAATTCTTCCCACTTGGCAGTCGCATGTGACGTTACTAATGGTCACAGGCGTGTCAACTGTCGTGGCATCGCTTTGGCTTGGCTTGGCTTAGGCTTTGGCTTTGGCCTTGGCTTGGTTTAAAGTAACATAGCTTAACATGTGGCTTGGCGTTACACTTTGCAAAAAATATAATACATTTTGTTTAGGGAGTTATTAGTTAAACATTGCTGCGTATCTTACTTTCAAATGTCAAATTAGTGACAGAAAAAGAGAAATATCTAACCCACTTAACAGTAGGAGAAAGTGTTTCAGATTTTGGATATAAATGAACATTGTGTGAGAATCAATGTCAATGAAGTCACCGTGTCATTAGCCATTTCATGAGAAAAAAATGTAGTTATTATGAATACGATGATTTAAAATAAAAGATTTCAAGTGCATCGTTCGAGCTATAATCGTTTATACGAGAACGAGTACATTACGCAGTATATATTACCTAAGTGTTTGTAAAGTGTTTTTAACGAAGTTAATATGATGGAAGTATTTTTGGCTTTACAAGTTTTCATAAAATAGCTTCAAAGTTAGCAAGTCATATTTTATTCGTGACTAGCTGTTTGCTACGACTCCATCTGCTTCAAATTTGTTAAATATTCTGTAGTTGTGTGACGATCCTATCGTTACTTTAGCAATTATAAAAACTAGTCTGATAACAATTTAAAGTTTATTTTCTAGTAATAATTTGAATCGAAGAGTAGTTAAATATTATATATATTATCTAATTATTAAATTAATAATTTACTCTCTTATTGAATTTAATACATATATATTAAATTTAACAATCACTTTATACTAACCTAGGAAACAAATGCATGTGCAATTTAAATGAGTATGTTTATAATATTAATGATAGCAAGCAGGTTGGAAGTAACTATTTTTGAATATAAGTAACACGAACATATCTAGTTCAAGATTAATGAGAGCGTTTAATAATAATTTGAAGACTACCAAACAATTGATAGGCGCGTATGTAAGCTTGGCACGGAGTGATTGGTCTAAAGCTTGGCACGGCTATTGTCTGCGAGCTACGCGATCCTCCATTGCACACGACATGTCTGTCACGATAACTATTAATCTTCACTATAGAAAAAAAAATCTAGAAAGTCTTAAATATTCGCCAAGTGACGAAAGACGTCTTGCCTACGTTGATTAATTTTAACTGGTGGAAAAATTGTATTGAGGCGCATGTAGAATTATCCTGTTCGGATATCAATCCGTATTTCACTTCTCAATCAAACGTTTTCGTAGGCAGAAAATTGGAATTTAATTGTATTCAGCACATGTCTTTTGTTTAATATTTCTGAACATAAAACAAATAATGAAACAATTTCAATTTGGAAGTCTGTAATTCAAGTTTAATATAATTTAACAGCAAATATCAGAACGATTCTCATGTAGTAGGTACATTGTATTTGTTTAGCCACTCTATAGTGAAATGGCGTAGGCGTTTCAAGTCATATACATTCAGGACATTTTTTATTTAGTCTCGTATATTTAGATCTGTTGAGACGTTTAAGCTTTATGTAGTGGAATGCACTTACTGTATCATTAAATTTCTCTCCTTGGCTACGTTACAGATAAAAAAATCGATCGTTGACGATAATAGAATCTATATAATTTTTTTAATGTTATACTTTATTAATTCCTATATAAATATGTGAGCAGTTCTGGCTTTGAGCCAATCTTCCTTTTATTGAATTGCGAAATAAAAAGAGCGATTTTTTACTAACAAAATTGAAAAATTATAATAAATGTGAAATAACCGCGGAACTATCTATAAATTTATTAAATTTTACTTCTTTTGTATTAAGGTTGATACATATTATGTAACAAGACTTATGCGAAGAGACATTTTGTTGTTATTTTCAATGTCGAAATCTGTAGATTGTGTTTGTGGTTTCGTTTGTTTTCCAATTATCTACTTAACTGAAGCGTGTGACAAGGTGTCAATTTGAAACTTTTGTTTATGTACCAGTAGAATAGATTACTAATATCATATCAGTTATTTCGAATAGCATTTGCAAAGGATGTCTCTTATGAATGATATAGTATTTATTGGTACAGGTAGGCAGAGTAAAGAAAGAACATGACAAATGGAGTTTGACTGAATATTTCGGCTTGTTTTGGCTCAAAAAGCAAAAACTCGTCTGCACGATCGTAGATGTGCACTACTTCTCACGATTTAATGAATTATTGTAATAGCAATTTGTCATGTTTCTTTGAGTGTGCATGCTATAAAATCAATGAATATTCATCGCAAACCCCAAATTTGTTGTCTTTAAAATCAGCCGTCATCAATTCAGTACATTAGGCCTACTCATTGATGATATATCCAACGGTTACTAGCAAGCTTATTGAATTAATACTAAGCACTATTTGTAAAATTGTTATAGCTAGCCATTTACTTAAAGTAGCTTTTTGACAAGAGAAGACTATTCAAGGTGGTTAAAAATACAATATATATATATATATATATATATATATATATATATATATATATATATATATATATATATATATATATCAATATAGATAATTTATATTTTTTTTAAACCAAGCTTATACTATTTTTTTTCTTATTTATATATGTGTTGAGTCAGCGCCAATGCATTTTTATGGTAAGCATGAAGTGACTACAGAGTATTATCTGGCTAGAGTACCCAGGATTGGCGTCAAACGAAGAAACTCCTAAACGGTAATAAACATAGACAAGATATTTTGTACATAAAAGCTTATTTTTAAAAATGTGTTTTTTTTACTAACATTCTATTTTTAGAACATCTTTAGAATTCTATTATAAAATATACGAGTTGAAAATTGAAGTTCGAAATATCGTATTTCCTGTGTTTATCGATTTGTTATAATGTTTGTTAAATTACTAGCTTACGCAGCAAACTACTCATTAGCATTCTTTGAACACGTGAAGTCGAAAAATTTATGCGATGAGAGGTAAAAAGAGTTCTTCGGTGTTTAAAATCTATTATCAGTGCTATGGCTCATCTGCCGCCTACCTGTACGAAGTCACATTAAACTCCTTAAGTAAGATTTCATATTCATTTGATTGTTTTTTAAATTTATTTTTAAACAACACTGAAATTTACTTTAGTCAGGAGCAATAAAGATTTATTTGTTTATTAATATTAATGAAAATCCATTTAAGGAATAGTTGGAGCTAGTATTCAATATTGTGCATGAAAAATTAATGCTTTCGTAAATCAACAAAGTTGTTCTTTGAAGTTGATCGATTCCACTGTTCCTAAAGTAATAGCAGTTTACATTTTCCTATGTTTTCAATTCTACTGCGGAGTTTATTATTTATAAACAAACCTACTTGTCTAACGATGGCTGTTTTTTTAAATTTATTTAGTAAGTGACAAGTAAATGAAAAGATAATTTCTAGTAAGTAGTAATAATTGTAAATCAAAAAAAGAACATTATTCAATTATGATCTATGTATTTCTAAATTATTTTTATGAATTTCATATTTATTTTTCTATTGTGTATAAATAAATTGATGTATTAATTACATTAATGATCAATTAAATAAATTTATTTTGAAAATGTAACATTATATACATTTTAATTTAGCTGAAGAAACCAGGAAAAATTCAACGCGGAACTCATATTTTACATTCTATCAGCGCTCACGGCCACCGCTGTGGAGAAAAATCATGATTTCACCGCGGAAAGTAAATCATCGTTTATATCATAAACATAGGGTTAATATATCCTCTGTCTCCGACTCAATAATTTTAAATAATATTCGAGTCTGTTTGACATTAATATTAAAGAATTGATTTAAGTGTTTGATAAACCTGTCTATTTTAAAACCAGTTTAGAACCGTAAAAATATTAGTATTATGTTTTTGTTATCCATTGATTTATTACTTATTTATTTTGTTTTCTGCTAAAATATCAATTTACTCACACAAAAATTGGGCTGAATATACTAGAGCGATCGTCTATAAAAACGTCAGCAAAGAAATAACGAAAAAATCAATTCTCATTGGGAAGGGCCAGCGTTTCTGTTTCAATGTAGTTTATGATTCCCGAAAATAAATTTAATACTCGAATGTGGTCGAATTGTGATCTCACATTGTTTCAATGTGTAAATCTGTTGACCTTGAGTGATGGCAACCTGATTAAATATTACGATTTCTGATTTCAGTTAGAATAACACATTCAATCATTCGACGTTACGTCAAACAATATAAACTTTAATTCAGTGAACAGTTTCTAGTATTTTTTTAAACTTTTATATCCCTTGCCTAGATGTAAACACTTCTGTGTAGGTGTAATCTTCTATCGTTAAAATTGAATAATATTTAATGCTGTGTTTCTGTTAAAATGGTAAGTTATTAAGCACAAGGGACAAAACAAAATCTAGACGAAAACATAACGGAATTAACGCTAAATGGTGCTTAAAAAACAAACTTACAGTGCCATTGTCTATGGGCGAAGTTGACAACTCGTTACTTCAAGTGGTCGTTTCCTGATATAAAATAGGTGCAAATACAATATTTTGATGGATTATATTGATTTTAATAAATGCCGTGTATATTGGACAGTGCGATAACAGTATCTCATGTTACAAATGGCTATAATATAATAATTATAAACTATTCTACGATTAACGGAAGTAGCTTTGGTTTGAAAAAAACATCTCTCTTCTTTAATTCAATACCAATATTTAAAACAGTTTAGTTTTCTCCAAAGGTAAACGTGCTTATAAAAGATATATTGCATATGTGTGTATGCCTAATTTGTATACATCTCTGCTTTGATTGATTGTGTAGATTTTTATATAGGAATCGACATGTGTGCGTGTGTTGGGCGTGCGTTATATATCTTATTAATGAAGGTTATTATTGATGTTTAATTATATATTATATTGATGTTTATTTATATTAGTAAATTTTAATTTTAAGGTGTAGTGAGTATGGTTTCTATGTGGTTTCTGTAGGATGCGATTAAGCTGGTTTTGTAAAAAAATAAATAAATCTGGCCTTACGTTTTTATTTGCATTTAACTGGCCTTACAATATTTTTATTCTGTAAAATGGTGCATTGATGTTGTAGAATAAATAATTAAATTAAATTAAGATAATAAAATCAAGCAAAAATCTGCTTAGAAAATCAGCCGAATTGTATTGGTGTGTTATAGCTTATTTATCTGAAGCATTCGAATGTGTGACATACGAAAGACTTTTATAAAAGCTTAAATATGATGGTGTTTAAGGAATATCCTCAATAAAGAATTGATGATCTATTCATCTTTTTGCTTGCTTACGAAAGTTAAAAAACGCATTTCCATTAAAGGAATTTATCAATATAAACAATTTACGTCTCTGCGGCTATAGATACAACAAAAAGGTACTAAAATATTTATTAGTATAATAGATAAGCCAAGATTTTAACAAAAGTAACCACAGTAGAGCTATAATCGATCCTTGTTTGGAATGCAATTTACCTAGACAAGCTGGCTACTTGACTATAGTAGACTTTTATTTTTAATTTTAAATCTGTAACTATTCTGTTAAAATTATAAACTTAGTGTCTATATTTAATTACATTAGAACTGTTTTAATGTATTTAATGTTGGGTATTAATAATAACGCTTTAGAAACAATAAAGACGATTGACATAATATTTCGTTTCGTCTTGTCTCACATTAAGAGGGCAAATCAAACGATCGTAAATTTTCTAACAACCGAGAATAGCTACTCGCGGCTGAGTGTGAGTGCTGTTATAATAGAATGCTTTAGAGACGCGTAAAACAATAATTAATTTGAAAAGAAGACCTGGCACGTGGCCATAAAAAAATTCCAAGTAGCTGACGAAGGTGATACGGTCACTATAGTGATTGTTATAGATTTCCTGGTTGTCACAACAATGTTTTTATTATAAAAGAAAAAAAAATTGTAATCATAATTTAATATTTAAAAAAAAATGATTTTAATATTTTTTGGGACGTTTTCATTCAATACTATGAAGTATGTACGTGCTGAAAATAACACTAAGTTTCTTCCGCCGTTTCTTCTCGGGTCTGAGTTGTTTCTTTCCGAACCGGTGGAAGATTTTGGACGATCAATAAGTAAGTGTAATGCTTCTATATTGAATAAAGATTTTCACTTTGTCTATTGATTTCCTTTGGAAGTTCTTATGAGTACCTACCTATGAGTACCTTCGAGTAAGTAACCTACTTGTAATCTTAAAAAAACTTTATCATTGATATCATCATTATCATCATAATATTTTATTTGTTCATTCAATGTCGGGTGTTTTTTATGCACTATTTATACTTTAAATATTCTGCCAGTGAAAGAAAGAAACTTAAAGGAGAATAAGTGAATGATAGGTGAATTATTCTGTAACATCGACTGGATTATTAAGTTAACATTATTGTAAATATTATTTATTTTAGTGTCATAACATTTGAAACGAATAGATTTAAAATTCAAAAGTAAGGTTAATGAATAAGAAATGATAATTCGTTTTATTTCAAATGACATCGTACACATTCGTCTTGTCATGTCATATGCATGTTACAATTTATTTATAGGCTAGTCAACACGGTAATGCATGACAGCCCGTTATTTAGAGTTTCTCTATCCAGAAATACTACGAGCCCGGAACTTTGGGAAATCTCCTAATAAAATCATAGACTGTAATAGATTTTGGCAAACGAATCGTAAAGGAGATACACAATTTATAATACCAAGACATCATAATGATAACTTGTAAAAATTGCTTTATATAATATTGTTTAATAAATTTTAAATAAATGGATATTTAATGGTAATTTTTGTTAAATTCTTCTTATGAACGTTGACAAAAACAGTCAATTTCAGCTAGTTGTATGGCTACTATATTGTCAACCGTAGAACCTTAGTTGTAACCCTTGTGTCTGTAATTATATTACGTTATTCACTCGTGGTAACGCATAAAATATTTTCTTTGACGGTTCGGAATATCTTATTATTCTCATCTATTTCGTAGGACATAGTAAAGACAGACTCGCCTAGGTTCTCATGAGCAGTGATCAGATAAATAACTATTTTAAAATATCACAACAACTTTTAGGCAACATTAAGCCGAGTCCCCAAAAATAGAAATAGATACATAATTTTTGGTTATCAATTAGCGTTAACCTTAAACTGACGTAATAATTTTACATTGTGATGGGGTCGGTTAATAGTCTGCTTAACTTTTATAAATAAAAGAGAAAAATAATATTTTGAAAAAATTTAAATCGAAAATAGTGTTTTTTGTTTTGTTTAATATATTAAAGAAACACACAGCTATAAGCGTATTGTTCTGTATGAATGCTTGCTTAGTTATTTAATTTTCATGAGTATTATTCATATTGAGGCCTTAAATATATAGAAATAAAAATAACTATTGTACTGCGTGGAATGGTGGCTAACAGCTTGTGAATAAGATGATGATACCAGCTCCTGTGAATAAGATGATGGGTTTTTATATTTGTATGTATTTTTGTAAATATTGTAGTGGAAACCTTACATTACAATGACAATTGTAACGGAACAAAAACATCATTTGGAATTAGTGACGAATATTTACGCTATAAGTCGACAAAATGAAAACAACTTTCTAAAGAACTGCAAACAGAAATTGCTAACTATTTCACAACAAAAAAGGGTCAATTTTATTATTCTAAATACATACTAAGTTAATCAATTATTGTACCACTTGCTTTATTTTGCTCTACTTTTATTACAAAAATACTGACACCAAAGAAATATTTTTTGTCTTAATTTTGAAAATCATAGTATTATCATACATATTTATATTTATAATTAAATACGTTTAAAAAATATTTAAATCGCCATTTATTGTTATAAGGTAAACTAATCTGACAGAATTGCGTCGGTTTTTATATCATAAATAAACATTTTATTTATAATTCACGTTTGATATTTTAATATACTAATAAACAAGTCGCAGCGTAAACTTCTGGAATTCTTTATTATAAATTCAAAGGTAGACTATTATATTTTTACGCAAACGTTTAAAACACCAAGAAAAACCATTATTTTTTATAGCTTATGTATTGTGTATGTATTCCATAATAAAAATATTGAAATAAACGAAAATATGTATGCTAAAGATGTTATTATAAATAGAATTATTTAAATATATATTACAATAATTAACTCATAAATAAGAAATAATTTTAATTATTAAATGTAAGGTAAACGAATTAATAAATGAATACGGTAACATTTCAAAATTATCTAAGAGTTGAATAAGTGTTTAAAAATAATTTACGAGGATCAATGGACTAATAAATCAAAATTATAACTCATTTGATTGCGCGAAAAGTTTACAGCTTTGAAACATTCATTTAAACAAACTTAATAATTTATTGATGTTTGATGCAAATTATTTTACTATCGTCGTATATTTGTTGTAATGACGTAAACCTGACAAATATGATGTAATGAAATAAAATAAAGAGAACAGTAAACAACTATGGGTCGGAGTTTTGCATAATTTTGTCGAGAGAATTCATTTTGTCGAGATGAGAATGGAGGGATGAATATATGAGTGACGAGCCTGAATAGAATACGAAATGATTGTACGAGGAAGTTTTAAAGTAGCGCTTATGAAAGAAAATGTGAAAGAATACAGATAATGATAGTATACTTCGTTGGGCGATAAACATTTTTACTTGTGATGAAATGAGTGTGGTTCGGTTAGTACTGAGTGCTAGGATTTATTTCCTGAATGCCAAAAGTCGCGATGGCCAAATATAATAAAATTGTCGTTGATTTTATCTCTTAAACTATGCAACTTCTTCGACTTATTTTGCAAATCCAACTACCACGAAAAAGTCTTTTCATTTTTCGGGTGAATTTATAGCCTATGACACTGACAAATAATGTGGCTTTCTATTGGTAAAAGAATTTTCAAAATCGGTTGAGTAGATCCTATGCTTACCCCCTATAACCTCACAAACTTTACCTCTTTATAATATTGGTATGGATATGCAATGCGGATAGATGAATATATTTTCCAAGATTCCTATTTTGTTCTATATGACATGAGGAAGAGCGAAAAAAAGTTTGACTGGTTGGACTGCATGAGGTAAGACGTTTAAGAAGATCTGAGCTGAGCTGACCTAAGTGAATATATTATGATTAGACATAGAGGTTAATGGAACAACGGAACGCTAACCTCAAATAAATGATAGAAGGGCAAACGAATGATGATATATACCTACAAATATGAATATGTATAAGATATTAAAAATAACTATGATACTGATGTTTGTTAATTTTCTATGAAAAAGGGCCGCGGTAATTGGTAGAAGATTTGCATTTAAAATGCAGCTTAAGTATACATAAAATGATTTGTTAAATAGTTTCAAAAGTACAATCTAATCTAGAGCACATAAAATATTATCCGCTGAACATGATAAAAGTACACTAAGGCACTATAGCTCTCAAGTCACGTTTGCTGTTCGTAGAGCGTCCTATGTACCTAAAGAGTTCTCCTATATTTACGACTTTGATATACGATTTTGATATATTGGTTCTACTTCGTACAGTTGGCGCACCTCAGCGGACATAACATTATTGAATTATACCAAGTCACTGATCTCCTTTTTATGACCGGCTATTAGTAGAGGATAAGCTCGGTACCAAAAACCCTAATGCGACCGTCTACTTTGTAAAACTTTGTATACGATACTGCCTATAAATCTACGCTAAAAATAAATTCAAATAAGATACAGACCGACTATTTTTACATATATAAAGTAGTAACTGTAGTCAAGTTCTTAGGAATCCTGACCCCAATTCTGCTGTAAATTGTCATACTGGTACAGTATTTACAAAATAATAATATTTTAGCTCCTTATCAATTTGGGTTTAGATGTAGTAAATCCACAAACGATGCAGTGCAGCCCTCAATAAATTATACGCACATTATATATCTTACGGGACTTATATAAAGTCATTGATATAAGTAGCCCTCTTTATGTATAAGTTAAAAAGCATCGATGTGGTTATAGGATCATATGTGTTCGAGTAGTATATTATACTTATGGTTATCTTCATGGTGCACCGCAAGGTAGTATTTTCAGACCTACATAGTTTTTGTTGTATATTGATTTTGTTAATCGTCTTCAAATCAGTAAAAAGAAGTAAATATTATTATTGGTAGCGAAAACCCACAATTGTAATTACACGTTTTAGTATCGCATTTAGGCTGCCATGACAATTATTATGCTCAAAAATATTTAAATCTCTTAAAAATAAAGTAGCAATTTCAATGTTAGGTACATTCAAAGATAAGTAGTAATTTTATAAATTGTATTCATTTTATAAACTTGTGTTGCATATCTTTTTAATTTATATTGCCCGATTCGTGACGTTATTAAATAGAAATATTCAAACACACGCAAAGATAAATATTTAGTTCAGTTTTATTTATAAACACATATTCAGTGGAATCATTTCCTAGTCGTTGTTATTGACTATTTAGTAAAGTATCGGATGCAGTAAATCCAGGGATGTGCAGCCCGAGTCTGACCAAAATATCTTTAAATTGCATAGACATTACAATATATTCACCTTGGATTTAAAATTAGACACAAGTATGAATATATAATAAGTATATATGATAGAGTAGACGCGTGTAAAACATTTTACCGTATGTAATGTAAAAATCAAGATACGTTTTAAACGTAAACAAGTTATTTTTCTTACTTTAACACCTTTTTTGTTTGTTATTTTTTTTTTCAATTTATATATAAATATCTAATTCTAAATATTTCTGCGAATACAGATGTTTTTAATTTTTATTTTTACAAACACGCGTATACTGTTTTTTACTGTTGTCAAATCTAACAAGGCATGTCAAACAGACTTGATATGGCTCTTTGATAAATCAAATAAATGTTAGTGACAATTTAAAAGATTTATTATGGGACTATTTAATAGCAATAGCGTGGAAATTGATGTTTGTTGTGGGCGAATACAAGCAGCGATGAGAGACACTTTTGTTTACATCATATAAATATATGTATAATTACCTAGATAGCGAATTTTCTTCGTTAAGGGGAACAATTATATCTATAATTTTTTTCTGTTACATTAATCTTCATTTAATATAAAACGATGAAGCTGTCCTTTACAATTCAAGTACCAAAATATGACGTACAATTAAAAATTAAACATTTCTTAGCAACAGTTGTTGTAACGATCATTGAAAATGTTTATAAAATTGATAGTTAAATTATTATTAGTAGTTAAATAGATTATTTAAGCTTTAATTTTTAATATAACAATAAACATTTTATTGAAGCGCCGTTATGCATATAACTAGAGGGTTCTGGGTTCAATCATAAACTGCGAGCGGACGTTAGTCGTAAAATTTAGCGTCCATCGATATTATTGTATTTTACTCTAGCCGATACAACGTGATGTAATTATAATTGTTAATTTATGACCTCTTTACATCATAAAATTTCCTTTTTGTAATATATGCTTTTTTTATATTCTGAGCTCTGATTAATACGAATTTTTTAGTTTCGTCGTTGTGATTGTCATGTGCTTGTGAACGTTACCCTGTTGGGCTAGTCTCTTTTCTTACTTAAAAAGGGTTTTAGATCCACTCTACTGTGGGAACTAAGAGGTTAAGTTCTGTGCCTGTAATTACACTAGCTTACTTACCCTTCAAACCGGAAAACAACAATACAAAGTACTGCTGCTTACGGCAGAATATCTGATGATTGGGTGTTAGCTACCCAGACGAGCTTGCTCAAAGCCCTCCCAGTAAAATCCTCAATCTTTAATAAAGTTCTACGTCCAATCGCCAGTCTCTGAGGCTTTGGCTCTTCCTTGCCTCTAATCTAATCTGTGATCGGTTAAAACGGTGAAAAGCATTTCAGATCAGTGATTTTAAGTGAACGAAATACGTTGCGGATTTTTATTTTTTGCTCTTACCCTTCTTGCCATTGTAATTCAATATAGGCACGCATTTATTCCAACACAAATATAGAATGCAAAAAAACGTGTTTAAGGTTACTTAAAAATATATTTTAGTCAGTCGGCCTTAAATAAAAATTTATAAATATTCAAAAGTTTAAATTATTCCTATGTTTTCTCAGCCCACATTACATTATCGACTCAAATTTCATGGACATCTGTATTCTTTCCGTGTAACTGCTATGGGATTAAGATTTCAGAGATTTCAGAGTTACACTAAGAGTCCTATTAGTTTCTTTTAATTATGTAATTTTTATTTAGATATTATAAATGATCTAATAGATTGAAATAAAATGGTGACTAATTCACAAATAGTATCTGTAACTGAGAAACCCACTAAGATTACGTTGCCAGTATTGTATGAATGTACACTTGGCATTTTAAAAACCCGTCCCTTTTATAGCGTGAAAAGAAGTAAACCCTCGGAAGGAACACAATTCTACAAATCGCACGTACGTGCGCGGTGTCGTGATGTTACGTGCATTCGACGGATGTCAAGCATCCAGGTGCGGTAGATTTTGTAGTTTGACCTTATAGACAGACGATCGTCACATTGACTTTAGTTGGCAATGAATTCAAAGGAAATTGCAATATTAAATGGCAAATAAAATGTATAGAATAAGGATGATAGAAGACCGTCTTCAACCCTTATTGATTTATATGTTTATATCATAATTATGAACAAATGAAGAATATGAACGAGTGGTTATATTTATTTATCGTGGAACAGAAGGCTCTACGATATAATATAATAAATCCTGACGCAAACTGTAAAGCATAAATCCGCTATTGAAATGTATGGCAAATGTTGTGTTACATTTTAATGACCAACATAAAATAATGTCTATGTTACGCAGATATTAATGAGATAATAAGATCGTAAATCGTCTGTTGAGTCGAAATTGTTATGGTTTAACAACTATGGTTAGATTTTCTTGAGACCTTATAATTTTTATCGTTGTAAAACAGTTGAATATATAAGTAATTCTCGTATATAGAATCATAAACTCGTTATAATACGTGTCTGCAATTCACTAAAATTACTGTACAGCATCTTAATTCAGGGATTGTTTTAATGTGATGATTATAGACTACAACTTAGTATACGCCATTATCGTAACACTTTAGGTTTAAAGATATTTATTTTATTTTAACGTAACATATTCTCTCTACAAGACTACGATGATGTGAAAAATAAAAAAATAATTTTCAGAAGGGTATAGTGATCACTATACATTATATTACAACGGTACAAATTGTAGATAGTAATCACCGTTTATGTGTTTGTCAATTAGCACACAGCCGTAGAATGTAAAAGTCTCACGAGCTGGCAGTCGCACCCAGCAGAGAGTGGCCAAGGTCCCAGGTGACCGCCACGGCTATTAATACTTCATGCACACTCAATGGAGGATTTATCGCCTTCATTACGTCCGTTAAACGGATTGTGAGCGATTTAGGACGAGCAATCATCTAACCATTGCTCTGAACTACAGCTAGTTACTGTTTAATTTATCACAACATTTAAAATTTCTAGATTAAAAATTAGAACCAAACAAATGTTTTCGAATTAAAATAAAACTACTGATATGCTTAATAAAATAACAAACAGTAAATTACATATTAGATAATTTAAATTATATATTAGATATTTTACATTAAATAAGTAAATCACTTTGAAATGTTTGCATGTCAAAATAAAATTTGTGAAATAAAGCTTAATGCCATAACTGATTTTTAACAAAATTCGTTACTTAATGCGTTCATTACTTTTAATTTGAGCGTGATATTAGAGTATAAGAAATTTATAAATTTCAAGTATAGAATGTTGTCGTGGTAACTACTACCGCGATTAGTCTCTTGCGATAAAGTGTAAATTGCTTCCAACATTGAATGCACAAAGTGTGTCATTACCATATTGCACGTCACAAATGTATAAAAAAAGCCGTTGCAGGGCCTTCCTCTGCGTCGTTGATGATTGATATCGTAGTCGTCTCGTTGCCACGGGCTCCCGATGCATTCCCGAGCATTACTCATTGTCACTTGTTTATATCTGTGCGTGTAACAATACCTTGTCTCGATATATCTTCTTTCACCGATCATTATTATATTGCCAATTTGTTTCAGCCGTATACCGTGAAAGTTGCTATTTCGAGACATCAAATCTTTGACCAATCATATGATCTGTGTAAGTATATCAATATACTACGAATGTATATGTGTATTTTATTATGTAATCATCATGCTTGCGCACATCATATTTATTTATTTTTAATCACCACAACTCATATACATTGGCACTCTAAGAAATATAGCCATCCCTTACATCGCAAATGTGCTACCAAACTTTGAAACTTAGTTTTCCATTGTGCCTGGTGTTACACAGGCTCATTCAACCCTTCAAACAGGGACACAACAATACGAAGTATTGCTCAAAGAGGCTTGCACAAAGGGCTACCACCAAGTATAACCAGCTTTAAAATAAGAAACCGTTTTAAGTGAAACATACCCTATGTTTCATTTTTATCTATTAACGTGGTGGTGATCTATAGATAGAAAGTTTTTTTCCGAAAATCGAATAAAAGAAATATTTTTTGGACTGTGATCAATGTATGCTTTTCATGGATGCTGTTTTTTTTCTCAATAATGTGACATCCGATTAGAATTTTTTAAATTATGTTACATATCGAAAATCTGACTAGTACTAGTCAGATTTAGGATATTTATATTGCACGATATAAAAATGATGGAAATGAAAAATGAAGGAATGAAACATGATGTGAGTCGTATCTACGTCAATAAACGATCGCTTTTTTACCTTAATTCTCTTAAAATATACTAATCTTGTTATCGTTTTCAATTTGATATTACATAGAAGACCTAAAGACGTATATAAAACTCTTAGTACTTAGCATTCTCAAGAAATTTCACTTTTTCTTTAAGAGCTGTGGTATTGATGATTTCGCTTAACACACAATAAACTCTGAGTTGATTTTTGTTACAATTCCCCTGAGATAGCGTGATTCTACTCTCAAACATTCTTATGTTTATAAAAAAAACGCAAACTTGGAAAGCTTTTAAATATTTTTACATTTTTTCTTAGTTACAGCACGTTAAAAGGAGTTTCAATATTGTTAAATCTGTATGTTTATAATCGACCAGTTCGAGTTTGGTGCAGCTGTAAGCGTCTACTATCTACCGTTCGGTGTTCAGATGTTTCATAAAACGCACTCATATTTTATAAATGTACAAAACATGTCGGCCAATGTTTGGTTAATTTGCGGATACAGTTGTTTACTTACACCTGAATATGTTAGCCATATTTTGTTTACGATATTATGTAACTAATTTCATATCTTAATTTTGTATAGGTGCATTAACATTTTGAAATATTCATAAAAACGAAATAGATGTTAATCATATTATATTACAATGCCAGTTATTTATTTATTTATTTATTTTGGGAAACACAGCATAATATAATACATAAACATTTGGTAAAAACTCAAAAAATAAGTATCACATAAGCCAACAAAGTTTCCACTTTTACATTAAAACATGGAGTGAACCTAACAATAACAAGTTATTTAACAATTAATTAAAATATATAAAGTAAAGTATTAAAAAGTCAGTTAAGTCGTTTAAAAAATATTTTGCGATAAAAACTGTACACATGTTGTCCGTTTATATAAATTATTAAATATTTCTGTCAAAAAATTTGAAAACGAGTGCCAGTTTATCAAGATCGTTACAAAGGCCCGATGGTCATTAAGCCACTAATAGTCGCGTACTTGCCAGTGGACAGTATCGCCAGAAATAAAACAATGTAAGCTTTCAGGAATAGCTGGTGCCGAAATAGATTGGGTACGGTGACGCGTCCTTGGTCGCGGCTGCCTGCGGTAGATATGTTTTTCGTGACATTAGAGGTTGTATCGATGAGTTACTTCGATTTATTGAGCGTATCGACTTAAAATCGGATTTAATAAAAGGGCTATGCCATTGCCATATAAATGCCTTTCTTTCTGTACTCTCTTCCGTTAAAATCAATGAATTTAAATAAAAATATTAGGATTAATATATATAATGTTGATGAAATACTTTCTATGTACAAAATTTTAATTAAGATAACGCATGTATAAATATTTAAATATAATATTGTTTGTCGCGTCAAGTCTTATAAATAACGTTTAAAAAATTAGTAATTATTTTAATTTTTTTGTCAATATCGAATCTATAAATTAAAATTAATTGTGTAGGGCTTCGTTATGTTCTTCTTCAAACTGATGTACAAACTGCGTGTACATCGTGACGTGAGTGACCTTGAAACCACGCAGTTTATGGCACCTGTCAACAATTTACTATCCGAGTCGAATTTGTAGCAAGCATCGCTGATATTATGTATAAATATTACCATTATAACCTCGAAACTCAATAGACGGAGATAACCATATAGTACCTAGTTCAACGAATACTCATAATGGATTAAATATATTTCCGTTCAAATATATTATTCAATGTACCGTAAATGTATAGTTCACATCATATCAGCACGGCGCGGCCGGCGGTGGCATGAGCTTTTCTTTGGCTTTCATTGTTTGGCAAGCTACATGCGGAATATCGTCAGATTGCCATTACACGTTAGAATATATGGGATTCATTTTGATAGTTGATTGTTGTAATAAAATGTTGAGAGTCATAGATATAATGCCAGAATTTTATAGAACGTCTATTATTTAAATAGTTTGACTATTAAAGAAAATATCGATCAAGAAATTATCGATTAAGTATTTGCTATAAATATAAAATATATGACGACGTATATATATATATAATTTATTAAATATTATTTAATTAAGCCACCAGTTTCGCACGGGTAGAATAAGGTTCTACATAAAAATTTATATTGACGGTTAAAGATAACAAAAAAATCCTTTTTTCTAGTCTTCACGGGAAACGCAGAACACGTCAATAAAGTTTCCTCTGTTTTTGTACGAACGTACAAAACATAGTCATTTTTATTTATATAGATAATTTGCCCGTTGATTCACAATTTGAATTCTCTGGAAAAAAAAGGGTATTTATTCTACAAGTTTTAGTACTTCGCTATTGCTTCAAGACGCGGGTGAATATAGTGATATATTAATAAATTATGTTATATAAAAAAATCCGACGAAAATCTGCGATTTTAATTCTCAAGGCCTCTAGATCTGAAACTTTTTACGATAGCCCATTGAAAAAAAAAATAAAGCGTACATTCGTCTTAAGGTAGTGTTTTAGCGTGAATGGAATTTAGTAACCTAATATTTATAATTTATTTTCAAAATTATGTAGACAATAAAACATTAATAATGGTGGTAGTTTTAATGACAGGTGAATTATTTCATTTATGTAGCTATTATTATTTGTACGATTATTATTTTAAGACTTCCTTAATTAAGATCAAGACACTGAGTAATTTCAGCAAGTGTAGGCGAGCGATTAACTAAGAATGTGGATGCGTCTAGCACCTTTCATCGGTGGCTTAGGAAGAGAAGCTGTCAGGCCGCCACTGCGTGACCGTCGCAAATATAAACCGTAGCCGTCATGCGCCTGCGCAGTTTGTCAGACCTTTGCAGCTTGGAACATGTAAAATTGAATAGTTTTATTAGACGTACTTTTATAATTTAGACAGTTGAGATATTTATTATGTAAACAAGCATTCTTGAATGTTATTATTGTAAAAAGTTAAAACTATTATTAAACTTTAATATAACATAAATAATTACGATCAGTATTTCTGATAATATACGAGAAAAATGTTTTAAAAAGTGAAATATTAGATTTTGATTCAGTCAATATTCATAATATGTTTATGGATAGAATTATTTAGATGTGTTTCTTCTATGGTATATTAAGTGTGATTTATTGGTAAGAAAGACGTAGGAACGGATTTATTTAAAATTTCAGAAAGTTTAGCTTTTCTGACCACTATAAGAACAGAGAAAATATTTTATTCTAAAAGTTGGCTTTTTTCTTATTAAAAAACATATATTCTCATGTAGTGTTATATATTTATGAAGCTAAGTCATTGAAATTTATTATACATACATGAAAGGTTGACTTTTACAAAATAATAGTAAAAATTCACCATAACGAAATAGGCCTAGGGCGCACTAAAGTTATATTAGTTCCCGGTTAGAACTTCGTAGCTTCAATGTACATATTTTAATCGCACTGTTTTGCCCGTGAACTATTTCGCTTGGATATTGATTATCGAAAAAGATTTTTACAACCTCTTAGAATAGTTTTTTTATAGGCTTAAAAAATCAACATTTTATTTACACAAAGCTATATATATGAACTTTGTAAATTTAAAAAAGTATACATTACATTTGGTTTACATTTGATTTGTTTTAAGAATAACATATAAATTGAGTAAGGTAACGAATACTTATAAAATTTACAATATTTGTCGTAAATATTTCATAGACAACGTCCAATACTACAGCATTTTCTACTCTAGGTATATAGCAGGTAAGATTGTTACAGATTGACAGAAATACGACTATCATCCGCGTAGGCTTGGCCTCCAGCTGTATATCGATTTTAAGTGATACTATATAAATAGATATAAAAATAAATTTAACATCAATATTAAATATACACAACAAGTCAATAAAACAATAGCAAGATATTGAATATAGATTGTAATAAAAATCGACGTCAGTCATCTGGTAGATCAGAGTATAGCAGCCCACGCGCAACAAATAAAAATACATTTGACGATGCCGCTGCCAGAGAAATTGAATACATTACATTTTTCAGCGAGACAGATGTGTGCTGATTTACCGAACAATAGGTCGGTTACAAGGGAAGGCCATCGGTGACAGGTCGCGCGGCTGTACAGTCGCCGTGTGATACCGATCAGTAGTAATTCGAATTGTCTATGTGCCATTTTATTATTGTGATGGCCTGTGTTGCAACATGAGATAAAAAGCTTTATCAATCTCAGTGACAAGTACCTAAGCTCAACTATATTTAAATAACTCTTTTAATTTAAATTTAGTATAAAATATTTACATATATTACGCTCAATGAATAGAAACGCTCATCGTGCGAAAATCACCTCACGTGTTGTGGTCACTGTCAAATGTTCACAAATCCACATTGCGTAATTCGTGTTATGGCTCTTATAAAAATGTCCATGATGCTTTGTGGCAATAAGGAAACCTATGCGTACTGAACCTCAAAATTAGTTTTTTTTTCAAGTTCTGGTTCCTGCGCTGCGGAAAGTTGCACTCACTTCGCACCTTCGGTTTTATGAAAAACACTATGGTTAAGACCGGCAACACAGCGCCTCTGAGGCATTTACTGGTAGTTATAGTCAGTGGAGATCTTTCGCTACCGAGTGATTAATGTTATGTTCAGCAGCGAATGGTGCAGGATAGAGGTCTGTTTCTGCGAGAGTGTCGTGTCGTAGAGGAGGAGGTCGCGAAGCGGGGGCGTATGGATAGTACCTTCGCTGACCCGATCCACTGAAGAACACTGGGAAAGAGGCGTCGCCGCATCGGCATGGAACACGTCGACGAACGAGGCGTCACCATGATAATCATGATGCGAATTTCGCTATGAGGTATTTCTGTGATTACCACAACGCATCATGGTCGTTTTTAAATTAGCCATAACACGAAGTCGCGGTGTGGATATTTTACAGTGACCACAAGGCGTTGTCAGCTGTTTTTTTTCGCTTAACGAGCGTTTTCGCTGTTTGTACGTAACGTATACATAAAATATTCAAAACCACGAAGAAGTCTATAAATTATAAAATGAACTCAATCAGTGTCCGTTGATAGTTACGCTTAAATTACTATTTGTGAGTTTTTATAAAGGAGTACACATGTGCGAGGTGCGAGTAATAAAAAAAGATCTCACTAACTTTCGTTACCGTCTAAACTTTTCCTCCCAAGGCTCGAGCCTACTCGACGCTTAGGGAAAGCCGCCCCTGCTTACATGCTTATTAAACAGCAATACACGATTTAATTTTATATTATATTGTTATATACCTAACCTTTTTGTATATACCTTTTTTTACGCAGTGGAAACCTTTAGAAAGGTATGGGGGGGAACTGGGTTATGTGGGATTCTTACCCACTAAAACCACTGCGATGGCCGTCCTTGGCACGGATCGGAGAGGCTGCGGGATCGTGTTGATATAACGCATCCGTGGCCTCTCCCGTGCTGTGCTCCGCTCGTGGTTTGGTGGAGCTCTCCTCAGGGGGCGAAGATAAGCTCGCCCCCCCGCACTCCTCGCTAGTGCGTACGGCAGCGCGAGGCCATCCCGGCTGCCATCCTCCTCAGGGTTTTGTATATACCTAACCTAACCGTTTTCGTGAATTCTCTAGTAATTAAGAACAAATTAGTATTAGCTTACCACTTTGACCTACTTATCCTGTATGTGGAAGAGCGAGAATTCTTAGCATGAGTTATTTTTATTGCTTAAAAGGGGCTACCCAGTTAAATCGGTTGTTTCTAGGTTTAAGGAAAAACAATTTCTATATTTTTGTATTATCGGACTATGACATTGGAGGAACTAATACACCAGTGCTTGCGCATATATTACTGATAATATTTCCTGCGCAACTGGTGGCTATACCGTTGGATACCGATTATTACGGATGGATGGATGCCGTTTTCACCATAGTGTAAGTAATATTTTTGGATGGTATAGAACAATAAAAAGAAGGTAGCCGTTAAAAATGCTTTCACGGTAAACATGTCTTTCGCTGAAATGTAAGAATATACATTAAGCTAACTACTGAATCGTAGGTCTTTAAAAGTTCTGTAGAAATGACTGTGTAATTTGCACCAATAGTTTAAGAGGTATATGTAATAATATCAAGAGTTGAACCTTTTTTATATAGATATTAAAATATAAATCTTACAAAACGCAACTACACCGAGGCTTAGAACACGTTCGCGGCTATTGATAAAAGTTATATAAATCAATCCCATAAATATCTAAAGTATGATTCATAGAGAATGAAATAAATCAGTGTATTGAGCTCACCGAACTATAGGTAATTGGTTTGGAAAAACGCTTCAGTTCTTGGGCGTTAGTTCGAAGCTAGCATTATTTATATTTATTGGACAATAGCCTTTATTTTATGCGCGTTAAGGTTTCAGGTGATATTTTAAAACGGCAATACACGTACCTGGATATTTATATGACTCACCTACAGACACACTCTGAACTAATACCTGTTTGTGTAATATATTTGTGAAATAGGCCACATTACTGGGCAATTTTATACTTTAATGCGTACCAACGTAAATAGGATTCACGTAGATATTATACGTAATACTAGTAAGCATCAATTGAGAAAGATGCGTATATAAGAGATGTTTGGATGCAACATTCATGACGGAAAAGCTAAAAAGGAACCGATTGCAATGCTATGGACCTGTAATGCCGTGGGATGAATGTCGTGTTGCAAGAAAATGTAGTATTAATATGAATGTAGTGTATTATTGTCCCCATTACTCTTTCGTTTTGTGTATCTATTATTTCACTGCTTTTTTTATAGAATTAGTAGGCGGACGAGCATACGGACACCTGATGGTAAGTCACCAACGCCCATAGACATTGGCATTGTAAGAAATGTCACCCTACAAACGGGAACACCACAATAACAAAAACTGTTGTTTTGCGGTACAATATTTGATGAGTGGGTGGTACCTACCAAGACAAGCTTGCACAAAGCCCTACCACCAGTAATACGTATCTATTAATTAATATTCGGCATAGATCCTACTTTTCCAGTCTGCTGGCGTACTCTCAAATAATAATTAGGATATTAATAACACATTAAGATGATCCTATGGACCATTTACGACATTTTACTAGTTGGACATATTCCTAACATATAGGCTTAAAATTTAAGTTAAATATGGCTAGACTGTGTATGGGTCAGCAACGAAGAGATAAGTTACAAATGAATATTAAAGAAAAAAGGCATTTTCATTAAAGTATTATTTTTTAAATAATTTATTACAGAACAGTATCAAAAGAATTTTAAAAGAAGTAGCAATTCAACCGCGGCTAATCCTATTAAACGGGATAATAAGGGCAAAATATGTTAATCATTGTTAATTATGTCATATTTGACAATTGTACGAAATTACGATAAAGCAACGACAAAACAAAATTGAACTAAACACCAATCCTAATATGGCAGAAGGTCACTACTCCGGAAATCTGGACATTCAGTTATTTCTACTTGTAATTTTTACCTGTTTCAAAGATTAGTCAGCCCGGACAAACAGACACATAGACAAAAATTAAAAAAAAAGTTTTGGTTTTAAACTTTGGTTTGGTAACTTGCAAAAAGAACTGCCTCTTTCAAAATTAATAGGGTAACTTTAAAAGAGGCAATTCTTTTGAAATCACATACAGACACTTCCATTTTATTCGTTTGTATAGATAATTAATCGACGCTAATTGCTTTTTAGCACGCTGTATCAAATCTATCTTCAGTGGTTAATTGATAACTCCTTAATCATATAAAATTATAAGCTTGGAGAAATAAACAGTCCGCAGGTCGTCATTTTCCGACCACATAACATTATTTTAATGAGTTGTAGTTTTATAACTTTATATTAATAGACTACATTTAAGCCATTCATGATATTCAAATAATATTGGTTTCCTTTAATCGTTTTGTAATCGCTACTATCGCTTAAATTAAACAATTACGTGTCCAATTTTTTTACATGTGTATTCCAACAACAAGCTCCAAACCTTCTCCTCAAAAAGGTAGAGGAGGCCTTAACCCAGCAGTCGGACATTCACAGGCTGTTACTGTGTAGTGTCAAATTTATGAGCTTATTTATTATTATCCAACATTAGTTTTTCGATGCTTCTTTTACTTTTAGTTATAATTTTGGTCTGAACGTCGCTTTAAAATGTCATGAGTATATTTTTGCAATGGCAATATATTTTTGCAATGGCAATATATTTTTTCTTGACACTTCTTTTAAAACAACTAGGTAATATCATAACATATTATGTACATATTTATAGTTAGTTTACATTTAATTAAACAGTCTCTTATGACTTCATTTAAAAATATTGTGTAGTCTTGGTAGAATCTATATTCCGAATAAGTAGTGGCTTTTTATTTAATTCAATCCTGTAACATAACGATTCTCTGAACTTCTATAAATAAAGAATATTAAGATTGTTGAATTATATAGATAAATATGATCAAAACTCCATACAAATTGAATTGAACGTAGAAATGCAATAAATTTGCGTTTAGTAACTGAAAACACGTTTAGTTCACGCAGCGGAATTAAGAGCAAACGTTTTGACACGCGCGATATATGTTGATTTACACCGAATTGAAGCTGCTAATTGAGTTATGACTATGTTTCCTGCCTTTATCATGTTCATGAATTAAACACGTTGTTTCCTATAAGCCCGGTGATGAGAATTCATGATTAGTTATCACGTTTTAGTCTGTATCTTCATTACATGTATATGAGAAGTGCAGTAGATGACGGTAAAAGTATTCTTGGATTTCTTTTTAACAATAAGGTATCCAGTTAAATATTTGAAGATAGACTTGATTATGTGAATATATTAAATAAATGTCAATAATCTTTTTAAAACTGATGTCTATTGTTTAATTATTATTAGACATTAAAGTTCAAAATTTACGAATAAACTCATCTGCTGGACATAGGCCTCCCCACAGGCGCGCCAATTCTGTCTGTCCTGTGCTAATCGCATCCATTGAGCACCCGCCATTTTTCTAAAATTGTCTGACCATCGGGCGGGTGGTCTGCCCACTGGTCGAAGAAGCCAAATGGCACGAATAAACTAACCTAATAAAGTCTTAGGCTATTTACATTATTATTATTATATATCTGTAGATTTTATTTGAACGCACTAATATTAGAAATAATCAGTTCGTTTTGAATAAAATGATTTAGTTAGAGAGTTTATTGAAGAAGGTTGAGAAGGTTGCAGTGTTAACTTTACGCTACGACTTTACGAGCGAAACAGTAATCATAAACGGCACCAAATTGGCAATCTAAAGCAAGTACGCGAAGTGAGAACGATATACGACACGAGGAAAGAGTTGGTATGGGTCTATTTAGTTAATAAGATTTTATTGGTTATGTACTCAAAATGTTTATATAATGACATTTAAATTAAATGATTTGTATTTTCATATATATATGTATTTTAAATCATAAGAATAGAGTTCATTTCTCGGCATAGCTTCGATAAGTGTTAATAGTTAATTTAAACATATATCATTGACGGGACATTGTTTATAAGGATTTGAAAGCAAAACATCTATCATTTCATTTGTTAGCCCTAACATTTAACACTAATCCATTATCACAAAAGAAACGGTTTCCTTCAGATCTTTTAACAAATCAAAACATGTTATCATCGAAAATAAGCCTCTATAAACGTTTTTTGCAACGTTGAATAAATTCAGTAAAGCAGCTTAAAAGTTCTGTCATAAATAAACAAAACGTATTTTGGCGGCAACGTATGTTTTGTCTGTTAAATGTTTGAGTGCCATCCAGGAATGGGACACAGATTAAATTTAAATTTACAACGCAGGTCTTGTTAATTGATTATTTGATTTTAGTCAACGTTAATGGACAGTTTGTTTTTGTAACGGACGGTAAAAGACTTTAGAATAAGACTGAAATTGGCTTTGCCCGGGGTAACGAGGTATGTTGTATATATTGATAGGGTTGTGATATTTTGGATTTGATTGTAAATATAAATAAAGTGGTGGTCAAGCTTAAAGATTAGCCATCTGCGCAGGTGATATCATTTAGTGAACAAGTGTGTGCACAAATAGAGGTGCACTCTTTGTTCTCTCACTCTCATAGTAGCGAGAACGATCATTCGAAACGGCCAGAGATGTGAGGTGAAGGACCGATTATTTTATGTGCTTTTTGAGGTACGCCTGTACCACTGCCAACCTCATAACTCCTCCTGCTACTGATTACTTGAGAAATAAATTAAACAACTTTTATTAACCCAAATCCTAATTCGTAACCAGGACCTCGACAGCTTTTTAAACTAGCCACAAGACCAAAAAGGCATACAATTTTTATCATGTTTGTTGTTAAGGTACATTAAAATGGTCTAACTATAAGCAATATCAACCTGTATCTTTTTATTTAGCGAACGATATGACACACGGAGTCACCTGACCTTAAGTTGTCACCTCTTAAACCAATACTTAAACTGTCATGGCGTCACCAAATATTCGATTTTTATTATAAAAACTAATAGATACTTCGAAAGATAGTATGACGATTTAGCGAAGTCGAAAACTGAGTGTGTTATGTTACTATTTTTTAAACCAAAATTCGCAATATTATTGTGGATATGGTTTTTTTTGAGAATGTCTAAAAGGTAGTGACGTGAGCGCATTTGCTTTAAGATGCCCATTCACCCTTATTTTGAAAGTACTCAGGTCATGTGACAGGAAACAGAAAAGCTGTTAAAAGTTATATATAAATATATTGTGACGCTACCGTAAGTACTTAATAGTCAGAGGCGTTGCCAAAGGACATTAAATAAACGCATTGCAGTTTTATTATAGACACGCAAGAAAGTTTAAAATACACTAATTCATACCCGCTTTATCTACTACAGTTCCGCAGATGTCGACAATACTTAGTCTCAGTGACCAAACACTTATAATAGCGAATAAATAAAAACACAATTGAGGTAGATGTCTATTTTATTTAACAATATAAAACAAAACTACAAGTTTTGATTAAGATTTTTTAAAACTCAATAACAATACGTTTCACACGAGCAAAGATGTTGCTTATATTTAGTTATTATTAAAAAAAACATTCATTATGGAGTTTAAATCATAAAATTTTTGTATTAACATTTCGATGCAAGAAGATGAGTAATATGCTACCGGTTATAATAGCACTGCTCCTGAAATAGAAAATAATTTTAATTTCAAATTTACATAGTACAGATATATATCAAATCTTATGTCCTTGTCTTAAAATAATACTTTATTATTTTCAAAATATATATTTGATATATTCATTTGAATTGTACATTTAAGAATATCAAGTAGCAATTTAATTTTATCAATATCTATCTAGATAAAGTAGTATCAACATGTTTCGTTCAAAAATTTTAAAATTCAGTAAAAGTTTAATAATGAACATTTTTTATTTGATAAAAAAATATTCGTACCAAACAGCTACACGGCCGACGGGAGAATGTTTGACAAAACTATATGGCGCTATTCTGTACTCCCTGTCGTTCCTAAACTGCTTCAAGATTTTGTCTGCTCTGAAATACCACAGTATAATTTATTAAAAATATAATTTTACAATTGCCTTTAAAGGTTATAATTCAGCCAAACAAGGTTTTATATCGAAATTTAAATATTTTTTTAGTAGTCTCGAGGCATAAAAAAAATCAATAAAGAAAAAATAATATACTTTTCGAATCATAAGAATTACATCTTTCTAGGGACTTGATTTTTTTTTTAAATTAAATAGCTCAAATTTCTATTTAAACGTTTCTTCTTCTTCCTAGCGTTTTCCCGGCCTAGAAATGCCAGGGTCCGCTTTCCTACATCTTTGCCTCCACTTTGCCCGATCGAAAGCGTCGTCTTTAGTGAGATCGTGCTCTCTCATATCGTCCCTCACAACATCGAGCCAGCGCTTCTTGGGCCTGCCGCGGGATCTAGGGCCTTCGACAACAAAGTCCAGGCATCGGTTCCCAACGTAGTCTGGCGGTCTGCGGCTAATGTGACCAAACCAACGGAGACGGCTTTCCTGCAACTTATCCGCTACATCGCAAACGCCAAGGCTACCACGGATGTGCTCGTTACGAATACGATCTAGTCGCGTAACGCCACACATCCACCGCAGCATCTTCATTTTCGCGACGTGAAGTTGCTGAACATGTCTCGCGAGAGCTGGCCACGTCTCGCTGCCGTACAATAAGACCGGTCGGATGATGCACTTGTACACAAGGCCCTTTAATTTCACCGGTATCCTGCGATCACAGATTACCCCGGTGACTTCCCGCCATTTGGCCCAAGCTGCGTTTATTCGAGCTCTGACGTCGTGGTCGATCGTACCAGACTCGTGCAGTACGGACCCGAGGTATTTAAATTTTTCCGTCTTGATAACGGATTCTCCGCCTATCTTTATGGGTTCGGGGTCCGTACTGCCACAGGCCATATACTCGGTCTTCGCAACATTTAGCATCAGACCACCCCTCGCTAGCACACCCTTCCACTGGTTCACCTTTTGCTCCAATATCTGCTTGTCCTCATCTACCAGTGCAATGTCATCAGCATACATCATGAGCCAGGGAGACGGCTCATGGGCTTTCGCTGTGACAACGTCAAGCACTACACTGAACAGAAAAGGACTCAGGGCCGAGCCTTGGTAGACACCAACTGTGATCGGGAAAGGGTGCGTGTCGCCAACGGCGGTCCTTACTATGGATTCCGAATTATGGTACATGTCTCGGATAATGTCAATATAGATTTGTGGCACATTCTTCATCTTCAAAGCCCACCAGATTATTTGGCGTGGGACGCAGTCAAATGCCTTCTGCAGGTCTAGAAACGCCATGTACAGCGGCTTCTTCTTTTCTCTATGGGCCTCGGTTAGTATTCTTAGGGCGAAGATGGGGTCTATGGTTCCACAGCCTGGGCGAAACCCATACTGACATTCCGAGACGGTACATTCTTGCCGAAGCCTTGAATCGATTACGCGTTCGAAGAGTTTCATGGTGTGGCACATAACCTTAATACCGCGGTAGCTTTCGCAGTCCTGTACACTACCTTTGCCTTTATAAACTGGAGTAATGATACTCAATCTCCAAGAGTTGGGCATCTTCCGGCTAGTAAGTATTCGGTTAAAAAGGTCAGTAAGTAGGTTCACACCATGAGAACCCATCGCTTTCCACGCTTCAATCGGCAGGTCGTCAGGGCCTACGGCTTTTCGGTTCTTCATTGTACGAAGACATTTGAGTACCTCGTCAGGTGTTACCGGTGCAACAAGTCCGAGATTAGGAGGCAGTTCTGGAGGAGACACATTAGCGTGTTGTGTGTTAAGCAACACGTTAAAGTAGCTGCGCCACCTCTCCTTCACCTTAATTGCATCGCAAACCAAAGTGCCATTAGAGTCTTTGACACAAAGACATTTTGTTATGTCTTGTGTCGCTTTCTCCCGAGCCTTTGCCAAACGGAAGATAGTCTTTTGGCCCTTTTCTATTTAAACGTTTAAAGTTTCTTTTCTATTTAAACGTTTAAAGTTTTCTATTATTTAAATAAATACTAGCTCGGAAGCTACTCGGAGTAAATTACATCTTAATTATTGCTTAATTAATATCGTCGTATTATTTCGAAGCGACATGATCACAATAAAAACATTCCAATCACTACGCCTGAACGGTGTCATTGTGTACAATGAGGATCGTGAATCGTAATGCTCTAGAATCTCTTAATCGGTCAGACGTGTTAAGGCCGACCTTTAAGTTAAACTAGAAAACAAAGAATATAGCCCTTACTGGCCAGCTTATAAGCCTACATCCCGAAGTTTTAGGTTTCAAAGTTTCGGGAATAATTACATTTATTCGGGTTATTGCTTTAAAAAATTCTCTGTTGATTGTTCGAAGCGAATACTTACACGTTCCGCGAGCTGGCCGCAACAAGCGCAGTTCGACGGCCATAACGTTTTATGTCAACAGACCCAAAGCTCGCGAGCACAGATGTTACCTGTATTATCAAACGAATCTATATTAAATACAACAATACACTTCCCCTACGCAAGCTGGGGGTGGGGGAACAGGGAGGTGGGACAGAGCTGCATGTTTCCTCAGTCTCTCATTATGATGCTCTCATACTCTCAATACTTGGGTTTGCTCTATATATCTATATATATATAATAAGCAGTGATCCACCAACTCGCATTGGAAGCAGCGCGGTGGATTAAGTAAGCCTCATAAAGCAAAGGAGGCCATAGCCTTAGTGGGACATTTACAGGCTGTACTTTATACTTTTTACTTTTTATGCAACGGTTACTATTTATGGATGTCGGCCATTCGGTGATTCCTCTACATACATTTTACTGCATTTTAGTTTATCTAATTTATGTCATTTTTATATAGCTTTGTTTAATCCGCTGAGAGAAAGCTACCTCAGCATAATAGACATTTGCTTTTTTGGATTATCACATATCTCATAACTCAACAAATAATTGAGAAACTTTATTTATCGTCTAATCGTGTCCAATAGAAATAATACCATTCTCAGCTCTGTTCCTACTCGACCACCGCGCCAAATCTTTAACGTAAATACACCTGCGACGACATCGCTACCCGAATTATATTTATATCCTAACCTTAAATCAACCTTGACAGAGGAATGAAAAATGACTTCTCTTACGTTTAAAAAATCAAACAGCTCGATGTTTAAAAAAAATATCCCGGGGCCAAAATAAAGATTCACTCGCGACACTCGACCATTATCAATCCGTTTTAACTAGCAACGGGAAATATGCATGCACGTGTGGGAGTGCGTGCGCGTGCGAGTGTGCGTGCACTGGCCGCGCGCCAGGCGCGCCGGGCGCCCGCGCGCGACTCCGGCGAGCACCGTGTCGCACCGTGTCGCGCCGTGTCGCGCCGTGACACAAACACCGCGGGGTAGAACACTCTTCTCAAAACATTTCCAACACCGCGCCTGCTACGCGGTAGCTGGAAAACGTTCCACGAAACGACGTTCCACCGGTCGAGGTGACAATTATTACTACCATAACTGTTCCGTAACATATGGACTCTAATTTTGGCTCCGAGGATCGGGACGACTCGGGCGGAGCGTGTTTACTAATCGATACGTAAATAGCATCACGCCGAGCTCCTTATGTAATGATCCTGGCCGGAGACTTTGCAATAACGATGCCCGTTATGTCTCTTCGAGATAAGTGCGTCGTTGGTACAGTTGCGAAGTTCCCCGGGAGAATTATAAATAGCTCTTATTATGATAATCAATTTCGTTTATCGGGCGATAAATATTTTACAATTGACGATACCTTTCCGACATTAATAACTCGTTCCTTAATTGATTTAACGTGAAGTAAATCGGGGCGATGTGTCGGCGGATCGTCGTTCACGAGATTCTGTAATAAACATAATCGTTCAAATTTCATCGTTATTAAAACTCATAAAAAAGGTTATTAAAATAAAAGATGTGTCAAATCTTTATTATTGAAAGAATGTAAATACAAGTATACATAATATACATAATGAATTCAGTGCCTTTTACTTGGTGTTAGGGTTTGTTCAGTAAGCCTTTGTGCAAATAAACTCATCTGGGTACGTACCATTCACTCATCACATTTACTACCGCCAAACAGCAATATACTTAGTATTGGTGATCGAGCCAATGTAACTTTAGGCACAAGGGACATCACGCCTTAGTTCCCAAGGTTAGCGACGCATTGGCGATGTAAGGCATGGTTAATATTGTCGTTGTAACATGTAAGAAATAAATAAAGCAAAATAACCACTAACTTTTCCACGCGTCTCCATTTAACAAGTACTACGTGACCTGAAATCCCTTAACTTATATCCTTATATTTGTTTTTATCTAAGTTCCAGGCTACCTCAAGGTCAAATGTAATAATTGTTTAGGGCTTTACTCGTGATAAGGTAAAATATTGTTTATTTTTTTAATTACGACATAATTATTTCAAGTTCAATTTTAGAATAAGTATTTCTAGCGAGGCTGCGCATAATCTTTCATTTTATTATTAACTAGCGTTTCACTTATGTAGTTCCCGTACCCGTGGGAATACGGGGACAAAATGCCTATATGACTCTATTACGGGCCTATGTTACTCGCTGATTTCCATTGGTGAAAGAATTTTTAAAAATCAGTTAGTGGTTTAGGTGTGAAAGCATAACAAAAACACAAACTCACATTCACATTCATAATATCAGTTAGGATACGTGTTCGTCCAATATAGAAAGTAAGAAAAAGAAAAAAAAGAAATATAGGCAATAGTATTTTTTTAAGTAAATAAAGCATAACCAGAGAGAACTTAGCATATTTATTAGTTATTTATCTATAATTCTAAAAACGTTTATCCTTACTGACTATCAACGCAAAACCAACTCGAGTCGATCGAATTTAGAACGTTAAAATCAGAAACAATTTATTTTATAATGAAATAAATATACGAATCCATTTTAAGATTTCTGGAAATTTTAATTATTGTGTCGGAAACTTTGGTGTAACTTTGTATGAAAGTCTTTGTTCTTTGAAGCTATAAAGACAAAACGTTGTCAAAAAATTTCCGTAGTCTTTTGTCTCAACAGCGTCGCAACGACAGATTTAAAAGACAACTGTATGTTTGAAGTACGGGTGACATGCGACAGGATATGTTTGTTTTTCACGAAAAGAAAATATAGTAAGCGCTAAGAGCTTTTCCTTGTTATAAAAATAAAACGAAAGGGTTTTACAAAAAATATCGACAGTTAGCCTTCGGTTATATATATTATATAGTATTACAAGTATAATTCAAAGAAATATAAAAGAGAGTTAGAGGACATTAGAGGGCATTTTTTATCGAGGAAATTTTATTTCTGAATGTTTCTGATTTGACACAACCCTTGAAAGTATAATGTTGTTTTACATACAATGTTTTATTTTTAACTTTGAACTGGATTTACCTAAGCAAAATAAAATAAAAGGTTATCAATTTTGAAACTCTTAAATTATATTTTCTCTAAGTACAATCATTTAATATCATAAAAGAAAATATTTTTTAATGTATTTCAAGCCCAATGTGATCTCATTAATGTGACTGTAGTGTACACACATCTACAATTATAAATTAATTAATATTTTATAATATAAATATATATTATCTGTGTATCTATCCATCTGTCATTTCAGATGACATACAACGCGGAGCGCGGGAAAATACAATATGTAATGGAATTGACGCGACGTGAAGATGGTGCGTGTGTATAGCTGATATATAAAATATAGTATGTTGTATTTAATTAGTTATATCGACCTTACGCCGTGAGATAAAGAGTTAACATTACTGTGGTAGCTGCGTTAACCAAAATAGCAAGTTAAATGAACAAATTAATAATAAAAGCAGCACCAAATACTTATTAATGTATTCCTGCCTTAATGAAGCAAGGTTAATCGGTGAGGCAGGTGTGTTTTGAAATTTAATATAAATATTTTAATATGCACTGGTAAATTTTGGGTCAAACTTTAATATTGTTTTTGCGGGCGGTCGAGAAATATGATAAACGTGTTTAATCATATTTCTTGACCCGCTTCTATTACTCACTACTTAGTATTCAATTTTGGCTGTATTATGGTTTGAATGGTGAGTGAGCCAGTGTAAATTACAGATCTCATAATATGGAAAAGAAGCCGCGTTTAATTATATTTCTTTCCTGCGCTCTATTAGAATTGGTGAGGGTTCGAACGCGAAGAATTACTATGTTTGCCTTTGTATTTTTTTTATGTAACTTTGTTACTATATTTTTTTGCATGTTATCGTATATTTTATAATTATGTAATTACACACGATCCTAATAATCTGGCTATAAAAGTGTCAGAATGAAGCATTCAATTAACCAATGTTTAGACAAAAAAAAGCCGAGATGGCCCAGTGGTAAGAACACGTGAGTCTTAACCGATGATCGTGGGTTCAAACCCGGACAAGCACCACTGAAGTTTTTCATGTGCTTAATTTGTGATTATAATTCATCTCGTGCTTTTTGGTGAAGGAAAACATCGTGAGGAAACCTGCAAGTGTCTAATTTCATTGAAATTCTGCCACATGTGTATTCCACCAATCCGCATTGGAGCAGCGTGGTGGAATAAGCTCCATAGCCTTCTCCTCAAAAAGGGAGAAGAGGCCTTAGCCAAGCAGTGGGACATTTACCGTTAGACATTACCTAAAAAGACATTTTACAATTACTGAAATGGACGCTCAGTTGCTAAATTAAAAAAAAAGGAACGCTTGTGTGGTTATTATACAATTAATATTTTTGTTGGATGATAGCACACCTTAGGAATGAAACGATCGTCGCCTGGCGAGTTCTTTTTTAAAAACCCGCGGAGTTTCTTTCGCCGGTTTCTCTCGGGGCTGGGTGTTTCTTTTCCGAACCGATGGTAGTTTCTAGTTTGACTATCAATAAGTAAGTGTAATATTTCAATGTTGAATAAAGTATTTTGATTTAGATTTTTGATTTTGACGTTTACATTATTTAAAATTCCAATTTACGAGTTAGTCATATGCACCATAAATAAAAATACTATAATTATAAAATATTAACTTACCATATAAGCAACAGCTCCACGGATTATATTAACTCTGTTGCAGAAAGGACTCAGGGCAGCAAGCTTTTCTTTTGGTCCCACGGGTTTAAACTTTCCACATGCCTCACAGGCCGCCCAGTGACCCAAACGGATGAAGCAGTAACCTAAACAAAAAATAATATCAAAAATTCTTTTAAAAATATTTAGTTTTATTTGCAGACAGATGTATTATTACAAAACTGCGATAAATGTATCCACCAGTTGGAGCGTGGTGGATACATATGTAGCAGTTTTTCATGATACACACTCAGGTTTTTTCACGATGTTTACCATCAACGCCGAGCACGAGATGAATTTTAAATAGCCAAATGAAAACTCAGTGGCGCTCGCTCAGGTTTTAATCACACATTCGCTTTTTGAGTTTTTTTTTTGAGTTCTAATTCAATTTTTTGTTGTTGTGAGGCCTTGTGCAAGCCCATCTGGTTAGATACCACCCACACTCATCTGGTATTCTATTAGTGGTGGTGACTACTTACCATTAGATAGTCCATTTGCTCGTCCGCCTTCCCGTATTATAAGGAAAGAAAAAAGCTACTAGGCCATCTCAGCTCAATATTGTATATAATATTACAAAATATTAAAATATCAGAAACGGATTTCTAGTAATACTAGTGTTTTAAATATCAAGCTTCGGCTATAATAAACGTTTTATTTTGGTTTTACTGGTGGTAGGGCTTTGTGCAAGCCTGTCTGGGTAGTACTTGTTTTGTTGTGTTCCGATTTGAAGGGTGAGTGAGCCAGTGTAGTTACAGACACAAGGGACATATCATCTTAGTTCCCCAGGTTGGTGGCGCATTGGCGATGTAAGCGATGGTTAACATTTCTTACAATGCCAATGTCTATGGGCGTTGGTGACAACTTATCATCAGGTGGCCCATATGCTCATCCGCTAACCTATACTATAAAAAAATGTATATGCGATATAAATATAAACAACAATAAGGACAATGTAATACAGATAATAAATATATAAAGATAAATATAAACTAACAGTCTTTACATAAATAAATATTTGTAGCGAACGGAGGATTACACCACGACAGGGGAGATCAGAGAGATTATTATTATTAGTGATTTAAGTGTCAAAGACAATCTTGAGAAAAAACAAATAAAGAACTTAAAACTTTAAGAGCCTGCTGCGTCCATAATAATCGTCCAAATAGATGGTGACTGTTTATGAAGTCGGAAATAATCATGCTGACTGAAGTCGTTAAATATTCGAAACAGAGTTATATGTTATTACGATATAAATGTTTTATGTAGATCATTATTCTACCCGCTATTCTCTATCTAATTTATTCTACTAAGATTATATAGAAAGGCACAAGTGCATTACTTGCGCCGTTTTCCTGTATTTTCTTTACTATTCTTTCCTAGGAAGGATTGTCTGTAATATCGGATTGACTTTCTCAATTCACGGGGCGTGTATGTGCCTTTTATCCTTTAATATACTTATTATTAATATTCTAATTTACACTATACGACAAACGCTTATTGTTAGCCAAAAATATTTTATACCGATCGAGGTTAATACTGTACAAATCTAGACTGCGTGAAATAATAGAATACAAGAAGCATATTTCTATTGAATCCGAATTCCAATCTTTAAAGTGAAAAACAAACCAGTTATAACAAATTTCATTTAATTATCATCTAGTTTCACTTTTGTTACCATTATGATAGTCGAGAATAGATACCCAAATTTTTGTTATTGCTTCTGTTATTTTTTTATAATTTATTTCTTACCCGAACAATACGAGTCCCATCCTGCTTCATGGTAGGTTTGCTTAACATCAAATGGGATTTTTAGTTTAACAATATTCATACTCGTTTGTAGCCAACTAATCTTCCCCTCTAAAAAGAATTCATATAAACTGAAAATGAGAACAGTAAATCATATAACAAACGAAAATAAACTTTATTACCCATAAATTAAGTAATATAATAAACAATACTCCTTACTCTTGGAGCACGTTCGATTTCCATGTTTCATCCGATGTTAATTTTCTGCCCATTTCATGAGATATATATTTTGTATCGAATATTGTTGGGAAAAGGTCATTTATATTTTTTTTAAAAACAGTGTAATTTTTTGGCAAGGGTCCTATAAATTGACTGTGCAAAAGTACTGTGTCTAAGAATATGTTGTGACCCACAAGAGGTTTTTTATGCTCTGCAAGTAAATTAATTATCTGTGAAAATCCTAATATGTTGCTTATTAAATTTTCTTCCAGTACAGTTATTGGTGCACTTTTTGCGCCTTCTACATTCTTATCTCGGTATATAAGGACCTGAAAAAAAAATTGCTTAGTGTCTTGTCGTTGATATAAGAGAACACATAATAAAATTCCAAAAATTAAATGATTTTAATAAATTTTTTTTATAGGCTGATTCTATGTATGTAAAATCTTATGATGATCGGTTGAGAAGTAGTCATTAAAGGTTAACAAACTAACAGATAAATAAACAAACGCAGTAAAACATTTTTGAAAAGTTTTTAAATTTATTTATGAATACCGGCTAAACTCATCAATATTTACTTAATTAATAAGGAATCTGTGTGTGCTCAAATCAATGAACGTTTTTAAAGAAAAACAAACAAATCCATCAATCAACAAAATATTATAAATAAAGACATTTTTCAGTAATATTTTCATACAAGATCCTTAAGAGTAAAGAAGACCTTTGTCCACTTTTTTTTAATTCACTTTACTATATAAAATAAAAACAGAGTGAATTATTACACAGCAAAAATTACCTTATTGCTATTACCTAAGCTATCAGTCGTAAGTACATCAGGAAATCTCAGTCTTATTTCATTGTGGACTATATAACGCATCATGGGACTTTCAATATCAAAATATAGAGTTTCTTCTTCACCATTCGTCAGCCATCTGGAATTATTAATATGATTTGTAAAAACAAAATTATTATTATTAAGATCAAGTAGGCATTACTGTAAATGATTTTACAATTTGTTGGTATTATATATCGATATTTATGTATTTTGTATGATCTTTATAATTTGACGGGAGTAAATAAAGTAATCACAAGATTATTTAAAGTATTGTACTTTTATCATAATAGTAATGTTTAGATACAGTATAGCCCTTATACCTGCAGTAGTTCTAAGGGTGTTTTGGTAATTTTAAAATTAAAATTTGTTATAATATAGTAATGATTATATGAAAGGTATATATATATATAAATTGAATATATATTAAGAACAAATACTACAATGATATCTATGGATATTTAAACTATTCAATTTCAATTGATATAATTTAATAAACTTTGAACTGGAGAAATAACATACTTTGACACCTCAGAACAGTAATTCTGAAGAGTTTTTTCATCATCCATAGTCATATTATTCATTAGATTAGTAAACAGTGTTTTATCTTTCAGCTGCTGCCGTATACATTTTTCCTCAGTTTTACTCAAGTAAGGAAGGCCATCATATATGAACTGTGAAATAAGAACAAATAATCTTTTAATAAATATTCATTGATATCTATTTATTTCAACTATATCTTTATATTACTGTCAGTGTTACACTAACAATAAGACTGCCTCATTGGTCTAGTGGCTTGATGTAAGGCCACAGGCCCGGAGGTCCTGGGTTCAATTCCCAGGTCGGGCCAATAAAATGTTATTGGGTTTGTCTGTCAGAAAATTCTCAGTAGCAGCCCGGAGTCTGGAAGTGTGTTCATTTCCGTGCCTCGGAAAGCATGTAAAGCTGTTGGTCCTGCGCCTGAACTCTTTCGGGTCGTGTCGGATTGCAATCCCATTGGATTATGAGAGTTAGAGAATAGAGTATAGACTGCACCTGTGTTTACGCACACACTTGTGTACTATAATATCTCTTGGCCGCCGTGGCTGAAATCGGTCTGGAGGACAATATTATTATTATTTATTATTAACAATAAGACTATTTTAAATGTTCAATTTAAAGTAGCTGTAGCAAACTGAGTTAGTGAAAAATTTTACATTTTATTTACCTTGTTAAAGTTAAATTTGTGTTTACAAAGAAATCGAAGTGTGGAAGCTTGAAATATAAAGGACTGGTCTATATCACCAAAGGCTTGCGGACACAAATGGAATGTGTAACCAACAGCTGTATAGCTGTCTTGTTCCCTTTCATACTGGAACATTGTTAAACCGATTTGAGTCATGATCATTTTGCTCACTTCATTCTTAATAAGATCGTATCTTTCTTTGCTGGTGTCGAATAACCTGAAAATTGAAGTAATTACACATTTGAAAAATGATAATACGAGGAACGATGTGTTATAAAACTAAAATATACGTACCTATGATTAAAACATTCACCCGATAAAATTGCCGTAAATTCCGCGTCGAAACCCACGAAACACGACCGTTTCAAATTATTGGTTATGTTTTCTAATTCTTGAGAAAAGTTATTTTTTGTAATCTCCATTATATTACTTATGGGTAAAAAATTTAAATAAATTATAAGTACAGTCTGTCTTCATGAATATACAAGAAAATATGTTTATTTACCCACAAAAATTACAAGCAAGTTATTCAACTTGATTTATGTCAACATAACTAAATGTCACGTATTAACTGTCAGCGCAATCAGTCGAAAGCAGAATTATTATTGTCAGTTCTTAAAATTTATTTAAATGATATATAATCAACACTATATGGCAGTTCTACATAGTACTTACACATAAATAATATTTATAGAAAATCATATGAAAATTTTCTGAAAAACATAAAATTTAAACTTGTTGGATTAATTGGGTTGTCTGTTAGTCTCACTTGTAGGTTAATAGAATTAATATTTTAAACCTTTTTTTTTCGCTAGTACCTTTTACTAGCGAAAAAAAAAGGTTTATGTTATATTTACGTTATGTGTTTCTGCCACGGTGCCGAATGCGCCTGAACATTGGAATACCACCTGAGAAACCAGCAGTTCTCACTTCATCTTAACGAGGAGCGCCACGGGATCGCTTTCGCATGCTACCGTGACTGAAGGAAAAATATTTTGAATCTAGACATCATTACAATTTTATCTCTCAAAGATACAATTCCACACGTAGTTTCCTTTATTTTTTTTAATTTGCTACACAACAATAGATCGCAGCTTTGAATACACCTCCGATTCTATATATATTACATTATGTATAAAAATGTTAGGTATGTTCGATTTTTGACCCAGTCAGCTCAGATATTAGTTGAACCTCAGAATGACATTTATATATATATATATATATATATATATATATATATATATATATATATATATATATATTTATAAATGAACGAAAAATATCAATATAAACTATAAATATGAATATTTGCTTTACCATTCTAATAGTTCTAAAATTATTTTTTTATTAAAAGAAAATTGATATTGAAGTTTGACACAACAAACAAATAACAAGCGTTAAAAAAGTAGTAAAACCGTAGAAATATTTAAAAAATATGTATATTCGTTTCTTCTAAAAAACAATATTACAAAAAAGTATTATAAAAAGTTAATGTGAAAAACTATAAACTATATTTTTTTATGTACATAAATTGCAATACATTAATAAAATCTTGTATAGGATAGCAGAGCAAAAATGTAATTATACCCTCATTGATTTTAAGCGGTTGCTTTAAGGGAATTGTTACGTTGCAGCGTAAAGTAATAAAAAAATGTACTACATATTATACGACATAGTATCCTGTCCTCTATGTGGCCTGTCAGTTCTTTTAAAAAATAACTTATTATTTAAACAACATTCGTTAGGCGTTTTAAAATTATTTTTATGTATATATTATAAAAAAATATTATATATTATTAAATATGTTACATTCATTAAGTATGGTCTATAATGTCTATAAAATAGAATCAAATTTAAAAGTTGCAGTGACACATGAGTAGTTTTCTCTTCGTCATCATAATAGACCCATTTTTATTAAATAAAAGGTAAAAGGTCCTCTAACATAATAACTAGTGGACACAATTCTTATATTTTCTAAGCGCCATCAGGCGTATCACACATCAGGTGGGTTCACATCTTGGCCCGATTCTCTTCAATGTTTTTATTAACGACATAACTAATTGTCTTTCCTCTTATGAATATATCTCATACGCAAATGACCTAAAATAGTGAAGCTCAGATTGTAAGATAAATAAAATGTTACTTAATATCACAAAGTGTTTTTACGTCCAATTAACTCGGAATATACAAGCTAAACCAAACTACTATTTTATACGTTCTAACCAGATTGAGTAACTATCCACATAAATCGTTTTATTCTACACGCTTGTCGTCCTATTCTTGAATAGGTATAACAGTATAATCTACATGACACACACACTATTTATTTGGATGCTTTTAGTATATATGTCATACACTTAAAGCATCCAAAAACCTCCCTAAACTCCCAAAGTAAAATCTTTAACATGTTCATGTTCTATAAAATAATGCATGGAACATTTGATTGTTTACTTACTAAGTTGCTACAACAAATTAACTCAATCGTATCTTCTCGTTTACCTCGTATAAACATTGCCAACTATTTTTATATTTGTTCATCTAATTAAAATATTGGACACTATGCTGCTTTAGAACCTTGGGTTCTGACTATATAATGCACTTTAAGCATCACGCTGACTTAGATATATGTCTATACATGAGAAATATCTAAGTTTAAAAAATATCTCAAATATTTTTTAACATATTTTTTAATCTAAAATTTACAATAATAATAACATGTTGTTATTGTTAAGTTTTATTATTATTTTCGTTATTTTTTTATAAATATTTTAAATTTTAGATTTTGTCTTGTAAAACTTAAATTCACATTCGCATAACATTGTCTTAATAACCAGTTCCTATGTTAATTATAATATTTATTGAGTACCACTATGTAACATTTCTTTTTAATTCTGTTTAGACTTTAGACTTATTTAATTCTATAATAATAGTTAAATGAGCACATACATTTCTAAACATTATTATTATTATTGCACGATGTAATGTACTCGTAAGTGTGTATACTTTGCTGGAGATCATAAATAAATAAAATAATCAAAAGTTCTATTTAATTTCGAATATTTACTTTTATATTCTTGTTTTTGATATGAATATTTTAGGTTTGTAGAGAAATATGTTGATCAATTGTTCAGTTCCGTTAGTATCAAGATAATGACGTCAGTCGTTTTAAAATTTGCGCATTTATGACAAGTGACAATCTCACCCTGTTCCTAACGAGCTATTCTAACCAGAGAAGAGAATAACTTCACTTGCTGTCAAGTCTTTGTGTAAAACCGTTGGGTACCTACCTGGTTGGTTGGTACCCAACGGGTTATCACCTCATCATTATTATCATATTTTAACGCTAAACACTAATTAGTGTTACTGTGTTCCGGTTTAAAGAATAAGTAAGGGACATAACTTTTTAGCTCCCAAGGTTGGTAGAACATTGAGTACTTACAGCACCAATTTCAATCGGCTGTGGTGACCACTTATCATCAGGCTGCCTATTTGTCAGTATAACAAAGAAAATACTTGGGATGGAGGTAAGGCCCCAATATCCCACTCAGACTCTACCGTAGAATCGAGATAATTGGTAGAAACAATTTTTAACGATCATCTTCACATCTTTATAACGATGGATTTTTGAGCCACCTGCGTTCTCAGTAATCCTATTGAGACTTCAATTATATAATATAGTTTTGTTCAAGTATTAAATCCTTTTTATTGTTTTGTAATTAAATTATAGAGAATGTCATATTTTTATTATTGCGTTTACTGGCTGTCAAGTAACGGCCATTAATAAAAAATGTAACGTTGATTTTTAAGAATGTATTCTCAAACATATTATTTGCTTATTTTTATCAAAACTAATATAATATTGACAATCTTACAATTATAAATAAATAATAACAATTTTAGGCCAACCCAATATGGACTCTAAATACACGTATATTAAAGTTAATTCTAGTATATTACTTATTGTTTTTCTCTATATTGAGTTAGATTACATAAGTACAGTATGTAGACCGGGCCAAGGACGGTCGCTGGCGAAACTTAAGGCACGGTGAAGCTAACTTGAATTTTTATTATGAAATCATAAAATAACACCTTCCGTGCTAGTGGAACCTTTTACTTTTAGTTAGAATGCGATAAACTCGTATTATGGAATTTTATTGATGTAGGTATATTCATATACAATATATGCAGAAACAATTTCGATTCATGTAATTCGACACGGTGATATTTATACCTAAAGATTTATATTTTACCAAATTTTGTATATAATTTGATGTATAAAATCTTAAAAAACAGTATTAAGTATTAACAATACCTATTGAAATAATAACATTCTTTAATCAAATCAAATGGTATAACGTTTATAAAATTGTATAACAGATTAGTTATTCTGTAAATTTACCTACATATCAAATCATATTCATGATATGGGCAAAAATCAAATTGAATGTACATGAGTAGTTAGGTACATTCTATACATTTTATTAAATAATTATAAATATCTATGCTAATTTAAAATGTAGCGTAAACTATATTTTCGATAAGGAAGACAGACAATAAATTGTGAACCCAATTTTTCATACTTCATATTATAATTCCAAATGTCTTGCATCGCTCGACATTAACATTTAATATTACTTGCATAATATATTACATAATATTGCAGAGAGAGTGTTCAATCTCAAAGTATACGATTTACTTCGGAATTGGAGCCCTGTCTTGGCGTCCGAGACCGACGCTATTTGGTTACAAGTTACAACACGCGGTAAATTGTTTCCATTCTTCCAGTCGCCACTTGATGGTAGACTCGCGTGGCCGTGTATGGCTTCATAAATATAATCAAAATTATTGAAGTAATAAATATTTGTCATTGAAATTAAAATGTCGTAAGTGACGCTTACGTTGTTGATCTGAGTTATAGTGGAAATATAAAAATAATATTTAAAAATGGAAGCGAAGAATAAACTAGATCCCGGTAGTGATGTGATAAAGCCCAATTACATGCTTATGTCCTTGCAGAGGATACTAGTGTTGTCCGTAATAATGGCGAGTGTTATTGTTGTCGTCTACTTTACACCGATGCCAGGTATGACTTACTTATATTCTTAAAACTTGTTTCAATCTTATTTAGTATTAGTTCGTATTTTTATTTTTCCACAAATATAATATATAGGTTATTATATTATTAGTAAATAAATTATTTTAAATAATAGCCAAATTTAAGTAGATATTATTAAATAATTGAGAATGTAAGTTCAATTGATTAGGTTTAGTAATTAGTATTTAATTTATTAAAATAGTATTTTTTATAAAGTAGGTATCTTTTTTTTTAATTTTCCGATAACTATATACATATTTATTTAGGTTAAGTACCTACCCATATAACAATTATTCATTGACAATCAATAAATATTGGTAATTATATATTGATTGAAGATGTATCAGGAGAGGTAGTAAAGTAAGAAGCGCTTTTTAAAATATATCTATATATTCGCTTTGTCCCAATTTTCAACAACATAGTACAGAAGCCGTGATTTCGTGCGTAGCATAAATGAAAAACAATTGTGTTAGCGGTTTGTGCTTTGGTTTTTCTGCACTTACACTTTCAACAAATTACCTGTTGCTTCAACTCTGATAAAGTAGTTTTATTTTAAATAACATACAGGAAATGAAATTGATAAACCAAATAATAATACGTAAATAACATACGAATCACTCAATTACAAGTAACGGTATGGAAAGATAAGAAATTTTAATATTTTATTTTGATTACAGAGGAATACTTCGAAAACTGTGATCGCGAATGCCATGAGCTTGATTGGCCTATGATATGTCGGGTTAAACTCGTCATCGAAGTTTACAAAACTTACAGCAAGTAAGTAGATAAATCTATTAAAACAATACTCGTTTGATCCAATTATCAATAAGAATAGTAATTACCATTTTACTTCTAGGTCCTGTAACAATTGTGCCGAAGATGGCAGTGATTGCTCACCCATGTGCATAACAGCGGACGGTCGAGAGCGTGGGGTGCTTTCTGCGAACAGAGAATTGCCGGCTCCAGCCTTTCATGTGTGTCAAAATGACATTCTCGTTGTAGATGTAGTTCATCGTGCACCAGCGCATGCGCTTTCAATACACTGGCGGGGTCAGCCTCAGAAAGAGACACCATTTATGGATGGAGCGCCAATGCTCACTCAATGTCCTCAGCCTGCTTACACCACTTTTCAATACAAATTCCGCGCATCAGCTGTGGGTACTCATATGTACCATGCGCATTCAGCTGCTGATGCAGCTGACGGTCTCGCTGGTGCATTTATAGTTCGACAATCACCTCGCTTAGATCCACTGAGAAACCTGTATGACGTTGATGCTACACAACATACAATATTTGTTGCAGAGTGGGGCCATTCCATGGGTCCGCTTGCCGGAGTGTCATCTAAAATTCCTGACGCCGAATCTTTACTTATAAACGGCAAAGGAAATACGCCTGAATCTTTGGACGCTGCGCTTTCGAAATTTACTGTAGAATATGGTAAAAGGTATAGATTCAGATTAGCGTATGGTGGCGGTTTCAAGAGTTGTCCTGTGAACTTTTCTATCGACCAACACGTTCTTACGTTAATTGCTCTAGACGGACACAGAATTAAGACCGAAATAGTCAGTTCAATAAAATTAGGAAGAGGCGAGCGCGCAGATTTTGTTTTACACGCGAAAAAACCGGTGGGCGTGTATAAAATAAAAATTGTCGCTGATAAATCGTGTCAAGAAAATTTAGAAGGAGAAGCTAAATTAATTTATACAGGTGATGACAAGACTCTACTTCAAAATGAAGGCAGTGATGTACTAGTCGATCGTGAGTTCACAACAGTGGTTAGTGATAACTGTGCCAGTGATAGTGTGTTGTGCTTAGACGAAGTTCACTCCGCGGAAAAACTCCCAGTTGAATTGACAGCGGCTACGGATGAAGTTATTTATGTGCCTTTCAATTACTCTACACGACAAATAACAGCGAAACGTGTCGGTGAGTATATTACAATTCATAGAAAGTCACTATTGTTCTATAAACAAATGATTTAAAACTTTTATGGTCTTATTAAATGCTTAACTAGTCCATAACGTCAAACAAAAAATTAAAAACACATAAAGTGACATAAAATAACATTAACAGTTAATCTCGTTGATTATTCTACTTTAGTATTTAAGAAAAGTAGGTATACTTAAAGCGCTGAATTAAGCCCAGGGTAGTTAAATTAATTCACTTTTAAACCCAAAATTTGTGAAGAGTTTGAGTGGAAGTTAACTATAGATAATAAATAAAATTATGTTTATAACAAAAGAGAAAATACCTAGTTCACTGTCTTCTTATTTACAAAATACCTAAATAGTTTAAATTGGTCTTGGTAAATTATATGGACTTGCAGATATTTACGACGATAAATATAATTGTTTATGTCTTAATGGGTAATTTTTCTACTATTAATCAACACGGCCAGAGCCATTGTTCTAGTAGTAATATCTCAGAACAGGTTATATGTCGGTAATTTATTTTATTATAAAAAAATATAAAGAAGATAAGAGTAGCTTTTGTAGTTTTAGCTTTAGTAAGGCTTAAATAATTTTATTATTACGTAGATATATGCAGTAAATTATAGTTAGTTTAACTATTTCCTACCTTACAAGCAATATATTTAAATATTAGTATCAATTAATACAAAATCAAAGATGAGTATGTATTTAATTACAGGCGACTTCTTCAGGAGGGTTGGAAATATTAACACTATTCCACTTAAAATTAAATTTTAAAAATTTTATTCGACACATTTTCTTACGATATTTTCCTTCACAGTCTAATACGAAATTACTCATATTAAAAAAAAATGAGCATTGCTGGTCCGGATTTGACCCGCGACCTCCACGTTCTCTGGTCATATCTCAATCATATTTAAATAATTAAGATTCATAATTAATTATAATGCTTTTTTTTCATTTAGCTAATTAAATAATTAAACCTAAGATTTAATTTTTAGATGTTTAATATTATTCTGAGTTTATTCAACTATTTATTAATTAAGTCGTCGTTTTCAATGACTTTAGCGTGATTATTTGTCGATTTATTTATTTAGAACAACTAACAGTAGATATACATGAAATTTGCAATCAGAATAATGTATTAAAAAGCTATCTGTTGAATGATCTACTAATAACAGGTTATCAGATTGTGCATTATAAAGCATCACATTTATAAAAACAGAAACAAAAAATTAAAAGGTAAAAGTAAGTAACATTATTATTCATCAGTAATAATTAATAAAATTATATTTAAAATGTAAATGAAGTATAATAACATAAATTAAATTTTAATCAAAAAATTAATAATTTAATACCATTAATAGCATACAATTAATTTTAACATTATATTATGATAATGGGTTACATTATGGACTTCATACAACTAGTCGAAATTCAACAAATGATTACGTCTTTATGGGATTTTTTTTAGGAAAGAATATATATACAATATCGAGCCAGTTGTCTGAGCACTATTGTCTTTGCTTATTTGTATACCTATACATATATAAAATAATGACACACTTTAGTGGAAGTCGACTTACTTCGTTGCTCATTTAAATAAAAAAATCTTATTATTGACAAGATATAAACCACCACACTCAATCCTTTAAGATGAATGCGATTCTACATCTGATTTTGAGGTAGTTTTTTTTTTTTTGGTGGAGATATTTAAAATTAACAGCTTGTAAATAATCCACTGCAGGGATACGGCCTCCTCTCGTTTTGAAGAGATGTTTTGGAGCTTATTCTACTTCATACTTCACATGCATATATTTCATTGTACTAATAATCACTTAGCCATGATGGTTACGTTACTGTTGTGTAATCACGACGCAGTGATCGTACGAGTGTGTTCGTTTCTGTGTACAACTGTATGTGTATGCGAGAATAATTACTTAGAAAAAGAAGTCTTTTTTTCTCATAATATACAGATGATATTTGTACATTCGAAGCCAGGGCTGTGTTTTTATTGGTAATGAAAATAAATGCAAAGTTTGAGCAATTAATCAGTTGCCGTAAATAATAAATAAAAAAACTCAAAAGTGATCAAACGATTTTATTTAGAGTTGCGCTAAGATATATTTTTAATAAAAAAGTACGGTTTTAATTAACTGCTTATAAAAGTAAATAATTTAAATTCACATAATCTTAATAAGAAGCTCTCTCTTTTTATTGATTATAAGAAAGGATATAGGATATATACAACTAACTAGAGACTACTACTACTACTACTACTACTACTACTACTACTAAAGAGTTAATGAAGTTTATAATAAACTTCATTAACTCTTTATCAATCCATCCATTTCCAATAAATCTTGTCTGGTGTATCAGTTATCAATGTCAATTATAATTTATAAGAATTGAAAATTTATAAGAATTGAGTTGAATTTAGGATATTTGTCAGCAATGTCCCCTTATCAATTTAAGTAAACAAAATTTCTCTATTAGTCCCGCGTTCAACCGTTTAATTTTATTAATTATTAGTAGACTAAAAATAGTCTTTGAAGAGTTAGATATGACATTGTACTATCAACAAATTTTGAAACTTTTGCGTGTTAAGTTATTATTTATTATTTCACCTTACACCTTCAACAACATCAGGAATACAATTTTGTGCTGTCTGTATATTATATATTAGACAGATTAGTGGCATACTGTAATTATATTCTGTACAACATTATTCGTAGACAACACTATAAATTCTTAATGTATATTTTTTGGAACAAGAAAAACCCGCGGCTTCGTCATTGTGGAATTTAATTTGTGACAAAGTTTTGAAAGATTTAACGCACATAATGATTATTTGAATTAAAAATGTTACAAAATATTTAAATTAATAGGTAGCGGCGGTAAACAAAACCAAAAATTTATTTTTTGATTCGTTAACTCTCAGTCATATTAAATTTAAATATCAGGTCTTTTGAAATTACAAATAGACATCTTAATTTTATTCATTTGTATAGATTAGCCTAAGTTACAACAAAGCTAGATTCAACCGATTTTGATACCTTGGAGTACTTCTTATAATAATCCAATTATTTACATTAGTACTTTTTAGATATTTTGACACAGACAAAATGGGCAAAAAAAATTTGATTGTTTTGAAAACATGCAAATAGCCATATTAAATTAAAAAAGGGCAGTTATTTTGAAATCACTGACAGATACTTCAATTTTATTAATTTTCATAGATAAGCTTGAAATAAAACATTCTACATAAACTAATATCATGGTAAATTAAAGCGTGCATAAGGAAAGTTAAGTAATCAGAGTTAAGATAATCACGTCCGCTGTAACCGCAAATAATGATGGCTGATTGCAGCGCGCTGTCTCTGTAATCGTTTTACTCAACCTTCTTGTTTTGTAATACGTATACTCGTGTTTCCCACACCAAGCACCATTATATAGAATAAAATAAATTACTCCCATCGAATCCTAATGTAAGAGTGGATCTCGAAAAGCATTGAATTAGTTTCGATCTCTTCGAACAATAACAGGGCTTTACCTAAAGAAAGCGTTAGTTTGTATAGTCCATTAGACTGAGAAAATCGCAAACAAAATGACGTCATAATAACCTTATTTGTAAAGCTAAACTCGTTTTAAAGTTTTTTTTACTGCAATAAGATATTAGCATTATTAAATAGTGTCAGGTATTATGCAAACCCGAGGCTGTATTTTTGTGTTAAAGTATATACATTTTATATTACTCACACAGTCGTAATATTTTGTCGCTTAAATTGTTAGACGGCTGTTATATTTTGAGATTCGTATATTTTTGTATAATATAAGAACTGGTAAAATTAGCACGGATATTGAATAATTTCGTCGAATTACTTAGTGTGGAAAGGAAACAAATAATTTTCACGCATGACATAACAAGTTACAAAATAATATTTCGTCTTTGAGTTTTTATGTCACGGTAAGTATTTTTGTGAACAACTTAAATAGATACTCCTACGAAGTGATCCGTCTTTAAAGGCGTAAACAACATTCACAATTATAACAAAAAATATAAACCAAACTAAACTATATAAGAATTTAAAAATCAAATCTTAGCTAACTAACTCAACAGAATTAATCAAATAAAAAATAGAAACACCAAAATTATGACAATATGTAAAACCAAAATAAGTATAGTATTTATAATCGTTTAAATACCAAAACTGTTCAGCATCAGCATATATATTATACTTTATATTTATTTAGTAAACACACATTACAGTAATACATTGAATTAAACAATTACATCGAGTACATAAACTGACTTTCCATTTATAAATGTACAAAAATAAGAGTAGTGCGAAGGGAAGAAATAACAAAAACAAACAATGAATACGAAGACTCCATAGCACAATATAACTATCCAGTAATTTAATAACAATTATAGTAAAATGTATCAATAAATTCGTAAATTTATTACAATTATCATATTTAATCATTAATTTGTAAAAGTAAGTTGTTAAATATTTATTTAAATTAGTCGTTATGCATTCCGTAAGCATATCTTAACAATATTAATATTTTCAGTCGTACGACTGTGTATGTCATACGAGCCAAACGCATTAATAAATTAAAGTACATCGTACTGGCAACCGTGTACCCTAATCAGATTAGAACGAATCTACCCTTATAAATATAAATGAGTGTTGATACAGGATTTTCGTTTGCGAGCGTTAAATGTAACAGAATAGTATGATTAAGCAATATATTTCAATATACTTCGAAAGTAGGCCAAAAATGCAGATAAGCCATTACATGACTTGTAAAATGAAAATGCTAAACTGAAAACCTACTTGAATAACGTACCTATTTTATTGTTATAACTGTACTCGGTATGATTTATTATTATAAATACAATGGTTTGGCCGCTTCTTCTGAACGAAAAGAAAATTGTTTGTATGTGAGCCGAGACAGGAAAGAAAAAAGCTAAGTAAGCCAGCAAAGGCTCAGCGGTTAGAACACGTCAATCTTAACCAAATATTGAACGTTCAAACCGGAGCAAGCATCTCGTTCGCAAATTTGTGTTTAATCTCTCACTCATCAGATATTCTACCGAAAAACAGCAGTACTTGGTATTGTTGTGTTGCGTTTTGAAGGGTGATTGAGCCAGTGTAATTACAGCCACAAGGGACGCAACATTTCAGTTCCCAAGGTTGGTGGCGGATTGGCGATGTAAGTGATGGTTAAAATTCCTTATAATACCAATGGCTATGAGCATTGGTGACCACTTACCATCAGGTGGCTCATATGCTTGTCCGCCTACCTATTCTATAAAAAAAGGCAATTACTTCACTTTTTTACTTTAAATATTTAAGGCTATCTCACTTGGTGGTAGGGCTTCGTGCAAGTTCGTCTGGGTTGGTACCACGTCTAGGTTGTGATCATCACTTATATCGCGTTACGCCAAGCCGCAATATTTACTGATTCAGTATTGTGTTCCATTTTGAATGGTGAGTGAGGCAGTGTAACTAATATAAGGGACATAACATCTTACAATCCAAGGTTGGTGACGCATTGACGATGGGATGGTTATTATTACTTAACGAGATAATGTCGATGGGCAGTGTTCGAAAATTGCTATCAAGTGGTTAAGTTGTCTTTATTAACAGAAAATAATAATAAAAAGAAAATACGATAGTGTACGCGTATTGCTTTTCAATCAGAAAAAAAAAAACAAAAGTTTGTGGTTATTTAATGAATTTCGACCAAGTTCAGAAATTGCTATTTTCTTATTGATAACGTATATATCTTCAATTGTTTAAAAATTCCATTATAATAATAATAATATCCTGGGACATAATTCACACACGGTCAACTGATCCAATCCAGACTACTGACACTACATGTACTACTTTTCTTTTGTAAATACAAACTTATGTATTTACAAAAGAAAACAAACAGACATGTTCATGCACACAAATGTCTGCCCTGGGTGGGAATCGAACCCACAACCTTCCGCGTGAAAAGCAAGTACCAACCACGCCAACCGGCCCGTCTCAAAATTCCATTACTTCGTGTCATAAAATCTTAAGCTGCCGGTATATTGCAAAATGGTTTTATTATGATTACAATATTATGAATGACATTGAAAAATAAGGAACTAAAAGTAAATATTCATTCATTTATATATACAAGGAAGAGTTTAAGATATAGATTTTTTTTTGTTATTAAAAATACTGTTTACGGATAGATTTTACCAATAAACAGAATTCGGTGTGTTATTAAACACTTTTCGTCACATTTCCTATTTATCTCCCCACACAAGGCAGTTATGGGTTTGCTTTCCGTACTATAATGTTATAATATTATAACGAAGTAAATAACAGAATGTAAATATCGATATTTTGGTAAAAGACTAGTTTTCATTTTGAAAGGATATTATGTTTTTTTTTTTAATATTGTGTATATTTAGCATATGAAACAATACGGCGGCAGCTTCCGTTAAAATCCATTTAATACACATGTATCATTTTGGCTCACATTCGAATTAGAATGCAAATTCTAATTGATGTCTTTCGCTTTTGAAATTAAAGTTTGCTGAATATATAAAAAGATGACCGAATTTAATATAAAACTGGTTTTAATAAGAAACTAGTATTTTATAACCTTTCACTCGCCTCGTATTGATTGATGATTTATATAGGTTATATATTATGTATGTATGCAATTGAACAATGTCATTAAAATTAAAGATAAACTACTTAGTTTCGTAAGTAAAATAATATTATAATAACGAGGAGTTCAATTTATTAGTGTGCTTTTAATAATTGTGTCGTATCCACATATATAGTTATCTAATAGGTTGTACATAAAAAAAGTTGCAGGTTTTTATTTTTTTATTTTTATAAATTTTAATGCACAACTTAATTTGATTACGTGTGCGTGTCACGGGGAGTTTTTATTTTACTCAGGAATTCGTTTTATTTTCCAGGACTAAAGTGTTCTATAATAACAATGCGATCAATCGGGAAGACAGAAGAGGACATGTATTTCTTAACATAAGTTAATGTTTTTAAATGAGGCGTATTTTTTCTTCTTATTATTATTAACGCTAAAAACTAAATTAACGCTAACATTGACGTAATGTGATTTCGACGCGTATATATAACTACAGTCTTCCAGAAACTTAAAGTGTCGAGTGATACTCGATAAATGACGCAAGACGCAACGTAAACGTTTACAATAGTAACGTCAATTAATACATCCAAATATAACGAAGAATTCTCCGTGATGCAATTTTTAAGAAAAAGTTGATAATAATGTGTTCTGCGATTTCTCTTTTTAAATGGCAAAATTATCATATATGGATTGAATACTTTTTGGTAAAAACTCATTTCGTCATATATTTTATACTTTTATACCATATTTTGATGCGTATCATGATCGTGTCGTGTCGTCGATCCTTTAAATATTACAATTATTAAAATCAATGTCAGAATCACTTTCTTACGTATCACAATCGAGTTCTGTATATATTTTGTATTTTGTCCTGACTGTACTTTGTCAAATAATTTAGGAACGGTTGACGAAATTACTATGTCCGGAGGGATAGCTATTCTACACTTGATCCAAGAGTGGTTGCAAACAAGTATCTAGAATATGAGACAATATAATATGAAATACCATAATAATATACTAAGTTCCCAAGGTTGCTGGTGCATTGGCAATGTAAGGAATGGTTATTATTTCTTACATCACCAATGTCTACTATATTGCAGACTTTTTAAAGATAAATAAAGAAATATTATAAAATAAAGCTATAAATAAAAAAAAACACTAACGCAAAGCAAATATATCTAGTAGTTGTTTACGTAACATTTTAATATGTTGTTTTAGGTTTCATGTTTTTATTGTCGTTATTTTATCACACCTCAATACTTTTACTAAAAAGCTAAGCGATTTACCTCGCATAGGATTAGCCGTAAAACTTCATGAATATTTTATTTAGCGGTTAGTAGAGTAAGAGCGAACAGGAAAGAAATTACAGAGGAGCGTCGTATCGACCCGTGTTACGTAGCGATGCCATGAAATTTACAATTTCGTGAATGGCAAATGAAAGTAGGCAAGAATTTACGACTTATTCATCATATATTAAATTTCGTTTTTAACGTAGGTATGTTTAAGACTAAAGTGCTAATACACCACCTACTCAAAGTGATTCATATTGATAATGTTCTTAAAATCAATGTTGTTTAAATCACTTGATAATGTTATAAAGCAGGCAAGGTTTTTTGTTTGACCGTATCCGCTAATAGCGTAAACTAATGAAGCGAGTTAGAACTATTTGATTTGTACAGCACTTTCATATTATATTCCGTAGTATTTCTATTTTAAAGGGAAAATTTCTGTTTGACATTTTAAGTCGGAGTTCATGATAAATAGTTGGATTCCGCATAGCGAGCTTGTTATATAACCAGTACCTGGTTTTAGAAAATAAGATAGATTTTAGATAATAAATATTATCTAAAAATAAAATTGTGGCGTAAGTTGTGTAACTATAATTTATACAGATATTTCTTTTTCTTTATTTTGACGAAGAATTAATTTAAAAAATCTGTCAAAATATAATTTTATTGTATTTAGTAAATATTCTATTGTACGATCGTTACTGTTTGAGAAAAGGTCATATGTTTTAAAATAATTATATCCTTGTGATTTTTTTTTTCTTTAAATATTATTATTCTTTAAATATTTCAAATGAGGTTAACAAATTTTAAAGTAATTAAATAATAAAAAAAAATTGTAAATTACCATATTACTAATTACTGTAAAACTGGACGCTTTGATATTTTAAATTGGAACTTAATTGAAAAAGTTAATAGGATTTTTATGACGATAACATGGCCTTATTTATTTATCTATAAAAATATTTACACCATCACTTTACGTTGATTAAAGTCTTAAATTTAACAACTAAAAAAGATAATCATACTTTTGTAAAGGTATAAACAAAAGTCATCTTAAAAATATAAAAAACCAACTACACATGAACAATTATAAAGTAACAATTATTACATAGTATAATAATTTAATTAAATGATAAATTAGAAAATCTAATTAAATGCGTTACTTCTATACTTTGGGATTGATTCCATAGGATCTTTGGAAAGTTTAACAAACAGTCAAATAGTTGAAGAAGTTTCCTTTTTACGTATTTCACCTGAAACCATTTAAAGAAATGTCGTTAGGCTTCTTTAATGATTTATCCGCGTCTTCGAGTGCAAAAAAAGCTATTAACGGTCTAACTTAGATTTATATCTGGTCTATTATATACTATGTGCAGTTGAGACTATTTACAGTGTTTGTAAGCGCTCGTAAATTTTAAATAGTTATTCTCTAGTTATTTATTACTGCAAGATGTTTTAATAGCATATTCAAACGATGTTAAAGGTGAAACATATTTTGTTTAACAATTAACATTTTAAACATCACTTTATATTATATTTAATCGTTCGAGCTATGGATTATAGTTTTTCATAATGTTTTTTGTAAATAATGATTAAATATGAATCGCACGTCACCTATTGTACGTTGATTGTTATATACCAATTATTAACCCAGGTATTAACAACAACTATATCTCAATTATTATCTTGTCTAAATGTTAACGTTCGATAAATATATCGACCAAGATCATATATTAATCTCAAGGAATATATTGAGGGATATAATGTATATATTTTTCTAAAAATATATTCTACAGAAACAATAACTTTGATGAGCAGTCTTTACTAATCTCTTTAAATATAGAATGCTTGTAATTGTCGTCTATGACGTCATCAGCTGCCATCGACCAATGACCATTTATATAAACTCATATTAACTAAAAATACTTTGGCAGTTTAAGAAACTGGAAGTTAGTATCTACCGGTATTACACCTTATTTTCGTCATCACAATATATTATAAAAATAAGTCCATGCGGCATTTGTGTCTCTGTCCTTTGTCTGTATTCAAGTTAATAATTGAGGTATTATTAGATTACAAAATGACCTATTTTTATGAATTATTGAATACAATTTTTGTAATAATAACTTTTAATTTAAATATATAACACTCTAATCAAAAAATAACATTACAAATTGTATCCATACAGAGAGTTGGGGACAGACTGATGGCCATCGCTTCACATATCCTGCGTCACCACTACTGACCCAGGGAGCTGATGTAGCAAGCGAAGCCATATGTCCTGATCATGTTGGCGAAGGAGAAGAATGCGTTCACGTGAAACATGTACCAGTCCACTCTACTGTCGAGCTCATCATGTTTGACCAAGGTAAATATAGAAGTTAAAATTATTACAAAACGTAAAATGTATAGATAAATATTGCTATTCTAAAGCGCAGGTACCCGCATATTCGTTAGTGCATTTTGTACATTTATGTAAATCAATCAAATCAATCAAAGTTTATCATATTTTGTATATAGGGATATATTTTTGTAAGGATAATTTATTATATTTTACCGGTGCCAGTATGTATGGGCGAATCGGTGAAATTCTTAAATTTCTTGCCTGTATAAATAATAGCCAGTGAATGCCCCACTGTTGGACTAATGGCTCCTCTTCTTTTGAGGGAAAAGTTTGGAGCTTATTCCTCCAAGCTGTAATGTGGGTTGGTGGATACACATGTGTTAATATTTCATCCAACACATGCAAGTTTCCTCACGATGGTTTTCCTTCAGCGCCGAGCACGACATGAATTATTAAAAACACAGATTAAGCACATGAAAATTAAAAATATTGTTTAGCCTCATTCTTGGTCTATGGTTCAATGCTCTCATTGCCTTCGTATAAATAAATATATCTAACTTAATGTGACCCAGCACGAGTTAAATAGAGCGAATTAGAATAGTATTATGTAACAATCTATTATTATAAATGTTCAGATTTGATGCCAAATTGGTTGATAAGTTTGTCTTTCTTTAAATCGACATGTATTTTTGCATAGACAATTTTTTTATTCAGAATTATAAACTAGTTTTATATAATCACGTCTAATATGAATATTTTATAAATATTTTTTTTATTTAAATTAAGATTTCTTAATTTATCAAACTATATTATAGATAATGTTAATAAGATCAATATATAATTCCGAATTCTTAATTGAATATCAAAATAGAAAGTAGGTTAATGTGAGTATTATTTAAAAAACGTTTAAAAACTAACTACCGCTTTTATCCTCGGACGCACAATTAAAAAGTATAATAATGCTAAGTCATTTAATAGTAATTAGCAAAGCTGTATGAAGTGGCTTAAACGGTTAAAATCAATTTACTTTAAAGCAAGGTGCGATATGTGGAATATAGGTAACTAATGAGTTTGCGTTCTCGCTAAATGTGTATCTTAGTAGTTCCTTTGCGAATTAAGCTTAAGAGGTTTGGACTTTCCTTGTTGGAAAGCTAGAAACGACACATGTCTCCAATACTCAAGCTGTCGGAAGGCGCCTCGTGTCAATATTCACACACTTTACACAATGACAAGACGTGTTGAGAAATTTGTAGGAAACGACGTCCATTACTTATATATTCTGACGTTTCCGCTATATTTTAGTCAAAACTACACTTTAAATGGGCTCTTAAGCTAATATTTATTTCCGTTTCTTCGTTAAAATGAATACCTCACTTTTAGTTTTTTTTACAAAAAAAAAATGTTTTTTCTTTAATTTATTTTAGTACAGTATGACCATATGCTTTAATATATTTCGGTGTATGTATTAATATTTTCTATGTATTTATTTATAAAATGAATAATTTTATACTCAAAAATGTGATTTTATTTGAAAAAACTGTATTTTTTCAGGTTAGATTTTGATTTTGATATGATTTTTATTATTTTAGTAATATCTCCGTGTTAAATTTAATGTACTATATAATCTTAAGTCTTAAAATGTGTAGGAAAGTCAGCGACAGCATGTGTCTTGTTTGGGTATGTCAATTCATAGTAATCATTTCTAGTTTTGAGGAATGCATAAATAAACCGTGACTTCAGCGTCAATTAATTTGTCACGTAATATTTTAAATACTTATTGAAATATATAACACTAATTTTGAGCGTTTTCCATAAAAATTGGCTTTTATATTGCGCACCAGTAATATACAGCGAGATATAGAGATATTGGATCAAATGCATGGAAAAAAGACGTGAGGTTTTAACGCACGTGAAATAGATTACGTACGGGCTAAATTGCAAATTACGACATAGCTTTCATCGTATTTATTTGTAATAAAATATTATGGGGTGATCCCCTAATTTTCCCAAGCGGGATATATTATTAGTAATAAACTTAATGTTCAACAATATATGCAAAAGCATAAAAAAAACTAAAAGCTCTTTGAGGTAAAAAATTGACAATATAAAAGCATATGAATATTTTTATAATCTCCATAGTCACTAAATAAAAATAAATATTCTTATTACGGAGATGATAAAAAATATATTGTAGAATGTGAGGGAGAGATCGACCGAACATAACGAAGGTTGGTGATATTTATTATGAATGTTGATTCAATTTGAAGAGCACTCGACAACAAAAAGCACTTATAAAAGAATTTTTAAGCCTATCTTATACTAGTTGATTTTCGATTGACGTTTGAGAGATGGGAGAGAAATTTATTGAAAAAATAATTCAATTACCAGACACAATACAGCTCAAATTTGAATTTATGTTTTAATAAAAGGAACTCGTGATTTTTTTTATATCTTTTGATTAGCTGTCTCTATCAGTCGTGAGTTATGTAATTCTTTTCTTTCGACATCACTTCCTAATAGCATATTATTGAGCGAGATGGCCCAATGGCTACAACACGTGAATCTTATCCGATTATTGCTAGTTCAAACCTTGTCAATTCATGTGTTTAATTTAGTATTTAAAATGCATCCCATGTCTTCTGTCATCTAATGTCAAATTAAAACTGTATGTGTATCAAACAATTTGCATGGGATCAGCATGGTGAGATGAAGAGACCTTCGAATTATGCGTCTTTCGTGTAGTCGCTAGTCTATAACGCGAAGCACATCTCGAGGACCTTCATTCTAATATTGGGTCGAATCGATAAAAGTTGTTTGTGATTTCTGTCAAGAAATTCTCAATAAGAGCACGGATTTAGGAAGTCGTTAGTATTACATTCCCGTGTCTTGAAAACGTGTAAAGCTGTTGGTCTTGTGTCTAACCTCTCCGATGGTGTCAAATTACCGCCCCGTCGGAATATGGGAGCAAGTGAATATAATACTTCCTATCTATAGAGGAACTGTCTAATAGACTAATTCTTCTACATGGCTAGCTCTGGATTGGCCGCCGTAGCCGGAATTCGGCTAGAGTCCATTACGTAGTTTTATTATTAACATAATATTGACATACCGTTGTAGTCGTTTGTGAAAGAGTGTAGATCTTTCTTTTCGGTATATTAATTATAGGAAAGATTTATTCAGTGCAGGTTATTATGGCATGCGATTAACTTTTCAAGCCCACTCACTTGTCTACACTAATTGGTAGATGTAGGTCGAGATTAACAAGATTATAGCCTATAGATTTGAAGAGTTTTTGCGATTTCACCAATAACATTTGCTGTGCTGTCTTGTCCCGTCAGTTATTATGTAACTTGTTGTAAACTTGTTTATTATTTAGTGGCGAAACTTGCCAGACGTTGTCTTGTCTCTGTACAAAGGTTAAAAATAAGTAAGAAAAAAAAAACAAAAATGTGTGCAAAACAAAGACAATATTTGAGTTAGGGCATTTAAAATTTATACGGGGTGGGTGGCGTATTTATTTATGTTATGTTTACCTTATTTTATTATTTACCATATATTTGCGTAAACATTACACATACTATAATAATACAGAAGTAATAAATTCTCATAAATATTAGATAAATGTACCTTACCTATTAGATAAATATATAGGTACCTTAGGTACACGAGAAACCTCAGGTAAACGGAGAGACGTTAGTGAAATGATAAAACGGTAACAATAAAGATAAAAGTTGCAGCATTTTAGAAATACATTTATTGTACTCAGGAGACAACAAGAATTTAAGACCGTTTTTAACGTTACATCACTTGTTACGAACTTTTTAGAAGTGACGTCACAACATGATTTATAACTACATAAAAAAAATGTCCAGATACAAAATGATGTTGATTTACTAATATTATAAATCAGAAAGTGAGTTTGTTTCTTCATTTGTTTGTTATCTTTTCACGTCTTAACTACTAAACGGATTATTTTGAAATTTTGTATTCACGTAGTGCATAAAAGTATATTTAAAAGTACATAAAAATATACATATAGAAAAGTACAAGTTTTATATAGAAACTTATTAGTATAGATTGATGGTAAGGGTAGCAAGTAACTGCAATGAAAGCTATTTCAAGATATGAACCTATTTTCAAACTAAATATGTAGCACGTTGTAACTCCTACACTGGTGGTAGGGCTTTGTGCAAGGTCGCCTGGCTAGGTATCCTCATCAGATATTCTACCGCTAAGCAGCAGTACTTGGTATTGTTGTGTTCCGGTTTTTAGGGTGAGTAAGCCAGTGTAATTACAGGCATAAGGGATATAACATCTTAGTTCCCAAGGTGGGTGGCCCATTGGCGATGTAAGCGATAGTAAACATATCTTACAATGTCAATGTCTATGGGCGTCGGTGACAACTTACCATCAGGTGGTCCATATGCTCTTTCGCCTACCCATTAAAAAAAAAACTGTAAAACTATTTAAAACCTTTAACATTAATCTAACTATTCAAAACCTTTAACTTATGATAATAGTTGGACAGTAAAACTATTTGCAGAACAATACTAAATCCGAACTATGTTACTACACATTAAGTGCTCCTGGCTCTATTCTTGTTTGTTTCTTTAAAACTATTATTGTTGTACTTCGTAAAGCCTTTCACCTCGGTGTAGTTATTTCTTTATTTTTTGTATTATAATGCTTGTTGGCCATCGTTGGTAGTTCGCTTAAAAGGCTTATTATTATTTAAGTTCTGTTAATATTTCGCAAAGAACGAACACGAAATGATTTTAATAGCCTTCAAACGAACCTAACTAACCTAATCAAAGCATTTGGTTTTAAATAAATACCTACATTTTATATAATGTTCAATCACTTCAAAAACGGAACTTTAATTTGATGTCTCCAAATTTTATTCATATAAATTACTATATATTATATAATACCGTATGGCATCGATGATATGACTATACGTATACATCAAATAAACCATTTTATTCCAACAAGAAGGTACAAACAAGAAACAAAATAACTTAGCAAAACCGGTCGTTATTTGTTTTCCTAGTTCACAGCGGAAGTCTGGATTAACGAAGAGAAATATTGTGTTCATATCATAAATAATGACTTCATGCGAAAAATTAGAATTCCATACCAATCATAATATTTCGGTAATTTAAACAATTTTAGATTATGATTATAAAGAAACATTATTGTTTAATTTGATAACGAAGACATTCGTGATTTTTTTTTTCAGTCGCACCTATTAGTGACCAACAACAATTAGGCATATTTTTAAATATTATTTATATTAAATACTTGTTTTTGGCGATACTTTATCCGTGTGTTGAGAGGCAATTAAAAAAGTATCATGTCCTTCTCTGGGGTTCAACCGTACTTCATTCATACCAAGCGACATCAAAATCGGTTCAATGGTTCAGTCGTGGAAGCGTAACAAGCAGACAGAGTAACAGTAGCATTTACAATATTTATAAATATGTTTGAAAAGCCGAGATGGCCCAGTGGTAAGAACGCGTGAATCTTAACCGATGATCGTGGGTTCAAACCCGGGCAAGCACCACTGAATTTTCATGTGCTTAATTTATGATTATAATTCATCTCGTACTTTACGGTGAAGGAAAACATCGTGAGGAAACCTGCATGTATCTAATTTCACTGAAATTCTGCCACATGTGTACTCTACCAACACGCATTGGAGCAGCGTGGTGAAATAAGCTCCAAACCTTCTCCTCAAAAAGGAAGAGGAGGTCTTTAGACCAGCGGTGGGACATTCACGGGCTGTTATGGTTATGTTTGATAGTATATATATATATGTATATATATATATTTCAAGTAATAAGCATATTTACTGTGATATATTAAGGAATAGAAACATTTGATTGTCAACTTTCCATTATCTCTTACCAGTGCTGTCGACATGCAGTATGTTGTAGCGCTTGTTATTAAACAAGCGCGAGAGAATTAACAATTTGAGTTCAACTTTTGGCAGAGCGTAGATAAATAATTTATGTACTCGTAAAACAAACTCAGAAACCCCTTTACACAGTTATCGTTGACAATTAGGTGCAGGTTTTTGCGCGTATAATCACAAAGTGGTCTAGACAAATAGGCAATATTAGCCATAGCCAAATAGGACATATTACAACGCAAAAGGGTGAACGCAAACACAGGTGCACTCTCTATGCCCTCAACCTCATAATCCGATGGGATTGCAAATCCAATACGACCGGAAAGATAAAGTAATCTAATTACAGTAAAATATTTTTCGTATTTATTAAAAAATGAATATTTGAAATTAAGATTAGTTGGAAACGGTTTCATAATCTACAATCCGTATTGTGTATCTGAGAAATTAAACACCTGTACATATACACCATTGCGTACTTAATATATAAGAAAAATGTATTTAATTATATGTTTAAGATAAATATTATAAATCGATACATAAGAATAATAAATAATCCTTCATATACTATAACCTTCCCATAAGTCCATCTGTTAAAATGGAAAATAAATACCTTTGGAATAACCTGTTTTCTGAAATTGGTATAAATAATAATATAAATAAGGGTCGATTGAAGCATCGAAAATGGCAAGCAATATTTCATTAATTATTATTGTTAATAAGAAATTTTCGTTTTCTCTTCTCATTAGTTAATTAGTTACTAAGTAACACTGTAGTATGACTGTTTTGTTTTGTTTCGCTGTGGACGATGTGTGAGCCAGTATTATTCCATAAACAATGAACACAAGATCTTAGATTACTCGGCTGACAGCGTATTCACAGTAGACGCTTGCCGTTAAGCCTTTGGCATTATAATGTTTATAAGCTTGAGTGACCACTTTACACTAAGAGCTATTAATTTGGAATTCAAATTAATTAACTAATTCTATAATTGAAATATAAAATGTATAATTCACAAATAGATTAACAATATTCATATGAAAAATTAATTAATTAAAGTAGTGATGGGTAATAGCGAATAAAGATGTTTATTTTTTGTAGATTAGCAAATTTCGTAGACGATGGTTAGTGGTCACCACCATTCATAGACTGGCCTTTTAAGAAATGTTAACCATTCACCAATGCACCACCAACCTTGGAAACTAATACTGATTAGTTCTGTTTAGCGGCTTACGAAAAGCCTACCACATAAATCTTTATTTTTTTCGAATTTATTAAAATGACTTTCGCTAGTGAATTTATTATAACATTACTAATTACCAAAATACAATGCGACCTCAAATAAAAGTTAAGACGAGTCGATAAAAAAAAATTAAGAAAACAATAGGAATTAACTGTTGTGTGTTAAATACGAATATATTTAGAGAATTAAATAGGTAATTATTATTAATGAATACGTTATATTAATATGGTCAGTATATGTAAGTCAAAACACATTTAATGTGATGTTAAAGTTGAATAAAGATATATTAATGATTTGTTAAATAACCGGTGAATATCGTGGTGAGGTAAAAATGTGAACTATACGAAAAATATTTTGTAAGTGCAGTTAATAAGCGAAATAAAAAATTTCATACATACATACTTACATACATATGTAATTTGTAAAGATTGTTTATTCGTTACAAAAAAAATACAATCAATTGAATCTTTACTCTTTATAATATTAATATAGATATTCAGATTTTAACCGTTGTATTATAATACACTTACAATTAGTATTATTTTAACCGACAGCTGTCAGGAGCTCCGCTCTCTGAGTCGACTGCACGAGTTTTCTTCGCCTATATCCATTACGTTGTATAACTATAATGCTGCAAATACACGAGACTAACACAATCAAATCCAGCAAGCGTTATTAGAATCGGTTTAATTTTATGAAATTGAGGTATTATACGATTTGGGCAAAAAGATAAAATGTAATCGCGGTCAAACTCGAATGGTAATGGTGTCTATGCCTGCCTGTGGATGTCCCACTGCTGGGCTTAGGCCTCCTCTCTATTTTTGAGGAGAAGGTTTGGAGCTTTTTCAACCACGCTGCTCCAATGCGGGTTGGTGGAATACACATGTGGCAGAATTTAGAATTGAAATTAGACACATGCATACATAGATTTACTGACGATATTTTCCTTCACCGTAAAGGACGAAATGAATTATAATCACAAATTAATCACATTCAGTTGTGCTTGCCCGGGTTTGAATCCACGATCATCGGTTAAGATTCACGCATTCTTACCACTGTACACTCTTTACTGTATACACAACTGTATTAAATTTATTTTGCGCTGAGACTTAATTGCAAAATATTGAAGGTACAAGGAAGAAAACATTTTATAAGAAAATTTTCTTGGCTGTTTATTGTCTCTTTTTGTTAAAAACAAACTTCCGGAATTTATAGAACGCAGACGTTATTACTTATATACTTTGTTACTTTGATAAAGTTTGAATATCACCGTTCTCTACTTTGAAATATAATTTGTGATAAAACAAAATATACGTCTTTTAACACATCTGCTGTACTAAGAATTGTTTTTCAACCGATGTAAAAAAAGGTTTTATAGTTTAACTTCTTTATATGTGTTCGTCTGTGGTATTTTCAGTTTGAAGTCTGATGTGAACGAAATAATTCAAAGCTATTTATGAAGGTCTGTTGGGCCGTTTGAAGATTACCAGCTCATTTCCTACTCGACGAAAGGGCCTTATCAACTTACACAGATCAGATTGATTTGAAAATGCGATCCCACGACGCACCGAAAATTTTATTAAATATTACTAGCCAATAAACACATTCTATTTTTTAATTTATAAAGTATTTTTTTAATTTATTTTTTTATTTTATTCACCATAAAAATCGGTTCATTGGCTTAACCCTGAAAGCGTAACACACAGTCAGAGCTACTTTCGAATTTATAATATTAGTATAGATACTATATTTCCGTTTAAACACTAAATTATCAATATATGAAAGCTCCACACAAACCGGATAAGAACATTTACATCAATCTGTGAAAACAAACGAAACTTGCAACTGAATTCTTGAACATTCTTTATTCAAACATCAGCTAGCTTAGCGTTGGTTTGCTAAAATCGTACATTAGCTAGGTAAACTATCACAAAGTAACTACCACGTGAGGTTTAATTATGTAATTGTGTCTTCGTATACGATACGTGCATGCGAATAAATCATTTACGAATGAAGAACATGTATTTCACTTTGATCTATTTACGGGGGTACGCAGATACTTGTCACATACGAATATTGTTTAAATGGAATAAGAGGGCCATTGATGTTCAGAAAGCATTACGTTAGCCGTATTGTGGTTAACGTCTCATCATTTAACTCATATGTGGATGAAGGAAACATTTTGATGTTATTCGCTAAAGTAATTATTACAAAGTTTCGTGATATGTATGATATGTAGCAAACTTGGACCCCAAGAAAGGACATAGGCTACTTTTTATACCTATCACCCTCTAACACGCGAAGCCGCGGTTTATTATCAATTATCTCCCAAATAAAGATATTCTCATGTTTATTATATTACAGTACAATTACTCGTTTTCAATTGTTGGTATAAAATTATAATATAGATATTATGTGTATCGAAAAATAAGTAGGTCGTGTTTTCTAATAAATATGGGAGGAGGAGTTGTACAAATGGGGCACTTAATGGTAATTGGTCACCTTTGCAATAGACAATGTGAGAAGTAATCATCATAAATTGCCAATGCGCTGCCACCCATGAAATCTACGACGTTACAATCCTTGTGTTTGTAATTATACACGGGTTCACTAACCTTTTAAACCGGAAAACAACAATACAAAGTGTTACTGTTTGTATATAATGAATAATTCGTGGGTGGCACCAAAACAGACAGACTGCATTATGCCTTTGGCAGGTAAAAATGTAACATGTACATAGCTTCGCCTGATACATATTGTATTATAAAACTTGTTTATATCACGCTATATCGAAAACAAAACAAAATTTAATCGTACTAATATTAGGACGGATTGCTAGCCAGTAACTTTTTATAGTAAAGTGAAATAATGTGTTAATAACATTCACCGTCGAGCACGATCAATTATAAAAACACATTAAGCAATTAAATTATAAAATTTCAATGGTGCTTGCATGGGTTTGAGCCCGCAATCATTTATATATTTATTTTAAGACTCACGTATTCTAACAACTGGGCCACCTCGGCTCGTTACGTTATCCGTAACAACCTGTTAATGTCCCACTGCTGGGCTAAGGCCTCTCTCTTTTTGAGGAGAAGGTTTGGAGCTTATTCCACCACGCTGCTCTGATGCGGGTTGGTAGAATACACATGTAGCAGAATTTCAGTTATATTAGAGACATGCAGGTTTCCTCACGATGTTTTCCTTCACCGTCAAGCACAAGATGAATTATAAACACAATTTAAGCACATGAAAATTCTCTGATGCTTGCCGGAGTTTGAACCCACGATCATCGGTTAAGATTCACGCGTTCTCACCACTAGACCATCTCGGCTTCCACAAGTCCATCTCGGCTTACGTTACGTTATACATTTATATTATTTGAATCGTATTAAGTTACAGAGTTTAGTAAATTAACACAGTTAATTACTAGTCTGGTGATCTATGGCTATTACTTATGTATTAAGTATGTAGTGTGAATGTGTGAGACGACATATACCACTTTTTCAATAAAAAATAAACAAAAGACTGTTACACCATTTTACTATCTGTAAGCAAAACAAATAAAAAACTTTTTTTAACTGGCTAAGTCGGCTATAAGGTTGATTATTTCAAGCAGGCTAAATGTATTTCGGATAAGATTTTTTTCGTGTTTCGAATTATCAGATGTTTTAGAGCGTGATATTTATCCGTGGTCTTGTTATAATTTTTAATTGTTTTTTTAATTGAATACATTTGTAGTAATCAGGATTCAGTGACGAATAAAAAATCCCATAACATTCAATTATGACGTATTCTTCTGTGAGAAAGTAGGCTCTTGGTAACAAGACACAAGTTTTCTCTTGTTAATATTAAATAGTATGATATGCAAGTTTTACAAAATATAATTGTCAAGTAATTTCTCTCACTAATTATATTGCAAATATTAATCTGCACATACAAAACTTACTACGACTGCTAATTCGTAAAACCATTTCCGTACTTAATTTATTCTAAATAAGCCATAATTAGTGCCAAATAAATCAAAGTTTACTACAACGAAATTACTATGTTACTTTTTAAATTTTAAGATAATTATAAGTTTTTAAGAACACTATAATGAAACGACTAAAAACAGAAGCTTTTATTATATGTGCGATTTTTTTTAGAAGTTACACAATTTTTTTATATATTCTTATATACTTAGGGGAAGGACATTCATGTTTTATGTAACATAGCATGTACAGAGTTACAGGTATAATATTTGTTTTTTTTAATGCATATAATATAATAAGTGTTATATGTAAAGCCGAGATGGCCTAGTGGTAAGAACGCGTGAATCTTAACCGATGATCGTGGGTTCAAACCCGGGCAAGCACTACTGAATTTTCATGTGCTTAATTTGTGTTTATAATTCATCTCGTGCTTGACGGTGAAGGAAAACATCGTGAGGAAACCTGCATGTGTCGAATTTTACTGAAATTCTGCTACGTGTGTATTCCACCAACCCGCATTGGAGCAGGGGGTGGAATAAGCTCCAAACCATCTCCTCAAAAAGGGAGAAAACGCCTTAGCCCAGCAGTGGGACATTCACAGTCTGTTACTGTACTGCATATGTTAACCAATTATTAGAAAAGTCGAACTGAAGTAAAGATCAGCGAAAAAACATTTATTTATATAATGAAATATATTTTAATGTGGTTTATTTATTCCAGGCGGCGAATCAGATCACATCTTCCATCTCCACGGATATAGTTTCCACGTTACTGGCATCCGGATATTCAACACTGGTATGGACAAAGACGCAATAATCCAAATGAACAAAGACGGAGCCCTTTTCCCATCCAAAAACTTGGATGATCCCTTAATTAAAGACACCATTGTAATTCCGAAATTTGGTGTCGTGGCTCTGCGTTTTAAGGCCGATAACCCCGGTTATTGGATGATGAGAGATGAAAGATCAGCTCATTGGACGAGGGGATTGGATTTTGTTTTAAAAGTCGGCGAGAATAGAGACTTCGTACAGGCGCCATCAGATTTCCCCAAGTGCGGCTCTTACGTTGGGCCAGAATATTTTCTTATCTAAGTTAAGACTGATACATAATATGTTACCAATATTATTAAGTTGCTCAAATATTTATTACTATGTGATATTATATAATTTGTTGAAACGTAAATTCGTAGAATTAATTTTTATGTAAAAATGATTTTTTAATTTCAAATGCTTATGTTTATTACTTAAACAAAATGTGTTTAAAGTCGTGGGAATGAAAATATATTCATTGTATTGTTTTAAAGTTGTCGAATTTATCATATTAAAAAAATTAATACTTTATTTTTATTAGAATTAGATACAATTAAAATTATTTTCACGGTGTTTTTTTATCTCATTATTTTTAGCGACGAGTTCGATTTAACGATAAACGAATTAAACAGACGGATGAACGCACGGTTTATATTGCTTTTTTTACAAATAAAAATATATTTTTTATGTAAAATCATTCCAATTAGCATTCTATTGTTGATTACGTACGTCAACACAGACTGTTAAGCCATATTGTATCTATAATGAAGTAAAAATGTTAAAAACGCTTTATTTCACATATATATGTTAATAATTTAATTGAAACGCGCCAAAGGCGATTTATTAAATTTATACGACATAAACGGTGTAATGGTAATAGAAGAGTTCGAGCCTATGTATAGATCATGTATTCATCATGTTTCTATAATATAAAGAAGTTTTTTGATTAGTTATAGAAAAATAGTAGATAAATCTGCAATTGCACAGATAACATATAAAAAAAATCACTATTCCATTTGAAAAAAGAAAACGCATTATATATTCAGCCTTGTTACACATCACATGAATAGATTGATGATGAGTTTCACATGTTGATTGCTTTAAAATCGATGTTTACAAATGAACCGTGAATATGTGGATGGTATTTTGTAATTGATGTATTCATACGAAAGGCTACACACAATAGCGTTTATATTAGCTAATAATATTATCGAATCTCTTTGCTTTATTCATGTACTTAATTTTACTACTTTATTTTTTTTATAGCATTAGTAAAATCTTATACGTTTTTGTTTGGTTGAGCTAAATTTAACAAATGTTTTTTAGCCAATGGTTCATCGTGGTCGGCGTTAAAGATCTGAGGAAACCTGCAAATGTCGAATGAATTTCTTTATCGTGTCCATCAATTAGAACTGGAGCAATGTAGGGGAATACGTTTTAAGCCTTTTTAAAGACAAGAGCGTCCCTTCGGTCGGCCTCATCATGCAGGGAGGGAATGGGACATTAATGTGGACTGTTGCTAGCTCATAAATGTATGTACTGTAATATACTTCAGTTCAGCTGATTCTCCCTTAAGAACTCTCCCTGGATCATCATCATAATCACTTTCAAAAAAAAATATTTTTGCAATATTGATATTATTGTAAATATATTTTTACTGATTTTTATTAATATTATTGTAAAAATATTTTTATTGATATTATTGTAAAAATATATTTACAATAATATCAACAATTTAATTTAAAAAAAAACAAATACTTACTATAGAGGCAGAGGTTTAATTACTTTCAAGAAAAAAAAACATCCAAAACAGCGCCGCATTGTTACAAGTTCAGAGATAACTCACGTTTTTTCGTAATGCTCAACTAAATTGCGTTGAAATAATTGCTCAATTCTTTTTAATGTTATTTACTAAACGTAGTTTGACTTTAGAAAATTGAATAGCAGAACCATTTGCTTTATAGCGAGATATATAGACATACAGTTTATTTTAATTGATGAACAAATAAATTCCAATTGAGACGTCTCTTCAAACGATTTAAATCACTATCGATTTAGAAGTCAATCTTCTAAAAGCGATACGTGTAAGACGTGTTGTATTCACTTTTCGATTGACGATCGTACTTAAACGACAGTTTTTTTAAATTGTAATTTTTTTTTAATTTATAATACTTGCAACACAAATTACAAGGAACAAACATTAACTCTTTCTAACTTATAACAATATATATATATTTGTCTTTCTCACTTATTACTATTGGGATATCGTTTGACCAGAAGAAAACTTCTTGAAAGTTCGGCGGCGGCAGCATATATGTGAAAATTCGGTGGTTAGCAAAGGGAGTTCCCTAACATTAATAAAAGTAAAAGTTAGTGGTTGAGTGATTGTAAAGGACTAATAATTCAAGAGTAGGGTAAGCTTAGCATATATATATGCTAAGCTATATATATATGTATAGAATAGTTAGGCGGGCGAGCACATGGGCCACCTGATGGTAAGTGGTCACCAACGCCCATAGACATTGGCATTGTAAGAAATGTTAACCATCGCTTACATCGCCAATGCGCCACCAACCTTGGGAACTAAGATTTCGTCCCTTGTGCCTGTAATTACACTGGCTCACTCACCGATCAATCCGAAACACAACAATTCCAAGTACTGCTGTTTAGCAGTAGAATATCTGATGAGTTGGAGATACCTACCCAGACGAGCTTGCACAAAGCCCAACCACTAGAACTTATATAACTTGTCTATTATAATTACTCACATTTTTTTTTTTAAATGTATAGGCTAGCGCTTGACTGTTATCACACCTGATGGAAAGTGAGATACAGTCTAAGATGGAGCGCGCTTGCCTAGAAGGTGCCTATTCACTCGGGACTTGAAGATACCCATATTGTAGGTGGTGGGGAAAACGGAGGTCGGGAGGATATTCCAGACCTTGGCGGTGCGTATCAGAAACGAGGAAGCAAATCGTTTCGTACGTGTCTTAAATACGTCAACTTCAACCATGTACGGGTGCAGATCCTTTCGATGCCTCGCAGTTCTTTGGTAAAAAGGTGACGGGGGAACCAAATCAAATAGTTCCTGAGCACACTCGCCGAAATATATCTTGTAGAACACCGACAGACAGGCAACCTTACGACGATGTTCTAAGGTCTGGAGTTTGGTAACCAGTGTCTGGTCGCCAATGAGTCTTCTAGCACGACGATCCACTGAATCTAAAGTATCAAGCTGGTACTTAGCAGAGCCGTCCCATAAATGGCTGCAGTACTCCATGCACGATCTGACTTGGGTTTGATATAGAGTCAGAAGCTGTTCTGGTGTGAAGTACTGTTTGACCTTATTGAGGATGCTAAGTTTTTTACCAGCAGTTTTAGCTTTGGATTCAATGTATTGTCCAAAGTTGAGTTTGGATGTTAACATTACAAAGTACAAACACAACTCGTAAAATAGTGACGGCATTTGTAAAACTAAATGGTATTATTAGCAGTCGGTGAAATCCCACCTGAGGTTATACCAAGGGAGATTTCCTCATCATTGTATAATATAAGAAGACATTCTCATGAATATACTCGTATATTTTGATACGGAGGTTTTATATCCCTAACCTTAGGCCAAACAATAAGTTGTCCCCTTCAAAGAGAAAAATGTTTTTAGAGTTGGCTATGATGTAATAACAGAGGTATAAATCATTTGTCAGCCAGTAGCTATTTTCGCCGAGAAATATAATATAAAAGAAACATTCAACCAAGATCTTTCGGTTCGCGAATAGTGAAAGCGCTAATAACATTTTTTATCTTTTTTCACTTTACTTTGTACTTAAATATATTGACTGATTTCATTTTAATACAACAACTAAGTAATGATCAATAGACGGATTGATAACAAATATTTTTAAGTTATAAAAAGGAATACGTTTAAAGAATTTATTCTTAAAAACTCAAGTCACTTACATGACAACACAAAGCAAATCATAGAAATTGTCTCACATATGTAACGAAATAACGTGAACTTATAAGCATATCTAATAAGCATGCTTTTCTTTCTCTTTTCTTCTCTTTCTCAATTAACTTGGTAATTTTATTTTCATGTGTTAAGTGAGCGTGACATTTTTTATACAAGATATATGTATATACAACGTAGGATAGATGTTTTATTTAACAATTTTTGCAATTGCCAATTGTCCAATTCTTCATAAAGTCAATAACTGAACATCTTTACATCAATTTATTTAACAAAATCAGTCAATTAACATATTAAAGAAGATTTGCCAAGAAAGCGTGCTGGTAACATAAAAGATTTCAATTTTTCTTTATTGTTGACGCAGCAAAATGATTTTATGAATGGGTCAGATAGAGCTACGTATATAATATTAAAGTAAGTTTTATATAAACAGTTAAATTTAAACTTGGAACTAAGCTGTAATAGTGTTCCAGTTTGAAGGGTGAGTGAGCCAGCCTAACTTCAGGCACAAGGGACATATCATCTTAGTGCCGGAGGTTTGTGGTGCATTGGCAATGTAAGGCATAGTTAATATTTCATAAAGAGATAATGTCTATAGGCAGTGGTGACCACTTACCACAAATTGGCTCATTAGTCAGTTATCCTTCACAAATTTAACAAAAAAAATGTGAGTATATTATATTTGTTATTCGGAATACAAAATTACTATCTCTGATACTTATTAAGAAAGTATCATAAAACATAAGAAACAAGTCGGTTATCTCAATCTGAATAAACTTAATAGACTTATCTTAACAATAGGTAGGTATCCATTTAATGTATAGGTCCTTAGGGCATGGAATTACCGCACCCGTAGGCCCTTTATACTGAGATTTATGCGCTCTCTCAAATACAAGTCGCTATAATTCACACCAATTTTCGACCGTTTTCATAACAAATTGGTTTTATTTTAACTTAGATTGGATTACACGGTTACGGTAATACAACTCGCGATAAATTGAGGTTATATGCAGGTTAAGATCTATTTTTCGTAAAAAAAAATTGGTGCCATAAACAACTGTAATTCTCATTCTGTTGGTCTGTGTGTTATGCCACAGTTCTATCGACTTAGGGTTACCTAATGATAATTTAATTATACATTTCTTTCATAAATCCAACAAGAGTGATATATTTCCAAGATGTTTGCTTACATGAAACGAATATCTTAGACAAGATTATTATTACAAATATATGTTTGTAATATGTCCACACATAATAAATTTGATCATGAATTTTTATATATAAAAATAAAACATGACTTTTAATTTTTTAATTCATTAAGAAAAATAATGTATTTTTATATATAACCTTCGTTGAAATCATGTTTGGTAAATTTTCTGAATTCTCAGCGCACTCGGTAAGTAGAGTTTTTGTTACATTACCAAAACGGAACTTGTTTTAAAATGCCTTACGGCTACTTTCACTTTTTAAACGGCACTTGATCAATAGCTGCATTTTTTACGTTGCTCATTTTATCTCTGCATATATTTACATTTTTAATCTACGTTGAAATTGTTTAAAAGGTTACTATACAAATCGCACTTTTAGGCTAATTCTACTCATAGTCATAAAATTTTAATGTTACCTGTAACAAAAATGTACCGTGTTATAATAATAGTAACTTATATTTTTTTTCCACTCTTTATTTTTATAAATCTCGTCATTGCTTTGTAATAATATATTCTTATTAGAAATTATTTCTTATCATTTATCATGTACTAATTATTATGTTATAATTAATATTATAGTATATTATTATATAAATGAAAGTTAATTAATAGCTACATTAACCTGTATTGTTATGGGTTATATTAATATTACGGGATTAATTTTGTGTAATATATTCTAGGGAGAGGACGAGGGCGTAGAACGTAACAAAACAAAAACATTTATTCATAGATAGAGCATTATATACATAATGTATAAATTGTTGTAGGTGGAAAACACGTGTATATTAAAATATCCTCCCGTCCTATTAAAATTGAACATTTAAACAGGGTTCAATGTTAGACGTTTTTCTGTTGTTTATTTTTTAATGTATAATTTAAATTTGTAACAAGTCTGCTTCGTTTGGGCAAATGTCAAATAACGCAAACATCTGTTTTCGTCCTTTTTACAGTTTTGGTTACACACCGATACCAACTGATTCGAAGTCAAGTCAAATAAGGCAAATATTTACGTTGATAACTTGGGGCGCTCAATAATATTGCACTTAATTATTTTGTAAATAAGCAAATATTACATTGATGGGTTTTAGATTTAGATAATTTCGGGTTAATTCTTATGTGATACATGTTTATAATATTTGTTACATCCAATTTTTGGTCCAAACAAAGCGATGTAGCTACGTGAACTCACTAAGGCAATGGAGCACTGTCTTTATATATGTCATATTTTAGCTCTCGGCATTTAGTGGAAGTTATTAAGTGAATAAGATGGAAATCTGTAACAGGATATAGGATACTGTATACTTGCGCATTGTTGAATTTACAATAAATTTGGTTGAAAAAAAAATTGGGTTGAACGTTATACATTATGAATGACTGCTGTAAGCCAGCTGTACTTGTTTGACTTGTTATTTACTTCTTAAAACTTTCGATTTTAGAGAGAAAACAGTACTCATCGCTTGGCAAAAGACTCCTCACTTCTTAAAAAGGCTAACTGATAACGAACTGCCAGCCTAACCAATGACTCGTTTTATCTCTTTATGAAAGATATTTAATCCGAGATGGCCCAATGATTAGAAGGCGTGATTGGTAGATGGTAGTCGTGGGTTCAAACCGGGCAAGCAAATCACTCCTTAATTTGTGCTTATAATCCGTCTTGTGCTTGACGGTGAAGGAAAACACCTTTAAGAAACCTGCATGTGTCTAATTTCACTGAAATTCTGGCAAATGTGTATTCCACCAACCCGCATTGGAGCAGTGTGGTGTGGTGGTAGCCCAGCAGTAGTCCAGTCACAAGATGTTTGTTATAAGAAATTAAATCAGTCTATTAAATCTATTATTTTAATTTTGTTGTGGCTTTATGTGAGGTATGTCTGTTTGTACCATCTACGCAATATTTATTATTTTGCTTAATAGTAACGCTTTTATTGAGTGAGCCAATGTAATTACAGGCACACGGGACATATATTTCGTTTTCACGGTTGGCAAGCATTGACGTCCTTAAGGAATAGTAAATGTTTCTTACCGAGCTACTGTCTATCGACGTTGACGACGACGACCGACGATTTATCGACAACGACCCATTTGTTCTGTCTTCCTATAATAAATGAAGTAGATTTTATTTGCTATTATAAACAAACTACCCGTCCCAGCTTTGCACAGGTAGAATAATTATAAAATAATACAGCTACATAAAAAGTTCATATCGTAATAATTTTATATAATTCTAATAATTTACGCGGCTCATGACAGAAAAGGTAAAGTAGGAATTAGTTTTGCTTCGATTTCAACAATCATCATTTTGCAGTTAATTTACAAGATCTTAATTATATATCAAAACCTTTCTCGTAAATCTCTTCGTCCATTCATGAAAACCGTATGAAAATACGTTTGGGAGGTTTTAAGTTTCGCGATCATACAGACAGACGCCGCAAGACTTTGTTCTAACACAAAAAGTCTATTTAATACATATAAAAGACCTTCCACTTATAGTTGCTTCTCGCCAACTTCTTCAGGTCATCAGTTCACCTGGCTGGAAGTTCTGAAGGATACGTCTGCTCTTATGAGCATCGGTCCTTCGTTAGACGAGTAATCAGCCTCGTTAAGTTTGCAATTTATGACAGTAATTTGTTGATATGGTCAGACATAATTCCTGTTCAGAATTTACTTTTTATTGACCTCTTCTTTAGTGAAGATATAATTTTGTGGTCTGATGCTATTTTTTTACTACTACTGCTATAAGTACTGCTGCTTTGCGGTAGAATAGCCAGTAAAAATGGCTAGCATGAATTACCCCTAACTTTTGGTAATCAGAATAGAATGAAACAGATGAATAGAAACAAGGAGCAGATGTTTGTTGTTGTTGTAGTATTGTTGGTATTACTGTTCTTAGCTGATGTTGTTACAGCATAAATAAATGTATTATTTCTTAAATAATTTGGCTAATGGAAAAATGTTATTTACATTATACATAAAAATGTACTTTGGCCCTTTTAATAATAATCACATGTAGTTAGTAGTCTGGAGGGGATTGCTATTAAGGCCTCTAAAGTTGTATGTTAATTAGATTATATCTATATGTTATGCAATTTTTATTTTTTGTGGTGAACAGTAATATATATTCTATCTATCTATGTATCACAGCTTCCTTACTGATCATCATTCGCAATATAATCTGTATATATGATAAACTAGGCTTTGGTTTATTTTATATCAAACAAAATTATCTAATATAATTTCTAGCTTAAATATAAACAAAACCAATTAAAACTTTTCCAGGTTTAATATTAAGTATAATAACATAGCTTAGGGTGCAATTAATCATTAAAATTATAAATGTATATAATATATATTTTTTATAATTACAATATGAAGTCACGCGATCCATAATAATACCGACCGCACCTACACATACGCTGTGATATATGTGAATGTGTGCTCAGTTTATATGCAACATGTGGTAAATGAATAAAGGCTAACAGTGTGTGTGTGTGTTAACCACGGAAAAATATGAACTGTTGAACGAAAACAAAACCTTTATTGGGAGAAATAGCTTTTGCTTAACCGATGGCTTTAGAGCTTGAAAGGATCCATAGTAATTTCTTTTTTATGTAATTTATCGTTCATCAATATATTATATGTATGTTAGGCTAACTAGAAGGTGCGTTCCATAACTTCAAATTTATGTAAGTCTACACTGATAAGATCGACATTAATTGTAACATTTTATTACTCGAAATTTTATGACCTTATTGAATGGGACAGCTTAGATGTGGTACACGAATAAATTTATTTTACATTCGACTAGAAACCCTATTAAAAAGTCGTAAAAAGTGAACCACCTCAGTAGATATGGAACCAGCTTTTATATCGCAAAAATGTTAGGTCAATTTCTATCTGGACACTATAATGTATAGAACTATACGATGCTTTTAATGAACTCTATATAAAACCTAAATTTTTATCTATGTACTATGTATGTGTGAACTTTATGATCATACATCAGCCGACAGTCAGCCAGTGACAAGATTGTCACTCCAAAGTAATATAATTTATATCAATATTTACTTCATTTTTACTGAATTTTTGACATTCATTCGGTTTGCTGTCATTCGCAAAAGATAAAAAGAGGAAAAACGTATTTACACGGTTTTTGTAGTCAGAGAATGAAATAATCCAAATTTATTTTTCAAGAAAAAAAAAATCAACATGTTATTTTCATTGTGTACATAATTATGACTGCCTCGTTGATCTAATGGCTAGATATAAAATCGCAGACCCCGAGGATAAATCCCAGGTCGGTCAATAAAAAGTTATTGGGATTTTCTGTCGAATATTCTCAGTAGCAGCCGGAGTCTGGAAGTTTGAAGTGAGTAGAGTCCCGTGCCTCGGAAAACATGTAAAGCCGTTGGTCCTGCACCTGAACTCTTTCCGGTCGTGTCCGATTGCCGTCCCATCGGAATATGAGTGTTATGGAATGGAAGCGCAGTTGGCTAAGAGAGATCTCTTGAGATTGGCCGCCATGGCCGAAATCGGCCTGGACGACATTATTGTTATTATTATGACGAAGACGTCTCTGAAGTATATTTTATTTATTATTTTACTTTTATATTTTACGTGTAATAGGATAGTAGATTTACCTGTCTTTTTATGTGGGTTTTATTTTTATGACATCATTAATCAGCAGGGCTATTCTGTAAGAACAAAGTCGAAACTCCAGAAAGCAGTCGTGAAATATCAGACAGTGATATGCACTAATAACCACTATAATTATAAAACTTCAAGAATACACGTGTCAAAATAGTGTATCACCATATTAAGTCGGTTGTCAAGATTTCAAAGGTGCGGAATAAGTTCTTAAAGAAAAGCTCTGCAGGTATAATTTATTATAGCGAAACGTAAATATTGTTCGACTCCATAATTGTATCTTGTAAGTATTAATGTCTATGGAAAGTTTGATAGTGAAGAAAGTAGAAGCTCTATGGACAGTAGTGCTATAAAATTTAAATTACATGCATAAAGTGTACACGAGTTACGGCTAGTTGACTTTAGATATTTACGATTATAACATCTCTTAGCTAGAAAATTGTCAGTACGAATTTTTTATATTTATTTATCTTATCTTTGTTTATCTAATTATTGAGGTTATTTTAGGGCTGCATATACAGAGGAACCGGATGTAAATCTGAGTCATTAGTTAAGAGTTAAAGTTTCAGTAGCCCGAAGAGTTAACAGTACTACTTTACCTTTTCTCGGAAAGCATGTAAAGATGTTCTGCACCCCATATTTATCCGATCATGTCGGAATTGCGTCCCATCGGACTATAGGAGAGTAGGAATTGAGATTAGACATGTATTACCCCGGTAAGTTATGTTATGTACTACTGTAGCTTCCGCCCGCAGCTGCGCCCCGGTGTGTGGGCAATCAGGTGTCAGATTTACGATGATCGCTTGAGTAGTTCAGGCGTGAAATCGAAACAAACATACTCAATTTCGTATTTGTAACATTAGTTAGGATATTAACCTTCCGCACAGGTGGTTTGTCTTGAAGATTGCCTTTAGTGAGCGAAATTCGCTTAAGCGTTCAATTCGATATTTAAAAAATTACATGAATAAATAAACGAATCAGTGTTTAAAGCAGCAAGGAAATGCTTATACATACTTCATAACGTCGACGATACATTAGGGTTGAACACGGTACATGAATTATTTAGATAGAGCAAGCTTTTGCATGTAATATTTACATCGGTCTGTCCGTGGTACGTCAGCTGAAATTTCAGAATTCTCAATACAACATAATGTTTCGCAATTTGCCAAAATCTTAATCAATATATTAGAATTTTTATGTTTTTTTTAAAAATTGGTTTATAAGAAACAATTAACTGTTTATCCTTTTATTTAGATACGCTTAAAATATGTATTCAACCGATAGTATCATTTAGACCGATTTTATATATTTGAAACATGTATAATATTGAACGACAAAAAATATATAAAAAAGTTATGGAATAGCAACATCAAGCAAGCTTATATGTTAAGAGAAGGGCAGAAAATATACATAAAGTTAATTAAAGAATAGGAATTTAATGAACGTGGAAATAATAATTATATATACAAAAATTTTATAGTTTTACTGTGTATAATTATTGCATGATAAAAAAAATACCAAACAAATGTTTGAAACATTTAAAGGTTTACGGAAAGTTTTTTTTTTATAGAATAGGAAGGTGGACGAGCATAAGGGCCACCTGATGGTAAGTGGTCATCAACGCCCATGGACATTGACATCGTAAGAAATGTTAACCATCGCTTAGATCGCCAATGCGTCACTAACCTTGGCAACTCAGATGTTATGTCCCTTGTGCCTGTAATTGGCTCACTCTCTTTTTATTTATTAACGATTTATTTCGTTGTAATGAGTTTTGTTAAAAATTTTAACCGATTTTTTTGAAATATTATATAAGCTTACAAAACCGGCGGTAAAAATGTACCTATAGAAGAGCAGGTACTAAAAATTTAGTAGTTCGGCCTGAACCGTAATATATTGCGGTTACAAGTCACGTATAGCGAATCTACATGTGTCTTGTCCATACATTCGTATACATTCGTATACATTGTCCGATATACATTCGTACGCAAATTTATGAATTGCAAAACGCAAAAAATATAATATTCTGAATACAGAGTATAAATATGTACATGAGTACGTGAGGGAGAAATAGTTTGGTTATAAACTACTTAATCGATTTTAATAATAATTATTATTATATTTCAATCGATTAGTATACTGTAATTGGTCGAACCAGTGTGGCAAACTGTGTGAACGAAATTTAACGTGGGTGTAACCACGGCGCAGATCTATGTACTAATAAATGTATGTATCCGTATGTATACAGTATGTCCATTAAGGAAATTGTTTAAAGTTGAATCTTTTATAAAAGTTCAATCAATTTTCTAAAAAATCTTTTATGGTTATTGTACGTTGTGTCCGATACTACGACTACAATAAAATGAGATATTGTGTTTGCGATCAATGTTGTGTATACAAATTATGTATCTCTTTATATGTTTTGTATATCTTTCAATTTAGAATGAATTCGTATGTGATAAACAAAATTATCTTAATGTAATCTATAATACATTAATTTAAGGACTCACTTTAGACTGGAAAGCTTCAGTGAAATCCTCATTTATCGACTCACCGCAGCACACGTGGTTAAAATAGGTCGATCGGTATATTTTCTTAGGATCAAATCTCACGGTTTATTAGTAAGAGGTAACCCTGCAGATATTGAAACTGTTTATTTTATATAGGAAATTACTGTTCCCTCTATTTATGGTCTTGAAGCTCAAGACTCCTTTTTGAAATCTCAACTCAACTTAAAATGCGTCAAAATATGTTTACAACGATATTACATATGTTTATAAATATACTTAAAGATTTAGCTAACTGCGACGATCATTGTATAAATACTAAAAGTAAACTATAATACCAACTTTCAAAACTTATATAAAAACGAAAATCCCACGTCAACACACTTTACCATAAATCAATAGACGGCGTTACAATCGCTTACAATTTAATTTTAGGCTTTGTGAATACAAAACAATGTTATGAAATCAAGTAAAATATTTACACAATTTTAAGTATCGCAGGTATTCATTTACGGCCTTAATTATTAAAGTTATTTGGTGGGTGATTAGTTAAACAATGGTGTTTTCTTTCCAAAGTAAAATAAAAATGAAAGAAAGAGAAAAATCAGTGTTTAACGAAACAGCCACTATCCATAATTATAAATAAGGCCGGATGTAATTAATACTGTGATGCAAACAAGACGATGTCAAAATAATGATTACTTAAATTCAAGTTAATCTTTTTACGTATAATGAACTAACAATATAAATAACTGAACCAAAAAGCGGTAAAAATAGTAATAATTATGTACTCCAGACAGATTCTCAAAATCTCAAGAGAGATTAGCCAACTACGCAGGTGATATTATAGTGCACAAGTGTGTGCACAAACACAAGTTCACTCTCTCTCCCTCACCCTCATAATCCGATGGGATGGTAAACCGACACGACCGGAAAGAGTTCAGGCGCAGGACCAACGGCTTTACGTGCTTTCTGGGGTACGGGAGTGTACACATTTCAAACTTCCAGACTCCGGGATGCTACTGAGAATTTTCTGACAGAAAAATACAATAACTTTTTATTGGGAATTGAACCCAGGACCTCCGGGTCTGCGGCCTTACATCAAGCCACTAGACCAACGAGGCAGTCTAAAAAATAGTAACCAGCGTTTGAACATATATGTATATATCACATATATGTATATGTTTGTATGGTGTTATTATGTTGGTGCATTGTTTATTTTTTATCAAGATACATATCAGTAACCGAAAGCAAATATAATTACATAAAATAATTAACCTGTAGCTAATGAAAGGGCTTACGATCGCGTTATAGCTAGTCTAAGCGATATTGAGTTAATTGCTATGAATATACCATTTAAGCGAAGTATGTAAACGGTAGGATACAATAAAAATCATAAGTAGATGGCATGGTTCTGTTTAGCACGCGATTTAGTCGTTTATTCGTAAAAATGTAAAAGGTTAATGAAGATCTAGTGAAGGTGATTTATGCTGAAAATTATTATTATTATTAATTCGGAAAATGCGTTCGAAAAACGATTTTTTACCTTGAATTATTACTGTTTCACGTGTTTCGGCTAGTCACAGTTTGCCTTTGAGAATTTACAGCTTAATTTTATTTTTATTTATGAAAGCTATTGAATACAATGCCGCTAAAATATAAACAATTATCCGACCACCAGTTTTATGTTGACGGTACAATTTCAGGAACCTTATTAATAACCCAGGTACAAACAACAAATGTACAGAGGTTCATCGCAATTGGACAAATTATTTATGAAAGCAATATACCAAAAAATAAAAGTAGCTAAAAGGCGGATTTATTCTACAAACGAGTGTATTATGACAAGTATTTTCATATTTATCTAATAAAAGAGTTTCTATATATTTTTGTGGCTGAATATATTATATCATTACAACTAGGTAATATGTTTAAATTTTGGTTGCAATAAAAATTGATAACTTTCACGCGCCATCGATTGCACGATGATGCTGCTATGCTAGATACCTTGAAGCACGAGCTAATAGTAACTGTATAAATTTTTATCTCAAAAACATGCGTATACGCATAGAATACGAACAAAAAGACCATTTTTTTTATAATGGATACTTAATTACTATTTATATTGGAATTATGGATGATTTACGATCGCTTCAGATTATTCGCGTATTTTTACCTTTTCTGTAAATAATCAAACAAGAAACGAATAAAAATATTTTAAATATTTTAAAGATTTTTGTAGAAATACTATAATATATGTAAATCATTTATTTATATTACAGAACACATTCTAGATGTTTCGAGAACGCTCTCAGCTTATCGTTTGCAATTTAATTGCAACAGTCGGTATCGCACTCACATTGATAGTATCCAAGAGACAATGACAAGATTGGTTCATTGTAATGACAATAGAACATGAATGTATTCAATACATGACATGACTTGCAACACGCTGTGTTTCGGACGACCTTTACTTTCTAAGTTAATTATTCAATACATCAACACAAGCATGAAATGACTAATGCAATACTCACAATCATTTTATTGATATCCATTATTTGTCTTTAGGGCCGGTGGTCGCTGCCCTACATACTCACTTTCTACATTACTTCACGTTATAACAAATAGACCGTAGAGTAATAAAGTAAATTCCGCTCAATTGATTACGATTTATAAATTACTTTCACGAGATAAACTTAGAATTAAATAGTAACGATGTGTGCTCTAGATTTTGATAGTTTTACGGTTGTGTAATCATCATTAGATTAACGATTAATTATGATTAAAATCAGTCCGACGATTACCGTGACACCATGAAGCGAATATTGAGTGAATGGCTTTGCAACGATTATTATAATCATATTGAATGTTATCCATTTGTTTCAGTTATGTATTCAAATATCACTGATTGAAGTTGAATGAACGCGTGCATTTTAAATATTACGTAACTAGCGACGATAAATTGACTATAAATATATGGATATAGTCTTTCTAGATACAGATTATATTAATATTATGTAAGTCATGTATAATAATCATTATATTAAAATTATATAATTATTAATTGGAATATCGAAACGATGTAAAAATTTTCCATGACCTAGACAAATATTATATATATAAATATGCACCCATATCAATGTATTTACATATACCTATATATAAATAATATATGACGAAAGTTAAAAAGTAACGCACGTAATAAGAGAAATGAGATATTAAGGTGAGAAAAATTATGGTTAGTTGCTGGAACTTTAATTACGCTCTTCGTTAATAACAGTGACAGTCCCCTTATTAGCTACAGACGGTGAATGTGGTCGTTACCGGCGTAATGAGCAGAATTTTATTTTGAAATCGAGTTGTCTAGAAATACAATATTAATTATACAAAAGTCTAGTTGTGTTTGTTTTGTTTGTTTCGTTTTATAAGCATATTAAATTTTTGTATTTATGTTAGTGTTATGAGACTTGCAAATCATAATTAAATTTAGAACTAATAATATATCAAAAATAACTTTATTATATTGTCTGCGGTTTTTTTTAGTTATCTTACATTGGTTGGCAAATGAGTCCGACGTTATATTTTTCTCGATAATGAATATCGGCACTGTATAACTATATCATCATATGAACAACAACATTTGATAAATTACTGGAATCCACCCACCAAGCTAACACAAAGCTCTTCCAACGGGTCACATCTCCTGACCATTTAAATAGATTACATCTAGTCAATATTCATATACTTTCTGCGTCACCCTTGTAAATCGTAGCGTATATAAAATAGATAAACAGTCTGCTACATGAGCCACCTGATGATAAGTGTTCACCATCGCCCATAAACATTGGCGCTGTAAGAAATATTAACCATTACATCGAAAATGCGCCATCAACGTTGGGAACGTAGATGTTATGTCCTTTGTGCATGTAGATACACTAGTTCACTCACCCTGCAAACCAGAAACAAAACAAGGTATAAAATATCTGATGATGATTAACTTTATATTATTGTATATTAAGCATTATTAAATAAATTATACAAATATACAAACCAATTATATGTTACACATAATTTCTTCATACTTATATAAAAATATATATATACATCCCAAAGAAATAACAGAACAAAAACATGTTACAGATAATGATCCCGCAACAGAAAAACATGCAACATAACAAAAGATGTTTTAAACACAGCGCGTCTAATATTAATTTAGGATTCGGTATCTAAGTGCTTACATTAAATAAGTTTGATATGAAACCAGACAGATGAACAGAATGAAAGAACTGAGGAGTCCGGAATGGAGTATTCGAGTATGATCATAAAGAAAATGAAATTTAGAACTTAAGTAGTTACGAGAGAAGGTTAAATAAGATAGAATAAAGTGCAGACTGTATGTGAAGTTGTTTTCTACGCTCGCGAATTGGTAGCGAAAGCTTATAGAGGAAGGAAGAAACATGATCGAATTTACGGAGTTGAAGATGAAAACGTATACACTTGTTAACTAACTTATCTTGTAGTGATTCATTAGTCTTAATAAAACGAAATTTGAGCAAATAAACTCGTTAAAATCTACTTTTAATGTAGTGCCTGGTTTTTTTATGTATAATAAACTGCTATAATTTGATGGAATGGTTTGTTCAGTAATTTTAAACAAATACTGAAAAAAAATAAAATTTATTTATAGACATATAAAAATATATACATTATTAATACAATAATTTTTCATTGATTATATATATCGGCGCAAACATGATAATACATCGCGTTTGATATAATTAAACTAAATTTTAATAATTGTGTAATCATTATTATTGTAATCTAATGTAATATATGTGATCATTTAGTTAATTATAAACATTTAATTATGTGATTGATGATTTTAAGAGTTCAATATAAGTTTACATATTTAACCTTATTACGGTTCTAAAATCATGTTATATTTTTAGACAATTTTAGAAGTCATTAATTTACACATTGTTATAACAATAATTTATGTTAATAATTAGTTGACTATTTATTTGTAATTCTATCACCTAATTCTAGATGGCGCTCAAACGCCATCTAGGAGTGGTAAATAAGAAGTGTTTAATATTACAATGATAAACTTTATAACTTAAATAATTAGTAAATATTATAAGACGATTTAAGAAATAATTACTTTTTAATAATTTGTTAAATTAGTACTTAAGAGTTGCTAAATTATTATAAGTCCTATCTGTATACGCTAACGGCGCTAGGTGGGTAGTTTGAAGGTAAAGCAGTCCGCGTCGGTAAGAAGCCGATATCACAATAGGAGAGTAGGGCTGGTCGCCCGACAGAACATTACGAGCGGCTCACCGGCGCGGACGTGCTGCGATTAAGTTACGTATTACTTTTTGTTTTCTATTATTTACGATTTGTGAAATTAAGCTTTATTTCTCCTTTATCATTTTATATTGAAAATCCTTATTTACTATTTGTAGTTACTATGAATAAATAAGTGTGTTTATGATTAAAATTGTTAATTTACATACAAGCTTGTTTTACTGAATAAGATTTAAAAGAAGTGCAAATTATTAGTTTAATATGAGTGATAGAGGAGCACATGACGTCAGCAATGCTGACGTCATGCTTTTTAAAAACAGTCAAGAGGCTTCTGCTCCGTCATCAGAAGTGGGATACAATCCCACTACTGCGATTCCTGGTGCATCAGAAACCGTAAGTACCCAGCCTACATTAATAACTCCTTTGAATATTAATAATGAAGTTGCGGGTACTTCACAACCTGCAAATACGCCACCTGCACAACCGGTATCCACGAATATTCCTGCTGATTTCTTTATGCAAATGATGCATACAATGAAAGAAATGTCCGATCGTCTGTCAACACCATCGCAACCCGAAAAGGTAAAAATTAATGATATTTTTCTACCCTCTTTTGATCCCGACGCTAATATAGGCGTGCGAGAGTGGTGCCAGCACGTCGCTCAAGCTGTTGAGTTGTATAACTTAAATGATTACGAAGTGCGAATGAAGGTAGGTAGCCTACTCAAAGGACGGGCAAAACTTTGGGTGGATAATTGGCTTGTGACGACGTCAACATGGGAGGAGCTTCGAGATAACATCATCACAACTTTTGAACCGGAATCCAGGTACTCTCGTGATATAGTTAAATTTCGTGAACATAATTATGATTCTACCCAAGACATATCAGAATATTTATCTAAAGCGTGGGTTCTCTGGAAACGCATAACTAAAAATAAATTACATGACAATAACGCAGTTGAGGCAGTTATCGGTTGTATTAATGATGAACGTCTTAGAATAGAACTATTAAATGTTAGAGCAAAATCTGTACCCGAACTGATATCCGTAGCTTCAGCTTTGCGCGTTAAGCGTCCGTGTAACAATACTAACGTTTCGCAACCACCACACAAACGTATCCGGTTTAACGAAAAACTAACCGCAACTTATTGTCAGATATGCAAAAGAAATAACCATATGACACGCGACTGCAGATTTAAAACTAATAGCAATCTACAACTAACTAATAATAATAACGTCGAAAAATCAAAAAGCGGTTATGTTGTTCCTAATAAGCCTGTCTGTACTTTTTGTGATAAGGTCGGGCATACATTTGAAACCTGTTTTAGACGTGAAAAGGCTGTAGTTTCTAACGTGAATTGCGTGGATAATCCGAAATTAAATTACATCGAGGTTACTATCGGTGATTTCACGTTTCAAGCAGTTTTTGATAGCGGGGCCGAGTGCTCAGTTATAACCGAAAAAGTAGCAGCTAAATTACCGGGCAAAAGAATTCATAGTGTTAATTATCTCCGCGGAATCGGGCGAATACCAGTAATATCATTATTTACATTGACCACTATTTGTGTTATAGATAACGTAAACGTTGAACTTAAATTCTTTGTTGTACCAGATTGTGACATGACTTCGAAAATCTTAATAGGTATGGATCTAATTAACAATTCTTCCCTTAACGTTTTAGTAACTGCATCGGGTGCCAAGTTAGTTCGTCAGTGTACAGTTATGCACATACAGTCAAATAACTCAATTTTCGATACACTTGATAGCGACCTTACTAACGATGACGAAATCAATCGATTACGCGCTTTATTAAACAAATATTCACATATTTTTATACGAGGGTTTCCTAAAACACGCGTTAATACCGGACAATTAGAAATACGCTTGAAAGATACCAACAAGTATGTCGAACGTAGACCTTATCGTTTAAGTCCCGCGGAACGCGAAAAGGTACAGAATATTATTAAAGAACTACTCGAACATAATATTATAAGGGAAAGTGTATCTCCGTACTCAAGTCCAATTATTCTCGTTAAAAAGAAAAATGGAGATGACAGATTATGTGTTGATTACCGCGAATTAAACTCGAATACGCTCAGAGACCACTATCCACTTCCTTTAATTTCTGACCAAATCGACCAATTGACAAACGGACATTACTATACTACATTAGATATGGCTGCGGGATTTCATCAGATCCCTATCTCTGAACAGTCTATAGAGAAAACAGCATTCGTAACGCCCGATGGATTGTATGAATATCTTACAATGCCATTTGGTTTGAGCAATGCGTGCTCTGTATACCAACGATGCATTAATCGAGCACTACAGCATCTCTTGGGTAGTGCAGGCATTGCTCAAGTTTACGTGGACGACGTCCTAAGTAAATGCATTAACTTTGAAGAGGGAATTTCCCATATAGAAAGAATTCTCATGGCACTGGAAAAGGCAGGCTTTTCTATTAATATAGAGAAGTCTGCGTTTTTCAAGCGTTCTATTGAATACCTTGGAAACATAATAGCTGACGGACAGGTTAGACCTAGTCCTCGTAAAGTTGAAGCTCTTTTAAAAGCTCCTGTACCCACGAGTGTAAAGCAAGTTAGACAGTTTAATGGTCTAGCTGGCTATTTCCGCCGTTTCATTCCCAATTTTTCACGCATAATGTTACCTTTATACGAGTTAACCAAGCAAAACGTTAAATGGGAATGGAACGAGCGTCATGAAGAAGCACGTAATACTATAATTCAGTGTCTGACGTCAGATCCCGTGTTGTCAATTTTCCAGGAAGAGTACCCCATCGAACTGCACACCGACGCCAGTAACATCGGATATGGAGCCGTCCTCATCCAGCTGATCGACGGACGCCGGCATGCTGTTGCCTACATGAGCATGCGTACTACAGACGCTGAGAGCCGGTACCATTCATACGAGCTCGAAACGCTCGCAGTGGTGAGAGCAATAAAACATTTCCGCCAGTATTTGTACGGTCGTAATTTCACTGTGATTACAGATTGCAATGCTCTCAAAGCATCTAAGCATAAGAAAGAGCTTCTTCCTCGAGTGTACCGCTGGTGGGCGTTCCTCCAAAACTATAATTTTGAAATTGAGTACAGAAAAGGACAAACACTTCAACATGCCGATTTCTTTAGCCGAAATCCAGGAACGATAAACGTTAATATAATGACTAATGATTTGGATTGGTTGAAAGTGGAACAACACCGTGATCCTGTAATACGATCCAAAATTGATAACATTCTGCAAAAGCAAGAAGTTCCCGGTTACATCTTGAAAGACGACGTTCTTATGAAGGTTTGGGATGATCCAACACTGGGACCGCAACAAGCTGTAGTAGTACCCAAGGCATTTCAATGGAGCCTTATAAACAGTTTTCATAATGCATTGAAACACACTGGATGGGAAAAGACCTTACATAAAATTAAAGAGACTTATTGGTTCGACACCATGAATACCGTGGTGAGAACGTTCGTTGAAAATTGCATCGTGTGTAAAACATGTAAAGGTACGTCAGGCGCTATACAAGCACAACTTCACCCTATACCTAAACCTTCAACTGCTTTTGAAACCATACATATGGATATAACGGGTAAACTAGGCACTACTAATGACTACGTCATAGTAACTATTGACGCCTTCAGTAAGTACGTCCTTTTATATCATGCTACAAATAAGAATCCACAGAGCACGTTAACAGCCCTAAAACGTACGATACACTTATTTGGTACACCGACACAGATAGTCGTGGATGGTGGGCGCGAATTTCTGGGAGATTTCAAGAATTATTGTGAACAATTCAACATAAACATACATACAATAGCGCCAGGAGTAAGCCGAGCGAATGGACAAGTGGAACGGGTCATGGGCGTGCTAAAAAACGCCCTTATTATGATAAAAAATTATGAAACCGAATTATGGCATACAGCTATAGACAGCCTACAGCTAGCTTTAAATTGCACCCCGCATCGCACCACAGGTACTGCACCGCTTACTCTACTCACTCGTCGAAAACACTGCGTCCCGCCCGAACTCATAAGTCTGGTAAATATAGAAGAGCAAAGCATCGATATTGACCGATTATATCAGCATGTAACTCGGAAAATGATAGAAGCGGCTAAAAGAGAAAAAGAACGCTTTGACAAAAACAAAGCAAGGATTCACAGATATCAAAGAGGTGACTACGTATTAATTAAAAATAACCCTCGTAATCAAACGTGCCTCGATTTAAAATTCAGCGAACCGTACGAGGTTTGTAGAGTTCTAGATAACGATCGCTATCTAGTTAAAAAGGTGGTAGGACAAGGCCGGCCGCGAAAAGTGGCTCACGACCAGCTTCGCCGAGCACCGCAACCGGGTCAGCAGGCAACCGTATCGGCGGACACAAATGACAGCAACGCGGGCGCATCTGATGACTTACAACAGCGCACTGCTACAACAGAAGCTTCCAGCGACGAGCCACAAGCTTCCACATCACACGAGAATGCCCTAGAGGAAGCAGCCGACTAACTCCACCACAATTAACCGGTGAGAAGGGTTAGGCCCTTTGTGTATATTTAATTGAATTGTAATAAAACGTCAATACCTAATGAGACGTAATTGTTAACATAATGCGATGTTACAATAGTTAAACATGAACATCATCATAAATACTGCTGTTAAAACCAGCTTGACCTCCTTGCTACATGAATATTTTTCAGAGCCCCTGGGGACCACGGTCATAAAAATAAGGCCTAGACCCCAGCATCAACCCCCACTATTCCTTTAGAGCCTCTGTGTACCACGGCGCACAGTACCGCCCAGAGCACAGCATCAACCCAATTGTTTCAGAGCCTCTGGGGACCACGGTCATAAAAATAAGGCCTAGACCCCAGCATCAACCCAATTGTTTCAGAGCCTCTGGGGACCACGGTCATAAAAATAAGGCCTAGACCCCAGCATCAACCCCCCGCTATTCCTTTAGAGCCTCTGTGTACCACGGCGCACAGGACCGCCCAGAGCACAGCATCAACCCAATTGTTTCAGAGCCTCTGGGGACCACGGTCATAAAATAAGGCCTAGACCCCAGCATCACCCTTACCCCATTCCTTTAGAGCCTCTGTGTACCACGGCGCACAGGACCGCCTAGAGCACAGCATCAACCTTTCCACCTTAGTCAAAATATATTGTTGGCGTATTGAGACGTACAATGATAAAAAAAAAAAAAAAATTGACTACAACTACAAATGACATAACTGTTACCATGACTAAAAACTAAATTGCTGACGTAGTGAGACGTTCAGTAATACCAATGACAGATAAATCCCAATATAATAATTTATGTATTTATCGCTAGTGTGGCAAGACGTGAAGCAGTATCACAAATTATTAATTATAATAATTCAACATGAATACTTAAATGTATTACAAGTAACGTATCACAGATACGCATTTCAAATTACTAATATTTTTGTGAACAAGTGCTGAGCACGCACTGTTCATCAGAATGGCCGTATCGGCGCAAACATGATAATACATCGCGTTTGATATAATTAAACTAAATTTTAATAATTGTGTAATCATTATTATTGTAATCTAATGTAATATATGTGATCATTTAGTTAATTATAAACATTTAATTATGTGATTGATGATTTTAAGAGTTCAATATAAGTTTACATATTTAACCTTATTACGGTTCTAAAATCATGTTATATTTTTAGACAATTTTAGAAGTCATTAATTTACACATTGTTATAACAATAATTTATGTTAATAATTAGTTGACTATTTATTTGTAATTCTATCACCTAATTCTAGATGGCGCTCAAACGCCATCTAGGAGTGGTAAATAAGAAGTGTTTAATATTACAATGATAAACTTTATAACTTAAATAATTAGTAAATATTATAAGACGATTTAAGAAATAATTACTTTTTAATAATTTGTTAAATTAGTACTTAAGAGTTGCTAAATTATTATAAGTCCTATCTGTATACGCTAACGGCGCTAGGTGGGTAGTTTGAAGGTAAAGCAGTCCGCGTCGGTAAGAAGCCGATATCACAATAGGAGAGTAGGGCTGGTCGCCCGACAGAACATTACGAGCGGCTCACCGGCGCGGACGTGCTGCGATTAAGTTACGTATTACTTTTTGTTTTCTATTATTTACGATTTGTGAAATTAAGCTTTATTTCTCCTTTATCATTTTATATTGAAAATCCTTATTTACTATTTGTAGTTACTATGAATAAATAAGTGTGTTTATGATTAAAATTGTTAATTTACATACAAGCTTGTTTTACTGAATAAGATTTAAAAGAAGTGCAAATTATTAGTTTAATATGAGTGATAGAGGAGCACATGACGTCAGCAATGCTGACGTCATGCTTTTTAAAAACAGTCAAGAGGCTTCTGCTCCGTCATATATATTAAAATCACCTACTCTAAATTAATAGCAATTAAGCACAATCGTTGTTACAATTATTGCTAATGAAAATAAATAAAGTAATAATGAAAATAAATAAATTAAAATTTTTGATGGAAATATTTTAATTTTTAGTAATACATTTTTATTATTTGTTAAACCAGCAAAACATCACGTTTTTTTAAATGTTTTATATAAAATTTGTAATGAGTAACCAGGACAAAAAGCATAAATAAGCGCCCCATCTCGAGTATCCATTCCATCCATTTCGGGACTAAAAATACATAGCAAACATAGGTAATAAATTATAACACGTGACTGTTAGTGCAAAAGACATACGCGACCACGTCGTAATGTTCGCTGCATTTTTTGAAGCAATGTTTTAAGGAGTATCTTAAATTCCCATTAACTCATTTACTTGGGGACTTTGTGCAGGCTTATCTGGACAATTACAATCTACTCTCCCTTCTTCTACATATACTTTTTAATAGCACAACTTAGTATTGTTATTTTCCGGTTTGAATGGTAAGTGAGCCAGCATAATTACAGACAAGAGGGTCGTAACTTCTTTGTTCTCAAGGTTCGTGGCGCAGTGGCGATGTAAGGAATGGGTAATATTACTTACAGAGCCAATCTCTATAGGCGCAGTGGTGACCACCAATTATCAATTATCAGGTGACCTATTTGCCAGTTTTACCTATTATATTTAAAAAAACCATTACTTTAAGTGTAAACCTTGAGTAACGAGTGGTGACGACTATAACTGAAGGAATCGGAATCAAACCTTTATTAGTTTATCGAATTATTGGACTTATTTGTTTGCTTGTTTGGAATGGATGTAATATATAAATATTGGAATGATCTAAAAAAAATTTTATACGAGGCATATTATTCAAAAAGTAATAAGAATAAAACGTAGCATTTTTAGAGACAAACGTTAAGTACTGCGGAGGCAGAGTTTTTGGCAACGTATTTTCAACAGCTATAAAAAATAATAACACTGCTATTCCCTCGAGCTCATTATTGGACGAACGAGCCTTAATAAAACCTAAGCTTCTATTCTTTTTACCCGTCCATTGTTATTTTCTCTTAACGTGACCACACATTTTTAAAAATGACGCTGACCGAAAACATCTCTTGTTGAGTGAACTAAAGCATGAATTTCGTTTGTATTCATATTGTTTTTAGGTTAATTTGACCACCATTCATTTTTTAATGGATGATATGGCGAATTCATTAATATTTATATTTCATTCAATGAATGCATCTGACTTCAAAATTATTTGTAACAAAATATTGTTCATCAAGAATGCAATCAAATTATTGTTATTTGTAAAGTAAAAAAATAATTTGTAATGATTAAATTTTAACTCAAAGTATAACAAAACTATCGATTTCTAATATATATTTTTCATTTACTAGGGAATAAGAAAAACGAGAATTTTTGTCTCATCAATTAAATTGGTATACTTAATTGTGTATTCTCAAATATAAATGTGTCGCCTATTTTATGTACTTTTTGCGTGAATCTGAAACAAAACAAGCTAACGAACGAATGTTATCTCTTTATAATATCATGTACATACATATATGAACATACTATAACATAATTCCTTCGCGTAATGTCAAGTTTGCGTGGAAGCGTGCCATTTTGATAAAGTAATCGACTTATCCGTCTCAGATTTAGGTTATAACTTGGCCGAATTTATGTATATATTTAAAAATCGTTATGTGTTTAGAACCAATGTATAAGAACATTGGCGCACTGTACTGTACTCAATGACGGGTATTCCCCGTAGACTTATAATGTCGATATAGGTTTATAATAATATTATTTATTCGACTTTCGAATACAACTAAATTTATGTCCAATATGTAAATGTTTTTGAAAGGGGCAGGAGGCTTACATTTTTTTGTACCGGAATACCCACTAAAAACCAGCGGTACCCTCACCAGGGTCTCTTCGGGGGGCGTCGCTCGTACATACCACCCTGACGCCCTGACGGTTAGTCGGCCTATGCGACGGTTAGCCTCCTATTCTAGTTGGGTTCCCGGGATACAGAGAACCTAACTAGCCCCAGCGGGAGATTCATCTAATGTAAGGACTATCACTGACTATGGACATCAGCAACACCGGTGAGCCTGCAGATAGCCGGCCTTTTAGGAATGAGAAGTTTGCTAAGGCCCGACATACCGATATCTGCTTAACATTTCCAATCATACTTCGGGTTGCTACTGCGAATCTTCGACAATAGTATTGGGCTTAATACTTTATATCCGCCTGGCCTGTAGTTTTGAACCAAGGACCTCGGTTTCTGCGGCCGTACATCTAGCCACTAGACCAACGAGGCGGTCAAATAAATATCGATGTTTGTTGTGTATCTTAAAATAGAAATATAGAATATTACGTATAATATTGCGTTAAAACGTTTTTGTGAGGACTATAAAGGCTAAATAGATGTTTTCCTTAAAAGATTTCAGCCTTATTGCGTACGAGTTCCTTAGGACCTATTATATTTACCCCCAAGGGTTGAGACGTGCGCCTTCGCTCTTTTATTACTATCGACCTCGAAACCTGGTTGAATGAAATTAAAATGGTAAAGGTTTTCATTGTTAAATTGTATTAAAACACTTGATAGGTGACATATTGTAACTAATTATAATACAAATTTATTATTTGATTGAATTGGAAGTATAAATTTAGTACGGAATTATTTATTATTTATGTACGTTTATTTTATTAGTCACTAGGGAATCGCGATTTCTTCGCACGGCTAGCTCTTAGTAGGTGACATATAGTATCGTGAGCTTTTAGAACTTTTTGAGAGGAACAATTTATCTTTACATTATATTTATCTAAATGTATCTATTTAAAAGCATATGTTGGAAATCACAGACAAGAATATTATGGTTTTAATAAATATTGTCAATTTAAGTAGCTAGGCACTTCTCGTGAATCAGTCTATTGGACTTTGGGCAAGTGTGTAAGGCCGCTAAGCCAGTCTTCGGTTCAAACCCGGGGTGGGACAAATAAATAAATAAAGTTGAGCTTGTGTTTATGAGATTATGAGAGTGATGCAGAAAAGATAATATTAGACACACTTGTGTCCTGCGCTGCAGCCAGAATCGATCACGAGAACATCATCATTGAAAAAACAGAACCTTTCGTATTTCTGAGATAAACGAGAACATATATTTAGATAAGCGTGGAACATTCAATATAATTTATAATCTATATTCTATTATATACCTGTCTTGTCTAGTATTATTACGTTAAACTTCATAATGTTATTTTAAATAATGTTGTACAAGCAAATATTATGATGTAATCGGTATCGTGTCAAGCGATCTATCCGCCCGTACTTGTTATACATCTTGCCACACATCCCACGTCTTTTTTAGGGTTATGCAAACATTTATAATAAATTTTCAAATTGAAAAATGTAAATGTCAATTTTAGTTCACTGAAGTAATGGTTAAAAACAAGTGACGGTGTCTGACACAAGAATATAGTTAATTGTGTTGCATTTTATCATCAGTATTGAGTTGTATGCGCTATATTTAGATTTGTTACTGCATGAGACTTTGACAATGTCAATATGAATATATTTGCTTAACGAGCTGTTGTGCTGCCGTCCCGAATTTAATTTATTTATGTTGACCTTTTGTAATATTAAATATATCTTATATTATTCATATGCATGCATCAGAAATTGTTCTGACACTGGCTAGGCTTTCAATTTCACATTGTTAGCCGAATATTATTAAAAATAAAAACAATGGACAAACTTTCGGATTTTGCAGTATTATTAATATACCAAATGAATTATGAATTAATATTATACTAGAAATATTATTATAATTTTGGAATTGGGTCATTAGTTGATCAAAAGCGGTAAATTCACTTTATTTTGATTTTCGATTTTCAACGTTATTTCGATATTTATCTGTCTATTGACTTGTCGGAATGTTGCGCTAATTAAACTTATTCCCGGGAGACTTAGTAATATTATCATAGGAGTGAAAGCGTAATGATATGTAAATAAATATTCTATAATAAAATTCTACATTCTTAACTTGACCAATTGTAAGATTAAATATTTTTTTAAATATCATTCATTATTTCATTATATAAACAAGACTTATTAAATCAAGATGGTTCATGATAAAAAATTGAGAAGGTAGTATTTGTTCAATTTTTAGGCAAGATGTGTGTGTGTGTGTGTGTGTGTATTTTTATAAATTAAGTTGTATTTAAGTACATAATTCTGTGGTTTTATTAATTTAATTTTGATTTTCAAAAAAAAACTACTGATTATGTTGCTAACTATGAGTGGTGGCTTCAAATTTAATTTAAGCTTCGATTTGTAAATATTTATAAGTCCTACATGAATAAAGTATATTTATATATAATATATTTTGATTTTGATAATATATATTTTTAATTTAATTGAAGAAAACAACTTTGGCTTTTATAACAGAAATTTTATTTCTCTTCAAATATTATTCTTTGTCATGTTGGAATTTTCGATCTATAGTAGCAGTAATAGTCAAGAAATTTTCAGTTACAGCCAAAAGTTTATTAGTAATTGTTCAAATAAATGTTTACAAGCATTTTTGAATACTCAAGCGATACCAACGTGTGACGTGGCCTGTGATATATCCACGTGCTTCGAAAAGTACGTAAAATCGTTTTTCGTACTACTGATCTCTTTCCAGTCGTGCCAGTTTGCGTCCCATGTGACATGATAGTGTGGAAATAAACAGAGCGCCTGTTTGCTCATCTGCATCTAGTTCTAAGAGAGCCGAATCAGCCCAGTGGCTAGAACAGGTAAGTTTTAACAGAATGACGCGGGTTCAAGCTCTGGCAAGTACTTATCATTTTTCATGAGCTTAATTTGTTTTTATGATTCATTTTGTTCTCGAAAGTGAAGGAAAACGTTGCGAGGACACCTGTATGTGTTGTATAATGTCATGTACGTATAAACGAACCCTTTATCAAACAACGGCTGTTACTTCACTTTATTATTATTTCTTATTATTCGAAATCAATAGACATCTTACGGTCAGACTTATCTTAATTAATATAGAAGTCTGTATTTAGTTTTATAAAAGAATATTAAACAAGATGTAATAATACAATACTCTCATTTCTCTTTTTAAGAAAAATTGTAAAGGTTTGCCACAAATAAATAGTCGTTTATTTTTCTTTTGTTTTAAAAAAACCATTTTTCTCATCGTTTTACTATAATGAATTCCTACAGCTACGCTTAGTATTTTACCTTTCCCAGAACTATTAGTTTCTCTTGTGCTAAAAGGTGAGAACGATAATAGTCCAAGGTCAGAATCGAACCGACATCCACGTCGCACGGCAGCCCCGTCGTGACCCGAAACATGACTATGTATATGTTTATAGATTTCTCGGGTAAATTTATTTTGGTACTGTGTCTATCACAAATTCTCAAGGGTATTAGAATCGGCCATATTGACTATCTCAGAAATATTTCAGCATCTTGTATAACAATATAACAATATTACTCAATCTGATGTGAAAGTTTATAATTCTAGTCTAGTTTCTAGTCTGCAGTCTAATTGTCTGAATTCAAATTATTGAAATTTGACGTTAATATTTAATGATATGGTAAAATTATAATGATTTACGTATGTGTTATTAAATTGAAATGTATATTATATGAGTTCGAGTCCTACGGCGTAGCGCTGCTACGCAATCGTACCGGGTCGTAATATGTTACATTATTGTTCTCATCAACCAGCGTGATGGTCATAATGTTGTGAGAAGATATAACGAACGAGGGATACGACGCGTGATGAATTTACAAGTATTGTAATGTTGATCCTTTATGATTTCCCTCGAGATAAGCCACGGATTGATTTTAGCAAAAGCATCAAAACTCTCAGAGGACGGCAGCCTATCGGAAACAGTCATATTAAATTTAATAACTTACTTACTCCTTTATGAATAGTAAATTAGTTTTCTATTGAGAATATTTGGTTTACAAACACAAGTCTTTCTTTTATTGATAACGAAGTTACTATAGATACTATAGATACTTTCGTAATCAATCTTTGTAGTGTGAAGTTTTTGAAAGAATTCGCTTACGAACAATGGGCTCAAGTGTCACAAAGGGCGCGAAGACTAAACGAATGAAGGCTTTAAAAGCTCGGGGCGGGCGGGGGTGTTCGCTTGCGGGGTGCGCGGCAGAACACAGCGCGCGATAGCGGCGACCGAACGCCGCTCCGATCACCGCCTAAATCCCGACTTTATATAAAGAGAAAATCACATACAATTTGTGTCTGAATCCTATGTGAATAAATAAAAGTTGATCGTTTATTTTAAGCGCGTAGTTTTTCACGCCTGTTTCGTCCGGTTTGAGCGGTTTCGCGCCTTCCCAAAAGTCGTTACAAGTTAAACGCCGCACCTGTACGTTTTCGCCAATAATTTCGAGGTAAGTACGATATTTTTTGTTACGATATTAATAAAAAATATATTTAATGCTCAGAACCTGCATACTATTAATTTTATTTCAATTTTTCCCTAAAAAAATAGGAAGAAATTTTAAATTTCAACTACTCGCTATGAATAATTAGTAAATTAATGTTTTAAAAGTATGTATTTACTGTTTTTGAGATAGATTCATAAAATGAAAATATTTAACAAAATATTTAAAGAGTAGAAAAAGATTAACAGATTTCAATTTCATAAAAAGGCTTATGTAATATCATAATTAGCATTAAGTACTCACCGAAACAAAAGCCGTAGTGAAATCTATGACACTTTAAATACAATTTTAGAAATGTCTCTAATTAAACATATTCAATTAATTTATATGATGTGAAATTTATAATTTTTTAACTAATACATAAATATAAAATTATATGAAAAAGGACAACATTTGTCAATGAGCATCGTAACCGTTATCAGTTGGTCCACCATTTTGTTTTCATCTCTTTGTGTTAACCATTATAGGTAAAACAAAGAACTTGGATTCCTTTAAAGAAATACGACACTTATGACGGTCGGAAACATAAGTATTGAGCCTTTTTATGATAGTCGAATATTTAATGTTGGCAAAAAATTATTTGAAAATAGTATCGATTTTTTTTTATATATAAACTATAATATTAAGAAAACTCGGCCGGATCTCATTTAAGTCGATTAAAAAATGGATTTTAGTTAGTTAAAGTAAAATACAAGGAATTGGAATATTTTAATCGTGAATTCTAGTAAGAAACAAAATAAAGAAAGTAGACTAAATATGTGGATTACACTTTTCTCTCAACTGTTACATGTTACGGAAACATTTTTGCAAATTCATGTGAAAATGGGAAGCAATAACGTGTTAGGGATCTAGAAAATCCCAGCGGCACATGAGATAAGCTGCCTTTAAGTATTAAAATATTCTAGACATACAGAAAGTGCGGTGATACTAAAGCAACGTCATGATTTAGTGCTTGTTCAAAGCGCAGTTGGTTGAATACATAATTCAGGCACTCCGCCGAGACTAGACCGTTATTCGAACTCGTTAAAACTTCAGCCCACATATTGCGTGACATAGTACGCCGCAAATGTTCTAAACAAAGAACGGCTAAGACAATGTTAATTTATTCTGTTCAATAAACTTATTCGAACGATGCCGTTAATCCATTTAACTTGCTTTTATTAAACTATTTTAATCCAGTGGCGACGGACGGATCGTAATGAAAAAAAAAATGGTTTTGTAACTAAAACAGCTAGATTAGAAGTAGTATACAATATAATCTGTATTGTGTATTATAGAATCTTATTACTTAGGTAGTCCAGTAGGTAGCTTATATTTATAGTCATTATAGTCTTAACTAAAGATTTTGGGCTCATATCCGGCAGGCAACAGTGAGTTTTCATTTTGTATTTGTAATTCATCTCGTGCTCGGCAGTGAAGGAAAACATCAACCGTGAGTAAACCTGAGGTAGAATTTGATAATTTTATTTCGCTGAATCTCCAAATCTTCTTAAGAATAGAGAAGGCCTTTGCTTAATTGTTGAACACACACGGGGATTACTTTGTGTATAACTTAATATCATCTTAGCTGTACGTATTTTTTTTTAATTATTAAAAATATGTATATATACGATGTTCAAGTAGGTTTTAACGAACTGCTTTTGAATTGAAATCTTATAAGACATATTAAATGTAAGGCTACTAGCGTGCAGCGGTTCAGAATATTAGATGCTACCGAGAAGTTAAGTCTATTTTAATAACAAATCCCACGTATATAAAAAAGTAAATATTAAATTATCGGATATACAATTATTATGATTATTAAAAAGACGTAAGACTGCCTTGTTAGTAAAAAAAAAGTTATTTGGTTTTTATGTCAAATGTTCAAAGTAGCAGTCTTGGAAGTCAGATGTGTATAGTGCCACAGGAAGCGCGTAAAGCCGTTGATCCTGCTTCTGAACCCTTTCCGGTCATGTCGGATTGCTGTAACACCTGTGTTTGCGCACACCCTTGTGCACTATAATTTGTCCTGCGCAATTGGCATCATAGTAATATATTGTCGTGATCGACCTAGGTAACGACAGCCACTTCTAACGATAAATAGCTTACCGCGTAGGAATGATTTTAGTGCACAATCACAGGTTCAATTTTTATTTTCAACTCTTATAATCTCATAGCACACAATCAGATGTAATGGGGGGGGGGATCAATTACAAAAAAAAAACGGCCAACTCTCGGCTGTGATAATTTTTAGCCACTAGACCAGCGAGACCGTGGTAGTACTATATTATGCTATCTACTATCGCACCTACATATTACATCCTGAATTTTATACAACATTATTACATATTATATAACTGCCACTTTATAACAAAATATTATATTAAGCTTTTAGCATCAAAATTCGCAATTTCCAGAGTGAAAGAGATAGTTTAATAAATCCGCCAGGGTAGCGTGAAAGTGAATTGGTATCCAGTTATGGACTTTAAAATATATATTTCGTATTTCACAACTTACAGCTTTAAAAGTGATTTTAAAATTTTATATCAAACATAAAAATAAAATACGTTTTATTGCAATATCTATAAAAAAAATATAAATAATAATATAATAAATGATTTTATTAGTCGACAACGGCCTGTAATTTTTGTAATAAGCTTAAAAAATAGTTTTGATTTTGAAAATTTAATTAATACTTTTATTCTAAAAGTCTTTTTAGTTAAAATGTTGCGTTATAAAATTTTAGGCATATGGCGAATTAAGTTTTTTAGCCATATTTTACTTACAGCGTAATTCTAATATTATTGTTAAACTTCTGATACACTCTATTCTCGTCATTCGTTAAGGCTTGATTGATTATTACCAAAGCAATGTATCCCGAGGGAACTGTATGTTGAGTCGCAATGTAATCCGATTAGATCCCTATCCATAATTTACCAGGATTTGTTGCGTTTTTTTGTGACGTGATTTACAAACAGGAAAAACGGAACACATTGAACAATAAATTCATATTGAAATGAGGTTTATATTATTTTCAATTAAGTTTTTTTTAAAATAAATAATAGGTAGATATTTGATGGTGTCGATGTCTACGGGACTATCGGACCATCGGACTAGGACGGTGACTTCGACACTGTAAATATAAGCCATTCCTTACATAACCAATGCACCACCAAACTTGGGCTTTAAGATGTTGTCTCTATCACCCTTAAAATCGGAACCCAACAATACTAAGTATTGCAGTTTTGCGGAAGAATATCTGATGTGTGGAGAACCTATCTAGACAGATATGTACAAAGCCCTATCACCAAGAAAGAAAGTAGCTTAAGACTTTATTAATTTGCATGCTCATTGATTATAGATAATCATGATAAGTATGTGTGTAAGAATGGTATTAAAATCTATATTAATAAATGAGGAGATGTTTTTTTGTAATGCCTTACTGAAAAAAACGACTTAGCCAATATATATAAAACTTATACCTGAAGATTCAACTCGTTTCGGAGAATGTTTTAGTACATAATATTATTATATAAGTAGCTACGCTTCGCAGTTTCACTCGTTTTAAATTTAGACTTTTGACGTGACAGGCGACAAGTTTTATAAATGAAAATTTTCTTATAAAAATATAAATAAATAGTTGTTAAAATTTGTCATGCAGTTTTTGAAAAAATCTTACACAGTACATAGAAAGTGGGTGAAAGGGGTACCTTTCCTTTGGTCTTAAGGTGGTTAAAAAAGTTTTAAATTTTATTTTTATTGCACGTATTATAAATATACAAACAGTAATACAGACGTATATTTCTTTCTATAGTAACTATAACGTACTCATTTTACTAGTTTTAATTGTTTATTAGTAATAATTATAGTAATTTAACAAAAATTTTATTTGGGCTTCACGTCTTTCCAAACATTGATTTATTATTTAGATAATTATAAATGGTTCGTAAGGGAACTCGTTTACTTCCTGCAGCATTCAGATTTCAAGTTATGTCGCGAATTGGGTTCCATTGATTTTTCTAACAATAGATTCGGAGAAGGTCATACGCATTTGGAGTGTATTGTATTCGGCCGATTATGTTACGGTTGTCGAACAGTGTTATTTTAAAGATACATTTCGTATTTTATGTGAATTAGTTATATTTTATTTTCTAGTTTTCAATTCGGATGTTTGATATAGATATGTAAATAAAAATGACATGTGTATTAGATTTCGTAGATATTAGGGTTTCGAGTTTATAGATATTATGTTAATTGTGCAATATATATAATTAAATAACAACTTATTTTTTTTATAATTTTTTAGTTTGTTTGCAGATATGCTTAAAAATATAGCACCCCGCCATTACGTATGTAAAATTTATCTATTACTTCATAAAATTACATATCGTTTATAAATATTTACATTTGTTGTTAGAATGTATACAGACAACAATTTAAAAAAAAAACCATATATTAATACAAATAGACTAGTTCAAATATCTGGTTAAATGTTTGTAAAGTTACCGTAAAACAATAGTATGATTTAATAAAACAAAACATCTTCTGTAGAATCATTCCTTAAAGAATATGTTTAGTTGAAATTTGATATTTACTCCGACTACGACGTAGCGTAAAATTTCTATTAATCCCCCAAAACATTGTTCGCAACACATGTAAATGTGACTTATAGCTGCCATAGACGGAAGGGGATAAATAAAACATGAACACAAAGGAATGTACTGCATGTTTTTGTTTGGAACAAACAAATAAATCCTTCGAGGAGAAATAATTTATTCAATGTGATAAGACTTTACGAGATAGATTAAAAGAAAATAGATTTGTGTACTGATAGTATGTCGAGATGGGTTCAAATCCGGCTATGTACGACTATTTTTATAATTTGTTTATTTTGTTTTAATATTAAAAACATCGTGAGGAAATATGCATCTGCAAATCTATTCCGCAAGAGGATAAGACCTCTTAGTCCAGCAGTGGGATATTAACGTGCTCTTCCTTTCCTTTTGTATATTTTATAATATAATTGCATTACTTTTATTCAGTTATATAATGTATGACACAGTTATTTTCATACATAATGTCAGCGCAAGTTTGAGTAACAGTGTCTATCCAGGCGTGTAATGAGTCATTTTCTTTTGTCGTAAAGGGAATACGTTTCAACGGGTGGGTTACACGTGTGTCCATAATCGTAAAAGAACGGCTTTAGGTAAAACGTGTGTGATATTTTCAGATGGTATTGCAGGTGTTACGTTTTCTGATCACGTAACCGGTAATCGATTTCTCGCTAAAACTGTCACGCAGACTAGAGCTAAACGTTCAGTGCTCTAAATAGAAGTGCTTCAATTAGTTTTGATAAGTGTGTCATTTTTTTATTTTATTTTTATTTATAGAACAGGAAGGTGGACGAGCATATGGGCCACCTGATGGTAAGTGGTCACCAAACGCCCTTAGACATTGGCACTGTAAGAAATGTTAACCATCGCTTACATCGCCAATGCGCCACCAACCTTGGGACATAAGATTTTATGTCCCTTGTGCCTGTAATTACACTGGCTCACTCATCCTTCAAACCGGAACACAACAAAATCAAGTACTGCTGGTTTGCGGTAGAATATCTGATGAGTGGGTGGTATTTACCCAGACGAGCATGCACAAAGCTCTACCACCATTTTGAGACAAGAAGTCCCACTGGATAGAATATGTAAATCTTAAATAAAGATAATTGATTAAAATCCAGGTAAGCAACATTAAGTTTTCGTATGTTTTTTTTTTTTTTTTTTTTTTTATATTTACCGGGTCGGCAAATGACTCTACTCCACCTGATGTTAAGTGGTAGTAGAGTCCAAACGCGAGGACGGCCAGTACAGTCGGGAAGAAGATTCTGCACCAGCCGCCCTCGCCTTGCCGGCCCGCAAGATGCCTCTTCACGCCTCGTAAAGAGACGTGAAGCGAGCGACGTATTGCCACGATAGGGATGGGCAAAGTGTGGAGGCGTGTTTCCCCCGGCATTGGTTCAGCAGCCGTCTCCACTGGACCAACACCCATCGCGGCAATGCTCGCTCGGGCACTGGCTGTACGCTGGCTGACCTCGAAACGCGGCTGCAAGCCACTTCACGAGATTTTCACCATGCGTACGGTGGTAACAAGCCAGGCGGATGTGTATCATCCTACCACCAGATGATATCCCTTAGTCGCCTCTTACGACACCCATGGGAAAGGGGCAGTGAAATGTATTCTTTCTCCGTCACTGCACGGATAATTTGTATTTAAAATTCATCTCAAGCTCAGTGTTGAAGTTGACCGTGACGAAACATCATCGTATGAAATTCCAACTCATATTCGTATATACTAACCCATTGGATCAGTGGTGGACCACTCTTCTCGTCCAGAGTGAAGACGACCTTTTCGACATTTTCAGGCTGTATGAATAAAACTTTTTACACTAGATTTTATCGTCACTAACACCAGAGATGTGTGAAAATTTTCAGTTCAAATTCAATTTCAATTCAACCCACACGTTATATAGATTGTAATGACATATCTATAGGTTTATCGGAGTACGCATTCGCTTTTCATCAGTTTTGCAAACAAACAGCAGTGCATACAACTGTTGCAGTAGTGCTTCGTTTAGCTTATTCGGATAAAGAGGTTTAATTATAGTCGCAAAGATGTAACATTCTGGATCTCAAGTTTGTCAGCACATTGCACTTTATTCAACTGATAGTGCTGCCAGTTGTTCATTGCCTCGTTTGTTTAGTGGTTATCTTATGAGGCTACAGATTTCGAGATTCTAATTTCTAAGGGTGAAAGGTAAGTAAAAAAAATTATGTTCTTCAAAAATATTTAAGAAAAACCTTGGAAGCCAGAAGTGTTTAAGACATAAAAGCCGCGATAAACATGTAAACCCTTGGGTCCTGAGCCTGCACTCGTGGTGGATTTGCCATTACACCGGTTTATGGAGTGTGAGGGATCTGGGTATGATAAGTAAAGAGCTAATTCAATTACTGTTTAACGTTCGTTTGTTAAATAGCAGTACAATAATTATCGTGGGCTTGTCTCCGATTCCAAATGCAATCATTGACTTTAGTTTACATTTGTAGCTAAATTTAGAATTAAACGTGGAAGTGTAATTTAGTGGAAACTAATTGAACAGTCAATGACCGTAAATAGACCAATTCAGGCTTCAAGGCTTCGGATTTAAATTGTCGTTTGCGCGAAATGGAAAAATAAATTGAGCCGCTTAGAGAAAACCACAAGAGGATCGATCGCGGAAGTCGTTTGGCTGAAACACTTCACGTTATCCTTTCATTTACATCAGAATAAAATAACTTGTCATTTAATTATTATTAAAATTTCATAAAGCTTAATTAATTTTTTTTTTTTTATCAAATCAAATTACTAAATGTAGTATTCAGTTAATCGAAAAGTTAGTTAAACGGGATAAAAAGACCAATATATATTAATTATGTCATATTTTAGCTGTAATAAAGCGTGAAGAAATAAATAATATTCGCAGCACACACAACCTTTCGTATTTATGATATTAGTATTATTATTATTCTAGTAATTTAAGATAAATGGATATACGGAATGATTGTAATGCCTCCTTATATGTATATTATGTTAGGTATAGTATAACCATTTGATAGGACAACGATATCATTGGCATGACTTACACGTAAACATGCTGCATACAGTTGACCATGGGGAAAGCAGCAGTAAGTGAAAGAAAAAAATTACAACCCCTCTTATTCAATGAAACTATAAATAAGAATAAAATTAAATAATTTATTGCAAACTTTATTAAACTCTATTATCATTTCTACAATCTTCTACATAAAAATATGCATTAATTATTAATATTAGATGTAGAGACTAATGAGAATGTTGTAACTAACTATTGGATATATTTATATAATGAAAAGCTTAATTCATAATAAGCTTACCGTAAAAAATATAAATAAACGTTTCGTGATAAATCGTAATAAAAATAAATGTATTATTAAAATTTTCTGTAACAGTTCTTTTAAATGGATTATAAAAACAGCTAAGCATAAACCTCGTCTAATGTTCGATCGTCGTAATGTTAACGACATAGCATGAAATGCGTGTAAAAAATAAATCAAATATTATAATTTAAAAGTTTCTACCCTTGTGGTTTTGACCGCGGAAAGTGAAATAAATATATATGTGCGGTTTCAGCGCAATACATTTTTGTGTAATATAGGACAATGCTATCTTGTCTTGTGTTGTCACTTAGTAGAGCTCAGGGTACATTGGAGTGTTAAAGATCGACCGGCAAATCACCCCTCTTTTTAGTGGCGGTTACTTTAAGTACATGAAAAGTCAATGGTTCTTGATTCGATTTGAACCCGTAAGCTTCGGTAAGAACTTGTTATTTAGGCACTGGGTTATCTCGGCTCTATATTACCTCTTATATATACGACTCTCATAGATGTCGACGTGATTGCGGCTAATATACACGTACGAACAATAACAATATACTATTTTAGTATCTGGGAGGGTTTGACGGTATTAAAGAGTAAATTTGTGATAGGATAACAGTATGTTATCTTATATATGTATTTACATTTGTGAGGCCCATGATCCCTTGTGATTAAATTATGTTAGCGATGAAAGCGCTTTGTGTTTATAAATTCACGTGAATTCGATTCAAATAGTTTTTCCGTCAACAAAACAATATTTAACGTAGTTATTATTATTGAATAGAACTAATCTTACATTCTTTTTATAGAATACTAGCGAGTTTCTCGACAGTCCGGGTACTAATCTCTTGTGTTGTTTTCAGAAATTTGCTTATTATTTGTAATGAATTGAAATCACAATCAAAAATAGTTCTAGTATTTAAAGGCCTTTGGTAGCTCTTCATATGGTAAAAAGGCAATATATATACTACTCTTAAAATTCTTGCGAATAATCAGATTGAAATCCGATATATTATTAGTATTTTAATAAATAATAGTTTCAATAAATAGGGGTTAAATTCGCCAAAATTATTATTGTTGTACTAATAATCTCACTGTGCGACCTAAATTATTTTTAGTAGATAAGTATATGATGTTATCTTTCTTTTCATCTAAAAAAAGATATTCCGTCTTTAAAATCCAAAATATAGACTAAGAAACCCGATTTCAACAATTCAAATTTTGTGGTGAAAGTAACAAATATATATATTTTATCAAAGTAAAAAGAATAAACTTGATTACTTGATTACTCTGTCGATTTACAATTTTGTCATAAAGTAAATTGGTAGTCATAACTTTGCCAATGGTTAGTACGAATGCAACCCAACGACAATTTTTTTTTTACTACAATGGCATAAGCTGATTGAATTTTAACCCATTAGTGAAGCAAATCATTTGCTTTGTCAATATAACTGATCGAAATGTAGGTATTAGTCGAGTCACGCGCGGATGATGGACGTGGCCGTCGTTTGGGATATATAACTTTTGTAACTCGGTGCTAATCCGAAACCCACAGAGTCATTGTTCGGAGACATTTAACAAGAAAATTAATGAAAAAATCATAGAATTCGTAATCCATAATATATATTTGGTGTTAAGGTTTTGACTAGGTAGGTACTACTCACTTAATAAAAATTCTACCGCCAAATAGCAATAATCAGTATTTGTGTTTCGGTTATAACATAATATCTAAGTTTCCGAGGTTGGTGGCATATTGGCGATGGTGACCATTTTCTGTCAGGTGGCTTCTTTGTCCTGTTACTATGTCACCTATTTTGTATAAAATGATATATATTATTATATTTACTGAAGGTAATTAATTTTTTGGCGGGTATCGCTAACTTATATTCTACCATATTACTACGCTCCAGGCTGAAGAGCTAAAAGCCAGTGCAATTATTGGACCATAATTCAATCCATTAGAGGAAACCTTATCTATCTTTCTAAAACTAAAATGACAATCGAATAACAAAAAAGACTTATATTAAATTTAAAAATAGTAAGCAATAGTTGAAATTGTTTGTATTTGTGTTAGAGATAAAATTTTATTTAAAATTTAAATCGGTTATTAACGCTTCGTGGATTAAAGATGATTGTTGTTTACCGTTGAAAAAGAAATCAAAGCAAAGAGAGCCACAAACGAAAAGTAGCATCACTGCTCCTAAACGTCATAATTGCAAAAGAGATTATCCCTTGCCACTTGGTTCGAGCTCTTATATAATGATCTTATACAAAGAATTGCTTTTTTACGGCAAAATAACTAGAGCGTCGGTTTCCATCCAGGCACATTGATTCTGGATAATACTCTCCATAAAAACAAGTAACATTCATAAAACTATTAACGAGGTGTCGAACATGCAAAAAATATATATTATTTTCTCCTGTATATAATGTTTTAGTAATAGCATTAGGGTACCTAAGGTTATTAATATTTAATAAGCATTGCGTTGTTGGTAGTATAAATGAATTAGTAAGATAAGAAAATAAGGTATATTTTTACGTTTAATGTAATTAACGTTAAAAGGTAATACACGCTAGCGTATATTTTCCCGCTACTGCTATTGTGATTTTGTAGAAATTAATATTTTTATGAAAATATTTTGGTATATTTTAAATCGTTCCAGTCGACTTTTTGATTGGCAGCAATTTTAAATGAAATAAAGGGTTACAACCTTTATTTAGTCTTTACGAATTATTAGGGTTGTTAAACGCGTCATCGTCGTCATAAATAGTGTCGGATTTTGGGTTTCATACAGAAAAAAAATTATATAAAATTTCTTACATTAAAATAACGATCTTGTCTTTATCCTTTTTTTTACAGAATAGGAAGGCAGACGAGCATATGGGCTACCTGATGGTAAGTGATGACCAACGCCCATAGACATTGGTATTGAAAGAGATGTTAACCGTCGCTTACGTAGCCAATGCGCCACCAAACTTGGGGCCTAAGATTTTATGTCAATTGTGCCTGTAATTACACTGGCTCACCCACCCTTCAAACCGGAACACAACAATACCAAGTACTGCTGTTTTGCGGTAGAATATCTGATGAGTGGGTGGTACCTACCCAGGCGAGCTTGCACAAATCCCTACCACCAGTGATTCATTCGTATAAGGTTGGAAAACGAACTTTGGAAATAAAATTTAAGTAGATATAAATAGTTATGTGGAATAGTGTTGTGTAATAAATAAAGATTCCCTAATAATTAAAAACGAGCTTCCCAAGATCGGGATGGTTGGCGATGTACAGGGGGGCTTCTGTACAGCGTTGGACGGCGATAAAAAATAAATAAAAACTGTTTGTATTGCATAACGTAGCTGACTTATTAGCAAATTACATGAAATATGTATGTTAATTATTATTAAAATTTGTGATGATAATTCATCTCGTGCTTTACGGTGAAGGAAAACATCGCGAGGAAACCTGCATGTGTCTAATTTCAATGAAATTCTGCCACATGTGTATTTCACCAACCGGCATTGGAGCAGCGTGGTGGAATAAGCTCCAAACCTTCTCTTCAAAAAGGGAGAGGAGGCCTTTATCCCAGCAGTGCTACATTCACAGGCTGTTACGGAATTACGGATAGTAGCGATGCAGAATAAACTCTAAACAAAGATGAGGATTTGCGTAGAAGCAGGACATTTAGAGGCTTTTACTTTTCTCTTCCTTTTTAAAGGTAATAAGCAATCGAACAAAACATATTTTGAATAAAATTTAATGTACAGACGTAGGTAAGTTATTTTACATTTACAGAACAAATTCAAATGATAGAAAATTGACACCAGGATATCAAAATAAAAATAATCAAAATCAATAACCTACGTTCACATAGAAAATATCATAACGAAAGTTATTTTAAATCACTATTCATATCACCTACGTTATGAGATATATATTTTGACACAACTTTTATTGTTTAGTTAAGTAAAGTGTATATATATTATTGAATGAAAAATAAAGAAACATATTCTTTTAAATTTAACAAAAATGTAACTATTATACAGATTCATAAAAAAAAAACTAAAAGAATAAAACGGTACAAAGGAATCAAGAAAAGAAATACAGAGATTTCTTTCACCCAATTGTCGTCAGTTTACGTTTTTCTATTTAATAATGAAAATGCTCTGAGGCAACCATTCAATTCCGGAAGTGTTATCTGTTAAGTCAATAACTTTATAATAATATTTTACATTGATATATCTGATTATTTCTGGAATTATATTGTACATTTGTTCAATGTTTTTTTTGTAATGATCCTTTGTTATTCCCAATTGTCGGCAAAATAAGGTATCATACGTATAATACAATCGAGTTACGTGTAAATTATGTTTGTGAAAGTCGAAACGTCAAATGTAAGTATTTAACAAAATAAATGTCAATAACTTTATAATAATATTTTACATTGATATGTCTGATTATTTCAGGAATTATTTTGTACATTTGTTCAATATTTTTTTTTGTAATGATCCTTTATTATTCCCAATTGTCGGTAAAATAAGGTAACATACGTATAATATAATCGAGTTACGTGTAAATTATGTTTGTGAAAGTCGAAACGTCAAATATAAGTATTTAACAAAATAAATGTCAATAACTTTATAATAATATTTTACATTGATATATCTGATTATTTCAGGGATTATTTTGTACATTTGTTCAATATTTTTTTTGTAATGATCCTTTGTTATTCCCAATTGTCGGCAAAATAAGGTAACATACGTATAATACAATCGAGTTACGTGTAAATTATGTTTGTGAAAGTCGAAACGTCAAATGTAAGTATTTAACAAAATAAATGGTGTTGAAATTACATTCAACAAGTATCCACTCGACGTTAATTAAGCCTCATCGAAACTATTAATTAATGCAAGCGACGGAAAGCCTTTATATTTCGACAGAATTGAAATAATAATGTTACATACTATTATAAATTAGCAGTGCTTGTTCAAATTATAATAGACTTTGCATGAAACCATTAACGTAATGCAATAAATATTAATAGTAGACAATTACAATTAACTTATATAAATAGCTAGTGCCCGTGACTTTGTTTGCGCGTTTTCAGTTACTATAACAGTGCTAATTAATAGAGCTATTTTTTTCTCTGGATTGCTTTACAAAAACCATTATTTCCGGCTGATTATTATTGAAATAATGCATATGTTACTTCTGAAAAAAGTAGCTTTCTAATGGTGAAAAAATAATTAAAATTGGTTCTGTAGTTTTAGAGTTTCTCGATAACAAACAAACAAATCTTTCTTTTCCAAATATTAGTACAGATTTAGAAATAAATAAGATGGAAGTTTAATATTAAAGTAGCTGTGGAAATAGAGCATAAATCCGAAATATTGTTTTTTTTCGACGGGATATATTAAAAAGGCTTATGAACTTGTAGCGCAAACAAATGACCTCTTGTATACATGGCTGTGTAGTGTTTGCAATTGTTATCATTTCCACGTGGAGTGGCATTTACTTATACTGGGAAACTGCAACGAGCAGTTGTATTGTTGTATTTTTAATGAGAGGGATGTTTTCATTATTTTTCAATTGTAGTATTTTAAGGTATGATTTTTTGTTACTTATTAACTTCTCATTTGGAAGTTATTTTAATCGCTAAAAGTGATTTTTATAAGTCAACATTTTCACAATTCGATATTTTATATTATTGAGTATATCCGTCTGTATGTATCGTTGCATGTACGTTTATTTTTTAAGCTGTTTTCCAGGTGAGGCTAATGAAAATATTCTGGGTTTTTCTTGCCTGAAGTTTAGATGTTGCCAATTACGCTCCCGTGATCGAAAAACACGTAAAGTCCAGAATAAAAGTGTTTCCCGTCGTGTTAGATCTGGCGTGGGATTCAAAGAATCGGCGAATAAAAAGTAGCTGTTATATATGACATTTCATCTGACGCCAAGCACCAGATCAATTAAGGATATAAAATATCAGAGGGGCTTGTCCAGGTTTAAAACCGCAATCTTCAGCTAAGATTCAAGTGCTCTAGCCATAATGCATTATATTTCGAAGTATTCGCTTACGTTATTTACGTTTAACGTTATTTTTGTAGAAACCAAAGCTACGGTAGCGCTTCCTAAAATTATAAATTTGTTTTAGTAAAATGAATTTCAGGAAAATTTTAGAATATAGGTTCGTAATATTTGAGTAATCTGTATTTATAGTGCTGAGCGTGTTGAAGAATAATATTTAAAACTGTTAGGGACATTTTAGATTTTAATTATTTTCGTTATGCATAAAATATTTGTATAATATGTGTCCTTCTTGTAATAGTATTAGATTCGATGTTGATATCTTAATCGGTTCTGTTCCCACATTTTGCAAATAATCATGAGATATCAATTTTTATTTTACACCACCTTTAAAAATTAATATTAATCTTTAAAAAAAAGTATTAATAATAGGTAGTATTATTGTTTTATTTATAGAATATTGCTATGTTATTATATTCTGCTAGTGAATTAATGTCACTTTTATGATTTTAATGCAAACACGGATCTAGTGGGATAAATGTAATTCTTTTATTCGTATTTATTGTTTTCATGTATTTACCACCTAATTTTTCGTATGCAGTTTTGAGATCGAAATAAAAAAAAATGAATAAATAAACATCCGTGCTTAGAATAATCGTTATATTACATTAAGTCATTGGAGAAAATATTATAAGGCCTCAGTGGATGAAAGTTTTACCAGAGACGCGGTCTGCAACAAAATAACTTGTGTACTGTCAACTTGAATTCCAAGCAACACAAGTTAGACAAGGGAACGTTCAAAGAATTTATTATTTTTGCTCCGCACTGGAAAACTTCTCTCTTATATTTTATATGACAAAGCTTTATAGTTAGGTCTGGAGCAAAAAAAACTTTCTACAATTTCTCAGTGACTATTTCTGTGAAAAATTGTTTGTCTCGGATGTAAATTGATCATGATAAGATGAAGTGCTAAATGATATCCATAATAAGATAGATTTTTAATTATATATATTTAATTTACATACATAAATTTGTTGATAATTCATTTTTGTTCAATTATTTTTTGTTTATTTTCCAAATGTGCTAACTTTTCTTCTTGTTCTCTTAACTTACACAGTGCTTTACTGCATTACTTATATTACCAACTCCTAATTCCGTTGTACATTAATTTAAGGTAATTACGCTTTAAAGGCAGAGATGTTGCGTCCTTTAGTAAAATATTATAACTACATCTGGTTATGACCACAATGACAGTATATAGTCCTAATGACACTCGCAATAAGGGTCAAAATACAGTCTCAATATATGTAAGGCTCTAGACTACCTAATCTTGTTTGTTCACATAAAACCCCGAAATGTTCCCTTGGGAGGTGTTTCACGGTTACTTATGAAATTATCTAGTTACACTAATCCTATATAAACATATGGGTCGTTTTTTTGTTTGCTCTTATGAATAATTTGGCTTTTTTAAAGCATGTTAACAGAATTACTTAAAGACACTTAAGATGATTTAAGAATATATAAAACTACCGTCACACGAATAATGCTATATAGCTACGATGACCTTGAACGTATAAGTTATAATATTGAATAAAAATGTTAATTAAAATAACATATACCTTATTTTGCGATTATCTATAGAATACTGGAGATAATAACGTAACGTAACGTTGTAATATTAAGTAAATAAACTGGAAGATCGTCTTACGATTAAAATGCAGCATTAATTATATTACTATATAGAAAAACTCCTTAACGATAACAGACAACGATAATAAGGCTTAAGTTTCTTTTTCCTGCAGCTAACTTTATATAGTTCCTTATCATATTATTTTATCACCCTGTAGGTTCTCGAAGCAAAATAGTTTATACCATGGTTCGAACTGCGGCTAATGTACTTAAGGAACTTAAAGATTAGGATATCTTTGAAGTTTATTTGGGATCAACATTAATTTATTAGGTTATTTTGAAAATTTGTCTTCGCACCCAAAAACGTTTCCGTAATCTATATTAATACGTGAAGGGAAAACTTGGTGCACGCTTTAAATAATATTACGCGAACGGAGTGTATGATTTCGCATAGTTCAATTTTATATGGAGAAGAAATACAGAAAGCCACGAATCATGCAAGTATGCCTTTATTTGACATTTCTTTGGTATTTTTATTTGCAACACTGCCATATTTTATCAACTAGAACAATTAAACAGTTGGATATGTTTATTATGTTTATTAATAATATAATTCTATTACAATCAAATCTCATTTTTATTAACTCTGAATTATGGTCGAATTTTGATCTCTGGGCGAATCTGTATTAATGGGATGCAATTAATGAATTTTGCATTAATATTATTTAGCAAAAAATAAAAAAAATACGTTAACTATAAAAAAGTGAATATAGTTTAAAAAAATTAAAATTTAAAATAGTCTTTGTAAGGAGGTCGAGTAATTATGTTTTTTTTTTAAATAAATTTGGCATGTACGTTAAAGAAAGGTACTTCAGTCTACTTTTGTGAAATGATTGAAACTTAAGTTACACACGTGACACGACACGACACATGCACGTTTTTTCACGATACTTTCTTTACCACGCATAAGGACAAGATTAATTATAAACATAAAATTAAGATTAATGTTGCTTGTGTGAAACTGAATTTGTGAATTTGCGAAACGAAGCACTTTTTATTTTCACTGGGCCATCAAATTCAAGTTTTATTGCAAAAAGCGTTCTTCTGTTAATGGAGCTTGTTACGCCACGCCGCTCAAAAGAAGATGGGAAAGAAATAATATTATGTTTTTCATTCATTTTGCTCACCTACGAACAAACCTTCGTTTTTTTACGTCTTAGTTTTACATCAGAAAATGCTGAAGCGTCAGAGGATGCACCTTTTGTGCGTTTTTATGCAATATTATGTATATATCATAAATAAAATATATTCTGCCGCCAATCAGAAATATTTAGTATTATTGTGTTCTGGTTTGAAGGGTGAGTGAACCAGTGTAACTTCAGCACAAAGGACATAACAAAAGTTCCCAAGGTTGGTTGGCGCATTGGCGATATACGGAATTGTTAATATTTCATACGTTGATAATGATTCTATGGGCAGTGGTGACCAGTAAACATCCGTTTGCCAAAAAAAAAACGCATGAGGTTCATATATGTCACATCTTTCAATGTTACGTGGGTTGTTAAAAATATTAATTAAATAAGAGAGCAATAACATTGTCAATAAAAGCTATAAAATAAAATAAAACTATTACGTCATAAAGAAAGTATATTTTTCAATAAACATTCGAAGTTAAATATGATCTTAGTATAAATAAATGTGTACAAATTTGTTCATCTTTGAGTACGGATTTGTTCGGAGAAATAAATTATGATTCAATTTTATTTCACGAAAAAAGAAAGATCCTGTCTCATCCTGACATGAATACAAATGACAAAATTATTTGGCTGTTTTCAATTAATGATTGAGTGGTTTTGATCGGTAAACGAGAGACGATTGGGAAAAAGAAAATTCGTTGGATGTTTAAATTATTATTTACGGTGAAATTGCTTGTAGACATTGACGAATTGTCATTACATAATATACAAACAAACTTTTTTTATAGTATAGGTAAGTGGACGAGCAAATGGGCCACCTGATGGTAAGTAGTCACCAACGCCCATAGACATTGGCATTGTAAGAAATGTTAACCATCGCTTACAATGCCAATGCGCCACCAACCTTGGGAGCTACGATGTTATGTCTCTTGTGGCTGAAATACACTGGCTCACTCACCCGGAAACCGGAACGCACCTACCCAGACGAGCTTGCACAAAGCCCTACCACCAGTAAAAATTGCTTTCGTATTTATAATACTAGTTAGGCTGTTCATTTATTTTGAATTTAGTCATTGTAATCTTGGTGTAAGCTTCAAATATGTCGAACGAAACATATATTTCATTTTTATCGTAGAAAGATCGACGAGCGAATGACCCTAATTGTTAGATTAAATTTCTAATTTATATATAAAATCCATATTTAGAATAAGAGCCGTGATGGCCGAGTGGTTAGAAGACGAGAATCATAATTGATGATTTCACGTTCAAACCGGACGAGCACCACTGAATTTTCATGTACTTATTTTGTGTTTATAATTCAATCACTCGGCGTCGAAGGAAAACATCATGCGGTAACATGCATGGGATGGATGAAAATCTGTGACGTGTATTCAACCCGCATTGGAACAGTTCGCTGGAGTAAGTCCAAACTTTCTTTTCAAAAATGAGAGGTGACCTTACACAGTAGACACTACTGGCAGTGGGATATTTACAGGCTGTAATTGACTTTTATAGAAAAAGAATATATGAAAAGTCTACGTCAAAATATTAACAATATTTAAATAATTTTCTATATTTTATACGTAATCATTTTTATTGTACGAGTATATAATGTTAATCTTAAGTTGAGAATGTTTTGTCTGTATTTATTCGATAATATTGTAGTATTTGTTTTGCTTAGTAGAATATTTTCAAAAGAATATTTGAAAAGTGTTTACAATTATTACGCATTTTCGAAATTTGGTAAAAACACTCTTAAATATTGTGGTTGCCGTGAGTTAAACTAGAGTGAGTACTGATACTCACCCTAGTAAAAATTCTAGTGTAAATAAACGCTATTGCACATCTGGGTAGCCCACATAAAATATCAGCTTTTCTTTAACACGTAAATCGAATTCAGTTTGCGATTTTCAAATAAGGCCGGAACATTTGTTTGATGAAATTCAAATGTTTCAACGTTTTCTCTTATTTTCCATATTCAAATTGAAAGCACCTCTTACATCATTCTGTTGTATATTTATATAAATAGTCTAAGATTTTTAGACATTAGTTAAAAACGCCTAATTTTGATTTTCGTAAAATGTTTTAATACTTTTTGGAAAAACAAAAAAAAAATATCATAATCAAACTTAGAAAACTAACTTATATATGAATAAAGAAATAAAAAAACAACTTATTTATAAATATGTTAATGTCGCTTGCGTGAAAGCTTATGGCGTATAGCATTAATTTTCAATAAGTACAACGCGAGTTGTTCCAGATTTGCTGATACTTACAAAAAAAACTTAAAGAATTGCACGTCATTAGCTTTCTCTATAGTATATTCTATTTATGTAATATTTAAACAATTTCGTTATTTAAACAATTTCGTTATACTTACGAAGCGATAATAGCGATTACGCTAACGTAAAAGGTTATGAAAAAGAAAGCTAGTATGTTGCATTTTTAAAGCAGCTAATATTCATATTTTTTTATTTTCCCAATTGTTTAATTAATCCACTTGTTTAAGCCAAGATGGTCTATTACATATAATACGTGAAACATAACTAAAGATTGCAGAATAACAACGAGTAAGCAACGCTGAATTTTTATATGTTTATTTTGTGTTTATAATTAATTTCCTACTCGGCTATTGAGGGGACATCCTAAGGAAACCTATATATGCCAAATAACATTCTATTAGATATCTACCAACTCGCATTGGAATAAGTTGATGGAATAAGCTCCATAGCTTTTTCTTACGATGAGAGGAAGTCTTTTTATTCTTACAGTTAATGTTTTCTAATTCCTACTTCGTTTTTAAAACCAGTTTAACAACAACATTCATAAACTCCAGTATGCCATATGACAAAATCAGACAACATTGAATGGTGTATATTACATTCGTTGTGTTGTGTACTTGTGTTGAAAATATTCTTTTAATAAACAAACAGCTGTATATGGAAATGGTGTTTTATATATTTTTTATTTTTTAAAACATGCAATGGTAATAATATTAAAATGTACAGTAATGCAATTTAAAATCATATTTAATTTTCATTCGTATTTTAATTAAATCAGTTGTATGTATTCATTATGCATTCACTCAGTTTAAACGTAAAATTATATGTGAGGTGTGGTAAATAAAGCCTGATTTAAAGCGCTTTTTACAGCTACATTGTAAAAAGTTTTCATAACAAAAGGGTTGTGTTGTTTTTATCTATGAATTAATCGTAAGAATAAACGAGTTCATGTCATCAATCGAACTCGTGTTTACATACAAACATTCAACAATGACACTATACTTCCATCGGTATTGTGTACACATTACACGAACAACACTGGATTAAATAAAAAAAAAATGTGATAAAATGATACCTTATATTATATACTGTGATATTTTGAGTTTTAAATATAGTATCTACAAATGACAAAAACATTTTTTTTAATTGTCTGTTCTCTATACATTTTAGATATAATTATCACATTTTAAAACGCTTCCTTAGAATGGTGGCGTATACAAAGATTAGTTATAGTAAGCCTTTCGTGAAAACCTATTAAAAAACTCAATATAACAGCTAATATTTAATTGGTTATAACTGTGTAATCAATGCTTCAAAAACTTTGCACTATCCACTTATTGAATGATGAACACTCAACAATATTTAATGCATGTTAGTATGTTGTAGTTAAACTGACTAAAGCCAAACGAAGTTTGTTGTCCAGCGAACAATTAAAACGTTGGCAATTGTTCCAGTAGCATGGCTCTGGAAACTCAAACATTTAACGGTCTGCCACGCACTGAATTGATATTTATTAACGTTACTTTATTAAAATGAATATATATAGCTGATATAAACGTATGTGTCGCTGTTATTTTTTAAAAGAAACGTATCAACTTTTTTTATGTTTCCATTCATTTATACAACATTTCTTGTAATTCAATACAATTGACAGATTCGTAATAGGATATCTCGTAGCATTGAAGAAAAATAGTAGGGTAAACAATGAAGAATTTGTCACATTTTATTCGTTCCTTTTCTCGTTATATAAAAGCTAAATGCCGTTATCTTTCTGCATCTGCATCCAAGAAACGTTTTATAACATTCAGTACAGATTTGTCGCACAACACGAACTTCCTCTTATTTTATCTTGTTCCGAGAAATATTCTTTATTATTTTTAATTGTTAAATTGTGTTTCATAGTAGTTCAAATTTAGTAAAGCAAAGTCTAAAGCATAATCAATACTAGTTATAAGTTCATGCTTGCCCAATAGGGAGTTGCAAAACTCGAGCGTTATGCTGCCGTACACGTTACTATTTGTGTAAAATTCTTTGTCATATACCAGCTTAATAATAGATTTGAATAAAATATTATAATTTATACTGATATGTTCGTTACCGAAAATAAATGATGTTCTTTTGTTTATTTCTCTCAGATTTGAGATATAATAAATACCTGAACCGTTTTTTATTAATCATCACCGCTGTAAACGTGTATACAAAATTAATGATGATCGATTGAGTAGTTAGAAGAGAAGAAATGAGAGCGTAAGAAACAAACCCACTTTTACCTTTATATTATTAATTAGGATTCCATAAAAGCGGGCATTAGTTATTCTTTTAAAATTAGCGTGACATTTTATAACTACGACGGATAAGACGGTGCAACTTGTTCCAGTGATTTCAGTTCCATTAAATTGGCAGAACGTTGCCATTAATTAGTCTAAATCAGACAAATCAAGCGTACAGAGAAATGGAGTTCGTGTTACTAGTGGAAGGCAAGTTTAGCTACTTGGATACATTAGATCTTCATCGGGTGAAGGTTAATTGTACGGTTCGTCGTTTGATTTTATTGGGTCGAACACTGAAGGGTTGGGTCGGAGGGTTTCGTTTGAATCGTAAAATAAAAATAAAATGGATCCACAGAAAGCAGGAACGGAGTAATTGTCAATTTTCTCATCATCACTAATTTGTACAACTCTATTTGTTAGATCAATGTACACAATAAAATTTTATTTTTAACTTTAGATCTTTTATTACTTGAACGAAATACAATAAATATTTAATTTTTGTGGATTGGCAAACGACCCAAGAGGTGGTAAGTGGTCACCACTGTCCATAGAAATTGATGATGTAAGAAATATTAAATATTCTATACATAACCAATGCGTCACCAATCTTGGGAACAAAGATGTTCAAACCGGAACACAACAATACTAAATATTGCTATTTGGCAGCATAATCAGTGGGTGGTAGTCAAACCTATACTGATGGTAGGGAATTTTGCCAGCTCGTCTAGGTAGGTACCACCCACTCATCATCTACCGCAGCAGCAGTACTTGGTATTGTTGTGTTCCCGTTTTGAAGAGTGAGTGAGCCAGTGTAATTACAGGCACAAGGGAAATAACATCTTAGTTCCCAAGGTCGGTGACGCATCACGGAGATGATATCGAATCCAAGCAAATTTCATTCATTGCGTTAATTCATAATAACCATATTTTGATAAATTTATATTTATATTTTGTACATTTTTATTAAAAGGTATTGCATAATGAGAAGATGAATGAATTATAGTCTCTAAGAGTATTTAATGGTAAGTGAATAGTGTGGGCCGAGCTGAACTTAACGGGACAATTATACCTAACGTATTAAAGTAGATGCTGGCATATCTATCTGAGCTTAAAATACTTTACACCGTTCAACCTTTACCATAAAAGTTTACTTTCAGAATCAAACTATTCAAGTCCAAGTCGGCATGTGACTGTAGCACTGTTGGGCTAAGGCCTCGTCCCCCCGGAGAGAATTGGAGCTTATTCCACCACGCTCTTCCAATACGAATTGATGTGGCAGAACTTTCATTCATCTAAACGTGATGAGTTATAAACACAAATTTCATGTACTTCATGAAAATTCAGCAGTGCTTGCCTGAGCTTGAAGCCGCGATCGTTGGTTAAAGCCACGCGTTGTAGCCACTGGGACACCTCAGCTACAGAATTAAATTAAAACTAAAGCTAGCAACGGTACAAAATGTAAATTCAATCGAGAAGAACCGGCAAGAAACCCAGTAGTTAATCTTTTCTAACAGCTTACATAGGTATGTTAATTAAGTATAATTAAATCGTTTATTTATAAATACATTTCTATTAAGTAATACTTACCTATCAAGGTTTAGTTAAAATTGTCATTCTTTTTAGCGAATCACGATAAGAATAATTATAATCATTAATGTAACTAAGATAAATATTAATGACACATACAAATATAGAAATAATATTAAATAAGATTTGCTTATTATAATAACTTTTATATTAAGATCATTTTATACTAAAGTATTCTTCGTATAAAACAAAAGTATATATCAATATATTGATGTGTAGCAATAAAAATTATAGAAATAATTGTGGAAATTTCAAAGGTATATGTGACAGAGTAGTTATGAAAATAACTTAGCGAAGCGTAGGAGTTGCGGTAAATGGATCACCTCTTAGTAAGAAATAGAACGAAATAAATGTGGTATCCATTATATCATTAGTGAAGCTTGAAATGTTACGTGAAATACATAATAATAAAATTAATTTTAGTACGATCGTAATTATACGGCTTAACTTATAATCGTTATATAAAATCTTTACGCGAAGGCTGGATGGGCAGCTTGTATATTACAAGATGCTATACATATATATATTTAAATTATTTTAGTAAGTTTTTAATTAAGGTCCAATTCGATTTGTACTCTAAACGGAAATAAAAGACATACTTAATTATGTCTTTATAAATGATAAATAAATAAATAATAATATCCTGGGACAATATTCACACACGGCCATCTGACCCCAAACTAAGCATAGCTTGTACTATGGATACCAGAAAACTGATATACTACACATACAACTTTACTTTTGTAAATACATACTTATATAGATAATTACACCCAGACTCAGGGTGTACGTACTTGTATTCTCACGCTCGATAACACACGGATATTAAGTTTGTCGTTGTAACATGCACAATCGGTTAATATGATTTTACGGGACCCAACGGATGTGGAGGAAGGTACGCGGGCGTGCCCGGTTAATTACCGGATTCAGAGGTAATTACGTTTCACGGGCGATGCGACAGGCCAACGGAACAATTAACTATTATTTGGTACCCTTGTTTCTGTTACACGTACCGTATTCACATAATATGGAATACATAAAATGTATCGGTAATATTGGGAACGTTAATGATAGAGCGAAGTAGAATTTCGAATTTATGAATTATTTATTAATTTGCTATCGTTAAAATGAATAGCTGTAAAATAAAGTTTTTTTTTTTAAATATATTTTTTATGAAATTATATTTCTGATATTTATTCGAATATATAATCGACTAGAATGTAATAAAATTCGAAGTTTAAATTTTTGAATTATTAAAATATTATTAACGTAGTTACAAAATGCTATTTATGTTTTTATATTCAGCTTAATTAAAATCTTCATTCTCTTTTAACCAGAAGCTAACGAGTAATCCAATTTTTACGAGAGGCAACGTCGATGTGCGCTTTTGCCTGCATCGTACTCGTAATTGTTAGCGGGGACTGGATTTGACAGTTTTATTTTCTGTAAGCACGTCGAAAAGAACCCTCCTTGTTTTTCGTATTACAATTTCGAATTTTCAGACGTTTTTGTTACATAGTTATCAATTACATAACAATTACATTGATAACTATGTAACTTATTAGAATTTAAAATTTAATTTGTTCACGTATAAATACTATTTTAAAAATAGAACCCGCAACGCTATTACATACTATTTACTTAATCATATGCCAAACTTTTATATGCAATATGTCCAAACAAAAATTTCCGAGAAAAAAATCTGTGATTTTTTTCCTTAGCGAAAAAAAAAGCTTTTCCATAAAATAAATTCTATCCAGCTTAAATGAAGCTGCTTAATGTTAACATAAGTAATACTGTATATCTGTATATACTTTTCATAGTAGCATATGATATCGAAAATAACTATAATCAATATTTTTCATTTAAACGAATGCTTTGCTTTGAAAGCTCCTTATTTATTTGGGGTTCGCAGTGTGTTTTCTTTCCATTTATCCATTATACTCGCTTGTTGCACTTGTGATTCCTAACAGTCTATCCATTATTTTGATATTTCTCTTCACTCCAACAATCTTTCTTACCATTCTTGTATTTAAGCATACATATCTTACTAAGAAACTATAATGCAATAAACATGATCGCTAGCTGACTGTGCAGTAAAATATGAATTCTTAAAATACCTTTACTGTTCGAGTAAAATAGCTTAGCACCTTTTTTTTCTTAAAATAATGGTATCCAAGGTCTTCATTATTTGAAGATTTAAGAAATACGACGAACGAATATTTCATTCCTATTTTCATTGCCTTTGTCATGTTATCTCGTCCGTTTCCATAGATGACGATATCGCGGAACGTTAAATAAGTTCATTCATTAATTCCATTCGTTCATGTTCATTCATTTTATGTAAAATGGAATGTTTTATTCATTACAACCCTAGTCTGTAATTTTACGAGATTTTCCTTGGGCTTCACATAAAATGTTCTTTTATTTATTAATGAACGTTTTAAAGTAACGCTAAAAATTAACGCATCTTTATTATGTTTAGTTGTGTGATGTTATTTGAATTTTTATATAGTCTTGTATATTATAATGAACTATTTTTATACAATATTTAAGTTAACCGTTTGAACGGCGGGTATCACTTTTATTATTTTATTAAGTTATGAAAATAAATTCTGAGTGTTGCAAGTGGCAATTGGACGGAGCAACGAGGTGCAGTCATGCGGTAAGCCGAGTGCCGGGTGGATGGCTGTCAGGGTCCAATTTACCTTACCAAATATACTATGTATATATCTAGCGTTAAATGTTTTCTTATATAAGTCATACATTGGAAACGGAAACGTACATTTTGTGTCATTATATATTTTCCTGTATGTCACACATGGTAGTGAGTACATAGGATGTATAATTACGATGTAAATGTATTTATCAGTGTTAGTTCTTCTTATGAATTAAATGTATAATTATTATGAAAAAAATACAGTTGCATGGTCATTTTTTTAAAAGCAGTTTACACGCTAAGGTCAACCTTATCTGATCATGTATAACCTGTGTACGTAGAAACTATTTAACGATTACTTTAAAAAAAATAACAACTATAAATATTTATTTAAGAATTATCCTATTACTTTACTTTAAACTTAAAAGCCGAGATGCCCTAGTGGTTAGAACGCATGAATCTTAACAGATGATCGTGGGTTCAAAAACGGGCAAGCACCACTGAACTTTCATATGCTTAATTTGTGTTTATAATACATCTCATGCTTGACGGTGAAGGAAAACATCGTGAGGAAACCTGCATGTGTCTAATTTCATAGAAATTTTTCCACATGTGTATTCTACCAACCTGCATTGGAACAGCGTGGTGGAATAAGCTCCAAACCTTCTCCTCAAAATAAGAGGATGCCTTAGCCCAGCAGTGGGACATTCATAGGCTGTTACTGTTACTTTAAACTTTATACTTTATTGTACACCATAAAGAGAAAAAAAGTACAAAACATGGATACAGCCTAAATAAAAGTAGCATACAATTTACTATTAGTGGTTATACTATTAGTGGTCAGTCAGTAAAATGTCATCTACCGGATTAATAAAACATGACAGTGAGACATTCACATTCAACTTACACTGTAACACGACTGACGCAGTGCACACGTCTTGCTTATTCCAGTTATCCAGTTACTGAACTCATGCAATCTCTTGGCAAGACAACTTGATGTGATAAAGTTAAAATATTGTGTATTTTTAACATGAATTCGCGCTGTTATTGACACGTACAGAGTACGTCGTAAAGCGTGATTCCGCCTTAGAATTTTACGAGAGCAACGTTATAAAACAGAGTGGATTTTGCATCATTTATTGTGGCTAGCGAATGTAAATTTGAAAAGTGGTTAGATTGGAAGTATGTCTTTGTTTGTGTATAAATTTTGCTCGAGATGTTTCTGAAATTGACGCAATATGATTGGTCTAAATCTTGAATAATCTTATATTTATTGATTATGGATTCGCATAAAAATGGCGTTTTAAATGGCGGCGAAGTTGTTACCAGGACTTTGGAAGTGAAATTAAATTAGTGTGTACTTAATGAAGTATTAAGTGAAAATGTATTATTAATACATATATTGAATTATATAAGAGGTCTATTAACAAATATCATAGGATATGTAAATATGAGGTTTGATCATCTTTTCTCCTTTTTCGATTGAAGTAGGTTATATAAAATCTCTGTATCTTAATTTCTGTATATGTCTACAAAATGAAATCTATTATTAGATTAATGAATGCCGTCAAAGGTTACAAATACGAGCGTCAAAGTTTACGACACAAATAAACTTTCTCGATATTTATATCTGAAGTGCTCGACGGAATGCATTTATTATGAAACTCTGAACAACTTCAGTACCTATTGCATTTGAGAATCTTTGAGGTTTCACGTTTATAGTACCTAATAGTAGTATAGCGCTGTGGTTTACTTTGTGCTAAAATTATAGTAGAGCCATACGACTGCTGGTTTGTACTATGGGCTTTTAGTGCATTAAGGATTAAGTATTATAATTTGTGAGTTGAAAATACGCTTTAGTCGTTTTTAACTCAGCAATTTTATCAATACATAGCAAATCATTTTATAAAACACAACAACACATACTATAGCTTAAGCCGTCAGAATAAACAAAGATACTTGAAATTTGGAAAATCCCGTCGCTATTTTGTATAGAGGCATGCAATACACGGATAGTGCAAAGTTTTGCTTTGAAAAAGGTATCTGTTATATTACTAACACAAAGAAACCAATCAAGTATAAATATTTTATATACGTCATAATCATAATTGCCTCGTTGGTCTAGTGGCTAGACATAAGGCCGCTGACCCGGAGGTCCTGGGTTCAATTCCCAGGTTGAGCCAATAAAAAGTTATTTCGATTTTCTGTTAGAAAATCCTCAGTGGCAGCCCGGGGTCTGGAGGTTGAAAGTGTGTACACTCCCGTGCCTCAGAAAGTACGTAAAGCCGTTGGCCCTGCACCTGAACTCGGTCGTGTCGGATTGCAGTCCAATCGGATTATGAGAGCTAGGGAAGAGAGACTGCACCTGTATTTGCGCACACACTTGTGTACTATAATATATCCTGCGCAGTTGGCTAATCTCTCTTGAGATTGATAGTCGTGGCCGAAATCGGTCTGGAGGACATTATTATTATTAATCATAATTATACGGTTATTTTTTGGGACAATCAACCTATTATTGTAGATTAATAATCTATTTACATGTTCTGTAAGTAATAGATTATAAACTTTCAATATAATTATTATATACCAAAGGAGTTTCTATGTTTCCGCAGCCTCCTTCGAACGATCAACTTCTAGCTGTATTATTGATTTATTATACTTTGAATACCCATATTAACCAGACAAAAGTTTCCTAAAGGTTGACCCTGATTATAAACCAAGTTTACAGTGCTTAATTTAAAAATATTAAGTAAAAATATAGAAACAATAGACAGTGTTTTAAAAGTATTTTACGACGATTACATTTACATTCTTTAAATGTATTTATAATGGTTTATTGGCTTATTTACGTTAAAACCTCAATTATAAAATAATATATACGAAAAAAATAAAAAATAAAAAACTATTGGAGAAATCATGACCGCGTGAAATGCTATAACCTTTTTACTTTGAATCGTTCGTATCGTTCGAATTAATTAACCAGTCCTCGTGTCACTTTTATCATTATTATAATTGAATTGTGGCTTTTTGACGATCACAATATTTATGTTAAATTTGCTATTTGAATTCTGTGTCGTTTGTTGTTTCAAGCCAAGTACTAGCTTAACGTAAAATATGTTAAGATGAATTTATTGAATTCATGTGTTCAACGAAAAATTCTCGATTTAAAAAATAATGTAAGCTAACCTCTTAAAACTAGAAATAAATTTAATATAATGTATTGAATTAAAACAGCAGTACTTGTTATTGTTGTATTCCGGTTTGAAGGGTGAGTGAGTCAGTATCATTACAGGCACAAGGGACATAACATCTTAATTCCCAAGGTTGGTGGCGCATTGGCGATGTAAGCGATGGTTAACATTTCTGACAATGCCAATGTCTATGGGCGTTGGTGACTACTTACCATCAGGTGGCCAATATGCTCGTCCGCCTATACTATAAAAAAAAAGTTTTAATTTTCTTGTAGTAATATGAGTGTTTTAGTGTAATCTTATCTACACTTGTCACTATAATAAGACAGCCCCGTTAAAAAACGAATGACAAAAGCAATAGTCCATCGATGCACTTTAACGGATACGAAAGTAAATCTATTTTGTACTTACATATATAAAAAAAAAAAGCCGAGATGGCCCATTGGTAAGAACGCGTGAATCTTAACCGATGATCGTGGGTTCAAACCCGGGCAAGCACCACTGAATTTTCATGTGCTTAATTTGTGATTATAATTCATCTCGTGCTTTACGGTGAAGGAAAACATCGTGAGGAAACCTGCATGTGTCAAATTTCACTGAAATTCTGCCACATGTGAATTCCACCACATTGGAGCAGCGTGGTGGAATAAGCTCCAAACCTTCTCCTCAAAAAGAGGAGAGGAGGCCTATAGCTCAGCAGTGGGACTTTCACAGGCTGTTACATTACATGTATATTTTCTAAATGGTGTATAGGTATCTATAGTTGTATTTCAATTTCTGCTTCTACGATTTCTATGTAAGAATGAAGTTGGTTGGAACGACTTTAGATAATATTTTTATGGTTGGTATTCCTGCAGATATTTTGTCGTCTAACAGATTTTGCCTCCCAGCTATGTAGGATTCACACGTCTCGGGAGAGCTATGTAACCGTTCAGAAACGAGAAAAGCTAGTCCCTTACTTGTACATTGTATTTTATTGCACGTAGACAATATATATACAATCAAAATATTCTTCTGTCAAGTATAGTGAAATACATTTAACATATATCAGATACTTGGTAAATTGACTCTTAAAAATTAATATATAGATTTATAAAATTTACTCACGTGGGCGAAAAGTCCCAAAAATATTTCCCCCTTTTTTTTTAAATTCATTCCTGTCGCAATAATGGTTTTAGTTATCTCTCTTTATCTATCTTTATCTCTCTTTCTAGCGAAATGAAAAAAGTCAAAATATTCTTTTATTAGCAATTTAAATTGTCATGTCTAATATATAATATTCGACGTATTCAGTTTGTATTATAAGCAGTAAAATAAAATTTCGTTCAATTATAATGTAAATAAAAAGAAGCATTGCTATCTACTTTTAATTTTTTTAAACCACATATACTAAGTTTTAGACAGGTTTCACCAGTTTTATACAGTTCAAATACAAAACTTCGCCGGCGTGTGTGCTTAAGGTTAAAATAAGGTTATAGTTCGACCAGCTTCTAGAAAGTTTGCTTTCTTGAGGCAGCCAGCTTGTAAATAATGTTCTATACTAGAAATACTTTTAATAGCAATTCTATATAAACTACGAAAAGTTTGTACATAATGTATTGATATACTCCTAAATGATCAGCCAATGTGTTCTCAAGGTATACTACGCATCTGCGCTGTAGATATTATCGTGCATAAGTGTGAACGCATTCATAAAAGCTTTCGATTCTCACATCTCGAAAAGAGCTTTAGAGAAATACCCAAAAGTTCTATACAAGCCCGAACGGTGTATAAACCCATGATCACGATATCTGCTAGTCCTGGTGTCTGATCAAAGTGACATTTAGTAATGTATTAATAAAAATGTGTCAAATATGATGTAGGTAATTTTTTCGTAGATAATTTTATTGCGGATGACCTTTTTAAGTCAGAAAATTGTAAATTATGTAGAAAATTGATATATTTTCGGAAAATGGATTTTTAGCGATTGTAATCGAATTTTTGTACTTACGCGTTATACATTACGCGTGACCTTTTATGGATTTCGTTTATATAAAATATTGTTAAATTAGGTAAAATGCTGATCAATTATGGAAAACTTTTAAAATAATGAAACACGTGCATCGGTTAGCAAATAAGTTTATCTCCTGATTGAGATTACCATACAAATGGAAAATCGTAATGAGATTATCTTTGTCCGTTGTATTATTTCGGTCATAATAAAGATGCTACTCGCATACCAAAGGCCGTAAGGATATAATCAGAATGGCGCTGACAGCGAGATTACTTATCAAGTACGTTCCTTTCCACCAATTCCACAAAATATCAAAGACGCGATTATTTTAGTTGAATTGAAATACGTTTAAATAAACTGGCTATACACCTGGCTTTGTACTGGGATGTATGTTAATAAGAGTACATAGAAAGTTTATATATTAATACATACATAACAGCATTGGTTTACGCGGCACTAGTAAAGCTTCATATAGGCGTTATTTTCCTGACATCTTGAATAATTATCGACAGATTTTATCCAATTTATAAAATACATTAATGATTTTTATACCTAAACATTTCGCATGGATCGCTTTGAGACGACAGATAGACAGACGCGGCCGGGGGTTTTTGTTTCATAATATGTTGTGATATCTTTTAAGATATAGCCTAAAAGTTTTTGCTTATATACTTTTTAAATCCGCAATTGGTTCTAAAAGCTTACAATAATCTTCTACGATTTGTTCTTAATTTTCTTCGTCTTCAAATATTTTTTTTCTTTAAATGGTTTTAAATATCTTTGAGGACGTAGGGAGATAGCTTTTGAGTATCTACGTTTATAAGATTATTATATTATATTTGAAATATTAGTACTATAATACTATAGTTAATTTTCTTTTTTGAATTATTTTTTCCTCATTAATTTGTTTTAAGTCGTAGTATAAGAATAGTAAATTTTTGTCCTATCAACATTTCGGACACTCAAATTGTTAAGATAATATTGTAATGTTTAATGTTAACTCTGTTTAATTAGCCGTTGTCTTAGTTGTACAATATTTTAACCAGCCAATCAATAGAAGCCTCTTCTTTGTCATGTCCTTCTTCGCGTCTCAAACTATCCGCGCGTCAAATATTAAACAATATTACTCCTGTACTAAGAATTCGTTTTATTTATTTATAAGATATTCCATTAACAAATTCGTATAAATTTATTAAACTTGACATAATTTTCAATTATTTCATTTTTATTTTAAAAAATATATGAGCATTTAGATTATTACCATAACCTACAGAATAGAAGGTAAAGTACTTACAACTATAGGGTAACATATAATACAACAATATACTCCTTATGTAATGGTAAATAACGGCAATATTGAAAATACCTGTTTATATTAAACACTAGTCTTCTACTCAGCTTACACACTTTTGGGAAGTGCCCGACCGAATTTACGCGATGTTATCTGTTATCCGACGATTTTGGGATGTGAATGTATAGAGAGGGACTTTGTAAGGGCATCAAATGGCATCTTAACCCGTGTAGCTTCAAGAAAAGAAAGAAAAATTGGTCTCCTCCGTAGCAGTTTCTTACTTTGTAAACATTTTTTGTGAGAACAAAGAGAACTTATGTATTCAATTTTCAGTAAACTGGCGGAAAAAAGTCTTTTTGCTGTTATTGACAACTAAGTATATATATATAGATAGTAAGATAATAAATTATACCAGTTGCTTGGTAAATTAGTATCTAAAAATGATTATATAGATTTATATACACTACTGTGGGCGGAATGATCCAAAAATACTAATTTAATTGTAATTCATTCCTGTCGTGACAACGGTTTCAGTTGTATTATTTCTCTCTATTTGATAGAACCGTTTCTTTCTTTCTAAAAAATCAATATGGTTGATTATGGTTCAAGAGGGTTCTTTACTCTTGTAATGATAAGAAACTTATACGTTTCTGAAATCGTTAAAAGTACGTCTTTCAATTTTACTTTACAAAAGTCTTCATAAAGAAATTACGAAAAAAATCAGGTCAAGTATATTTCAAAGAACGTGAAAAGACTTCTACCATATTATTCAAATAGAAGACGAATTGGCAGCTAATAAAATGGTGTCGTAATTCAGTGAATAGACCGCGCTCTTCCATGAACGGTGAGTTTCGTGTCGCTATTCACGAGAAATATTGCTTAAACGTTTGTTGGGTAGTTGGAGTTTCTTCGACAAAGGCACTTGACAGTTGAGCTTTGACCTCCGTGCGAGACGGCCGTGTTAAAGGTTAGTGCTACTGCTCAAATTCATATCTTACTTAATACACTTGATACTTAGATTTAGTTTAATGATTATTTTATATTATTACTTTACGAGCAATTCAATTAAAATAATTATGTATTGAGTTTTTGTTACATATTTTTTAAGATTAAGTTTAGCGGTCTTTGTTTTTAAGGGTGCCCTTTAACATTGAAAATAAAAAGCATATTTATCAAAATCTTTTTAGTGGCAGGTAAAGCAAGGGTTAACCAGCTTTGATAGCACAGATAAGAAAATTTACCTGATATTATTGTAAAACTTGCGTGACTTTAATCAACGATATGCTTTATTTTTATTCGTATGAGTCAAAAGAGTTGACATACTACTTTTGGAATAAGCTTTAAATATTCTTTGATTTGAATAGAAATTCTTACGTTACGTTTGCGATACAGATATTTAAATAAGTAATAGTCAGATTTTGTGTCTTGTGCTCTTGTTAAAATAGCACATCGAAAACTTAAACACGTATGGTAAATGTTGGAAACAATGAACAAGTTTATTCGATAACTTTATGCGCAGAGCGAGACGGTTCGCTTGAGTCGTGCTGTGCAAGTGAGAGATTTACAAACACGATTGCAAAACTTTCTTTGATTGCTTGTAGTCTTTGTTGTGGAAGACCAGAGTGAAGAGGGCTTTTAAGTTTTTAATTCATTACTTATTTTTTTCTTGGTTTATAGTTGGTTTCCGCCTTAATGTTAAAACTTTAACTGACAGTCTAATGATACGGTACTTGACGTTCACCTTTATTTTGATTGTATATTGTAGTTATACACTGTAATTATGTCTATTTCTACGACTTCTATAACACAGCTATAACCATAAAGTTGTCAGTTGACTAATTATGATCAGTTGTTGTTTTAAATCTTTTTTAGATACACATTTGGCTATAAAATCATATAAATAATTCGATTATGAGTCAAATGTCTATTTATTATGAATACTTTGCCAATTTATTATTATGCTTGTCTTTTTCCATTTATTTGAGATTTGAGATCGGTTCAATTCGTTAACTTAAAAAGACTTTGACAGATTTTACGTCCAGCCATAACAAAAGATCTCATCCTTTGGAAAAGCTATTGTTAGTCCTTTGGTTTTTCTTTATCAAATCGGTGTTTGCAAAGACGTGTCGTGGCTAGCACATAACAAGCTTATTATCATAGAATATTCTGCAATTGTAAATCTTGAAATATTATTTAAGAAAATAAGTTCTCTCTTAGGTAATACGAGATCACAAAGCGTGACGACAACGACGAGTAAGTGTCGTAGCGTCGAAGAACGTAACGCGTTCCAGTAATTGAGTCCTGTAGTTGTTCGTTATCTTCGCCGCCTTATTTCTGTAGATTTTATCGTTGCTTTTGCTTTTGATGCGGTAACTTTGATAACTAGTCTGATTATATTAGATGTAATTGTTTTTTTTGTTCACCTGATCGTAAGTGGTCATCAACGCCCAGAAGACAGTGGCATTGTAAGAAATGTTAACCATCGCTTACATCGCCAATGCGCCACCAAACTTGGGGACCAAGGTGTTATGTCCCTTGTGCCTGTAATTACACTGGCTCACTCACCCTTCAAACCGGAACATAACAATACCAAATACTGTTGTTTTACAGTTAAATATCAGACGAGCCGAGATGGCCCAGTGGTAAGAACGCGTGAATCTTAACCGATGATCGTGGGTTCAAACCCGGGCAAGCACCACTGAATTTTCATGTGCTTAATTTGTGATTATAATTCATCTCGTGCTTTACGGTGAAGGAAAACATCGTGAGGAAACCTGCATGTGTCTAATTTCATTGAAATTCTGCCACATGTGAATTCCACCAACCCGCATTGGAGCAGCGTGGTGGAATAAGCTCCAAACCTTCTCCTCAAAAAGAGGAGAGGAGGCCTATAGCCCAGCAGTGGGACTTTCACAGGCTGTTACAAAAAAAAAAAATCAGACGAGCTTGCACAAAGCCCTACCACAAGTAAAGTGTTCTGTAGATCTTAAGAATAAAGATTATTTTGAGCAGATACATAAAAAGAAATGAATAGAGATTGGATCTGATCGCGTACGTGGGATTTAACCGTTTGCGGATTGATAAGATTTTTTTATGCTTATAATTAATATCGTTCAAGGTGATGTAGGATATTTACGTACTTTAATTGATTATTTTAAATGTATTTAAAAAAAGTGTAAGTTATATTTCAAGGTCATGGCTTGTTACAGAAAAATCTTTATAGCAGTTAGCTTGACCAAACAATACAATACTTAACTAAGGGACTTATAATAAAAAAATTAAAGCCAGTTAGAAGCCCCGAATGTCAGGAAATCGATTAAATATCTAATAACGACGCAGTTACACTATTGCTATTTCCTACAACTCACTCTGGTTTTCAGAGACAGATTTCAGAGATAATCTATTTGAATTGTAATATGTGGACAGGTAACTTTTAAGATATCTGTTTATTATGATTAATTACTTTCTTATTTTCAAAGTTTAGAATACAAAAGCAAAATCAGAAAAGAAGCGGAAAATTTTATTACAATTGTTTCAAACGTTTGCCTGCGTTGTGATTTATACAGGCATGTAGTGAAGAAAATGAAAAATTTCCATTTCAAATGAAGCTTTGTCGGTAGTTGCGGATGGTCTGTTGTGGTAAAAGCTTTGCGCTGTCGCCCTGTCTAATCTTGTGGATTGTTTATCGTGATGTCGGTTGAAACAAGAGATAACTTGATCAACGGGAGCGAACAATTTACTCTACTTTGCACGACTTCGTTCGTTTATGTTGTTATCGGATAGCAATCGCTTAAGCAAACATTGTTCAAACGGTCCAGAGATCATTAGCTGTGAGCGCAGTCGTTTTCACATTGTTCAATCGATTGTCATATTTTTAGCTTTCAACGGCAGTTTGTTTATGATCTTAATATTAGTAATATTATATACTAGCAGTATATTCTTTTATTATACTTACATAACTTTAATTACAAATAAATAAGCCGAATATAATTTGCAATTTTTGTTTATTTCATGTTTTTGGTCTAATTATTTTTCGTCTTACTTAAGGTTTATCGAGCTTAATTAATTAGAACATGACGTGCAATGTAAATAACTATTTGACTTTCCATAATGTATCTGAAAATGTTGTTGTGTTATTAGTATTCATAATAATTAAACAATTTTTTTATATATTATTTTATCTGCAGTTTTCAGTATTCAAGTTGCAGATTTTCAAGTGACATACTATGTAAGTTTCCTCATGGTATTTTACGTCATCATCGAGAACCAGATGACGATTCGCGTTTTCTAAGCACTAGACCATTTAGCTCGAAGGGAGGTAAAGTGATGACGACGTCAGACGTAACTTATTTTACATTAAATTAATATATAAGTTAGAGGTACAGTATAAAAGAAAAACCTCAATATACACTTGAATATAATGGAAAGGAAAAAGTTGTATTAGGAATTTGAGCCGGGTGTTTATCTTGGACCTTCATTGTAAATATTATGTAGTTGGTATTATTGAAAAGCTTTTAAAGTGATATCCTTCTGCTATATTTTTATATGCAATAGAATATCTTTATATATTTTGACATATAATTTTTTTTAAAAAAATATGTTTGTTTTGGATAGTAAATAAAATTTAACTGAGTTTTAAGTTAAACTAAAACTTATATAATATTATGGTAAAAGAAATATATTATTCTTTTAAGTGAAATGTCTATTATAACCTTTGGATGTAAACCCGATTTATATGCCATGTGGGAAAACGGTATGACGTCACGATCTACGAATTTATGATTGACGATCCACATCCCATAGACTTGTGGAAGAAATATTAACCATTCCTTATATCACCAATACGCCACCAACATTGGGAACTAAGATGTTATGTCCCTTGTGCCTTTAATTAGACTATAACATTTTGTTATATTTGACATGTTTATGGACAAAATATTGATGTTTAGTGATAAAATTAATTATAAATGGTTCCCTCCAGACAGGCCTGCATAAAATCGTATCAAAGTAAATATTAGTATTTAAAACGACGCTACAAAAAGAGACGGGATTAAGTTGAGTACCATTTTAAGTGTTACCTACTTAATTAATGTTTATATATTCCATAATATATAGTCCATAATATTATAATTATAAGTACCACTTATATCATTTATCGAGAAGACGTCAACATTTTTCTGAAAGTTTACTGTACAACATAATCATGGAGCTGACAAAACGAAATTCGACTGTCAATCGTCGACGTTTTGTCGAGCATTCCTCGAAATGTAGCCTTAGTGAAATTGTAACGTTTAATAATAATAACACTAAATCCATGATTAACTTTCCATTACCGTTCGTAACAAATATTTGTACTGTCGTTTTGATAGCGTCTCTATTTATAGCGGAGAGCCTGCCGTTTGTTTAGTTACAAATACGGTAATAATGTTATCGTTTTAAATATTTAATTTCAAATTCAATCTTTTACAAGTTCTAGAAAGTGAGACAGTTATAAACGCTCTGTTATAAATCTTGTCAAATAAATAAGATAAGCGTTGATAAATAACTGGAAAATAGGAGAACACTGAAAAGAAAAATGTGACATAGGATGTATGTCACTTCAAAGTAAGTTTAAATTGTAATATAAAAGAAAACAAAGTATCTTCTTGTTGGACAAAGTCTGAAAAGGATTCACGCTTTTCATGTTGAGGGTGGATTTACATGTGATAAAATTCGTACCGAAATATACAAGTTTTACAATTTTTTAAACACAAATTAAACCGCTAGTTTCTGTTAAGATTCACACATTCCACTGGTGGTATGGCTTTGTGCAAGCTCGTCTGGGTAGGTACCACCCACTCATCAGATATTCTACCACAAAACAGCAGTACTTGGTATTGTTGTGTTCCGGTTTGAGTAAGCCAGTGTAATTACAGGCACAAGGCCCATAACATCTTAACTTCCCAAGGTTGGTGGCGCATTGTAAGCGATGTTTAACATTTCTTACAGTGCCAATGTCTAAAGGCGTCGGTGACCACTTACCATCAGGTGGCAAATTTGCTTTTTTTAAAACTACTACTTGATTTTATTGAGTCGATAGATGAAAAATATCCCATTATTTATTAATTGTAGATATTGAAAAGTGAACGCATTTAATGAATTATATAACGGTTATGCTTGCGTATGAAGGGAGGGAGGCAGATGATAGGTAGCCTATAATATGTTTTGTCAGGATATAAGCCATGTCCAATGTATATTCAAAATTTCATCTCTATCCATCAGTATTGTTGGCCTCAAAGGCAAATATCCATCCACCCACCTTCACAAGTTGTTTCTTTTTTTTTACCTTAACGTTAACTTTTTGACTTATAAAGACTGCCAATAAAATTCATGTGCATATTTTTCCTATGCTTGTATATAAGGCATATCGTGTTTATATATCGTGTTTAGGCTAAGCCTTCAGGTAGCTTGGGTCCGTTTGAAAGTTATGATAATGCCGCATTGTATAAACCAAAATATCGCATAAAGTATCCGTATATTTTAGTATTAAAATTTCTAACATTATATTGGTTCATACTTCAACCGAAATATTGTATTGTAATGAACAAAAAACTATCCTCTAGCTTGTTTTGCGAATATGACCATTTCCTCGTTAGTCCAGTGTTGGTCAAAGAAAACTTTCGTTCCTCGGAGTTCACCTTTTTTCGGTAGTGTCATATTTGCTGTCCCATCAATTAGTACAAGGGAAAAGTAGTACACCTTTGTTGGCGCACACACTTGTGCACTATTATATGCACTGCGCACTTGGCTAATATCTCTTGAGATTTGCCATGCCAATGTCAGGAGGACGTAATGATCAAATACCATCAGGTGACCTATTTTCTCGTTGGTCGTATTTTTTTAAGAGTAAATAATTTTTAAAATGAACTTAAATATACAAACACATCTTGTTAAACCAATATTACATTGAGTAAACATTCCCTTGGGCTCTACGCTTTAGAATTAAGCGTTCTTTCTACAACAAATTCAATTTCCTTTCATCGGCTCTTTGTCAGCGTGTGCTATTAAAGTTTCCGGCTTAAATTAAAGCTCATTATTTTCATTATTTATATTTATTTTCATTTTATTTCATTTATTAAAGCTCTGATTACGGTGATATAATTATACATTACATTTATACACGACATATACAAATTCTAACTAATATTATAAAACCGGAAGTGTGCTTATTTGTTTTATCTGTCACGCTTTCACGCCTAACCACTGAACTGATCAGATGATAAATATTATTAGGGAGTGATTCAGAAAATAGTTTCTTTTCAACCAAAATTTTATTTAATTAAAATCATTGGTGGTAGGGCTTTGTGCAAGCTCATCTATGTAGGTACCACCCACTCATCAGATATTCTACCGTAAAACAGCAGTACTTGGTATTGTTGTGTTCCGGTTTGAAGGGTGAGTGAGCCAGTGTAATTATAGACACAAGGGACATAAAATCATAGGTCCCAAAGTTGGTGGCGCTTTGGCGATGTAAGCGATGGCTAACATTTCTTACAGTGTCAATGTCTAAGGGCGTTTGGTGACCACTTATCATCATGTGGCCCATATGCTCATCCGCCTTCCTATTCTATATAAAAAAAAACTTTATTTATAAAATAAAAATGTTAGCTTTGAAGAATAGTCAGTGTTTTTTAATCTATATCTTCTATACTATTCATGTCAAATTATGTATAAAGGTCATTATGAAAGAACTATTGGGTTTCTGTATTAATAACACATTTCAATAACGACGGGTACCCAAAAATACTGATAAGTCTTAAATATATATGTATTTATAATCTAATGTTTTTTAAATTATTATTTGAATTATATCTGCATGAACATAAAGCAAAAAAGTTATAGCTCAAAATAAGAATAAAACGAAATACAATATAAAATTAAATTACAAAAAAAAGTTAAAAGATACTAAGAGACTATATTTTATTATTATAGCTTTATTATGTGGGTAGTTAATTAGTTTGAATGGAAAATTTTTGACATAAAAATGCTTTATTTCGAACAGTTGTACTAAGTTATATCTCTTTTTCTAATTGATAAATAAAGAATATATTGAAACTAGGTATTCCATTTTTAAACGTGCATAATATGATAATTAGAATGAAGTATTGCAATTTTTTTCTAGTTTATGTGACATTGGAAGGATGTTAAATAATCATAATTAAAGAGATTATTTTTAAAAAAAAAGTAGAAATATTTTTTATAGTTAGATATTATGTTTAAAATTACATGTTGTTTTAAAATAGTTGTGCCAAGTAAGAGGTTCATAACATTAGGTATTTATCATATTATACATATAATATCAGTACAGCTTGTCTACTTTAGATAAAATTTTTTATCTCTTTGTTAGATTACCTTCAAGTTAATTGATGAGCATGGGATGAAATCAGATGCCTGTACGGTATTAACTGGGGTGTGAATTTAGCCGGGGCCCGCTTTAACGACCTTTTCTTGATACAGACTTACCTGAATAAGCATAAATTACTTTATTACTGGGATTTGTACTGAACGTACAAGCACATTTAATTAAATATTTAATGTATTTTTTTTAATAATAAAATTTTAATTCACTTACAAAAATACTTAAGTATTTAAATATCGAATGACATCCAAAAATATTTTTATTTGGAAAAGCATTAAAAAGAAGGTTTTAATTTGCATTATTATTATTATTTATCAAATTAAAAAATTGGTATTGATCAGTTTTTTTTTCATTAGATAAATCTGTCTTAAGTTAATCGCCGTAACAAAAACTGCCTCTTGTTTGTTATTCCCACGAGAACTTTTGTAGCAACGAGTCTGGGTGCATTAAAAATTCATGTGTGAGCGGCGAAATTGCTTGTAGCCTAAATTTGGGACGAGTAAAAAGCGGGTAGACGTAGGTTAATATTTAATAAGATATTTTGTGCTGTGGCGGCCTTTCTATACAGCAATTAACAATGCGTTCACGTACGTAAATACATAATTGTATATATTGACATATATAACTGTTTTATTCTCATTTTGAAATTGTAATCTTATAATATTTTAGAAAAAATTAACATATCGCCTTATATTTCTTTTAAATTAATTTTAAATGTAATTGTGATTTAAGTAATTTCGAATCTGTATTTAATTTATCAAATCAAATAGTATTGCGACTGGCAAAAACTTTGGCACTATAAGAAATATTAATATACTGGCCAGTCGGCGTGGGTGTAGATACTTGTCTTTCACGCCGAAGGTTGTGGGTTCGATTCCCACCCAGGACAGACATTTGTTTTCATAAACATGTCTGTTTGTCCTGAGTCTGGGTGTCTGTCATCTATATAAGTATGTGTTTACTAAAATAAAAGTAGTATATATAATAATTTCAGTTGTCTGGTTTCCATAGAACAAGCTCTGCTTAGTTTGGAATCAGATGGCCGTGTGTGAATAATGTCCCAGAATGTCCCAGGATATTAACTATCTGTTACAACGTCTTGTGAACTAATATGTTATGTTCCTTGTGTTTGTAATTACACCGGCTCATTAACCCTACACAACAATACTAAGTATTGCTATTTGGCGGTAAAATATGTACTCAGATGGATTGCAGAAAGCCGTACAATCAAGGACTACTAAGTTTTTATGTCCATAATTTGTTTTTATAATTCATCTCGTACTCATGTGTATCCACCCACCAACCCATACTGGGCACTAGTCTTCTTAAGAGGAGAGGATAATCAAAACAAAATAGATTAAAGAACCTTATCCGGGTTCTTCCTTGGTCTAATGTATTCATAATTTGTATAAGGTTTTTCAATTCGTTGCACAGAAGGGATTGTAAGTTAAATTAAGTTAAGGGGTTGTAAAGGTTCTTTTGTTTTAATTTATTGTTGTTATTTTCTAAACGTTATAAAAGTTTTTCATTTCATTATAACTATTTTCTCTCTTGAGTTTATTGTCTATTCAAACTACATAAAGACATCGTCCAAATAAAAATTTAAAAAAATTTCTTTACTTTTTTACATTGTTACAATTTTGTTATTGTAACAAGTTTAATTAAATGTAATTGATGCTTTTGCCTGTATATTATTATTTTAAAAATATATTATATTTATGATTACATTTTCTATTTTAAAATTAGTTCATTACTTGTTAGGAGTAATGTGCCAAGTATATTCCTACCGACCAATAAATGAAGTAAAGGTTACCAGCCTAGTGTTTGCGGATCTCTATCGTCATGTTGTATGTGTCTTTTGTGTATCTTTCTATTATTATTTTTTGAATAAATGTATGCTGTTCGCACTACTTATTTTTACTACATCACCGGGCGTAGGAACGAGTACTAGACTCCGCTTTGAAATTTGAGCCTTCTCGCACTACGGGTGTCGTCCATCCCGAGGGTTTCTTTTATGAGATCGCACTTCGGGTCAGGACATAGGTCGGTGGGTTGGGAAGTGCTTCTGCTCGTAGCACTACGAGTTAATTTGACGACCTGTTCTGTGACGTCACTAGTTGGGGACCTCGTTTTCGTTAATGTGTGTGGTGTGTACTGTTTTCCCAACGAGTTACAGGCAGTCACGTGATATTATTTTGGTTAAACGTAGTAATATGAACCCATACATAACAATCGATATTTCTTAAATTATAATTTTAATAGCAAGCTGTGTATTTTCCTGTGTGCGATTCCTTTATTGATTTTACATCATATTGAATGTTATTTGTAACAAAATAAGTGCTGAATTTATTGCCAGCTCAAAATCAAACTTTTCTCAAGTAATTTTTTATCACTATACAAGTTATACTCATAAAATATTTGCCAAACGGTTCTATGATATTGAATATACAAATAAACGAATAATATTTTTGTATTAATATTTAATATTGTAAATATGTCTGTGCGCTCATAATACGTACACTATTTGTTATGCTTTGTTTTGCTTTATTTATTGAAAGCTCACCTGTATATTATTTTGTTTTACTTTGTTTTTTTTTTTATTTTCTTTTCATTAGGTTTGATTAATTATATATGTTAGTTTGTTAGTCTAACCAGCAAAAAAATGTTTTTAGTACCTTGACAGATTTATACCTATTGTTATAGATTTATTTCTTTAAATATTGTCAGTATATTGAATGATTCTTAAAAGTAAAATTTGCATAAATCATGGGATAAAAACTCTTTCTCATCATTAGTATTCTAAATCTGTATGCAAATTCGTTTTACAGTTTAGGTGTGAATGTGACCAACAAATATACATAAAAAGTCATGCATTTGTAATTTTAATAGAAATTATATAAGAATGTAGTCTTATATAAATACAGTCGATTTTGTAATGGCAAATATGTATTTTTCTTAAAGTTAGAAAATTTAAATACAATTATGTTTTTAGTTGATTGCGTGTTATTCTTAAAATAAATATATTTCTTATTTGTTACAGAGCTGAAGAGTTCGTGTCATTGGAATTTAAATCAGCATAAGGTAAGAAATTTGAAGTAATAATTATTATTTATGTAAAAAAAAATATAATTAATAATGAAGATAAAAATATGTATTTGTAACAAAATCGTTCTAGAAGTAACAAATATCAACTTTTAGGTAATTTTTAAGTATTATAATTCTATGAGAAAGCAAATTATCAGTGGCTAAAGCTTGACTATTGAATTAACATATTTAATATTAAAATTCTAACTAGTTACGGCATAACCATTGAAATAAAACAAAATTAGTTTAAACACAAGAATAGATACAACTTTGTAGGGTCTAAAAATATAACTAGAAAAACAGACAGATTTGAAAAAATTAAAATGTCAGACATATAAATAGGGATGGTAATTTTTTTTTGGGAATCCATTTATTTTATACGTTGTAATTAAAAAAAAAAAACAAATAAAAAATTAAATTCATTAATTAAATATTTAAATTTTATAACGAGATGCCCAAGGCTGGCATGTGAAATTGATGCTGTTTCTGTGTGATAAATAAACAAAATGATAAAATGATTACTATCAAATTTCATAAGTGCTACACAATGCGTTATGCGTAAAACTACAACAATTAAGACACTAGATTTACTTATATTGCTATTTACATTGAAACGAATATATAAATGAGGAAAAATTGGGTAGAAAAGGCTAGGAGGTATCCTACATAATAAGCAATAGCTCTTTGAAGATCTTATTGACATTAGTTATAACTACAAGGTTCAATATGTCAGCGTAAAAGCACAATAATTATATTGCTATTTACATTGATACGAATATATAAATGAGGAAAAGGTGCTTAAAAAGGCTAGGAGGTACCCTACAGAATAAGCAATAGTATAGTAGTAACTTCTGTGAAGATATTATTAATATTAGTTACAACTACAAAGCTCAATATCGAAATGAAAATGAAATAAATTCATTCAATAGATTCTTGCTGTACACATTTTGCGTCTTTGAAGTAATGTTATGTATGTTTACATTCATAAAAAATTATAGCTTTAAACATGTCCTATCATATCAAACTCTTGGTTATTCCATCGTTGAAAATAAAAATAATATTTTCACATTTAATGGAAATTATCTCAAGAAAAATGTCCACCGCAAACAATATGACAACTTGACAGCTTGTCTCGTTTGAGTTGTCTCTAACATCATGACATGGCGCGCTCCGATTGGTAGTCACGTGATAATGGCTATTATTTTTAAAGGTTTTTGATTATTTTTATTTAAATTATTTTTCAAACAATCATGCATGATCGTATAAATAGGGATTATATATTTGCGATTAAAACATATTGAGGGATAGAAGCACAGAAAGATAAACTTTTTACATAAAAATGTGAGAAACTAAATTTGTTCCTCGACATTTATTTCCTGATTATAGTTTAATAACAAATATATGAACTATCGTATTTATATAGTAATAACACACATGCACATTGTATATTTCGTTTGTAAAAAAATCGTTATATGAATACAATTTTGATACCAATCCACATAAAGTTAAGTATATAAATCGTTACATGATACTTTTAATTGAATTCTAATAATATAACCCGCATTGGAGTATTCCAGCAACCCGCATTGGGATAGCGTGGTGGAATAAGCTCCAAACCTTCTCCTCAAAAAAGGGAGAGGAGGCCTTTAGCCCAGCAGAGCATTCACAGGCTGTTACGGAATATTTTTATTTTAAAGGATATGTTCTGATATAAGCAAATGTTCTTGGCTGATGATAACAATATTATTATTAGTATATTAAAAGCTGGCTTGTCAAGTCGTATGTCAAAATAAAAAGCGATTTACAACACAATCCGATAAATTTAACAATTTTCTAAGATGTAACATAGCCCATTTTTATTATAAAAACCTCATCCGCCTTGGGCTAGTACAATTTGTTGCTATGTGAATTACAAAACTGTTTAGATAAATACATTTATCATGATAACGTTTGTATTATATTCGTAAGACTGAATCTGTTTTATAATTGCGAAGTTCAGTGAATTTCAAATTCGAAATTATAACGTGTTTCAACTTAACTGAGCCTAAATACGTACACAATGTTTGTCTTCTGACATTAACCTTAATTAAGGGATCGTTAGAATTCTAGATTAACCAGGTAATGGCTTTCGTAGTTTTAAAGTAATGGTGAAAAGGGATCTAATTTCACTTTTACTACACAGTTACAGCATATACAAGTCATATGCTGCTCAAATGATTCTTTTATTGGAAGTGAAAGTTAAAAAAGTGAAATTCGACCGTCTCGTTGCTCTGGTAGCTAGTTTAAAGGGTAGCAGCTCCCGAGGTTCTGTGTTCAAGCGTACACTATAATATCAAAAATCGGTCACGAGGACATCGTATATATTGTTCAAGGTCAAATTACATTATGACAAATATATTTTTTCTTTTCATTAATACATGGCACTTTTTGTGTTTTACATCGCACTATAACTATTTATTTTTGTAAGTACTTAATAAGGCTTGACCTATTTAAAATGTGTGAACAATGGAGCTACCTGACCACCAGTACATACTAAGTGGGTTTATTCCAAAAGTAGTAAAGTACTTAGGAGAAACCTCAAACATATATGGTAGATTTTAATGCGACACATGGAATTAGGTTTACACCCAAATAAATATAAAAATGTGATGACTTCGTTTTGTAAATCCGATATTAAGCCCGTGATCGTAGTTCATATTCCATTGCAACTTAACAATTGCCTCCTAGCTATTTCTAATAATAAACAAGTATAAAATGTAAAAAGAATCCGCTGTGTTGATTTTGACAGCTGTTGTCGGGTCTGGGTATTTTTTTTCGATGCTGTAATCGCTTTCACAACTATCTATTAACAAGTCTAACGCTTCTATATTGAATAAAATTTTAATTTGTGTTCTATTCATTGATTATATAACCTACTCGGATTTTACTAGATAATCTTTACTCGCAATTTTTTTCCATGGAATATGAAATGTACGTTAAATATTACAAAATAAACGTTTATTTATTATCATTACTTCGTGGTCAGAACAGGTACGATACAGCTAACCACGAATTTGTATTAAATTTATTATTATATTTTAATTGTAGTTTTATGTTTACTATGATATTTAAAATGTATGCTTTTAATTAAATTAACGATAAATTGATTATTTTATTTATAATACATCTATACTATTATTATACCACCAAACCGACTTTGATGAAATTTGGAATGAAGCAAGTTTGGACTTCAAAGATGACAGGAAAAATTTTCATACCTATCACCTGCTTTTCTACTCCCTGACACGCGGGTGAAACCGTGGCAGGAAACTAGTACATAATATTACGTATCGAGCCAAAACACTAATTCAAATATAGGCTCACTAATATATATTATTCTATTATACATAAATAATACTATGACTATGAGAAAGATATGATGAATAATAATAAATTATTAGTTTAGTGATATTATTGTCAAATAAAAAATCGCCAAACATTAATTGAAACAAATCAATACCAATATTACTTCATTACAGCTTAAAATGTGAGTGAGCCAGTGGAATTATAGGCAAAAGAGATGTTATTTATTAGTTTCCATGATTGGCGGAATGGAAAAATTTACATTTCTTCCAGTACCAATGCCTATCCGCGATGATGACCACAAATCATTTGCTCGTCTGCCTTTCTGTATTAGATAGAAAATGTATATAAATCACTGAATATGAACTGCTATTCAGCTATTCAGCTTGAAATTAAGAACTGAGCAAATTAACCCAAATAAAAATATGAAAAAAACGAGCTATTTTTAAAACCTGAGTGAAAATTGCTAAGTTGAGATTCGTTAAGATTCCAAGCAGAGTTTTACTGGATAAAACTAGAACAGAAATGGTACAGAATAAGTATTCAGTTCGTTATCGTGTCAAGTGGAATTGTGAACAGGCTTTTTCAGTTGTAAACTTTTACGGAAAAATGTACCTTTGTCGTGAATCCGCGCGTGATAAATTTATAATGTTTTAAAGAACCTTGGAACGGTATTTCGCAATTCCGGATTGTGTATTGAGCAATTAATTATTTATAATTTGATCCCGTGATTCGATTTGAAAGTTTTTCCTTTGGTATATAAATGGCTTCGATGGAGATTTGTGCTGGTTATGGCGAATACCCCTAGTAATCGTAAGTAGTGATTGATATATTAATCAATAATACTTTAAATTGGCGTACCGGTTTGAAGAGTGAGTGAGTCAGTGTTATTACAGGGTCAAAGAATATGACATTTAAATGCCATGGTTGGCGGAGTATTGAGCTCTGAAGGTTATCTCATACATTGTCACTTAATGCATCGCCAGTATCTTCTCTTATCTATCTCTTGCACGAAGGTGACCTTAACCATAAAGTGGCCTATTTGTTGTCTGCCTTCCTAATGTAAATTAAAAAAAAAACATTATAGCCTTCCTCATTTGTAATGACGCAAAAAATCGCAGCTTTAATCTCTTCTCTTGGGAATTTCATCATACCTTCCTATTAGCACGAAACACGATCAACGCTTAATGCTTTTATTTGGCAAAACAAGAGTACAAACCTTTTCTGCTAACGTCCTGGACCTTACAATTATAAAATTTAACTATAAATAAATATATATATTTTATAATTTTTTAATTTTATAATTTTATATTATAAAATTTATATATATATATATATATATATATATAAACTGTATGTGTGTATCACACAAAAACTGTTTCTAAAATAATTATGAAAATCTATTTTAAACAAATGTTTTCTTTTAATTCCACGGAGTGAAAAGGTTTCATACGATAGCACAGATACGCTATATATAACGACTTAAATTAACTTACACAAATACACTTCCTTTCATATAAAATAATATGGCTTTTAAATGAACTTAATTATAAAATATTATTTAATTATATTATATATGTGCATAAAATAACAAGCAAGAACTACGCTTAGAGCTTTACATAAGCTTTTTTTTAAAATATTTTTCTTGAGGTCCTTTTAAATCTGTAATGAAAAGTAATGAAAACAAGTATCTTTAAAGAAAAGTAACCATTAATGTAATTGCTGGACAAAGGTCTCCCCTTTTAAGCCGCCTTCTTCTATTAATTGCAAATATTCCATCCCTTCACAATAATGGCTTTTGCGTCTATATCAGTTTATTTTTAGTTTATGAATTTAATAAACTCCACTCCTAGATTCGATCAATTTATTAGTCTTGCACTTCGATACTTATTTATTATTTAAATTCTTATAAACTCTATACGATATTATATTCTTATACATCATAGTTTCATATAAAAGATTAAAGGAAGTTTTTTTTCCTTTTTAATTCTAACCAGTGTTAACACTTCATTAAGATTTATTCTATTCACTCTATAGCTACTCCAATTCACGTATTGATTTAATAATCAATTGAAGATATGGGTATTATATTTGTGTCAATGACTCTGAATCGTTTTTATTGAATATGTTATGAGCTTAATACGTTTGATAATATAGATCGGATGTTAAATTTAGGACAAGTTCCAATGATTTCTTGTTTTAAGTCTCTCCTTCCATCCATGATTGATGGTTTTTGCTTATTTAATGCGTCGATTATTGTATAAAGAACCTCCTTGATATGTGTTTACAATTAATTTTATTGAATAAATGTTTTCGGCGAATAATTATTTTGGATAAAATTTTTATATTTCTGAGGTAGTGATATAGATCAACTTAAAACCTTCACCTTAAGAGGACAGAAGGTCTTGTACATTTTGGAGATATTTCACTTCATTCATAATTAATGAACGTCTGCTACAATTTTCCAGCGGTCGCCACAGGAGAGACATTACAAAATAAAATAAAGTGAGTAGGTCACGTGGAGAAACGTAATAGTTTTCAAGTAGGGACGGCGAAATAATTTTAACCTATACCAATTTATTCAAATATCATTTCATTTATTAAAAAAATACCGGAGAAAGCTCTTATCATAATTATACATTCGAAAACTATTTTTACTGGTGGTAGAGCTTTGTGCAAAACTCGTCTGGGTAGGTACCACCCACTCATCAGATATTCTACCGCAAAATAGCAGTACTTGATATTGTTGTGTTCCGGTTTGAAGGGTGAGTGAGCCAGTGTAATTACAGGCAATTATTGTAACAAGGGACATAACAACTTATTTCCTAAGGTTGGTGGCGCATTGGCGATGTAAGCGATGGATAAAATTTCTTGCAGAGCCAATGTCTAAGAGCGTTTGGCGACCACTTACCATTAGGTGGCCCAAATGCTCGTCCGCTTTCCTGATCTATAAAAAAAAACGAGGTGTGGTAGCTTCCAAAGTTAGGTAGGTATTATTTAAATCTATTGAGTTTTTACCAACAATTAACTACCTAACAGACTTTACTCAGTCTCTCGTTTGGCAGAAAATAGACTAAAAATTAATTGGTAAGCTTCTTAGAAATATAACAATAAATAATAATTGTTTTTTGGCGTATGAAAGTTTGTTCGTTAACTTCTTCTAAGCTAAAACTTTTTGTGACTTATAAAATCATATTTAATTCGATAATAGCAGAGAAATTTAATGTTTTGTAAACAACTAGTGAAAAGATGCTTTCATGGTTTACACAGACCGAACAATATACTAAATTTCTAGTGAATCGTAGGCCTTAAAAATGTCGATTAAAAAGTTTACGATACATCGTATAAACCTTTAATCAATTTTAATTTCACAGTTTTACACAAATATTTAAGGCAATATACTTTAGAAAATAATTATGGTTATTTAACGACTTTCCTGTCCATACAGCAAACACAATAGTAAAACAATAACCTTGACCTAAATGTGACTCACGGGACAGGGAAATTGTTAAGTTCAATTTATTTGTCGCACTGTATTATTTATATATCATAAATTCATTTTAAGCTCATATTTTACCCACGCGAAGTCGGCTCGGGTAGCTAGTTGATAGTAAAATGTTACAAGAAAGTAGTCTTGAGCCTTCAATGTCTAAGTTTCGGCCTTAATGCTATTTTGTTGCCCCATTTCACTTATATTTTCGAGGTCAGACCGCACGTGACGTGACCTGCGTTTATTACGAATAGGGATTAACAAGAGACTACATTACACCTGAACCTTACTTAAGTACACTGTTGTATCCCGAAGGGTTAAACGCATTTAGAAGTAGTTTGAAAGGTAATGTATGCGTTTCTTGACTATAATTAAAAAAAAGCTTTTTTGCAGTTTGAGGAATAAGAGTAAAATAAAAAAGACACAATTGAATACAAATTTTTTATTTACTATTTCTCGACAAACTTGTGATTCCTACTTATCATCATCCCTTATACATCACTCGTCTTCCCTCTTTCTCTCTCTTTAAATTTTAACAATTTTTTTTATTAAAATTTACTTTTTATTTAAATACAATATTAATACTTTAATAGCAGGGAATGCTTAAAACTTTTTATAGTATTTATTAAAACAGCTAATTAAAATGTTCTTAAATATTCATACACTTTCAATATACGTTTTGTAGGGGAGGAATACAAAGTCAATTTTTTTTGTAAAATATATTTAATTAATCAAAATATGCACCGTTGTTATCTATGCACTTTTGTCATCTTATAGGTAATTCATTGATCCCTTTACTAAAAAAACCATGGGGGCGAGAATCAATAAACTCTTTGAAGGCGGCTTGGACTGCCGCATCGGAGTTGAATTTTTTTCCTTGTAAGAAGTTGTCCAAATTCCAGAAAAAATGGTAATCTGTTGGAGCAAGGTCCGGGGACATTATAATTGTAGCTCATCTGACTTAGTGGTTGTTTGTTGTGCTGTGTGTTTGTGGTCTTGCGTTGTCGTGAAGCAGCAGTGGCCTAGAGCGATTGACCAATCTCGGTTGTTTAGCAATAAGCTAACAATAAATATCTGCCTTAATCGTTTGGCCAGATTTTAGAAAGCTGTAGTGAACGACACCGGCGCTAGTCCACCAAACACTCACAAGTAACTTTTTCTGAGTCAATTTTTGTTTGGGGCAGGATTTGGCTGGGTCTCCAGGGTTCAGCCATTGCGACGAATACTTCTGATTATTGTACAGTATCCACTTTTCATCACAAGTAATGATTCGATTTAAAATCCCTTCATTATTGTGTCGGTTGAGCAAAGTAAGACAGCAGTCGACGCGTGTTTGGAAGTTCGATTTACTCAATTCCTGAGGTACCTATCGTTCAAGTTTTTTTACTTTCCCGATTTGCTTCAAGTGGATTAATACAGTTTTATAACTTACCCCGAAGCCTGTGCAGTGCTTTTTGATGGATACACTTCCACAATAGCCTTTAATTCTTCATTTTCCACTTTGGTTACCGGCCGTCCACGGGGTTGGTTCTGAAGGTCGAAATTTCCAGAACGAAAACGTTGAAACCAAAGACGTACCGTGCTTTCTTTTACGACACCAGCGCCGTACACATCATTAATCCTTCGAGCTGTTTCTGCAGCACTGGTGCCACGGTAGAACTCGTACTCGTAAATACATATACCGATATTTCATGTTTTCCATTGTGCGGTAATAAGCGACGCCAAAGAAAAAAAAAGAAGAAAAAACAAATGAATGACTGTTTTCAAAACTCCAATGTACTAACTAAATGAATTTATAAATTTGAATTTGGAATTCTTAACCAAAGAGGAGATACTTCAGATCAAAGTGGTCAGTATGACAAAATGCTAATTTCATATGAAAGGACCTAATACATATTTGTAACAGTTCTCAGTACAGTATAATGTTACGGTACAGTAAGATTAGTGCGCAAATCATGTGTCCACGTGGGAACACATGGACACACATGTGTCCACATAGGAAAGAAGGCTGTATTACCCATATTTTTGCTAAGGATGTCCTTTTTGGAAGTTAGTCATTTTGATGACAGAACAAAAATAGCCCTTGCCTCTATCAGAGGCAGGAGACCGGATGAACTTACATTGTTCCTTCCTGTGACTGTCGCCTTCGAATAATTGAATAAGTAACAAACCACAATAATTGGAATCTAAAAGATGTTTCTTAGTGTTTGTTAGTGATACCTTAAAAATAATATAATTAACGATAAATATTAATCTTGTCATGAATTACTTTATGAAAAACGCTAGTCGTCATTAGTCATATTATATTAGCCATTTATTCATAGTACATATTACTCTCCATTTATTCTCCATATCATTTTACTCTCCTCGAAACAAATTCTATTTTACGTCAGTGAAGAACAGATAAGGCCAAAGACAAAGGTTGTCTGACGTGGAAAGTAATACGTTGTATGTGTACTTTGTCCATTGTCCGGATAAAGCAATTTCTGCTTGTGACAAATTCTTGTATTGACAATGCAGGTATTTGGGTATGAAGCTGCAATTTAGAAAGTAGAGAGGTGTAGATTTGCTACGATCAATTCAATTCCAAAGGTTTTTCCCTTATATTTTGTTACAGATTTTATGAATTTATTATTTGTTATAGAAATAATCAAGAAGGCGTTTTGCTCAATAGTAACTCGTCTGTATGTGTGTTGCCATCTGTTAATAGATACTATACACACTTGAAATGTTTTCCTTTTGTCTGTGTTTAATTTTCTTCGTTCATAGCTTTTATTGTTATAGTGCCAGATAAAGTATTTTTTAATATTATTATTTTAATTCGACTTTTAATTAAAAAGGTCACTGTTTTTTGATTTTTTAATTCACATTTTTGTTATTAAGAATTTTTCCTGTTACTTTTTGTCTACGATTTAAAAGTGATTGTTTGTAATGTATTAGAATATCACTGTTCCAACATGATGTAGCTAGTTTAGAATATCACTTGCGAATGTCACGATATTAATTAAATAAAAAACTTAATAATAAATCTTATTATTTTTATAGAAATATGTATATGTTTATGCTCAAAACAGAACATGAGATGTATGTAGGTCACATGCAAACCTAAAATTGAGATGTATATCTATGGAAGTCATAACATTATCAACTACGAACAAAATTATGGTATTATCAAAGGTATTTGTAATAGCTGTAGGTAAATATGAATAAAAATGTCTCGTCTATTGGTGGTAAGTAGGACGCCTGATAAACGTCTTTTGAAAAAAGCATCATTTGAATAAGTATTTTCATAATATTTGCTCCATCATAAAGATCGCTTTAAGCCGTTATTGCAACAAGCTCCGACACAATAAGATCTGATGTTTGAAAAATGAGTGTCACCTGTTGCGTTCTATGGCGGGGACTTTATACATCTGGTATTTTCCTTTCATATGATACATGATATGCTTTAGATAGAGGATGATTGTTTTCATATAAAATCTATTCATATCACAGAAATGTTGGTTTTCTATTTGGGAAACGTATTGAAGATTGTTTATGCTAGATATTACTATTTATTACAATATTTATATTTTATAATGAATAAAAAAATGTATGCGATAAAAGATATATAAGCTGCCATGGCAGGCTTAAAATAAAGTTATGAAAATTTTATATAGCCTCTATATTTCATATAAATTTGGTTAACTAATTAAGAAACATTTTAATGAATACTATATTAAAGTAAATGAAAAAACACGAAAGAATATTTTAACAGTTGGTTTTGTATTTACAAAAAGTTTACAAGACAAAATTCATTGAAGTGGGTTGCTGAAGATTTATCTTTAGTATGTATTTTTTTTCAATTATAAGCGTAAGTTCGTAACATAAGGCTCAAACCGAGAAATCGTTACGTATGTCAAAAAAAAGGCACAACCGAATGGCTGTTTCTTGTGCGACTAGAACGACACGGGTCGAGCGAGGAGTGATTGCCTATTGTGCTTTATATATAACGACGGGTATTCGAGCGTTTGTGTAAAGCCTGCAATGATCACGCACAAAGCGTGCCTTTGAACTATAACAGTCGGATGTACGTACCGTTTGTATTACGTAAACACCCGTAAATAGTGTGTAATTTACGAATCATGTAACATCCAACGCTAAGTAATCAGTCGTCCTATTGTCAGGTAAATTTGTTGTTTAAATTTTGTATCTGTATTTACGTTTCGCATTCGTTTTTTTTTAAATTGCATACGAAAGTTTATTCCTTGGAATATTTTGTATTTATTGTAATAAATCTATCTGATAAAGTAGAAGAAAAACATCCAAGTGCAGATGATCAGATTATAATTTACAAATAGTATATATTTAAATACATAAATAAGCACATTACAAATATGGCTTCCGTTTGATTTGTAATAAGGTTTCAGATTTTTCTCGTTCTCATTCTCAGATTTTTAGTCATAAAATCTGAGAACGAGAAAAAAAATGGTAACATGATATGAATATCAAATTACAACACAAAATGGGACTTCATTTTATTAAATAACTAGTAAAATTGGCGACCTCGCCAGCCTGACATTCAGCTTGTGACTCCTGTAAAAGTCTTTCAAAAACATTTAAACTTAAATAATGCCTATTCCAATAATAAATGTAAAATATTCAAATTATCAGGGAGAAGCGGAACTCTAGTGTGGAGACTGTTGGACTGAAATACAATAGTTCGATCCAACGGTACGAACCTCTAACTTTTCAAAGTTATGTCCGTATTAATTAGTAATTTTTTGCTAGTTTTAACAATGAAATAATACATCGCAATTCATGTCTGAGATTTCTCAAAGCTGCGTGAAGTTTACTTCAGCAAACATCTACCGCCTTCAAACCCCACTGGGCCAGCGTGGTGGACTATGACCTAACTTTTCTAATACCTAGAAGGGGCTCATACCCAGCAGTGGCGATATTCATATTATTATTTAAGAAAGTCTAACCGGTATCTTGCAATAATCGTTTCGAAGATCATCAGACAAACAGACAAAAAAAACTTAAAAGGATTCAGTTATTTTGAAATCACAGACATACCTCATTTTCTTTTAATCAATAAATACAAAAAAATAATAAAAGTTGGTATAACAATTTAAAATGTTTAAATTTAAAAAGTGAAACCATAAGAAAAATCTTAAGATACAATCATAACTCAATTATATTAGTAAGACATTCAACTTTAAAGTATAAAATTCAATTTATGTAATAAAACATTCACACTTATAGTGCTGACTGACTATATAGTTGATCACTAATTTGCGATATGTGTTAGGTGGATTTGACTGGCTCTGTATATAATTTACATATCCGAAAGATTGTGGAGTTGGCGCCGAAGACTGGTGCGTGGAGGCAAAAGAGGTGTGAGAGGCATGACGTGGATATCTATGTGGCGCTCTGCAATTTGTTTGTTTGTGTAAACTGGGACAATCTAAGCAATTAGCAAAGATCATTTATACAAATAAATAAAATTGAAGTGTCAATCAGTGATTGCATAATAACTGCCTTCTTAAAGTTAATATGGCCATTTGCGAGATACCAAAATCAAAACAATCATTTTTTTATTTTTGTCTGTCTGCAATCTACTTGCTGCTGTCTAGCAAATGGAAATAGTATACCTAATGTAGTATATAAGGAGGCATTGCACTAATTTAGTATATACATGTTTCTCTATTTACTAGAACAATAACCGTGCTATCATAAATTCGTAAGGTCGTGTGTGTTGTGAATATTTGTTACTTCTTCACGCTTTATCACAGCTAACCGTAACAGCCTGTGAATGTCCCACTGCTGGGCTAAAGGCCTCCTCTCCCTTTTTTGAGGAGAAGGTTTGGAGCTTATTCCACGCTGCTCCAGTGCGGGTTGGTGGAATACACATGTGGCAGAATTTCAGTGAAATTAGACACATGCAGGTTTCCTCACGATGTTTTCCTTCACCGAAGGGCACGAGATGAATTATTATCCCAATTAAGCACATGAAAATTCAGTGATGCTTGCCCGGTTTGAACCCGCGATCATCGCTTAAGATTCACGCTTTTTTACCACTGGGCCATTTCGGCTTAATTAATAAATTTAATTATAAACTGTAAATACCATAAATACGTATTATCACAGCTAAAACATGACATAATCAACATATTTTGGCCCTTTTACCCCGTTTAACTCGATTTTCGATTATGACGCGGGTGAAGCCACGGGCAATGCATAATAGTATACTAGTACTTTGTAATTATAATAACTTTGTACAGCATAATAGTATACTAGTAATTTGTAAGTCATTTATATAAAGACATTAGATCAAGCAAATCAAATAACCTATAATAACGGTAATTAGGGCGCGGTACAATAGAGACTCGGTACCTCGACCTACCTGTCAAAGTGTAGCAATGTTTGTTCCAATAATATCTAATAGAGGCTCACTCCGACTTCGTCCAGGTTGACGTCCAGGTGATAATTTTTTTTTGAAAATGAATTTTATCCTATGTCATTCGTTGATAATGTAGCCTTTCATAAATGAAATAAAATTTAAAACTTAAATAGTTTTTGAGTTTATCCATCAAACATCCAAAAAACAAATGCTTTCTCTTCACATTTCGGTCCACAGTTAAGGTTTACCTGTTAAAGTACAGTTAACAGATACATGGAATGGCATGAATACTATGATTTATAAGTAATAAATGCTTATATAATATATATTTATGGGAAAATAATATTTTACAGTCTCGAAACTGCTAATCAATTCCATATACTATCAGAAAACTCGTTCGATTTTTGTATATTGGTCTGTTATATGCTAAAACTTTTCTCAAGAAAATATAGACTGGTTCGGAATTTTTTTCATAAAATATAATAATAACGAAAACTTTGAATATCAGTTATTACAGTCGTAACTAAGCGCTTCAATGCACGAAAATGAGTTTTCGAGATACTGTTTTTAAATATGTTGATGTAAATGTATTCATAGATGTATCCGACTTTATTTGTGGATGGATGTATGTAAGGAATTGAGGTTAGGAAAGAACTGGGACTCGTTTTATAAATAATTCTAACCTGTTGAATAGGCATACAATATTGATATGATTTTACATATATTTTTGGTATAATTAGAAATTGTTTTCTATAATACTCATCATATATTCTAGCGCAAAGCAGTAATACTTAATATTGTTGTGTTCTGGTTTGAAGAGTGAGTGAGCCAGTGTAACTAGTTTATATTTCAGTGTTAGTAGTTAATACTTCTAATATTGCCAATGGCGATGGCGGTGGTGAACACTCATAGGTGACCCGCTTGACAGCCTGCCAACCTAAAACAATTAAAAAGGTGGATCACGTATGGCTGTTCCAAAATATATATGATAAGTTATAGCCCAGTTTGCCAGAATGAATGTCGCTTATGGTTACTGCCCCACTCCAGGGAATTTAAGTTTTATCTTTTACGATTATATGCATAACGCAAAATATTATTTCTAATCGGACTAGTATTTGCTACCTTTACAAACTCCTTATCTTTATAATATAAAAATATTGGAAAAAAAATCTATTGAAAAAAATAATTAAAGTACTAATAATTCTAGAAAATATATATTGCTTAAGTTAAAAACTATAAATGTCAAAATAAAATGTTATGAACTTTGTTTAAAATGCCTAAACCGCCAATTTCCTTTCCGACTACGTTCACATAATAAGTTATTCATATTCATAAATAAACATAATTAAGCGGTGAATAGTTAAACATCGATTTATCTCTCTCTGTCATCAGAAATTTGGCATTTGAAAGAAGACAAGGGATTATGTAACTATTCAAGCACTACAAAACGATCGTTAGAAGTTAAAGTGCTGACAAATTTCAATTGAATACGAATTTAGTGGACAAACAATCTATCCAAAAGATTGAAAAATTCACTAGATACTCGTAATTATAACGATTATTTTTTCTAATATTGTTAATTCAATAGAATATAATGATGTGAACTATATTGATTTCTAACTATCATAATGTAACCGAATCCATTAGTTTGATAGTTTATACTTGAAACTGGATAAAAAAACATTTAATGCTCGCATGTTATTTTACCGGTTAAAATTTAGTATTCAACTAACGTAGTCATACTAACTACAAATATATGCATCTTCTTTCAGAATGCGGTGTAAAAATACTTTTGTACGTACGTGTTTAATTTTAAAACTGGTTTCCTTTTACAAATCTTATTTTTATCCTTTTGTTCGTGTAGGAAATTCGATATTAAATCATATCAATATTCTCAATTAAAAAAAAGAACAGCTTGCTACGACGTTGTTATATGTTTTATATCCAAACTTGTGCTACATGTAATTTGATACCTTGTTCAATTCTTCTAAAGAAAACAGTTTCGTTTATTGGATATACTTCGTTCATATTACTTGTGATTTCTTAGAAGTTAGTGTCACCATAAAGAAAATATAGTATAAAAAAACAAAGTATCATTAAATACAATTATAAAAGTCTTTAGCTTGAAACAGTATGTTTCTTGTTAAGAGTAAACTTACTTTGTACTTTAGAGCTAAAGTTGAAACGGCAGAGAGTAATATGCGCATTGACCATAATAATTAGAACATTTTAACAATACACGCATCAAAATATGCAGTATAACACCATAAGTCGGTTGCCACCATTTCTCGGGTAAGGTGGTAACCTTAGTTCTTAGAGAATAGCACTGCAGAAGTAGAAAAAGTTTTTTGCCGTCTCGAATGGAATATCGTGGTATTCGTAATTTTATATAACTTTCAATCGCGTGTTAGGGGTGAGGGCGGTCGATTATGTAAAAAAGTAACCGGAACGGACAGCGAAACCGAACGAAAAGGACGGACATACGTCCTTAGTGTTCAGCTTGCTTCATACCACATTTTATCAAAATCGATTCAGTTTAGTTTTTTCACATTTATAATATTAGTGTAACATAATCAGACTTATTCGTGGGAAAAAAATCATCCCATTCAAAATTCCTGATTTATCGAATTACAATCATTAGTTTGGTTTGATGGAACAATTATCAAAGACGTTCAATAGATAGCTTAAGCTAATTAAATTAATGAAATGTCCATAAAGTTACATATTTGCACATAATTTGGGAAAGTCCTGAGGCTGCCTGAAAACGTATTTGTATTTCCGTCACGCTTTCACTAAATAATTCAGTAAAACGAATTAGCACCAGTCACGTAAATTTCGGACACAAAATATAGTTTGACCTCTAAATATTGTGACTGAAGTCGTTAAAGCAACTTGCATAATAAATCCGTAACAGTGGAACTCGACACGGCCAGCGCAGTAAACATTTTTATTTTATCTGGCCTTGTCGGAAAAGCTTTTATCAGTATCGTTGAATGTTTTTATGAAAGCTATTAAAAGGTTACATTTATTTTAACGTAAAATATTACCTATATTATAGAAATAACTATAAAATATAGATTAATCATTAAAAATAATCTAAAACGATTTTACTTTTATATTAAAAAGATTATTAAGATGACGGTCAATTAAAAAAAGGCATAAGACGATGAATCGAGGAAAAAGAATTATGTTTTGGAATATAATTATTATTTAAATAAATTTCATCTAGGTGTAGGTGTGATCAATGCAGCAATGTAAATGGAAGCTTCTAAACGCCTTGTATATAATTTCGCTATCGGTAATCAAAACGAACCATTTCTTTCACAACCGGACCTTTAGTAACTTTAGTATTAATTTTCTTATCAACATCATACAAATAATTCCTACCAATTATAACCAAATTCTTTAACAAGATTTGTAATCATTATGCATTGTAAGCATTGTGTAAAACGTCATGTTAAAGGCTCGAAAACACTGCGATAAAGTGAAGCGAAGGCGATTGGATCACGTAAATAATCGTTAATATACAATCACACCACTGTTTTTTTAGATTTTATTTAATTGTGTCGCAGAGGTGTGGCTGTGACATTATAATTTTTTTGTGGAGGTCACTCTAAGTTACTGGCGCAGATGTGTCCGATTGATTTTTTGAAGGATATAATGTGCAATCAAATATCTCTTATTTGTAGCCATTGTAGTATCGTATACGCATCGCTTTTGAGCGCTTCTGAGTTGAACTCTTTATTAAAAGTATAAAACCAAAAGATTAATTACAAGTTAATTTAGTAAGTTATTTGAGAACGCTCTTCAATAACGTTTTTCAATTTTGCACGACGTAGACTAATGATCTTTAAGTGTTTTATTCAAAAGTTTTCGCGACCCCTGGCATTTAAATATACCCGAAAGGTTATATGTGATAGAACCAACGTGTTTGTTTGTAATATATCCTCCTACAACAATGTTTGCTCGTACTAATTTTGTAATACATTTGTGTATTTGTGTACTTAATATTTTCGTGATGTAGATAATACATTTTACATAATAAATATAATATTTTGGTAAATAAATAAAGTGTTTGAATAATGGTTTATTCAAACATTACATATATTATACAATCGTAATTGTATATATTTGAGAATTATGTGCTTAATTTGTGTTTATAATTCACCTCGAGTTTGACGGTGAAGGAAAATGTCGTGAGGAAACTTGCATGTGTCTAATTTCATTGAACTGCCACATGTGTATTCTACCAACCCGCAATGGAGCAGCGTGATGGAATAAGCTCTAAAACTTCTCCTCAAAAGGGAGAGAAGGCCTTAGCCCAGCAGTGGGACATTAACAAGCTGTTATTGTTACTGATGATAATTATATATTGCATATGAATGATAAATGGTACCGTAACCGTTAATGATAAATGGTAATAGTATAAAATATACGGTATATATACGGTAATTTAATAGTGATTTTAATGTAAATAAATTGTAAAAAAAAACATGAAAAAATAAAATCTTTTATTAATCATGCCAATAACTTAACAAAATTGGTTATGCATTTAATGTAAATTGCTCAAATGAACAATACTATGGTTAAGAGCAAATTTGTAACGCAACTGCGAGCAGTAAATGTGGTTGTTTTCGTATTTTTCGTTAATTTTTACTCTGTAATTTGGAAGGGTTTTTTAATGCGGCTTGTTGCTTCATTCCATTTTAAATTTGGCTAGAATCCAGAATAAAAGCGAAAGTTTGATTGAATTTCATGCGGTATTTTTAAGCTAAAATCTGAATTTGACAAAAATGTTTTACAAATTTAATGAGAAAATAAAATTTATTAGGATCCAGATGATATTCGTCTTCGGGGTAATTGTTTGTTTTTTTTTTTTAATTTCATTTTTGGAATTATTTAATGTTTACGTTGTATATGGAGTACGATATGGCTGGGCAAAGTCTTCTTATCTTAACACAATTTTAGAGCTGATCCGCAACGCTGCTCCAAAACGGGTACAAGTGCGACATTGCTAGACACATGTAAAAGACTTTCATTCGACACGTGTAGTTATTTTAAGCATAAGCACATGGAAAATTAGTGGGGTTTGGACCCATAACCTTCGACTAAGAATCACGTGTTCTAACCAGATAGAACATATAATTTTTTTTATGTCATAGGCAGGCGGACGTTCAAATGCGCTACCTGTTGGTAAGTGGTCACCACCGCCCATAGACATTGGCAGTGTAAGAAATAATAACTATTCCTTACATCGCCAATGCGCCACCAACCTTGAGAACTTAGATGTTATGTCCCTTGTGCCTGTAGTTACACACTCACTCACTCTTCAAACCAGAACGCAATAATAATAGTAAGTGTAAGTGGGTGGTACCTAACCTGACGGGCTCGCACAATACCTTGCCACCAAGAAGAATCATTGAGTGCATAATTCATTTTTGTGTTTTTACTATCAGATATGTAAACACTGTGCTATGTGTCTATCCGCCGGTGTTTTCACATTGACTAATATCGTTGCTGGGGAATCCACGGCTACATCACAAACAAATGTGTATTTGTAACTAAAATACGCGTCATATTTGTCGAGCGCCTGTATCTCTATGTAATTTTCTAGATAATTTATATAACATGTTACCACCATGTATTTCATTACGTTCGGTTCACTGGCTTAGTGTATATGTATAGATAACAAACATACAGATATAGCTAATTACGTATTTATAATATTAGTCTGATTGATTGGCATTTAATAAATTAATTAATTAGGCTGTTGTTGTCCCGCCTAATCTGTACGCTTAATTGGAGGGGTAAATAGGAACATTAGTAGTTTAAATAACTGGAATGGCTGGTATTATTTTTAATTATTTTAATGTAAAATTGAATTAAGAATGGAGATTTAATAGGGTTATGAAAACCAAATAATACAATTAGAAAAAAAATAAAATAAAATTGAAAGCGGCACGAACGCAAAAGTCATCATCGCTATTAGTTTTATATATAAAAATAAAGTATATATATATAATGTAATACCTATCAAGGTGTGCCTGGTTGTCACGTTCGTTTTTATTTTATAAGCGCTCCAGCGCTCTGGTTTGCAGATACAACATTTACATAACTTTTGTTAAATACAATGGTATTCGCCTTGACTCGCTTAACAAGTTAGCAAGATAGCGCTGTCAAGTACGTAACAACTGCAGCAGTGGCTTATCTACTTAAATGTGAAGCCTACCTGTTGCAACTTGCATTTCTGTTGTTTCTAGTTTACATATATTACAAGCTAAATTAATTAAGATATAGCATGTTTCACATTTGGCATCCCTTAATATGAATATATTAATATTTTACCTTACCAGAAAAAATGTATTTTCAACATTGCATTTTTGTTATTACTTATTATTAAAATTACAACTTTATTTAATTTGAATTTGGAATTAACAAGAAAAAAATCTATGAAAAACAAACCCAAAAATCGTAGTACTTTTATTCGTCCATTATATAAACCATATATTTATATATCCTGCATGAAAACTAACAATTACTAACTCGAAGATTTTTTATTATATATAATAATAATCATCTATTATATATCATTTTGAAAATAATCTTTAAATTTATGAATAAAAGCAAATGTTAAAGTCCTTGCGAGTTAGTTAGTGATATGTTAGTTATATAATCGAATACCAAGCCTCAAGAAAAACGTATTGGAAATATGGTACTATATTGTCAGAGGTAGGCTTTAATTTAGAATTATCAAACAATAATATAATTCTGATATTCAGAAATGTTTAGCAAGACAACATTTATACAGGTTAAACATGATCATGGACAGTTTGTGTCTAGTGTGGCGCGAGTCAACAGTGGCTAGTGGAGCGTGAGGTGATTGCTCATTGTACTTTAGATAGAGGGTCGAGCGTTCTACCCTTGTAACGCTTGTACATTGTCCACGCACAAAGCCTGTTCCAAAGGCCATCAGTCTGACATATTAGCCCAGTAGAGCTGTGTTAGTCAGTTAAAAATTTGTTGATAAAACAAAAACACTAGTAATTTTCCTACAACAAATAAATGAGTAATTAAATTATATAAATGGTTTTCATATAAAATAAGGTCTCATTTGAAAAACAATTACAAAGTATTAACATATCAATACGAACTTAATTTTTAAGATATAATAAACATTATAAAAAAGTAAATCAAATTCAATCTAATATTTAATGGTATATAAAATTATATTGAAATGAAAACAGTTTTTAGTCAGTACAAATAATATTAAAGTAATATTGATTTTGTATTTCTATTTGAAAATTCAGTTCGATCAAGTGAAGTTACCGTTTGTTGAGGCGTCGAGTTGGAAATCGATACACGATAAAATCTTATACCTCTCATCGCATTTGGGTGGAGTGTGCTCGTGTTCAATACATTCTGAAGTCTTATCAACGTGATATACCACGAAGCGACTGAAAATTCTAAGGAACCGTTATATTTTTTTCATTAAATCATGATGTCATATTAAATAATTGTTTGACCAACTTCAGAATAAATTGTATTTAATTAACGTACTTTCTTCTTCTTTTTAACGTGCTGATAAGAAAAAGAGGTAGTCTGGGATTAAAAGAATGATATATAAATAGCAAGAGTTAAGGAAAACTAAATGTGTAGTTGCAGGTATATATAAATAGTACACTCGATATTTAGCATATGATTATCACAAGGCAATTTTGTTAGATACATTTTCATTTTATGCTGCAGTTTTTTTTTTTTGTATCATTTAATGAAACTTCTTAGCATAGAAACCAGCTGCAGTGAGCACTACGCTAATCTGTCATCCTTTTATCGAGTCCTGTCGTCGTCTTATTGGGTGTAGTCCCGACGAGGCGGAAAATTTATTTATACCTCTAATACAAATAGTGATTTTTTGTTTCTCTGGTCTTTTATTTAACTAGAAAATATGTCATTATATAAGTCTTTGCTTACACAGGTGTATTGTCTCATCCTCATAATTCTATAGGGTGGTAATCTAACCAAGCTTTCAAGCGGCTATTTGGGCTTTGGACTCAATAAACATATATTCCTAGCACAACAAAAAACATATACACTTATATCTTTCGAAAACACAGAAATATGTATATTCTATGTATTTTCTTCTTTTATATTATAAATATACTTTGAAACTTGAAATCATGTAAAGCGTTACCGAACTACTAAACTGGAGTTGATTAATTCTGTAGACGGTAACTGTCTAACTCGACAATGCTTGTAGATTGCATTCTGCAGTTCAATCAAGAGCACAAACACTAGACGACATAGCAGTATGACTTCGTAAGCTGTTTTAGGAGTTTCAGTTTATTAGTTGTGTCAACGATTCCATTTATAAGTGTATTTTTAAGCGACTTCAGACTTCAGACTATTGTTTGTGCTATAGTCTTGATACTATTAGTCTTCAACCCTTTGCTAACTACAAAAATGTGTATTTAAAAAATAACATTTCATTAAACCTTTCATGCTACGAGTATGAATGTGTTGGCGTCACACTATCGATGCGTGAACTATTTGAGAGGATACTAATATTGAATTTGATGAAACAGACGCGAATGTGGAACTAGCATCATTTATAGCATTACCATATATGTATGTATTGCAATATATAAATTGCTCAAATTCATTTAGGATTTAAGATTTCAATTGCTTGGTATTGACATTGACACTGGAAATAGTATAACCTATTCTTTATACTGTCAACTTTGGTATCTAAGATGTAATGTCTTTTTTGCCTGAACATACCCTGGATTATTCACCCTGTGATTTGAAACATATAAATAGAACGACTTCATTAAAAGATTTTTAACTGCTTTCTCTCGGTACATATATTTCATGTATGTTAGAAATCTTTTTTATGAATCGGTTTTGATCATTATTTTTGCATTGGATTCCGTATAACTAAGGGGTCCCGTCTATTTGTCCCAATTTTTTTTCAACTAGGTTTTAGTTTCATTAATAATATATACATGATTTATTTTTAAATTACGTATAGTTCCTGCTCGGACGTATATTTTAATTGCTTCAGACTTAATTGGACACGAGGCCCTCGGGGTGTAGGTTCGAACCTCGCTTTGCAGTAACGTTTGACATGATTTAAAATTTAAATTATACCTTTCGTGACTGTTATTATTAAAGCGGTATAAAATTGAAGTTGAACAATTTTGTAGCCGTAATGTACCAATGACTAGAATATGTCAATCTTAACCAAAGACTACGGGTTCAACCCTGACAAGAATTATTTGTGTGTTTAATTTGTGTTTGTTAGAGCTTTTGCGGTTAAGTTGTTAGGTGTCATTTGGTAGGTTTATGTGCAAGCTCGTCTCCCCAGGTATCCCACTCATCACGTCATTTACCACTAGAAAGCATTATTTAGTATTGTTGATTTCCGATTTGAAGAGTGAGACAGCTAGTGTGATTACAGGCACAAATTTTTAGTTCCCGAAACTAGTGGCGCATTGGCGATGTAAGGAAGCGCTAATATTTCTTACAGAGCCAATGTCTGGGCGGTGGTGACCACTTACTATTAGATGATCTACAAGCCAGACTTCAATATAAAAAATTTAATAGTTGTATAATTAGACTTGATGGTATTTACTTAGACGGGCTTGCACAAAGTCCTACCACCATGTAAATATAGTGAAATATTAAACCGCAGTTGCTATAACACAGTTTACAACCCGCACAAACTCAACAACTTTAGCAACTTAGTGTGATGAAATTGTTACTCCTTCATAAAGTTTGGTTATGCGCACTTTACTTGCAAAGATGGCTTCTTTATATCAATTATATAATTAAGAAAATTTCATATTCAAATATCAAATTTCAAATAGTAAATTCATAGTAACGTAAATTTGTAGGTACACATATAACGTAACATTAAAAAAAATATTATTGGAAGATGAGAGACATTTATTTTATTAAACTTAATGAAATCTCAAAAACAACCAAAAACAAAATGTTTTTCGACACAAAAATTGTAAAGCTTGCAAATATTCAAAATCCCTGCCCCACTTAACTACTTACTTGAACATTAAGCTCAAAGCTCATTTTCCAAGTTAGCAAATACCCTACAACTATATTATAATAATATAAAAATGTAAATATAATTTTCTTATTTAAAAAAATACTCCATTTCTTTTTATTGTATTCAATTATAACTAAATTACGTACAAAGGGTTGTATGTTGTCTTATTTAAATCGTTTCAGTTCTATTTTAAAATTTTCTCATTTACAAGAACTTTATTTTTATCTTTTTCTTTATTAAAATTGCTGCTTAAGTAATTATAAGTGGAATGTTTCAGACTTGCATTAGGTAAAGCAGTTTAAATATTCGTAAATAACTTTTCAGCTTAAGCTTAGGTAACTTTAATAAAAGGTCCTTACCAAATACACAATTTTATATTTTTCGAGAGACTTACATATATATATATATATCTCGGCTATCTCGGCTATTACAAGGAGCACATTTATGAATTTTAATGGATATATAAATGTGCTCCTAGTAATAGCCGAGATAGCCAAGTGGTTAGAATACATGAATCATAATATATTACGCGTTCTAACCCAGGCAAGCACCACTGAATTTTCAAGTGTTTACAATTCATCTCGTGCCTGGTGGTGGAACGCAAACATCGTGAGGAATACTGCACGAGTCAGTAGGAAAAAACCTACCAGATTGATATCCACCAACCCTCATTGGACCAGCTTGTTGGAATACGCACCAAGCCTTCTCAAAAAGTAGGAAGTAAGTAGTAAGATGAAGCCTTAGCCCATCAGTGGGACATTGACATTCATTTACATTTTTGCTTTAAAGTGTTAATTTATATTATTATCGATCAAATGCAAATAAATTTTACTCATAAGCTTAAATAAATGTAATTCACGGGGTACATTTATATGGAATGAATAACTTCGTTGGTTACCGTAATGTGGTTGACATTGTTCGGAATAAAATCTAATACAGCGTGCCTTTGATTGCGCTGGTACAATACAATACCAAAATAATTCATTTTAAAAGGTACGGGAAATTTAATTTAACGTCCATAGCTTCGAAAATATTGTATGTATTTTTTAACCTTTAAAATGGCTTTCAAAAAGCTATTAAAATATTCAATATTCTTGTTGACGGGCCCGATTTTAGTTGACCGTCATTTGTTCAAATTATTGAAATGAATAAAATTAAAAAAATATTGAAAACTTCAATTAACAATTTACTATTCAATAAATAAAATAGCTAGTTTTGAATTCATCAAAAAAAGTGAAACTGACGAATCCTTATTAATATTATTATGCGAAAGTGGATTTGTTTGTTTGTTACGTTTACGTCTTAACTACTGAATCGATCAACATGAATTTTTGCATACTCATTATCACAAGTAGAGAAAATGTCATAAGGTACCAAACACATCCGCCCTTATACATAGTAAAAGCCACGGGTGGAAACTTTTCTGAACTATTGACCAATTTGTGTAGTAAAAATATTTCATTTTTTAATTATATCATAGTTTCATTTCTATTAAAAAAAAAGAATATATTTGCGAATGTTCTTGCTTTCAAAAATTGTAATTATCATGTATTTTCTTTTTGTCTGATCTTAGTGAACAAATGTGCCAAATAGAATAGGAAAAGTTTTTATGTTATCTCGAAAACCCAACTAGAAACAAACGATGTTTTCATTCTGTAATAACAGACTATTTACCGACATATACTGACCGACATATTGCCGACATATACCGACTGCTGTTCAAGACCAGCACTGATATATCTTTTATATCAGAGGTAGTGTGGAGGTACTTTTATGTTTTATACTACAGCCGATTTGATACAAATCATATTAAAATATTATTAAATATTAACATAAGAGAAGTGAGAGTTAGTTACACTACAGTGTACCAAGTGCGGTTGTTTTAATTTATTCGATAGCGTTGAAGTTAACTGCGATTTGTATTGAATGAAAACAGCACCATCTAGTTACAATAATTCAAATTATTGTAACTAGATGGTGCAAAACTCGCACTAGGCAAACAGTACTAAATTTATATCAACTATTTTCATTTTATAAAATTTACTTACACTAAAATAAAAGTATTTTTTTCTTTTATAAAGCAGCTTTATATCATATAACCTTTCCGGATATTATAGCACTGAACATTTTTGATCGAGTACTTAAACGTAAAAAAAAACCTAATAAATTTCGATTACTGATATTATTTATAGGAAACATAGCGTTCATATATAATATTTCGACAGTTACAAGGCTATTCGAATTTTACGGCTTCCAATTCATTTCCGCTGCAAATGAATTGGGAAATATAAGCGTGTGATATCATTACATTGATAACAGTTTATGTGTCGTCGTCTCGATGTTTGTATACATTTTTGGTTCAGATCTTTAATGTAAGATATATAGATAATTGCACCAACATTGAACCTTTTTTACTTATGAAATTGAAAGGTCACCTAATGATAAGTAGTTATCACAGCCCATATTCACCGACTCTGTAAGAATTATTAATCATTCCTTCCATAGCCAATGTGGCTCCAAAGTTGGACATTTAAATATTATGTCCCATGTGCCTTTAGTTACTAACCCTTAAAACCGGAGAACAACAATTCTAAGTATTGCTGTTTGGTACTAGAATATCTGATGAGTGGGTGGTTCCACCAACCCGCACTGGAACAGCGTGGTGGAATAAGCTCCAAACCTTCTCCTCAAAAAGGGAGAGGAAGCCTTTAGCCCAGCAGTGGGTCATTCACAGGCTGTAACGGGTGGTGCCTACTCAGACGGGCTTGCACAGAGCCCTAACACACAAAAAAACCTTTTAGATCTTCATCTTCTGCCTTACATTAAATATTTCTCTCCTTATGATTTATAGTGTCATTAAAACAATTGATTGTTATAAATGTTAAATGAGGTAATTTGTATTAATAAGCAAAGTCTCAAAACGCACTGGAAGGGGACGGTCCTACTTTAATATTCAAAATAAGCCCACTTTATTAAGTGAAGTTGAGGGTTCTAATTGAATTAAAAATTCATTGTTTTCGCTTCATTTAACTAATACGATGATATATCTATAATTAAAGGGCTTCGTTAGTCGAGTGGCTAGCTTATTATATTTTGAGGTCCTGAATTCAAGCCACAAGTCAGTTCAGTAAAATTTTACTTAGTTTTGTCGGTCAAGAAATTCTCATTTGTAGCACGAAGTTCGGATGGTAGCCGTGTTAATACTTTCGGAAGCACGTTAAGCCAGTTGCCCTGCACCTGAACTCGCTACGGTCCGGCCGTCCCGTTGAATTATGAATGTGAGAGGAGAGTGCACCTATATTGGCGAACATACTTGAGCATGTGTTTGTGCTCGATTTTTATACGTCATAAAGTATAAACAGCCAGATAAACCAGATAAACCAAACCAAATAAACCAGAAGAATCAAAGAACAGTTTTTTTATAGAATAGATAAGCGGACGAGCATATGGGCCACTTGATGGTAAGTTTTCACCACCACCCATAGACATTGGCATTGTAATGTTAACCATCGCTTACATCGCCAATGCGATGCTGCTGTTTTGCGGCAGAATATCTGATGAGTGGGTGGTACCTACCCAGACGAGCTTGCATAAAGCCCTAACACCAGTATAAAGAAATCATGAGTTAATAATAATACTTCAGCAAATATTGAAAGCCTTTAAAATAACATCCATATAGTATATAATATTGTATGATCAAAAGAAAAATACAAAAGAAATCACTATTACTGATAAGGCCTTTTTGTAATTTATTTTAACAAGACAGACAATTATATTGGCAAGCAGCCAATAAAAAAATATCGTCAGTGATTTGTCGCCAGTTCCCATAGACACCGTATATAAGTGTATAAAAGTGTCGCCAACAAATAAAAAAAACAAAGTTATACCTTATTAACGATACAATAAGTGGTAAGTGGGTGGTAAGCACAAAGAGGTCCGAACAAAACCCAATCATTTTTACAGTCAATACAATTCTTATCTATCTATTTATCTATTTTTAAAAACGGTATAAGATGAAAATCAATAGAAGACCTTGTAATCTCATTCCCTTGCATTACGAATGAGCGTCACGAAGTCCGGTCACAACCTTTACAATTTTCATCGCAAGAGACAATTTTATTTTTGTCTCGAAAAGGAAATACAAAGCACGCGCAGTGAATATTCAACACTTTCTCGGTAAAACGAAGTGAAATTAACGCGGCACTAATTAAAACTTCAGCGGTTACGTGCATCTAATAAATTTAACACTGATATGGAATAAAACTCGATATGCTCTTAGTTTTGTTTTATTTATTTTATATAAGAAATACCTTACAGTTATTTATTTGGTCGTTTCATAATAATAATAATAAATATATCACTAAATATTATAAAACAAAGTTTCCCGCTGCGTTTGTCTGTCTGTATGTACGTGAAAAACTACCGAACGGGTTTTTATACAGTAACGTTAGTAGTATTAAAATCCCACTGCTGGGATAAGGCCTGCTCTCCCTTTTGAGGAGAAGTCTTGGAGCTTATTCCACCACGCTGCTCCAATGCGTGTTATTGGAATACACATGTGCCAGAATTTCAATAAAAGACGCATGCAGGTTTCTTCACGATGTTTTCCTTTACCGTCAACGTTTATACAATCTTCTGCAATAAATGTAGAAAATGTTGGTGCTTTATTGACTCGTGCAACATACACTATTAGAGTTATATGTATTGCAAAACTTCTTCATATTTATTGGCAGGCTGGCAAATAATACCGCCCATAGATATAATAATAATAATATCCTGGGACATTATTCACACACGGCCATCTGATCCCAAACTAAGCAGAGCTTGTATTATGGAAACCAGACAACTGATATAATACATATACAACTATTCTTTTGTAAATACATACTTATATAGATAATTATACCCAGACTCAAGACAAACAGACATGTTCATGCACGCAAATGTCTGTCCTGGGTGGGAATCGAACCCACAACCTTCGGCGTGAAAGGCAAGTACCTACCAACCACGCCAACTGGCCCGTCAAATTAATCATCCCTTACATCGCCAATGCGTTACCAACCTTGGGATCTAAGACGCGGTCCCTCTTGCCTGTAGTTACACTGTCTCACTCACTTTTCATACCGGAATGCAACAGTACCGCAACTGTTTGGTGGTAGAATATGTATATGGTGAGTGCTTTGTACGACACCCAGTCGTACGAAGCATTCCCAGCAAGTTGTATGTATTCAACAAATCTTGATACGTATTTTTTGTTGAAAAGAAAATATATTATCACGTTTACTATATTCATAATTTTTCAGTTTATCATATTTTGTTTTTACTATTTTAATAAACATTTTATATGTATATCAAAACGAAGCTTTGCATTAATAAAAATACATATTCTATACAACACACAGTTTATATAAGCATTTTCAACGAAATGAAACGAATTTTTCCAAGATAAATCTCACGTTCCAATCTTGGTACGTTTTATTCAATCATATTTGAATGTAGTCGGGTACTTGTTATAGTGAGAAATAGAATTTTGAACGTTAGAATTTAGAACAATAAAACAATTTGATTGTAATTTAAGGAAAATTTTAATCATCTTTCAGATAAACGGAACCCCGAAATTTGATCATACTTCTGTGTTTATGGCATGTACTTAAACGAATATCGCCGTTATATATAAATGATTCGGAACAACACCCCCGAGAACTTTGGAACCCTGGGGTCTTAAAGAGGTTATTTCTGAATTTATAGAAGATATTTCATGTTGATTAAATATTTCAAATGAAAATGTATATTAATATTAGTCAGTACATGGCTTTTGCCTCGTTGATCACAGCATGGAGGGCGCGGATACGCTTAATCACATGATCCTGCAACCTCTCTGATCCGTGCTGAGGACGGTAATCGCAGTGGTTTTAGTGGGTAAGAATCCCTCTTAACCCGGTTCCCCCTCAAGAGAGTCGGAAACTTTTCTGAAAGTTTCCACTGCGTGAATAAAAAAAAGGGCTAGCTTATAAGGCCACAGATCCCAAGGTGAGAAATCTTTTCGGTTATGGCGGGGTTGCCGTACCATCGGATTATAAGAACGTTAGAGATCATTACAAGCTTACATATTGTTGAGTTCATACATTTCTGTCGTTTTAAAATGAATGAAAGTTACAATTATCGTATTTTAGGTCAGTTTTCAACTTTAGGATGTAGATTAATAGTCAATTGACATTAATTGGATTATCTATATGAGAAAGCAACACACAAGCAATACACACATTCGTTTTGAACTACAAGTAATTTTTAACGCTAATAATATTGAAAACATTAACTATATAACTTATGTGAGCCTGAGCTGTGTTTATATACATACTGGTTACCGCATTGGTCTAGTGATGTTGTTCAAGTTCTGGACCAAGATAATAAAAATGGTTTTGTTTTTGAGTTTGGAAGATGACATTATGTAATGCTGCCATTAGAACATAATGATGATGCCTTTGAAATATCCTACACCTGAAATATTTTCGCAGTCACGTATTTGCCATTCCATTGGATTATGATAGGATGATATTAGAGATTGCACTTGTGCACTGTAATATGTTCCCCTTGAGTCTCCCTTGAGAATGCTGACAGGAGGGCATCACATATATGCAAGTTATCAATTAATCCATACTTATAAAGTTATTAATGTTGTTGGAACCTTTTTTTACCAAAATCTGTCTCTGACTATTTTTTTTTATCTATGCTAACTTCCCGAGGCTTGAGAAACATAATCAAATACGTGAAGATTTTTTTCACGATAAATAAAACATTGAAGGGAAACGCTCATTTGTTCTTTTAATATACGCAACGATATACAACCGCATAACATATTCTAATAAATTAATTCGTTGAAATCTCAAAAAATCGAGGCCTAAATTATTATGAATTTCGGCTTGGCAGCGCAAGATGAATATTGTGAGGCAGTGATAGCGGCGCCGGCGGTCAGCTCATTACGAACTTCCATTGAGATGGATAGGGAGATATTTAAACGTCGAGGGCGTTTCATTTGTTACGCTGTCTGACCTCGTCCGTTTGATCTCTTATTCCTTTATTCCGTCTTATATTTATGATTGAGATTTACATTAAAAATAACTTGTTCGTGGAGATTTCGAATATAGAAATTATTTGAATTAGAGACGTATGAATAAGTGTATGAGACTTAAATTTTTCGCGTTTTAAAATTAAAATAATAAAATAAAGTTGTTTTTTTATTTTATTTTTTTATTTTTTTAAATTATATTTTAACTCTTTTTTTTCTAATTATTTGCTGTGTAAAGTTGAATGTATTTAGACCACCGGATAAATGTGCATTATGTCAGTAGGAAACTTACGAGGTTGTTAAATATTTAAAACAAAAGCCGCAAACAGCATTTAGCATTTCAGACAATTTGAGCATAAAATTAAATTTATCAAAATATACACCGAAAAACCTTTATAAAAAAAATACCTAATCAGATTTACTTGGAAAGCTTTCACCTATAAGTAAATTTTAAGGTGGAATTTCACAAAAGCCTTACTTTGTCACTGAATTGGCTTTGGATTTAGCGAGGAAATGCTTAAGGCGTCATATTATAATATCATTTATTTATTTAACATATTCTACGTATTTATATTACGATATAATAAACAAAGGAAGGCTTATTAATAGATACACTACTATAAACTTGTCATATGATAATTTTTAAATTACTAGTGTTCACCCGCGGCTTTGTGAGTGAGCCAGTGCAAATACAGGCACAGGTTACATAACATCTTAGTTTCCAAGGTTACTGATGCATTACCAATATAAAATAATAATACCATTTACCATTAAGTGGCCCAATTGCCTGTTCGCTGACCTATAAAAAACATTTAGCACATTAAAAATTTTATAAAGATAAAAAAACCAAGTAAATAATATATAAAAATTGTATACTCATTTAATAGAATAACACCTTATATCAAAAAAGTAATGGGGAACCCTGAAATGGATTGCCTCTCAGTTCTAGATGGAATAACAACCCCGGCAGTGATTCAACCGTTGAATTAATACTGATTACGTGTATTAGGAGACGTAACCTAGATTACAACGGTAATTGGCGAGAAGAAAATCATTCACAATAATAGTAAAAAAAGGTTCAAATAACAAAGTTGACTACATAAATAGACATACTTTATATAATGAAGTTGTTCAAAGAATAATTTTCTTTCTTGGAAATAAGTTTCTTTATAAGATGTAAAGTCAACTTTACATCTTATACATCTATTTCAACTAAAGCTATTTGAATTGCATCTGTACTCGTAATAATAAACAGGTCTCGTACATGAATACAAAATTACAATATACTATTAACATCAAGAATACTAACTCTAAGCTTTTTTTATGATATCCAGCAAAACCCGCGGCTACCTAGTGTGATTTGTGATAAAAATCTTTTGAAATTTGTTTACGAAACGTATATGGTGTCGTTTGGAATTATACATATAATGTAACAGCCTGTGAATGTCCCACTGCTGGGCTAAAGGCCTCCTCTCCCTTTTTTGAGGAGAAGGTTTGGAACTTATTCCACCACGCTGCTCCAGTGCGGGTTGGTGGATTACACATGTGGCAGAATTTCAGTGAAATTAGACACATGCAGGTTTCCTCACGATGTTTTCCTTCACCGTAAAGCACGAGATGAATTATTATCCTAAATTAAGCACATGAAAATTCAGTGGTGCTTGCCCGGGTTTGAATCTACGATCATCGGTTAAGATTCAACGCGTGAATACATATAAAATATTTAAATTTTTACGAAGCAGCGGTAGTCTAAAATTAATTAATAACGGTAGTTTCGGTTAACTAAGTTATAACATCTTAAAGTTGTTATAAGTTTTGATAAACTCAATAGACTTTTATAAAATAAAAACGAAACGATACCTTGAAATACTACTTATAACAATTTAGTTATTTGCATTTGTATTTAGTCGTTTTGAAGATTACCCCAGACAAACAGACATAGAGATAAAAAAAAATTGTTTGGGTAGCTCGCAAATTGCCCTATTAACTTAAAAAGCAGTTATTTTGAAATAACATAACATACAGAAACTTTAATTTTATTAATTTTTATAGATAATATAATCTTGTGTTGATAACATTCCATAAAACTAAGTTCTGTATTTACTGACGTCATAATAAAGTTAGGATTAGCTGATATGAATGTAGCCACTTGTTACGAAGCACTGATTGACACGTTAATCGATCATACTATTCCTGTTCCACTATTAACTCTGATATTCCATTAACACGTTTCATACACTTCGAGCACTCAGCGGTTAAAATTGAATAAGTTAGTAATCTGTGTGTGAAACACGTGGTTGTAAGGGTGTGTTTACATTGTATTATAAATTCTATTAAACTTAAGTTTCTTAAAATATAAATATCTGGTCGATCTGGGTAAGATACTTGAAAAAGAGCTAAATATTTACAATCTATTTAAAATAATGTAGGCGTTTGGGCAGTAATATTTTATTTATATATATGTAAATATATTTATTAAAAGAATACTAGCAGTGATTATAGGTAATATTATATTGTTATTTATCTGTGATATGTATAATTTTAAATAACGGTGATTTATGATATTATTAAAGTTTTAACATCAAGAACTGATTGGTGTTGTTGATATTTGTATCAATCTAGTTTCTCCTGTGTAGCATTCTTATCATTATCGATCATTTTCGTTTACGTTACCCCGCGGTTGAAGCAATTAGCCGCTGTGTGACCTTGATTATACATTCTCAGTAATAAATCCTTAACATGCGTGATTCAGAAATGATAATAAATAAATTAGCGCCATCTATTAGTACTCGGTTGAAACAAGCAATTGACATAAACCAATTCTAAATATAACTACAATAGTTTTTCAGCTGAGCAACTTTACATATATTGCTATATTATCCATAATAATAAGCCTAAGAGTTCTTCTGAAAGGTATCTTGTCTTTTCTAGAAACGGCTCAAGCTACTTCACTTCGCTGTTGAAATATATATTGAAATTTTAGATGTTATGTAAATTCTATGTTTACACTAGGCTCCACTATCGAAAGTAAGGACTAAATAATAATGAAAATTTAATGTTAGTAATTTCACTCCTGTTACGATGTGTGTAAAAATGGGTAATTATAATTGTTGTCAGTTTATAATGTCAAATTCAAAAAAAGAATACAGCATCATTTATATTTTATTCTATGTAAATGTTGTTGTTAATAATATTTGCAATGGTATTGATTATGTTGTGCGTAATTTCTTAACTAAATTAATTTAACAGGGCTAAATGTATTGCTATTTCGTTCTCATATTCGGGGTTAAAAGAGATAGTAAGTGTTCTTATCGAAGTGGGTTAGTTTAAAGATTATAATTGCCAGCGCTACTGAGTTTTTTTTGCGTAAATCTAATAATGACGTGACTATGACTATATTTCTAGGCTGCACTAAAATGACTTTTGTCTTATTTCTTTTTACGAAAGTATTACATTGTCTATGTACTGAAATGGCTACTTCATGTTTATGTTTGTAGGTTAATAGCACACGTTAGTTCGGTTATGCGCAATGTTTTTGTTTTATGCTATTTTTATCACCTTAAACGTAGACCGGAATATACTAAGTCCGGCTAGCTCTGAAACAAAGAGGAATTATCCTGTGTTATTTTTTTTACCTACGAAATAAATAATACTTAACTTGGATTTTTAGAGTTCATTTGAATAATCTTGCTTAAAATCAGACTCAAATTTTGTCCTACAGTTTGATATACATGTAGTAGAATTTTTGTACGCCACGAAGTTTTCCTTCGCCGTCGATCGTGAAATGAATATTATAATACAAGTGAGCCCCGAGAAATTGCGATTCTCACACCGTATTTGAAACGGCTAACTTTCGTTTTATCGTTCTAGATCTCTATTTTAGAGAAATATAATCTAAAATTTACTATCTTTTTGGATCAAAAGGAATAGTGAACCTTTTGATCGTGGCAATAAATATTTAAATAAAATAGAACTGGCCACTACATTTCGGTGGATCTAATAAAATATATTATATCATATGAATTATATGTCCTGGTGAATTCAATTTAAGGGAATCTCATTTGTTGAATAAAGAGGTTGAGCTTTACGAACGAATGAATATGAATGTAGATATATTGCCCCATTCCATTAACAACATTTCGTTTAGAAACTCTATCTTTATTCATGTAAAAAATATTATTATGTTTAGGACATACTGTTCTGCTTTAATTTGTATTAAATATTTAATTTATATAATAAAACTTTGAGTTAAGAATATTGCAGATTTAAAGTTCGTTACATATTATATTTCTGTTTTGTTTGTTGTTGGAACACATGGACCTTGGAGTATTAGTGTATTTTACTTAGAATATAATATATATTACATACATATAATTCCCCGTTTTATTGAGTCCAATGGTTCAATTTTCACCTAAAAGTCGGAATAGTGATTCAACGCCATTTTTATTGCCACAATTTCATGCGGTAATATCACTCATACCTATTTTAATTTTTTATATATTAACTACGGAGAAAAAATTTTATTCTCAAAAAGTTAAAGTAACGTGTTTATGTCTAAAGAAAAATATTTGAAATAGAATATATTAAACTTAAAATACGTTTCCATTGGCGTTGCTGTACTTTCCTAATGAGCTAAGAATGTTATCCTTTATTTCCCTTCTCGTAAATAATGTCATTAAAGGTCACAGCTGCAAGTTGTCAAGAACAATAAAAAAGACAGTCCAATTTTTCATTCCATAAAATTAGCTGTTTTATGTTATCGAGAACAGACTTTTGGTTCTCGAACTTTCAAAGTAATTATCAAATAGACTTCAAATTGTTTCAACGTTTGTTCGTTTTCATTTACACTTTATCCAAACTGATAACTGATTATTACCGAAATATATTTGTATAAATTTCATATTAGTAGAGGAACAGTCCGCTAATGTCCCAGTGTTGGGCTAAAGCCTCCTCTCCTTTTGAGGAGACGGTTTGAAGCTCATACCACAACTTTGCTCCGATGCGGGTGGGTTGCTGAATACATATACAGATATTCTCACGATATTTATCTTAAACACCGAGCACGAGAATTATAAACACAGAATAGGCGCTTGTAGTGCTTGACTGGGTTTGAACCGACATTTCGGTTAAGATTCACGTGTACGAGCCACTGGGCTATCTCGACTCTATTCATATTGGCTTTTTGATAAATATTTATAATTATATCTATATTACCTTATACCACTACCGTACCGAACCGTAAGTACTAATATCAGCGAAATACACAGCGAAGAGTAATTATTTATACGACAAATCATTATTACTCTGAATGAAATAAATAAACTGAACGGCTTCTAAAGAGTATTCATTATTATATATAAATCAATGCACTTAGCACTTTCGCGCGTTTTGTCGAGTATCCGCTCTGGGACTCGAGTGGTTTCGCTCAAATATGTGTTCAGCACTTCGATTCGCTTAGTTTGATAATTATGTTATGAATAGTAATAATATAGTTAACATACATTATTTTATTTTGAGCTTTGAACTGGTTTCATCCGTACAAAATGAAATAAAAGCTTAGCAATTTTTTTATACTCTCAAGGAGCAGGCGCGTCGAAAACACGTAGACAATGTGATATTAATAATATTCATAGATAAAAATCTAAGAATCTTAAAAGATGTAAGTTAAAAAAATAACATAAAATAAATAAAAATTACATTTCAAAATAGTTATCTTGTTTTTATTTGTAGATGTGAACAATAAATTGGCCACGAAGCAACCTTAACAAATTTGTAGTTCAGAAATATTGGGTACCTACAATTTAAATTATTTGGGGCGTTCCATATTTATTTTTCTTATATAATCGAGCAGGAGTGTTTTCAAGTATTTCGGTAATCTTAATTATATTATAAATGTACATAAGTTTGTTTTATCTTAATTAATTTTGCCAGACAGATATATTTTGAAATAAGAACCACGAAAGTTCCGTAAATAAATCCGAAACTTCAAAGACAAATCTAAGCGATATGCTTCACAAAATTTACTTGATTTTCCTTATTTCATAAATCACTCTATGGTTACGGCGTTTATTAGACACGATTCTATTTTTATTAACAAAGTGTACATTTATATTAAAAGTATTAAGTGATATTACATAAAGACATTTAGTACCTTACTAAAAATAATAGCTTTTTGGTTCATATCTTACTCCTTTACTTTTTTTGCTGAAGTATTTATGGAAGATATAATGAATATGTTTTAATTCTAAAACTCAACATATAACAATGCGAATTAAAATGCGAGATTTTTGTAGTCATTATATGATGCATTGCGATAGTAAGTCCTTTTTAATTTTTTTTGATGAATTATACGTATGTATAAAATTAAAGTTTTAATATCATTCATTTATCATTATAGTGTTATTAAATTATCTTATTTTTTAAGTATCGCAAAAACGACCACCGATTTTGATAAAACATTTTATGTTTTTTATACAGTAACAGTAACAGCCTGTTAATATCCCACTGCTGGGCTAAGGCCTCCTCTCCCTTTTTTTTTGAGGAGAAGGTTTGGAGCTTATTCCGAGATGGCCTAGTGGTTAGAACGCGTGAATCTTATCCGATGATCGTGGGTTCAAACCTGGGCAAGCACTGAAGGTTCATGTGCTTAATTTGTGTTTATAATTCATCTCGTGCTTGACGGTGAAGGAAAACATCGTGAGGAAAGCTGCATGTGTCTAATTTCATTGAAATTGTGCCACATGTGTATTCTACCAACCCGCATTGGAGCAGCGTGGTGGAATAAGCTCCAAACCTTCTCCTCATGTTTTTAATGCTTATGATTAAATTTGAATACTGGTATTTGTCCCGCTTCAATTACGTCGGTCAAAGATTTATAAAACCATTAATAAAACGTGCCCAAGTAATAATGAATAATATTTCATTTTTGAAAAGATTACTTTTTATTAAAACAGGCAGGCGAAGAACGGGCAAAAAAATATTGGTAAAAAATTATGATGTCCTGATTTCAGTCACGGCCATTTCGGTAACTGCGTAGGACATATTGTAATGCACAAGTGTGCGAACGCCGAGAACATAATTGCTCTTTTTTTCATTGAAATGAAAATTATACAATATTTAGTAATATTACTACTTTTAGAATTAAAGATATTACTTACTTTTCTATTTTGCTAGTAGGTTAAAATTTCTCTTATATTTTTGCATGCTGTTTTTACGTCTAGTAATTCACAATTAATTTATTTATTGTGTTAATATATGTACGAACCCCCTAATTTATTGTGGTATGGAATGAGTTCAGGCGCAGGATCAACGGTTTTAGGGATTTTTTTCGGCAGAAAAACACAATAACATTTTGTCTGCCCAACCCAGATTTTGAATCCATGACCTCGGGATCTGTTACCTAGCTGGCCAATGGACGAACGAGGCCATCATATTTATAATATTGCTCTTGGAAGAACATTTTTAAGGAACCGCAATCGTGTTATTAAATTGAATAAGATATTTCAATTTCGGTGTCTTGTCGCTTTATAAGAAATAATCTATATGTGTAGTAAGTCGGGTCAATACTTCTTAGTCTGTAAAATCATCTGCCGCGTTCGTAGGATCCTTCGAACGGCTTCCAGCTAAACCTATTTGATTCAGGGTATTACAGTTGTTCGAATTTTCTTCGACGTCACATTGATGACGGAAGCTGATTAGTTTATCGATTTTCTAATGTATTTTTATATACATATTACTTAAGACTATCCTCGATTTATAGGTTTAGGTTTTATATGAGCGATTTAATTAGTATTGCTTTTGAAATGTGACGTCACGGTTACTTGTTTCAGTCATATAAGTTTTAGTAAGGTTTCTTTGAAGGAAAAATACATATATGATAAGAAAATCATACATATTGTTTACTTATACACTTTAGTTATGATAACAATGATACTATTTTTATTCCGGTATAAGTCAGTGTAAGTACTAACAGTTACAAGGAAACTAAAATCATATATTTGGGATATTAGAATTGTAAGGATCAGGTCCCATTGTACGGGAAATATTTATGGGTAAATGTAACTTGACGCAATGAGGTTTTGTTTGTTTTGCTTAACATATATTTAAGAATAGAACAGAGAATTTAGTAATTAATACTTATGTATACCTTTATTATACCACAAGTATTTTATCTAACTGACGCCTATATAATAACAGTTCACGGTCATTTTCTTGCTACGATAAATTTTGATAAGCCGTAAAACCCAATTAGTTACTTATACACAATTCTGTTTAACGACAAAAACATACATTTCACAAAAAGATGCACAAAATGATAACAAAAGCGTTAGCGCTCCCTTTATGAAATAATGTATAAGATTGGATTTCATTTTATGATATATGAACACTGATATACTTAAGTAGGACAAGCTAATTTTTTTTGTTAAAATAAAGTTTCGTCGTATTTATATTGTAATTGAATTGTACAAAATAAATGTTTAAACACTTTATTATACTTATAATAAAATTACCTATAATTATTACTTATTCAAAAGGGATATCTATCCTAGCTAAGGGTTCACCGACTCACCGATCAGTGCCGTTCATAAGCCGTGAACCGGCAGCTCGTCACTGAATGCGATTACGCACAATGACACGCGGACGGAGATGGGCTATCAAATGATAATGGATGATCAGTCAAGGGGCCTGGGCAGTCGATAACAATCTGCGAAAGAGTATACTATACAAATAAAAGTAAAACTATATCAACTCTAAATTAAATGATAACCCGCGTTGAAGCCGCGTTTTTACTTTGTGTTGAAATTTAATTTTGTCGTCTTCTCGAAAGTTATAATCTGTTTCTTATGTGCGTGATTTCGTGTTACAAGTTTGTGATGATATTATGACGTTTTAGATAAAAAGTACATGAGATTAGTTTTAGTGCTGGCTTGAATTTTTTATTGTATCGTAGGTAATAATATATTTTCTTTTTATAATAATAGACAAATTAAAAATTGTATGGGGTCCAGGTCCCACGTATCAGTCTACCATCAAATATATTACGATTCTATGTAATCAGTGTATTAAGGCACAAGGAATTTTACATTTAGTGGTAGGTGACTTACTGGTGTATATAACTGGCAGTGCCAATGTCTATGGGCGGAGGTAACCACTTACCATTTGATCATCGCCTTTCTATCTTTTAATAGTTTAAAACAAAGTGGCTATGTACGACTATAAGTTTGTTCGCTTACTCATATTGTCACAATGTATTTCGAAACAATATTCACGATACGTTAGGTAATTTCTTTCATGTCTTTAAAGTATAAACACTTATATTCAATTTGATACTAATTTCTTATTTATTAATTTATTTCATGAATATAAAACTTAAACATATTGATTTTAATTGTTTCTATTTTTACGTTTCTTATAAAGTGATAAAACAGTACTTTGATTTGTATGTATTTTAAAAAACAAAAAATTATAATTGTTCATAACCATAATTTGGCCGTGTGCAGTTAGGCTAATTTATTATATAGCTTACAAAAAAGTCTAAGTGAACTTCTTTTAATTAATTTGTGTTCCAAATATAAATTATTTATCGTTCCCTAAATAAACTTATTTTAAATGACAAGCTACTTCCTATTCGAATTGTTGGTGAAATTGCCTCTTTACGTTGGTGTATTTATTCACACTTTAAATTGCAAAGTGATTCAAGCGCAAGGGTAAAGTGTAGCAGAATTTTCTTTATAGTGCAAAATGAAATTCAACATTATTTTTTTTTAACTTTATACCGTTCCGTGTTACTAAAACTTCAGATATGTGTTATTATCAATCGTTAGTTAAATGTACGGAGTAGAACAAAAATATCTATCAATGTAAGATAATAAATAAAGCATATTTGTTGATTTCCAAGCAGGATATGCATTAATTGTATTCAATTGAATCTGTAATTGATAACAAAGAATGAAAAAGATATATTACTGAGTTTTTCTGTTCTTCTCTGTAGAATCTTCACTCCAAACAAGTGGAAACTTTTGATTTAATTCAATACTATAACTGACGATTCAAATATTCTTTGATTTGAAATACAAGTAGCTAGTTAATTATATTTTCTTCGATTTTCAAAAATTATAAATTTAGCTGATTTTTGTGTGCATGGTACACGATATTCTCGCTTATAATGAGGCTTGGGTGTAATTTCATTGAATAGCCTTAGTGTTCTCAATTAATTTGATGATGGAGTATAAAATATTTTCCTAATGCTAGAATAAAGGTGGAAAATAAGGGGATATTTCTTAAATAGAAAACTCACATATTTTTAAACAACATGTACGCTATAAAACGTATGTACAAAATAATTTATACTATTTAGATTACACAGCGAACTCTTTTTACAAGCGAGCTTTAATATTCTTACTACGAGTAATTAGTCCATACAAATTTCACTTCCAAATTATTGGAATATATATTATAACTGCCTCGTTGGTCTGGTGGCTTGATGTAAGGCCGAAACCCGGAAGTCCTGGGTTCAATTCGGGTCTGGTCGATCTGAAGGATATTATATATTTAGTTAATTTTTATTTTGAAGTCAACACAGAAGTCATTTTTTAAAGCTTGTCTTTCTTTTAAATACATTTCTTTATTAGATGGCACACATCTATTACAGTAAGATCATTTCTAAATAGAATGTGACGCCTTTTCCCAGTTGAAACATTATCTGAATCACGTACTACGTTTTCCCATTATCGTAACCATAAAATTATTCTCTTCATATTATGTTACATTTATTAACCTAGACGGCTCAATAGCTATGCAATAACTTGCGATGTTAACCTAGCTCGCTGGGTGAAATTCAGGCAAATATTAATTTATTTTTCGCTCTCTCTTTGCCTCCGTGTGCCGCATCTCCGCACCTTCTCCATGTTAATAAATACTGTTTTTCTTTGATTGATTTTGGATTTTTATCTCATTTTTGTATTATTTAGTATATTGTAATAAATCCCTTAAATATTTTTATAACATTTTTACTATTATTATTATTTTGAGTGCTGTCGGATATTTAACTATTTTTTCTCAGTTTTAATGTTGTTTTATTGTTCTGAGTTTTATTTGAACTGTTCAGCTTAAATAATGTAAATCTGAAATTGGTTTTCGTTCAGCTGCATTGAGAATTAGGCTACGAGTAAAAATCGTTATTCTTAGTCTCCAAGAAGACTTTGTCCAGCCACGGGTATTTACAATCCATTAGTATAAAAAAATCTGTTGGAATAGATAGAAGGATATGTGCGCAAATATGTGTTTGCCCACACATTTGCGCACATGTCCTGCGTAGTTAGATGATCTCTCTTTAGACTGACCATCTTGGCCGAAACGTCATATACCTGGCATGCTTTGAAGCAGCGTGGTGGAATAAACTCCAAACCCCGCCACAAGGGAGCACGAGGCTTGTTCCCAGCAATGGGACAAATCCTGGCTGTTATTTTATTTTTGTTTTAGTGGCCTGTAGTTCTATCTATAAAATTATTTACTTTGTACTTTAATAAATATGCCTATTAAAACGGCTCATTAAAGTATGAAGGTGTTAAATTCTAATAATAATTAAAGTCAACGTAAAATAATGGATAGATCTTCTTTATCGTAAACACTATGGATCGTTGTAATTAATAGCTGAAAGTGTGCAAAGGCCGAGTTGCTGCTTGAAGCGAAATTAATAAATAAACGAAGGGAATTTATCTAACGCCGTGTAATTCTAGCGATTTTAGTTACTTTACTTTAGATTAAGGTGGCCAACTTTATATTTTTTTCTAGAACAAGTCCTAAAAAAGCCTGAAACGACTCGATCGGTATATGCTATTTTTTTAACCTTCCTTTTTATTACTTATTAGATTGATTTACTTGATTTCTTAAAATGAACCGGATATAATTTGTAGAACTTTTTATGACCAAATATGAATAATTAGACTGTAAATTAAATTCAGCAGTTTCTTTAATCATTCAGAGCATATGAACAATATTTTATCTGTAAATAATTATCAATGAAAGCCTACGTCCGTAAATATATTCATGTTTTAAAATTAATTGGAACGGATTCTCCCTCATTTTATTCTCGATTTCAGCACTTAGAGATGGTGACCCTACTCTTGACTGAATAATCACGGAATTTTAAATTTCCCTGTGGAGAATTGCCCAATTTCCTTGTGTTTTTCTGACATTAATGACTATAATGTAATTTATTTTTAGACGGAATAAAATTCTAATTTTTGTAGAAACTTCGAAATTTTTGAATACATTTTTCATAAATATTTAAAAATACTTTTTATATAAGCCTTCGTTTGTATTTTTGTTATAACAGTTTGTTTGGACTTCGGTGACAAAATAACTCATAAATATTTGTTAACTAACCCAAACGAAACATAAAAAGAAATAAATTTGAAGTGGGTATGTAAAAGAAACATTATTATTAATTAAAATAAACTAATTAATTTCTCCAATAATTCCAGTTTAATGGTAGCTAATATAATATAGTTTTTGTATCTGTACATACATTTTAAGTTATAACAATATATCATATAAGGTTGCTTAACACGTATATTGGGCAGTATATAAACTATTAGCAAAATGAATTTTATTGAATTCTTTCAGTATTTTCCATACGTTGACAACGATTCTAATACAGTTTTATTACATGTTAAGTAACAGAATATACTTATGATAAACATATAAAGTACATATAATAAATAAATGTTCTTATGATTCCTTAATTCATATTATGTGTATAAGCGAACAAAAACTAACGAGACATTTAAAAAAGTTCTGTTTTTAAAATAGATTTTCATAAATAAAAGATTGTGAGTAATTTTGAAGTTTTATATTCATAGCAGTCAACCACATTAACGAGCTTTGATGTTATAATTAAATAATTCGTTAACGATGCTGCTTTTGTCAATGTGCTTAATATTGTAAGTACCATCCATCATGTTTCGAGTGACGTCACAGCTTATGACATTGGGGAGAATCAAAGAGATGCAAAACCAAGGATGTCTCCATAGTTCTATATTAAGTTTGTAAATTTACATTGTAATTCGCACAATTTTATTTCTTGGATGAAATTTTACCAATTTTTAGTGCATATTGTCTTGGTAGTGGCTCTGTGCAAGTCCGTCCGGGTAGACGACATCCACGCATCACGTGTTTTATAGCCAAACAAATTTACTTAGTTATGTTCTAAGGGTGAGTAAGCCAGTGCAACTATAGGCACAAGGGACATAAAATCTTAGTTGCCAATGTTGGTGGCGCATTCGCGATGTAAGGAGTGGATAATATTTCTTAAGGTGAACATTTGTGTTGGTTACCATGATGTGGGCTATTTGCCTTAATATATTTATATAAAAAAAACTATATCATAGCTTCTTTTGTATATAAGTTCAATTTCATTTATTTTACATTTAAATGTACTACGAATTATTTTCCATGTACATTTATAACTATATACATATAAAAACATTTAATTTGAAAACAAAATTCAATAAAAAAAAATTAAAATAAAATAAATATTTGGTTCCAGGATTTACGAAGCAAATGTATTGCCTCGTGCCGACCCTTCGTATATTTTATCTTTCGCTTAATCTGGGATAAAAGAATGAGTAATGTTTGATGGCGGATAAATATAATAAGCTGAACTTAATTTGAGTAGAACGATAAATCAGGATTTTTTTTTAAACTTTTAAATTTACTTATTTGTCATCGTGGAAAATATAGAACGTATAGATATTTTTAATCCAAAATCCATCAAATCTAATTTCTGTAGAAACGTTTCACTCAAACGTTACACAAATAAACATTGCACTCACATACTACATTAAAATTCTACACTCACTACGCTCGCAGTTTTATTTAAAACATGGTATAGCTTAAAAAAAATTAATGAAAATAATGCATATTTAAAAGTACGACAAAACTGTCCGTATTTATATGCATATTTTATGATATAATTATTCACGCAGGGTGGGCAGAGGATGTCTAAGAATATGACCTAGTGCTACATGACCGCGGCACACCCCTCATCGTACTCGCCGACCTGACACGCACTCATACATACGTGAGTATTATTTACACACACTAATATGATTTATGAAGGAAGTCGAAGCTATGATTGTGTGAACATTTGGAACACACGTGACCAATATTATTTGGTACGTTCGTACATAGTAAATATTTGTCGTTAGTAATCTTTACGACTGTCAAAAGGTTAATTATGTAGCCAGGTCCACTTATTATCTTAATGTATAATATTGACCTGTTCCTTAAACCCATGTATTACTAATACAGTAATAGCACAGTTATTATTTCAATTGTTAATGTGAGTGAATTCATAAAATACTTCTATAGCAGTAAAAACATATTTATACTACATATAATAATCGTCGATCAATATATTATTCATAAGGATTAAAAATAATAATATGAACTGCGACACATAACTAACTCTCACTAATAATTGCGTTCAATAAATTGTTCTCAAAAACAAAACTTTCTCGTTGCTTCAGTAATTTCGTAAACTATTGATTACCCTACTTCCTATGAAGGGTATTTTAACGAATCAAATGCACAAATATACTTTTTTTATAACTAGAATAAATTATTTCCCGAGTTTAAAAAAATGTTATGAAAATCGTTGATAAGGTTTTTCTTTTAAATTTAAAGAAAATTTCTCTTCTGATAAAATATTATAAAATAAAATAACTATGAATAATATTTAATTTAATAATATAAAGTAAAAAAACTTTTAACTTGTTCTTTCAATCAATGCGTGTCATTGTAGAATAGTGTAATTACAGACACAATGTTGATCCCGTGGTTATTTGTTGAGTATTAAGAATGTAAGAAATTGTATAAATATTTCTTACAGTGTCTTTTGCTAAAACTGACCACAGACTAGCAGGTGACCCAATTGCTCGGCTTCGTTCCTAAAATAATATACTAAATGTGACAAAATAAAATATTATCAATAAACAGATAGTTGTCTGTTTTATTTTCAGAACCTTGAGTTTTAAAAATAATAATGAATGAGACACAAAATATCTAGTAAATCGAACTATATATAACTATATATATATATATTTATATATATATATTTAATTTACACACACTAATACAAGTGCAAATATTACTTTATTAATAAAATATTATGTATAAATAGCGAATGTAATTAATATAAATTATGAAGCAAATAGCTAACCTTGAGCAGTTTCGTGTATCGAACCGACCTTCGTGGCACCGGAAGTCGGTGTAGCGGGCACTAGAGCTATAATAATACAGGACTGTGTTGAATCAAACACAAAAGAGTCTTAAGATTGGCATCTTGACAATTGCTTCCAAAACTTTTATGTATAAAAAGGATATTGCGTTATTTTTAAAGTTAAAGTTCTTTGGACGAGATAAAAGAAATATTCTAAGATATATTCTTAGTAAGACTATATATAGATATTCAAATCAAAAATGAATACGAGGTCACCTTATCAAGTACGTAGATTATATCGAGAAAAACCGACGAAAAACTTAATAATTACACTTTTCAATTAATGACAAAATTAATGACGTAACCAGACAATTAATTTTGTCATTTATCTAGAATGGAGGGTAGAAGTATTTGTCTACGAAGTGTAATTCAAAAGCGTCCCTATATAAAAGGTTTCAAAGTATATACATATGTAATGTAAATAATTTAAGGAACTTAAACGGCTTATTATTCGTAATTCAAAAATAATCGGTTACTGATATATCTAAATATATTAACAGGCCTTGTTATAAATAACACAAATGTATATTAATGTTAATTGTAAATTAAGCAATATTAAATGACAGTGAAATATTAAATAATATGATACTAAAAATTAATATAGTTCAATTACCAGATTACCCATCATAATTATCCGGGTGTTTGTTAAAATACGCAGTTAAACGTACAAAAACAATTATTTTCACCAACTCATTTTAAAATGAATTCATTGACGTTTTAATTCATTAAATAATAATGGTATCATGCAATGATTTTTTTCCTAACATTGTCAGTTGTCAGTTGTAATGTATATCGGATATTCTACCGCAAAACAGCAGTACTTGGTATTGTTGTGTTCCGGTTTGAAGGATGAGTGAGCCAGTGTAATAACAGGCACAAGGGGCATAAAATCTTGGTCCCAAGGTTGGTGGCGCATTGGCGATGTAAGCGATGGTTAACATTTCTCACAGTGCCAATGTCTAAGAGCGTTTGGTGACTCGTCCGCCTTCCTGTTCTATAAAAAAAAAGTTTTTTTTACTTTTAATAGGCAAGCGTTTGACCGTTGCCTTGCCTGATCTTAAGCATCGAGCACGGTCTAAGAAGTATCACGCTAGCCTTAAAGTGTCTATACTAAAATTTACCACAAATAATGCATGATTATGTCATTTAAGGTAAATAACGTAATAAGTTATTGAGCAAAAAACTATTTAAAAGTAAGTTTTTATTTAAGCTGTAAAACGACGACGGCACAAATATGTGCAAAATTTCAGCTTAGCTGGTTGGAACCGGATTATTATTTAGCTGCTATATTTAAATCGCACATAATACAGTGAAGTTAAATAAAAGCTTGTAAAAATACTTCTCTGATTTACCGCCAACCAAGAAGGGAAAATTCAATTTTCTTTAATGCGAAATTACGACTCAAAACATAATACACCTATTTCGTTACGAAAGTTTAAGTCCCTCGGGTGAAACAGGTTTTTGTGAAAGGATGTTCATGAATGCTTTTCTACATATTTTTGTATTTAATACAAAAAATTCCTGCGGAAAATATTTTTGGACTTTTAAAGATAAATACTTCAAGATTATAAGAAATATTTGCTTTTGAAAATAGAAAGCATCCGTGTCTGAACTTTAAAGTACTATATTTTAATTTGTTTTGTCACGCACGACGTGCATTATCGCGTTACGGGTATAATTTTAATATTTTTTTCTTATATAATTATAGTATGCAAAAATAAGTAAAATAAACATAAGTTCTAAGCTCACTGACCCTTGGGTGTTCATTCGTTCGTTCATTTAAATCACATTATGAAAATTATGTTTTGTATTATATCACTTTTTTTATTAGTTCGCAACATATTTGTCAAAACGTCGCTTTTACTTCTCCATTTTCTCATTCTGAATTTTAACTTAGTAACTATTTTATTCTACCGTTAAAGAATAAACTGGCGGATGGTTGATAACCTACACAGAATACAGTATGACAACAAATACTTAGTCACTAAAGTCTGTGCAGAAAGAAACAACATCCGAAAGAACCTTACGTTTGTCCTTTTTTAAAATTGTATAAGTAAATACAAGTATTTTTTGCAGATATTCCAAGATGGTGCCGCGTTGGTTACTTTTCTGCTGTGTGGTGTTGCTCGCGAGGCCGGTCCACCCTCAGGGCGCTCAGCAGTGCCCACCGCAGAACACTATCACTCCCTGCAGCTGTACCGTCAAAAAGAACGGCCTTGATATCTTATGCGAATTTACTGAGCAACAACACATACAAAAGGTAACTATTTATTCCCAAATTAACAAAAACTTTTAAATTTTAAAGACGATGTAAATTAAACTTAAGAGCTCTTTTTGAATGTTCAATCTTCAGATCTCAAGATAAGAAAAATTCAAGACCCTTCAGGGGTTAATTTACGTGGTAATTAATAAAATAAAAATAATGGTCGTAGCCCCTCGGATACTCGGGCCGTAATCGTAGAACAATTAATCGAACTTGGCGGATTACGTGCTCCAAATAATTTGTCGCACAAATATTTATGTTCGTGAAATGCCATTCTTATCTAGTAAACTAACCTTACACCCCGCTATACCAATATGAAATTGATTTTTTTATTTAGTTTTAGTTTAATTTAGTGTAACTAATTTTATTTTCGAATCGTCATTAATGCCATACTGAATCGGGATTCAAATAGCCGCCACACCACCGCAAAGAAGCAGATTAATTTAATAATCAATTAATTTCTGAACTAGCAATAGTGAAGATGTCGTTATTATTATATTTCAATCTATTCATTTCATTAATAATTTATTTTTGATACATTTTTTTTATATTTAAAATCAAAATTAAATAATAGTTAAAATATTTTATTATAAACATATAAGTCAACAGTTTTCTATAAAATGTGTTCGAATGTTACCGTCGAGTTAAATAACAGTTTTTTTTTCTTGTAGGCAATGAACACTCTTCGATCGAAGCCCATGATCATATTCTACTTAAAGCTGCGTCATAACAATCTAGCGAAGCTGCCTTCGTACATATTTCTGAGTCTTGATATCCGCCATCTTACCGTTCATAACAGTAGCTTAGCTGTTATAGAGGACTCTTCATTAAGCTCTATTGGTAAGTAAATAAAACATATATATTACGAAACAATTTACGATATAATGTTTCTTAAGTCTTTTAAAAATCGATATTGCCCAGTGAATCGAATAAGTGATTCTTGATGTGATAGCGAACAAGATTGAATTTTCACGTCTTTAATTTGCGTTGAAATGCGATGAAACTTGCATATTATATCCGAATCGACGATTTTATATAGACACAGTAATAAGAATAATATAATAATAATATACAAATAAATTGATTAAAATTTAATTTGAGAAGGTTTCACAACCAATATGTTTTCACTTTTAATTAAAACTTATAACACTTTCAGGGAATAAACTGACTCAACTCGACGTGTCTCAAAACAATCTCGCGACGATACCGACCTCATCTTTTACGCATCTTAATCACTTACTTATCCTCAACATGAATCACAATAAGGTAATTTTATACAACGTGGCTAAATTTAAATTACTTCGTGTTAAATTTATTGACTTTAAAATCGAATTTCAAATATTTTCAATCATAAATTTGTAATTCAAAAAAAATTATCATTTTATATTAAATGAAATTCATATATGGCTAGTGGTAAGAATTGGTTCTCAGATGACTACGGACTAAAATTCAAGAAAGCACTTTTCATTTCAATTCATTTCGTGCTTGGCGGTGAAGAAAAACATCGTGAGGAATCACATAGAAATACCAGATATACCACAGATAGACCAGCGTGTTAGAATAGGCTCTAAAAATGAGGGGATGCCTAAATCCTTTGTAGGACAATTACAAGCTGTTACTTTTTACTGTTTTATAATAATTAAAAGTTACATAAAAATAGTATTTAATATTTCATATACTAGAATCTTTCCATAGGTATATTATACATATAATAGGGTGGTAAAATTATTTTAAAAATTGGTCGTATAGCTCCGCTTCCCTGGCAACACAAACAACTACTAAGTTGCAGGAATGGAGAACCTGCCTATTTTAAAGTCGGTGATAATGTATATGTCACTTAGTATATTTACTAAAATATGTCCTTATGTTTTATAGTGTGAGAACATATTTATTATCTTTCCACGTTTTTAGTGTGACGCGATTTGGCAAACGAATTGTTTCTTTGGCATTTTATAAAGTGTTTCATCTAATTTGGCAACGTCTTACTCCTGGTGTAATGGCCAAATTTATTTTACTTGTGTTTTTTTCAAGGAAGCTGAACCGGAAATAAAAGCCCGAGTAACCATTCATAATATTATGAACTGTTTGGGTTTTTCAAAAATAAAATATCTTCAATACTTTTTTTCTGCAACAGATTAAATACTTAGGTATAATTAAAAGCCTATATATCTCCTCGTATTAAAATATTATGAGTATAGCTTAAAATAAATTAAGAAAATTAATATAACTTAAGTCACGGACGCAGATGTAAACAAAAAATACCTCCTTTATTGTTGTTAATTTTTTTACTAAAACAGTGATATGTGAAGAAATAACAACTAAAAATGAACTTAAAGCGCTAATAAATATTTTCTTTTAAGGTGACAGCAATACATAACAGGGCGTTCATGGGTCTCGACACTTTAGAGATCCTGACATTGTACGAAAATAGAATATCGGTTGTCGACGGCGAGGCTTTTAAGGGCTTGGAAAAGTGAGTGGAATATATTTTTAATTGATTTTCCGCTTTGTTTGAACCTTTTCTCACCTTGGAAGAGCTCGAGGATAAATTTAAGTGATTTAATAAAAGTGTGATGTAATTATACAGAGATCGATTGATATTGCTCGAGGAATTTCTCATCTCTTTTTTCGTTACATAGAATATATATATATTTTATTTTTATACTCTAATTATTTTATACACTAAAAAGCAATACTTATTTATAGTCAAAGTAAAAAGTATATTGTAACTATATGTATCAATGTGTGAATCAATACAAAATATATTTTTAGAAAGTTAAAGCGCCTTAACTTGGGTGGAAACGAATTGACAGCCGTACCGCAGAAAGCTCTTGCGTTACTCGAGAATTTGAAGAAACTTGAAATGCAGGAAAACCGCATCAGTACTATAACTGAAGGAGATTTTGCAGGTATAACTACGTCACCATTTATGATTTACAAAGTATTTCTTCGTAGGATTTTATTACTTTATTTTCAAGACATACTTAACTACATCTACACCATTCAAATATTAGATATTATTGTTGTACAAATTATTTTATCTAAATATAATCGACCTAACTTATTCAGGTTTCAATGTAATTACGATTTCATTGGTAAAAATTAACCAGTCATTGTCTTAGTCCAAGAGCCACGGATTGGAATAAGACTAATTACTCGTTAAATTTAGTATCTAACATTGTTGTGCAACCTTACCATTATTATATTGCACCGGGCGACTTACCATATATTTTTCTTTTACAAATGTATACTGTATTGCAATCTAAGATTCAGATAATAAATATTATTTATTTAATAGGTCTAAGGAATCTAGACTCATTGGGATTAGCGCATAATCAACTGCGGGAGGTACCTGCTAATGTGTTTTCTCACTTGACATTCCTCAACTCTTTGGAGCTCGAAGGCAATCAAATCCAACGCATTGACGAGAAGGCATTTGCCGGATTGGAAGGTAAAAATAAATAAAAGCTTACATTCTTCAGAATTACATACTTCTTTACAAGATTAAATAAATATATTTTTTGTAGAAAACCTGCAATACTTACGTCTCGGTGACAACCGTCTTCACGAGATACCGTCTGAGGCTCTCCGACCCCTGCATCGCTTGCGTCATCTGGACCTGCGTTCGAATAATATCACTTATATCAGCGAGGATGCCTTCACTGGCTACGGAGATTCCATAACCTTCCTCAATTTGCAGAAGAATATGTAAGTATAAATAAATCATTATTTTAGCAAGCTATTACTGTTATTAATATCGCTAAAACTAATTTTAAATTAAAACTGAGTGGATGTTATATTTTTTTATGATATTGCTAACATTTACGGAGTTTAAGCAATGGGTTTATAAAATTAAATGATATACATATATAGTTAGTGATATCGGTTAATTTAGCATTTACTATTGTTAATATACATAACATTATCCTTATATAACAAAGAAATAGAGTTAACAATAGAGTTATTTTGACTTGGTCTGAAATTTAGACAATATTTCACAAGTTAAGAAGCAATTAAGTTAAATGGATAAAGTAGAAGTTTCATAATTTGTTATAATATAATAAGAAATATTTTAACGTAATGACAAATGTTTTTTAAAGTTTTTTTTTAATCAATGTAATAAATGGTTTGACGTATAAGATTTAAAAAAAACGGATGTTAAAGTAAAGTAGTTTTACTGATAAGCAAAGGTTTCCTCTCCTCTTAAAAAGAAAAACAGATAATTACACCACTCTAACAGTTATGGTAGAATTTCATCCGAAACATGCAAGTTCCAAACTTCGAAAATGATCTTTGTAAATTTATTCTTGATACAATTCCACGCAGTTTGGACATTTAAGTACTCAATCTAAGTAAATGTTATAAAATTATTTAACAAACGATTTCCAAAGTACTACAAGAATATTCGGACGAAACAAATTTCACCTTGAAATATGATTTGTGTAACAAAATATTTTATACAATTTATTTTAAACCCAGTGGAGTATAATGAAAATATCTGAAAATAGTAACGTTACACGAACCAATTCGCTGAATGTAGCGAGCTTATTAATTCTGTTGCGAAGCCCAACATTGTCAGTATTAATTTAGATTAATTTTCGGAGTTACTTCAGCTTCTCTCAACCGTATTGGCCTTTAAACGTGTAACTTGATTAATCGAGAGAAATGATTCGCAAAATTGTTCAATATTCTGTTTCGAATGACGTTGTCCGTATTGTACAGAAAATTGTTAATTAATTCATCTTGGCAATTTGTTTAAAGCAATGTGTATACAGTAACTTTTATATGTTTTATTTATTAGTTACCACACAAGGCTTCGCCCGCGTTTAAATGGGTTACTAGAAGTCAGGTGTAAGTTTTATGTCCTTTTAGTTTTATTACCTCTGATAAAGTGTATGTAATAAATAAACTCACTTTTGTATTTATAATATTAATAAGAATATACATATGTTTGTGTTATAAATAATATAAAATCATAACTTTTAGTATTTATTATAACGAATTATTAAGATGATTAATCTCTTCGTTAATTAGCCAAAAGATTTACGGCATTACTTATTTACGTTGCTTAGCGGTTGATTATGCGTCTGCATCTTCTTCTTTCGAATGTCAAATCAATAATGACAGAAAGAGATAAAGCAGTCTTTAACTAAATCGGTGCTAAACAACTTTTATAAGTAAGAACGCTAGAGTATCATTAAATTTTATTTTTTATTTAATAGGTAGGCATATGGGCCACCTAACGGTAAATGGTTACCTACGCCTATAGACATTTTTAGAAATGTTAACCATCGCTTACATCGCTTGTAATTATAATGACTCACTCACCCTTTAAAACAACACAACAGTAGTACTGATGTTTTGCGATAGAATATCTGATGAGTGGATGGTACCTTCCCAGACGAGCTTGCACAAAGCTTGCAAATGATAACTAGAATTTCAAAATAATTCAGTCAGATTACATTACAGTTTCATCACACTTTAAAGTGATTATGTTATCAGCGATTGTAGTATTGAATGAATAATAAAAGTTAATTAAAAAAAATACATTGAACCCTTCTCAATTCCTACGTTTTCATGTTCCATTCCATCAAGCATAAAAAAATTATAAGCAAAATTTTAGCTTAATCCATTTGGTTAAACGGATTTAAAATTGATTTGTAAGGTTTGTTCCACACATACTAATAAGGGAATCGATATAAAACCTTTTTCATACTTTATTCAAACACGTCGCGTAAGATCTCTTTTGAAACATAAGATTTTGTCTTTAGTAAATTGAAACTTTAAAGCTTCAGTTTTTTATTGGAGTGTACTAGATATGCTGGTTTATTTTGTATTCTAGTCGCATTTGCTACGTTACAGCGGTGCAATACATACAAAGTGGGAATTTTTGTTACGAAATGATAAGTTCAAGTTAATGGCAAAGAACATTATTTTAAAATCTTCAATTACTAATTGATACAGAATAGAATTAAATGATTAAAATATTCAATTAAAAATCATATTATCATTATTTATTATCATTATTTATTATCATTATTCATTTTATCCAATAAGCGCCAAATATTCAGGGATGTCTCCGTGATCAACAGGGTAAACACTGGAAGTGATCACCGCCTGGTAAGAGGCACCCTGAATATTAACACTAAAATAGAACGATCGCGGTTAATGAAGTCGACTCTTAGACCAACTCAGCCCCAAGTCGAAGCTGGTTGCGAAAGCTTCCAGTTGGAACTACAGAACCGATTTGCCATGTTGGAAACCAGGCAGGACATTGACGACGCCACCAATAGTCTGGTGCGTGTCATCCGCGAAGTGGGCCAAAATTACTTTCGACAAAAGAGCAATGGACGTAAGTCGAAGCTCTCAGGCGAGACTCTGAACGAGATGACGAGAAGACGAGAACATCAGAATATGACGCCATCTGAGTGTCAGGCACTTAACAGGAAGGTTAAAAAACTAATAAGGCGTGACACAAGACGAGCTAATACCCGGAATATTGAAGATGCCATAGCACTCAATAGGGGCTCAAAGGTTCTTGCAAAGTCACATACCTCCTGTTGTCACCTGACAAAACTCAGAACCACACAAGGCACAACCGTCACCTCAAAACCAGAGATTCTCGCTGAAGTCGAAAAGTATTATGGCGATTTATACTCATCACGAGTATCTCCACCTGAGTCCCACAGTGCGGATGACCCACGAGCCAGACTGACACGCCACCTATCAGACGATCTTCCCGACATCGATTTGGGCGAGATTAGGATTGCTCTCGGACAACTTGGAAACAACAAGGCTCCAGGAGATGACGGAATTACCTCAGAGCTTCTTAAAGCAGGAGGCACACCAGTTCTGAGAGAGCTGGCTAACATCTTCAATTCCGTCCTCCATAATGGTACTACACCGAAGACATGGAGCAGAAGTGTGGTGGTTCTGTTTTTCAAGAAGGGTGATAAAGCTCTTCTGAAGAACTACCGCCCCATTTCACTTTTAAGCCATGTTTACAAGTTGTTTTCGAGGGTAATCACGAATCGTCTTGCCCGGAAATTCGATGACTTCCAACCCGTTGAGCAGGCTGGGTTTCGAAAAGGCTTCAGTACCGTAGACCACATACACACACTTAGGCAAATAATACAGAAGACCGAGGAATATAATCAGCCTCTATGCCTAGCGTTTGTGGACTACGAAAAAGCCTTCGATACCATTGAGACCTGGGCTGTTCTGGAATCCATGCAGAGGTGCCTAATTGACTATCGGTATATCCAGGTGTTGAAGTGTTTGTACGAAGCCGCAACTATGACCGTCCAAGTACAAGATCAGAGCACAAGACCAATCCAATTGCATCGCGGGGTAAGACAGGGGGATGTAATCTCCCCGAAACTTTTTACCAATGCATTGGAGGACGTCTTCAAAACGCTCGATTGGAACGGACGCGGCATTAATATCAATGGCCAACACATTACACATCTGCGATTTGCCGACGATATTGTCATCATGGCGGAGACTCTGCAGGCTTATGGCAAACAATCATGTATCCCCGGGACCAGTGGTCGTAAATGGCTCTCCACTTGAAGTTGTGCAGGAATATATCTACCTGGGCCAAACTATACAACTTGGCCGGCACAACTTTGAGAAGGAGGCTAAAAGAAGAATACGTTTGGGCTGGGCGGCATTCGGGAAGCTGCGTCATATTTTTGAATCGTCGATCCCACAGTCGCTTAAGACCAGGGTCTTTAATCAGTGCGTCCTACCTGTGATGACTTACGGTGCCGAAACGTGGACACTCACCGTAGGACTGGTCCACAAATTTAAGGTCGCTCAGCGAGCGATGGAACGCGCGATGCTTGGGGTTTCTCTGGGCGATAGAATCCGAAATGAGGACATTCGCCAGAGAACTAAAGTCACCGACATCGCGCGGAGAATTAGCTCGCTGAAGTGGAAGTGGGCTGGTCATGTCTCCAGACGCATTGATGGCCGATGGAGCCGACACGTGTTAGAGTGGAGACCGCGCTTAGGCAAACGTAGTGTAGGGCGCCCTGTGACAAGATGGACCGACGATTTGAAGAAGGTGGCAGGCACGGGATGGATGCGGACTGCCCAAGATCGGGATGGTTGGCGTTCTATGGGGGAGGCTTTCGTCCAGCAGTGGACGGCAAAAGGCTGAATTCATTATCATTATATTATTTTAATAAAAATATTTTTTTTTGATTATCACAAAACGTTAAAAATCTTCATTTTTCAATCATATTATAAGACTGAATTGATTGTAAAAAAAAAATCTTTATTTTAACCGTGAATAAGCCGTAGAAAACTTCGTTGTATGATTATTTATAATGTACAAGAATAATAAAAAACGAAGTTAAAGAAAACTGAGACGGGAAATGTGATATAAAAATCCGCTGTCTACATATTTTAGTCTTGTAAACAAAGCGGAACGTCCTAGAAACTTGCCAATACATTGGTTCGACGTTTGTCATCGTTTCATTATATATTATCTTAGTGAGAGTACGTGTCACGGGTGTTCTAAACATATATCAATAGTTCTTTAATTTATTTCGTTCAGAATAAAATAAACGATCAAGTTCACTTTGTCCTAAATAGCTTTCGCAACCATCAAGCGGTATAGTAGACTTTGTTCTATGTTTATATCAACTATTATGATGTATATAATTATATGTAGCTGGCTCTATCAATAAAATTTAGGAAATCTTTTGACATAATTTTCAACAGCTTCCTGATCATCTATGTATACTTTACTCAATACTCATTGGATGAAATTTGATCATTGGATTAATCATTTGCTACTGAGAATTTTGTACCAAAAATACCTAGGGATTTGTGGCTATATAAGCCACACACACTAGTTCAACGAAACAGTTCCATATAAAACATCCAACAAAACTAAGTATAACAAATAAGTTCTGCTTTTAAAAAAAACAAAGATAAAATCACTTCAGTTAGAATTAACTGAGCAGGCGAATTGATTACACTGTGAAGCATTGTTGATTTAGATTGCTAGTTCGAATAGAATTGCTAGTCAGCTAACATTGACGTAATACCTATCCTATGAGAGTAGGTATGTTTAATCAATTATCAGTTTTGTAGTCTATTTGATCAACATTATCGATTTTTTGTATGCATTTTAAATTTTCAGTCGATTATAATGTTCGGTTCGGTTCTATATGCTGAACAGGTTAGGAATTGGTAGTAGATTTACGTTCAACACTTTTTTTATGTACTTGTTAGAGCATAATTGAAATAAATATACTTTGGTTTTGATAGTATTCGTATGTCAAACGAATTTCATTTCGTTTAAAGAACAAATCCTAAATAACTTTTTCTGTAAAGACAATTTCATAATACGCAAACGCTTTTTTTAGTCTCCGTTTTTATGACTCAGTTGTGTGATTCTGGTAAATTGGAAAAGACCCCACCGAGACCCGTCAGTGTCGTAAGAGCCAACAAAGAGAATCCTAATTACGTAAACACCTCAACCACGCGTAACGTGTTGAGAACTTAGCATTAAATTCTCATGGGGGATTGGTTAGGTGGCGAACCGTATAATACTACCATTTTTCTGATTTCATGAAAATCCTTGACATATATCATTTGATAGCAAATGAATACATTACTTCTAAGCATAATCATTAAGCATTTTCTCAATTACACTTAACAGGGTTCACCAATTACCTACAATGGGTTTTGACAACTTGAACTCGCTGGAGACTCTTAATCTGCAGAACAACAAATTGCAGCATATCCCCGAGGAGATCATGGAGCCGATACTTGATACACTTCGAGTTGTCGATATTATGGGTATGTTGAAATAATTACTTAATTAACGATTAAATATATCTCACAGATTTTTGTAGGTTATTGCAACTGATTTACTTGCTAATGTGTCTGTTTTTTATTAGTAAGAATTGAAGACAAAAACTTTTTGATGAATATGATAATATTTACCAAATATTGTACAATGGATTTTTTTTCCTAATATTATTATATACTACTTATAACATTTTAAAAATATGAATAAATTAGATTTAATTTTATTTAGATAATCCACTGATCTGTGACTGCGATCTTGCGTGGTATGAATCTTGGCTTTCTGGACTCCGCGATCGAGATGACGAGATGATGCAGAAAAAACGTACGATCTGCACCATGGTTAGTGAGCATCGGGAGTATAGCGTTGCTAAAATACCCGTCGAGAAGATGAACTGCAAAAGGAAACCTGGATACGGAAGACCTTCAAGCGCCGTTAACATTCGCCCTATGATGATAACCAATATGGTATTTCTCGTCATCGTTAGATGGCTTTAGATAAATTGGCTTACCTAAAAATAAAATATATTTTAGAATCATTGCCAAATGGTTCTAAGAGAGCAAACCCTTTTAGTTTACCTATTAAGTTCAACGAAAGGTCTTTCGAGTTAACTGTGGCCGGATGCCTCGATGGGACCTTTCGTTTATTATATTTCTTTGTAACGTGATGAATTTGTAAAAACTAAACATATCAATTTGGGCTGAAGAAAAATTTGTAGAATTTTGGAATGAACTTGTGATAAGGATGATTTCTGAGGTGCAATACACTAGGTATTTTAATTAGAATACCTTTGAGTTAGGTATGCCTTACTTTAGAGTATCACCAGCCAGATGCAGGCGAGAGTGAATTAGTGGTTTGAAGTATCGGAAAGAGTCGTCTTTAAAACTTTGTCATTATCGAGCTAAGCAGTCTTGAGCGCGTCAAAAGCGAAAACGTTTCTGAAACTGACCTAATATTAATATAAACTTCTAATATTTTTTATCATTTACCCCTTGCCTTTACTATGTAATTCTACTCGTATTATAATGTTCTAGTAAGCTTTTGCGCATTTACCATGTTGACTATTCAATGTTTATCTCTATATTCATAAGAACGCAAGAATCTTATATATAATTTAGGATTATAATTATAGTTAAAATTTTAATGTGTTTCCACATATTTCCTTGATATAATTCTACCTCTTGTTTATGAATTACGTTAGTTAAATTATTAAAAATGATATTACTAACGCTATGCGTTAGATGAAGCCCTTGGATGTTCGTTGTAGATTAGCTATAGATGGTTAAGTGTTAGATGTAAGGAAATATGCAGTTTAATAGATTTTTTTTTTAATTTATATTTTTATAGTTTATTATTTTTTTAGCTCGGCTTCAGAAATATAATTTATTTTAAGGTATGAAGTTATTTTAAATTAAAATTAGTTTTGCATGGTCGAGTTTTATTGATATTTTTATCTTTATAGTCTTTACATAAAGACATGGTACGATCCTTAGTTTATTTGGTTATATTAAAATCAGTTACGTAATATTTTGTATAGATTTTATTAAAATTTATTGATAGAGTAATAAATGTGACTCTAAGCTGTTTGCTATATGCTTGATCGTGTTTATTTTCCTTCTTTTATTTTAATTCCACGCAAACGCTCCATTTTTATTTAGAAGTCACACGGTAACAATGTAACTCATTCGATCTTGTAGTGTTCATATATTTTAACTTATAACCTATTTATATATTATATTATAATGAATGTGTGATCATAATAATTATTTAAGTGATAAATGTAACCAAAAACATATCCCCTAGTCTGAATTACATAAGTATATTTAAGTATGTTCGTATAATATACAAATGTTGCGAATAAAATTGAAGCTTTCTATGTGATAACCTTCTGTAATGAATTATTTAAATGTATTGAAATGATAAAAAAAAAATACCTTTCAAACCTCGACCTTTCAGAATGTTTGTAATGTATGTTTCTATAAAATGTTGAACGCGTAAACGACGCGAGATTGAATACCTATTTTGTATTCTTTAAAACGCGTTTACATATTTTATAAAAAAAAAAAAAAATTTATATATGTGGTAATAATATGGACGTGTCTATTGCAGTTTATAGATGGTATTTATTCAATAGGATTAAGTATTTATCGCACAATATATAATCCATTATGCACGTATAGTTATATTGTAATGATAGCACGATAAATGATCGGAGTCGAAAAACCTGATAAATTAAGGACACCTTACCATCCCATGATGAGTATTTAAAATGCTATGTTAGAAATATATTCATATACTATAATTATTAAAAAAATATAAATGTCGTAATTAATGTTGATGTAATTTCAATTAGTTATTGTACGCGGGGCAAAGCACGGTTTAATCTTATTTTACGCTTGATGAAAGATATTTGATGTCATCAAATTTATGACGTCACGTCATTATAAATGCGTCATATATCAAATAATATTTGAATAAATATAAGCTTGATTCACTATAAAATCTGTGAAGAAATTAGACATCTTTAATATTAGACTGTGCTTTGTCGTGTGTATAGTCTGCTAATCAAGTTTACTAACTAAGCTATATTTATGGTTATAGGACGCAAGTTAAATATACCTACTCGATTAATGAAGATATTGATTGCTATGATTCTTATAGAAATAAATAAATCGAACCAACATCAAACATATCGGAAGGTTGAATGTAACGCGCAAAGCAATCTTCTCACAAAACCTAACAATGCATATCAATTTAGTATTAAGACATATTATATCGTAAAATGTTGTGTATTTTACTGTTCTTCATATTTATCGTTATTAATCGTTGTTGTGTATTCTGGACGCTTGGTAATTCGATGTTTTCATCCGTATATCTTAGGTGTTGTTTGTGAATGAATAGTATCGAAATCGAGGTGTGTTAATAGGAATGACCGGTACGTAGTTTCGGCAAGCAATAATTTTATATGTAAAAAATAATATTTCAATGGATAATCCTTTTAATCTTTGATGTTGTTGATATAAATTTAAAAGACGTGTTCATGAGGTTTATAGTCACATTTATTATTTAAGTTAAATCTAATATTGAAATTTCGCTGTAAAGTTGTATCAAATTTTGATTTTAATAAAAATATAAATACAATTGAACTCGTGTTTTATTTGAAATATGTACACATTGGCGAGTTATTTAAATATTTTACCGTGACGTCGTTAGTTTGATAATTTCATTTGGGGCATGGTAAAGCATTTCGTACAACATTTTAATATAAAAACAAGACATATTCTATCAATTAAAGTACAGTAAGCATACTGAGTAACGGTTATATAAATTATGTTTAGAGGGCGATTAATTAAAGATCGCTTTGTCATCTTCTTTACAATGATGACAGAAGAAAAACACTGAACACTTGCTTCACAGCATTTTTAAGCAAAACTACCTTAATTGCGATTCAAATTCAATGCTGCTAGTATCCTTGCCACCGTTCCTCGCGGTCATGTACCATGTTCCACCAGGTCATTTGTATAGTAGCTATTTTTAATTTTTATTTGTATATATTTAAGGATATAAGTATTCAGAAAAATGAGCAATGACAGAAATGGTATTATTTTAGTTAAAATAAACATTTTAATCAATATTCCTTTTTATTAAGTAAAATATATATATATTTATTGAATCTTAATAATGGATGGCAAGACGACGATATTTCCTTTTGTAATCTTTACGAGCTCTTACAATGAAGAAATTGTAGTCTGAGAACGTCTAAGCTTAGACAATATAATAAAATTTTAATTAAGAGGTAAGGAGAACTAATTAAATTATTTAAAGTTTTATAATGATAAAGGTTCTAAAGTTGATTTTTACGACAAAAATAATCTTATTTTCAGTATTCTGTTGATGTTAAAAACAAAAGTTATAACGATATGAAAAGTTCTTTACTATCACATAAGCTACCTCTATATACTAAATATCAAAGCCGTGAAAGCGTAATAAAAATACAAAGTCACATTCGAGTCTATAATACTACTAAAGATTTGTCCATTAAATTCAGTTGAACAATTTTATAGTTCAATATAATAATACTCTGAAATACTGAACAAACACATTTCAAGTGGTTTTCAAGAAACTTGGCTGCAGAATAATGGGACTGGTAGGTACTTGTACTAAAACACTTCGAGATCTGAGGAAAACTTTTAATAACATGAAAATTTCTTGAGACTTTGTTCAACGTTTCCACATGTTTAATTAATAGCACAAGTACTTGTGAATTTAATAAGCGATACATTAAATTAAATCGCTGGTATAAGTTGATATTCCCACATCAGATACACTTTATTGGGAGACAGGTAATGAGCGTAGTGTTTTTTTTTTTTTGAGACATAAAAGAGTTAACAACACAATGACAAATACAAATGAGCAAATGTAGAAAACATTCATCCACCAATATTAATCTAGTTCCTCACCAAAGCGTGAGTTTATAGAGAACAAATTTTTGCACGTTAATAGAAACATTTATTATGTTAATATGTTCGTTTATTAATGTTAATACTATAGTATAAATAATATAGGTACTGTTTGGTTACTACTGCAAACGTTAAACTGACAAAACTCGCTGTTTTTCTATAGACTTACACATAAGCGTCTTTAAGTTAAACGAATGAGTGCTTGAAACACTAAGTAAGTAGATATCTTTGCTTATCAAAATAAGATGCGATATAATGAAACAATAGAAGCAAACGAGTCTAATTATTTTAATTAAAAATCTTTGTTCAAGTAGGCTCTTAAAGGCACTTTCGAATTGTCATGTTACAGTATTGAATTAAATGTAAAGAAAGCTACCGGCTTAGAATATATCTGCCGAGATGAACTCTTATGAAACTCGGTTGTTACTCTCTTTCACCCTTTAAATTACAGAATGAATCAAATACAATTAAATGTATACATATTCTTTTGGGAAATTAAAAATACTAACATCACGTTTTTTATCATTTGTTTAATTTTGTGATAAGTAATAAATTAAAGGATTTTTTTTCGTAATGAGATTTAATTTTATTAATAGGTCAAGTTTATGAAACGTAGAATCTTATAATAGAAACAAATGGGTATTCATTTCTATAATTCAGGACGCCCCAAGTAGGATTTATCGACTTTGCGAAGTCGGAAACTACGTGTTATAAGTTCATCTTTTATTCTCGTGTTTATACAATAGCTGACACTGTTTCTTTAAAAATAATCGATTAAATACATATATTCAATATGTACGTAATATTGATGTAAATATAAAGTGACGCCGCTATAAGTGTACCCACTTTATTAAAACATCCCGAAGGGAGCCCCGAGTTCCAACATTATAGATAGATTGGACAGATCTTTTTTGCAAATAAATAAAGGAAAATTTATCGTAAGAGTAAAGATAAAGTTGTTAGGCAGCTTACGCACGACGCTGACGCAAGCCGTGGCGACGGTTAACTTTTGTAAAAATTGCTTACCAAAGACACCGCAGTATTGTGATTTGTTGCATATATAAAGTAAAAGCGCTTAGAAGCCACGTGTTTAAATGTAACAACGGTATCTTTTTCTGCGGTACCGTGTGTACACAACCTAATGGTTTATGTATAAGGAGGAATAAACTAAATCAATCTCCTTCAAACCGGAATATATTGATGAAATTCATTTCTGTTTATCGGCAGAACAATCGGAAGAAGGTATGAATCTCGAATGTTGTTTGGTGTAATAAGACGGTATGGGCCAATTTTTATGTACATTATATTATCTAATAAGAAATTCTCCAGTATTATTTTTTTCAGCTTATAGCCTGGACGAAATTCTCCCCCATAGAATGCCAACCATCTTAATCTTAGGCAGCTCGCATCCATCCTGCATCCTGCAACCTTTTTCAAATCGTCGGGCCACCTTCTCGCAGGACGTCCTACACTATATACTGCATTATATTCGTTCTTTCTTTCTAATCTTTAAAAAAATTAACTGACTATTATGGCGGTATGGTGGCGTTATTAGGTGCAAAGTGACTTATTGTTATATGTCGAGTACATAGTACAAGATTAAACTTAATATATTTATAGTTTAATAACATTTAAATCTGAAAAAGGTTACAAAATTAGTAAATAATTAAATGTAACTGCCATAACATAACTGCTCGTCTCATATCCGGCTACTAAAATGTCATATCCCTTATGCCTGTAATTACACTGGTTCACTGATACTTCAAATTGTAACACATGTATATAAATAAATAACCAATGAAATAATGAAAATTAAATTGAATGTTCCCATTAGATTTCCACGTAAACCAATAACACCATTAGTAAGACCTTTCCGCAAAACTGTTTTAGGAAGCAATTCACCTGTATCTCGCTTATGTAAAATTTTGAATGAGCACAGTGCTGTTTTAGACCCTTTTGGAGACTCATCAAACAAGTTTCACAAAAAAATATTGTCAAAATTGTCAGCTAACTAATTTGTTTTGTTTATATTTGTATTTTATTATCTTACTATTATTGTTACTTCTTGTCATTTTTAACCTTGATTTACTAACAATTAATTATTTGTAAGTTTGTCATCTCCAACTTTATCTTTGCAAGTGGTATTCACCTTAATAGGTAATGCATTTAGTTTTAAGTTGTATTAAAATTGTATACCTTTGTACGTATTGATGTATTTACCACTGGTGAATCTTAAATAAATAAATAAATAAAATAAATAAATGAATTATTAAATAAATATTAAACTGATATTCCTGTAGACAGAATAAGCTCCAAATCCTTCTCCTCAAAAGGGAGAGGAGGCCTTAGCCCAGCAGTGGGACATTAACAGGTTGTTATTGTATTCCTGTAGTGTAACGTGGACGTACTTTGAGATTGATGAAATTTTAATTTAGTCGTTGAATTTATGATGGCTATGTGCTAATCGGTCAACCTCGAGTTAATTTGAAAGATCTCTTACTTATGTTACAAATGCTAATGTGTATTGTTTGTCAATTCATCCTCGTATGCTTATTTTTTTTTGAGACAAATGATAGTCATGTATATATAGTTATGATAGGCATATAGCATAAGGTACTTTTTGATTTCATATATCTATTATTATTAATAATAATAATAATATCCTGGGACATTATTTACACTCGGCCATCTGATCCCAAGCTAAGCAGATAAGACTATCTAATATCATCAGCCGTTATATTATTATCGCAATGAAATATATATATATTCTTAGAGAATTTGCAAGGAAATGAGATGTAGCCGACGTTTCCTACACTGCAATTATTTGTCAAAGCTTAACAAAAGAAGGAAATGTCGGGTAGAAGAAAGAAGCTACGTCAGAGGGATCACTTTTGTGTGAACAGTTGCGAGCGCCGGTCGTTAGATAGTTGCTTTTGTAATATTCATAGTCCTTTTTATTTTATCATTAATTATATATGTAATCTTTATTAACTAAGAAAACTATGCAGCGACCAATAAAAAAATAATATTTGTTTCGTAATTCGCAATAAGTTAAATTAATTAATTAAACGGTTGTGTTGGTTAGATGTGTCCATATTTGAATTGGTTTTTTATTATAAGTGATTAAAGTGTTAATGTTTAAACAATGGTGATTTTATTATTTTTGAATTATAAGAAATGGAATAATTGACGTTTTTTTTTACTTATCCTACTTCTGGTTTTTAATAATATATTTTAGTAACAAAACTATGTTTTTTATTTTCAATAACCATTAATTTCGATGTGTCACTTCGACCCGACGTCCCGTGACGGCCATGTTTTTTTTAGATTAGATATATATTTAGATTTTCATTTAGATATATTAAACTATTAGTTTTCTAAGAAAATGACTATTCTAGAATTATGTCCCGTTGGTAGTGTAATATAGATGAAATTTATAGACATCACTATTTGTGCCTGAGTAGTCCCTTGACAATGATTTCACTTATCTGATAAGCGTGTAGATTAGCAGAATATTATTTAAGTGACGTTTTAAGCAAACTTCCGGATAAATACTAAAATAATATTCTGACACGAAAACAGTAATTCGAAGTTAAACTATAAATTCTCCACTAACTATGAATTCTCGACACGAATGGCTTGTGACGTCAAAACTTAACCCGCATTTTATCCAGTGCGACACCACGAAGGAGAAATTGCGAACTATGCACATTTATTAAAAAAGTAAGTACACCACTCAACTTTTTTTTAATTAAAAAAAAAGAAAAATTTACTAAGTATTTTTATAATTTTGAATTAATAAATTATATCGTGTTTAACCATAGAATAGTTGTATTGTATATTTAGAAGAAATTTTTGTGATTTTATTAAATAGAAACCTATGCGAATCCCTTTGACTGTTATAGATTAAAATGGTGGTAGGACTTTGTGCGAGCCTTACTAGGTAGGTAACATCCACACATCACATATTCTACCATACTTCCGCCTATTCCGATTATTGTTACTAGATGGCGCTGTTTTAATTTCATACAAATCTCAGGTAACGTCAACGCTATCAAAAAATCAATAAGTCAAAAAACGCGCACTAGACACTGATCGGCCAATTAAGACCGCGCATAATAATATAATATGCTTATTAACATCAAAAAGGTATAGGAATTAATACGTCAATTAACTATATAGATAAATATGGGTGGCGTGTTACGTGTATACGTTGTTTCAAGCAAAGTACAATAAATGCGGGAACTAATTCAAACAACTGGCGACGCTTGATTTATTGCGTTTCCTGCGACCGGTACGGCTGTGCCGTGCAATAATTTCTACAATTCCGTTACTAGATATGTCTGTTTGAACCTCGAATGTGGACGTGATAACCTTGGATTATAAAGTAGGTTGAACTATGGGCATATTAATTCTGCAGGCTTTGTTCAAAATATAGATAAAGAATTTTGTTGCTTGAAATATTTTAAATAAAATTGTAAAAATGTAAGAGCTGAACGATTTATCGGTGAAGTACATCGATCTTCAACGTTGGTTCAAATCCGAGCAAGCACATATAAATTATATTTTTCTTAGTGGTCATATCGTTAAAACCAGCATGCTATTTCGACATTCAACAACCTGCGTTGATGCCTGGTGGGACAAGGTTATCTAAGTTTTTTTTTTTTTTTAAATAAGAATGGACGCTTTAGACTAGTATAGGTACACTAATAGTCACTATAAAAATATATTATTCTGACGTGGGCTTTATTCATTAGGAATTAGAAATATTTTCTGTATTCGGAGGAAAAGGCTTAGTAAGCCAGTGGAAGAATATATATATAAATGTTTAAACAAATAAACCTTTTTAACAAAGAACAAACTTACATTTTGATAGTCAAACAAATGGATTGTTTTTATTACGAAAAATGTTACAAATTTACATTAAAATGACCACGTTGTTTATTTATTCACATTAAAATAAATTACTTTTCATGAAATTACTCTTAAATAATACAATATTGTTTATTAAATTTATAATTTCAGTCATAATATAATTAATTTCGTAACCATTTATAATATTTTAATATAATTAAAATATTAATATTAAAATACTGAGCAATTGAATAAATAATTTTAATCATTGATTAATACTGAAAACTGTAACTAAAGCTGAACTTTTAATATATGTTATGTAAGCTCCGCGAATTGTATTTGTTAATAATGCAATTATATTTTATTACAGAATTATTTTCCACGAATTGTGAATATGCTTAATATAAAATAATAATAATTATTGACAAAGCAATTAGGTTACTCAGAACTGAATCCTGAGATTAGTGCGATTAAATAAACAAAATATTTATCTATAAATATTAGTATAATATTCTTATTACTTGGAACATAGTAACTCGGTACCACTACACATCACAACTAAATCACATATTCTCCCGCCTAATAACAACATTTAGTACTATTTGTATCACCATAGGCACAAGAGACATAACATCTTTGTTCTCAAGGTTGGTGGAGCATATGCAATGTACGGGTTGGTTAATCTTTTTTATACTGCGAATGATTATAAACGGTGGGGCCACCACCACTTCACGCTTAGGTGGCCTATTCGCCTGTGTATAACAAACAGGTAGTTATTTTTATTAAGTGCCACTGATTCGATCCGATAATCCGTTCCAAAACAGGTGAATTTCTCTGTCCAGCAGTTGGATATCTACAGATTGTCAGTGCGAATATTTTCATCGTTGTTATTTTAATACCAAAATTTATTTAAAATATTCAAGACAAAATTTGAAAATAAATTGAATTGTTTTAAATTCAAAATATTTCCGTTGATTTATGCAAATATCTGATGTCGAAATAAGAGACAAACATAATTATTTCATTTACAGAAACGGAATCCCTAGAGTTACGGTAATAACCTAAAACAACGAGTCTTTATTCGCAGCAATATCTAAGTCCAAGTATAAAAGGAAAATACAATAACTTTTGATAACAACAGAACACATTTATGATAATATTCCATGAATAAAATTACTTTATCGTTACTTCTCTGGTTCATTTCAAAAAGAATTATTGTAGCTTAATTTTTTTTTAAAACCGAGTCATAAATTACTACCCCCATTATTTTAAAAGTCGTAAAGATTAAATGGTTGCGTCTGTAACAAAGGTATTCGGAAGTGATTGACATAATCTTTTTCATAGAGTAGATAGGGGAACGGGCAAATGGGCCACATTATGGTAAGTGGTCACCACCGGCCATACACATTGTAAATACTATAAGAAATAAAGTACTTAAAGGTCTCGTAATAATAACATTAAAAATATTTTATTAATATAATAATAAAGTTCAATTATAAGTCAAAAATCTCATTATCATAAAACAAAGAAAATCTGTCTTCCCTGTTCCACTTTCCTTTATTTTCTGAGATATTTCACTCCTGAAAGGTAACAACGCTCTTGCACACCCGGTTTTGCAATGTCCATGGAAGGTGGTAATAATTTGCTATCAGTTCATCTGCCAGGTTGTTCGTCCAATATTCAATAAAAAAAACGGAGGTATAAGTGGTTTATATTTTTAGTTTCAGTCAGCGATTAGTGTAAATGAGTGTAACAAAAATATATAAATTATGTTATTGTGTGTCTGAATACGTTTACCCACATACCAAATAAAACCTACAAAGCAATCCTTAATGTTATTATGTTTCTGTGCGAATGAGAGGCGAATTATAAACAGTATACAACGAATATATATTCCGCAGATAATCCAATATAGGTATATAGAAACGGATGCCGTTTCTGTTTGAGATTAATGGACTTCGACACTGCTTGAGCGATCACCATGAAAGTTGGTATTATAATATATTTATTTTTTCATGGTAAAGTTTGTATATTAAACACTTTTATATAGGCAACACTTGTCCATAAATAAATTATTGACGAGTGTTGCTAGGTACACACATATATACATGTATATAATCACAAATATTATTATAACATGTAGAAATTAATGACTATTATATATAGTCATGCATATATATATGCAATAGGCATGCAGGTTAATCATAGGTACAAGCACAAGCTTTACGCTTAAATGGAGGGGTAAATATGAATATTAGTTATTCCTTAAAAAAAGGGTATTGTTGACACATATTATTATTTTATAAAAAAAAATATTAAAAATAATAACAATTTAGTACATACAAATAAAGATACAGAGCATAATTGTATGATAATATTCGAATTATATCGTGTGAAATTAAATGCTTGATAATTGAACATTAAAATGAAAGCTAATCTTTAATTTTAAAGACTGACGTCTTCATGACATTATGAGACAACAGTAATCACGAATACATACGTACGTAGCTTGGCGGAACGATAACCGGGTCAGTACTGGACTTAGATCATGATGAATTGACTATAAGACGATACGGATCTGGTACAATTTATCACCCCTTAAAACCCTAATATATCAAGTTTCATGGCATCGTTAGAACCGTTTCCCAGAAATCAATACATAATATTGTACGTTCAATATAACGGGATATTTGATAATAAGCACGCCCTTGTCCGTGAAATTACCTTCTCGATCATATTATTGTTTGCAAAGTTTATCCTCTCCATACGTCCATTAAAAGCCTGATACAACGCCATTATCAGGGCTTATCTCGACATGGATTATAGGAAATAATATATCATTTACCTTTGACTAAAACGAACTGTTAACAGTGCTAGCTAAGTAGCCCTCATTATTGTTTTTGTACGCGTAACTAAAAATATAAAACAAAAATAATTAAAAATACCTGAGTCAATATCGATATTATGTTTTAATTTCATGGAAAAAATGAAACTTGTTCCAATAGATTTGTTAAAGAAGAGAGAGTTATCTATAACTTCATTTGTAAGGTAAGAATTTTCAAATCGTTTGTTCAGATACATAACATATTGTAACATTATAATTAATAAGCCTAAAATTGATAAATAGATTCAATACACAGCGTAATTATAATTTTCGATAAATTAATTAACTATCACACGATACAATACAAACAACTTTAACAACAATTTTAACATAAACAACAACAAAATATTATAACATAGAACAATTTTAATATAAATTAATAATTATTATAATGTAACTGGTGGGAGGGCTTTGTACAAGCTCGTCTGGGTAGGTACCTACTCATCAGATATTCTACCGCAAAACAGCAGTATTTGATATTGTTGTGTTGTTGTTTGAAATTACAGGCACAAGGGACATAACATCGGAGTGGTGGCGCATTGGCTATGTAAGCGATGGTTGACATATCTTACAATGCCAATGTCTAAGGGCGTTGGTGACCGCTTAACATCAGGTGGCCCAAATGCTCGTCCGCCTTCCAATTCTATAAAAAAAATGGTCAGTTTTGTTGTACTAGTTTTAGGTAAAAAAATATATTGCGTCTTCGGTTTTCTTTATAAATAGGAAATGTTTAGAAACATTAGAAAAAAGGTTTTTACAGGAGGTAGACTGCCATAATTACATTTGTTTTTTATGTTTTACAAATGCGCTGTTTCCTATGACGTAATAGGCACGCACTTGAAATACGATTCCAGAAAGTTGACACAGTTCAAATTGACTTATGACACTGTAAGAATAAAGTGATACATGTTGTTTTTAATTAAAAATGTTCTTTTTTCAAAGAAACACAATGATTTATAAACAGTCATACTCGTTTATAGTTTGTCTAGTGTATAGAATACACGGACCTTGACGTAGGTAGCTCAAATCTCGCAAGCGTGATGCTTTAAGCGCTTTATTTAAATATTAAGTCGAGTTCGGCATCTAGTATGCGTATCCGTTATCATCACTGGAGATCGTTGTTAACGGAATAAGAACTTTGATCATCGGTGAGCTTATAATTCTAGGCCTTTATAGAGTTATTTACTACTATATTGTTTAGTTTAAGAATTTTTTAAGTATCTTAATTCGAATAGTGTTAAATTTGTCGTATAATATATGCGTTTCTTGTATAGCATTGATTGATAAAGATAATAGGCTATTGAATATCATGGTACGACCCACGGTGGTGGAGCAGTACAGTTTAACGTGGGTGAAAACATCTCAGAACATAATTAATTAATATTTTCGTAATCATCGTAGTACATAACTGTTTTTTTTTTTAATATAGGAATACATCTTGCAGCAAGGGATGGTTACGTTGGCTGGTTCAGCTTATTTTTGGCACACTTATAGTGAGCAGCTTCATTTTGATCGTGCTCATGGCTCTCAATAGCTCTCATAGAGGAATGAAACGTAATTCGAGATGCACTATCATGAATTGCAGGGTTATATGCAACGACGCACCGTTCTATGGCAACTATGAAGATGACATTGTAAATGCCGCTACGGTATGTACGGATTTTTCCATTACTTCAATATTTCAAAAAGATTACACAAAAAGCAAATAATAATAATATCCTGGGACATTATTCACACACGGCCATCTGATCCCAAACTAAGCATAGCTTGTACTATGGAAACCAGACAACTGATATACTACATATACTATTTTTCTTTTGTAAATACATACTTATATAGATAATTACACTCAGGACAAATGGCATGAATATGTCTGTTTCACACAAATATCTGTCCTGGATGGGAATCGAACTCACAATCTTCTGCGTGAAAGGCAAGTATTTACCAACCACGTCAAAATAAAGAAAATATTTTTGTCATTTAATTTACAGATAATAATAATATCCACAGTATCTTGGTAAATGTTAATGATATTATAATTTTATTACAGGAAGTCGACCCTAATTGTGAAAGCATTGCTTTACAGCTGAACAGACCAACATTCGAAAATTCTAAAATACCGGAACATTGGCTTTCGAATATTCGGTCTAATGTTCGAGAATTGGCCATTATTGGAGGAAACATTAAACATATACCCTCATACGCATTTATGAGTCCATTAAGCAATAACATTAGGACACTTATTTTAGAGCAAATAGAAATCAATCATTGGGATAACGATATGTTAATAGGTCTTTCCAGACTAAAGAAACTTTATATTAAGAATTGTATCCTAAAAGATATAAGAAAATATGCATTAAGAATGGTGGATGAGAGCTTACAATTTTTGGACATCAAAGCGGCTAATAATTTTAATCCAACTAATCTAACTGGTTCCGCAAAACTTAAATCATTAACAGTTGTTGATTTTTCATTAAACAACTTTGATAATATTCTACAGCACGCGAGTTTTTCCAAGCTTAAATACTGCAAAGTTTTGTTTCTGAACTCTTGTAAGATAACGTCACTTGGTCCAGGTACGTTTGACTATTTGGATAGTATTGAAGTATTGTACTTGAACGACAATAGTTTAGTTACAATCCCTATGGGATTATTTGATAAAATTATTCCACTTCAACCAAGAATTGCCTTACAAGAGAATAACTGGCACTGTGATTGTTCTGCGAACGATTTAAGGAATGTTTTTAACGGCGGCCTACTAATAGTTGATCCTGTTTGCCGATACCCACTTGCTGTAAGCGGTATGTTATTCTCTGATTTAGAAGGTTACTGTAACAGAGTTCTTAATCAAGACGCAACAGTTTATGATTCCAGAGGTGAACCGTGTAGAAATATATCTAAAAGCATTTATATTAATGATGCATGTTCTGAAAGTAATTCTACCGGTGATCAAGTAAAAATAGTATCAAAGGGACATCGAACGTGTTTTTTAAATAGAATAAGCAATATCGACTTTAACATGTCTTTTGATAATGCTGATGACCAGACTAGATCCGATTGGATACAACCCGTATATTCAATTCAAAGTGATATCCATTCGATGGTCGAATTGGAATTATTTGAGCAATCAGGGCTTGGTCTGCTTTGGTATCGGTCAGTATGTTTGAAAGAAGTATTTTGCATCAACACAATACCACATTTTCTAAAAATTTTCAATATAGATTCAGACGTTAGTTACACGTTCTGTCCATTCAATTTATCTACTGATGTAATATTGAAACATGAATGTGTGTCTTTTAACTTTTTAAAAACAACATTTGTATATACTTCTACTAATTATGAATTAATAATGTACATTTGTATTTCATTAGGATGTCTTTTGTGCGGCGCTGTATCTGTTTACGTGATTATTCAACGATATCCAAATCTTTTGAAGGGAAATAAAAGAGTTATACTCGTTAAACATAAGTCTATTGAGGCGCTTATCTTACCACCAAAATTTCCCAAACGCAAGAAGGTTTTAACCAATCCTAAACCAATAAAAAGTCACGTTTATGAAAAAAAGAAAATTTTTGTATTATCAGACAATTTTGACAGATTATCTCCCACGAATTTTGTTAGATCGATATCGATGAGAAGCAGTGAAAGTAATGATGCAAGTTACATATCCGCTTTACAGCCCACTGAGGAACAAATAAATGAATGGCGCTCTAATCAAATTGTAAAACCATTCGATAATATACCCATATCCGATATCGATACATCACCAGTTTCTAGCATTTACGACCAAGATTCTTTGCCCTATTATTCGATTCAAACGAGCGAGAGGTTTTACGAAGTCCCAAAACAATATTAAGTTTAAACCATAATGTTTCTATTTGAGGCATTTACGTAAATTATTTGATTGACAAAAAAATATATTTTAAAGTTAACAAATTTAAATGTAACAATATATATTAGTGTGTTGTATCTTTACAGAATGTTATGTCAATGTCTAATTGAAGTAACGAATTTCTAATGTAAATTTTTGTTATACTTGGAAATATTGTTTACAGAAAAGTCGTCTTGAATAAGTAGTAGTAACTATTTTTAAGTTAGTAAGGTTTAAAATAAAAACTTATAAATAAAGGTTTAGGTATGTATTTTTCAAGTTTTTATTATTTTAAAATTGATCTTTAAATAGGCACAGTTGATTTAAGAGACAATGATAATGACCTTTGAAAGAAATGACGCAAGGCAGCGGCGTGCGATATATTCGTGATGGGTACTTGTGGGAACAGATATTTATATATGTATGTATATAATTATTTATATTTTAGTAAGAATTCAGTATTCTTTCTTTGTAGCATTAACATATGGAAATTATTCTGTTAAATAATTTCCAACGCATTTATAGATTATGACTATTTTAAATGTAAATCGTTTTTGATGTTCTTCTCAATTTACTTCTATAACAATACAAATCTACCACATAACATAATGACAGCAAGATTTAATTAAAGGCGTATGTAACAAGAAATTATGATTAATCGGACAACAAACACTGCATTTTTAAATGAATAATTTGTAAGGCGTGGTTTGTTAGTATTATAGTAAGTATTTGCAATAAATTATTTCTTTGACGCCATTTAAATGTACATAACTCTTAGCGAGTTATTATCGTACTTCGAATGTCATAAATCATTATATTGAGGAAGCAGTGAGACTATTTATTCTGGTCGCGTGCGGGACGCTCAAATCGGTCAGCCATATGAGCACGTCCGCGCCCTTTAAGTGAATCAATTTCATACAGCTGTTTCGAATGAGCTGCGCCAGCGCAGGCGATATGTATTGTCTTTGTCATTGGACGACTGTTCTATTTTGACCGTCCGCTCGGAAACGGCTGTACCCTTTATAAGAGCTATCACCAGGCATATAGTCACATGCATCTCTTGGCACATATCTGTAATTAATCTGATTATTTATTTATTTTAATTTACATAATAAAATGCGCAATAAAGCTAATTAATTGTTTTATTGTGTTACATTCATTTTATTTTTTTATTTTATATTAGATTATTTGGATAAAAACATAAATGATTAAATATCAATAAGTATGTATAATATATATATATAGCTAAAAGAGCAAAGCTCGACACCATTTTGCAATTATTATTGACTGGTTTTCAGACTGGGTTTCTGTCCCCTGCATCTTGCAGACATAAAAAAGATTGACTTTTTCCGACCTGTAAACTATTTGTCTGCAATAAATCACATCGATCCGTTGTTGAATGAAAAACGAATAAACCAAAAAACACAAAATGATAATCGTAATTTTTAAAGTGCTATTTTCTTGTTAAATTGTAAAGATTTTATATGATTGTCATCATGTTTTTTATTATCTTTATAAATAAATAGCATGGAAGTATCCGTCTGTGATTTTAAAATAACCGCCGCTTTAAGTTAATATGACTATTTTCGAGTTACCAAAATATTTTTTTTTAATTAATTTTAAACAACAACCTTATAATTTAAATATTTAAAACGTATCATTCAAATAAGCATTATAGGCGTTAAAATGGTAGATTATGAAGCATTTTTGTGACACACTGAACTTCACGCTGGCTTAGCCGCGGGTTTTGCTAGTCTTAAATTAAAATATATCCTTTTTATTATCCTTTAAATGTGTTGTATATTTTTACCGACATAGTACCTATCATAAATTATTTATCCTTACATAAATTATTATTTTAAAAAAATACGAGGTTCCATTACTATATATAGACTATTATACGATCAATCTATCTGTATAAATAAATATAAGTATTTGTATGTTTGTCGTTTGTTGTTTAAACGTTCCTAAGCCATTCTTCCGATTGTGATAAAACTTCGGTAAATTGTTTTGCGTACGCCCAAAAAGGTCTCTAGTCCAAATAAATACAAGGATTTTTTGTCGTATTTTTGTCCTTCAATATAAACTTTTTATCTTGACCCTTCTACCCTTGTAAAGCTGGGCCGGGTGGCTAGTATTACATTAAAATGTATGTTTTTTTTATGGCGTAGGTAATTTTATTTTTGTAATCAATAAAAATAATGGAAATATGGAGTGTGAACTTAGTTTATCATACGTTTTTTCCATTTATAATACAATAAAAAAATTATATTCTAGTGCTTGGGTGTGGATATTAATAAATAAAAAACATAAATGTCGTTATAAAATAATAAGTAAAAATAAAGTAACAGCATGTTTATGTCCCATTGTTGGGCAAAGTCCTCCTTTCATCTTGGGGAGTTTATTCCACCACGCTGCTCCATTGCAGGCTTGTGGTGATACCACGATTACATATTTTACGACTGGGCTATAGCTCATTATAACTATTATTTTATTTTATTTTATTTTATTAAGAACCATCAGCAGTCACAACACTTACACATGTAATAATAAAAACACATTCAAACTTATATAAAATGTGCGACTCTTTAAGACGGCCACAACATGCATTCTAAGGTACAATATATTTTTTTTGTATTACTTATGACAGATTACAACATAAGCAATATTTTTATAATACTGAAATACTAACAATTGCTAACCACAATATTATAATATTATTTTGTATGAGTTTCATATATGCTTATATTTTTAGTTTAGCATAATGAACTGGAAAATATTTATTGCCTTAGGGAATAACCCTTAAAGTACAAAATAACCTTTCTGAATATTCATAGCATTTTAAACAGTTCATGTAATAATTATAGGTAAATTTTGAAGGAGCTGATGTAGCTAAAACATTTTATTTATTTACTTCAAAATCTGCAACAATGATTACATGAAAATAATGTTAATACAGGTTTATCTTAATGTCTGCGCTAACCTCGAAGCTGAATATGTTTGTACCCGGTATTCATTAGGCAAAAGACGGCGTTTCTAAGAAAATCTTATGATGTCTTAAATAATCACTAAATATCATTATACAAGCATGAAATACTTAACTCATTGACTAATTTTACCGTAACCGTAACAGCCTGTGAATGTCCTACTGGGCTAAAGGCCTCCTCTCCCTTTTTGAGGAGAAGGTTTGGAGCTTATTCCACCACGCTGCTCGAGTGCGGGTTGGTGGAATACACATGTGGCAAAATTTCAGTGAAATTAGACACATGCAGGTTTCCTCACGATGTTTTCCTTCACCTTAAAGCACGAGATGAATTATTATCCCAAATTGAGCACATAAAAATTCAGTGGTGCTTGCCCGGGTTTGAACACACGATCATCGGTTAAGATTCACGCGTTCTTACCACTGGGCCATCTCAGTTTCACTTATTTTATATCGTATTATTTTTATATATTTAAAAAAATATTGTATATTATATAGAGAAAATCAGCTACAGTAACTAAAATCACAAGGGACACAACATCTTAGTTCCCAAAGTTCTTAGCGCATCGCCAATGTAAGGAATGGTTAATACTTCTTACATGGCTGATGTCTATCAGCGGTACTGACCATTTTCCATCAAGTGGCCCGTTCCCCGTTCGGTTCTGTTTCCCGTACGCCTAGCTATATCATAAAAAACGTACCAGTGAAATTAAATTAAAGCTTGTAAGTAAATCGAACGTGTAATGTAATCTATTTTTAATAATATTCTCGCAACAAAGTGCACAAGTGTGTGCAAACACAGGTGCAATGTCTTTCTATTATATTATATCCTTATAGTCATAAGCATAAGCTAGCTATTAGACTAATGAGGAAGTTAAAATTAGTAAGTCTGTGATAATAAATACAAAATCATGCAATGGCACTGTTGTTTGTTTCATAAATAAACATTTGAAGAAGTCACTCCATATTATGTAAATTTTATTTGCTTTCAAACAACAAGCTAAATTTATCCTTTTCAAATGCTGTACAGTTTAAGTGTACAACAGAAGATTTATATAAGCTCTTTACAAGCCAGGATCTAGAAAGCAGTCGTGAAATACTGAGCAAAGAAATGTCAGAATAAAACTAAAAAGAATGTGTTTTCGACTTTGTTTGTATAGTGACGACGCCAGCGTTTTATGAAAAGAAGCTTAATTATTAAAGATCTCTCTGTGAACATTCTAAGGTCAAGAAACTTTTTATACTTTTAATTTTACGTACTTATATATATTTTTCTATTTATTAAAGTGAGTAAGTCGAGTTATATTTTTATGTAAGCTATATTTTATCTACTTTAGTTTACTTTAGTTACTTACTAATAATTTGGACTCATTTATTTGTATTGTTAATAATATAATGTATACGCATTACAATAATAAAAACATGTACACTCGTATGTTGGTATTTTTTTCTTTATATGTTTGAAGTGTATATTTTCTTGCACAATGAGAAACCATTAAAATAAAATGTATTAATATTTTATACACACACACACACACACACACACACAAATGAAATAAATTGTCTATCATACAGTGATTCCAATTCAAAGGAAGATTAAGAGCTCATTTCCGCCAAATAATAAAGAAAAAAAGGCATAAGATATTTCTTTAGATATATATCCTGAAAACAGACTGTAGGTAGCTGCTACTAAAATATGATTAAAATAGAAAATAAACGACAATCAATATTAACTTAAAAGTGAAACTTTAGTCTAACACTAATTATCGTTCAAAATGATAGATACATTTTCAGTAAGTTTTTTATACAGAGCGCATGCAAGAAGCATTTTTTCTTCTTTTTTTTTTCTTTTTTAATTTTCTTACGTAGCATGACACAATATATTTAAAATATACATTAAACTTAAAAAACCAGTACAATACCCAAGAAGGTTACATAAATATTTTCGATTCTGTTTTATCAGAAGATCATAATTTTTTTTTTTAATTTGCTAACACTATTCATGTAAAAATGGATAACAAAGTTGAGCTGCACTCATTTAATACCTAAAAATAGACCCATCTATAGCCGTTCGCAATACTAAAACGATAAAATTATTCATAAGCAATTACTCGACGCGTCAAAATTTATTATTAAAGCGCGAGGAAGTATATTATAAATTACAAAATTTTCACGTGTTTACATAGTTCAAAATTTGATCATAATAATCTCGAATATTTTTAGACTGCTCTCTATTAACTGCAGAACACCTGCATTCCTGATTAGAATCGACTTGGTTAAAACATTTTATTTGCGTCTGTGTCGGCGTCAATGCCAAATATCGTAGACATTAAGGATTATAGCCTATTCATTCGTATATAGTATACAAGAATTAAATTTACTATAATTAGGGATATTTTATTTGAAAATGGAATGCACAGTTAATAAACTATTATATTTTTCCTTTTTATTTTTATGTCCGCGTAACATAAATTCATTTAAACTTATATATTATTTAAATATATATTAAATTATACATTATTAGATATTATTAGTTTAAAAGTTATATTTAAAATCGTCAATCGATAAGGCATATTACTTTATACATTTTTTTATTATATTTACATTTTATATAGGGTAACAAAGCATAGAATAAGCAGATTTTGTAAATGTAGTTATATTATATCTATACAAATGTAATTATTACTTGTCCTGACTGATTCATCAACGCAGAGCGCAAACCACAGGAGTTAGAAACTTGAAACTTTGCCAGTTTATATATTATATGATGTAAGCACCCACTAAGGAAGCGATGGAGCGAGTGTCTCATGTACTAGGAGGTCATAAATAATAAGAAGGCTTAAACAAACGTGGATGATGTCAATCTTGGTTTTGGACGGAGTGTCTCATGCAACAGGAGATTATAAACACTAAGAAGGTTTAAACAAATGTGGATGACGCCAATGACAGCGAGCGAGCGAGTGTCTCATGTACCCGGAGATCATAAACGCTAAGGAGGTTGAAAGCTACTTGCACTAGCATCATGAAACATGGTTAGCTTAACACTCATCATTGGTTTTAATTTATTTATATTAATTTAATTACATAAACAGAATAAAATCATAACATACGTTAAAATTAAAAATCATAACATACAATTTTGGCCAGCTCATAAAAATAATATTAATGCAGTCAGATGGTTATATTTTTATATTAATTCAATTTGTTAAAATATTATTCCAAATACTTGTAAATGATGTAAATTCAAGTTTTTTTTTCATATATTACGACAATGATGTCCTCCTAAGTAAAAAACCTACGCAGGACATATAATAAGAGTATGTGCAGATAAAATTGCACTCGCCCTCATAATCTGGTGGAACGACAAATCCGATACCATCTTAAAACACCAGTTCAGGCACAAGACCAACGGCTTTGCATGCTTTTTGAGACACTGAAGTGTATACTTCCAACTTTCATGTTCCGGGCTACGACAGTTTTTCGTCAGATAATCCCAATAACTTTTTATCAGCCACTATCTCGGGAGCCTTATGAGCTAATTTTTTTTGCTCTATTTTTCAGAAAGGTACACTCTAACCCGGTTTTTTTTTAAATTAATGCCGGTGCGTTGGCTGTCTCCAGTACGGATCAGAGAGGCTGTGGGATCGTGTCGATATAACGTATCCACGGTCTATGCTCCTCTCGGCTCGGTGGAGCTCTCCTTAGAGTGCAAAGGTGATATCGACCCCCGCCCCCCTCCCTCGTACAGTCTAGCGAATGACACCAATGAAACAGCCAGTTGAAATTATATGTCACATAAATAAACAATACATTAACAAAAACAACTAAAATATTAGTTTTAATGATAGTTACGTTCGTTAACCTTCACTAAAATACATAGTGAGAACCAATCATTTGTCGAGAATATAAATACTATGTAATACAATGTCACATTCAAAAGTCAATTTTAAAATGCCGCATCATATTCGATACACGCTCTCATCGCAGAAGTGATGTATTTTGAAACTTCGCTCGCGCTTCGAACCGACACTTTACTGTTGTTTGCTAACTTATAATTCTTTTGGACAAAAATAATTTCAGCACCTGCTTAAACTATTGATTATATTATAGCCATTCTTAAACTTGTATCAATGACAACCTCTGGCATAATTCGTATAGGATGTCTTTATAACAACCGTGCCGTGAAATCGTGCTAATGCCAAACTAATTGCTAAATGTTTTGTCATTAAAATCTTTATATAAATATACTTTATCGGCCTTACTTATAGACGTTGTTGCTTAGCCAAACACTGACTCGTCGCACAGTAACAGTCGCTGAGTAAGGTCAATAAGTAAGTTTCACAGTAGCATGCGTAAGCTATCCCCTGGTGCGAGGTATTCCGATGTTCGAGACGCACTCGACGCCATGGACACCGGCGAGCCCCACATAACCCTCCCCCCACACTGTTCCCGTAGGTGAAACGCGTGACGTGTTTTTTCCAGCGAAAAGGTTAATAAGTAAAGTCATAAATAAACAACATTATTATAAGTAGTCATTATCTTTCATAGATGGTTTTGTGCATCTTCTTGATGCGTATCACCCACTCTTTCGGACACGAAAATAAATCTCATCTTTTTTTGGTCGATTTACATCTAAAAACAATAATAATGAGACTAATCTGTATAACGTTGACTCATAGGTATTAAAAATGTGCAGATATTTAAATAGAGCGGTTAAATAAATAGTTAGAATTACAAAATATTTTATTCGCATGAAAATGACTTGAGTTAGTAAATTAAACCACCCAAATTAAAAATAGCTTACTAAAACAGGTACCGGTGATGAGTGCGAAAATGGCGACTTCCAAGGAGATTCTGAATTAAAACCTAAACATGGGGATCCATAATAAAGATGACCAGCAAGACTGGCCGAACGCCATCCAGATTCCCAAAAAAACAACTAACACCCTAAGGAAGTCAACTGATGAGATGCACCAAAGGCACAAAAGATACATACGTACTACATGGAGATACTAATAAAAAAATAGCTACTGTACAATTATTTTTATGCGAAATTGTGGCAAAATTGCTGTCAATATTTTCCAGTTGATTCGAAGTTTCAATTTTGTGAGCAAAAAATGAACCAACTACTATTTCTAATTACATTCTGAGGAGTTCTTTGGTTTATTTTCGGAGCCCAAGGCCCAAGATGGACGGTGATGGTGCACATAGGAGTTATAACAATTAATGACGAACCTACATATACAATACAATAACATGTATAGACGAATTAAGAAATGCCTACATCTTCGTTCATTAAAATATTATATAAATATTGGTAGTAAAACTTTTTCTAAATGTTATACTCTCCCGGCCGATTTCGGCCACGGCGACCGCTTCAACTCCTTGCCTGATGTCGATCGTGTGCTCGCATGTGGCTTATGTAGCCAATCTTCTTACTGATGATCCTCGCGCATAGCGGGCATGTGAGCACTCCATTGATATAATTAATAATTATAGTTGATTGCCGCGGGTGGTCGGGCTTTCAACTGGTCGCGTCTGGCATCAAGCTCAGCAAGGCGACTCACTTCAAATTCTTGGATCCTCGCTTTAATGCTGGATCTCTAATGTACCCTGTTGGCGGCCTGCTGCTCCCACTGCGCGCTTTTTATATTGCACTTTTTCATGTGCCGCTTAAGCACATCTTTGTATCTAAGAAGTTGTCCGGCATGCTTACGCTTGCCTTCCTCAAATTCGCCATAAAAGATGCGCTTAGCGACACGCTGATCCGCCATCCTTGACACGTGACCACACCAACGAAGTTCGCAGCACTTCTGAATTCCGCACACGATCAGACCACTGGATATTCAGGATTTGGCGTAGGCATTTAAGTTGGAAGCGGTCTAATGTGCGAATATGATGTCGGTACACGGTCCAGGTTTCGGCAGAGTAAAGAATGTTAGGAAGCACGACCGCCATATATATGGAAATTTTGGTAGCCAGTTTTAGGTCATGTGAGCACTTGGATGTAACAGTGCTCCCCAAGTAACGAAACTGATCGACCTGCTTTAGTACGTCATCTCCAAGTTTGATGACCAGTGTTTCACTGCCGTGGATATCCAAAGACATCACTTCTGTCTTTTTGACACTGATCTTTAGGCCGAACTTGCGGCAGGACACATGGAACTCGGACATGAGCTTTTGCAGGCCGTCTGCGGATTCTGCCACAAAACATAAGTCATCCGCATAAGTGATCTCAGTAATCATTGCGTGAGACACTTTTGTTCGGGCCTTTAACCTGGCTAAATTGAAAAGGCTGCCATCAGTGCGGAAACGGACGCGAACTCCCTCGGGAGTCGTCTGTAGGACATCGCGGACTACTACTGCAAATTACAGGGCAAACAGTGTGGGCGCCAGCACGCACCCTTGCTTTACCCTACAGGTAACGGGGAAGAAGTCCGACTGTTCACCGTCAATAGTGACGCAGCTCCTCATTCCGTCATGCAGTAGTCTCACTAGTCGCACAAACTTCTCCGTGCATCCCAATTTTCCTAGCACAGCCCAAAGAGCTTCACAAGGCACGCTGTCAAATGCCTTCTCAAGGTCGACAAAGCAAAGATACATGTTACGACCCTGCTCTCTGCTTTTCTCCTGCAGTTGACGCACTGAGAAGATAGCCTCACAAGATAGCCCCGGTCATGTCGAAAGCCAAACTGGGTTTCAGGCAGAATCTTTTCTGAAAGTTCTGTAAGGCGGTTTAAAAGAATTCTGCCGAGGACTTTTCCGGGGACCGGTAATAGTGAAATACCGCGGAAGGAGTTGCAGTCAGAACGGTCCCCCTTTCCCTTATACAGTGTCCTGATGATAGATACTTTGAACGTATCAGGGACTTGTTCTTTTTCCCACATATGGGTAAAAAGTTCCCATAGAGCCGAATGCAACTCCTCACCCCCGTATTTGAGTAGTTCTCCTGGTATAAAGTCTACACCAACCGCGCGCTTATTCTGCTGTTGTTTGATGGCAGAAACAACCTCATCACGTGACAGTGGCTCATCTAGCTTGATAAAAGTAGGGAGTTGAGGTAAGGAATAAATGTAATCCAGGTTGAATTCTTGGTCTACATTGAGCAGGAAGTTACAATGTTCTGCCCAACGCCTGAGTACTTCCTCCTTGCTTTTAATAAGGCCATCGCCAGTTACTGGACGTAGTGGCACTTTTCTTAAGCGGGATGTACCGAGCAACCTTCGAACCTCACTGTAGAACTCTCCTAGCTGATTAGTGTCAGCAAGCCACTGCACTTGACGCGCTTTGTCCCGCCACCACTTATCCTTTATCTCTCGAGATAACTTACGCAGCTCCACGTCACCTTGCTTAATCCCCGTTACGCGTTGGCCTGGCTGTGTTCTGCTGCGCACTTGTAAAAGACGCCGATGCTTGTCAATTGCCTCAGTAAGGACTCCGTCATTCTCATCATACCAGTCCTCGTTCCTGCGGACTCGTTTAGACCTATAGTAGCAGTGGCAGTGTCTAATATTTGAGAAGACAGAGAACCCCAATCAGCTTCAACATCACCGGTTCTTTCATGTGACATAAGTGCGCTGGTCAAGGCTTCAGCATATTTCTTCCTAGTCTCGAAATCTTTCAGACTCTCGACATCTAAAGATGCAGGTTTCGCTCTTTCGGATCTTCGGGAGCGAAGAAGACGGAGATGTAGCTTAGTGACTACAAGCCGGTGGTCGGTCCAACAGTGGGCACCGCGCATGACGCGGGTGATTTGGACTTCGGAGATATCTTTTTGGCGCACGATAGCATAATCAATCAAGTGCCATCATCTTGGGTGCATCCATGTTGTTTTGTGCTTGGCTGGAAGTCTGAACATTGTGTTCGTGATCGCTAGGTCTAATTGTGCACATAAGCTGAGCAGCAGCTGACCGTTGCTGTTCATATTGCCAACTCCATGTCTCCCCAAGACTTTAGGCCAGGCGTCGTAATCCCGTCCAACTCTAGCATTGAAATCCCCCAAGACCAGTATATTCTCTTTGGGGCGTATGCTTTCGATGCACCGGCTCAAATCGTCGTAAAACTTACCCTTTATGATATCAGATTTATCCAGCGTTGGAGCATAGACACTGATGACATTCAGGTAGTTGTCATATTCAAGGTGAAGGCGCAGTGTGGTGATGCGGTCCGAGATGTGCACCGGACACTCTTGTAATTGATTAATGAGCTGGTTCTTAACCGCAAATCCTACGCCCGACCACCGCGGTTCCGAGGTAGCAAGTCCCTTCCAAAAGAAAGTATACCCGCCACCATGTTCTACCTGCTCCCCTTCTTCGGCTAGATGTGTTTCGCTGAGTGCAGCTACATCCACATTATAGCGTCGAAGTTCTCGAGCTAAGACGGCAGTTTTCCGTTCCGGGCAAGCATTGTCATCACGGTCAAGAAGTGTTCGCACGTTCCACGCGCCGAATGTTATTGCAGGTGTTTTTATTTTTTGTATTTTGTAACGCCGACCACGAAATTGAAGGATGCGAAGGCAGCCGTGGTTACTACCCTCAAAAATAAAATGGTTGGGAAGAGCTTTTGTTTAGGGCACCTTTTCTAGCCCCCTCCCCGGCTGAGCGGGGAAAGCAGTGCCTCCCTAAATAGGGCTGCTTTGTCACTCCAGATGTTGCCGGGCTTACTCTGTCTCCCCTATGCAGAGCAAAAGCGACCACGGTGTTACACACCCCCAGAGCCGCCCATGTGCAGGCCTCAGACAAAGCCCGGATTGCATCAAACCGGACCTCTCTACCTTGACCCATCGCCACAGGACTTTATTGGTATCGGAGTCCATATACGGAAGCAGTCAGTTACGCAGGAGATATTTCAGTGCACAAGCGTACGCGCAAAACGCAGGTGCACACCCTCGTCTTCTCCTTCCTTGATCCAGTGGAACGGAAAACCGCTACGACTGGAGGAAGGATCCGATGATGATGATGATGTGTCTGGCCGACAGTAACTGTGCGCCTTCTACTGTCACCCTAGGCCGTCCATCTTGCCTAGCTACCTCACCAGTTCCGTCAAGCCCGAGTGCATATCTGCGTTGTGTTGCCTTCCCCGCCGAGGCAGACTTTATGCATTAAGCGGGAAGGATCCGCTTGTAGGTCCACCATTCTGGCAAACCCCCCTCAACCAGGTTCAGCCCGCGAGCCAACGCGGTTACCAGGGTGTGGCCGCTGCATGCACTACAGCTTCTTGGAGCCACTGGTGAGAGATTGCAGAGAAGCCTGTGATTAGCGAAGCCACACCGCCCGTTTTGGGCCGGCTGGTGAAGCCCCGAAAGTATTCACACTAGGCTCCCCACTACACCCCATTTTCGAAATGTACTTACATTTAGAAAAAGGACATAAAATTTTAGTTACTTTTTAACATGTTGAAAAAACAGAGAGAACAATCAGATTTTAATTGGTTTTTTTTTTGTGAAATACATAAATACATGTTTAATACAAACTTACTATATATTTACATATATATTACACTAATATAAAATGCTCTGGTCACTGACTATTACTGACTGATTAAGTCATTTGTCAACGCACAACTCAGTCGGTCTAGAATCTTAAAATTGCGTAAGGGCTCAAGAGTAATACAGATATCAAGGGAAATTATTTTTAGAAATAACCTCAATAAGGGTTAAATGTTTGTAGTGCAATTTTGTCACGGACAGAAATGATTTCGTGTTGTTTGATGCAATAGACAAATGACCACTTAGCCGGACGCTTGTCAATGTTACATATCGTGTTTTTATTATTAGAATAGCTCACTCATTTCTTACATAAGGATAGATACATATATGATAGCATCGAGATTGTCCGTTGGTTAGAATACGCGGATCTTAACCGACAGGACCACGGTATCAAATCTGGACTGTGGTACTGATTTTTATTTATAATTAAGATGCTCTATGATGAGGAAGACAACGAATTAACTGTTACATCCATATAAAATAAAGAATAAGCTCCAAGCAAGGGCGCCTATGCCCAGTTCTCAGACATTAACGCACCTTTACTTTTTACATATATGTGTATGAAATAGTTATAATATTCTGTAAATTATAAATAAATTAATATTCTGTTAGTGAAATTAATTTTAATTCTTCAATGAAATGTTATCATTATAAAATAAATACATTCTTTAATTTCGTATCATTACTATTTCGTTTACTATCTTATTTATACTATTTATCTATGGGAATAAATGTGGGACGGGAGAATATTTCTAAACTTTTTATTTTTTAATTAGGCGAGTGTAAGTTAAATAGACAGTTATTTCTCTTCATATACAGGTTGTGTTTGATTTTGTAAATATTACGAAATTTTAGAGAGTTTAGAGAAGTTTTTTTCTCGGCTTGAATGGAGTTGACATATGTTGCATTTACGTGGCCATTAGTCCAGTCGAATGAAAAATGCTGTGTTATTTACACATAGGCCTAAATGCGAATCTTTCTTCTTTTTTGTGCCAGAAATCGTTCTATTGCAATGGATTGACTCGATGACGATCCAATGTACTGGATTGTCTCTATTTAGATGAAATCAATATTGGATTGGCTTAGTGGATTGGCTCGGCTTTTGGCCTCGTGTAAATGTACCATAAAAGATAACAGGGCAATCGGAATCAATTACAACATTGACAACTTCTATCCATTAAGCTTAAAAAAAGTTATCTAAACTGAAACAAAATCTTTATTTAATATTAGATTTATTACACTTGCTTATTGATTATATCAAAAAAATATAGAAGTAAATTTTTGCCTATTTACAGAAAGAAGTAACTCGGGCTTCAGAAGAATATGCGAAAGAAACATTTTAATATTTTTTGCTTACAATAAAAATATTTTTATTTTCTCTCTAAAAAAAAAATGCAAATCAAAGTCACTTTTATATATATATATACATTACATATACATGTAGTAGTTTTCGTTCTTATTGTACCTTAATAGATTCACTTTTTTTTTTTAAATATACTAAATTTTAACTTAATCAAATGAACGACGACAACGCATAGAATTCGAACAAAATAAACTTATTTTTATATAAATCTTATTTCCATGACTTCTCTGATATTAAAATATCAACTCTTCCCATGTGTATGGTCACAGCTGCCGCCGAAGAGTAATAGAAAACGGACCTGCTAGAAATATGTCAATTTGTCACGTAGAGAACAGACTTATTTAAAATGTTATGAGTGTAACATACAGTCGGTGTACATATTTTTGTTTGAGATAATACATTTTGTATTGAGAACATGTTTTATTATTAATGTTGGCATTGAAAATTTAATCCCATAGCGATGAAATGTTGTTAAGCTTAATAGGTGCATGTAAAATTGCAATTAATTTACGTATTACGCTTAAAGTGAATATTTTCCTTGAAAAAATTTTAAGTACTGTGTCATGCTATATACTATATAGCATTTTTAAATGCATTTTTAAGTTGCATTTTACTCATTACATTGCCTTGCTTTTCATTAGTTTAAACAATAATTTTATAGAAATTAGAATTGAATACTCTTCAGTTTCTGAATATTTGATCGAAATCAAATTAACTAATTTGGCTTAATCGGCATGGTGATTGGTGGGTGTCGAGAACGCAATAAGCGACCAATTACGGTTAGGCGTATGCTTATTGTAGCTACACGTCCATAATTCATTATTATTATTATTTTTATGTGTAATTTTTTATGTGTGAGTGTGCCGTTTTTATTGGGTGTAAACAGAACTATAAAGAATCAATCAACTATTTTGCAAATTGTTTTCAAAAATCATTCTTTATTATGCCAATACGTATCCAACTTGACATCGCTAATTTTGTCATTATAGTTTTGAGTTATTAGATTAATTACGATTTTATTTTTACGACGATATATACGCTAACGAAATATACATTTTTATTTTAAGTAAAATTAATTTAAGTAAAAACAATAAAATCAATCATTTTATATCGAACATTTACTGATTGATGATTAAATATTTTTGTTTTCTCTTTTTCTACGATTTTCAGGAATGGTTAATAACCTATTTCCAAATAAACGTTTCAATAAACCCAGTAGATATAATTTGATTGAAAATAATATTATTTATTAACAGGAATTTTGGATTTTCAGGCAAATTCAATGTATGATATTCTATGATATATGATAATCTGAATAATATTTTTTAGGAGTAAAACAATTGAAACGAACTATAACTCGCAGCGATGGCATGCGTCCAATGATACGTTAATTAATTTGCATATAATAAATTTGATGTACTATACTGCTTCAATTTTGGCCTGGCCGTTCGGAAATCGGATCGCCGTGTTCTGAAGATAATATATTACGGCCTTAACAATAACGGTTAAAAGCGGTCGTGTGGCCGCTAAATGAGAGTACTTGTGGTTGACTGCAGCGTGAACTCGGCCGAGCTAACCTGGGCGAGATAGTCTCGAGGTTGCGACTAGTCGCTCAAGTAGTTCAGCTCAAAGGACTCGTGTTCCTAGTGCTTTGGTTCGCGATCGCCTACACGTTGTTATTGTTTTTTTAGAAATGGTGAGATACTTCGTGAAGTGATGGTGGAAATTGTTTTTTTTTTATTGTAGTTTCTTTTTCTCCGTTTGGTGTTTTCGTTATATTTCATGTATCGTATTTTTGTTTTCAGGAGGAACTTGACAAGGAACAAATTACCAGTATGATTCTTTTATTTCTTTTTCATTTTTTTTAATTTAATTTATTAAAATACCTAGATTCAAAAATAGTTTATTTAAATTTTCGAAATTCGGATTAAGTTTTTTTTGTTAATTTAATATATTATGGATATTTTATAAAAATGTTTCTCACAAATAGACTTAAGTATTATAATTTTACTTTCAGTCCTCAAAAAAGCCTTCGAGGCTTTCGATCATGAGAAGAAGGGATGCATCGGCACTGTGATGGTTGGTACTATCCTAGGCATGCTTGGGCACCAAGTCACAGACGACACCCTCAAGGAAATCATCAATGAAGTAGATGTGGATGGTGAGAACCTTACAATGTAACTTATAAATAATGGACCAATATTATTAGAGATTACGCATTTTTAAACTGCACATCTGACGTTCCATGTCGTTTGACGATAACAATAAACGAAAACGAGTTAACAATTAGGTTGAAAATATTATTTACCATTCTAAAACTAAAACCTTTTTGTACGAATTTAAATATTAAATATTTAATTCATATTATTAAGGCTAGATTTAAAAAAAAAAAAAACAAAAATATATAAAATATTTATTTGTAGAAATTGTTGAATATTCAAAAGGTAAATATTATTTTAATCTCAAAATTAAAAGCGAGTATAGATAGTTTTGGCACAGAAAGAAAATAAATACAGTCGCGTTAAATACCGTTTTAAATTCTTATCAACTGCCAGACTCTTTAAGTAGAGATATTACGATTATTTCGCTAATCACCTTTTAAGAAAATTATAAGCGTGAATCGAAAATGCTAAGTGAATAAAATACTTGCATTTTACGACCTGTTCTAAATTCAAGATTTTTTATATACACGTTTTGTGTTTATAATTAGTCTCTTGCTTGATTATGAAAGAACACAAAGTGAGGAAGCCTACATGTGTCGGATGATCCACCAGATTTCAGAAGTGGTTCTTTTTACTATACCAATCGAATATACAAACATTAACGCTGTTCTTCTCGCATTGATTCGAGATTATCGCGATGACTGTCATTTCCAAAAATCCTTATTTATTCCAACTGATTATTCAAACAACAACAAACTCTACAGTTTTATTATATTAGTATAAGCACATTTATAAATCTGGCCATCCCTGTAATATAATAACCATTTTTCGGTATCGATTTAGATTCTGATCGATATTCACAATAAAAAATACTATAACAACTTATGCTAGTTTCTCGGAATAGTCATGAATTAAAATCAGAAATAAAACAATTTCGAAATATTTGCCGGGATATTTGCATAATATTGATATAACTAAAAACTAAATCCTAAAATTACCGACGTTAAGTTAAATAATAAATGATATTTGGTTTCGATAGCTTTTAACAGTAAATGTAAAAAATGCATACTTGTTGTTACATAAAAATATCACTTATGACTGGACTTAGGAGACCATTTTCGGAATATCATGTGTGATGTGTGCGAGGTCTTTATTTTTCATATTGAAAATTACGTTGAAATCCGAGAGCTTGTTACCGCACGCTGTGATGAGTGATGACTTGTTATGACATGTCCGCATAATAAATGAAATATTGCCTATTCCGAGCTCGCATTCCGGTATTAAATATTGGGCGTTAATCTCGACGAAACGATTAATATTTCAATATCAGCATTTGATTTCGATTTTCATTTTGAAAGTAACATTTTCATTTTATCTTAATAACCTTTTATAAATTCAATATTTATTTTAAAATACCTTAAATATCTTTTGATGTTACCTTAGAACGTTATTTATTACATATATACGTTGGATATTTTATTCTTCAGAAAACTCCAAATCTCAACTCATTAATTGACTATGCTTAAGATAAGGCAAGTCAACGGTCAAGCGCTTGCCTATTAACTGTAAAAAAATGTTTCTTTTTTTCAATTGCATTTGTTTTGATAAAACGCGGTGATATACTTTTCTCACTCGCGTGTAACGTTATTGTTGCGCTCTTTCTCAATAAATGAGCTATTCAGATAGCCCACGTGCTGACGCAAATAAATCCAGAAGTGGACCGGTGTTTAAAGAAACAAACTCTTCAGCTTTACAATATTAGTAGAGATTACATTGAAGTTGAACATTTTGTAAGCTATTTCTAATGACCAGCCAAAGAGTCGTTAGCGTGAGTCATACTTGTATATTATATAATATTACACAATAGGAATATTTTATTTTATTTTATATTTCTGTTACTTTAATTCACTATTTAACGAAATTAAAAATGATTTAGATTTAAAAAAGAAAAAAATAATCTTGGTCACTCAAATGTTTTTAGACAAAAAAGTAATTTTAAACAAACTTAAATAACTAAGTAATATCGTAATATTTATGATAATTTACGCTGACAAATATATCAAATTATGTAAATAAATTTAACACCAAAATGAGATATGTTCGCATTTTTTAAGGGGAGAATTACGACTATGACTATAAAGAGAAAATTCTAAAGAAATAATTTAAGGCTATGTGTTGTTTTAGAGGAAGAATAATGCTTTCAGGGTCTGGAGAGCTGGAGTTTGAGGAGTTCGTAACCTTGGCTTCAAGGTTCATGGTTGAGGAGGACGCGGAAGCCATGCAGGCGGAACTTAAAGAAGCATTCCGTTTATATGATAAAGAAGGTGAGAATTTTTCAATGTCCATTATTATTTTTTATGAAACTAGTTTAACTTAGTTAAATACAAGTTTAAAACTATTGTTTAAGATATATACGGTTATTACTAGCTTTTGCCTGCGGCTAAGCCTGCTTGGGATGGCAGGCCTGTGTGTCAAGTCAGGGTTTTCAATTTTCAAGTGAATTGGCACCGAATTATTTCAATGACAATTTAAAAAAAATTTAACCTCTAAAAATTAAGTAAAGAAACTGCTTATGCAATTTAATCATAAAAAGAAAATGAAGGTTAATACAGTTTTTCTGTTTTAAAACTACTGTTTTAAATTTTTTTTATTTCAATCATACAAATACAACATACCATTCATAAGGATTATTTTTTATTAAATTTCTTATACCTACTAATAAGGGGTTGTTTTGCTTAATTTCTTAATCAGGTAACGGCTACATCACAACCCAAGTTTTACGAGAAATCTTAAGAGAGCTAGATGACAAGATCAGCGCTGAAGAATTAGACATGATGATTGAGGAAATTGACTCTGATGGTTCAGGAACTGTTGACTTCGATGGTACGTTTTTCTTGATTATAATCTAATCTATCTTAAGTATGTGCGGGATTTATGTGTATATTAAGAAAATTGAAAATGTTTTATTTTGTCAAAACATATTACAGTACATTCGTGTTGGGAACTTCTATGTAATATGAGTTATTTATATTTGTTACCACACCTTACCACATTTAACTCTTTCTTACCATTTAAATATTAGCAATTAGTTTTTGACTTTGGAATGGCATTTTCTAAATGACGATAGTTATTTCTAGTTCAAATAAATGATAAATTCTAATACTTTGTATTGCTGAGTCTCGGTTAGAAATGCGCAAGGAACAAAACACCTTAGATCTTTTGGTTGGCGGCATGTAGACGGGGTAATAAGTTGTTTATATATTTCTTACAATGCCGGTATCTACGTGCGTAAGTCTTCATAAGGTGGCACGTATTGCTTGTTAAGTAAAAAAGTGAATATGTTTAACGTTGTTACAATATTGCTGTTTGCTTGGTTTGAATTGTAAGAGATAATTGATTTATATCTATATAAAATTGTGGCTTTATTGATCTTCCTATTCCATTTTGTTTTTAAATATGGAACGTTATAGTTGTTTATTCATTCTCATTTTTTATTTATATTTAAATAGACAATAGAATAGATATTTCGAAGAAGAAGACAAATAATTGTTTCAGCATATGTCAAGCTCGTTTATAATGGTTAATCTACCTTCCAGCAATCAAATCAAATTGAGTGATACAAAAATAATAAATACAACTATATATCATTTTTATATTGCATATGCATACATGTGTTTATACATACACGTGCCATTTTATACTTGACTTAAATCATAATTGTATGTATAAATAGGTATATAAGCATAATGCCAGCCCTATATATAGCCAGTATCAGGGCCAATCCTAATCAGCCAAAGTCAATTGCGTATTATTGGCGGTTAAATGGCAATCATTCACGAACTGGCAGTCTTTCAAGTGTCCGTATATTTGATTTATCATATCATTAATTATTATTGTTTGGCTTTAAATGTCCGATCATTGAAGTAAAATTATATAAGTATATTAAAAAAAGAATACGATTTGAAAGAAAAAAATGTAATAAGTTTTCCAGTAAATTTGAAATCAAATAAATCAAAGCGAAAACTTTTTGGTCATTGAAAAATTCCAACAGAAATTACATCGCACATTTATTTTAATACTGCGTTATTAAATGAAAGAATCAGAAAATTTAATTAAAAAAATAATCCACAAATAAAAACGTGACAATGCATTGTACTTCTAATAAAGCTTACGAAGATATTATGATTTTAAATTAGACATCTGTACTTTCTTAAGGTCAGCTGTTGTCGGCAAGTTGCCCGTTTGTAGTTCTCCATTTTGTATGTAAGACTGCAAGACTATCATTGTGAAGTAATATTCCTGCTTGTTTCAACTCCAGTTGTAAATTAAATTTTATTGCTATTTTATCTCATTGTAACGTTTATGTAATACAACCATTTGTTGGCGTGAAAATTAGCTTTTGAAACTCACGTCTAACTTTACCAATAGGAATTACCTTATTATTTGGAATTTTAAAATTCATATAAAGAATCTATGTTTCTGTATCAGATTCTTTTTGATTAACCACATCGATGTTGGCTTTAAAGACGGAATATAAAGTAAGAATGAAAAAAATCCTTACGCTCTCAATGTCCTGACGAAAATGGTATCTAACACTTGTCTTGAAATAATACTTTGGATTGCGTTATTCGACATAAAAGTACTTAAGCACGCACTAGTATATTGGCAGAGCCGCGATGACCCAGTGGTTAGAACACGTGAATCTTAACCGAATATTATGCGTTCAAGGCACGCACCATTGAATTTTTTGTGCTTAATTTGTTTTATAATTCATCCCTTCCTCAACGATGAAAGAAAACATCGTGAGGAAACCTTCCCGTGTAGAATGTAAATCTGCCACTTGTGTTCACCATTCCACATTGAAGTGGCGTTACCCCCATCACTTGAATATTTACAAGCTGTTTTATACAGAGCATTGACAATGCAAGACAAATATTGTCCGTTTGGATCATTTCCTTTAAAAATATCATAAGCTTAATTAATTCTTAGTGATTGATTAAATATATCTTTATTTGTTTGTTTACACATTACCTTAAAACTAAAACACATTTTATCTCATTTTCAGAATTCATGGAGGTGATGACAGGAGGGGACGATTAAATGAATAGTAGCATATATTTTCTACTTTTACACCTAGTCGCTTTGCTAGCTACCGTCATATCTTGTAACAAAGCTTTATATATATTTCCGGAGCAGAAGTATCTAGTCGAAACTTTAAGTATATTTTTTTTTTATTTTGCAACTAAAGAAGTAGTTGTATCTATAGCTATAAATTAAGATCGCGATTTACGGTTATAGATCCACAAGATACTAAATTAAATAGACAGTAACGTTTTATATATATTAAATAATAATTCAATAAAAACGTAATATATTTTAAAGTATTATATTAAATTTTATTTATTAAGAATTAAGATTTAGATTGAAACAAATACTTATCTTGATAAAAGTTCCTTTTAACGTTTTAATAATTTAAAACATAGCCGGTAAGATTCAAAATTAATTTTAATCGAAACCAAAATATGTAATACATTCTAAGTATTAAATATAATATAACTTAACTGTAAAATATTATACATTGTTATTTATTATCAGTTACCTCATTTTATATTGTAATAAAAATAAACTCAAACAGTTTCTCGTTTCTTACTTCCCTAAACATCATTTGCCTTTGTTTTTTTTTTTTAATTAATGGCACAACTAATTATTGACTGTTGAAAACTTGAAAGAAACGCAAATGTCAAATTGTTTAGTGTTGTTTAAAATTTTACAAAAAAATATCTTTGTAATAAAAAAATAAAAAACTATGAGATTTCACGTTCAGCTTGAATTTTAGTTTTTAGTTTGTTTTTAAACTACCAAATTTGTTTTTGTTGTTGTTAAAAAAACATATTTTTGTCCTAGGAATTGATTAAATTATTTTTGTTTCTTATTTTTTTGTGGTTACTTTTATTTTGAAGATATATTATACAAATTAATAAATACGTAGTTATAGATTATATTTAGTGAGAGGCACAGACAATATACCGCATTTTTTTATATTTCTAACTTAAAACAAACAGATTCTTGAGGTTAAATTTATTCATATAATTATTGATTTAAAGGAAACATGTATAACTTGTCAATTTATAGATATGATTTAAAATTAGAACATCATCTAATCGTGATAAAACAATGTCCTTTATTTTTTTTTAATATTAAATTAAAGCAAAATTACACTATTTATTGTAAATAAGTCTGTAATAAAAAGTATATTGTAATAGATGACTATGTATAATAAAAACAAATTATTTAATCGGTTTTAGTCGCAGTATTATAAAAAGATAAGTTTCTGTAAGATGGTTCTAGATTTTTTTTTAATCATTCTTTATATTATTTTTAACATTGGCTTAAATTTGATGACATTTGTTAACAAGTATGTTAGAGTAATATGCGTTATGAAATAATTATATTGCTTGTTCAGTCTCTATTAAGTTTCGACCTTGCTTGCCTACTTTCATGAAATTCGACGAAATTTTTAATGAGCCAAGTGATTTTATTTTTTATGAATGAAAGCATAGATGGCAAAATAATTAAGTCCCTGGTAATCCCTTCGAGTAAGCTCAGGACTATGCCCAAATCTGCATCACAGATGTCATCACAGATGTCAGAGTCTTGTTATTAATCTTATCTACCTGTCTAAGGATTTCAAATAACAATAATAATTTTATACAAGTAAATTAACAACATATATATGTGCTATTGCTGCACCAAGCTCTCTCTCTTATTTAGGAGTTCTCAATATTTTCAAAAGTTCCGGGACACGAGACATCAAAGTAAGACTTCCTAAGACTTCGAAACTTCTAAAAATAATGTAATTATTTTTTTGTTAGATATATAAATAAAGTTACTATTTTAGTAATAGCCAACAATAATTTTAACAAATGTCAAATTCCAGCGTTCTATACGTTATTGGAAGTTTAAAATGTCATTTAGAAAAATTGTGATATTTTTTAATTTAATGGGATCCCTATATATAGCTTTAAAAATATTTAAAATATATTTATATTAAAATATGATTAACAATCGGTGAAACAGCATACAAGACGAATAGCCAATTTGGTAACCTTATTCTTATTTAAAGTCAGCTGATAAAAAAACAATTATGAATATTAGAAAACAAATAGTCTAAGCGCCCACGACACTAAACCTAGTTCGATAAGACTCCTAGACCAGATGATTTATTATGATGATGTAGTCACGTCATTAATGGGGGATCCCGAAATGGCGATGTTGCGAAAAACCTGGCAAAGCTATTAAAAAACAAAAAAAAAACGATTTCTAGTATGATAAGACTCCCGAGTTTCGTTTTGTTCCTCAAAACAGGGAAGGGATAGGATTGCTGTGCAGTGCTGCAATCAGGGAGCTGAATGGCATTATCAGTGGCAGCAGGATGATAAGCGACGTCTCGTACCTAGTTATCTGGTATGATCGACCTCCTCAAAAAACCAACTCTTATCTGTAAAATCAGCTATTTCTGTAAAAGAAAAACCACTGCTGTATTTTCCAAACAGTGGAGAACGTGGTTGCTGCAGCGACTGAATGTCGCCCAGTTTTGTCAGCAATCACCCGATGCCTTTCGATTTGTACAGACTGGATACGAGTACCATGCTCACATACGAATAATTTTACGTGTCCTTAATTGTTTAAACAAATGAATCTGAAAAGTTTTAAATAGTAAATTCATATAAAAAAAATATTATACCATTTAACGTGGAACGGTATTGAAATTTGGATGAAGAAAGATTGATTATTCAAATATTTTGAACATTTTAACAATTTAACTTTTATTGCACAAGTACGACAACATGACATGACATCGTTATAATTATATTTTATATTATATCCCTGTTTTCTGATAACCTGAAGCACAACTACTACACAATGGTACTATACAACAACACTAGTACTATAATGGTAATTTTGACTGCCTCGTTGGTCATGTGGCTAGATATAAGGCCGCAGATGCTAGGTCGGACCGTGTTAGTTTTAAGTAAAAAGTTTTCATATATAAAAATAGTTTTTTTTTGTTTATTTTAATTATTTTATTATTCTGTATTTATTAAAGAAAATTAAAACATTGTGAAATACCAAAAGAAGTGATGTTCTTTGAATGTGGAGTTTGTTCAGTCTGATAAAAAGTTTGTGAGCTTTTCTTTCAAAGATTTTCAGTAGTAGTCGGGAGTCTGGAAGTTGGGAGTGTGTACACTCTTACGCTTGAACTCTTTCCCGTCGTGTTGGATTGCCGTCCCCTCGAATTATGAGATTTTGGGAATAGAGAGTGCATCTGTTTTTGCGCACACACTTGTGCACTACAATATGTCCTGCGCAGTTGGCTAATCTCGCTTGAGATTGGTCGCCGTGACTGAAATCGGTCAATCATCACATCATCAATCGTTAATAATGGATACAAGTTATAACAACTAATATATTTACTGGTTGTCCTTTATGAAAGTCCTTGTTATTGTATTTAATTATTTTGTACCAAACATGTTCTTAGAATGTTTATAATAAAAAAATGTTTTATATAATAAAATGCTGAAGGAAAGCTTATCCCTGTAACAGATTTTTTTCAGCGTTTGTAAATATTTTTATGTAAGTACAATCAACGCAATAAGTCATAATATACATGACATTTATATAAATTTCAAATGTTGTACTCCGTCGCCAAACACCCATTGCTGTGTTACGGTTTGGAAGGGGAGAGAGCCAATGTAATTAAGGGACATAATGTCTCATATGAATTGGTTGACAGTGGTAGAGCTTGCCTATCTGAATAGGTACCAACCACTCTTCAGATATTCTACCGCTAAACAGCAATACATAGTATTGTTGCGTTTCGATTTGATGGGTGTGTGTGCCAGTGTAACTACAGTCACAGAGGACATACAGCTTCGTTCCCAAGGTTGGTGGCGCATTGGTGATGTAAGGAATGGTTAATATTTATTACTTCACCAATGACTTTGGGCAGTGGTGATCACTTAACATCGGGTGGCCCATTTCCCCGTCCGCTTACGGTTTCCATAACAAAATGGTGCAAGAGGAATACAATATCTTAATAAAAAAATAATGAATACGAATAATCAGAACACCGTCGATTGCATGTCGTTATTGTATTACGAGTAATTAGTGCTTGTACAGTTTACTTTGCGTCCCACGTTTTATTAAAACTACTAGTTAGTATAACTTGTTTACTCTAATGAACTAACTCTACGTGAACTCAAAGACTAAGCAGCATAATTGACCTGTATCTTATATAAAAGAAACATATCTTAGGACCGTTTATATATATATATATATATATGTATATGTATATATCTGTACATATAATTTTTGGAATTTGAAACACAAACAAAACTTCATCATCTGTTCGTTATGTTTCAGGAAGATTGTCTTTCCAATCTTGTTATATGTAGCGTAATCTAATATTTGTACTAAAGTTAAACTCTGCATACGAGTCTCACTCGCTATAATTTAATTTAAATAAATACGTAGAGTAAAATTAATATTATTTATTAATGACAATTGAAAATTTTAACAAAATTCTGTACATGACATCTGATGCTCTATTTCAGAATGCAAATGCTCGATTTGTTGATGAAAATACCAGAATCCCTATACGTATCCCTATAAGAATTCCTTCAATTGCCTATGGATCCCTTTATCCGAATTATTTTTTAATATAAGTGAGACCAATCTGGAAGTAAGAATTTCAAATAAAAATTTAAAAATAACTTACGGCGTATACATAAAAATAGTCAACTGAATTGAGAATCTATTCCTTTTTTGAAGTTGGTTAAAAAATAGTTTTAATTAAATGTATTATACTTAATTAACATTAATGCGTTATTGTTGATACGATTTTTTAATACATGGAATCAAAAGCTTAAATTTCTTTTCTATATATTAAAATTAAAAACAAGATCTCACGCATCATAATACAGACATTTATAATTGAATCTCAAAAATAAGTATTATTTAAATTCTATTATTCCTTAATATATTATTTATGGTATCCGTACGTTTTTCTATGATATTCGTTTTTAAAGTAGACGTAAATACACTATACTCATGCATGTTACATGAAATAGAATGTTTGTTGAAAAAGCAGAAGCAACGTGTAGCGAGAGCTTGCACTTCATAATATGTTTATGCTATTTTTTTAATATTCCGTTTGTACAGAGCTACTTTGTTAACTACATTTTGCCGTCGTTTATTTGTTTTACAGTAAAACTATTTTTAAAAATAGAACTTATAAATATTGTTTGTGAGACGATAAAATATATTTCAAAGGTAAGTTTCTGATTTAAAAATGTCTTACTTATTTTGTATGAAAACTTTCATATGATGTTTATATTAACTATAAAATATTTTTAATGAATATATAACTTAATACAAAAAATTACATTATAAAATTCCACTATCTGTACCCTGATTATCCATTTTATATTATTAGGTTTGGTATTGACCGCTTTCATTTATTTTGTATTTTTCCCCGACGTATTCACAGACAGTTGATGTCGTAGTCGAAGTATAAAGAAGTAAAATAAAAAAACATATGGTATATGAAACTCAAATAAAATATATAAAATAAATAATCTGAATACTTATTAACAAATCTATACCCAACTGTGAGTACAGTATAAAACAATTACTTTCACCATAATAGCAAATAGATGTCAAGTGAAAATAGAAAAACATTAACAAAAAACTTGGTAACGCAAGCTGCGTTGCTGAGAATGTTACGGCTTAATAACTTTGTACGAAAGTAGCAGTAAACATTTTAATTCCGAGTGTAATCCAGTCCAGAGACAACGAAAAAGAATATTTATTGCGAGTTCTTCATGATATTATATTTTGTCTAATACTTTAGCTTAGCAATTTCGAGTACGATGATACAAAGCGTTTAATAATAAAAAAATATGTTACTTTGTATTTTTGCGATTTCGAGTTTTTGTTATAATATATATTTAAGAAATTATACATATTGCAAAAGTGTATATGTCATTTAATATTTAAAAAAATTTGCTACAGACAACGAGGTCAGTGTGGCATTCCGCTAGCGCCGAGTTTATTTTTATCGACTGTCGGAAAATCTCTTTGTAACAAATCGTTTGAAACCCGTATTATACGTTAAGTTGGATGAATCGCCTTGCGATTACACCCCGACAACCAGCGTTATAATTATTATTATCTTTTAATTTAATACCAAATTGGACACCTGTAGTGTAGTCATAGTTTTAAAAAAAATCTTTTGAGGAAACCTGCATGTGTCATGTTCACTGGAATTCTGCCACATGTGTATTCCACCAACTCGCATTGGTGGAATAAGCTCCAAGCCTTCTACTCAAAAAATGAGAGGAGGCCTTAGCCCAGCAGTGGGACATTTACAGGTTGACTGTCCACTGTCACTTTTTGCTACTATTTCCTGGAAATTTATAATTCAGTTTTTCATCTTTAACAGGTTGTTCAAGCACAGTTTGGCCTTTAAGTCTGTACTAATAAGTGGGATGTCTTCAAAAATTATTAAGCCAATGAAGATAAAACTTATACCAGAAAATGCAGCGGAATTTCAGAGTAGGTTTTAGTTTACATATTACTTAAGTAGCTGAGCTTAACAGTTTCACTCGCATTAAGGGAATGCCCAATGATCTATCTAATATGCACTTTGGCTCTTTGTGCACACATTTAAAACTTTGTGGAAATGATAATAGGCAATATTAGTCATTAAACTATTAGTGTTTAGCCAAAGTTGGTTAATATTAACTAAGTCAAAATAAAAACCTTATAATGGTCATGCAATTGTTTTTGTGATATGATAAAATGATTCTATTCATCATTTGTAATTAGTATCGACTATTGACGTGACAACTTATATTACAATTTGTGGGTTGTCATTGCGAAATTAAATAAAAATTAGTTGGTGACATATTATAATGTCGACAGAACAGAATCTTAAAAAAAACATTTTATTTATGGTAAATAGGAATGAATTTTGTATTCATTCTTATACAAAATGGTATTCATTCTTATAATATTTTGTACAATTTTGGAATTGAGTCTCTCACTCAATTTTTAACAACACGTCACACGTTAAGTACATCACACGTGTAATACAAGATATTTTAATTTTTTAGCAGGAATTGTTTGCACACTCACGCTATACGACCCTATTTATTTTAAATGTATTCTTATGTGTTTTTACTCTATTTATTGTAAATGCGGTCTATTGTGTCTTTTCATTCTTCAGTGTTTTCTTATTATAATATTTAATAATAATAATAAATTTGCACCTAAACATAATAATCCTGTATGTGGAAGAGCGTACATATGTTAATTCTTGACTTTAAAGGTTCTCATAACTTTAAAGACCAAGTTTATAAAGACAATTATTAATTTCAAATAGTATTTCTAATACATTACTTCTGTCACGTTTTTGTTTTAAATCTTAATTATTATTATTTAATTAATTAATAATATTAAAAAAAATACAGTTACGACTATGGGTACAATAAGAATATTGTAATTTAAAAAATCAGTGTTTTATAAATCCTTTTCCTTTAAGAATGTACTGCATTTTTCACTTCAATTAAAAAAAAACAACATAATATGTATGACGCTGTTTGGATTATAAAAATACATCTTGCTAATGGAGCGATATTTATACAAGCTAAAATAATAGTTATTTTCTTTGAAGTAAATATCAAAATGCAATGTTTCGATTTGCGTTGAAGCATTAACTGTGGCTGTGTACGAATACATACGATGTTTTGAGGTGGAATTTATTACTATTTCACCGAGTAAATTGAAGTTAAAATTAATGGAATGAATGTTGAATAATTATGAAACTATTTGTACAGTCGCATCTGATTAATGATTAGCAATTCCCACCTCGTTCTCGTAAATAATATTTGTAATATATTAACAAATATTTCATTTTCTGATATAAACATAAGTTAAATGTTTATAAGAAACACATATCACACACACATCGATTAAAATACTAATTTTATAGTTTAGTTTTTGGTGTATTTAACATATTTGTTTATGAAACAAACGTTTTTTTTTCCTGTTACTCCTAATAGTTACTTAATTATAAATATTTATGAAATGAAACTTTTTTGGGTACTACAAGAACAGATTTATAGGAATTTCATTGCCAAGTTTATCTTATCACGATATTTTTCTTTTTTAATCTGTAACTATCGAAGTTGCTGTTCATTTCTAATATCTAAGCTACGTGGTTTATATTTGTTAGGCCTAATTTTGCGAATGCGACTGAAACGTGTAACAGGAAGTAGGGGGAACGTACCTTTATTCAATTTAGTATCAATAAATTGAGTTACGTTACCCATTCAATTGCTGATCCCTTTTTTCTTATGAAAAAGGTAGGCTGGGCTCGCAAATGGTGGTCCACCTGATGGTGAGTGGTCACTACCTCATCTCTCATCTCCAATGCGCCTTTAATCTTTGGAAACAAAGATATCTCGTCACTTGTGCCTGCACAATGTGTTATATAATGCTGACTCACTCTTTCAAACCGGAACATAACAATTCTAAATATTGCTGTTTTACGGTAGAATATGGAAGGATATGGTGGGTGGTACTTACCCAGATGAGCCTGCACATAGCCCTACCACCAAGCGTCATCAAATTTCTATAGACCATTTTCTATAAAATTAAAATCTATCTAAAGAAAATAAAAAAATACCAAAGACTTATCATGTTGGAAATGTAATATTATGTATGTACAGAATCAGCTTGCATTCAGGAATAATTTAAAAATTCCGCGTCGCTGCTAAATATTATTTCGCATGTCAACTCCAGCGAAGAAATATTGCCTTACGATAGGGTTGCCATAAGCTAAAATGATATGAATTTAGTATGATAATTCAGGGCATAAACAAGGTTAATTATTATTTGAATTGCATATAGCATAATTATACTTATTACAGATTAATTATTCTACATAGTTGTGAAACGAAATTATGATTGAAAACCATATAATATACCGGTAAGTCTTCCTGTAGGCTCGTCTTGGTGTCTATTACCCATTCATAACATATTTTATCTTTTTTTACCTTTACTTTGTAAAGCTTTCCTATAGGTATAAAAACAAAACGCGCCGCAGAGCACTGTGATGTATTAGAAAGTGATAAGTGTTGATTACAATAATTATAACATTTCATGGATAAATGCATCAAAATATCAAATCAACTTAAGTCAGTTTCCAACATTTCACAAGTGATCATTGCTTGATTTAAAGAGTGAGTAAGCAAGTGTTATTACAGATACAAGGGGTATTATATATCTTATAACCCATTGTTGGCGGCGTAATGAAAATGTAAAGAGTGGCTTGTACTTTTATTGTCATTGTTTGGTTACTACAATTAATCTTATTAAGCATTAAAATATAAATACTTTTTGGATAAAAATGCTTACATTTAAGCTCGAGTTCCGGTTCGGGTGAATAGTCACCGCATTGTAAATCTTTTTTTTTTTTTAAAAGCAACTATACGAGTATTTTACCGTTTCTTCATCCTAGAGGCTGCTTCCCAAAACGGTGGTTACGTTAAAACAGTAACGATTCAAAAATGCTTTATTGTAAAGCTAACTCGAATAAATACATTTGATTTGATTTGATTACCGTTAAATGATTACAGGCTCATAAGCTCGTATATATTTTTAAAATTAGTTTAAAAAAATAATGGCAAAAAAGAAGTTTTTTTTTCAATCGTTTGATAAACAATGAAATCAAAGTGAGTTATGTATGATGAAAATTCCTGACAACAGGAAGGAAAGACGTGATATTTATCAACAAAAGAAACCAATGATTGCAAACATCGGACGCTAATAAAAACTTGTAATATTTTATATAACAACTAAGACGGGTGGCAACCCTATATTACGTTACATTATTATTTTTAGTCCTCACGTCTTACGGAATTTCTATCAATTAAGTTGTTTTACGACTTAGTTTGTTCTTGGTATTAAGCGGTCGTACTTAAAACCGTTGTTTATATATCGGATGTTTAGTAATATACTGTTTTCTCTTTTTATGTCATAATTGTATTAACATTCGAAAGAAAAAGACAGAGTATTATGTAACAAATAACCAGTAAAACAACATTTATAGGTAAAGCCGTAATATATATTTTTTATAGCTGAGCGGACGAGCATATGGGCCACCTAATGGTAAGTGGTCACCAACGCCCATAGACATTGCCATTGTAAGAAATGTTAACCATCGCTTACATCGCCAATGCGCCACCAATCTTGGGAACTAAGATGTTATGTCCCTTGTGCCTGTAATTACACTGGCTCCTTCAAATCGGTACACAACAATGCTAAGTACTGCTGTTTAGCGGTAGAATATCAGATGAGTGGGTGGTACCTACCCAGACGAGCTTGCACAAAGCCCTACCACCAGTAAATTTTTTCACGTATTTTAAATTTAAATACAAATTACCTGGGTGTGCTTCAGGCTTGCTTTACACCAACTTTCATCAAAATCGGTTCAGACAGACGGGCAGAATTACTTTCCCATTTATAATCACCATACCGTCAATACGTTTTCCACCAGATCTAAGATTTTATGCCCTCGTGTTTATGATACTATAATACCCTTTAAACTGGAACACAGCTATAAAGTGTTTTAAGATTTTCTGGCAACTGAGGAGTGGGGTTACCCAAAACAAAGCGTTAACGGATTACAAAATATTTTTACATTTTATATATAAAGTTAGTTATAAATTAAATAAATACAGCAGCGGGATATTCAACGATGATAATTAAGATATAATACATTAAGATTAATAATTAACGATTAACATAATTCCATACTTATATTTTGTTTACATTTCTTTTAGATTAGATTGTAATTCTTTTAATTTACATATATTTCATATTTATATTTATATAAGATCATAAATCCATTGTGTTTAAGGGCCACGTGCACACTCACGGGGCGGAATCGATAGTTTCCGCGTCTCGGCGTGATTCGATTTCCGCCCGCGGGATTGGCCTGACGACAAGGAAAATTAAAATCTTAAACGAATTACCCGAAGCCCTCACCGCATTTCTTTTCTTTTTTCTTTGTATTTATAAATAACGTATTTGGTGGATTTGAGGTTTATTTGTATCGGGAAACGTTGTAAATTAAATGTCAATTGTATTAATAAAATATTTATTCTTGCTTAAAAAAGATTCTTAGAATTGGAATTTAATCTGATTTAAAATGAGTAAAGTAACGGCCCAACATTTTATCATTCTTAGGGTCAATTTTAGCCGTAATAGCCGTTTTAGCCGACTTACGAATGTGCGACGAATTATTAGAATGGTATTTGAATTTAAATTTACTTACAATTAGTATAAAAATTATAGAATAAAATGAAATATCTTTTGTTATCTTTCACATGTCTTGATATGCACTAATCGTATTGTATCCCTTTAATTGCAGTGAGGGAATCGAAGTTGCGTAGACTTGTGCACTTTAATATCTCCTGCGTCGATAACTCGGTATTGACCGGGATGCGCTCGAAGTTTGACCAAAAAAATAATTCTTTCTTGATGAGTGCTAGGTTACATATTTCAATCAATTTCAACCTCAACTATAAACTAGGTTTTTTTGGCCTATATCTACAAATTTTGTCACTTTTGATTACAGGGTACTATCATTCATATAATGATTATAATATATGTACTAACATTTGGAATAGTTCCACGAGTTATAATCAAAGATAACCTATTCATGTTAGGCAAATGCCTCTTCTATACTTGGACCTTATTACACTACATTGCATCAGAGTTGGTTGGTGGATACATCAATTGCAGAATCACATATGACACATGCATGTTTCCTCACGATGTTTTTATAAACCAAGCATGATTTTCTTTAAGGACGAGATAAATTGTAAACCCAAATTAATATGAAAATTTAGAAGTCCTAGCTTGGGTTCGAATACGGAATCTTCCGCTATCATATTGGCTGTGCTATTTTTATTGTTATGTACAAATATATATAAACAAGATTGAAATTTTCTCAAAAATAATACAATTAATATGAGAAAAACAGGTTATTCATAAAACTATATAATATATGAATTTGCGAGCAGGTATACAATTATAATATATTATTATACAATTAATCTAGTTAGTTAGAAACAGAATTTAACAATGTGTGGATAGATGCACTTCAGATATCTTTAGAACCGTTTGTAACGTTGAGTTAAAGTATATGTAATAAAACTTAAATAAAAAATATCAATATGTACTGTCACTTTTTAAGAAAGAGATGTTTTAATAGAAGCCAATCAAAGCTAATTAACTGGAAAAGATTTATTACTAGAAACAACGATATTTAAAATTTTACCCACATCCGTTATTTACGACGGTGTCAACATATAATATTTCTTCAATCAAATCAATACATAATTAATGGCATTATTAGGTAAACAACAAAAAAAGTTATAGTTTTGATAAATAATATCATAAAAAGATTTTACACAGATTTTACTAAGCACATTTTTTATTTTAATCGAAGGTAAATAAACTCGTTTAAATTAGTAATACAATAATATATTGAATCTTTCCAAATCGAATTGTTCCAATTGTCTTAGAAAATAAATGCATATGTAGATATTTCAAGATCTGCCAGCAGCGTATTGTACGATAGTAAGTTATGCAAATAAAATGAGTGGTTACTCCCTGGGGGACACATCCCGTCCAACATTCTAGAACACATTTGCTTGTAGCATTGAGAACATTGAACCTAAAAAAAATATGGCCGCCACAAGATGCCAGGCAGATGTGATACGAGATCGGAATTGAGAGAATTTAAAATAATATAATAAACAAAGTTTCGGTAGTAAAATAAATATATTATCTTATTATTATAATATCATATATAGTAACGAAGTACAAACACGAATGTACTTGGTATAGGAGTAGACAGCGCCACCGGAGAGGGATTTACTGGTGGTAGGGCTTTGTGCAAGCTCCTCTGGGTAGGTGCCACCCACTCTTCAGATATTCTACCTCAAAACAGCAGTACTTGGTATAGTTGTGTTCCGGTTTGAAGGGTGAGTGAGCCAATGTAATTACAGGCACAAGGGACATCTTAGTTCCCAAGGTTGGTGGGACTCACTCACCTTCAACTTTTAACTTTGTCATGTCTATGTCCGTCATATATATTAATGCGATTTTGTTTTAAAACGATATTGATTTTATCTTTATAAAAGTTATAATAATACCTATTCGTGTATGTGTTGTATTGAGTTTTCATATCAAATAAATTTTAAAACGTTTAACAGTGTCCATAGGTGCCAAAATGTTAAAAGTGTTAATGAATAAATCTTAAATTGTTTCTTAATCAAATTCTAAGGACAAGAACAGACTATCGGCCATTTTATTATACTGAAAAGTATATCGAATCATTTGGAAATCTTTATAATTGAATTATATTGAGATGTCATAAATCAGACAGAGAAGGAATACAAAACATATATATACTAATATAATAAATAGACGGTTTGTTGTTTTTGTGCTTGAAAGTGCTAGTCTCTCGAAATGGCTGTAAGATTTGAAAACTAGGCTAATTCTTGAGAAAGGTTATTATAACTATTTAACATCTTGCTACGACCCTCGGGCGTTAAGCAGGAACGCGAGTAAAATTGTACGAAGCAGCTATACATAGTATCTATAGATATATATTTGTTTGGAGCAGCTATACATACTACCTATACATATATATATATAGTAGAATATCACATCTAAATTATTAATGAAAACATGGAGGTGCGTTCTGTGAAAAGGGTTTATCATCAGTTCGCAAGTTCAAGAATGGCGCCACTACTACCATTGAGCTGGTTGGCGTGGTTGGTAGATACTTGCCTTTCACGCCGACGGTTGTGGGTTCGATTCCCACCCAGGACAGGCATTTGTGTGCATGAACATGTCTGTTTGTCCTGAGTCTGGGTGTAATTATTTATATAAGTATGTATTTACAAAAGAAAAGTAGTATATCAGTTGTCTGGTTTCCATAGTACAAGCTCTGCTTAATTTGGGATCAGATGGCCGTGTGTGAATAATGTCCCAGGATATTTATTATTATTATTATTTGATAGTGATGTATTTACACTAGATGGCGCTCGACGAGGTATAGAAAATTAAAGAATGGAAAAAGATGGCGGTGGGTACTTTTACAGCAACTGAAAGGGAATTTTACCCATAGACTTGTCGATATGTATTTGTCTAGCTTAAACTAAAATGGTTAGAGTAAAAATAGTTTTAATTAATACTAGTTTCCGCCCGAGGCTTCGCTAGTGTGTTAGGGGGAAGGTTTTGGGTACCCTCTATCCTTATTATAACCCTTAATAGAACATGTATGTAAAATTTCATGATAATCGGTTGAGTAGTAAAGACGAAAGCGTCAAATAAACGAACTCACTTTCCCATTAATAGTATGAGAAATGATGATGTAAAATAATTGACATATCTGGCTGACTATCAATGCACAGCTCAAACTGTTTATCGGAGATAAACACATCAATTTAAGAAGTCAACAGTGCACCCCTTCAATCTTCCATTGAAAGATCGCAAATCGACCGTTATACGAGCCATTCTTTATAGCACACGATGACAAAATATGGTAATTTATCATTTCTTGAAATGTCACAAGCGTGTCGCGTTGAAATCGCTCTAATATATTGGTGCCGCTGGCGATGCTGTGACGGGTACATATTCATTAACATATGACATGACTTTCGAGATGATTTTAATTTTGTAAAAATATATTACCTTTCTCTTTCGCACTTTGTGTACGTTGATTGTGATTGGTGAATTAAGCGAGACATACGCTTGTGTGCGTTTACGGGATCAAAAGATAAAGCGGGACTCTTTTCAATAATTAATAATGTAAGAATAAATAAAATATTTAAATATTTGATGAGTATATTGATGAGTCCGCTTTACACTCAACCTCAACTGTACTTCCTTGGTTTTGGAAAACATGATCATTAAAGTTATTTCTTTTAATTAGAAAAACCAAATTATCAACTTAATTATACAAATGATAAAAAATACGAAACTGACAAATTTCAAACCAATAGCTAAATGTAAATAATTAAATAATAAGTAGTCTATCAAATGTGTTATTTATTTATATTTATTCTTATCTATATATAATTATAATAGAAATGAATTTCGGTCGCTAATTTTAGCATAAAATTAGTATTGTTTTTTCACCGCAATAGAAGCGGGCAAACAACTTCTATAGCTGTGCCAAATTTCGGATTGATATCAATATTAGTTATTCAGATATTCGACCGTGACACAAGGACACACAAACAGCTGAATGAACAGCGGAATCTTACTTCTGGGTTATTTATATGTCAACGTACGGAACCTGAACAAGACACTGAGATAATTATTTATAGATAAAAAACAAATTTATACTTCTTTCCATTAAAATACTAATAGATTGAGTTTTAAATATTACTTATAAAACCTTATATTGTTTTGTTTGTCTATTATATTATTATTTGTTTAGTTGGATTTAAGCTACAACGAAAATTTGTCAGAAAAAGCTCTTTGAAACATTATAACATTTATTTAATCTATTTTTATTATTTAAAGAAGATAGTCATATTTTTAAATGACTTTTAAAAATAGCTCATGATAAGTGGTCGCCAGTAATCATTGGCAATGTAAGAAATATTAACGATCGTAATGCACCATGAGCCTTAGGAACTAAAAAAAAATCCATTATGTCTTGTAAGCTGGAATATATTAAGTATTGAATGTGATAGATAATCCAAACGGGCTTGTACAAAGCCAGTCTGGATAATACATAGTAATAATTGACATACATATTTTCAGTACGCATATCACTTTTTATATAGTACAATTACTATAAAAGAAAGTGAAATGCGCTATTAATTATATATTAATTTATTTCAATGGCTATCTGTTTATAGTAAACAACTAATGAATTATAACAATGTAGCGAATATAAACATAGGCAAGCAGTAGTAATGACATATAGGTACCTAGATAGATAGAGATCATTAGTTTAATTTCGGCCCTGTCATTAACATCACGGTGAAATTCCTGGCGTCTCATGCGATACTGCAGGGTTTACCAACTGTTTTAATTATATTTTAATTTTTCATATCATAATTATGCGATTAAAATGAAAGAAGATTTTTATAAAGTAAAAACGAGGAATTAATTGCTTCGCTTACTTCGTAAGGGTTGTGGTAATAGTTAGTAGTATGTCTAGATTTCTAAGGGTCAGTGAGCTTGGTTATAAGATATTCATTTACGTAAGAATGCTCAATAAACTTTCTTTTTACAGGTATGTATCCGTATAGGCACTGCAAGATCATATTACGATGCTTTTTTTTTGTACTCTAAAATTGTTTTTTTGTTTTTCTTTTGTTCTATATTTTTTTTAGCTTAAATAAATATTCTATCGTAAATTTAATGATGTTAATGTATTTGTATTTTTATGGACTTGTAATTTTTAACTATTATTTTTATTTAATGACTATGTATAATGTGATTGTCCAAAATAAAATAAATAAATAAATGATGATGATTTTACCTTGAAATGTTTTTGCTATAAAAAAATTGTAGGAGTATTTGTCTATATTTTTCAAAGTTTATTTAGGTAGCTTATTATGTATTCTATAACTTGTAACAGGTAAGACATATACATTAGTCAGTCATAGTGCTGAAAAAACAAGAAATATATATTTTATTTTTCTAAAAAACAACCATACTGTACGTATATCTTAGAAATTATCTAGTACCTACCTATGTAAGAATATGTTGTGATGTTAAATAGCTTTCTTCAAAAATTAGGCTATCAAATGCGAGAAGTTTTAAAATTTTAGCATTTCCCGAGATTATTTATCATTACTATATTATTAAAGACCTCTTATATATTATTAAATATCTATTTATGTTTACGATAGTCAGGACATTATATAATGTATGCCTTTATCTATATTATTAATAATTATTTTTAACTAAATTTCGTGAGAACAAATTTGCGAGCGTATTGTTAATCAGCTTAAAAATTGAGACGGTACGGTATGTTTGACGCGTAGATTTTATTCGTCTACCTTCGCGTCGATGCGACGCGAAACGAAACGATGGATTTTGGTGCGGTTTTTACCATAACGTAGGTATTTTTACTGTATTGCGTCGAGATAATGGGTTAACACAGAACAACTGTGTAGATCGATTGAATCGATCATAATTGCCTTGCCCTTGTTTTTATTTAAAAAAATTGATGAGTTGAAACCTTAATTTTGCCTGTACGAAGTTGGACTTGGTAGTAACTAGTAACTATAAAAAAAATTGTAACTCCTTACAGACTTAGCTTAGAGTAATTTATTATATATTTACAAACTTTGAGTAAAAAGTATTAGCCAGTTATAAATAATTTCATTATAAGCATTTAAACAATACACGATTCATATCCATTTATTCAAAAGTAGTTATTTTTCCAATTTTTTTTTTTTTTTAAATGCAGTTTATCTCCCCTGAAGTATTCCACCAAGGCGTAATGCGTCAATCGAAATCACGATATATAAACTGCAGGAAACTAGATCAAGACAGTTTTTGACACATCTGCCTCTCAGTGCCTGTTTACGACTTATTAAGACAAGTGACATGGTGTGTAATTATAAGAGAAATACGAATATTAATTTACAAGTTACATATTAAATAACTAATGTTGATATCATATATTATAACGAATTATGTTATTCTTATATCTTTTTCATTTGTTTATTTACAGGACGAACTCGACCAAAGTCAGATACAAAGTGAGTAATGTTTTATTTTATTTATTTACCTTAGACATATATAAAAATTGAAGTGAATATTTTATTTAAATAAAATTTATTAATTTGAAACAAGAATGTACAAAAATGACAACACATTTTTTGTTGCAAAAACAATTGTCTATATTATGAACAACAGTTTATTTTTAATTATAAATATACTTTTTTTAAATTCTTTTTAACTGTATTGTGTAATGAAAATATCTCAAAATTCCATAGTGACAAACCTAAATTATTTTACGGTGAAATTAATATTTTAATTTCTTTAATATACGTTATTATATAAACGTTTTTTAAGTATATAATTTTATTTTTGTATAAATGCATTATAATCGTATTGATATTATGTGATTGGAAGTATTTGTTAAGTCAGTGAAAAAATTTACTAAGTCGATATGACTTAAAAAAAAATTGGAGTAACCTACCAATGTTTTTATTTAAATGTTTATATATTTTAATTAATTATTCCTTGTGCTAGGCTATGGTTTATTTGAATATAGAACTGTCCGATGTCAAGCTCGACGCGACGTTCCTATTTGTAGTTTCATTAGAAGTAATGACCAACGAAATAGTCTTAATTGGATTGACATGATGCCAGCGATTTCAATTTCAAAAGCACTGAACACTACTGACAACTAGAAAACAAATCTGTTTTAAATTGTCAGTTATATTTTATAATCTAAAATAGTTATTTATTAAATGTTAATAGTTTAATTTAGCTTAAAATAGCTTTATATAATATACGTTTACCGTTAATGATATCTCCTCACGGTTTCAAAATACCAAAGGCTTAATTGATTGAGCTACAAAGTCATAATAAAAAACGTTACCTACTAAGATTTTCTATGCCTAAGGTTGTTTATAATTATTAACTTCAAATAGCATTACTATAATCATTCAATTGCTTACTTTCTTTTACTTTTTACTTGATTTTATTTGTCCGTTTGACAATCGGCATTTATTTACGTCATATTTCTAATACATTATTAGATTACATATCTATTGTAAATATTTATTAAAAACAATGACATATTATTATTAGGTTATTTCTAAATAAACAGTTTAATAAAAAATAAAAGACATATACAATTTTTTCTAATGCATTTATAAGTCTTCATGACGTACCTACCTGTATATAAAATTAAATTAATTCGAATAAAATATTTGTCATGAACTGTATGGTTAACTCTCGGATACGGGTAAAATTTGTAAAGCAGTACAAAGGTAAATTAATATTCTGTTTTATTTTTATATCCCGCCACCTTTACCAAACTTTTGATAATTAAAGCGGATTTTGATTTAAATAAAAATATAATTACTTATGTAAATTCGAGTAAAACAACAAAAGCATTTCCATTTGTACATTAAAATGTTTTAATGGTTCCTTACGTCTTACTTACATCATTGTTTTTATTACAGTGCTGAAGAAGGCATTTGATACCTTCGATCAAGAGAAGAAAGGAGTCATCAGCACCGACATGATTGGTACAATTTTAGACATGCTGGGTCACGAATTGGACGATGAAACTCTATCAGAAATTATTCAGGAATACGATGTAAACGGTAAAATTTTTATTATTATATCTTATCGAAGTGGAACGATGTAAAAATACTTGATACTTTTACTAAGTTGTTGTAATTCACCGATAGATGGCATTGCATGTATTTTACTCATGATTCTACACTGTGTTTCCTCTAAGCAGATGCAGATGGCGTTGCACGATTAGAAGCTATTTATAGTTATTTAAATAAAAGTTATTAATATCGTTTTGTTTGTTTAAAATATTATAATGTCGTTTCGTAAAAAATAATAAAACAAAAAAAGTCCTCACCGTGACAATGTTTGCACATTGCCGTGACCAGGATTCGAACCTGGGTTACTACGGCCACAACGTAGGGTCCTAACCACTAGACGATCACGGCTGTTGAGGCACTGAGAGCATTTTCCAATTTTAACATCTATATCAAGTTACACGATGTTTAATAATTATTTTGCATTTTGTAATGACGTCAGTTCTTAATATTATGTATATTGTAATAATATTAAGGCATTATTCAGCTATAATTTTTTCAAGTAATAATTTTAACACATTTTATATTAACATTAATGTGGTAAATTATTATAACATTTATAATAAACATAATTTTGTCATTATAATCAAAAACAATTGTATTTAATAATACTTTGTTTTGTTTTACATTTGTGATGTTTTTGTATTGTTTATATTTTGCATTTTGTATGCAATGTAATGCAACACACAATAATTTAACAAAAAAATTGGCAAAAGTAGTAAAGCAAAAAATGCAGGCTTGTGTAAATATATTGTTTGTATTACTTTCTAGGTACTGGTCTTTTGGAATTCAAGGAATTTTGTTCGTTAGCATCTAGATTCATGGTTGAGGAGTTAGACGCTGAAGCTATGCTGGCCGAACTAAGAGAGGCATTCCGGTTGTATGACAGAGAAGGTAATTTTCTTTTAATTCTCTTGTTTTGATTGTATCGACCCAATCTTTAATGACTTGGTGATGATGATGATAATGAATGAGAGGTAATTTTTATATACTCGTACGCGTTGACGGGTGTGTAAATGTAATTAATGCATTTCATTTTTTAGTTTTTTGAAATAGGTAGACGGACGAACAATTATGCCACCCAAAGTTAAGTGGTCACTATCCCTATAAACGTTGGCGCTGTAAGAAATATTAACCATTCCTTACATCACCACTGCACCACAAACCTTTGGAACTAAGATGTTATGTCCCTCAAGCCGGTAGTTACACTGGCTCGCCCTTCAAACCGGAACACAACAATACTAAGTATTGCTGTTTGGCGGTAGAATATCTGATGAGTGGGTGGTACCCAGATGGGATTGCACAAACCCCTATTCAAGTGAACCGGACATAACATCTTAGTTTATGTGGTAAGTGACGAGTGAAGAGTGGTAAGTTAGTATTGACTGTGTAAAATAATAAATATGAAATACCAAAAAAAATAAGCCGTCGTATCATATCGTTGTACGGATAATGTGCAAAAAATTATAGTTTATGTAATAAATATGGTATTTAGCGATTGTTTTTTAAAGAAAAAGATTATTATAACATTTATTTAAAAAAAAAAAGGTTATACATCTAATACCACACCGTATTAGATATTTCATACATCATACAGCGTGACAACGTATGACGCGTACTGTCTGACCCGCCGTAATTTATGTTTCACATCCAATACATATGTATTAAATGTTACAGGCAATGGTTACATCACAACGGAAGTATTAAAGGAAATATTCAAGGAATTGGACAATACTTTATCAAATGAAGACTTAGAGTCAATGATTACGGAGATTGACACAGACGGATCAGGGACTGTTGATTTCGATGGTAATATTACATTTATTGTATAACGCTATAAATTAAATATATTTAAATGAGATATTCTATATGGCCCACTTTTGAACAAATATTATCTTTTGTTTTTTTTTGTATTACTTTAAATGCAGTCATGGAATTCCTCACGATATTTAAATGATAAAACGGTATTGAGTTTTCTATTTTAAGATCGGTTGTTTTCAGTTCACCGGACCACCCATATTTTTTACTAGTTGACAATTTTTTTTATAAGATCTCAAAGATAGAGCTAAATAAAATATATGAACAGTTAAGTGTTAAGGTGAGGAAAAAATGAACTCTTTCCGGTCGTGTTGGATTGCCGTCACATCGGATTATGAGAGTTAGGGAATAGACAGTGCACCTGTATTTGCGCACACAAACAAAATCGGCCTATAGGACTATTATATTATATCGGTCTGTAGGAGTACTGGTGGTAGGGCTTTGTGCAAGCTCGTCTAGGTAGGTACCTACTCATCAGATATTCTACCGCAAAATTGGTACTGTTTAAATCTATTGGTATTGTTTTGTTCCGGTTTGAAGGGTGTGTGAGCCAGTGTAATTACAGGCTCAAGGGACATAACATCTTAGGTCCCAAGGCTGGTGGCACATTGGCGATGTAAACGATGGTTAACATTTCTTACAGTACCAATGTCTAAGGGCGTAGCTGACCACTCACCATCAGGTGGCCATATGCTCGTTCGCCTTCCTATTCTATAAAAAATATATTATTATTATATATATATCTATATGTAAGTTATATTTTAATCCAATTAATCTTTGACCCACTCACACAACTTATTTTATTTTGTTAATAACGTTTTATTTTTTTATTTCATTTACAGAATTCCTTGAAGTAATGACTGGTGAATAATTATTTATGAAATCAACAACTTTAAGTAATGTTATGTTAATAAGACTTTTTAGTGTATATAAGAAATCACGCGTAATTTTAAGATATTTTAGTTTTAACATAAATTATTACATTTTAATGAATTGTTATTTATCTATACATATATTTATATAACAAAAATATTGTATTGATATGTCTGTATTTAAATAATAAAATGAAATTGTATTGTTATAATTGTAGTCTTATTTATAATTTAAATAAAATGTGCATTTAGATAACATTGGACTGATAAAAAATTAAAATATTACTGATATCAAAAATCTCTAGAAATTCAATTAGATGATAAAATCAATAGAATAATATCAAATAAGTTTAAAATCAATATTTAAATTTCTCAATATTTATATGAAGTAAGGCGATTTTTAAGTCTACTTGAATGAGTCTGTAAGAAATAGTTTCTTCGGTTGGAAAGAGCTATGAATACATCGAGAAATATTTATAAAGGGTTCTGCAATGTATTTCGAAAGAAACTGGTCTAGATACATACTGGTTCAGTTATGTGTGCCGAGTGAAAAGCTTATAAACGAAATAGAACCAGGGAATTCCTCGTTTGAATTTGACGACAGTCATCCCCGCGCAATCGTATTTTTGAATGCATACTTATTTTAAATATTGAACAACAAGAAAAAAAAAGATATACGATTTTTTACACGAAATACCGTTTGCATTAAAAAAGTCATATTACAAGGAATGTTTTGTCTCATCTCCATTGTAATTCTAAATTCGATATTCGAAATATGTCTCGTTGAATTTTTTTTTTTTATATTTACCGGGTCGGCAAATGACTCTACTCCACCTGATGTTAAGTGGTAGTAGAGTCCAAACGCGAGGACGGCCAGTACAGTCGGGAAGAAGATTCTGCACCAGCCGCCCTCGCCTTGCCGGCCCGCAAGATGCCTCTTCACGCCTCGTAAAGAGACGTGAAGCGAGCGACGTATTGCCACGATAGGGATGGGCAAAGTGTGGAGGCGTGTTTCCCCCGGCATTGGTTCAGCAGCCGTCTCCACTGGACCAACACCCATCGCGGCAATGCTTGCTCGGGCACTGGCTGTACGCTGGCTGACCTCGAAACGCGGCTGCAAGCCACTTCACGAGTACACTTTCACCATGCGTACGGTGGTAACAAGCCAGGCGGATGTGTATCATCCCACCACCAGATGATATCCCTTAGTCGCCTCTTACGACACCCATGGGAAAGGGGCAGTGAAATGTATTCTTTCTCCGTCACTGTACGGATAGAATGTGATAGTTACGTGTGTATAGTTAATAGATAGCATTATTCGTATGAAAATTTGGTCCGAATGTTGAAATGTGACTGGATCATTGATTTTGAACAACGAAAACATTCTATAAAATTATTTATCATTTCTATGAAACTAAAATTGTATTGATCCACCATGAAATGAATATGCATTTTACTTAGAAGTCGTTTTTATTAGTGCATTAACATATTGCCTTACTGTTAAATTGAATTTTTGTATTAAAATTAACTTACTTTTATTAGGAGGTATAATATTATAAATAATATAATGGAATAAGCTCCAAACCTTCTCCTCAAAAAGTCATATTACAAGGAATGTTTTGTCTCATCTCCATTGTAATTCTAAATTCGATATTCGAAATATGTCTCGTTGAATGTGATAGTTACGTGTGTATAGTTAATAGATAGCATTATTCGTATGAAAATTTGGTCCGAATGTTGAAATGTGACTGGATCATTGATTTTGAACAACGAAAACATTCTATAAAATTATTTATCATTTCTATGAAACTAAAATTGTATTGATCCACCATGAAATGAATATGCATTTTACTTAGAAGTCGTTTTTATTAGTGCATTAACATATTGCCTTACTGTTAAATTGAATTTTTGTATTAAAATTAACTTACTTTTATTAGGAGGTATAATATTATAAATAATATAATGGAATAAGCTCCAAACCTTCTCCTCAAAAAGGGAGAGGACTTTAGCCCAGGCCTTTAGCCCAGCAGCGGGACATTAACAGGCTGTTACGGTGTTACGGTTAGTTTTTATTATTTATCAATAATTTTACACAGTAAACTTGCTTTATAGTTTGGTTTCTAAAATAGATGCGTATATTGCTTGAAATGGCTGCTTTGTTTATACGTAAAGTCGAAAAGCCAATTTAATATTGTTTATTACTAGCTGTTGCTGCGACCTCGCTCGCGCCTAAGTGTAAGTATAAATAAATGGTTGTAAATAAAAACGTGATTTTAAAACATTAAAGTGTTTTTTTATTATTTTTGAATGATGAACAGTGAACCCTGTAGTTTGACTTAATATATTTTATAGTAACCTAATTGGGATGAAACAAAATGGTTGATTAAACATGTCTTTCGATCTACGTTGATGTAGCTCAAATTTCCCGGTCAGCCATCCACGCGGTTATATAGTTAATGCTGTAAATGAGCATGCATACAAAACTATTTAACTCGCTGAAACATTATTTATAACCATGTCAGGTGATAGGAAATCATTGATATAATTATATATTCCGATTTTATTATATAGTAAATATAATGTTTTTAGATAGTTTTATTTATTTATTTATTTAAAAACTTTTTGCCCACCACATTGTGTAGTATGACAAAAGTCGGACTTAATGCCTAAAGGGATTCTCTACCCGTCAACCTTTAGGCTAAGCGAAACTTTTTAGAACTATAATAAATTATACTTGAAATTGATTTATTTTATCGTTCCTATAAAACGGACTTAACGGCTTGTACTCGTTCTAGAATTACAGAGATTAAAATGTATTTGAGTGGTTTTTGCATACAGAGATATTATTTAAGGCCGTCTCGGTAAGTACAACCATCACTTATGTTGAAGGTGTAACTACAGGCACAAGGGATATAACGTCTTATTTTCCAAGATCGGTTGGGCATTGACTTTGTAAGGGAATGGTTAATATTTTTTACTGCTAATGTCTTTAGGCGGTTGTGACCACTTACTATTAGGTGTCCCAACCATGTGCCTATCTATTTAATTTTCGTCTAACTACGTCGCTTGGCTATTAGATGAAAAGGCTATATACCCCGAGGTCTTGCATGTATAGCTGTTGGTCTAGTTGATGTGAACTAGACTTGGGCTATCAACATATAGTTGGTTTTCTACTCTGCTGTTTCGGTTTATGTTTGAATCTTTCACAGAAATATTTTATGAAGATATAATTATATGCTATTAAATGATTACGTATATTAATGTTCTAGAAAGTTATATTATACGACTTCTAGGACAAGATTCCAGTAACGAACACTTTGCAGAAAAAATACTAACAGATTATTTCGTTTGTTTATTTTAGTAACGTGGTGTTGCGGGCTCAATTCCAGCTTCGAAACGTATTCAATTTTTACAAATGCTTGTTATTTTAACCTTTAAGTACCGACCTGTGGTCTGACACCACGACCTCTCCTGTTTGAAGTTTGTTTATGTTAGCGTAAACGTAATGCCCATCTGTATGTTCTGTATGTCCCGTGAGCAGTCACCCGTCAGTGTTTTTTGGAGAATAGCGATGTCGTTGGGAGCTTTTACCAGTTTAAGCTTACGGTAAAACGGTAAATTATATAAGTCTTGTGTACTTATGTCATAGTTTTAACACTTTAATAGTTGTGTTTGGTTACACTTATCTTTATCATTTATCAGTTGTTCTGTCATGAAACTAGATGTTTCTCGGCATATGATGTTTCTTTCATAAATTTAGCAAAAAAATATTTTAAGCTAGAACTAGTAACAAAGGTGCATTTAAACTATTCTTGGATGTAACTCTCCTGAAGATCAAAAGCCAAATAATTACAAGTACTTTGTTACTTTCAATTTTAATATATATTTTTTTCAAGCTCAACTGTTAGTAATAATTTTTCGCTATACCTAAGTTTATTATTCATGTCAAATATTATACCTAATATGATTATCTGTAATGTTATTCTCGTTAAATTCGTTTTCTTTTTAATATTAAATATATATCAACTTTACGTATATAAATATATAACATAAAAATGTGATATTTTTTTGATGAAATTGGTGGCTTGTACGATCACAGGTCGGTTCTTAGATCATGATAATACCACCTCGGTAATACAAAGTGAATGTGGACTTGTTCATCGGAGATATGTTAAGTCAACCCCGTTTATGTTAACATACAGTTAACTACGTCATTAAAAAATATTTTTTTAGGTTTAATTTAAATGAGTTATGTTGCAGGGATTATAACAATAGGGAATGTTATACTTAGTATTTTTGTCCTGTTTTATATTAAAAATATTGCATTACCGATTACATAATATGTATATCAATAATATATTTCAAGCCTAAAATTAAAGGGACAAATCATCGCCGTAACAATGTGTCACAGCTTTAGCTAAGTGCGAAAGCATGTTTTATTACAGAACACTAGACCACGAGTCAATGCCCTTAAATTCTCAATAATTTTCTTTATTTTTACAAACCTTGTTGCTTCTGTACGCCTTGAGTTGGTGTAATTTTACGACTGGACGGTTTTTAATGAAATATTGAATTGATTACTAAGCAAACGAAATTAAAATATGCCTTATTCAAGTAGCTCTTACAAGCACCTTTAAATTGACATTTTACTTCTGGTAGAAGAATGTAAAGCTATCACCGTGCATCGGTTCGGAATGTATTTTCCACTGAGAACCGGCAATAAACTCAGAAGGTTTCTCCCGTTTTACAGAACAAAATGTTCTACGTTTCTTTAATAAGATTTAACGCAGAAGATTGTAAGCTTCAAACCTTCTTCTCAAAAAAGGAGACGAGTCTTTTGCCCAGCAGTGGGTCATTCATAGGCTATTACAGTATAGTAGTAATGTACGTGAAACAATAACTCGAAAACTCCACCATCCAAACAGAGTGAACAGACCTATTAAAGCTCCCATCTAACTTTGTAATTTTTACAAGTGGTTTCCAAAATAATAAAATATGTTTCAAATAACGCATGAGGGGATTTAGGGGGAGGATTAAGGGGATTTTTTTTCTTTAAATAAAAATTTTATTCGGTTATTGTAAAAAAAAGGGTACATCGTTTCCCATAAATATCCCACTGCTGGGCTAAGACCTCTACTTTTTGAGGAGAAGGTATATTTCACACGCGGTTCCAATGCGGTTTGGATGATACACGTTTGGCAGATTTTCATCCAACACATGCAGGCACGAGGAATTGTAAACACCAGTTTAACACATGAAAATTCAACGGTGCTTGCCTGAGTTGATCTTCGACAAGGATTCACGTTTTCTTAGTAATGGGCCATCTCGGTTCAAAAGGAGTAGTGATACAAGTAATTTCGAAATACTTCGAGAGAGTTAGCAGGATATTGAGGGTACTTCAAAATCAGTTACGGTTTGACGAGAGGCTTGACGCTCTATCAATATTGAGTCATGTTTATTGCGAAAACTTAATTCAGATACCGTTATTCGAGATATAAAGTCGAAAGTGATCTTCCATTAAAGTATAAATTTTATGCTTTCGTTTTTTTCTTATAATATTTTATTTTACTTTTCGTTCATGCGAATTTTTATTTTGGCATTTACTTTTATAGTAAAATAATCTGTACTTATAAAATTGTTTCTCTCGAAAGACTATCAACGCACACTTAGGAGGCTTATTTCATAGTGTAAGCATCTGTTAAGGAATCCGAAAAAGTTTTTGGAAATTGGAGGAAGGAATAAAAGGGAGAGTGAATTTATGCATAACTACCCCTACAAATTTCGGATAGTAAACTGGCAATATATATTTATACATACAGATAATATATACAGATAATACATAGCTATAGACAAAAAATAAGATAATCCGGGACACAAAAATGTGCCATGTCTTATACGGTTTGCCATAATTTGGCATTAATTATTATAAGTGTTTATTAGTGGCAGCGTCTTGGGTGCAATGCCAAATATAAATTTCTATATATATATATATTATTTTATTTTATTTAAGTTTTAGTTCTAGAATATATTAATAAATATGTATTTATTTTGTAATTGAATTATACAGAAGTATATATTAATATTTACAGGTATCAAAGGAAGTTATCAATATTATATTATAAATTAATAATTAAATAAAGAAGACCGCATTTTCGGTGAAGTTTATAATTTAAAATAAAATAGCAAAGTCACTAGACATTTGTTATCAATGTATTTTATTATTACAAATGGCGTTACTTCAGTAATTGTATAACATTCTGATTGCGATAATGCTTTTACTTCTGTCAGCTTGTTTTACGACACAGTTACAAGATATTGACATAAAATTGTGTTAATGGGAGCGTTTATGAAATGTTACTACATCAATAAACCACAAGCACTATGTTTCAGGCTTGATTTATACTTATGGCAAAATCATTATACAGTGAAGACTTCCAGACCTAATTAAGCTCACGGTAGACAATCTAAGCGAAAAGAAAACTATGTAGGAGATATTATAGAACACAAGTATGTGCGTAATCACAAATGGACAAGTATACCTAGTGACAGGGCTTTGTGCAGACTCGTCTGGGTGGGTACCACCCACTCATTAGATATTCTGCCGCTAAGCAGCAATACTTAGTGTTGTTGCGTTCCGGTTTGAAGGGTGAGTGAGCCAGTGTTACTACAGTCACAAGGAATGTTATGTCCCCTCTATTTCCAAGGCGCAACTGTGGCGTATTGGCAATGTAAGAAATGGTTATTGTTTCTTACCTCGCCAATGTCTATGGGCGGTGTTGGCCAATTACCATTAGGTGGCCTATTTGCTCGTCCACCTACGTATAAAATTTAAAATTAAAAAAGTCTCAATATAATTCAATGTGACGGCGATCCTATCGGACTGGGTCAAGATCGATTAGGCGTAAGATCAAGGCTGTACATGTATTCCAAGGCGTGGCAAGGCGAGAGTGTAATACAGCCGACTTCCTATCACCGAGCTGCTTTTGAGAATTTTGTTCTTATTGTGCATTGATGATGCAAGGAATAGTTAATGTATTCATGGGCGATGGTAATCAAGATGTTATAGAATTTTACATTATTTCCTTAAAAATTTACTCTCACCATGCCGAAATAGTTTTTTCTTCATTAGATAGCACATTTAATTACATTTTACTGGATATTTCAATTAAATATAAATTCAATTAATAATATAATCATATTATTAATGACTTAACAACTCTTGTTGTTTGATATTTTTTAGATTATTATAAGATTCGTAATAGAAATTATATACAGTCGGTTGATGAGAATACATCAGCATAATAAGATAATAAAATTGCGTCTTAAATATATGTAATAAAGACATAAATATTACTTTCAAATATACTACTGCCTAATTAACTTTATCAGTTAAATAACGTTTTAAAATTACGATCATTAATACGTTATGATATCGTTAAATATAAATTATAAAAAGAACACGCCGCGTCGTCCAATTACTGACTGTCCTGTGCCATAAAAACTAAAGGTGTGTGCTTACTATCTAGCCCCGGATTTATGCCTAGACCTACAAGGACTAGGGGCCTCGCCAGCCGAGAGGCCCCACCCAGTCAAAAATAATATACTTTTATTCAAGCCGCTTCGCACTTTGTTATTTGAGGACGCGTAATATTGTGGCTACAAATGCTATCCTATAGCTATCCTAGTTAGTGTTCCTCTTAGTGGTAGTTTTTGTACGAATATAAAGCGGAAATACTATCCCTATTGTCATGATCCATAGAGATAGAGGGAATACTGTTTTAAATATTTATGGTCCCACTTTTTCAATGAAAGACCGATTACTATTAAAAAGTGGAAACCTTACGACCCAATATATTTCATATTTATTTTGGAAATTAGTATAGTCAATAAAGTGTGTTTGTATATGTATTTATTTTTATAAAAAAAGACTATACCGTAAACGTTATACGGTGCCGTTGGATCCGAAGGATATCTAATTTAAGAGATTATGAAGTTTCCATACCTTTTTTATTTTATTTATTTATTTATTTATTTATTTAATCGATACACCACAGTATTTGAAATATGGCATTTAAAACAAGAATACGATAAAATGACAGGTACAATTTCAAACACTTAATAGGTATATACAGCATTAATAGTTACGTTAGCCTCCAATAACAATTTTTTTAACAATACTCTATTTAATAAATACTACAGACTGCAATATAACACGCTTATTAATTATTTGACATTCAAACAATTAGCAAAAAAAAATAAAAAAAATGAAGTAAAAAAAAATAAAAATAACTAACAATAATTACAAACAATGATAATATAAGATTTTTAGAGATAATACCGTAATTTACAAAGTTCTAATATTAAGTAGAATATAACAATTTTATGTTCATAGGTCTACAAAACAAAATGACAATCAAAAAATTGAAATGATTACATTTCTCATGATGTAGACACGACATGCGCTTTTGATTAAGTGTAAACAAAAACGTCTAGTCTGTGACAGCAACATATATCTAAGCTTATAATTTGTTTAATTGCAAAACAATATAAACTTTCGAAACAGTTTTTTTAAACTTTTTTTCAATGAGGCAATAGAACTGTCGGTAAAAATATCATAATTAAAACGAATACTATTATAAGAGGAACACATGCGGTATAAAGGCGAGTGGCTAAGTACATTTGTTCTAGAGATAGGAAGACAAACTACTACTTCTTGACATAACATATCATACACAATAATACCGTACCTAACATCATTATAGCGAATGTTAACGGTTAGTGTGAACAAGCTTAAGGACTAGACATTTTTGTAAGAGTTATTACAGTGCCAAAGTGCATGCAAACACTTGCTTATTATATGTCGCAACACAGATGACTCTTTAATTTTGTAAGGTTTAAAAATCGGGAACGTCTTGTATCCGCTATGAATTAGTAGAATTGGCACCAGTTTGGTATGCGAACATAGTGTACACCCACCTTAAGATGCTGGCGCTAGTACCACTCGGAATCAATTTAATTTTAATCGAAATCAAATAGTTCGTTTGTAAGTATTTATACAATCTTGTTGAATAAGATCTTTAATAATATCTCGATGAATAAGAAATATTGGTAAATATTAAGACATCTATTGCAATTTAATTAATAGAATTATTTATTTCATATCGATTGCGATTTTGTTAATAAGAAATATTTTATTAAGAATCGCTTAGTTATTTACACCGCAAATTGTTATCTTAAGTCACGTTTTTAATCATTTTTTCTTAGAAGTTGCTAAGAATTATTGCTATTATATTAATTTTGCAATATTATTTTATTTCTTGAAATAAAAAAAACAATCTATTTTACTGACAATTATAACATTTTTGTTATCTAATCATGTGACGTTCGCTTTTATCCATTCAAAATATTTATATTTAAAAATATTTACAGGTGTTTGTGAATGGTCAAACGCTATCAACGTTTTTTTAATGTGGATTCTACCGAAAAGAACTGGCAAGAAACTGAGTTTCTCTTAAAAAAAAATATACGTACATTTTTTATATATTACGTACAATTAGTCAATTCCTGTACGAGATCCAATAATCATTCAATCAATGCATTTTTGTCATATATTACGAAACAGAGTAGTCTAGTAAAGAACGAGATTATTTTTCATAACTAATTGAAACCTTCATACCTAGCCATAAAAACAATATTAAGACGGAAGATTGGAATGGTTATTTTATTATTATTTCTAGGTTTAAATTGATGCATGTAATTTTTTTGTATAATGATTAATATTTCTATATACATATGTGAATGAGTGTATAATAATATAAAAATAAAAGTGAAGTAAAAACTTTTAAATGTTGGTCTAAGACCTCCAAATCATTTTGAGGAGCGGACCTCGGGGCTTATTCCACCACGCTGCCTCTTCACGCCTCGTTTGATGGAACTCGGGTTGTGAGAGGTGCAGGTGGGTGGATATATTAGAAACTTACACGTACATTCATCATTTTTAAGTTTCAGTTTTGAATGTATTTTGAGTTTTCAAAAATTATAATACGAATGCCTACGTCCGATGATGTTTATAGGTGGCCGCATACATAGAATGTCAGGTAAAACATAACCTGGCATGGAAGGCCTAGCTGCTCAGGAAAAAGAAATAAAAAAAAATCTTAATGTTAATTACAATTTATAGAAATATCTATTTTGACCGCTCTATAATATACATTTGACAAATATTTCATAGATATTCGTTTAAATTCATATTATATCAACATATTTACTATTATTTATATCTATTTAAAATTATGCGAATTTTTCCATTGCTAAGACGATATGCATATACCGAGTTGGATAGCTAGCTAATAAAATTTGTTTTAATGCCACGATTTATTATATAGGAGAAGAAGTCGGAAATATCCATTATAATACGTTGTGTACCGAGAAAGTTTATGGGCGTTAAGGAGTGGAGCGGTAACCATAAACGTCATCCAATCTTGCAATCTGTAGGCGAGTCTTCGTTAAGCTGCCGTCGAAATTTATCGAAAGATGAAGCGCGGGGTACTAATAGTAAAATATCAATTATTAAGATAAATACTCCTTTTCCTAAACATCGTAAAGGGATCGTGAAGCTAAGCTTAAATATCAAAAATATATCACAATATTTCGCTAAATCTTAATTACCATGTACGAAAGGCTATTAGGCATTTTTTTACATATTTTTACACTCAAAATAGTCGATGTGCCGTGACGTGATTCTTATAAGCCTAGCTACTACCCAGGACATATTAAATAATAAAAAAATAGTTACTTAATTTTATCAGCCTTAAATAATGCTCCGCGTTTCATCTTACATTGCTAAATAAGAGCTGTGTAATGATTTAATGCAACTGTAAAATATTTGCGCTATATTTAAACAATGAAGAAATATTAAAAAGCTTATTTATAGCAGGAAATATAATAAAATAAAATGAACACACCGACAAATGAAATATTTTGCTAATAAAAACAATTTATTTTCGCAATTCAATGTATTGTGAAAATAGCTGCTCTGTTTATGGATTTTATTTTTATATAAGTCAATGACCTCAATTCAATATACGTAATTTTAGACATTATATTACATTTTTTGACTGTCACAGATTCCGAGGTCATCTCTGTTTTCTCGTACACTTGTGCATGCATATTATTAGTATTTTTAATTTCAAAGCTAGTTAGAAGAAGAAGAACTAATTACTAGCTAGAAAAATTACTTGCTACTTTCCCCAGCTTCGCATTTGTAAAATTAGGGTCTTCATAAAACCTTTATATCACAATACAAATAACTCCCATAAAATCAGCATGTTTTTTACTGATCTGGTCTTTAGCAAAATCGTCATATCTCAGTGAATTTACGCAAAATCTTTTTGAATGAAACAATAGATCTTAACCTTTCTTATGAATCACTCCATACATTGGTAAAAACCGCATGAAAATCAGTGTAGTAGTTTTTTAGTTTATCGCGTACATACAGACAGATGTAGTGGGGGGATTTATTTATGTGTAATGTACACCTTCCAAAATACACTGCTCAAATGAGATATAGCCTTTTTAGTGAAACATTACGGATTACGAACTTATTATTACGGATATGAGATGACTTAAAATATTATTTTAATTTACAATAGATTAATTCAAGACCGCCACTAAGTCCACCCTCGTCTGAATACGTAGATACAGAGATTCTTACGTACGTTTTGTTATTTAAAAATGTACAATTACATTAAGCGTATGCCAGGAAACCACGTTAGAAAGCTGATAAATCATAATTTCTAATTTTGTGGTCACGTCCAGCGTTTGCAACTTTTGCGTATTCAGAGCTGCAATTTGAAACTGCGCGACCGATCTATTGCTGCTGATGCTGGAGCGTTGCCGCAGAACACAAGTCTAATATTATATAAGAAAGTGATAAAGGGCAATGAGTGTAATAATTATAACATTAAACGAATAAGCTTGAAAATGGTGAAGTTAGTGCTTTAGACATTCAGGCATGATATACAACGAATTTGATAGGAATAACTTTGTAGTTGAATTGTTAGAATAACAATTCAAATACACAGTAGAATCTACATTCCAAACCTAGGTGGTTTACATTTAATATAATTCTGTAAAAAATGACTCAAAAGTGCTTGTAAGAACCTGAATATAGTAGGTATATTATAATTTGATTTGATTTGAAAAATTGCGTATGCGTAAGTCAATTTTCAACATTTCACAAGCGAGGTCCGAAGTGAGTCTTACATATTATAATTATATCATAGCATTGCATAAATCAAGTACGCATTAAAATTTAATGTAGAATTATTTTTGATGATGTAAAAGTACTAAAGAAATATAAAAAGTATTTGTTTATTTATTTATCTGCCATCAGTGCACTATTACAAATGCAAAACGCCTCCATATTGATTTATCTGTACAAGTATGTTTGAAGTTAATACTAAACTATTTAATTTTTTATGCAAAACCTTTTTATTGATTACTCGATAGTGTTATTTTATTCGAAACAAAAGTTCGTTAAAAGAAATGAATAATCGGTTTTTAAATATTCGGCATATATCGGCATTAAAACAATTATCGTCATCAAAACCAAACGTAACGATTTATCGATTAATTTATATCATCAATATAGAAGCGAAATTAATTTATTATATTAATTGAATCTAAATCGATAATATTTGTTTAATACTATTAAACTTTAATATTTATGTACTACTTAATGTATATTTTATTAATTTAGTAGGGCTGGGCTGCAAATGATTTTAGTGGGGCATCCTCCTAAGTATATATCTGATGTATAAATTAAAAAGTAATAAATGTAAATGTCTCAACTCCCACTAAGGCTACACCTCATTTTTAGAGCTTAATCCACGCTGGTCTAATGCAACCCGCATGGAGCGTGGTGTAAGCACATGTGTCAGGTTCTCATCTGACATATGCAACGTTCCTTATGTTGTTTTCCTTCATCGCTGAACACGAAATGAATTATAAACACCAGAACCAGGAATCCGTAAGCCATCTCGGCTTGATATTTTTGTTTAACAGAACTTGAACGTAACTTTAAGAAATAAGAATGGACGTCCCTGGTGTCTATATTTGCACCTACTTAAATGTATGAATTATTCAACAAAGTATAAATTAAAGTGTTTGTAGTTAAATAAATTATAAATGTATGCAATATTTAAGTACAGTTTCCAAGTATTTCTCTCAGACTTGGTGTTTGTTCTGAAGATAATTTACTTTTAGAAATTCCCATCCATTCGACTTTGCATAATGCAAACTTCTGTGACTGTGACTGTGTGCTCTACACGAAGAGCCTTACACAGTCGTTAGTTCTTTTTAAAGATCTTTATTAAACAAATAAATTTTATAAAACAAATCAATTTTAATTTCAAAAAAGCTGATTATTACCTCGTAATGAAATTACTTTGTAATAATATTTATTTTAAATATAAAAGAAACTACACTTATTGAGGTTAACTACAATGTATGATTTGGAAGCTATTTAACGAATGTCTTTTTTTTAAATCTAAATGAATGCCGTATTGGCTTTTATTTCTAACTGACTGGTGCCTGCGCAGGAATAACTTTGTAGTTGAATTGTTAGAATAAAAATTCAACTTCACAGTAGAATCTACATTCCAAACCTAGGTGGTTTACATTTAATATAATTCTGTAAAAAAAAAACGACTCAAAAGTGCTTGTAAGAACCTGAATATAGTAGGTATATTATAATTTGATTTGATTTGAAAAATTGCGTATGCGTAAGTCAATTTACAATATTTCACAAGCGAGGTCCGAAGTGAGCCTCACATATTATATATCATAGCATTGCATAAATCAAGTACGCATTAAAATTTAATGTAGAATTATTTTTGATGAAGTAAAATTACTAAAGAAATATAAAACATATTTGTTTATTTCTTTATCTGCCATCAGTGCACTATTACAAATGCAAAACCTCTCCATATTGATTTATCTGTACAAGTTTGTTTGAAGCTAATACTAAGCTAAGCTAAACTATTTAATTTTTTATGCAAAACCTTTTTGGTTGATTACTCGATAGTGTTATTTTAGTCGAAACAAAAGTTCGTTAAAAGAAATGAATAATCGGTTTTTAAATATACTTTAAAACGATTATCGTCATCAAAATCAAACGTAACGATTTATCGATTAATTTATATCATCAATATTCAAGCGAAATTTATTTGTTATTTTAATTGAATCTAAATTAATTATATTTGTTTAATACTATTAAACTTTTATATTTATGTACTACTTAATGTATATTTTATTAATTTAGTAGGGCTGGGCTGCAAATGATTTTAGTGGGGCATCCTCCTAAGTATATATCTGATGTATAAATTAAAAAGTAATAAATGTAAATGTCTCAACTCCCACTAAGGCTACACCTCATTTTTAGAGCTTAATCCACGCTGGTCTAATGCAACCCGCATGGAGCGTGGTGTAAGCACATGTGTCAGGTTCTCATCTGACATTTGCAACGTTCCTTATGTTGTTTTCCTTCATCGCTGAACACGAAATGAATTATAAACACCAGAACCAGGAATCCGTAAGCCATCTCGGCTTGATATTTTTGTTTTACAGAACTTGAACGTAACTTTAAGAAATAAGAATGGACGTCCCTGGTGTCTGTATTTGCACCTACTTAAATGTATGAATTATTCAACAAAGTATAAATTAAAGTGTTTGTAGTTAAATAAATTATAAATGTATGCAATATTTAAGTACAGTTTCCAAGTATTTCTCTCAGACTTGGTGTTTGTTCTGAAGATAATTTACTTTTAGAAATTCCCATCCATTCGACTTTGCATAATGCAGACTTCTGTGACTGTGACTGTGTGCTCTACACGAAGAGCCTTACACAGTCGTACACAGTTGTTAGTTTTTTTAAAGATCTTTATTAAACAAATAAATTTTATAAAACAAAAAAAATGTCTTCAATTTTATAGAACAAATAAATTTTAATTTTAAAGAAAGCAGATTTTTACTTTGTAATGAAATTACTTTGTAATAATATTTATTTTAAATATAAAAGAAACTACACTTATTGAAGTTAACTACAATGTATGATTTGGAAGCTATTTAACGAATGTATTTTTTTAAATCTAAATGAATGCCGTATTGGCTTTTATTTCTAATTGACTGGTGCCTGAAACATGGATAAGCTCCACTGACTTTTTTTGTTATTAATTTGTGTTTATCTAGTGTTCACGGTGAAAGAAAACACCGTGAAAAAACCTACATGATGTGACATGTGAAGTTCTGACACTTGATTACCCGCATTGAAGCATGGTGAAATAAGCTCCAAAACCTATCGAGGAAAGGCAGCCCAGCGATGGGATATTTAAAGGCTGCCACTATATAATGTATGTGATCTTGTATCACTTGGTAAGGCTTTGTCCAAGATCGTTTGGGTATGAACCACCCACTCATCACGTATTCTACCATCAAACTGTAATACTTAGTGCTATTGTGTTCTGGTCTGAATGTTACATTACATCTTAGTTCCCAAGATTGGTGTGCATTGACGATGTAAGGAATGGGTTATATTTCTTACAATGCCAATATCTATGTGATGGTGCCGTTTACCATCAAAAAATACTATAAATATAATAATTTAAATTGATGTAGTTCTCTATATTATGAAATAAGTTTTCTAAACAAACAAGAATGAAAAAATATAACAGTTATTGTTACAATAAATTAAGTAACGTTTCGTTTGTTAAGCTGTAGCGCTTTGCAACGGGTCATATAGATCGCTGGAAAATCGCTGTGAAAACATTTTGCACGAATGGTTCGCGAATGGTTACAAACGGTTAGTTTTTTTAAAATAAGTTCCATGCACACACTCGATCCTGTTACAGTTTTATTACATCAGTAGATTTAGCTATATCTATGTTTTGTCAATGTTCAATATATATTATGAAACAATGTATTTTGTTTGTCCATTACAACAATAACATGTTCGTATCCTTAGTAATTTTATAAAAACATAATGAGTTTGTTTGTTAGTTTTATTGTTTGTCTTTTAAATTTTGCATACCCGTTGTTAGGGGTACAAAAAAGGATATAGAGTACAATCGGATGAAACCACTGGCGGAACTTTTTTACACTCATTTTTTAGCAGGATTTACAAGGAATTATCACTGAGGGAATAAAATATCAGCTAAGCAATTAAGAGTGTATTTGTATTTGCGCATGCACTTATACGCACACAGATTTTATATGGTATTGTTATTTAAAAAAACACGTTCTCCTAAAAAAAGCTCCACATATTTTTTACAGATTATAACGTTATGTAACAATTGTCTGCTCAGCTGTTCAAACTCAAAATAATCGTGCTTGCGTGACGATAAAACGCACGCACGCCCATAATTATAAGTGAACTAATAGTGAATTCTACAAGGACTTTATTAATCTCAAATGAACAAGAAAAAGAAAACCTTACAAAATATTTAATTCTATTCAAGGTCTAAGGAATGTCGCTTAAGCCCTTTTAATAAAGATTAGTTTTTATGCCGATTCTCGATATTAATCTGGGTACGAATTTAGTTTTTTATTAATTACCCAATAACGTATATGGGTGCAAAATGTCGCTATTTCCCGATGAATTTTAATGAAGGCTTAATGTAAACTAACAAATATTTCAACAGTTAATCTATTGACAAATTGCAGACATTTACAAGTTCAATTAATTCACGTATAGTGCTTAGATATCTTTATACCGATTATATAATTCGAATTATATTCATGATTTATTCACACATAATATAATTATTTATCTTTATTTTATATATCTTTCAATTGTGTCAGTCTGACATTGATTATTTCAACAATATACCTGTAATTCAATCCTTTATTTATTCAAAAAAAAAGTTAAAAGACAAAACAGTTCCATTTTTAAATTAATGTATTATAATATATTGATTGTAGGTAATTCTCATAATTCCAAAGATTCTTTTTTCAATTTTATATATTATTTACGGATTGTATTTCTTTAATTCAAAAAATTCACTTGGGTATTTAGTTAATTGGTACGCATATAATAAAGTCATCTGTCACAGTAATTAACGTCCTTTAAAGAATGGGACGTAATTCGGTCATTTAGCAATTACGCATTTCGTTACAGAATTCAACTGACATTTTCGAATTTTTTACAAAAGAATAATCATTTTTATTTTACTATTACAGATTCTCAGATTTTTCTGATATTATAAATTGTATATAATTCACGATTTTCTCGTTTAGTTATACCTACGTATGAATATTAAATTTAATGATTTTCTAATCTCTGATACTGTAACCTGACATCCAACACAAGGAGCCAAGGTAGCCCGATGAGTGGTATCTGACACTTAACTGAAGATTGCGAGTTAAATCAGAGTAAAGACAACTGGGTTTTTCATATGCTTAATTCATCTTCATTCAATTGATACATGTGTATCCAACAATACACTGGAGCAGCGTGGTGTAATTAGTCTAATATTCTTCAAGAGGAGAGACTGCCCTTGCCCAGCAACCTGTTACTATTACTCTCTACTGTTACCCAATCAGAATTTATGACATAATTATAAGACTGGTCAAGTTTTGCTATTGCAATTAAATTACTTATTATACATTAGTAATCATAACACCAATAATTATATTAAAATTAGCATTGTTAAACAATACACTTATTATATACAATATTGTTATAATATCATACGAACAGTATAATACCGCAAATATAATGCTTATGGGACAAGAAAATGACAAATGACTGAAGTCGACGCAAATAAAGACTTAATTAATAATTTAACGTATTTGATAAAATCGTTGATTTAGTACAGTTGTTTTTCTGAATGAATTTTCTTTAAGCCTTTTTTGTTCAAGCTTTCTAAGGTTAAACGTTGAGGGTCAGTAGATCAAGCGACATGGACAGGTGATCTAACAAGGTTAATGTATCCGAGTTAATCTTTTTCATTGTTGCCAACAAAACAATTCGTTACATAAGGTCACTTTCAAATTAATCAAATAATGACAGTTTGATTATAGACTTTCAAAATACTGATTTATTAAAGTCGTTTTTTTAAGTTCCTGATTGGCCACTAACAGTATGTTCCGGTTGCTTAAAACGTGTTTTATTCATGAATGACTACGTAAATCCGGGTAGATATAAGTCGTTAATAATACTCGAGTGCGACTGCCTCGTTTGTCTAGTGGTTTGATATAAGGCCGCAGACCGGGAAGTCCTGGGTGCAATTCCCAGGTCGGGCCAATAAAAAGTTATTGGGTTTTTCTGTCAGAAAATTCTCAGTAGCAGCCCGGAGTCTGGAAGTTGCACGTAAAGCTGTTGGTCCTGCACCTGAGCTCTTTCCGGTCGTGTCAGATTGCCGTCCTATCGGATTATGAGAGTTAGGAAATAGAGAGTGCACCTATGTTTGCGCACACACTTATATATATCTACTATAATATCTCCTGTGTAGTTGGCTAATCACTCTTGAGATTTACTGCCGTGGCTGAAATCGGTCTGGAGGGACATTATTATTATTATTAATACTTGAGTTCAGTTTTATAAAGTAATGTTATTTTGTAAAAAATAACACGTGAAATATGCTTTATTTTGATGCGTGTATTCTTCAAATTATTCAAATTATTTTATTACCGCTCGCAGCTTCATTGATTTAAAGGTGCATATAGCTAAATCCGCGGTAAAACTATGTAACAAAACAAACAAACTAATAAAAAAGTACTATTTATAATATCAGTTAGGATAGTCAATATTACATATCATTATCTGATATAATATCTCGATAATGTTCTGCAGTGAATTTGAGTTGATGATTGTTTTAGTAAAAATATGATATTGTAATATTCACTTTGCTTATCATATATAAAATATAAAACTGATACACTACACAACATATCACAGCGTCCTTAATTATTTACCTATACATGTCTTTCTACGGAATAGATGTAACTGCCTACATAGGAAACTGTCATATTTCACCTGGAGGCCATAACAAAGCTTGACGGCAAAAAATGCAGTTTGGCTTCTGGATTTTTAGTCAGTCAATAAATAGTAGATAGCGTTAGGGCAAATCTTTGCATCACGTTAGTCACTACAATAACAGTAATATGACACAAAAAAAAACTAATTAAACTAAGTGGGGTCGAGACGGCTTCCACGACTTTTTCATTCTCAGAGCTACTGCTGGATTTCATAATGCTTTGGCGTCGATTACGGATGCTGCCGCTACCTATATAATCATTATTATATAGGTAGCGGTAGTTGGAGTCCGCGTCCCAAGAGTGTCTTCTATGGGTTTGGTAATGTTGCTCTTTTCCTTTGTTTTACTTTTCTCAGATGAAAAATACAAAAACATTATCAAAATATACAATGCCATATAAAAACCAGAATATCCATAGAAGCGATGGATTGAATTACATTTTATTAATGAAACATTTAAATATAATAAATAAATGATGAAAAAAAATATTTACCTTCAAAATCCCGTAAGAAAACACGGATATTTAATAGATTTGGTCAATAAAAGAATATGACACCCTTAATTTTATACATCGAAACTTTATTTGATCTCTATGGTAAATTTATATTGGCCTTCTGATGAGAATTCACCTCCACCCATAGACATTGACACTCTAACGTTTGTATACCATTATTTTTCACTATCAACAAGTTGTCAACCATAACATTGACTCTAATAAGATTTCTCCCTAGTATCTATAATAAAACTGGCTCACTGAAATATAGTGGAATTGAGTAATATATCTAATATACGAATATTATTGATATCCTTAAGTTCTAGCTTAGCGTAGCGTAAAAATTCCAAGTAAATGAGAAAAGTATTTTTATGCATGTACCTTAATAAACAAACAGACAAAATAATTTTTTTAAAATGTTAATTTAAAAGTGACATTGATATTAAAGCGTGAAATAATATTTTAATTGACAAAGAAAGCTTTATTCTATTTAATGATATTTTACTGAACGTGTCCTCAATACGATAGATGCAAATTTTTGAAACCTAAATAACAGTTAAACAAGTAGTACAATACAGTGAAACAAGTATGATATTCACTTTGTAAGTCTCCATTGTACAGAGCAAGGTGAAATGTTGCGAAATACTTAATTTATAAAGCTCAATACACATTGTTACACTTTGAAATAAGGTGTTACTTAAAATGAATGAGATGCGTCGATTCGAAAATCAAAAATTCAACGAACGTGCAATTTATAATTACATATGTCATAATATGTTTGGGTTTACCCGGTAGTATTGGTACTGTGGGACTATAAAATAAAACCACCGAGTATGTACTGCTGGTCAGATAGTGCAATTGTTCTCTCTCATTTTAAATAAGCCAAGCCTTAATATGTAATTAAAATCATTGTTATAGCGCGATGTAACAGACGAATAGCGTCATCTAGTAACAAAAGTAAAATAATCTTTGGCATATTGTCACTTGATCTTGAACATAATGTTATATTATGTTTGCAGTGTAGGGCATAATTCCATTTATGAATTTAATATTATTTAAATTTAATTCATTTATTGTAAATGGAAAAAGCTAATGTATATAATCTTTGATAGACAATATATATATATATATATATATATATATATATATATATATATAAATATATATACTTACATAGACAATATATAATATACTTGCAGTTTGTGTTACGTTTGAAATATTAGATTACCTGAATCTAGAGCTGATAATTTTGAATTGAATTGCAACGGGAATGATGACACCTTAACAGTGTCGCCATGCCATGGTCTTCCATAAAACTATAGCCTCTAAATTTAATTTTATTAATCTGATTTTTTAATATAAATCTGAATAATATAATATAAATCTGATTTTTTATTGTTTTAAATATATCTTGTTAAGTTCTTTGTACATATAACTGTAATAGATTCGACGAATTTAAAGGCACTTGCACGTATACGTCCAAGGACAATCAAGATGACGGATCAATAACGAAATGTATATTCGCACCGCTCGATAATCCATTATATAATGCAAATTAAGCCTCACAGATTTTGAGATGGCGCGTATTTCCAATAAAAAACAGCTTATAATAATTGTTTCATCGATTCAAACCTGATGAATCCCCCGACCATTTTTTTATATATCTGACGTGACAGTGACAGATCAATCTTGTTAAAAACAAAACAGATTATATAACAGTATTAGATATTATTCCATAAATAGTAATATTGATTATATTTTAATAAATTACTAAATAATTAGAAACAACAATAAATTTATGATATATAGTAATGTAATAATTATTTGCGATTAATACATGATTATATCCAATAATGTTAAGTGCAATTAACCTAATCTAATTTTTAGGATAAATTAAGCTATCGAAATTGATTATTTGCTATTGATTGATCGTTTTGTGTTTTATTGTGAAATTATTTTGTTAACTTTTATTCGTGTTTATAAAATATTTCGATTTAGTTCAACTTACGTTCAGATGTTATTATAACTTATTGTAAATGTTTCTGGCATGTTTTATAATTAATTATGACGTCTATTACATGGCATCCTGGTGTTGCTCGCTAACATTATGTATATTATGAGCTAACTGAAGTAAACCTCGGGAGCTTAGCCTACTTGGAATTCAGTTTGAGAAAAAAATTGGCTTCTTAAAGTATATTTTAAAAGACGTGTCGTTCTTCTAGCTCAAACTTACACATTCTAAATTTCGAAAATTTAGTTCGATAGCTACAGACGGATAAAGTTACTTTCACACTTTTAATGTTAGTGTGGATTAACAAAATAAATAATTCCGTATAATTATGTTTATTTAAAACAAGCGATCTGGATTATGTGAAAAAGGCCTTAGAAATAGTTTGAATTGTTCGCCTTTAATAGCGTTTGTCATGCTTTTTATAAGAGGTTCGAAATGAAGTAATCATTCAAACCTCACTCGCTTCACAGATTATTAATGTCAACAGGACTAACCTTAGTCGGTATTATTATTACAATATAAACGACTAAGAAGTATTTCTCATTCATAGCAATAGTAACATAACAGCAGGTTATGTTTTGCAGGCAAAAAAAAGTTTTGGAACTTCCAACACACTGAACCAATGCGGGTATTTTTTTTAAATGCCCATAATTATTACAAATTTAACGTTAAGCTTCAGGGTAACCTGAAAGCTTATACTGGATCTAACCCTAAACGTAATCTGGGTCTAGTGTAGTTTACCCATACAGAAATATAACAAGAGCACAATGGATCTTTGCATTTTCTCTGCATATTAAAGTATATGTTAACATATACCATTTAAGCCTTGGTTTAGTGTAGGTGATCAATTTAAGCTGTGGGTGCGTTTTCCGCTTGATATTTTTCCAATGTCCTAATAACGTTTCCGTATAAATTAATTCACTGGGAGTGGTCCGCATTTATATATTGCATGATATGTTAAAAAAAGGCTATCGATTCCTTAATGGTGTGTACTATATATTTTTATTGCAAGTGTAATAAAACTTTAGAATGATCTAAATTATTTTCGTTAAAATAAATATAGAATGCTTATATTTATATATATTTTTAATGAGACTTAAGTAGAACTTAATTAATTCACCTCAGATTCGAATCTAATATCCCGTCATAGTCTCAATTTTGAAAAAAAATTAACTGTAGATTTTCCGTAAGTTTTTTACCCCTGGACTAAGGCCTTATCACTGTTTGAAAGGGAAGCTTAGGAGCTCATTTCATCACGTTACTCCAATATGGGCTAGTGGAGATACATAACACAGACTGTAAATTACAATAGGGAATTATTACGAAAATCGTGACGTAACGATTCAACAGTTTTCAAAATATCATTGTTTAGTGATTGTGTCGAAAGTGTCTAGATTCGTGACCAAAGATCGGCAACTATTGACTCATTTAATATTTTTTTTACATCTTTTAATTTTTTCAACAATGCCCTCGTAATACTGTCTTAGTCATGAAATTGGTACAATTAGATAATCTTCTGAACTCGATATTGGCTTACTGAACTAAATCGACTTACTTAATATTTTTATTACCCGAATATTATTATTTGTGCTTATATTACTACACTGACCCATAGAGAATCCCAAAATCTCATCCCGACTTTGTATGGGTAAAATAAGGATTATACACATCACATAATATTGTCACACACACACTCACACATACAGACACACACACACACACATACACACACTTCGGAATTTTCACGCGTTTATTTAATCTTGTAATATTTTTTTTAATTGATTAAATTATATATGTAATTCTGTTGTTATGACACTGTGCGTCGCATTGCTGTCGTACATTTTAGAGATTTACGAATCGGTCATACATAATTTTCGTACATAGTAATAATTTCGCGTGAAATTAATATTATTTTATTTAATGATTTCAAATTGTATTCAAATATTCAAATCACCATCAAATTTAACTTACATTCCATTTTCATTTGTGTTGAATTATAGTGTTTTATTGTTGCATTATATTGATTATTTACGATCAGAAGTATAATTAAGGAAGTTAATTAAATAATTATGTAATTTATTACTCAAACTGAACAGTAAAATACATGATGCATTAAATTATTGTATTAAGTGGTAATTTTAAAAGTTTTTATTGTACTTGATTTATATTATATAACAATAGTCTGTCTAGCTACAAGATTACAGTGTATTAGCGTGAAGAAATCTCTAAAATGTTTGTTTTTTTTTAAATAAGAATCCAACGAATAGATCAATGGACGTAAAATGAAGAATTATTTAACATAGTTTTTTTCTGATATAAAGCAATGAGCATTTATTTGCTTGTATTTTACTTTAAAAACGATTTATTAATTTTTGTTGATCAAACCATTCGTGATCATAGTTAAATCCGAATTGAAAAATATAGCAAGAGTATTAAACAATTTCAATACAGTTGCTTAGAATTTTTGACTAAGGAATCTATTGTGATTCCGGTTATCTTATCTTAAAGATCTTCTAAGCATGTTTTAAAATAAAAAACAATGTGTTTATAGCGAACAAAGATTACCTTACGGAAGCAATATTAAAACTCTAAGTAAGAAAAATAGTGTTAATCAATTAATAGTATTTTTTTTATTTAAATATAATATTATAAGTGATTGTCACCGTCGAATTATTTTGCTGTATAAAATATAATCATTCTATATACCGCCAATGCTTCGCCAATTATCGGAACTAGATATGGTGTAAGGGACATTTAAAGCGTCACTGCCGTGACGGATTTCTAGCCATTGACACCTAGGGCTGTTGTCGCCCCAATCTTAACACATGCTGAAAAAAAAACTGGTTTGATTACTTAAACTTCCAGTTTCATGAGTAAGTCACAGCAATACAAATTAGTATTGTTTATTGGTTGAATAGTTGATGAGCGAGGTACTTATATAGAACGATTTATACGGAGCCATCAATAAATAGATCAATAACCAGAAATAATAATTTAAATAAATATAATTAGACAAAAAAAAATTAAATTTACTTTATTATGTATTCTAGTATCCTCTAACTTTCCATTTACGTAACGGCATGTAAAAATATCTTAAATGTCTACGTTTTAAGCGAAGTATTCATAAGTAATTCATATATGTCGGAGTCGTAAACAAAACGTTGGAAGTGAAGAGTAGTAAAGTAATTGTAATGCCACGCGACGCTGACTTTGATTTATGGAATTGCAACGTCAGTCTTTCGTCTACTTCCCACATAAACTATTACCGTTTAAAAATAACGAATTCCATATTTGAAATAAAATATACCGTATGTTGAAATTAAATGCAAAAATGCTATATAATTTTATGAAATTTACGTTCTAATCGCATTATTTTATATGCAAATTGAGTTTTTATTTCACTCTTACAACCTTATAAAGTTTTAAATATAAAATCGTGCATTTTATAAGCTTTCAGAGACGTTTATAAATTCTAAATTCAGAACAGTACGAACTCTATCAGAAACACGTACAAATAATGTGCTTCGTTTATAAATAAATAAAAATATAGTTAATGTTTATTAAATATTATTATTGAAAATTTTCGGTTTGTACAAGTCTTGTTTTCTAATTTTCTTTTGTTGCTAGGTGCTTTTTTATAATTTTTTTTGTTTTTTGTTAATAAAATTAATACTATTTTTTTTTAAATTATTTTACAAAATGTACTCATGTTGAATTGGAATCATTTTATAAAAAATCTTTGTATAAATCGCTGAGTCTGAAACTTTTTATAACGTATTTATAATAATACAATATTATATCACAACGATTCGTACGATTTTTTAAGTACTTGCAATATTAAGATATTGAAATAATTATTAATATTCATAATTAGTTTCCGCCCGCGACATCGCTCACGTGACGGTGAAAGCGGTTTTATTTTACTACGTTCTTTTTTGTACCCATGACGGTGTGTGTACAAAATTCAATGAAGATCGCTTGAGCGGTTAAGACTTGAAACCGCAACAAACAAACAAACTCACTTTCGTTTCTATAACATTAGTTAAATTTATCTTTCAGGTATACTCAAAGCTTATATAGATTTACATTTAATATTTAAATCTATCTCGGTGGTGCAGATGGCCATTGCCGGCGATAGTCACTTTCCATCAGGCCAACCTGCCTGTTTTATCTCTGTAACATTAAAAAAAGTAGGTACGACAATTATTAGCTGTGTCAGGCTGATCATGAAACCTGATTGTATATCGGTAAGCTGTAGAGGTAAAGAGGCTTAAATAATTTTGAAGTAAAAAAATAAGATAATCATTTGCTAGTTAAGACTGGAGTAGAGTCTCGTGTGCCGTGTCGGCAAAAGGCTGTTTTATCTTGTCATGCACCCTTTCCGCCGCCGCTCTCTATTTACACTTCGTATATATATATATATATATATATATATATATATATATATATATATATATATATATATATATATATATATATATGTAGCAAACATATTATTATAATAATAAGAATGTATATATATTTATTTATTATTGAAATTCTATGTGTTTATTTTACTCCATATTTATTTATTGGTTCTCTTTCATTATGAATTTTTGTAATAAGCATGAATTGTAAAAGTTTTTTATCATAACTTATTTAGCAAAATAATTCGGTGTATCCGGCGTATCGGCGTGTATTAAATATTACTTAGTAATATTTACATCCTTTCGGTGAATAAAAATAAATCGTTATTTATTCAATATACCTTTACTGTCACAATTTTTGTTACGTGACCAGCTTAATTAAATGTAACTTTATGGTCCGATGGTTCCAAAGAGAATAAAATCAGTTTGTCACCCACAAATTGGTGTCTGCTGACAATCTCTGCAGCGAATCACGAATTTTATTACTCTATTTGCGAATGCAAAACAAAACGTTCATTTCGCTAGCAATTAAAACTGACGATTCTCTTTTTTTTAATTTAATTAAATTACATTTGAATATTATAATAGGTATGTTATAATATATTTTTTTAAATTTAAATTAATTGTGTAACTGATAATAATATACTTTCTATTATATTATATTTTATATTAATTGCAATTTGCATCCGTTGGCTTACTTCACTTTGATTTCAGACGTTCATTGTTTTTTACTTTAAATGGTTTTTTTTTATATTTGTCGGGAGGGCAAATGACTCTACTCCACCTGATGTTAAGTGGTAGTAGAGTCCAAACGCGACGACGGCCAGTACACACGGAAAGAAGATTCTGCACTAGCCGCCCTTTGCCTTGCCGGCCCGCAAGATGCCTCTTCACGCCTCGTTTGAAGGAACCGGGGTCGTAAGAGGAGGGGAACACGTGAGCTGGTAAGGAATTTCATTTTTTGGAAGTGCGACAAAGAAAGGAGTTGCCGAATTTCTTTGTACGCGATGGAATTGATGCCACAGTTAGGCGGTGACATCGAGAGCCAGCACGCGTAGACTTGTGAAGGAAGGGGGAAGCAGGAAGCAGCTCGAGGGTGTTAATGACCTTTACGTTGCCAATAATGCGGACCGCACATCGCTGCAACCGATCCAAGGCCTCAAGTAGGTACTTAGCGGAGCCATCCCAAAGGTGCGAGCAATATTCAACGCAAGACCGTACCTATGTTTTGTACGTGAAAAAACGCCGCACCTTGTTCAGAACTCCGAGTTCCCGTGAAGCTGTTTTTATCACAGCCTCGATGTAATCCCTTGGACTAAGGTCGCAGCGAACGTCCATCCCCAGCATGGCGATTTTGCTCTGTATCACCAGCGGAGTGCCACAGAGGGAGGGAAGAGGGGAAAATGGTGACTTTTTCGCTGTGAGAGCGCATACCTGTGTTTTCTTGGCATTAAACTCAACAAGATTATCAGAGCCCCATTTAGCGATGAGCTCTAACGTCCTATTGAGTTCAATGACAAGATGCTCCCGCCTCTCCTCAATTTTCGCTCGCCCAGCCACTGCGCGTCCGTGGTATCCACCATGCACTGCATACCACGGACGCGCGGACGTGCGGAGTGGATACTATCATCTGCATAGCAATGAATGTTCCCGAAAGAGAGAGCATATCATTGATATGCAAAAGAAAGAGTGTAGGAGATAGCACAGATCCCTGGGGCACACCAGCATTCACTACATAGAACTGAGAAGTACAACCATCAACTAAAACACGCAGGCTGCGTTTGTGTAGGAAGCTGGTAATCCAGGTGCAAAGTTGAGCAGGCAGACCATATGCCGGCAGCTTGGAGAGAAGACTTCTGTGTCAGACCCTGTCGAAAGCCTTGGAGATATCGAGGCTGATAGCTAACGATTCCCCACGCTTGTCGATAGCTTCACCCCAGAGGTGTGTTACGTACGCTAGAAGATCACCTGTAGACCGTTTTGGTCGAAACCCGTACTGACGATCATTAATTACAGTGATCTTCTAGGTAATGGATGAGTTGGTTGTTAAGAATCCGTTCCATCACCTTACAAAGTACTGAGGTAATAGCTATTGGCCGATAATTTGCCGGGTCAGACCGATCCCCTTTTTTGGGAACCGCTTGCACATTAGCTCTTCTCCAAGCCTCCGGCACACATCCCGAAGAAAGAGAAAGTTGGAACAGGCGCGTTAACACGGGAGACAGCTCCGCCGCGCACTTCTTCAGCACTATGGCTGGTATTCCATCGGGACCGCTAGCTTTCCGTACATCAAGTGATTGCAGCTCCGCTCGCACATCACGCTGCCTGATTTTGATGTCAGGCATCGTGTGGCCACAAGAAGGTATTACTGGTGGCAGAGCACTACAATCATCGATGACGGAGTTGTCGGCAAAGAGTTTAGCCAGGAGATCAGCTTTCTCTTGCGGACTGTGTAATCGCGCATACCGTCCCAATCTGCCGACTTGTAGTGCCAAACGCGACGTTTGCATACCGCAGGTGGCGGTAGCTTGGCCTGTGGCACTTTGGTAGATATGAGGCTGTGATCCGAAGAACCAAGTGGAGCTTGAACCACAACCTGATATTCCACCGGGTGAGAAGTCAGCAGAAGGTCCAGTAGAGAAGGCGCTTGCCCATCAATGTCTGGGATCCTGGTAGTCTGATAAACCAGTTGGGTCAAGTCATGTGTGAGAGCATGAGCAGTCCTTCCAGCATGGTCAGTTTTGAGGGATTTCAACCATGATTCATGGTGAGCATTAAAATCCCCCAAAAACACCAATTCCGCGTTAGGAAACTGCTCTTGCGCAGCATCTGCCACCCGACTAAGATGGTCAAAAAATCGGCTTGTCTCCAAGTCACTATTGTGGGATCTGTAGAGGCACACGTAGACCCGACTCTGACGAACCAGATCCACACGTACCACCAACATGGAGAAGGAGGGGTCCTCCAAGCAGCGCAGTCGGTGACAGCAAACATCCGTCCTGACGAACAAGCATATCCGGCTATCCGGTTTTCCCTTTGAAGGATTCTTCAAGCATGTAGCCGGGATAATTAAGGCAGCTGGTATCGGCAGGACGGAGTATTTGTGTCTCTATGAGTAACAACATTGCTGGCCGTGCTGTACCAGATGGTGGTGGACAGCGTTGAGGTTAGCGTGGAGTCCACGGATGTTAGTGAACTCGACCTCAAACAGCGTGGGTATGGTGGGGGTGTGCACCGCTGTACGACCGTTATTCCTGCTTTGATGCGCTACCATATGGGAAAAAAGAATGGAAAAGAGACGTGAAGCGAGCGACGTATTGCCACGATAGGGATGGGCAAAGTGTGGAGGCGTGTTTCCCCAAGTGGTTGCCAAAAGGGAAACTACACTGGCCGGAGGGGTCATCCAAGCGGTCCAGTCCAGTCGGTCTCCACTGGACCAACACCCATCGCGGCAATGCTCGCTCGGGCACTGGCTGTACGCTGGCTGACCTCAAAACACGGTTGCAGCCATTCAGGAGATTTTCACCATGCGTACGGTGGTAACAAGCCAGGCGGATGTTTATCATCCTACCACCAGATGAGCAGATGGTCGCTCAGATATCCTTTAGTCACCTCTTACGACACCCATGGGAAAGGGGCAGTGAAATTTATTCTTTCTCCGTCACTGCACGGATAAAACGAATGGTTTTTTTATAGACATATTTATAGTTTATTATAAAAAAATGGACTTATTAATAAACGCCATGCAAATGTGCAAGCTCGTCTGGGTAGGTACCCATCAGATATGTTCCGGTTTGAAGGGTGAGTGGGCCAGTGTAATTACAGGCACAAGGGACATAACATCTTAGTTCCCAAGGATGGCGGTGCAATGGCGATGTAAGCGATGGTTAACATTTCTTACAATGTTTATAGTTGTTGGTGACCACTTACCATCAGGTGGCCCATATGCTCGTCCGCCTACCCATACTATTAGAGAAAAACCATGAAAACCTTATTGCACCAAAGACCGTTTTTTGTGTGCAGAAGATGAGTGATGCTAAGTATAGTTGTAACAGTATTTTCAAAAGGGGATAAAAAAAAAATTCGTTTATTTTATGACTGGAAAGAGTTCAGGCGCAAGAATATATAAAAATGTGAGATATACTTAACACACAATCAGTGTATGTTTGAACGTAGTTTGTTTATAACGTTATTATATATAGAATAAATAATACAATAGACTAAAGGTTAGGGTAAGCCCTGTAGTCTATATTCTCAATTCGGAAGGTCGAGACAGTTTCATGAAACGCGCTATGGGATTATATCATTAAAGTGGTCCTACAAACAATGACATCGTGGTTTTCGAGGTGACTAGAACGGAGAGTTGAGTCAACACTTAATACCTAATTTAATGTTACACATCGGTAGGTGATCCGCGACTATCGATACAAAGCATAATAAAAAAAAGTAAAGTAATAATTTTAGATGTAATTGTTTGTGTCAATAGAAATAAAAATGAAAATCCTAAAAAGCCTTTAAAGGGTTTATAATATATCAGAAAAAATACGAAAACATCGTTTTTATTTAAATCGTTATATTTAAATAAATTTGTATCCGTATGATATCGACAAGAGAAGCCAATCTTATAACAAATTCAATTCAACATATTTGATTTGATTATATCCAAGATAAACGCAATTGCGTTGGCTTAGAGACCGTATTGCAAAAAGCTTGTTTCATTCCAACCATCCGTTTACTTTCAATAGCTAAGTAACAGTGATTTATGTCTCAGCTATATGATGACAATAAATATCACTAAAGGATATCAGATTAATAAATAAATTACGTAAATTGTATGCAATTATGTTATATTCGTTTGAAATTTAAATACACACACAAACTCGTAGATTTATGATTTATTGTTGATCTGAGTTTAATGAATGTTGTTCTGATTTTAATGAATATAATATTAAATATTTGTGTTTTAAAAAAATAGTTTGATTCAAAAATTAAACCGCCGAAATGGTCTAATGGTTAGAACGCGTAAAACTTAACCGATGATCGTGGGTTCAAACCCGGGCAAGCACTACCTATCATGTGCTTGATTTGTGTTTATAATTCACCTCGTGCTTAACGGTGAAGAAAATATCGCGAGGACATCAACGCGTGTCTAATTTCACTGAAATTCTGTCAAATGTGTATCCTACCAACCCGCATTGGAGCATCGTGGTGGAATAAGCTCCAAATCCTCTCCTCAAATTAAGGAGAGGAGGTCTTAGCCCAGCAGTGGGACATTTGCAGACTGTTACTGTACTGTACAAAATTTAACATGTGATAAAATTTGTAACCATATTTTAGCTTTAAACACCGATTTGCATGGGAATGCCTTATCAAAACCTTGTGACGCATTTCTAAAATTTGTAGGTAACACAAAATGTCACCAGCTTAAAACTAGCCGTGATATGAGCATATATAGATTGACCCTCTTTCATATCACTGTAACAACGCTAAAGGCGGCAGCTGCATTAAAATTCCCAAGTGAACAAACGGCGAAAATACACGTTTGCATTCGAAATACTTGAACGTTGGAGTAATAGTGTTATAAACATTTCCAAATCATAATAACACCACGTGTCATTACTCCACTGGTGTCAAGAGAGCTTGATAAGTTTATTTGTCCAGACAATCAGAATTGTTTGTTGAATCACGTGACCATAAATTGTACAGCAACTATTTCTAATTTCAATTCCTACACACCGCCTTATTCATATGTTGAATATAAATATGGTTTACATTTTTGTATAACAATTTTATTGATTAATAGTGACAACTAAATGTCATTGCTATTTTTAGAATTTAGTTTTTTAACATTATTTTTTATTTAATTAATATAGCAAATAAGAGTTACAGTATTAATGTTTTCATAATATAACGCCAATTTGCTATTTAAATGAAACAGTAGTGTTAGCTATGTATACTTCAGTGGAGGATATATTTCTTTAAATTTATATCCAACTATCCTCAATGTGTGTATTTATTACAAATTAGATTCATTAAAACAAATTTACAATCAGCAAAAATTTCTCAGTATACCCTATTTTTCTACCCTGATTCCTTACCCTTACTCAGGTTAAATCAAATATAAAGTTTATGATTTGCATTTTACTATCTTCATAGTCTATTCAATAATTTAATAATAAAACTCGATTGAATAAAAGAAGAACGTTCTCGGTCAGCTAATATTTACCGGCTATCGATTACACGTTACGGCTAGGACTGCGGCAAGATTTTATTATACAAAAATTAAAGGATTTTATTTATTTGTCTTGTATTGTAAGTGCTTTGTGCAAGCTCGTCTGGGTAGGTACCATCCACTCATCAGATATTCTACCACAAAATAGCAGTACTTGATATTGTTGTGTTCCGGTTTGAAGGGTTAGTGAACTAGTGTAATTACAGGCACAAGGGACATAAAATCTTAGGTCCCAAGGTTGGTGGCGCATTGGTGATGAAAGCGACGGTTGACATTTTTTACAGTGCCAATGTCTAAGTGCCTTGATGACCACTTACCATCAGGTGACCCATATACTCGTCCGCCTTTCTATTCTAAAAAAAATAATGAAAGGTACTTAATATGGGTCGATTGAATTTATTGAAAGAAACGGGATTGCAGCGTCCCATGTAAAAAATCTTATTTCTTATAAATATATTGTTATTAGTATAGCAACAACACAACACATTAATATATAATCTAAATATTAGTGCACATAAGGAACTGTACTGATAATTTATTTATTTATTTATTTATTTATTTGGGAAACATACAGCATAATATAATACATAAAATTTAGTAACAAAATAAATTACACTTAAGCCAACAAAGTTTCCACTTATACAAACAAACATGGAGTGAACCTAACGATAACTAGTTTTTTAACAATTTATTAAAATATATAAATAAAGTATTAAAAATAATTTAAAATAGAAAAAAAAAACGATAAGTATATTACTGACAAATACAGTTTTTTAGAGCTTCTTTGAACTTAAATAAATTTTCGTTAAATATATCTATACTAGTGTAGCGTTTATTATAATTATCACATGCTCTTACTAAAAAGCGATTTTTAGCATAGTTCGTTCTACACATTGGGACATAAAAGGTATGTTTTGAACGGGCAATGGAATGTGAGCACTTGATGTAAATGTTGTTGACTAAGTACATTGAATCGACAAAATTATTTACAATTTTGTAAAGAAAAACCTGATCTTTGCATTCCCTGCGTTTCTCAAGCGACAAAATATTAAGCTTATTAATAGAATTGGACCCAAATTTACGCGTTAATCTTCTAATAAATTTATTCTGAACATTTTCGATAGCCTTAACATACTTAGAGTATTGTGGATTCCAAACCGTTGAAGCGAATTCCAAATTAGATCTTACATACGAGTTATACAACACATTATATGTATTGATATGTTTAAAGTCTCTTCCCTGGCGAAATATGAAACCCAACATACTGTAAGCTTTTGCGATAATTTTATTCACATGCCTGTCAAATAATAAATTAGAATCTAGAAGCACTCCTAGGTCCCTAACCTCGGTTACCCTCTTAATTAAATGATTGGAAATTGTGTAATCAAATAAAATTGGATTTTTTTTTCTAGAAAATGTTATTACATTGCATTTATCAAAGTTAAGATGTAGGCCATTAGATGAACAATATTGCACTAAAATATCCAAATCATATTGAAAGTTTGAGCAGTCATCACTTCTTTTTATGATTTTAAATAGTTTTGTATCATCGGCATATAGAAGTATGTTAGGATTTTGAAAAATTTTTAGTACATCATTAATGAAAATGTTAAACAATAGGGGACCGAGGTGAGAGCCCTGAGGAACCCCAGATGTTATGGGGACAAAACTAGAAATGTGTCCCTTGACAGCGACTGCTTGAGTTCTGTCACGGAGATATGATGTTATCCATCTTAGCAAATCGCCGTGTATACCAATATATGCAAGTTTTTTAATTAATAGCGTATGTGGAATTTTATCAAATGCTTTTGAGTAATCGGTATACACAGCGTCAACCTGATGTCCTTCTCCATGGCTGAAAGAACAACATCGAGAAATTCAACAAGATTAGACTCAACTGATCTTTTATTCACGAATCCATGTTGTTGGGTAATGAGCAGAGGTTTTATTAAAGGAAACAAAGAATCGTAAATAATCTTCTCAAATAATTTAGGTATGATAGATAACATTGATATTCCACGATAATTTTTGACATTATGCTTATCTCCATTTTTAAAAATGGGAACAACAAGCGATTTTTTCCAAACAGGTGGTAGTGTGCCTGAATATATGGATTTGTTAAAGAGTAAATGTAAAGGGATTGATAAAGATTTACTGCATCGTTTTAAAAACATAGGATGTAGTCCATCTGGGCCACTGCCTTTAGACGAGTCGAGTTTTGAGAGATATCTTTCAACGGTACGGCATGATACATTAATAGTACTAATTAAGGACTGACTACTATGCTTCTTTAAATAATCAACCTCGGGTTGATTCACTTCTACTTCAAAAACTGATTTAAAGAAGTTACTAAATAGATTAGAGATCGATGGGCCGTCGGAGCCAACCGTATTATCATGAAACATGGTGTCAGGTATATTATTACTACCTTTCTTTGATTTTATAAATGACCAGAATTTCCGAGAACTGTGATGAATATTATCTTCAGCCCTAGCAATAAAGACATTATAACACTCTCTTTCCATCAATTTAGTTCTGTGTCGAAGGTCAGCAAATTTGTCATAGTCACTATTATGACCATAAATTTTCCATCGTTTATGCACTTGTAATTTATTTTTAATCAATTTAATTAAAAACTTGCTAAACCATACAGGATATTTATTAATATCGTATACTGTTTTAGATGGTACAAAGCGATCCACAATATTATTAACTATTAAATAAAACTTATCTACTGCGTTAATTATATCACATGTTTCGAATTGTTCCACCCAATCAATATTATTTAACTCATTGTTAATTGCGTTGTAGTCAGCAACATGAAAGCGACGAACAATTCGAGGAGCATAACGTAAATTTGAATCATTCAACATAATATCCGTCAACACAGAAAGAGTCGGATGATGAGCGTCTTCAGGCAAAGATAATGGTGTAGTTCTATCGACCGAACAACTACAGTTAGACAGAACGAGATCCAATAGTCTATTATTACCATTAAAAATCCCATTATACTGACACCATCCAGAGAAGCACATAAAAGCAAATAGTTGCATAATTAAATTATTTTCGGATGGGTTTTGGATAGCTAGCGTATTTTCAGAGTTATGTGACCATACAATATCTCCTATGTTGAAATCTCCTACAACAATATATTTATCAAAAGGGTTATTCAAATTTAAATCTGATAAGAACTCAAAAAATGTGGCTTCAGAATCGCACTGGTGTTGATTTTGAGGGAAATAACAACAGAAAAGTCGTAGTTTTTGTTTACTTGAACCCTGTCCGACCACTATATTAACAAAAGTTATATCAGCACCTGGAAGAGACATTGGTGTCCTAGAGTGTTTCATGTCGACATAGATGCCACGACGTACTGCTATAAATGTACCACCACCCTTACTTACCCCTAGAAGTGCATAGTCACGATCATTCCGGTACACGTTATAGCGTGAATCGAAGAGTTCTTCATCAAAGATATTAGGAAGTAACCAGGTCTCGCTTAGACAAATTACGTCATAATTGGAATTTAACAAATTAGAATAGAACTGTAAAGTTTTAGTGCGCAATCCTCTAACATTTTGATAATAAATATTTAAGTACATAGTAATATATATTTTAGATTATAATTATTGTGAGTAATAATATTAAAGAGATATAGCTTTTCAATGCACCTAGATGCCAGATAAGAATTAAAACATACCTTTAAGTCCATAAAACAATACAATATCAGCATAATTTTCTTAATAAATATAATTAAAATATTAACGAAAACAAGTAAAAATATAAAACTACAAAAAATCTTCTTAAAAAACTGAACAAAGTAACATACTCTAATATTATAAACCAACAAATTAATAACGCTTATAAAATTTTGTTTAAACACTCCTTGGAAGTAATGTGAATAACTGGTGAATTGTTAGTCTTACGAACCATAACAGTGCAATTTCGAACCCAGCAGAATAAGTAACTTTTCTCTTTGCATTTTCGTCGAGCTTCATTCAAAAGAGCCTTGTTGTAAGTGGACAGGTGGTCATTTATGTAAATAGGATTATTCCTGCCTGGAAAACCAATGTCGCATGCTTTCAGATTTTTTAACTTCCTTAACGATGAAAGAAAATCATCCTTTTTGTAACGTGCTTGCATTTTTAAAATAATAAATGATGAAATGTACATATTAAGTACTTCCGACAATTTAACTGTTAGGATATAACAATACTACTTGTTTTAATTATAAATAATCTATCTACTCTGTAAATAATAGCCAAGTTACTAGTACCCTAAACTACTTCAATTATTTTTATTATATATAAATCATGTTTGTGCTAATTTGATTAACCTTCCTACATCCGTGGATTGGTCTATCAGACCGACAGATAATATTTGCTTTTTTTTTTCAATAACGGATATTGCTAGCAGATTAAGCTCAATAGTATTTGAACGATTTGTTGCTAATTTCGATTAAAGTGTGATTTTCGTACTAAATGCTCATACAGCACGTCTTAAGACTCGGTCCCACAGACCGTACGCAGATATAATATTATGGTCTTTTGTCGTTGACGTGATTATAAGATATATAAACATTGACTTCATTTTGACGTCCTGTATAATTAAAGTTAATGCAACTTCAATATACGTGACCGGAATGAAACACTTTTGTTACGGAAGCTTTCCAATCAAACTCTGTATAATAATGGAAATTGCATAAATAATCAAGGTAAGGTTCCGTCTCCCTAAAAATATGAGTAATTCAATATTGCGATGTGGAAAGTTACACGTGTATGTGGTTCGATTCTTATTTAAGTTTGTCCCCTTTGTCTTACTTAGTACACTGAGCAAAGTTCCATAAAATAAAATAAGCTTTAATTTTAACAATTAAACGTGACAACTGACTCTCGTCATCATTTTCAAATTATTTATTATGTAAACTTATTTAATAATAGAAAAACCCGCGAATTACACCCATAATAATCTCTGAGCAATATCACGTTGAAAGTTTTTCCTTTATAATATAAATTTCATCACAATCACACACAATCACAATCATAGATGAGTATCATAGATATCTTTTAAAATTTCTCTAATTGTTGAAAATAATGTTTCTTAATAAATATTAATTTGCTTAGAGAACCTAGGAATAAAAAAAATTATTTTTTCGTTTAAATCAATTAAAATCTGACAATACTATGCTAACCAGCAGTTTTATTCCGCAAGCACTCACTATATGTATTAGTATACGTAAAATATTGAAAAACGACTTACTGTGATGCGCCATTTTGATACGTGTAACCTTTATATGTTAAAATTATTCTAGAAAATATGTATTGTATCATAAAATGATATGATATTTGAAAATCGTATTCGCCGGTAATTTAACTTTCGAATTTGGTCTTTCAGAATAGCTCCCCTGATACTTTATGGTCACTAACGAATATGGACGGTTGGCAATGTCAAAAGCATTGAGCTTGTCATTCATTGGTAATGCGCTGTCAAGCGTGGGACATGTCGGAACGTTCCTGTAATAACATTGTCTTACTTGGCATTCAGAGAGATATAATATTTTATTGAATTGTTAGTATTCAATGAAATATTAAAAGGTGGGTAGTTTGTTGTACCTTATAAACTTTTTTTTTTTATTAAAAAAGGAAGGTGGACGAACATATGGGCCACCTGATGGTAAGTGGTCACCAACGCCCTTAGACATTGGCATTGTAAGAAATGTTGCCCATCGCTTAAATTGCCAATGCGCCACCAATCTTGGGAACTACGATCTTAAGTCCCTTGTGCCTGTAATTACACTGGCTCACTTACCCTTCAAATCGGACCACAACAATACCAAGTACTGCTGTTTTGCGGCAGAATGTCTGATGAGTGGGTGGTACCTACACACCAGTAGACAGGACTTGGAGACAATAGTGGAATTTCTAACTGAAGCAGGACTTTAATCATGTATATATTATTTTTTCGTTGTACTTTCATGATAATGGTGTTCTCATGATTGATTATGGTTACAGTGGCAACTGTTAACGAAGCATAGTCAATTGACTAGTCGCGCTGTTCCGCAGGAAACATAATTATGGTCAATTTTGTGCGCCAGCACAGGTTTACCGTCTCTTTCTTTACTTTCGTAATAGTACGAGAGACAAACGGCTGTACACCTATTTCGAGCCACAATAGTGTTAAACTTCCAAAACTTGAGCTGCTACTGCAAGGTAATGTACAGAAAAACATCAATAATTCTCTAATCAATCACCTTCAGAATTAACAACTTTATAAGATAGCCACTAGACTAATGAGGCGGTTACGTGCTTTTATATGTTTACTATGATGCAACGTTGTTTGTGAGATATAGCTTTTATAGCGATAGCACCAGCACTTGTTTATTAGTATCTGTAATCTTTTACAATAAGATTTTTAAGCAAAAGTAACATCTGAACATCTTCAATATAGGGCCAATTTTTCACAATACAGTGACATGTATCCCGTAAATTCAATTGAAGCCTACTTATCGTATAATAGATAGTAAATTTGAAATTTAAAAGCAAATTTATTTATATTAAAATTTTTTTTCACCCAACAAAATAAAATATGACGTTTACACGTTATCGAAATAAAAATACTAAGGATCATCGTATCTTGTTAATAAAATTAATTGTAAAAAAATACTGTCTTGCTTATAAACTACGTTGTTTAGCGGATGATCAGCGAAGCAATGTTAAGCATCTTCTTTCGAATGTCGAATCCATTATGACGGAAAGAGAAAATTCATTGTTTAACTACACTAGCTATGAAACGTTTATTTAACGTTTAAACGTAATTAACGTTTTTTTTTATATTACCCGGGAGGGCAAATGACTACTCCACCTGATGGTAAGTGGTCCAAGTCCAAACGCGACGACGGCCAGAACAGTCGAGAAGAATGTTCTGCACTAGCCGCCCCCGGCCTGCCCGCAAGATGCCTCACGCCTCGTTAAAGAGAAGGGCAATACGTGAACTGGTAAGGAATTCTATTTTTTGGAAGTGTGACAAAGAAAGGAGTAGGACACAGATACTGATACGCGTGTTTCAAAATGTTATATACTTTGTGTATTTTATAACAAAAACACTTTACTCATTCACAAACATGAATATAGTCAATTAGGAATATAGTCCTATAGAGAGGGAGTTTGGTGGTAGAAAGAGTAATAAGTGCATATAAACCACCGAAACACATAGCACCGATAAAAGTATTTTTTTTTTTTTTTTTTTTATATTACCCGGGAGGGCAAATGACTCTACTCCACCTGATGTTAAGTGGTAGTAGAGTCCAAACGCGAGGACGGCCAGTACAGTCGGGAAGAAGGTTCTGCACTAGCCGCCCTCGCCTTGCCGGCCCGCAAGATGCCTCTTCACGCCTCGTTTGAAGGAACCCGGGTCGTAAGAGGAGGGGAATACGTGTGCTGGTAAGGAATTCCATTTCTTGGAAGTGCGACAAAGAAAGGAGTTGCCAAATTTCTTTGTGCGCGATGGAATTGATGTCACAGTTAGTCGGTGACATCGAGAGCCAGCACGCGTAGACTTGTGAAGGAAGGGGGAAGCAGGAATTAGGGAAAATAATTCCTCGGAACACTCGCCGTGATACAGTCGATAGAAAGCGCTCAGCGCAGCTATCTCTCGACGCAATTGCAAAGGCTCGAGGGTGTTAGTGACCTTTACGTCGCCAATAATGCGGACCGCACGTCGCTGCAACCGGTCCAAGGCCTCAAGTAGGTACTTAGCGGAGCCATCCCAAAGGTGCGAGCAATATTCAACGCAAGACCGTACCTGTGTTTTGTACAGCAGGCACAGTTGTTGAGGCGTGAAAAAACGCCGCACCTTGTTCAGAACTCCGAGTTTCCGTGAGGCTGTTTTTATTACAGCCTCGATGTAATCCCTTGGACTAAGGTCGCAGCGAACGTCCATCCCCAGCATGGCGATTTTGCTTTGTATCACCAGCGGAGTGCCACAGAGGGAGGGAAAAGGGGAAAATGGTGACTTTTTTGCTGTGAGAGCGCATACCTGTGTTTTCTTGGCATTAAACTCAACAAGATTATCTGAGCCCCATTTGGCGATAAGCTCTAACGTCCTATCGAGTTCAATGACAAGATCCTCCCGCCTCTCCCTAATTTCCGCTCGCCCAGCCACTGCGCGTCCGTGGTATCCACCATGCACTGTACTATCGTCTGCATAGCAATGAATGTTCCCGAGAGAGAGCATATCATTGATATGCAAAAGAAACAGAGTGGGAGATAGCACAGATCCCTGGGGGACCCCAGCATTCACTACATAGAATTGTGAAGCGCAACCATCAACTAAAACACGAAGGCTGCGCTTATGTAGGAAGCTGGCAATCCAGGTGCAAAGCTGAGCAGGCAGACCATATGCCGGCAGCTTGGAGAGAAGACTTCTGTGCCAGACCCTGTCGAAAGCCTTGGAGATATCGAGGCTGACAGCCAACGATTCCCCATGTTTGTCGATAGCTTCACCCCAGAGGTGTGTTACGTACGCTAGAAGATCACCTGTAGACCGTTTTGGTCGAAATCCGTACTGACGATCATTAATTAAACAGTGATCTTCTAGGTAATGGATCAGTTGGTTGTTTAGAATCCGTTCCATCACCTTACAAAGTACTGAGGTGATAGCTATTGGCCGATAATTTGCCGGGTCAGACCGATCCCCTTTTTTGGGAACCGCTTGCACATTAGCTCTTCTCCAAGCCTCCGGCACACATCCCGAAGAAAGAGACAGTTGGAACAGGCGCGTTAACACGGGAGACAGCTCCGCCGCGCACTTCTTCAGCACTATGGCTGGTATTCCATCGGGACCGCTAGCTTTCCGTACATCAAGTGATTGCAGCTCCGCACGCACATCACGCTGCCTGATTTTGATGTCAGGCATCGTGTGGCCACAAGAAGGTATTATTGGTGGCAGAGCACTACAATCATCGATGACGGAGTTGTCGGCAAAGAGTTTAGCCAGGAGATCAGCTTTCTCTTGCGGACTGTGAGCTAGCGATCCGTCCGGACTTCTGAGCGGTGGCAGCGAAGGTTGGCAGAAATTGTTTTGCACAGACTTGGTCAGACGCCAGAAGCTACGGGAGCCCCTAGGATGTGAAATAAGGTCATGACCAATCTGTACAATGCGCTGTGCATCCGCTCTCGTGTAAGCCTTCCTACAGGACTTGGAGTTTTTATTGTAGATTGCTTTCAGTGAGTCAATGTTAGATGCCCCGCTAATGCAGCCATTGATCCACTCGCGATATGCCGCCTGCTTAGATGATACAGCGTCGGCACATTCGCGAGTGAACCAACGGTTACGCGCACCCCTACTGTCGAGATCTGAGCTAGGAATGTAGTATTCCATTCCCAACATGATCTCGCCAGCAACAGCAGCGGCACTAGCTGTCGGGTCATTCCCACTGAAGCAACGTTCCTTCCAAGGGACTGACGCATAGTAATCGCGCATACCGTCCCAATCTGCCGACTTGTAGTGCCAAACGCGACGTTTGCATACCGCTGGTGGCGGCAGCTTGGCCTGTGGCACTTTGGTAGATATGAGGCTGTGATCCGAAGAACCAAGTGGAGCTTGAACCACAACCTGATATTCCACCGGGTGAGAAGTCAGCAGAAGGTCCAGTAGAGAAGGCGCTTGCCCATCAATGTCTGGGATCCTGGTGGGCTGATCAACCAGTTGGGTCAAGTCATGTGTGAGAGCAAAAGCATGAGCAGTCCTTCCAGCATGGTCAGTTTTGAGGGATTTCAACCATGATTCATGGTGAGCATTAAAATCCCCCAAAAACACCAATTCCGCGTTAGGGAACTGCTCTTGCGCAGCATCTGCCACCCGACTAAGATGGTCAAAGAGTCGACTTGTCTCCAAGTCACCATTATGGGATCTGTAGAGGCACACGTAGACCCGACTCTGACGAACCAGATCCACACGTACCACCAACATGGAGAAGGAGGGGTCCTCCAAGCAGCGCAGTCGGTGACAGCAAACATCCGTCCTGACGAACAAGCATACTCCGGCTTTCGCTTTGAAGGATTCTTCAAGCATGTAGCCGGGATAGTTAAGGTAGCTGGTATCGGCAGGACGGAGTATTTGTGTCTCCGTTAGAAACAACATTGCTGGCCGTGCTGTCTCGAGATGGTGGTGGACAGCATTGAGGTTAGCGTGGAGTCCGCGGATGTTAGTGAACTCGACCTCAAACAGCGTGGGTATGGTGGGGGTGTGCACCGCTGTACGACCGTTATTCCTGTTTTGATGCGCTACCATATGGAAAAAAAAGAATGCAAAAGAGACGTGAAGCGAGCGACGTATTGCCACGATAGGGATGGGCAAAGTGTGGAGGCGTGTTACCCCAAGTGGTTGCCAAAAGGGAAACTACACTGACCCGCCGGACGGAAGGGCCCCCGAACCCCCCCGGAAGTAGCCGCCGGGACCCCACCTTCCGGTCACCAACCGGCACGACGGTCCACCCCGAGATTATGCGTGGCCTGGTGGGGCAGCCTCGCGTGCTGGTTAGGCATGCTCGGGCCCCTGTACTATGCCACGGGCGGCCAGCGGAATAGCCGTTTCTTCGGGTCTCCCTGTCCGGCAGGGCAATACAGTTTCCCCTGGCATTGGTTCAGTAGCCGTCTCCACTGGACCAACACCCATCGCGGCAACGTTCGCTCGGGCACTGGCTGTACGCTGGCTGACCTCGAAACGCGGCTGCAAGCCACTTCACGAGATTTACACCATGCGTACGGTGGTAACAAGCCAGGCGGATGTTTATCATCCTACCACCAGATGATATCCCTTAGTCGCCTCTTACGACACCCATGGGAAAGGGGCAGTGAAATGTATTCTTTCTCCGTCACTGCACGGATAGAGATAGTAGAGTATATAAGTAATTCGGATGGTAGAAGACATACTTTATATTGTTGTCTCAGTATTGTGCTACATCGCAAAGCTTTTAAGTGATATAATCGTATGTCACTTAGGCTGTCATTTACCGATGAGGCTGACCATACATTATCCCGGTCGTCGCCTTCACTTAAATTTCAACTCCAAAAATACGTTATTCGCATAACATATTACGAGCACTTCCGTCGTCAAACCATTATTTAGATATTTTACTTTTGGGTTTATTACTTTTGACATTTATTTAAAATCTTTATGATAATATGCTCATTATATTTTCAGAAGGTCTTCGTATTAATTTATTTATCAATATAAGTATGTTTGTGTTGAATTTTTGTTTGAACTCTTGTTTACCAAATTGATTGACAACACTAAGCTTGTCAAACGAAAGAAAAAAAGATATATTTTTACAGCCGTAAAAACCACTTTCTATGTCGTGGTGAACACTTACCATCAGGCCCACTTGTCCGACCGCCAACCTATTTCACAAAAAAAAGGAACCCGACCTCACTTTGTTAATACACTTACATAATTTTATGTATATTAACAACATTGACGATACTCACTTTACAAGTATTGTAAACGATTCTGATGATTTAAATAAGTAGAAAGGTAGATAACATTCAATGAGCTCATATGCCTTAAAGTAACGACAACGATTTATTTATTAAGTAGAAAAATTTGCGAATTTAGTTAAAAGTGAGCAAGTTCTTTATTTTTTTTTTTAAGCTGTGGCTCTTCAAACGATATTGTTTGATGATGATGATGTGCTTTCTATATAAATGATATCCTCTTTATACTCCAATTGGACGGCAAGACCAACGGCTTTAGGTTCTTTTCAAGGCAAGGGAGTGTACATATTTTAAACATCCAGGCTGCTACAGAGTATTTTTCGACCGAAAAGCCCGAAAACTGCTTATTGCCCCAAGCTGAAGTTTGTGAACCTCGGGATGTGTGGCCTAACTAACCACTAAACCAACGATACACTTATAGTTTACTTTAACTTTGGGTAGAATAAGAAAATTAGCTCGGCGGATTCTACGTTTGATTAACATATTTACTCAAAATGATATATATTTTTGTATTTACTGTTAAAATTTATTACGTAAAATAATATACCGAAAGTTTAATCGTGCGAAGTTCTAAATATGTGGACAATTATTTCGTCATCGAGTCCGGTGCCTTATTCGCATTTATCTTTAGATATCATAACGAGTTGTGTTGTTTCTATACTAATAACGATATACATATTTCTGCAAGAAGAAATACACCTGACCGATGTTTTAACTATTACAACCTGATTACGTAGTAGCCGCATTACTTGGCCAGTTATTACGGATGACAATTTATGCATGTTGTAAATAAACAAAGTAGACCACTCTCTACCTCTAGATACATAGTAAATATAAACCAGGGACCGAGTGAAATGTTTGCAGTCTAATTAAGTCGCCCCAAATTAGGAAGATTGTTGAAATTTTGGTGAATTATTACATTGTTATAATTTATGACTAAAGACATTATATTTGATGTTATCGATAAATGTATACTTATATTATAAAGCTAGAGATTTTGCGAGTTTGACTGAATGCGCTAGTTTCAAACTCACGGGTCAAATATGAATATATTTTGTATTAGATAGTCAGAGAAAGGTTATAAGGTGAAGCAGCAACGATGAACGTGGGTGATGCATGAAACCGCTGATATAGTATAGTTTAGGTTTAAAGTAAGTTCCACAGGGTGTAGTTTTGTTTCATCTTTGATCTCGAATAGCTGCTTTAGCGTTATTCGATATTCATCATTCGCTCTTCCATTATTTGGGGTTGGCGCAGTTTTCAGTGCATGAGAAAGATTTAACAGTTTTTAACTGCCGTTTTCCTGACGTCAACACTTCTTGGGAATGATATGGCTGTTTGGTTGTTTCTCTGTCACCATACGAGTGGTTGATATGCTTACGTTCTCAATTGATAGATGACACTTCACAAAGATCACATGGCTCTTCTGACACTTTAAGTTTTAAACTGATGTGTCTATATCCATCGTATAACTTAGAAGGAACAAACAGACAGGTGATAGAACATGGAACAGAATGAGGACATGTTTTTTTTTATAAATACTTCCAAATATATTTTTATAAATAATTTAGTTTGGCTAATACTTGTATGACGACGATATATCATTAGAAATCAATGCGGAACGTATAATTATTATATTAATTAAAACAATTGAAAGGTAATACTTGTCATAACGGAAGGTCAAACGCAAAAATTTATGAAATGTATTTAATACTCCATACACGGAGCCTTTAAAGTGCAGCCTGGAATTTGAAGTAAAATACAGCAATGAGGAACAATGTTTTATTGCCTATAATTTAATTAATATATTCTGATCCTAACTAATATTATTCATGAGACGGTGTTTGTTGCGCTTTCATATCTAAAACTATTCAAACGTTCATAATGATATTTTGCATACACGTTCTCAGGGGTACAGAAAAAGACATAAGGTACCTTCTACCACGGCCACTCCCCCCCCCCCCTACTCTAATACATGAAGCAGTGAAGTCGCGGGAGGGAAATAGTAAATAATTATATTGATAACAATCAAAGCTGTCCGATGTACTAAATATTTTTACTGTTCATTGTAATTCAATCGTTGATTGTAAAAAAGTAAGAAAAATTACATTAGAATTTCATATATTTGTATTGATTAAATATATTTATAATTTTAAAATGATACAAATTCTTTAAACTATAAGATATTCACATTTGATGTAGCTTAAATAAAATAATTTTATTATTCATGCGTTTAATAAATTTAGATAATACACCAAATGAGAACGCTAACACAGGTGTACTATATCTCCTTACTCTGGGTGGATAATCCGACATAAACAGATCAGTTTTTGCACAGCACCAAAGGCCTAACGTGATTTCCATGGGACTGAAAAGACCTTCCAATCTTCAAGGTATTTCAAAGAATTTCTTGATAGAAAAATATAAATCTGATCGATAAATCCCGGGATTTAAACTCAGAACCCCGAGATCTAGAACCTTATAAGCTAACCATAAACCAACGAGACTGTCAGTAATAAACTAGCATTAAACGTACGTAACATATATCATAAATGTCATTCCAAAAAGTTCAAACTTGGTTTTATAGCAAAAGTAACATGGAGAGGGTCATGTTCGCCTTTGTGGTATTAATATGGATGTATTCTTAATTGAGGATCCCGTAGTAGCCAGCCACCCTGCTCAGTTCTAATAAATATTAACCGACACCCCGCCTTTTAGTACTTCCGACACTACTGCAATGCTATTCTGGAAGAATTCACGCCGTATCTTACTTTTGAAATGTTGAAAGCTGATTTACTGTAATACGATGTTTGGTTGCTTGCCTCCTTTTGTGAATGGACTAACGGTGATAATATTTTCTTCCTTCTTGACTTCTGTCTGCTTATTGCCATGGAAGAACATTTTATCTCAATATGCAACCAGGTCGTGAAAATCTTTGCAACCACTGTAACCCGAAATTTTTTTTTTTTTTATAGAATAGGAAGGTGGACGAGCATATGGGCCACCTGATGGTAAGTGGTCACCAACGCCCTTAGACATTGGCATTGTAAGAAATGTTGCCCATCGCTTAAATCGCCAATGCGCCACCAACCTTGGGAACTACGATCTTATGTCCCTTGTGCCTGTAATTACACTGGCTCACTCATCCTTCAAACCGAAACACAACAATACCAAGTACTGCTGTTTTGCGGTAGAATGTCTGATGAGTGGGTGGTACCTACGCAGACGAGCTTGCACAAAGCTCTACCACCAGTAGTAAATATTATACATGTGAGTTTTATTTTTTACACTATTTCGATGTACGTATCTCGTGTGTCAATGTGTCAATCTGCCATTTCACGATCGTGTTCTGCGATAAATGTAGCATTTGTTTTAATAGAATAGCTCTACTAGCCGTAGTTATGGCTTAGCAGTAGTTAAATTGCTGTATAATTTATATGTTCTGAATGTAGATTAAAATTAAGCAATAAAACAATAATAAAACAAGATAAGCTTTTATTATAATGAGTACCGTAATCATAATATAATAAAACATTATTTTGTCACACCTAAATATATATATATATATCTTTCAAGCGAATTTTACTTATATACATTCATAAACACATAGACATACCGATTTAGTAGTATTTGCTTAGCAACTGATTAGTTAAACACTGTTTTCTCCCTTTCTGTCATTAATGATTTGCCATTGTAAAGAAGAAGACGCGGCATTAACTAATCACCCGCTACACAACGTTTATAAGTAATACTGCTAGTTTCATATCGTTTCTTCTTTGCTTAGAATACACATATTACATTTTATAACTTTATTTAATTAATATCTTGTAACATATAAGTATCAATATGTTTTTTTTTTCTTCGAGTGCCACTCCGACTAGCGAAGGTTGGCAGTCAGCTTTGAATACTCCTTCTTGTTCTTCGCAAGGCGAAAGAATTCGGCAGCACTCGCGATTCCCGTCCATTCTCGGATGTTGATAAATATTGATAATAAATATGTTAGCTTTATCTATATTTGCTACTCGTACCGACTTTGTAAGAATAATATTGATACAAAGCTATACCTCATATTTTCCTCTTAAAATATAAATATCCTATATTCCTTTAGCGGATGCTTACGTCATAAAATAATAATAATAATAATAATAATAAAGTCTTGCGGACCGATTTCTGCCACGGCGGCCAATTTCAAGAGAGATTAGCCTACTGCACAGGACATAACATTATAGTGCACAAGTGTGCACAAACACAGGTGCAAAATATAGATTATAATTAAAATATTTTTTTAATTTAAAGTTTCTAGATTCAGGAGCTATGGCTGTGCGTTGATTGCGGGTGTCGTGTTGCTATTGTATAATCAAGTCCAGATATATTATTACTATTTTTAAAAGGAGATATCGGTCATTTGGCATCATCAGGCATTTAAGTATTAGTTATATACCTATTTATATATTATTATTCAAACGACATTAATATATGCCACAAATTAAGAAAAACTGAACTACCGCCACTGAATTGCAAAATACTAAATCATAGAGTATTACCGTTTCTGATGCACGCAGTGGCCACTTATAGTATTTTATGCGGCAAATGTGCAAACGGTGCATGCCTGATAGAAAGTAATCACCATCTTAGCTAATAATGCATAGAAATTACCAATACACTGCCAATTACTTAAGATCAGATCACTTGAGCTTCAGGGTTTTTTTTGATTATAGGAAGGACGGGCAGATGGGATACCTGAAAGTGGTCACCACCGCTCAGACATTGGTGACATAAGAAATATTAACCTTACTTCGCCAATGCGCCATCAACCTGTGGAACTAAGAAGTTATGTACTTTATGCCTGTGATTACACTGGCTCATTCAACCTTCAAACCGTAACAAAACAATACTTATTGCCGTTTGGCAGAAGAATATCTGATAAGTGGATGGTACCAACCAGATGGGATTCCACGAGGACCTACCACCAAATAAATTATAGTCTCAAGTTATTTAGGAGAAACGTTGTAATTTAAATTACCTGACTAGTGGGTACTACAGACATACAACCAGAACAGGAGACGGAGTGCCAGGCAGAGTAAATTTAAATTACCGAAAGGGTTTGTCATCGATAAACCCAATCTCGAGATTGTTGGTATATACTGAGATCAGCTTGTATAAATAAACAGTATACTACATACCATGGCTCTTGAAAGCACTGACATACATACATAAATACTTAAAGTGATTGCAATTTACTGAAAGCTACATGAGATTTAAGCAATTTGTCATTCACTCAACCCTATGGATTAGTCAAAGGTAATCACTTAATGAGCGGATCAGGGCAGTTTAATTGAAACTTGAACGAATAATTTGCGATTATTCAGTCGTGTCTGCTACTTATTTTATCAGTCAAATCAAATAAAAATAAAGTTCGAGCGGGCTATTGCAAGTACTTTTGAATTATTATACAAGATTTAAATAAATCCAACTTGCCACCGATTCGGGACCTCGGGATTCTACCACTAATAATATTTTTTATTAGAGGTAGGGTTGCCTGCAAGACTGTCTAAATAGGTACCACCCACTTATCGCGTATTCTTCCGTCAAACAATTCTGTATACAATGTTGTTGTGTTCCGGTTTGAAACTAAAGGCACAAGGGACGTTGCAGCTTATTTCCCTTGGTTGATGACGCATTGAGGATGGTTAATATTTTTTATACTACTTATGTCTATGGGCAATGGTGCTTCCCATTAGGTGGCCTTGTGTCCATTCACGCTGCCTTACTACTTCAAATAAAATAAATAAAAAAGGCGGTAAAAAACTCAGACGCTTCCAATGGGAAGCCACTGCGCATGACAGCATCACAGCGCTCAAAACCTTGGGGCGGATAGCAAATACACGCAGAAAAAGAAAAAAATAAACTCATTAGTTACTAAGTTCTGACATGAATATTACATTACATAGGTATGTTTGTTAAGGTCATTTTGAATTAATTTATTATTATGAAAGCACCATATTTAACTTTATGCTATAAGGTATTTTGAAAACAAATTCGTAACACATTAACTTAATTAGCTTCACTAATAAAACAACCGATTAATGTGAACCGGCTAGAAACTTACACTTTCACTCTAATTTAGTTGTATAAGTATTATATTTTCTTACAAATAAATTATTATACACATTAATTAAAAATCAACTTTTATTATTGACTAAGCGATAAGCCGAGATGGCCTAGTGGTTAGAACGCGTGAATCTTAACCGATGATCGTGGGTTCAAACCCGGGCAAGCGCCACTTTTCATGTGCTTAATTTATGTTTATAATTCATCTCGTGCTTGACGGTGAAAGAAAACATCGTGAGGAAACCTGTATGTCTAATTTCATTGAAATTCTGCCACATGTACATATCACCACCCGCATTGGAGCAGCGTGGTGGAATAAGCTCTTAACCTTCTCCTCAAAATGGAGAGGAGCCCTTAGCTCAGCAGTGGGACATTAACAGGCTGTTACTGTAAGCAATTAAAAACTTTGGATTTGTAGAAAACCCTTATTCCTTTATTTAGAATCGCAATAATTTTAATATTAAGAGGGCGATGCATTGATTTGATCACTAACTTCATATTTCGCTCAATGTTTCATTATCACTATCATTAATAATATACCAAAACAAATTATTACAAATGTTTGTAATGATAATATTGTAATTTTTCTCAATGTTTTTTTTCATGCAGGTTTATTTGAATATGAGTACAAAAGTTGAGAGGAGAATAGCAAAATTAATCTCTTAGTGTATTTTTATCGGCTTAACTCAGGATTTGAACAAACCTCGGGATCTGCAACCTTATATTGTAGGTATGTACATTACATTACATCAACATAAGTAATAGATAACTATAGTCTATGTCTATATGTTTATAGCTCAAAGTAATATAACCTTTTGGGCCATATTAGTATTTACTACTACTAACATTTGCTAGTTTAGAGCGGAGATGACTAAGTGGAATGTTCAACTTTGTACAGAAGTTTGTGTTTTAATTGCACTTCATTTGTCTGTTTAATTATTAAAACATTTCCGTTTTGTACGTGTTTGAACATAAATTTATATATTTACATTTAATATATGACTATATCATAATGTCGTAATATCGTGCTACTGCCTCGTTGGTCTAGTGGCTAGATGTAAGGCCGCAGACCCGGAGGGCCTGGGTTCAAATCCCATGGTAAGCCAATAAAAAGTTATTGGGTTTTTCTGTCGAAAATTCTCAACAGCAGCCCGTAGTCTGGAAGTTGGTAGTGTGTACACTCCCGTGCCTTGAAAAACACTTTAAGCCGTTGGTCCTGCGCCTGAACTCTTTCCGGTCGTGTCAGATTGCCGTCCCATCGGATTATGAGAGTTAGGGAATAGAGAGTGCACCTGTGTACCCACGCACTTGGGCACTGTAATATATCCTGCGCAGTTGGCTAATCGGTCTTGAGATTGGCCGCCTATCCCGAAATCGGTCTGTAGGACCTGACCTTTTTTATTTATCGTGTTAGTTATAATATGAATTAACTTTATATTTACAAAAAATACGATAAAAGTAATTAGAAAAAAATAATGATTAAATTATATAGGCTCTGTTGCAATTTACAAATTAATCAATGGAGTTATCGACTTAACTACATCGAACAATATTGATTAAAATATAGCCTGCGAGTCCTTTTTTGAACGGATGACTGTAGTAGCTACTACTTCCTATAATAAAGCTCGTCTGGGTAGGTACCACCCAGTCATCAGATATTTTACCGCAAAACAGCAGTACTTGGTACTGTTGTGTTCTGGTTTGAAGGATGAGTTAGCTAATGTAATTACAGGCACAAGGGACATAACATCTTAGTTCCCAAGGTTGGTGGCGCATTGGCGATGTAAGTGATGGTTAACATTTCTTTCAACGCCAATGTCTATTCAATCTATGTCTATCAATCAGTTAAAATAAATAATTAATACTAATAATAAATCATTCGTATTCTCTACCGTTGCATTTATAGGCTATAATACCTGATTTTTTAATAAATTTAATTAATAAGTTGAAGATTTATAATATCGTTATATCACAATAAAAGTGCATAAATCAATGTATAGTTATAATCTGAACCCATTAAGCCCAATTGAATTAATGCATTGGATAGCCCATTTATTAAAATATGTTATATATAATATCTTGTCACGACCCACCCCCAGTAACATTTAAAACAGGTAAAAAAGTAGCTTGAAGTTTTAAAATGAAAAAATATTATATAATAAGAGAATAAAAAGTACTGAAACATAAAAACATATTCTACTACATATATTTCACCGGCGGAGGATATATATCACTTAGTCTACTTAGAAATACTCTACTAAAACAGTATAGAAACCATCTAGGTGTAATAATTTAGCTTACTTCTCTTATTAAGTAATGTAATCTACTGAGTTTAAAATTACATTGTAATTGTACCGACAGGTATGATAAGTTGACTTTCTCTTTAGCAATAATTTCATTTTATAATTTACGTGAACATAATTACGCGATCTGTTTAGTTCGGAATGTTGTATCGCTTCCGCGGTGTTGCGACAAATGCTTGATTGATTTAATTATACACCTTTATAAGTTAGATGAAAATCCGACCAAATAAAATATTCCGTAAACGGTTATATTCGGTATAATAATTAATATTTACTTTTAATTTACAAGGTCATTTTAATTTACTAGTGTATAATTTTGTGGGAATAAAATCTGTGGTTTTTCAATGTCGAATAACTCGCTGTCATATTAAACAAGAAAATACGGAGTTAAATAGTGTCAATCATAATTGCCAAGCCTAAAGGTCGAATCACATTAATCCGTAACGTGTCCGGTGCTAACGTGTCGGATACAAGAACAGACACAAGATTTCGCATCGACATGAGACAAGTTACAAGCGATTATTGCTTGTAATAGCTACTGCAAGTCCTGACAGTGTCTAGACAGGTTCTGTTATAAAGTTCCTACTACTACATAATTGGAAATGTAGGTAGAAGCGCCTTTTTGATAGCGCATTGTGTATGTGTCATGTTTGTAACGTTATGTGCTAAGCACACTATATAGATGTGATTCGATCTTAATAATAAAATGTTTTTTTTTGTTTTCATCGATTGTAAAATTACTTCGTGTATAAAATAGTCATTTAAACATATATAATATTTGAATTTTATATTTATTGAAATAAAAATAAATTACCAACTTCATTAAAATTAAACTTCCGGTAAAATAAACTTTCCTTTTTTTTTAGAAATGTAATGCTCTTAATTAAGATTACTTTCAAATTTTTATTTAAATAGGAATATTAAATAAAAAAGAAACAATACTTTGAGAATAATCAAATAATTTCACTATAAACGCAAAATAAAATATTTTTATTACATACCGTTCATTTTTTTTTTTATAGAAAAGGAAGGTGGACGAGCATATGGGCCACCTGATGGTAAGTGGTCACCAACGCTCTTAGACATTGGCATTCTAAGAAATGTTGCCAATCGCTTAAATCGCCAATGCGCCACCAACCTTGGGAACTACGATCTTATGTCCCTTGTGCCTGTAATTACACTGGCTAACTCATCCTTCAAACCGGAACACTGCTGTTTTGCGGCAGAATGTCTGATGAGTGGGTGGTACCTACCCAGACGAGCTTCCACAAAGCTCTACCACCAGTAAATAAAAAAAAATATTAGAAAATAAATAAAAAATACTTTTATTTATTGGAGTCCGTTAAAAAGTTCAGTCTATATATAGTGTACATAGATAGTCGTTATAACTGTATATAGTACGTATATAACTGTATATAGATAGTCGTTTTTTTTTTTCAAAAATTAATTCGACTTTAAACTGAATTGGTAAAGCCGATTGCCGTCCCAACTCGAGCTATGACAGGGGATTTGTAGTGTATTAATTGTTGAGTCGCAGCAAGTTACACTTAATAAAAACTGTACGTTTATATTATATCCTGTATGTTTTTTAGATGAAATGCATAACTTATTGACTTCCGAAGAAGGTTGAGGTTTTTTTTCATAAAAAAGGTTGGTGTGCGAGCATCTGGGATAGCTGATACTAAGTAATCAGCGCCACCTATAGACATGTCTATGGGTTAAAGAAATGTTAACCATCCCTTACATAGCCAATGTGCCACCAACATTGGGAACTAAGATGCTATGTCCCTTGTGCCTGTAGTTACATTGGCTTATTCACCTTTAAACCGGAACACAGCAATACTAATAATAATATTGGTGGTAGAACATCTGATGGGTGGTACCTAGACGGGCTTGCACCAAATAAATGTATTTTATATACGACGTTTATGATTTGCTTAATGTATGTTTCAACCAATTTGGACGATTTAAAGGTTATTGTATTTAGGTCCAGTCAGGTCCGATTATTTTTCGTGTTTTATTAATTAAAGTTAATGTAATTTCAATTTATTTTTATTTTGTGCGTTGTTATAGTGCTTTTGTTGCTATATAATTGGTAATAATTACTGTAGTAATCAAACACTTAATGCATTGCAAAATAAAATAAAATTAGTAATATATTCGCGCACAGACACAAATAATGAAATTAATTATGAATACATTATACAACAATCGACTTAAATATGAATACATTATAACAACATGTAACTACTTATTGGTCTAATAAATTTTATAAATACATTGGTTGTTTCCGGGTTGTATGCAAAATATACCTTAAAAATGATACAAATTTACGCAATGCAAATAATAAGCGCTTACTTACTTCGAATACAACCGTAACAGCCTGTGAATGTCCCACTGCTGGGCTAAAGGCCTCCTTTCCTCTTTTTGAGGAGAAGGTTTTGAGCTTATTCCACCACGCTGTTCTGATGCGGGTTGGTGGATTACACATGTGGCAGAATTGCAGTGAAATTAGACACATGCAGGTTTCCTCACGATGTTTTCCTACACCGTAAAGCACGAGATGAATTATAATCACAAATTAAGCACATACAAATTCAGTGGTGCTTACCCGGGTTTGAACCCACGATCATTGGTTAAGATTCACGCGTTCTTACCACTTTTTTTTTTTTTTTTTTTAACGCAGTGGAAACCTTCAGAAAGGTACCCAGCTCTCATTGGGGGGAACTCGGTTATGTGGGATTCTTACCCACTAAAACCACTGCGATGGCCGTCCTCGGCACGGATCGGAGAGGCTACGGGATCGTGTTGATATAACGCATCCGCGGCCTCTCCCGTACTGTGCATCGCCCGATACTCGGCGGAGCTCTCCTCAGGGGGCGAAGGTTATCTCGCCCCCCCCCGCCATCCTCGCTAGTGCGTACGGCAGCGCGAGGCCACCCCGGCTGCCGTCCTCCTCAGGGCCGTCTGAAATAAGACACGTGAGGCCCCCACCTCAACGCTTCCCTCGTTCTTACCACTGGGCCATCTCGGCTCTCATCTCGAGTACAAGAAGTCTAGCAACTTTTTTCTCATCACAATCACCATTATTCAAAAATCCACAGACACCTTTTACTATTACAGCTTGTTAATATTAAAACATACGGATATTAACCAACCCATTAAAGATGATTATCATCTCTTAGTATGGAGAAGGTTTTGAGTCTACTTCTCTACTGTGGCTTGGTGGTGCAAATTTCCTCACACTGTTTTTCTTTACAACCAAGCTAAAGATTTAGCCGACAATTGATGTTCTATATCTGAGTATTGTATACACTAATATTTTTTAAGCAATTTATTAAAATATAAATTTTATAAACTAATTAGGTAAGCAAATATGAAATAATGTATGTACTTATATCTTAATACATTGACTCTTTCGAAATTAATTACTTAAAATTCTATTATTGAGAAAGTAAGATAAGGAAAGGACTCAAAATCAATTAGTAAAATTTCGTATTTTCGTTATTTATTAATATGGAATCAGAAGCGGACAATTATCGATCTCGAACTAATTGGATGGGAGCTTATTAAACATTTTATTATCACTAACATATGTATTCGAATAAAATTTAATATAATGATAAATAGATATTAAAGCACCAATTGACTGAACTTTTACTTTTATTGACGGGCCGGTTGGCGTGGTTGGTAGATACTTGCCTTTCTCGCCGAATGTTTTAGGTTCGATTCCCAAGACAGACATTTGTGTGCATGAACATGTCTGTTTGTCCTGAGTCTGGGTGTAATTATCTATATAATTTACAAAATGTTTGTATTTACAAAAGAAAAGGTAGTATCTGTAGTATATCAGTTCTTTGGTTTCCATAGTACAAGCTTTGCTTAGTTTGGGATCAGATGGCCTTGTGTGAATAATGTCCCAGGATATTATTATTATTAATTTATTATTAAATAATTCTGATTCATATATGTAATGATATTTTAAGATATAATAGTTTCAAGTTGCATATTAAATTTGATTATCGTATTTGTGTAAACGATATCAACTAGATTACTACGTGGAATTTTATAACTACAATTATAATTTGTTAATTTAAAAGATATAAACAATATGAAATATTATCGACATAGTTATTAAATAAACAGAAATACCTTAATTATATAGTAAACGCTGACTATACAAGCGGTAATTGATAGTTTAAGAAAATAATTGCTACACACTTTGTAGTTAGAGGCCTAAGATATATATTTGCTGAGTAATAGAAAGTACAAGCTCACGAACATTATGGGTTCATTATATTCATATTAAGTTTATAAAGTTACTATCAATATTGACTATGCTTAAAGGACCTAATACGATTATAATACCTACACGACACTTAAGTAGAGACGCGTATTTTATAAATATTTATAAATATTATTGAAAAGCGAAAATATTTTTTTTTATAACAACTCGCTTGCTCGTATTACTTTATTAAAATAAATTGATTCAATTGGGTGGTGGTGGAGAACTGGTGAAAAACGCAGTAGTTACTCTTCTCCATCAATTAAATTGAATATATTATGTCAATTATTATTATTAAAAAAGATAACTATGTCAATTTTTTTAATTAAATTTAAATTAGTATGTATGTATGTATGTAACCAACAAATTCAATATGTAAATAAATCTAAATGGTTGATAAGTAACTTTCAAATTAAATTTATTTACTTAATGTGGCAATATTTACCACGTGACTGCCTCGTTGCTCTAATGGCTAGATATACGGTCCTTAGAGTCCTGGGTTCAATTCCGAGGTCGGGCCAATAAAAAGTTAACGGGTTTTCCTGTCGAAAATTCTCAATAACATTCCGGAGTCTAAAAGTTGGAAGTGCGTATACTCCCGTGCCTCGGAAAGCAAGTAAACCCGTTAGTCCCGCGCCTGAACTTCCGGTCTCGTCGGTTTGCTGTCCCATCTGATTGGGAGAATGATGAAATTAAGAGTACACCTGCGTTTGCACACATATGCCCTACGCAGTTGGGTAATCTCTCTTGAGATGGACTCTCGTGGCCGTAAATTTAGTATAATGATGCCATAATTTAATCAGCAGCCAATGAATAATAAATAAGTTGCTATTTTAAATACAGGAAATCATTATTTACTTGGTATAATGATTGACTTTTGATTTAACAAATTTCATTGCGATAAAATAAATTATTATATATTTATTTTAATGCTGACTGTAAGTGTTCGTCAAGGCTGTCAGATTGAATATAATAAATAATACTCGAGTACAATTTACATTACTACTACTAGTAATTTACCAATAATTTGATATAAAAGCTAAACGTCCCAGCTTTGCAAGCGAAATGTTAGGAGTTCAAAGCGTGATATAAAAAAATATATATAAACAAAGTATAATTGAATTACAAACGATATTTGTTGTTGATTCTATTATCAAATAAAATACAATACATTAATTAGTTACAGTGTCACTGGCTTATATGGCTATAAATTCGTGTCGAGTAATAATTGTTTACTAATACTATGCTTGCTTAATGTTTAGTTTTAAGAGCGCACTTAAAACGAGCAAAATTCAACATCGCGCGTCTCATACACGCGCCTCTCTTGCTTGCTTACTTTAACTGTCTACGGCCACCGATGACGACCATCAATATTTGATTTCTTTTTTCATGTTGCACATATTTGAGAGTAAATAAATCCAGTCTCCCTCAGATTCCCAGTCAGATTTTTGACTTTTTAAATAATACAATTAATTGTTGAACGATATTTTGAAATAACATAAGTTAAAGATAGGACAGTCCAGATAATTTTATCAACGAAATCAAATAAAAGTTTATATGAATAAGCTATTATTTATACTAATAATAAGTTCAAGAATGAAACAACTTTGAGATCAAATTTATAATTTCATTTATTGTTCATCATTACTCATTTAAACTAAGGAACCGAAAAGAAATTATTTCAAATATCAAATCGTACGAGACAATATCTAAAGTATGATTTTAAATTTAAAAAAATAGGTTCAACATTTTAATTTAATAATACTTTTAATTCGTCTGAACCAGGTCAATGACTTTGACATTGTTTTCAAATTGCGTTAAACAACAATACTTTGTTGTGTGAATTTTATACTAGAAGTACTTAACAACATCACAATGGTCATAACTTGTAGAGCAAGTTCATTAAAGCAATCTCGATAATGATCTATGATAGTAATCTTTACAACCCATAACATAGCTCTAATTAAAATTGTTCATTTACGCCTCACCATGGCTTGATATATTCAAAAACAACACTATATATTTTATTTGTTGTAAACTTATTGTTGTTTATGATTAAAAAAAAATTAAATGTCTTGGAATGTTACAGTTTTTAATTATATTTTTAGATCTTTTTACACATTTAATTTAATTCTCTCGTTAAGACTAATAAATTTGATGGAAGTAAGGGTGACATCAATAAATTTTCCAATTATTATATTTATTTTATCAATTTGTTATTAATTGCACACATTACAAAATAATATATTTCTTAATACCGCATCTGATTAAAAAATATATATTTATTTGTTTAAGTAGAAATTTTTGTGAGAAAATTCTAATACCATTTTTATACTTTTATTAAAAATATTAAGCATTTGTTTGTTAAGCTGAGGCTAAATTATAATCATTATCAAACTTTAGAAGCTTAATGAACGAATCTGAATAGTCTAAGAAGTCGGTCAAGTTTAATTAAATGTTAAATAAATCGTTTCAATACAAGTAAATATACAAAAACGAAAATGTGATGTATTTAATATTTTTACTACTCACCACACTACGATTGTATCAATAAAGTTGTATTTTTTACCCTAATCAGCTAAAAGAGATATGTGGAATGTGGTGATTTTAGTTCTGATAAGTGAATGTCGACTTTCATGTATACATTTTTATCGATTTTTCTAGAAATTTTAATGTAAAGGAAGTAAGGCCTATCCTTTTTAAAGAGGATCGGATAATTTACCAACACGTTGTTCGTTTGAGGGTTGATGGATACAAAATATGTGGCAAATTTTCACAACACAAACAGATCTCGATCTATTCTTTAACCAACTCTAGCAACTGAGCCAAGGGTTAATCTTTGACAAATGTTTTTGGATTTAAAAGACTATTATTATATCATATTACTTAATAGACCTATAAGTAAATAAATGCAGGCAAAGTCACGAGAAGGAGCTGTTACATAGTATATGATATTGTACACATTAAGCAGTAGGCGCGCGCGTGCGCCTTCGCCCTTGAACTGCTTGTTTCGCAGATTATTTATTGATTTTTGCCATTTAGATAATTTATTAATGTTAAATGTATTGCTTTATTAGATTTAAAATACGCCCACGTTAATTAAAATATACAAGCGAACTATTCTAACAAGATTTATAGTAACTACGTTTTAAAACAAAAGAAAAGTTTAATACATGTTACCTTCCCACGTAAAAAAATCAAAGCAATAATTTAAAGTTACGTAAATTATAATGAACTAATGGGTAACATTATAATATTGATTGAAAGAATAAAAGCTATTGTGTTATGTTTTTGCGCCAATGTTATGTATTCATCATCATTTATTATGTACTATATATGTATTACGTTTCTATCTCTCCCTTATCCCAAACTTTATTAGCGTGTTCCCATATACATACACTGAAATTAGCTAGAAAACGTACTTATAACGACGTAGAAAATTATTAAAATCAACCTACAATCGACGAAGGTATCGAAGAAAAATTAGGACGAATTGATGCTCTCTTTATGAAGTCGGCTAAAAGTACAGTAACAATTTTTGAGATAAATCTAATAAAACGTTGAAACATTTTTTAAATGTAATTAACGATTAATTTTTGCATCGAATTTCAACTTTTTATTTCATTTATAAGTGTTATATTATAAAGTCATCGATCACCGTTAATATGTACATTTATAACGCAATAAATAATTCAAATCGGACTATTCCTAAAGGTCACTTGAGGTCAAGTGGCACGGGTCTGTTTCAAACCAAATAATATTGAAACTATAAGTTTATATAAGAAAATAATGATTAATAAGAATCCTAATTTAGTTTCTGGACACTACCTTCGCTTGCCTAAATTCCTATTTTTAATAAATTATTTAATCAGTAATATGGTGTTTTGGCAAAACAATATGATCACCAGCTCACGTATTCCCCTACTCTTACGACCCGGGTTCCTTCAAACGAGGCGTGAAGAGGCATCTTGCGGGCCGGCAAGGCGAGGGCGGCTAGTGCAGAACCTTCTTCCCGACTGTACTGGCCGTCCTCGCGTTTGGACTCTACTACCACTTAACATCAGGTGGAGTAGAGTCATTTGCCCTCCCGGAAAATATAAAAAAAAAACAAAAAACATTAAGTAATATTGCACAACGTGAAACCTCCTTTATAATTAAAAGTCTTATAAGCCTTAAATAAATACAATAACAAATAAAAATTAAAAACAGTTACCGCGTTCCTTTCCCCTTTGAAATGCAATTTCGATTCTCTGGGCGAAAAATGAACCAGGCCTCCTGTCACCAGTAGAATATAAGACGGGGTGGACACCAGGCAATATTGCGCATACGGGATGTAATATTAACTATTTACTATATTAACGTTAATATTATTTGTTGTACAATATTATTATTGATTTAATGAAAATACAAAATTTTTGCTTGCGGTGGTAAAAGTTAACGGATACAAAACATTATATTATGCTACTCGTTCCCGTCCGCGGCTCGTTTCAGACACAATCGGCAAAAAATCCGACAAAGGATTACCACCTACATTAGGCAACTACTGAACACTTAATGATGGATAAACTATATATTTCTTTTTATTAACCCGACCCGGAGTGTGATCTCAGAATCGTCGAATACACATGTCTTCACATTTCTTACAACTCCAATGATGTTAACATCAGGCGGCCCATTTGCCCGTCCGCCTACCAATAATATATTTACTGCTGCCTCGTTGGTCTAGTGGCTTGATGTAAGGCCGCAGACCCGGAGGTCCTGAGTTCAATTCCCAGGTCGGGCCAATAATAAGTTATTGGGTTTTTCTGTCAGAAAATTCTCAGTAGCAGCCCGGAATCTGGAAGTTGGAAGTGTGTATACTCCAGTGCCTCGGAAAGCACGTAAAGCCGTTCATCCTGCGCTTGAACGCTTTCCGGTCGTGTCGGATTTGCCATTCCATCGGATTGTGAGGGTGAGAGAAGAGAGAGTGCACCTGTGTTTGCGCACACACTTGTGCACAATAATATCTCCTGCGTAGTTGGCTAATCTCTCTTGAGATTGGCCGCCGTGGCCGAAATCGGTCTGGAGAATATTATTATTATATGTTTAAAAAAAAACAAACAAATATTAAAAAAAAAATCGGTTGTCAACATTTCACGTGTGAGTAATGTAAGTGAGTTCTTACAGAATACAACTTCTGCTCAGATACGAAAAAATATCATTCTTTCTTGTCCGAGAGGCTTTAACGAAGTGGTCATCACAAGAACTATTAATACCGACAAACATAGCTGTATGTTATAATATACATTTACATATCACAAGAATTTCTTTAAGTATGTGTATTTTGAGACGTTGAAATTTAAAGGTTAAATAGTTAACTGTCTGACCCGTAATAAATGCTTTTTTAAGACCAACCTTGATAGTAACACGATTTAGCAAGGCAATACAAATTTGCGATATATATAGCCTACGTTTACACTTTTAGTGATTATAACAATAAATTATGAGTTATTGAAAATTTAAACAAAAAACGATAAAAAATAATCACATTTTAAGACACTAAATATAGCTTTTTTAATTTAAAAGAGGAAGTTAGCCGGTAAATACGTCTCTCATAACAGTGATAACTGACTCTTGCCTCTTGACGTTATGGCTTCATTGCTTTTTGACGTTCAAATATATAGGCAGGCTTACACTAATTATTTAAAGGAGAAAAAAAAACTCATTGGCATTTCCAAAGACTGTAAGATAATAAGTGACTTGCTTGTTATCTGGTTTTTATAATTTAAAGAAATTAGTAGTTCAAAAGTATTTTTCATTTATTCAAGAAAATATGTAGGTATGAATATTATAAATGATCAACTTGTATAAATCAAAAAAATATACATAGCGATTTTTCGGAATAGAGCTAGGGCGCCATCTTACTAAAATCCGCTACTATTTTAATCTTCCGTTCTGATTTTATCGCAGCTGAACATTGCTTAACTACTTTAGTCTTAGCTATAATAAAACACGTCTTTTTCACAATTTTATTTGTCCAATGTCATAAGAATAGTTTAATGAACCCAATAACAATATAATTATATTATTAACAATGAAATCTTACCACGTAATTATATCACTGATAACGTATTATACTACAAATTATAGGATTACTTAATATTCTCATACATTTTTATTTAGACGAAGATAAAACAGATCTTTTGTTTAACAGGAATAAAACATTAACATCGAGGCGAACCGACGAAAATTTATCGACAAATCTATTATTATTTAGCTCATTACAAACCTTATTTACAACGTAATAATATCTAATTTAGCTTAATAGTCTGTGCTACCATTCTATTGTAACCAGCACAGATAAACAGAATCATAATTATGAATTGTGTTGCAATAAAAGATTTTAGTGATTGTTACGATTTTTAATCTGGTAAAGTCACTTACTGACCTTGACAGGCGTATGAATTGTTGCGTGTTTTTGAGTTAACCTCAGGCTCGCGATACACGTATGCAGTTAGTGATTAATCAACATGACACGGAATGAAGTTAAAAATGACTTATAACGTTGAGTAAATGAATCACAGGTTTAATTAGGTATCAATTCCTATCGGTTTTGAACTGGTCTGGTCTGGTTTGAACTGGTCTAGATATATGACAGTGTGTACTCTCCTGTTTTTTGAGAATAAGGTTTGGATTCTATAATAATATATAAAGAAATATTATTATGTAATGAGTATCAATGTAATTTGTATATCCGTTTTTACTATAACACGTTTCAACGTAAGCCTTGATGTGGCGTTCAAATACCGGAGTATTTTTAAAAGATAAAATTAATAAACAAACAATTAATAAACGACATCTGGAGATAACCGGAATTACCGATATAGCTTACAGAATTAATTGACTGAAAAGGCAGTGCGCTGGTGACGTTTTTTAAGTCAGTCTTTATACAATTTAATTTAATTCGTTAATCTTCAGTGGTTAAAAGTGTTTTAGTTTTAAATAAATAAGTTGGATTAAAGAAAATACTGGTTTTCATTTAACCGATATACGTTAGTACATTGTATACTGTTATTTGAATAAAATTCAGGCTATGTTTGCTTTACATGCTTATATATGTTTCAACATAATTAAATTTGATCAACATATTAAATATTTATGTTATTTAGACTTTATATCGAATCAACAATTGCTCGTCAATTAAAAAAAAAATGTAAGCTATTTTATTAACAGATTCTTTATAAAACAATTAACAAAAAAATATTAATAAAATATAGTGGTTTGTCTCTAATTCTTATGAAAGTTGCATGATTTTCTCAATCATTTTATGATTAATATTTTTCAAACCCCACTTTGAGAGTGAAAAAAGGTAATACAATATTGTATAAAAAAAGAAAAACACTAATAAAAAAAAATTGAAGCAGTCAAACAATCAACTAACTTAACAAAGCTTAACCTTAGCTTAAGCAACGAACAACATATCAATTGATTGATGAAGTATACAAGTAATTACTTAGAAGCGAGTGAGTAAGTTAAAGTTAAGTGTTTATAATATAAGATCATCCATCAAAAAATATTGAATTTTGTTCCCATTTACCAAAGGCGAAATTGCAGCTAGTGTAAGAAAATCTAATATTAAATTTAATATACATATATTCTTAGTATATTAAGCAAGGATTACTGTTTCTATTTTATATTGCATTATGTTATAAGTGTTATGTTAGGAGCGGTAACGATTATATTTATAAATATATGATACAGATTTTTACAAAATAATCAGTAAAAATCGAAATATACTTGTTCAAGTACGCTTTTCAAAAGTCTTGAACTGACATTATGAGGGATTATATTTAATGTAAACCAACGGCTTGGAATGTAGATCCTGCTGAGAAGAACCGGCAAGAAACTTAATAGTTACTTCTTCCCCATTTCCATTATAAAGCTTAAAATTTACATATATCCTGCCTGAAAAATTTAGTATCGTTGTTGTGGTATAAGTATACATAAGTGGAAGTTAATTGCCTAATCGTTTTTTAGCTAAGCAGGAAAACGACCTGAAACTTAGTCACTTTGGGTTTTTGTTAAATATTAAATCCGTATCCGGGTTCTAATAATTGCAATTGTAGAAAAAAAATATATATGTACAGTTTGAGTATCAAATATAATAATAAATTTATTTTTAAGAAATGATTATATTTTGAATGAATAATAAAAAATATTACAATGCGTTTTGTAGTCGATTGGTCGGCATTTTTTTTTTACTTTTGACTGGGTCATTTGGGACAGTAACTCACTAAAACCGTGATGGATATCCTCGATACGGTTCCGAAAGATCCGAGGGATCGTTTTAGCATAACGCGTCTTCAGATACAGGTAGATTTAGACATTCATTTGAATTAAACGTAAAGCTATAAAGCCTCTAAAGGAAATAACATTGTTCAATATTTATTAACAAAAGTTATTATATAGCAGATGAAAAATAATTATTGCTTGGCTAGATTTGTACTCGCAAATATCACTCAAGATGTAGTCAAATTGTAAATGTTTTTACAAATCAAATTTAAACAAACATGGTCAGGTAACAGGTAAATATTTAATAAAATGTTTTACTGGTTTGTCTTTAATTGTTATAAAGGTGACATGATTTTATTTTATTTTGTCTTTCTAGTCTCCGCGGATATGCTATCTATCATTTCAATATTTTGAGTTTGCTAGTCACACAAAAACACGGCACACACATGCATACTTGTGATTGCCGTGTTGTTTCCATTATCACAGTCATCGGGGTTACAATTTTTATTTGTCTTCTTTCTTGTGCTGTTGTCAATTGATCTAGCTGTAAGAGAATTAAATAAAACAGATTATTCTAGAAACTCTTGTAGTCGTAATATTCTAATAAGCGATTTCTTACAATACGAGATCCACTTAAATACAAACGCCTTTGTTAAACCAACATTAACATAGTTTAATTAATAAACAGTGTTATTGTAAACGAAACAAACTAATTGTATGTGAATAGAATTATACCGTTAATGTGAAAGTTCTATTATATTAAATGAACTCCCGAACAATGTATCAAGCATTCCGAAGGGAAAAAGCTGATTCTGATTACGTGGGAATTGTTTATAATTAAAATCTTGATTTGGCATCTCAAAGGTGAAGGCTACGCAGTGTTATGAGAGCTGTTTCCTCTGAGATATCATCAGCGACACGAAAATAAAATACATACAATCAGTTTTACGACGCGTGCAATAAAACGCATACCAAGAAACATCTATTTTACACGTAACTCCTCAATCTTTATATAGTCAGATGTAATTGAGGAAAAATATAGAATGGAAAAAAATGTTTACGATCAGAAATATTCATTATTTGATAAAAATATTAATAAGTATTTTCCCTTTCTTATTACTTACTCCTTAAAAATATTAATAGTTTTCAAAATATTCTTAATTTATTTTTAATAATGGCTGTAACATAGTTTTTGTGTACAATAATTATTTTAAATTTTCTATGACATTATTTTTCTAACAAATTACCTAAAATTGCAATTTTTTAATGGTCATTCTTCGTGTATATAATCATATTTACCGTTTTATTGTTTAAATAAATTATTTTATGGTAATCATGATTTCTCTCTCATAGTAACCTTGAAATTGACAATGCCAAGAGTATTTCTCACAACATGCGTTAAAACCGCTCAAACACACAATACTAGCGTACATCGTTCAAAAGAAAACACAACTCACTACTGACTAGGCCACCAAGAATATCGTATACCATTTTTTATTACATTATTTTTATGAAAATTTTATTCCTCCTATAATTTGAAAAATGGTAATTAGCAACGAAGACAGATTAACTGTTCAATAAAGAAAATATTCTCTTTGACAAACAAAGATTGATGTAAGCATAATGCTGTCACACTCACTATTTCTTTACTTTTATAGTCCAAAAAAAAACGTTTTGTGCAAGCTCGTCTGGGTAGCTACCACCCACTCATCAGATATTCTACCGCAAAATAGCAGTACTTGGTATTGTTGTGTTCCGGTTTGAAGGGTGAGTGAGCCAATGTAATTACAGGCACAAGGGACATAAAATCTTAGGTCCCAAGGTCTTAGGCGCATTGGCGATGTAAGCGATGGCTAACATTTCTTACAGTGCTAATGTCTAAGGGCGTTTGGTGACCACTTACCATCAGGTGGCCCATATGCTCGTCCGCCTTCCTAGTATATAAAAAAAACTAGTTATAACCAAAGATACAGCTTACATGAAACACGGAACATAGATAGTAAGATTATTATGTTAAATCGTCATTTCTCGTAAGGAATCTGTCTGGGACATATTAATTGAATATGAGCGGAATATCACATTCGATGTTGGATAGATTCCTTGGATTCCACATGTCATGTCTTTTCACTGATATGATATCAAATATAGTTGTTTTATAACAATAACACAATTCAATTGTTTTCTGTGCAGTCGCGCGTTGAAAAGCAAATGCGAAACGATATCACGACTTTTGAATCTATACTATCGTTAACAATGTTATCAATTGAGATTGTTCAGCGGTGCATCACAGTTGGCTGTATTGGCAATGTCAGGGTCTTACCTAAGAACAGTGCTCTCAATATAGAGGCAAAGGTGACAGCTTTATTCAGCCGCTTTAAGCGAGTTAAGTTATCCATCGTCCTTTGAATTCATAAAATACGACGTTATTATGAAGCGGTCGATGTAATCATTTTATATTTTATTATCCTTTCCGAATATTTTAATATAAATATATTTAAGAAAAAACCATTTAATGTAATATAATATATTGTTTATATATTTACAGTATAATTCAAAATCATAAATTATATAAGAACCCGATTTATTGCTTTCATTAGTGATGCAGTTAATATTCGCCCAGAGTATCGGAATTGCGATTCAACAGAAAATGCTACTAGCATTTTTGTTACCATCATTTGTTAAGCTTGTTTACATTTTAATTTGTATATAATTATTAAAGTACCTACTATTATATAAATGTGTTTGTTCTGTTGTAATATAATGTATTTGTTGTATATTTGTAAATATTTACTATACAATATGCAATAGCGTAATATGTTATTTTTGCAAACGATGTTCATAATTATCATACATACTATTTACAAATGATTTTAAACTGAGTCTATTAATTTATATTTTCAAATCTAAAATATAATACTTTTGTGTATTGTAAATAAATCAGAAAGTACCTATTGTTTGCTCTAATATATAATTCTACTTTTTCAATTATGTTCAATGGTGTCGCAATATACGAATGATTTAATTTCGTGACTAAAGCAATTACCAAATGCTAGTACGACTTTGTAAGATGCCATTACCAAACAAAATGGACACCTGCTTAGGTTAGGTTTATTTAAGGAGAAGAACTTTTTATTATTATTTTTTTATATTTGCCGGGAACGCTTTATTCCACCTGATGGTAACTGGTAGTAGAGTCCAAACGCGACGACGGCTAGTACAGCCGGTAAGAATGTTCTGCACTAGCCTCTTCACGCCTCGCTTATATATAAATATAATCTACACTATTACATGAGAAGACTTTTATGTAATCTCTTGCTTAAAAAACCACTAAACAAATTGTAAAAATTCCTCAGTTCAATAATCCTTCACAATTACTTTTAACATTTTATTCTCTTTCACACGTAACTTGTAATATAATTTGATAGTAATTAATATTTTACAATTCTATTACAATTTTCATTAGAATTCCTGCAATCACCCTGACAACCATCAAGCCAGTCAAATTTTTCATGTTATTGTTTTTTTTATCGCGTAGTTTTTGATCAATAATTTCCAACCAGTAAAAATCTCAAAATAATTATTAAAAATCAGTAAAAACTTACACAATATACATAAAAATGATATCAAAAGATGCATCGGGTTTCTGAAAAGAGTTTAGTATTAATATAAGAATGTGCTTTGCAGTTAATGTATTTCAATGAAATGTATTAGCATATAAAGTAATTTATAATATTAATCGTTAAGATCGCGAATTTAAGTCCGAGCTTTCATTGATTAATAAACAAAAAAAAATATCGTAAACAAATCTGCATAAGTCTGGCAAATATCTGCCTCACGTGCGCCCAGCCATCACTACTGCAGTGTCATGTGGTTGGATAAGCCGCAAACATTCTCCTTGGGAAAAGTAAGAGGGAGGCATTTGCCCAGATATGGTACATTCCCAGGCTGTTACTTTATTCAAAGTAGTTACATTCTAATTATTATTCTAAGCTCATTAAGCAATGTGTCATATAGTATATTAAAAGTGATAATACAAACTACAAGATTAATGTCTTGCATACGTTAAAAAAATCCAATTCAATATGTAAAACATTATTACTTATAGTTAAAATAAAAAGGATTTATTATTTTTATTATGATCGTCGAGATGGCCCAGTAGTAAGAACGCGTAAATCTTAACCGCTGATCGTGGGTTCAAACCCGAACAAGCACCACTGAATTTTTATGTGCTTAATTTGTGATTATAATTCATCTCGTGATTTACGGTGAAGGAAAACATCGTGAGGAAACTTGTATGTGTTTAGTTTCACAGAAATGCCACATGTGAATTGAAGTGAACCAACCCGCATTGGAGCAACGAGGTGGCTCCATACCCTCTCCTCAAAAAGGAAGAGGAGGCCTTAGCCCAGCAGGGGTACATTCACAAATTGTTACAATGTTTCTTATTAAATAGAATTGATTTTTGATTATTATTCAAAGCTACCTTTTTGTGTTTGTGATTAATAAATAGACCTACATTTAATATAAAAATTTGGCTCGTTATACCAATTTAGGTTTTAAACCGTTCCTCGCATAACAACTACTCAATTTATTATTTAAATCGGATTATAAAATGTACACCTATATAGTTGTTTGGTTAAATAAATACTTTAAAACCGTTACTATTATTATTTTATACACATTTTTCTGTGTGAAATAAACAAGCTTTTTATTTAAAATTATCTTTATTGTATTTATTTAAAACGAAACATAATAATACAAATAATTTGCTTATCGTATAAACTCGTTGTTTTGAAAAATATCAAGTTAAATAGTGTCAATTAATATGCCATATAACTTTACAAGATTTTATAGATTTAATAAAACAGTTTCGTGTTAGTTTTATTTGATTTTCCTGTTGACTGCCTTTGGCCGTTGGTCTAGTGGCTTGATGTAAAGCTGCAGACCCGGAGGTCCTGGGTTCCATTCCCAGGTCGGGCCAATAAAAAGTTATTGTGTTTTTTGGTCAGAAAATTCTCAGTAGCAACCCGAAGTCTGGAAGTTAGAAATGTGTACAATACCGTGCCTCGGAAATCACGTAAAGCCGTTGGTCCTGCGCCTGAACTCTTTCCGGTCGTGTCGGATTGCCGTCCTATCGGATTATGAGAGTTAAGGAATAATGGGTGCACCTGTGTTTGCGCACACACTTGTTCACTATAATATCTCCTGCGTAGTTGGCTAATCTCTCTTGAGATTGGCCGCCGTGGCCGAAATCGGTCTGGACGATATTATTATTATTATTAGTTGATTTTCATACAAGATAAATTTATTTAATTGTATGTGATTATTATAGGTATATGATTGGAATTCGGTAATTTTCGACACACGAAATATTATCTCACTATAGTCCCATTTTATTATGTCATTCTGAAGATTCTGTGGCAATATATTTTTTTAATTTATCTCAAGGGATACAACCCATATAATACTAAAGAGCTCGATAACAATTTGTAAACCGACTCGCTACTATGCCGATAAATAATCACGACATTAATGAATTATGTCGCAATTAAATGATATATTTATTTTTCGCAGCATTTCATCACAAATCAATGTTAAGTGCACAATTAAGTGACTGTTTAATGTATCAATGCAATTTTATTTAAATAAACCAATTTAACAAAACGATTCAAACAAGCAATCTAATAATTCAGAGCGTGTAAAGCATTATTTGTTAGATATCATTACATTCGGAGCTCCTGTAATGGCGGCTGCAAATTACTTATAATCGAAAACGTGGATAGCCTCAAGCGAAACGTTTCTTAAGTAAATATTCCGTCTTAAATGATCTGTTTGTAATTCAGTACGATTTACTTCATTTGATCATCACCTTGATTTGATTATCGCGTTCGTTACGTTCGTACACATTGTCTCTCTTAGCATCTAACTTCTTTACATATGTATGCTCTTAGGGAACGCGTAAAATTTGCGACTTGTGCTTGATCTTAATGAATGAAAATAAAAAATATCTTTTATTTAAACGCATTTATGTCCTAATGTAACGAGATAAGTCTAACCTAATATTACTATCGGTTTGACTCCCAACCGATACGGCCTTACTTATAAACGTTGCTTAGCAAGTGATTATTTATCTAATGTCGTGTCTTTTTCTTTCAAAGGTTACATCAATACTGACAGAAAGGGGGAAAACACTGCCTGAATGAATGTAGAATTAGTAAAACAATGCTGTGTCTTCTTTTTTGCAATGTCAAATCAGTAATGATAGAAAGAGCAAATCAGTGTTTAGCTAAACAGCTGCAAAGCGACTTTTATAAGAAAGACTAGTAAATTATACCGAGACGAACCAGCAAGTCGTAATTATGTTTTCAGTTAAATAAATGTTCTCTATATCATTATACAAGTTATCTTCTTCGTCTTTTTATCAAACTAGTCAAATGGTATCAAACTAGTAAAAAATTATGTTTTATAATATTATATTATCTAAGAATTTTAAATTATAAAACACACTATGTGTTATATTAAGTCATTGGGAATTATAAGTTATGAATATTTACATAAATAAAATAGTTCCTCCATTTTAAATCATATGGAAGACAATTTTTGTGATTGTTTGTAATCATTTCTCATAAGACTAAAACAATAACGACCCTTAGAGTTTAGAGTTAATTCCCGATTAAATCATTCCTTATCATTCATTTCTCGTAATATGACCTTTGATAAATAATGTGTATGTTTTATTTGTCTCTGTTGTAATAATAAAGTTGGGTTCATTTTTTAATTTTGAATTGTTACGATCGTCGAATTTAAATGCTGTGATTCATTTAAAACATATTCATATGTTTAGGTTATAAAATATCCATCACACAAATTTGAGTGAAACGTTTAATCTATAATTGGAATGTAAGTGCGAGCTTATAATTATGGCGCGCCCACGTCAAAATGTGAAAAACATTTTGATAAAATATTACGAAATACTTCATTTAATCTCACACCAAATTCGATTAATTCTGTTAGCGAAAATAATTTCATATATGTATTAAATTTAGTGTTTTTTTGTGTTTGTGTGTTATGGTGGATTTGATTGGATTCTATATTCTTCAGCTGGTCTGGATGGTATTTTACTCGTCGGTCCGTAATCGGGTCATCTATATTACGGATCGATCAAATTTTTTGGTGTAATTCAGAATATTTTAAGAGGTCACCATTTGTGCCCTCTTCACAAATGACCGTAATCTGTCATCGCTATTGTCGTTGTAAAATATGAAGTTGTGACGTGATATTGCAACCACTGCATGGGATACCCTGTCGTGTAAATGACTTTAAAATATTTATAACTTAGTGATTGATAATAGAAAAAAATCATAAAATAAAAAGCATAAAAATGTATGTAATACGATGAAACTGATTCTGTGACAAACGCAAGATGTTTATTATATCAATTATTTAATACACCAGTTGAGCCTTTGCTCGTATGTCTTCAGTAAAAAAAAAGGAAAAAAATACTCAGCCGTGCTTACGCTTGAATTCTTCGGTTAAGATCACGTGTTTGTTCGTGTATTCAGTCCAGATCCATATCGGCAAATTTATATAAGCAATATATTTTACATCTCACAAGTCTCGAAACATTATAATTTTATTTTTCTCATACTGGATATAATTTAATGGACAATATTCTACATGAAATGGCCCAGTGGTTAAAACTCGTGAATCTGAAACAATGATCGTGGGTTCAAATCTGTCAAATCCAATTAATTTTCATGTGCTTAATTTGTGTTTATAATACATCTCGAGCACGGCGGTGAAGAAAAACATCGTAAGGAAACCTGCATGTATCTAATTTCATTGAAATTGTACCACATGTGTATCCAACAACCCGTATTCGATGGTGGACCCGAATTGGATAGTGGATGATGGTATGGTGGACGAAGCTCCAAATCTTTTCAATTGGGACAGGACAGGAAAGCCTTAGCTCAGCAGTGGGAAATGAACAGGCTGTTACATTATATTTATATTATATTACAGTTACATAAGCGATTGAGAAAATTAATTGATATATCTCAAACAATGTCCGTAATTATGGTAATACAATAAATAATCGAAGATATTGTTATTAATGCACATAAAAAGCACACAAAGTGCGGCCTTAACGCTAACATTACTTTGGGAAAATAAATCAATACTAACTTTCTTTCATAACTACAGTCATTATTGGAGCGTAAATGCAGCCTTCAATTATCTACAGCGCACCGCAAAATTAGTTCAGCATAATATGGTAAGTTATCATTCAGACAGTGTAAAGCTGAGTGCGCACAGTTGAATAAACAAATCGAATCAGCGAACATTATCCCGTACTAGAGAAACTTTTTTATGTGTATGCCTCATACACATACACGCAGAACACATATGCTACCAGCTGATAAACCAGTAACAAGCCGTTGTTAATTTAATATTGCAAATAATTAATTAGTACTCTTTGAAATTGGTTGGAAATGAAATTAGTTGACTCTGAAAAAGATTGCATTGTTGTTTTAACTCGAATTCGAAATTCTATTCCCGATTAAATTAAATTGATTATAAATATTACACATATTAATTTAAAATTATATATTTTTTATAACGATTATATTTATTTTAAATTTCCATTCGGTCCGATTCCCGATTCGATTTTACTATTTAAACAAATCGTGACCACCTGGAATGGTGGCAAGTATTGCAGCATTTCCTCTTTGAATCGCAATTCCAATCTTCGGGGCGCAAAAATTAACCAGCCCTCCTGTCACTAGTAGAGGAATAAGACGAGGATAAATTTAATAATTAAAGAGTGTCACATAATATGATCACCGTTAGACTGTCTTGAAAATCAAAAAAATAAATAAAATTATTGTAAAATAATAGCTTTCGGATCTTGGCTCGAAGTTGACCAATATATTTATATTGCCGATCGTATTTAATGAGAAGTATAGTTTTGATATATACTTTCATTTTATACCGACAAGAATTTCTTATAGATGCATTCAATTTAATCATAATAAATAAATGTTCATGTACTTTTAAACAAAATAATTTTTATTTGAAATAAAAAATTGCATTGTTTTTCATATAAAATAGTGATGATATGATTATAGTTCAATAGCACGTTTGGCCTAAGGGCTGAACCACATGGGGTGCATGTCAGTCACCTCCACGTGGTGCACCCTGGGCAACGGGGTCGACCAGCAATCCGACGTTTTTTCCGGAATGCTTGTCGACCGCGGCTGAGACTGACGCGGCGGAAGTGTCACGGGCCGCTCCTGGTACTTCTCTGTTGCAGCAGAGTGGACTAGCGAGCGGCTTCGTGGCAAGTAGGTGGACTCCGGGGTCCATTGGACTGCCGGAGGGAGCAGGAGTTGGTCTCCGGTGTCCTTTGGGGCAGCCGGAGACAGGAGTAGAGTAGAAGGAGGAGGGAGAGGCGGGTTCGCCCAGTTTCGGTGTCGTTGCTGGGTGGACAGACCGTCAAAAGTCACCGCCTCTCAAACTCGTTTCCCCATCCAGGCGTCAGCCTGCGGTGGGACCGAGGGTCTGGCCTTCACCGGCTGGGCCAAGAGGAGACAACCTCAATAAAAAACACCCGGTGGGTCGCTAACCCATAGCGACGGCCGCTGGCGGGGTCGCGGTGGTGAGCTAACGCGTTCCCGTAACCCCGCCGCCTGCGGTGAGACGGAAACGGGGAGGTTTTAGTGGGTAGGACGGTGGCCTTCTGCCCCGTGAGTCCCACATAACCGTCCCGGTCGCGGACCGGGCGGTAGGCGTAAATGCCTTTCCTCCTCGACAACAAAAAAAAAAAAAAAAAAAAGGGCTGAACCACATATTGCGTGACGTTTATTACGTTACGAAGATTTGAACCTATGATAGTCGTTTCAAAATTATATCATGACATGAGTCAATTGCTTCAATTTGTGTCATGGACGACTTAACCAAAACCGGATGCTCTTTTTGTTGCTGTTGTTTTAATATTATGTAATTAAACTTTATGACATGAGTTGATGGATGCTTTTAAACAAAATTGACATATCCTTAACGAATTTGTAATCGACATTTTGTTGACAGGTTCACCTCCAAACGATGTCATAATGCGGTCATTATTTGAACGTACATATGTCTTAACTTACATTATCATCGATATGTAGTCCAGTAGAGACTCGTGATAGTCCAGTAGTTAGAACACGTGAATCCTAAACAAACAGTGCGGGTTCAAACTCTTGTACTTGTATTAAAAAGCTTTCCTATATCATATGTTATTGAACCGACGAACAGCTATTATGTGGCTTTGTTCCGCTTTGAAGAGTGAGTCGGTATATTTAGGGGTCCAACTGGCACAAGAAAAAAAAAAAGCTATTAAAAAAATAGCTATTTAAAAATAGCTTTACCTTAATTCTACTTTTCAATGCTTATGTTAGATCTATCTTGGAATATTGCTCTACAGTTTGGAACCCTTATTATAAAACCTATGTAAACAAAATAGAAAAAATTCAGTCAAAATTTTTGAAACATTTGCGATTTAGAGGTGGCCTTTCTGATAATACTGACAATAATAATATCTCGGGTATCATTCCGTTAAATATGCGTAGAAGTATAAGAGACCAAATATTTTTATACAAAATTGTTCATAACATTGTTGATTCTAAGAGTCTCTTTAATAATATACTTTTTAAATGTCCTCGCCTTAACTCGAGAAACCAAACTTTATTTTTTGTACCCCTTTGTAACTGTGACTATTCAAAGAATATGTTCTTGTTACGTGCATGTAAAAGTTATAACAAACATTGTACAGAATTAGATATTTTTAACTCAAAAATTAGCGAATTTAAATTTAGTTTACGTCATATATTTAAATTATAGCAGTTTCACTTGCATCTTTTGCTTTCTGTTTTTGTTTTTATTTTTAATATAATATGTCATTTGTTTGTATTAATTTTTAGTGGAAACTTGATTGATTTATGTTTTTCTTATATTTGTTTTTTTACTATTAAGTGTAATTATAATTGTTTGTTTCCCAAATAAATAAATAAATAAATAAATAAATAAATAAACGTAATATTGTAGTAAACATAGTAGGTTTAATAAAACAGATAATTAATTAAAACAGATACAAAAGACACAGATATCTTATTTAACGTGTTTGATAGCGTATTGAGAATATAAGAAATAGTTTATATTTTCGAAAGGTGTGTATGTTCAAAAGTTAGTGATCAGTTAACCCAGTCGCCCCAGTTATTGCAGACCCAACTATTAAATTTTCAACAGAACTATTGTAACCCAATAACAACAACAAAAAATTCTTTTTAAATATGATTCCATAATTATCTTCAAATTAATTCTTACCCAACATCTCTGCTCCAATACTCTATATGTACATAGTGTATAAAACTAATAAGATGAGATTGCAGCAACTCGTATTAAATTCAAGTGCCCATAAAAGCTTATACAACCATCGATTAATATGAAATGACCTTTAATCTATACTTTTTTTTAGTATCGAAATGTTGTCTAATATTTAATGTGCAATACCTATAAAATCTAGATTGCCCTTGACATGATCGTGATAGGCGTGGTGTGGGCGCGGCTTTACACACGGTCATCTCACCTGGCGCTTGTCAGTAAGTACTATTCAATGTGTTAAACATTCATTCAATGTATGTATTTAATCTACATAGGTTTAAATATATTACACATACGATTATAGTCACATGATTAACTATGTTCAACATAAAGTTCATTTTATTTTGTTGTAAACGACATTTGAAATGTAAATTACATTAAATAACCTTAAAGGATATTGATAATTTATACAAATATTTGAACACTTTTCTTGTGTTATGTTATTTACTGTCAAACAATAATATTATATACGAAATTTAAATATATTTTATTTTATACGGAACGTATAAAATAACAGTTTTAAATTATCGAATTATCATAACGAAAATAAATTCCTGTCTACAATTTTTTTTTCGAATTATCTTGATTTATTAATATAGTTTTTACGATTCATTCAAACAACTTGATATTTTATTGAGATTTTATGGATTATCTTGTTAGCTTTTCTCCATTTACGTGCAATATTATGTAAATAACAGATATAAAAAGCGTATAAACAGTATCCTTGTAATATTTTAATTATGTATTGAGAATTAATATCTTATAATAAGTGTAACCTAATTTTAATTTCATATACAATGTAGAATTTCTAATGAATTACGTCATTGTTTATGGTAACCTGCGACCATAAACGTTGAAACAAACTTAACATTACAGCTGGAAATAATGGACCCTGGACATTATATAACAGAAATTCAATACTTATACACTAACTTAATAATAAACGGTTGCTAGTTGGGTGGGCTTCGACTTGATCTTACTACAAGATCTATTTACCTACTGTTAATATTTATTTCAAATATCGAATTAATCTTGTTTCACAATTTTTATGAAATAGGTAGGCGTACGGGCAAATGAGCCATTTGATGGTAGGTGGTCAACGCATAAACACTATCACTGTAAGAAATATTAATCAATCCTTACATTTCCAATGCGCAACCAAACTTGGGAACTAGATATTATGTCCCGTATGCCTGTAATTACACTGGTCAGGTGGTCTTGCACAAAGCCCCACCACCAAGTATTTATGATAATAAAAACATTATAGTTACTACATAAGCACTTAAAACAAAAACTACGTATTCTAATGACTTGTTTGTAACAAGGAACTGCAAATAAATGCGGAAATTAAAAATATGTATATATATTTAATTTAAACAAGTTTTGACTTAAGACATTAAACGTAAACAATAAACTTAAAGTAGATATTTCAATTTATTGCTTTTGAATCTTATTTCACTTATAAACGTTGTTCAGCGGGTGATTAGTTAAATAATGCTGTGTCTTCTTCTTTCGAACGGTAAATCAATAATGACAGAAAGAGCGAAGTGTTTAATTAACCAGCTAAGTAATGTTTATAAATAAGGTCGTTAAATTTTTAAATACAATGGCATAAAATTTCAGCTCAATAAATATTATTTAATTAATGATGAACCGGCACCACGAGTAAAATCAAAATATATATTAAAAGGATTAACCAAGAGTTCAGCTATTTTAAATGGTGTTTTTACAAGATAACATTTATAACAAGCTACCAGTTCGGAATACTAACTATAATATATAATAAATAAGGAATAGTTACTATTTTATATTATAGTTAGTATTCCAATAAATAGTTAGTACATTGATTGAAAATACAATTAATTTCCATATAATTATTTTTTACGAATTGCTATTCGCAATTACATTTTTACAAATATTTTGTAGAATTTATTCGATCATTTCCTCAACAAACTAATTGCGCTTGTACGAAAGGAATGTACCGAATAGAAATCTGATTAAAACTATAGTAGGATAATATAACAATTTAGTAGATGTGAACTTGCTTAACAATTATAAAAGTGACTTTGTAGATAATTAAAGATTTCGTAAAATTTTAAGAAAATTTTATTAAGAAATATTATGACCGCTCAGCTTTCAAAACATTTATGCAATTCATCCAAAACGTGAATCTAGCGCCCACGCGACGCAAACCCGTACCAGTACTTGCTCTTATCATTCCTTTCTTAATCATTGCCTTCGGGCTCTCAATCTGCGTATAAATTACAAATCGTTAACAATTCAGTATTGTAAACGCTAAGAATAATTGTTTAATAGTGTAAAAACTACAAAGAAATGAATTGGCAATACTTATTTCATTATTGATCCGCAGAAAAGTTAAACGTCAAATGATATTTTTTTTGTATTTGGTTTATTAATATTAAATGGAAAATTACAAGTATGCAAAGGAAATGCCGGTAAATAATAAAATCTAAAATATAAAGCACGCAAAGGCCTCATTAAAGTGTTCTCTTCTTCGCTTCTTTAAACTACGCTCTTCTACACCTCTGTTGAAAGATCACTAATATCCGAGCTAAGCTTTGAACCTCCAGAATCTTGAGATAGGCTTTATAAACTAGCCACTAGATCGAAGAGGCAATCACGTGAAATAATTATGCATATAAATATTTATGAGACGAATATGACTAAATTTACTTGTATGCCTGTCTGTTCACTTATTAAGAATCATCAATCGTAAATATAATTTAACAAAGATCTAATCTGAGTCCTGGATACAGAAATAATGCGTATAAATAATAAAAAAACGATGTCAACAATGTCACAGGGAGCAGCTTTGAATGGTTTTCTTTTAATTTCACTGTACATTTTCTTCTGTTTGTCTGAACGTGTCTAATTTTTAATTTCCTTTGGTCCGTAAACATTTATTCCCTACTACTAGAAGAAATCTCGTATGAGGATAGGACATGCTATAACTTTGCTATCTTGTGACTTTATCTGTATATAATCTCTGATTACATATATAATATATAATGAGTGTTTAATTTTGATATAAGCAAATCAGGTATCCTTTTAATTTTAAATTTGGCCAACATTTAATTACGCATACAAAAACAAGATTGATTAAATACAATGTAAAACATTGCATGCTGATCATGTCTATAAATGCTCGGCGCTAGGAATTTAGTATAATATTATTTAATAATATCAGTTTAATCAATTAATCATTTATAATGGATCACCTTGTATTTAAACTATTAACCGCATCATTTCTTAATCGCTGTCCGTTATTCCGCTTGTTTGGAAACTGCTGAGACTTGTTCTATAAGAAGTAAATTCGATCTTCATATTATACGAAAAAGTTAATTTTGTTATATCATATATGGCGATATGATTTTGTTAATGATCCTATAATGGCCAAGACAGCTCAGTATTTACAACGCGTGAGTTTTAACCAAAAACAGCAGGTTTGAACCCGTTGTGTTTATAATTTGTTTCGTGTTCGGCGTTAAAGCAGCTTATCGCCATCCACTGCTGGACGAAAGCCTCCCCCATAGAATGCCAACCATCACGATCTTGAGCATCGGATCCATCCCGTACATGTCACCTTTTTCAAATCGTCGGTCTACCTTGCCGCAAGACGTCGGCTCCATCGGCCACCAATGCGTCTGGACCAATGACCAGCCCGCTTCCGTAGTGGAAACGTGCTTATCCTACGCGCAATGTCTGTGACTTTAGTTCTCTGGCGAATGTCTTCATAATAAAATAAAAAAAAACACAATATACATATATCTAAATTTTATATTTTTTTTGTAAAGAAAATCGTTTCAATATAAATAAAAAATATATATTTATTTTAAAAGACTAAAAACCGTATTCATTAATCAGTACTTAAATTAACAGTGCACAGATATATCCATCTCTCTTATATGGGATAATGGTTCAGAATTACCATTAAAGTAACTGTTTGAATCTATTTAAGATTACCATCATATGAAAGTAGTAGAGACTGGTGTTGGCGTAACTTGGTCTCTAAGGCCTGGTACCCACCAGTGAAATGCAATTTTAGTCGATCATTCATTCAAGGATCATTGACTTACATAAAAGGAGCATAATTTTTAGCCATTATTACAACTAGCTACGATCTATGTACTGAGTAAGGTGATAAAAACTAAGCTATAATAATAAATAAGGAATGGTTTTTAGTTGAAATAACTACCAAACCAATATATGCAAAATTTATACAAGAGGATGCAGCGCGTTTCTGGTATGGTTTTAGTATATAATATTACTATAATATATGCGACCGCTTATATAGCAAGCTAGAATTTCATGTTCTTGTTATATAATAAATATCGAAAGCGAACTTAAGTGATATTTAGTCTACTCATTAATAATTATATACTTGCATCTATTATTACAAAACACGAAATTGCTCTTAGATGTTTTTCAAAACGTTTTAAATTATAAAGTTCAATAACATTGATATTTTTTCTGCGAAACTGTGGAATGCTTTGCCTGAGTCCATATTTTCTGATAGTTACAATGTAGGTGTTTTCAAATCCAGGGTAAACGGGTTCCTTCTGGGCAGGCGCGCTCCATCCTTGACCGTGACTATGCTTAAGATCAGGCAAGTCAACGGTCAAGCCTATAAACTGTAAAAAAAAGTTTTTTGTTGATAAGAGTAAAACCTTTACAGACTTATCGGAAAAAATTATACAAAAAAAAACAATCCACCTTATAATACTACTATGAGCCAATAAGCTAGTAAGGAATTTATAGTCTTAATTTAAATTGACTAATACTTAAATAACGCACTATTTGGGTAATTCAAAAGTAGGTTTGGAACGTAATTGTCGTGAATTGACACAAAAAGTACCGTTGACTCACATAACCACCCAAGCAATTCAGAAATATATCTTTGGTCTGGTAGGCGATATTAATTCACTTATAACTTTTTTCTGATAATAGAAGTCTGAGAATTTAATACTTTTTTCACTATCGAGACGATTTGATGATTTTGACCATTTTATTTGACAAAAAAATATATTACTCTTATATTATAAAAAGTAAAAAAAAAAGTATAATTTTATTATATCTGTATTAGTGTATAAAGTTTGTTTGAGCGTATAGGTTCGGTAGATAAACATGGAAGAATTTTATTCAGCACATAAATACGGAATTATTTTTTTTTTCATCACCAAATTATGAACTCAATTATGTCACAATTTTGACTTCGTTGTATCAATTTATTGTACTTATTTGCATTATGATTACCGTTGATGTTATTAATTACAAAATATTACAAATTAATTACGGTATAATGTTTTAAAAAAATAAACAACATTATTTAGATCAACAGAAACACGCCACAGTTTCGTTGGATTGCGCGAGCGCCGCCGTACATGGCACAATTATTGTAGGTTTATCAGAACCAAACTGCGCAATGTTGAATTATTTAAATATATATCAATGAAATGTCTTTACTATTACTCGAAAACTTGGTTGAACATTTAGCAACTTCGCCGTCTGTTTGGAAACTTTCGAATGCAGAAAATAAAAACATAGAAGCTATCGTGAGAAATAGAACTACATTTCACAAAGTGAACTGAATTTGCTAAATTCTATTTGAATGTAGAGTACATTGTTTGCTATTTGAATATAGATTGGTTAAACACAAACATCTACAGAAGTGCACTATATAATATACATATATACTTATTTTTACATAGGTTTTTTTTAAGCATTTTCAACTTTGTATAAATTTAATTTGACCGAAGTTGGGACGGGCAGCTAAGAATTAAAGCATTTTTTAATAATGAAGAATTAATTACTGTTGTTATTGACATAAAAGCTTAACCCTCATTTAATAATCTATTTTTATCAATTTAAATAGAAATGTGTGTAATTTGTTTTGTACGTGATATTGGCAGAATATTTTGCTCTCAACTAGCGTAGATACATGCCACGAAAAGAAGAAAAAAATAAAAATAAATGAATATTATTTTATAAAATGAGAAAATTATGACAGTGCGCGACATATATGGAATCGAACATCGATATATAAAATAAAATAACCTAACCTAGCATTTATTTTTAAAAACATTGACTTTTTAAAAATGTTAACTGATTATCTGGTTATTTTTGGTAATAAAATAGAGGAGGTATTACAACAGTCCACTTCGTACACTATGTATTTGAATCTAAAAACACTTACGAAATAATATCATGGAATTTATGACAAAATACTTGGACACCTATTAAACAACGTTAACTGTTAATTAAATGTAAGGATATGAACGAATTACATGCATACTAATCTGTAATTTATACAGCAAATATTTAGTTATCACGTGATTATATACTGGTATCTAGTAAAATTCAGAATATAAAAACTTTTCAATGATTACATTGCATTTTTTTTAATTATTGTGGGTAGTTAAAAAAAAGAAGGGAATCGCTAAATTGTAATACAGTGGTCTCACTCTGGTTAATTTATAGACATTAGTACGGTAAAAAAATACTTCTTCTTCATCAATGCTCACCAACCACGGGATCTAATGTGTTGTATTCATTTTGCCTGTAATAAGGCTGGCTATACAAATTATTTATTGGTGTTTGTTGGTTTAATAAATGAGTGCTTGCCCTAAACTAATGTTAAGGGCTGTTCCTGAGACATCACCGGTAATTTAATCAGTTGTATTAATTAGAGGACCATTCTTCAAATTTATAACAATTACGATACGTTCATGAAGCTATTGCTGTTCAACTTAGATAGAACCGCAAATAGATAGTTGTTTTAGTACAGTAATAATATAATAAAACGCAGAAGTATAAAACAATAAGTGATTATAAAGCCGAGATGGCCCAGTGGTTAGAACAAGTGAATCTTAACCGATTATCGTGAGTTCAAGCCCGGGCAAGTACCACTGAATTTTCATGTGCTTAATTTGTGATTATAATTCATCTCGTGCTTTACGGTGAAGGAAAACATCGTAAGGAAACCTGCATGTGACTAATTTCACTGAAATTCTGTCACTTGTGTATTTCACCAACCCGCATTGGAGCAGCGTGGTGGAATAAGCTCCAAACCTTCTCCTCAAAAAGGGAGAGGAGGCCTTTAGCCCAGCAGTGGGACATTCACAGGCTGTTACGAGAAGTGATTATAAAGTTTTTATAGCTATACAAGTTAATAACCGCTTACAATTAAATTATTTTACCATAAACAAAATAAGTGAATAAAAAAAATTGCGATGAATCCACGGAGATCAACCCGCAATCTTAGCTTATGATCCTCGTGTTATTTTCTGTTCCTAACGGCTATGAATGAAGATATACTATTATTTATTTGGAAACTTATTTATTACTAGTAAACTTATTTTATAGATTGTTAACAACACAATCGACAGCTTTACGTACCTGAGTCACCTATTTGATATCCGAAGGACAATAATTATCAAGATTACTCATTGATAAAACATTCTGTGTAAAACTTACCGGATCTGTTCAGTGCAATAACAGTGAATTATAAAAATGACTCCCTAATGACGTAACAAATCTTCAATTTCATCAATCAATATTTTGGCCGAGCCGAATATTCTAATTGAAGAATATTCGCCAACGGCGCAAATGTATTTAGTACATTCGCAGGCTCAGGTGAACTCTCTATTCCCTCACTCTTATAATCCGATAGGGCGGCATTTTGACACTGAAGTTCTGGCTCAAGAAACACGACTTTACCTGTTTTCCGAAGCAAAGGAGTGTTCACAATGCCAAAATGCCAGAATTAGTTATTGAGAATTTCTTGATAGAAAAACTAAATAACTTTTTAATAGCCAAGCCCGGGGTTGGAACCCATGACCTTAAAATCTGCAACCATAGAATACTAGAACCACTCATAGACGAAGATTCAAAGCAATGAAATATCTCAACCTATTCTATGCAAATAAATATGATTAAAGTTTCTGTGTGTAATTTTAAAATGACTGCTTCTTTTTAAGATAATATGGCCAACAAAACCAAAACAATCATTTTTTATTGTAGACAACCGCTGCTACTTAATAATTTAAATAGTTTATATGAGTAATTCCAATGGACATTATGTAAGTTAAACTTGCAGATTTTGTAGGATTTCCGTCATAAAATGTATTCCACGCTGGCGAAGCCGTGTGTTTTGTTAATATATTAATAAATAATAACTAACAAGGAGTCAACGGCTTTATAATTTATTTACAACTCCAGTCACAGATAATAAATAGACATGTTATAACAAATTCGTGTTATTTGTCTTATACCATTACAATTTTAAATGGATGATTTCAAATTTACAGCTCGTTCGCTATAATTATTTTCTATCAATCAAAATTTTATTGATATGCTCGGAATTAAATCTTGATCTAATGTTTTATTATTATTAGTAAAAGTTAACTATACTTACATTTTAAATGCGTGCTTAATTTTATTTCTCTGTTGTAAAACATTGAATTGAATAACTAAAATTGTAAGTGTAATTACAGGCACAACGGACATAAAATCTTAGTTCCCAAGGTTGGTGGCGCATTGGCGATGTATGCGATGGTTAACATTTCTTGCTGTGCCAATGTCTAAGGGCGTTGATGACCATCAGGTGGCCCATATGCTCGTCCGCCTTCCTATTCTATAAAAAAAAATTAAGATAGCTTTAATTAATTTTATTTTAAATTAACTGTTAAGGTGCATTAAGTGATGACGATGATGACAATCTCGTCTCAACAAATAAGATAGTTATCTAACACGAACAAAAAGAATTAGGGTATGACCAACGGGTTCAAATGCTTTCCGAGGCACGTCATTTTAAACTCTGTCAATCTCCAAACTTGCAACCAACAAGTTCTTTTATTGGCCCGACCCGGAGTCTTGATTCCAAATCCTCGGATTCTGCAGCTAGCCACTAAACCACGAAGTAATCAAATATTAAGCAGTAATGTATAAACTCGGATTTGTACTGAAATTCTATGGATATTTTATATATGTTTGTTATATGTATGTTTCGATGATTTGTTTTAAGATTAATACTTGTCATGTAAGCGGATTATGTATATTGAGATCATATGATATATAACATATGTATGTACTTATCTATTGTATGTAAATGCAGCATACAATCAGATCAAGTTATCTATAAATAAAATGTGTTTAGTCATCGTTAGCGTAGGTTTACAACACAAGTGTTTCCGAGATAGATATAGCTTTATTTAAATATGAAAATTGATTTATACTATAATAAAACTAAATGAACTTGTTTACTAGATCATAAGGATGCATTATAATTTAATTAAACTGAGCACTAATGGTCTTTTAACCTGCTCAAAAAAATGAGAAGAGACCTTAGCCCAGCGGTGGGACATTCGCAGGCTGTTACGAATACTAATGTAGAATAAAAGACATATTTGCCTGTGTTATCCATTCTTATACAAAAACTTCTTGAATGAAACAAATAGGGATGAAATATTAAAGTTGTTACATAGCGCCATCTAGTGCTCAGAAGTGAAATTACAACGAACTCGTCAAGTACTTATACAAAAACAATATCCTAATCGATCCCGTTTTAAAGTACGTTTATATATATGTATACATCTATATCATATATTATTACTATTTGGATGATTTTATATCTATTTTTACTTTTTTGTATATAACTTATTTTTTAATTTTTTACGTTTTTTAATTCAAATTCTTTGAACGAACACAGTTCCAGATATGAATATTTTATTACAGTCTAATTTGTAGATAGCACATATACATTTTGCTCTCGGATCAAACCTGTTTTGGTGTACAACGCGCGTTACTTTATTCCGATATAAAGATTAAACTGACCACTATTAATAGCTCAAGAAACTTGATACTTGAGCTGTTAGTGAGCATAATAACACTTATAGGCTCCCTCAGTGGCCGTTGATAGAAGTAATCACATCTAGTAGGGCGTTGTACTTACTGTTATAATTGAGGAAGATATTCCTTTACTAAATGAACACGAACGTTACTGCTAACAAGCTAGCTAGCTGAGTATACTAGTCAGTGTTTCTATCTCGCTCGCTATATAATGAACTAATAGAGACGCCGATTATACAACTATAATTCACATATCGAAATATAGATTGCATGATATTTCATCTGAATAAATTGCCGCCTCCGCGTCCAATATCGGGACGAGAAATGTTAGAAATAGCTGTTCTATATTTTGCAGTTATTGCTGAGAATTCTTTGACGGGAAATCTGATTACTTTGTATTGGTCCAATCTGGGATTTACGGGACCGAAAATTCGGTGCAGGTGTGCATTAATCCGAATCCAATTACTTATCCCAAACAAGCGTCACTGATACTTTAGTATTGTTTAACTTATAAACGTTATTTAGTAGTCGATTAGTTAAAGAATTATTTGTCCCTTTCTCTCGAATGTGAAATCAGTAATGACAGAAAAAGCGAAATCAATGTTTAACTAAACAGCCGCTAAGCAACGTTTATAAGTAAGGCATATCTTTAGCACTTGTTGGGGTCAAAATATTGTCTGGAAAACGATTTGGCGGATATTCGAACCGATCATCTATGAAACCTTTTTAATGAGGCCGTTTTACTCAACTTACTAATAATATTACTTTCTTATCGATAAATCCCTCTATAAATTGGTTGAACATATAAAGTAGTACGCTTAGGAAGCCTGAATCTCTAGTTTTGGCTCTGCGTGATAGAGGTCGTCTAGTGAGGTGAATGTCACAGGCGAGATCTCGACAATAGTCCATTGCTGTATTTACTATTAACAAAATTTACGCTTAACCGAAATGGGAAAATGTGTAATTCTTAAAAAACTCATAGTTTACTTTTAAAAAAAAGGAGGCAGTCATAGGAGATGTAAAGCATCAAAATTAATAGTTATGAAAATAATTTATATTTAAATAAATATAGAGTGAAATTTAAATATCTTTCTTATTATTGTATTAGTAATGAAGTATACGCGCCACGCACACAAGCGAAGGCGGAGAGGGGGAATGACGGCATAAGAACGTGTGATGTCGTTTACCGTTACGGCATACGAGCCGAGATTACTCCAAAGGCGGGTCAATAGATGTTTCACACCAATAACAGCTTTTTATATGGAAAACGGTGAATTATTGAATAATTATAGCGAATAAATTAAGGTGAGATTGTGTTTAAGTGTTAAATAGTTCATTCACAACAATGTATAGCCAGGGCGTGGGTCTATGGCCTCCGATCTTTGATACCGTAGCCTTTCGTGATCTATATTTACTTAATTAATTTCATTTACTATAACGGAGCACGACTACCGGAGCTAGATTATTCTAGATTCGATAGAATTTATCAAAATTAATGGTATAATAATGAAACATACAGTTGCTATGTAAATTTAAATTTATACTAAAATTAAGTGAAATATTCTGTTCATATTAGAATAAAATAACAATATTTTGAAGTCTAAGAGTAAAAACAATGTGTACACGAATTAGTTAATATTTGAGACAAAATTTAAACATCAAGCTTGCGACTCAAAGTCAATACATCCTTTTTGACGCTAGATCTTCGTTTCTACAATTTAGGACAGTTATTTTTTTATTATTGTATATTGTGTTTTATCATGTATTAATTATTTTTTCATAGACTACAGTTTTTCTGTTTTTTGTGCTGTGTATTGCAATCTGAACTGTTATATCAAAATGTGGTCGATGGAGCGAGAAAACATATTATTTGCTATTTCACTCCAACTTTAGGCATTTAGGTTATAAATATCTAGAATTTTATTTGCTGCCAGCGATAATATGACTGTGCACATTAGGAAGTTGTTTACAAAACGATCTGATCTTAGGGATTTTCACCAAATATGAATGGATTTCTATTACGCCTAGCTTTCCGGTTATTATATTATAGGTACCAATATTTGTATCTTATATAAGCTATATTGATGAAAAGTCTTCAAATAAAAACCATCTAATAACGCAGGACTTCAGGACGCAGGTCCCATCGGATTATGAGTGACGAACTAGAAAGAGCATCAGTGTTTGCACACACACTTGTGCACTAGAATATCACCTGCACAGTTGACCAATCTCTTGAGATTGGCCAACCTGGCTGAAATAGATTAAGGAGACAACAAAGTAAATATTCTGAGACCAATCAAGTTGTACAATTATTATTATAACAGACGAAAATATAATAAAATTAAGCATGTAACTTTACCTGTAACCTGTAACAGCCTGTGAAAGTCCCACTGCTGGGCTATAGGCCTCCTCTCCTCTTTTTTGAGGAGAAGGTTTGGAGCTTATTCCTGTAATGTATGTAACTTTAGTCGACGCCTTATTTTGTAGAGTAAAAGAGTGTAAATGACCCACTTCTGGGCTTAGGCCTCGTTTCTTTTTGAGTAGAAGGTTTGGAACTTATTCCACTACACTGAGAGGTTTTTATCTGACTCATGCAAGTTTCATTAGGAATTTTTCCTACAACGATGATCACGAGATATGTTATTGAATTTATAGAAACAAATTAAGTTAATGAAAATTCGTCATCGTTGACGTGTTGACTTGACCGGATCTGTATTAACACGATAAAATAAAAACAATTAAACGTTACAATATTTGGGCACAAATGCTTACAATATAATATATGCCTTGTTAATCAAGATAAGCTCATAAGAAACTTCGCTAAATGAAATAATTTTATTCGCCTCGCCTATTGAGTTGTTGTTTTTGATTTTATCTTTGAAATGTAACAAAATACATTGTATTACTATACGTAAGATATCTTGGTTGGTTAATTAAAAAATAACGCATTTGTTAAATTTTAATACTTAACATTTTTATTTAATTTTAGAAAGAACGTTTTTATATCACGAGAACTATCGTATATTCAAGAACGAACCGCATTACAAAAATTAAATTCCTATTATCTCATAAAACCCAGACAAAGTGAAATGTTTCTTATAAATTATTTATTTGGATATCTAGGCGCTTGTTATAACAGACAGTTAGTCGGATCATAAAGCAGACATAAATCTTATTTTATACAACTCGGCTGAGCAACTTCAAGTACAGCTGAGGGCAGCCTGTTCATTCTTGTGTCGCGAATTAAATAATTACTTGCTATGTATATCTTATATAGACATGTTTTTATAAGAAAATGTTAGTATATAGTGATATAGCTGGTATATAAATATAAGCTATTGTGGTCGTTCACTTGGGCACCCATTTTTAGCAATAAAACAGCCGGCGCTCCATATATCGCGTTGTGGTGTAGTTTCATGTGATATTTGCAATCTCGTTGACACTCAAGATCATGTACGCACGTCAACTTATATAATAACGTTGTTGAAATTTTTATGTAAATACTTCTTATTATTATATTTCTATCTCTTTTATTCGGTAGTAAGTAGCTTTGCTGTTCCGCCCCCGTGAATCTTATCTAGATCTTATATAGTTACAAAACAGATATAATCAAAATGGACACGTAGATCCTGAGATTAGCGCGTTCAAATAAACAAAGTCTACAGCTTTATATATTTGTACAAATGAATATGAATCAAAATTTATTTAAATGTGTTTAATTTAATTCAACGTTTAACGTATTTTGTTGTTTTGAATATGTTCTGATATTCATGTTTCTTCATTTTGCGTGACATCTGCGAAAAAATACGCCGATTCACGGTAGACGCACGACTCAAAATCCCTAAACCAATATTTTGATTAAATGTGAGAAAATTCTTAGGTTCGAAAGAACGAAAACATTTTTTTTATATACAATTTCTAGCAAGCATTGTTTCCTTAAATTAGTTAATTGACAGATCTTATATAATTATGTTATTTTCTAAAAGATAATCCATTTGAATTTTAGATACCCATTCCGCTTTTATAATATAACATTAATATAAAAATAAAATGAATATTTAAATATATACACAAACAATAAAACTACCGACAATAATTTGCCTGCTGCAACACTAAAATTAAAAACGTAAAATTACTGGTGGTAGAGCTTTGTGCAAGCTCGTCTGGGTAGGTACCACCCACTCATCAGACATTCTGCCGCAAAACAGCAGTACTTGGTATTGTTGTGTTCCGGTTTGAAGGATGAGTGAGCCAGTGTAATTACCGGCACAAGGGACATAAGATCGTAGTTCCCAAGGTTGGTGGCGCATTGGCGATTTAAGCGATTGGCAACATTTCTTACAATTCCAATGTCTAAGAGCGTTGGTGACCATTTACCATCAGGTGGCCCATATGCTCGTCCACCATCCTTTTCTATAAAAAAAAAAATTGCACTGAAGCAATTTACAAAATTGCTCTTATTATTTTACATTGCTTTTTTTATTAAAGATTTTATTTAAATTTAAACAAGGCGAGCCACATGGACTTTCCTAAAATGCGAAAGTAATGTTTAAAGAAACAAGTGAAGAATCTACCTAGTTCTTAAACCTTATGAGTGAAATTTTCCAAAATATTTAAATATTAATACACCTTGTATTAATAAAAAATGAACATCAAAAGTCACCATTAGCAGAGAGCCTTAGACATCGTGTACCAAACGAAAAAAAATCTACCAAATTGATATATTATGATCTATATTTAAGAATTGATGTATTTTAACCAATATTTATTGATATATTATATATTTTCAGGTGATATAAAAATATATAGCCTATATTTAAAAATTGAGTTTTATAATTTTACTTCATTCTTAATCCGCGTTGTTTTTGTAAGTATATATTCAATTTTGTGATTCTTAGACATGTCAAAATAGAAACTGTAATATTATTTGGTGGGATATCAGTAATTGGTATCTAAGATCTGTGATTAAAAAATAATAAAGTAACATAGAGATTGTGAAAGTGCTTAAGCTTTTTAAATAATTCATGATATAAGTATAAAAATAATCTTCAAAGCGACTCTTTATATATATATTTCTAACAAGACTTATTATGTTTTAAAATTAACTTATGTATAAATGCGAAAGTTTACAAGTTTACAAGTTTCCCCTGTGCGGAACTGCTAACGGAATCCCTGAAGGCTAGCTCGTAAGACTACATCACCTGAGATACTGGATTTAAAACTTGGAGCCTTAGTTCTCTCTGGTCGTATTGGATTATGCGAGTGATAGAATATAGAGTGCACTTGTTGCTACTAACACATTTGTGCATTTTTATATCACCTGTGCAATTGGCTAGTCTTCTTTGAGAAAAGCAGTTACCGAAATCGGTCAAGAGGAAAACACAATTATCGACATAATTTCCTTTGAATCAAAAAATTAATGAACATAATTTTTTAACAGTAATGTAATCGAGTTATAACGCAATAATATTTTTTTCATAATTTCATTAATATATACAAATAAATATAATCAAAGTGTACGTCTGTGATTTCAAAATAACTGCATCTTTTTAAGTTTATTGTGAAACGCTATTTGTGAAATACCAAAAACTAAATTGTTTATTTTATTTAATATTACTACTGTTACCTAATAATTTAAATATTTTGTGTTATGTGAATTTAAAAAGGCCTTATATACGTTAATAACTATGGCATATATTAAAAGATTTTCGTTACAAACCCAATTCCACAATGGCGAAGCCGCGGGTTTTGCATGTTAATTGATAAAATCATCATAATTTTCACGTGAGTTTGTGCTGACGGTCATTGGGATACGAAACGGTTAAATGTGATGGTGAGCTGCAGTACTATTAACGAAAAGTGAGTGTAGGGGCGTTGTCACAGACCTTGATACCATTGTTGCAATGTCAATATAAAACTTTGAAGTAATAATTGCTGTAGAATATTTTTATAACAACAAACATTATACATACCTTCGTTTAAAATATTTCTTCGTATAATATGTTTATTCTTTATTACAGCAGTGTAATAATTGAAGAAAAGGTGAGTAGAGAGGAAGAAGTTCTATTTTAAACTAAACTTTAACTACACAAGGTATACTCGTATTAATAATACAGTGATAAATAGACTATATATGACTATATCTGTATATGTGTATAGTGTATGTACACCTGTCTTCATACTTGTTAATGTTATTTAAATTCTGTCTTAACGTTTACCCAATGATAGGAAAAAAAATGATGTGTCAATGACCTTATTATGGAGATGTAATAAAATTATAGAGAAATATGATTGATTATTTTAAACAAATTTTCTCTTGATATGAACTAACGGCAATCAAAATGTAATTTCGTATTTAATTTAAGATAATTTAAAACTATATTCGCAATTAGATACATGTTTTTTTTTAATAATTAATAAATTGAAGTTTAAGTAACAATAGATAAGGCCAATTAAATTCGTTTATAATTTATATATAATCAACATAATTATTGCAGTAAATAAAACAAGTAATTTAAAACTCACAGCCTATTTCCTCTGTGTTGGTAACATATGTTTTAATAACTCAATGGAAGAAAGGTCGAACTAATTACAAGGTCACTCGTTCGATTCTGTATTGGTTTATATAGACATTATAGCTATATAGCTTAATACTCAAATAAAACGCATATTAGCAACGTTTTTTTGCACTAATAACGTTTTATGTTAATTTAAATAGTTATTATCGATTTAAAAGCGCATTTCAAATTATGTTATTAAACAATAAAGTGTTCAAAAGGCCTACATTTGTTTAAGTCGTGACTTATATAGCACTCGCTCATAATAATAGCAGTATTTAAGATGTAACTAATTGTTATAAGAGATTTTATGGTGTAATTGTGTGAAATCAATAGCCAAGGTCCCATGACTGAAACCATTGCGTGGGCTATGCGATCATTAATAATTGGTTAAGAAATTTATTTATTAATAGCTATATTTATCGTTAATCCATTAATTACGCGAAAGCTAATTGAAACTTACAATACTTACTTAATTTACATATTAACCTTTTTGTACCAAATTAAACAAGAAATGATTAGCACACGATTTTATCGATATAAATGATAGAAGCTGATTTGATACTGTCATAGTTAGTTGTATGTATTTAAATAAGTTAAAAAATGTATTACAATAAACCTCTTTTTAAAGGAGCCGAAATGACCAAGTGGAAAGAACACGTTGATCTAAACTGACGATCGCAGGTTAAAGGCCAACCCGTGTTTATTAGCTTATTTATTTTTTATAATTCAGCTCGTGCTGACATTCAAGTCAGAGAAAACTTCAATGGTGCAATGGTTTATAGACCAGGCATGTAAAGGTCTTAGGTTCGATACCGACCGTCCGACCCCTTGGATTATTGTCGTCCCCACTCCTAACACAAGCTTTTATAATAAGATTATAAAAGTCAAACCAGTTCACTAAGTCATGGTGTGTTAATATTAAATACTAAATAAAAATAATAAAAGCCGTAAAAATATGACTTACTTAAAAAAGGCACTTATTTTACTTACTTTACTTTATACTTTATTTATTTATTTATTTATTTATTTATTTATTTATTTATTTATTTATTTGGGAAACAAACAATTATGATTACACTTAATAGTAAAAAAAACAAATATAAGAAAAACATAAATCAATCAAGTTTCCACTAAAAATTAATACAAACAAATGACATATTATATTAAGAATAAAAACAAAAACAGAAAGCATAAGATGCAAGTGAAACTTCTATAATTTAAATATATGACGTAAACTAAATTTAAATTCGCTAATTTTTGAGTTAAATATATCTAATTCTGTACAATGTTTGTTATAACTTTTACATGCACGTAACAAGAACATATTCTTTGAATAGTCACAGTTACAAAGAGGTACAAAAAATAAAGTTTGGTTTCTCGAGTTAAGGCGAGGACATTTAAAAAGTATATTATTAAAGAGGCTCTTAGAATCAACAATGTTATGAACAATTTTGTATAAAAATATTTGGTCTCTTATACTTCTACGCATATTTAACGGAATGATACCCGAGATATTATTATTGTCAGTATTATCAGAAAAGCCACCTCTAAATTGCAAATGTTTCAAAAATTTTGACTGAATTTTTTCTATTTTGTTTACATACGTTTTATAATAAGGGTTCCAAACTGTAGAGCAATATTCCAAGATAGATCTAACATAAGCATTGAAAAGTAGAATTAAGGTAAAGCTATTTTTAAATTCCTTAGTCAATCTAAGAATAAATCCCAGCATTTGATACGCTTTAGCTATTACATAATTCATATGATAGGTAAAAGTTAGCTTCTGGTCTAAGTAAACACCCAAATCTTTAATCTCGGAAACTCTAATCAGACAGGTATTCTGCAATTTATAATCAAATAATATTGGCCTCAGTTTCCTAGTAAATGTTAGAATGTTACATTTTTTTAAATTTAAGCGTAAGAGGTTTTTATCACAGTAATTATCTAAGCTATTGAGATCATTTTGAAGTTTTAAACAATCTTGGGGCGACTTAATTATTATAAGAGATTTTGAAAATTTTCATGTCATCCGCATAAAGTAATATGTTACAATTATGAATAGATCGACTAATGTCGTTAATAAAAATATTAAATAATAATGGCCCGAGATGAGAACCCTGAGGAACACCAGAGGTAACGGGCACAAACGATGAACAAAAACCTTTAATAGAAACAGCTTGGCTACGATCCCTCAAATAAGATTCGAGCCAACGAAGCAAGTCACCGTGAATACCAACGGCAGCAAGTTTTTTTACCAACAGAGAATGAGAGATCTTATCAAAGGCTTTTGAATAGTCCGTGTACACAACATCCACCTGACCACCGCTATCCATCACTGCTGCGAGTTGATGAGTAAACTCACAAAGATTCGTTTCAGTAGATCTACCATTGACGAATCCGTGTTGCTGGTCGATGATCAGCGGCCTTAGAACGAAATATAACTGATCATATATAATTTTTTCAAATAATTTAGCTATAGTATTTAGTTTAGACATAGGTCGATAATTTTGAATGTAATGCTTATCTCCGGTCTTATAAATGGGTACAACAAATGATTGTTTCCATGCTTTGGGTATTATACCTGTACGAAGAGATAATTTAAATAAGATAAATAAAGGTAAATCTAAATTACTCCAGCAAGATTTAAGAAAAATGGGTGGAATGCCATCTGGGCCACTTCCCTTACCAATATCTAAATCCTTTAAATATTTTCTAACGGTTTCAATAGAGAGATCAATCGAACCAACAGAAGCTGCAAGAGAGCCATGACAATTATCCACTGGAAAAGAATCGTCAATACAGGTGGATTGTAAACCTGGTTCAAAAGCGGACTGAAAATAGGTATTAAACATCTGACCGATTTCATTACCGTTGGATGATCGGTCACCATTAAATAACATTACATCCGGGATATCGGCTGAAGCTTTTTTGGATTTAACAAACGACCAGAAGAACTTACTATTATGTTTAATATCATTTTCAGCACTCTCGATATATTTATTATAGCACTCCATCTGAACACGCTTTTGGCGATCCCGCAGGAGATCAAATTTATCATAGTCACTGTCTCTCGCATAAATTTTCCACTTCTTATGAAATTTTAGTTTTTCATTAGTTATTTTTATTAAAGCCCTAGTATACCAGGGAGGATACCTTAGACCATAACATTTTCTGGTAGGAACGTACTTTTTAATAATAACGCTAATAACTTGGTAGAAATTATTTAGTGCTGCTTCTATGTCATTCGTATCTATAACTTCAGACCAATCAATCTGAGCCAACTCTAAATTTATGGCATCATAATCAGCAGCACGAAAGATAGATACGATCTGAATAGGAGGGCACAGTGTAAGGGTGGCTGATGTGCGAGTCTTTATAAGTAAAGCAGGGTGATGACAGTCCTCGCTTATCAACGGTTCTTTACATTGACTGACGTTACAGTCGACATCACTGATAACCAAATCAAGAAATCTGTTATTAATATTGGGAACAACATTAAATTGATTAAAACTTGTAAATTGAAGAAAGCTATATAATGACTGAACACAAGTATCGTTAGTATTAGCATTTAAAGTATTATAAGAACTAGGTTTAGAATGGTTCCATGTAGCGGCACTAATGTTAAAATCGCCTAATATCAAAAAGTGATCATGAGGCTTATTAACATAAGCATTTGAAACAGATTCAAAGAAGTCATCAAGGACATTAGACTGATATCGGCAATGAGGAAAATAGCAACAAAGGAGTTGTAGGACACTGGCAGTAGGGCGTTTGTTTATCTGCAAAGTAACCTGTATCACATCTGCCACAGCACCAGGGAATGCAATGGGCTTAGATTCAATTACTACCAAACCACGTCTAACTGCTATAAGCACGCCTCCACCCATCCGATCCCCTCTTAATGCATAGTCACGGTCGTATCTGTATACATTGTAACGATTTTCGAATAGTTCAGCGTCAAAGATTCCAGGAGTCAACCATGTTTCACTTAAACAAATAATATCATAATCATTACTCAATAAGCTCCTGAAAAATGTATTAGTCTTAGTACGTAGACCTCGGACATTTTGGTAATAAATAGAAAGGTTATTCGTACCCATTATACGAGGACATTTTTAAAATACACATATTACTATACAATAAAGAGGAGTGGCGATTCCGATAACACTTACAGTAGACAATATGATATAAAAATAATAAATAAATATACCAGACGTGCAAAAAATGGAATGTATAACATGAATAAGAAAGACAATATTTAAAATTATACTCAAACATATTACAAAAACTTAAATAAATATAACAATAAGAAGAAAAAATAATAATTAAACAATCTCTGATAGCAAACATTTTGTGATATAACATAATATAAATTAAGATAATTCCTATTTTATTTTGTTTAAATCAGAGATGCTAGAAATATGTAGAATGGGACTTGTATCTGATCGACGCAACATAATAGCACAATTCTTAACCCATGTATAAAGATATTTGTTCTCCTTAGCTTTCACTTTAACCCGCTGTAAAAGAGATTTATTAGCACTAGTTAAGTGATCGTTAAAGTATATTTGCGATTTATTGTCATTAAAACCAAGATCTCTAGCGCCCAATTTAAATTTCCTCGCTTTACTTAAGAAATCGTCTTTTTTATAGCGAGCCAGAAAACGTACTACAATGGGTTTAGTCCTTTTTGTATGTCCTTTTTTTTTTATTGTACACCACAAAGAGAAAAATAATACAAAACATGGATACAGCCTAAATAAAAGTAGCATACAATTTTGGCGACCTTATCGCTACATAGCGATCTCTTCCAGGCAACCAACTTATTTTCTATATTAACTAAATAAATCTCAACCCAAGTGTTTGTAAATCAAAATTATCATGTTTACGTGTTACTTCATAAACGCCAGGGGCAGTTCAAGTTTATCGACATAAACTTTTCGAAAAAATTCACACGAAGGGTTTCATGATAAATAACTACTGGACAAACCATGACCTAGTGATATGGTGGCAAGAATGCAATTTCCCAAGTTGATTGAAATTTCGATATTTTTTTTACAGAAATAACGAACGAAACGAGGCGAGGCGATGAATGAACGCGTTAACAAGAACTACCAGTATGAAACTGATGGGCACAATAGCTAGTATGTATAATAATGTTTAAAAACCTGGCTTTATGCGGGCTTGTCTGGATGGATACCGCCCATTCACATTGAAACAAAAACGCATTAGATAAAGTGTTTATTAAGAATAAAGGTTAAATATTTCGTCACGGCATTAAATAATATAGATAACTATAATTAATATTACACTTATACTTCCTTTACATTTAATAGCTTAGTCCTTCAAGCTTTAGAAATTATTGAATTAATGTTTCCGTTACAAATGAGTAATGTGATGTAAGTCGAACATTCCAAGTGGGAGTTCACAGATAATACAATGAATATGTTATAATACATTAGATATGTAAATATAAACGCCTTCTAAAGTAAAACGGATGCTATTGTTAATATTATGTAAAAATGAAAAAATAAAAATACAAATCCCAATCAGACGATACTGAGAAATATTTTATTAGGAGGAAAGTTCAAATGACCTAAAAACGAATAGATGATATTCTCATTGCTAATTTCGGCTACGGCGGCCACCATCAAGATTAGCCGTCTGTTCAGGACATGTTATATCACACAAGTGTTTTCGCAAACACAAGTGCATTCTCTATCCCTATGCTTTCATAATCCGATCTGAGAGGAAATCCGACTCGGTAAAAGTTCAGGCGCATTTTTCTAAGGGTAAGGTAAGGGTTCTTTTTATAACTTTACTGACCCTTTTAAATGACAAAACAGGATGTACACGTTTTTGTTGTGAAGTGTATGGCATGTTATAATATCGTTCATAAAATCCGTCCCAACTCTTCACATGAAACCGGTTTCGTCTCGCGATATTACTTTATATATAATAAAGTTATAAATAAAATTGTATGATGTAAATATTATTGGGTCAAACACGTAATCCATTTATCGCACGCCCCGTCTTTTTTCATGCGTTTAATCAAAATTAATCATGGTCTGGATTGCAAAATGAAACATATTTTTTTTAACAAAGAATAAGGTTTTAATATAATATTTTTATAAGGGTGATAATTTATCACGAATGAATTGAACAAAAGTTATCGTTGTTTTTTCCAAATTTTCAAACGTAAAAACTGTCACTTATCTTTTATTATACTCCGCCATCAGACATTTCTGTGGATATTCGTAAGATCTATAATTCAATAGTACAAAATTTAAATATATCTCTTATAGTTTAGTCAGAGAATCATGGAAACACCAAAGAATTATTTTAAATATTTATTTTATAAATATAATGTTCTCTATTTTGTTACAAATGTTTATTTAACTTGCAAATCTTGCTAATTAATTAGGAACCTCCTCTAATCTTACGGAGTTGAAATTTTACATCTTGGTTCAACTATGCTTTTTTGCTTGACACTTGATGACAATACTTTTTTATGGTAAGCCTGACCCGATTCTATATCTAAAACATCCAAACGAGGGAACTACTCAACAGTCAACGAAATTTCCCATATAAACACTTGTTTTAAAAATGCTTTTTTACTACGAGAGAAAAACGCTTGAAAATGTACAAGTGTAAATAGTAAAAGCTATGTTATAATATACAGATAATAACGCATGTCAACTGAACTAAATCGGTTAATATTAAGCTTTAAGGATTAATGTCATCACTATAGGAAACAATTATATAAAATAAAAATCTCTTGGCATGGAATGGAAAGTAATTTGCAGAAGAGATTTTATTGGAACCTGATTGGATATTAAATTGTATCTCAATCCATAAAATCCAATATATAGATTTAAAAAAATTAGCAAACTGACCGAAAAATGCGAGAAGATACTTTGTTATATGCTATTTAAAGAGAATATATATAGAGAGAGAATATAATAATACGAGTATAAAGCGAATGTATAATGTAAATTACGAGTATAATATATGATACGAGGTTAAAATGTATGACATAAAAATAAAAAGAATAATGCACAAAGTTATATAAAATTTGAATATTGATTTTGGAATTGATTTTGTTTGACGATATTAATATTCAAAATATAATAATTAACATTTATTTTTAATCGTTATATTAATCTATTGCATTTGTACGAGCTTATTATGTAAATGGAATAAATGTATTTTTTAATTACTAATTTAACAGTCTGTTGATCGTATTAACACATAATATTTGAAACAAAATGTATTACCATTTTTTATATTATGAAATAGATAGGCGGACGGGCAAATGGGCCTCCTGATGGTAAGTATTTACCTTCGCTGGATATTGGCATGGTAAGAAATATTAACCATTTCTTACATCCCCAATAATCCAATCCCCTTCATCCCCCAACTTCGGGAACTAAGATGTTATATCCTTTGTGCCTGTAGTTACACTGACTGACTGACCTTTCAATCGGAACATAACAATATTAAATATTGCTGTTCGGTATTTGAATATATGATAAGTGGATTGAACTTACCTAGATAGGCATTGATATTTTGTATTGCTGTGTCTGGATTGAAGAGTGAGTGATCGAGTGTGGTTGTAGGCGCACTGGATAGATCATATTAAATCTTTAAGTTGGCGATGCATTCAATTAGTGTCGAAAGCCATTTTGTCAACTGCATTCATGTGGGCGGCCTAGTCCAACTTTTTTTGCTTATTCGATAACATTGACGTTAATTGCGATTTTATGGAATTCCAATTATTATCATTAGACATCGCTGTTTTCATTCCATACAAATCGCAATGTTTCGCAATCACACTGTATAACGGTTATACGCCTGACCGTATTTCGCGCTGCCTCCCGCCAAAAATGGATCAATTTTAAAACCAATCTGACAGCATGACGTAATGACGTTTGGAAAGTTAGACTAATTCTCATTATAATATAATATGGAAAGAAATCATTAACTATGTATCTCGATAAGCTACGCAAGCGATAACGAGCTCAACTTTAACTTTCGTGAAAAATAACGTTGCAATAGACCGAGCCCAAATATGTCGTGAGTCATAAGAATCACGATCAAGTATGACAAAACACATTTTTATGTCTTACTTCATAGAAACCTTCGCCCGTGCTCATTAGAGTAAAAGGTATTTCAATATTTTAATCATGACATGCTTATATGTGTTACATTTTGATTTTATATAAGTTATAATAGCTCAGTAAAAAATGTAGTCTATTTGGAAGATGTCAGACCTTGTTTAGACCTCTGTGTCGGTGGTTTATTAACTATTTGATGGAAGATATTCATTGCAATGTCAATGTCTTTGCGCGAAGGTCACTTACAATCAGGTGGTCCATTGTTTGGCTTTCTTAATGAAATATAAAATTAATAAATACAAATATAAAACTACACAGATAATTGCTTGCGCAATAGCAAATGGCAGCGGCCAATTTAGGGCCTTATTTTCTGTCCTTCGTCATTTAATTGATTATCACACCAAACTGACAATGTTCCTATTTATTCTTAACAATAATAGCCACCAGGATCTACTATTTCAATAAAATCCTTTTATTCAAGTTACATACATCACAATCGGTATATTATCTAAGGGGTAAAGGTTATCTCTATTAACCGCCTTAGTAACGGAAACAAGTACAGGTACGATTACAAATTAATGAACCTTTGTAAAGGTAGAATGAAATAATTATTTATTTGGATACATCGATAAATAAAACAAGACAATAACTTAAAAACAAAACATACAAACAATATTATATAAATATTAATAAAAATATACTGTTCAGTACACGTCATTCCGCCAATTATAGGTTTGTACTGTCAAATCATAACGTATTCTATTGTTGCCTTTCGATTTGAAATATGAATATAAATACATTTGCCTCGTTGGTTTAGTGGCGATCTTGCGAAGCTAAGATTCCCGATGTACTGTGTTCAATTTTAGGGCCTGGTTAAAAATTTTACACTCCCGTTCCTCGGAAAATACATAAAGCCGTTGGTCTTGCACCTTAACATTTTCTGGTGGTGTTTAATTTGACGTCCCATCAAATTATGAGAGTGGAGGAATAAAATATTTACTAAATATGTTTGCGCTCACATTTATGTAACACTGCCAAAGGTTGTACGTAACGCTAACTACTTCCTAGACACCTTCATGGATTTCCTCTCTTAGTAATAATAGCTAATGTTTGTTAAGGAAAGTATCAAAAAGTCTATAATCATATTTGAGTTAAACCATATCACGAAAGCCACTCCCCTCTCATTATCCACAAAACCAGAACCCAATAAAGTAGAAACGATTGTAATTTATAAAGGCTACCGTCTCCTAATGACGTAAATGGATATCGAACCTATAATCGGCACTGAAGCGATCACGCTCGGCAATTTTCTGCCTACTTGCTTAACCTTAATCATTGAATTTTCATAATCTTGGTGTTTTAGTTCAAGGTGAAGTTAATTAGGTCTAAATAAGCGTTTAACATTGTTCTGCGTCTTATATTAGGTAATGTTAGAAATGATTGGACTAACCTGTTCTATTCAATACTTCTCTCTGAATAACTTCTGAATGTGGATTCAGGTAAATTTGAAAAGTATTTCTGAATGAATCGTTTGTTTTTATATATATGGTTTTGGTTAAGCTTAAAGTAGATATAGCGTTTGTTTTAGTTCCAATTTATCATTAGTACTAACTTTTTACATAATAGAAATTCTACAAATACAAATATAAATTAAGTTTCATTTAGTTTTATTTATAGGTAACCCTGGTTGTGAATAAAATCATCGTGAATAAATTAAAATATCCATCGTCAATCCAGAAGTTCTAATGGCCTGTAGAGGTCCACAGCTGGGCATAAGGCTTTCTATAATTGCCACAACTTTGACCGATAATGTATGTCTTATTCCAGGGATCTCCCGCTACCTTCTTCACCTTTAGTCCACCTCGATCAGAGATATCTTGTATCCTTTTTTCAAGGACTTTTATATACCATTCATTACCCATAAATTATCAGTCATTCAAACCATACGGTCTACCCTGTTAATATTTCTGCTAGTTATATTCATTACTTTTGTTTGGCGATTAATTTCATCATAAAACATTCAACAAGAACAATAAGCCAAATTATCCTATTCTCCTTATGTATCAACTAAAGTATTTATTCTCATATAGATTAACATACTAATATTACAAGGATTTTAATTCGTACATTGTATAAGACATCACGAATTGCTGTTAACAATTGAACAACAATTGTTATATATGAATGTTTCAATTTGAATTTGAATTCGAATTACAATTAAACCGTGATTCGTATCGACTGTGCCCTTACACGGTTTTGTTGCAATGGACGAATGTTACACAATAATTTGTAAACATTGCCTGGACACAGTGCTTTTTAGAGATTACGTCTAGTTATTTCAACGAAACCTTTGGAAATTAAAGCGATATATATCGTCAACGGTATACAAGCCACCGAGTGATGTAAAAGTCGTTGACTGGATAACTTCTTGGACTTGGACCTACTTCACACCCCGTTACACTCATTTACTAATTACTACATTAAAAATTACTTTCCTAATCAATCAATCAATCAATCAGCCAATCAATATTTTGTCCACTGCTGAACATAGGCCTCTCCCAAGGTGCGCCAAAGCTCCCTGTCCTCCGCCTTCCGCATCCAGTCGGTGCCCGCCACCTTCTTAAGGTCATCGGTCCACCTGGCTGGAGGGCGCCCTACGCTGCGTTTGCCGATCCGCGGTCTCCACTCTAAGACTCGTCTGCTCCAACGGCCATCGGTCCTACGACATACGTGACCAGCCCACTGCCACTTCAGCCTACTAATTTTGCAAGCTATGTCGGTGACTCCGGTTCTTTTCCGGATAATCTCATTTCTGATCTTATCCTTCAAAGATACTCCGAGCATAGCTCGCTCCATAGCACGCTGAGCGACTTTGAATTTGTGGACTAGTCCCGCAGTTAGTGTCCACGTTTCGGCACCGTATGTCATGGCAGGTAAGACGCATTGATTGAAGACTTTCGTCTTCAAACATTGCGGTATGGACGACGTGAGGACTTGACGAAGGTTGCCAAATGCTGCCCATCCCAAACGAATTCTTCGATCGGCTTCCTTCTCGAAGTTGTTCCTACCGACTTGTATAACCTGTCCTAGGTAGGTATATTCCCTAACAACTTCGAGAGGTTTCCCTTCGACGTATATCGGTCCCGGCACAACATGCCTATTGAACATGACCTTGGTCTTGTCCAAGTTCATACCGAGACCGACACGCCGGGAAGATTCACTAAGGCTACGCAGCATTCTGGTTAGTTGTTCCAGCGACTCCGCTATGATGACGATATCGTCGGCAAATCGAAGGTGTGAGATGTACTCGCCGTTTACATTGACTCCACATCCAGTCCAATCCAGCGTCTTGAACACGTCTTTCAACGCGTTGGTGAACAGTTTCGGAGATATTACATCCCCCTGTCTCACCCCTCTGCGCAGTTGGATCGCCTTCGTCTTACAGTTCTGGATGTGGACAGTCATTGTAGCGGCGTTGTATAGACATCTCAGTACCTCGATGTATCTCCAGTCGATATGACATCTCTGCAATGAGTCGAGCACTGCCCAGGTTTCGATGGAGTCGAAGGCTTTCTCGTAGTCCACAAATGCCATACACAGCGGCTGATTGTACTCTTCGGTCTTCTGCACAATCTGCCGAACAGTATGAATGTGGTCCACGGTGCTGTAGCCTGATCGAAAGCCGGCTTGCTCTGGGGGCTGGAACTCGTCAAGTCGTCTGGCGAGACGGTTCGTGACGACTCTTGAGAACAGCTTATACACGTGACTCAGGAGAGAGATTGGTCTGTAGTTTTTCAAGAGGGTTTTATCACCTTTCTTGAAAAACAGTACCACCTCACTCCCGCTCCACGTTTCCGGGGTCTTGCCATGTTGGATGACGGAATTAAAGAGGCTTGCTAGCTCTTTCAGGACCGGAGTCCCGCCTGCCTTAAGCAACTCTGTTGTGATTCCGTCATCTCCCGGAGCTTTGTTGTTTTTAAGCTGTTCTAGAGCCGCCCTAATCTCGCCTTGGTCAACGACCGGGAGCTCCTCGGAGTAATGGCGCGTAAGAGGGGCGCGCTGGTCATCAGGACTGATTCCCACAGGTTTATCCGATCTTGAAGAGAACAACTGCCCATAAAACCTCTCTACTTCTCCGACAATCTCAGGCCTAGAGGTAACGACCCCACCATTTTCAGTTTTAAGTTTTGTCAGACGCGGCCTCCCAAACTTGCGAGCGAACACTTTCGATCCCCGATTTTGCTCAATCGCAGCCTTGATGGCACGGGTATTGGAGCATCGGAGATCGCGTCGCGTCAGCGTTTTTATTTTTCGGTTTAAGGCCTTATCTGACAAAAACGATGGTAGTTCTCGTCGTTTCCTCATGAGCTCGAGTGTCTCAGCAGAGAGTTTTGGTGCGTTGTCTCTTTTCTGTGGCGGAAAACACTTGCGGGATGTGTTTTGCAGTATTTTGACCAGCGTGTCGGTTTTCTCATCAATACTGCTTACGGTTTCCAACGCGGTAAATTGATTTTGAAGTTCCATTTGGAACTTTTCGGCACCTTGAGCAGCTTGGAGCATGGTAGGTCGGAGAGTAGACCTCATCATTCGCGATCTTTCAGCTTTAAAGTCGATATCTAGAGTGCCTCGAACCAAGCGGTGATCACTTCCGGTATTAAACCTGTTGATCACTGAGACATCTCTAAATATGTGCCTTTTATTCGAAATGATAAAATCTATCTCGTTCCTTGTCACGTTATCGGGGCTTCGCCAGGTCCATCTCCTCTGGGGCTTCTTTTGAAAGAAAGAATTCATCAAAAAGAGCCCCTGCGCTTCGAGAAAGGTTACCAGCATTTGCCCCCTGTGATTTCTGCAGCCCAAGCCGTAAGGTCCAACTTTCGATTCACCGCTATTATGTACTCCCACTTTAGCATTAAAGTCTCCCATAACAACATTGTAGTGGGCCTTCGAGGTGTTGTTGAGAGCCTTTGCGATGTCCTCGTACATCGCTTCGACCACATCATCAGAGTATGCCGAAGTTGGCGCATATACCTGTACGACCTTCAGAGAGTACCTGTCGGAGAGTTTTAGGACAAGGTACGCTACCCGGTTCGACACACTACTGATTTCCACAATGCTGCTAATGAGATCCTTTTTGACCAGAAAACCGACACCACCCTGGGAGAGGTTATCACCTTCGCGGAAGTAGAGTAAGTTACCGGACTCTAGAGTTATCGTGTCCTCCCCCTGTCTTCGGACTTCAGATAACCCCAGTATATGCCAGTTTATATGACTTAGCTCTACTTCTAATTCGGCGAGGTGATGGTCCAGCCTTAACGAGCGTCCATTGTACGTTGCCATATTTAGTCGCCGTTTATGGTAGCCTGCCATGAACCGGTGATTCTTTGCACCCCCTGCCCTGCCGATACCGCGACCGCTACCTTGGTCGGGCCTAGCGGGCTTGCCGGTAACTAGGGGCCTTTTTTTTGGCGCATCTACCATTTAGAGGTTTTGCCCATACTCGCCACGCTGGGCAGGCGTGTTGGCGAGCGCAGTAGGGGGTAAGATGCTTATGGGGGGGGACGCTGCTGCCCATCCCCCCTTTCCCTTTCCCTCAGTCGCCTCTTACGACACCCACGGGATGAAATTGGGGGAGTACTATTCTAAGCCGGTACTCCACGGCAAAACTAATATTACTAATAACACTAATATTCATAGTATAGTATAACTTAGAATCACTGTATTCATAATCAGCTGCGTTCTAACGATTCTTACCGTATATCTGTTCCTATTCACACTTCTGGTTTGGTTTCTAATTCTTACTCCGTTCAAGCTGTCTGATTATAGAATAAAGTACCCAAACATATTAGAAAAGCTACCTCCAATTTTACTTTCAAGACTCGTCTCCGTGAGCATATTTTGTCAGAAAGTTCCTAGTTCTTGTCATCTTATGGCATCTATAATACACTATTCATATGTTTGTACTACATATATCATAGCTCTGTATTTATTTTTTAGATATTATATGTATATGTATGTATATTTTTGTGTACTGTTGATTACCTTCTTCACGGATTTCTGCTTAGCCTAAGGGCTGACTAACAGAAAATGCCTACAGGCATTAAGTTCGCCTTTTGTTCCAACAACATATTGTGGTGGTCAATTAAATTTTTGAAATAGATAAAAAATAAATAAATAAATTATATTGTTATGATCTCTAAAAAGCGACATTCGAAACCTTTCAAACTTATGCTTGTGTGTATGCTTGTGTATGTGTGCGTCTATATATTTTATTTTTGTGCGTGTATGTAATGGTCACGAAAACACTGCATCAATGTACGTAATCAGATAATCGTTTAATTGACGTAAACACACGAGTTTCAAACAGAAGTCAAATACATACATTTATTTAAGTATGTTATAATGTTATAAATTATTAAGTAGTCGATAATTTACTCTTAATGGTCATGGTTTTACATAATAAAATAACTACATCCGGTAATTTAGATAAGGCTTCGTTCGTTAACATTAGAGTTACCTGTATTTCATAAAAAAATTGACAAATCAAGTACATTAATTTGAGTAAGGCAAGGTGACCCAGTGGGTAGAAAAGGTGAAATATAGTCGAAGTTTTGAAATCAGGGCAAACATTCCAAGGGCTTTGATGTGTTTATCATACCAGAGAATATGGTGAGTTTACCTTCCTGTGTCGGAAGATCTCCATAGACATATTTTATTAGCTAATCCGCAAAGAAGCTGGATGGGGTGGTTGAGTAAGCTGTGCATCATTGTATTTCACAAGAAAATACATTTTACATTTTATTTATTTAATCATTCTATTATCCACAGTTTGTTTACTTCTTTGGTCAAGTTTGATAGAAATGCTTGCATGTTTCTAATACCTGACAGCATCTCAGTTAAATTTCCTGCTTAGCTTAGTAGTGTTCGTGTCTTTACTATGCTGCTTGTTTTTCACGTAAAACTTTAGCTTTGTCTAGTTAATCACAGGCTACAATTTTCTTTATATATTACATAGACAATATATAATTAATTTATTGTGTGAGACAAATGGTAATATTTTTTTTAAGGTTACTAACAAGAAGTTTGTAAAGTAAATGAATAGTTCAACGGTTTCACAAATTGGAGTAGACATCTTTTTTGTCTTTTATTTTTGAAATTAATATTGTTTAGAGATTATTAATATTAGAGGGGGCGTCAATTATCCATATATTTTTGCAAATATTTTGCAAATATTCGCAAGTTCGATCCTACATCGCTAGGTCAAACTATTGAGGTTTTACTTGACGGAAATGCGTTTTACTTACTTAATTTTTATGCAGCTATGTAGATTATATTATAGTACCAACAATCATATTTACATTTTGTACTAGATTATGAAATTATACGGTACTTTTTAGAGCAACCATTTTGTTATTCCTAGAGACCTAATTGCCTTGCCACCTTTTGCCATGTCACCTTCAAACTTCTACACTTAAGCAATACATTACTTAAACAACAATACGCTCTAAATACGATTTGTTGTCTCAAATTTTGCGATTATGCAATTTATAGGCAATTCATAAGTCGTTCAACTGACCACTATCGGAATAATCAGACAGGTGCCGGTTTGTAGCTAAAATAAATATAAAATATGGAATAGAAGTGGCATCAACATGTTCGACTGAATATTAAATTGAAATTACATAGGTACAAGTTTGATATACTAATGCCTCATTTGTTTAGTGAATTAAGAGCTCGCTGAGCTCAGGGTGGATATCGCCGTCACTAAAATTTGCAAGCAAAACTATTTTTTTAAATAACTGCACTGAACCTCCACAATCGTGCCAGGATAATAATAAGTAAAAAGATAAGGAGTATATAAAGCATAAGTGTTTATGCAGAATCTTATGCACAATCATTTTTCCTGTGTTTTGTAATGGTCACAGATGAAATACAAATAAAGCGTGAATCTTATAACTATTGTGTCTAGCGTAGTTAATATGCTTCACAGGTGGCACACGGGTGGTGTTAGGTAACTTTCGTTTATTAAACGAATTCTACAAGTTATTCATTAAAACCTTTATGTTGAAAATCTGTATCAGAATAATTATAATATAAACAAACATATATTTGGTTATCTTTTTTATTTTATTCCGTTTTCGCATCACAGACGTTCCTCTTTTGATAGGCTGTCTTATCTAAGGTAAAGAGTGATATAGAAATTCCTTTCATGAACTGGTTTGTTAATTCTATGATTTCGGCTGTCCTTGTCCTCGAGGTTTTATAATTTTAATATATTTAATTTTAAAATTCAAGTACAAAAGTAGTGTAGGAAATATTTCCATTAAAATAAATGCAGTGATTCGGTCACAATAAAAACAAAACATAAATTATACACATGATTAATAATAAATATTGTATATTGAATTAGTTTATTTGTGGTTCGAAGTAGACTATGAAAAAATTGCGAATTGGTATAGGTAATTTTTTTTTATTATTTTTTTTTTCAGCTTTTTGCCATCCACTGCTGGACAAAGCCTCCCCCATAGATCACCAACCATCCCGATCTTGGGCAGTCTGCATCCATCCCGTACCTGCCACCTTTATCAAATCGTCGATCCACCTTGCCCGCAGGGCATCTGACGCTACGTTTGACTAAGTGTAGTCTCTACTCTAACACGTGTTGGCTCCATCGGCCATCAATGCGCCTGGAGACATGACCAGCCCACTTCCACTTCAGCGAGCTAATTATACGCATGATGTCGGTGACTTTAGTTCTCTGGCGAATGTCCTCATTTCGGATTATATCCATTGCTCGCTGAGCGACCTTAAATTTGTGGCCCAGTCCTACGGAGAGTGTCCACGTTTCGGCACCGTAAGTCACTTTTTATTAAATATAATATATTTCTACAAGCTTCTTTTCAATTTCAACTTGTCTGATTGTGATAATCAGTTCACAACAAGAGGTTTGTTATTGCCCAGATAGCTATTACTTCTAAACACGTTTCTATTAAAAGTAAAATAACAGCTTATACATATCCCACTGGATTAAAGCTACTGTAGAAGGTTTGGAACTCATTTCACCACAGATTAGTGGATTTATGGTATGGCAGATTGACATCCGATACATGTAGGTATTCGCTCGGTCTTGTACCCACATGCTTCCGTTAATATTCACGTGCTCTTAAAAATGGGTTATCCTGGTTCTTATAGTTTTTCTTCTAATACGTTTCTTACTTTACTTAAAGGATAATAAAAAGTTGGTATGAGTATTAGGAATTAGTATTTCATTATATTGTTTTTTTTTTTATATTAGAGGCAAAAGAGCAGGAGGCTCACCTGATGGAAAGTTACTACCACCGCCCATGGATACCTGCAACACCCGAGGGCTTGCAGGTGCGTTGCCGGCCTTTAACGAATAAGTACGCTCTTTTCTCTAAAGTTTGTATGTTATATTGGTTCGGAAAAATCGCCGACGAAAGCTGGTTCCATAGAGATATCTAAAAAGTTAGTCCTTGGTGCCTGTAACTCATTCACTCTTTAAACTGAAAAATAACAATACAAATGCTATATAGCGATAAGGTAATGGATGAAAGGGTTGTACCAACGTAAACGGTACGCTACGCAAAGCCTTACAACCAGAAAAGATATAAAATATCGGATTTTGTACAGAAATTATTAAGAAAAACAACGATTTGCACAACTCTTTTTTTGATTAGTCGAAAATTTGTCTGTTTCTGAAATTTATACATACAAATAGGAAGTTGTATCAAATAGCTCAAATCGATTTTCCATGCATTTTATCCTTGAAATACATATGTATTCGAGTCGAACAAATTCTCACCTTGAAGTCACTCTCATAATTATATGTTTTTAAAAACAACCATAAATCGTATTAATATGTTTTTTATTCATAACATTATCATGTTGTGTCACTGAAAAAATGTACTAAGTAATCTGTAAAAATTTAATGATATTTAAGAGATATGTAAATGGACACGTGTTGATTAATGTAAAACGTTTTACATATGATATCCGCTATAATAAAATTTATGTAATGAGAAAAAAATAACATGGTTACGTATTAAGCATCAACTCTGAATACGATATTGAAAAGAAACGATGTCATATATTTTATATTGTGTTTCAGTGAGTGAAAGATAAATTTGGGAGCTATTGGCCGTTGAGGCATTTCTTTAACTAGAAGATTTTATGGTGGAGAATCAGGTCAAGCTTACCATTAAAATGCTTTATCATCGGAGCTGAATCAACATGTAAAATTTCAACTTTGTAAAATATGAGGATGTGGTTCTAATTCAACTTGAAAATTTTGATTTAAACAAACATTGCAAGTTAAATTAAAGCTAGTAAAAATAACAAAAAGAGCGAAAATTCTTAAAACTAAAGTATATAAATCTGAAGAGTTAGTTTCTTTGAACAAGCTATCTCCTGAGATTTGTGTTATATTTCTTCAAAATAAATGCCATTTGAAAAAAAAAAATACGGAAAAAGGTTTTGCTATTGACATACGATAGGATTACGAATCACAAACGTGAAGCAGTAACCCTTAACGACCGAGGCTTTGAAGGCGTAGCAGCTTAAATTACACATATTATATATACGATGAAACATATGCTCTCCAGCTGGCTTGGTTCTTTGTAAACCGAGAAGCAAAACGTGGCAACGAATCCATCAAAAACAGAATATGAATTTTACTTCAAAATGAAACCTAGCATCTTTGTTATTATACTTAGACGCTTATATCGTTCGTTTTAACAAAAATAAATGCATTAACCTCTTTGGTTGGTAGTTATCGAATGCCAGTGAATGCTTTTATTATTAAATCAATAGATAAGGTTATAATTATTTACGTAATAGTCAAGTAAAGCGATAACAACGACAATTAAAGCTCAGACACGTTTGACCACAGAATTATAGCGTTGAATAGAATAATATCTAGATCATTCCCTAATAAAATAGAACGCTGATTGTGTTCGAGGTCACAGATAATAAAATATTTCACTAAGCAATTAATCTTTGCTTACAGGTTGTATTTTTTTAATTAGTTATAAAAAAAATGTTTCCGATCAATCTATATGATATACGCTTAATAATTATTATCTATACCTTACAATATATACTATTATAAAGCCTTTTTATAAATATATATATGTTATATTGTGCGAGTGTCTGATTTTCATGCAAATTTTGGTATTAATGATTAAGCATAGAAAATAGAAGATATGTAACTTGTTGCGATAACGAAAACCGGAGAAAAGGAGATACACTATGAAAAGAACCCGTTGGAAATTATAGAAGTTCTGTAAGAAACCAAAATCCGCAAATGTTTGTTAGTTTTATTATAATAGTATAAGACGTTTTCTCCGCGTTTTGAGTCTAGAATTGTTAAATGTAAAATATTTGAGTTCATTGACTTTAAGATTAAATTTCCACAGAATTATAGTCAGTATTAAATCCATTCAATTTAAAAATGTTCTGTGTAATTTATTAAGTTGAAACTTTACAAGGTTATTAAAGCATTTTAAAAAATTGCTTAGAACGTATAAGTTTATGAGCAGTACTAGACTTTACGTTCAATAGAGATAGATTTATCACAGAAGCAAATTTGCCGCCTATTGGTTCAACTAAATCACCGCCTTTATTGTTAACGTTCACTCAGTAAAATTCGACCATAATTATTATTAAAAATATGACTAAAAAATACATGAACAAGCATATTTTGAATGTGATTTCTAGTCTTAAAACGATATATTCTTTGAATGGTTATAATCTAACCACCCACCTCTACTTCTACTCTAATTTTTATTGATAACATTAAATTTTGTTTCCGTTTTCCCTTTGAACCGTTTTCTCTTAGTTTTTATTATAGAATCAATAAATAGTATATTACAAATTTTTTGTCTGTATCTCCGCTAAATCTTTCTAAATCACGCAACGGATTTCAATTCGGTTTTCACTAATAGAAAAAGCATTAAACGAGGAAGGTTTATACATATAAGGTCATATAATAATATATATGCATATCATAAATATTAGCAATATAATGTATGGGCCTTTAGATCGTCTGGCGAATGTTTATATCATATTAAAAATTCACGGATTAAAATCATTATTTTACCCGTACGTAGTCGGGACGGGCAATTAGTAGATATTATAATGATAACGAAAGTTATGCAAACATTTTTTAGTCACAGAAAATTCTGTACTATATTTACACAATAAATTAATATATCTGCCTTCGAAACTTTGTCACCGCAGGATATAACCAATTTCGAAATCTACCACCGGATGGCAATTTAGGTAAGCTTTTTTTTAATATGAATGTTTTAGACAAATTAGCCCGATTCCTTATAAAAAACATTTAACACTTTAGATACGTAACATATTAGTAGTAAGAAACTAAAAATTGTTATCCCTCGCTGTCATATAAATTCATTAACGTTTTATAATTACCACGATGTAAAATAAAACCGTTTTCTTTGTTTCGTGATTTTATTTAAAATAAAAATAGAACTGATAAATAAAAACGAAAGAGAAAACAATTATTTATTTATTATTATAAATATTTTGACTACATCCGAATTTACAGCTGAATATTTATATAAACATAATTGTATACAAAAGTTTTAATTAAATACGAACAGTATGAATGGCATTTATAATGTTTATCAAAACAAATGACTTCTACCGCTGCCAAAGAACAAACGAAACACATCTATCAGACGTACATACTGATAATTTGATATGTTGCCAAATAAACGTATGTCTATTTTATAACATGGCGACATTAGACAAATGTTTTAATAATATTAACAGAAACGTTGATTGTTACTTTGTTTAATGCTGAAATGTCGCGTCTATTAGAATTTATGAAAGATCAAGGTTTTGTCTGATTGTAAATATTTAAACAACAATAAATATAACTCCCACGTAATCACATTAATGTTATAAAAGCCTTGTCGTTAGCTACCTTTATATAAGTACAATAAGCTTTAATCGATTTGAAAAAGTATTCAAAATCGAAATTAGAATAAACTTTATTCAACGACGCTTTTAAAAGCACTGAATCGTCAATTATTAAAGATTAAGTTAAATGTAAACCTTCTACAGTTTCAGGATTTTTATTCTACGGGAAATACTTCAGTCGTTTCCTTCGCAAGTTACAGAGCTATGTTAATTATATTGAATTAAATTTATATATCCTTTATGAAAACAAACGAATACTAACTCCATGCTCTTTTATCTTTAATCTTGTATAGATTAATATGATTTGTATGACTTTAAATGTATTACTTCATCAGCCTTATTTTTAACGGTAATTTGTGGGTATTTAGTTTAACACAATTTATATATTCCTATCATCACTTACTTCACATGCGAAAGTAGAAGATACCGTATTGTTTAACTAATTACTACCAAAACAACATTTATAATATTATTATTCTTACAATCGGGTGTTTCAATAACAATTTATTGCGATATAAATTAAATTATTTTAACAAACATGGTATGAAGATAAAATGAAATACAAGAAATTATATGTATTTCACTACATCTAGGTCGTCGGAATTAGGTTGTTTTTTGTTTTAGAATTTTTTACTGGGGGCCCCCAGGCTGTAGCCCCGGATCGGGCTGGATTTAGAGGGTTAAATCCTTCTGCTTATAGGTATAGTTAAGTTAAGCCCAATGTCTACCCATGGTGTCCCATTTGTCAGTCTGACAACCTATTCAATAAATAAATAAAGTAAAGAAAGCTATTTATTTATTAATTTATTTATTAAAAATATTTTTGAAGTTAAACCACTAACTGACGAAACATGAATTAAACACTAACATGATATATGACATAATTTTAAATTCATCGAACAAAGAACACGAATAAAGTCACGTTATGATTTCATTTTGGAATATTTATACTGACAGTTACAAATGTATAAAAAAACGATGGCTAAACCATTATGCTTAAAAAGTTTTTGATAAATCCATTGATGTATTTAAATAAAATAATGTTTACCTATATATTTTATATTATTTTTAATCTCCTCATTTTTTTAATAAAAAACCGTTTTATTTTTGAGTCTGGATTTTTATAACTAGAAGTATTTAGATATCTTTAATGGCAAACAAAGCCACATTTTATTCACATTAATTGCTTTCCCCTCAAATTCAAATAATAAAAAAATATTACAATTTTATTATATTAATGCGATTCAATCAACAATATTTTTGTAACAGTATAAATTTATTAAATTTACAATTTTCTTAAATATAAAACAATCTTGATTAAAGTGTGAAGTTACATACACTGTTACTATGTTCTCGTCCCTGTCGGAAAACTATTTGCTCGTTGATTTATTACAGAATAATTAATGTCAATAATTAAACGGGCAAAAAAATATAGCGCTATTGTCCATAAATATTCCCATAAGAGCTGTTTATGCTCTTATTATAAAACAAGTGAATTACGTTATAGCAATATGTCAACATAGTTGCGCAAGCGCCGGAACAAATGCCGAACAATGCAATCGGCAATGTTCTCATTGATTGACATATAAATAAGTTTTTTTTTAATGTTTGACATCTCTATCAATTATATTTTATCTCCTATTAAATATATAGCTGTGACTACTTTATTGTATGTTAATGTAAAACTTTGATAAAACCAACCGCCTCGTTTGTTTAGAGGTCAGTGGCTTAAATAGAGAGTTTCATCAGACATTTTTTTCAGAGACATTTCAGAGACATTTCAAAATTGTCGCTTATAGAACTTGAAACTATAGTTGGCTGTATACTTCCTTCACTTCCTAGTCCTCGGGAATCACATTTAAAACCGTTGTTCCTGCGCCTGATATTCTTACGCTTCGGATTCCGTTCCCATCGAATTAGAGCAAAGTGTGAGAATAGAGAGTCCGCCTGTGTTTGCGTATTCTCTTGAGCACTATAATAATATATCCATCGTACTTGTATCCTTATAGTCGACTGCAGCGGCTGAAATGCAATTTGCAATGGACAATCAGTATATTCAAAGCACAAAAAGCACAAAGGACATATTGACAGATAAGGTCAAAAATAATTTGATAAGTACAAATACAAGCAGTATTATCCCGTTCAATCTAAATTCCGATTCTATTAGCGGAATACTAAACTGTCTCCTTGTACGAGTAAAATAATATTTCACTGACATAATATATTTAAAAAGCATATTTTTAAAAAGGTATTCGAATTATATTTCACCTGCAGGGTGAATGAACACTTTAATACGATATTGTAACTTTAATTTCACGTATTTCTTACTTTATTTATTACAAGAACATGAAATTTACGCTTTTCACGTCAATAGACTTAATTTATTTTTTAAATTACGAAGCACCGCTACTTATATGGTAATATTATATGCAAAAACCTTCTCCTAAACGTGTAGCATCTTTTGATTTAAGTTTTATGTAAAATATTGGTTTTGTAGTGTTTTCAATTAGGCATACCAGGATATTCATTGCCGGTTAGAGGAATAACATGATAAACCCAAACATAAAACACAACATGAAACATAAAAACATAGAAAGCAAGGACATTTTACAAACGATTAATTTAAATCGGAATATATTACTTTTCAAATAACATAAACATGAATTAACGATTTATTATTTCAAACACACGAACACGACAAGATCATATTAATTAGTATAAATCTTAAATGATATTAATTAAATCACTCAATAGAATACGTAGAAACTTATATAAGCTAAAATATTGTAACTGGCTTTGTACAGGCCTCTCTGGGTGGGTCCACACCACTGATCAAATATTCAACCTCCAAACATCAATACATCGTATTGCGTTTTCTAATTTTAAATATACATAAGTGAGCCGGGGTAATTATAGCACAAGGGAAGTACTCGAAAAATATAAGACTTCATGGTTGACGGTGCATTTTTGGTATTAAAAATGTCACATCTTATCCTGCCAGTATCTTTGATTGTGCAAAACCTAAATAAATATTTTTTTATCCATTTTCCAATATATGCAAGGTACAAAAAAAAATTGTTTAAAACCCTTGAAGCTTACATTTGAATTATTATTTCTGTGGTTCGATTCTACGACTTTATCTCACATATATAATTATGATATTACACATCCATTATACGATCTTCTGAAAATATTAAATAATCATGTCCAGTTTATGTGAAAACAGGCGACGATAACTTATACTGGGCAACAGAACGGTACAGCGCAAACAAACGATATTTTAATAATTTATTGTTATTAACCAATAAACAGTATCTTTCGATTGTTTCCCTGTAATCAGATCAAGGACAGTCGTGATAAGAACAATCTTGATACTAAGGTCCGTGTGGTCGTAAAAACTATTTCAAAGCATTACGCCGCCCGCTACTTTTATTATTAGAATGAAAGTGACATAGCTAAATGTTAAAAAGAGCATTGATAAATTTAATAAGGCGTATGACTTCGTAATAGATTATATAGATAATAAAAAAATTGTGGAATTTGCTTTGCTTTTGTTGTTTCAAAATTTTGGAAGTGAAGCTACTTTCGGAACCATGAATGTGCTACGTTTGTATGTGTAATTATGGAGTTAATCATTTTTTTAACTTTTTTAATTAAAAAAAATAATTATAGTGTCCGACTCTTTATTATCAAACATAAAAAGAATAACACTAAGCTTTATTGTATGTAGAATGAATAGCTTGTCTTAGTCTAATACCTAAGGGATCTATAATATATATATGAATGCTTATCTTTACCGCAAAACAGCAGTACTTAGTATTGTTGTATTCCAGTTTGAAGGGTGAGTGAACCACTGTAATTACAGGCACAAAGGACATAACAGCTTAGTTCCCAAGGTTGGTGGTGCATTGGCAATATAAACGGTTTTAACATTTCTTACAATGCCAATGTCTATGGACGTTGGTGACCTTACTACCTTACTTACCTACCTAATACCTAAAATCGAGTAAGAACAATAAATTTATGAAATCTCTCGTGTTTTTAATTTAAACTTGCGGTGTCGAAGGAACATCGTGAGGAAACCTACATGCATTGGATGTAAATCTACTTGCCAATGCATATTGGCATTAATGCTAAGTGGCACTCCCCTTTTATATATATTTTTTACTTTACATAAATATCTAACCCTTACAAATTTTAAATAACTTAAATTATATTGACGGATCTCTTGAATATTTGAAGTACATTTAGATATTTAATGCTTAATATTATAAATACGTCTTATCTTGAAGGCAAACTTTAAACTCACAAGAGAAATGATTTAGTATGCAATGTAAAGCTTGGTCAGGACATTTCAATGTTAATATTAGAAACATTTTATTTAATTGCCAAGACTTATAATCCAAGAATTTTATTACAGTTATAAATAATTCACTAGTACAAGGTCTGCGATAAAAATGTCTATTATTCTTAGATACTATCATTTTTTTGTTATAATTATTTCAGTTCACGTTTTATAAAAATCAGGAAATGATTCTTGGAGTATTTTTTTTTTAATATATAAAAATAACTTGTTGTATACAAGAACGCGTTACTACATCGAAACAATATCGCATGTTTGAGTGATTGTGATGTATCTGTACTATATTAATTAAAATTTTCCCAGGGGAGTTAGGTAGAACCATCTGGATAAGTACAAATTGATTAATCATTTATCCTTAGTCTAAATTTTAATACTGTGTTCTCGTTTGAAGGGTGAGGGAGTCCGTAATTTCAGGCTCAAGGGAAGTAATACCTTACTAATAAGTCGCTTAATAAGTCGCTTATTCCTGAAGTTCCTGTGTCAATAATTTTTATAACTTTTTGATCTTACAGAATCAATTTTTTTAAAGAATAAAAATATACCCTCATTTTAAAAAAATACTAATAATCCTGTTTGCCCCTCCAAGGGTAAAGTTTTTGCTAGGTGTGATGACAATAGCCCAAGTGATCAGGATCGATCCTGCGACTTTTACATCGCTAGGCGGCCCGTTAACTATTGCGCTGCTGACGCTTTGTCCCATTAGCTGTCTTCCTAAAGAAATTTGGGTTTAAGTAAATTTATTATTTTCATGAGAATAAATATTCACGTGCAGAGTAAAACTTAAAAATATATTATATTAAAGTAACTAGATTTTTTTTTAGTCTAGGACATCAATGTTATAAATGTTGTCTGTTAAACAGTTTTACAAATTATATTAATATATGCCGAATATAAAAACTTAACTTTTCAAACCGTATCATATTTTTATTAATACAGATATGTACAGGTTATACACAATATGTATGTACCTTTAAATCTACTTACTACTTTTTCATATCGCTTTTTTGCAGTACAGAATGATAAATAATAATGTATTTATATTACTATATATAGTTAAGTGAATAATTCAATAGCGAAAAGTTAAATAATAATAATAATAAGCAGAGCTTGTGCTCTTACTACAACTACTACTTTTTTTTTGTAAATACATATTTATATAGATAATTACACTCAGACTCAGGACAAACAGACATGTTCATGCAGACAAATGTCTGTCCTGGGTGGGAATCGAACCCAGGACGTTCGGCGTGAAAGGCAAGTATCTACCAAACATGCCAACCAGCTCGTTAAATACTTTTATATGTTTTATATTTTAAAGGCCGACAACGCACCTGCAATCCCTCGGGTGTTTCAGATGTTCATGGGTCACCTTTTATCAGGTGAGCATCCTGCTAGTTTGCCCCCACTTACATAAAAAAATAATATAAAATTGTAGTCCAAAATATAACGATCGTGCCTTATTCCTAATGAAACGAAATATTTCAAAATCTCCAAAGAGATAATGAAAGTATTTATTTATTAAACTTGAATATTATAATATAAATTGAGTTACTCTGTATTTAAATTCTGTATCGTCACATGTCTATATGAAAACTTTTAGACGTAACTTTGTTAATAAAATTACGTGGAAAACTTATAATGATCTTTTGAACTCTTGCAAAATTAAATACTTACTAGTAGTTTATCTATCTAGGAAAACTTTTAAAGCAAACACATATTAATTATTAAGGTATAAATACTAAATATGAAAAAATGTTATTATGTAATTATAAATATAGTTTAATAAATATTGAACTAAAGGTTCAAAGAAAATTCAAAAGTCAGCAACTGGACAACTGAGGCCCCAAAGCAGAGATGGTCGCGCCACATCGCTAGAGGATCCCAATATTACTTGAAGCAGTATATTAGCTCAGACTCTCGCGTCTATAATATATATCCGTTTGAATATCCAAGGGCGACAAGTGCAGTAAGATAGTTGCAGCCACGTACGATATCGTGCATTATCCCCGAACTATACGGATGGCGACTCCACCCTTGATCATATTACTGTAGCTGCAGTCACCCGACAGTCTGTGATCCCAAACTGGCGCCTCGTAGAGGGCACCGAACAACACCGGCATAGAAACAGCAAACTTTAATCCTCAGTCTCTTGAGATTTGGTAGCAGTATATGCCATGCAGCATGGCACCCGGTAGCTTCTCAATCCAGAGGACTGAGCGCTTGGAGGAGGACCGGAGGGCTAATTTGTCTTCGAAATGCCAAAGACCGTCCAAGATAAAGCCAAGACCAAGATATAATAGACAACAAAAAAACAATTGACGACGAAGGTTTACTCATGTAGGTATACCACAGATTAAATATAATTCACTCGAACAATTCTAAGCTAATTGCCAAAAAAACATAGCGATTGGATACACTGTTTTTTATAATATTTTATTAGTAATGTATGATGAAACGGCGAAATTAAAACTAATTCATTGTAAAATTTATGTTTTGCAGACTACGGAAATATTTTGTTCTTTGCAATTCAGGTCGACAATCATATATAAAAATAAGAATAAGCAAAAATTTCGTCGTGAAACTCGATCGTTGTCGTTTACTTTTTATTAAACAATATAAATATATTCTAGATGTTTCTCAATAGAAAATTACCTCGTAGATAATGTTTTGTGTAACCGCAACTGAAAAATATGTAAGCCAAACGTGAGAAGAATCGTTGCAAAAAGTCAAACAACAGATCTTATTTACGTAAAATAGTAAAATAGCCTCAGCGACAATTGTTATGACATTAAATTTGTTTTTTTATTTAGAACAGTTCTGACAGCAATAACCTAAGGTCTTACAAAACATTTAATAAGGCGTATTGGATCACAGTAAATGTTTAATAATATCAACTAACCGTAGCAAATCAAATACGGACATAGAATTACATTACATATGTAATACTGAATACAATGATTGGTCCTCAGGCATAATAAATGTAATAAGGAAAATAATATTATTCAATAGAGGCTATAGACGCGGGTTTGTTTACGATTTTGCCATATATTGTGACTGCCTTCCGAACACTATTTCAATTAGCAACTAAATGAACATATCCATAATAATTTAAGTAAGTTATTGCTTCCACAGGTGATTTGGATGATTAATTTTTCGCCTAGAAAATCGGAATTGCGATTCATTCTAGCCGTATTAGTTATTTTTAACTGTAAATATATTATTAAATTCTAAAGACTTCAGATCTAAATAACAAACAATGCGTACATATTGAATTTATGGAAATATTTACGGCACTGGACTCATTCAGTTACGATCATTTTTGAATAAATCAATTTAAGTATTGTATTGAATATTTTTTTAAGGAATAGGTAGTTGGACGAACATATGGGCCACCTGAAATTCCATACTATAAACAGACACAAGTTAAAAAAAGTAAATTGTCTCCGTTCAAAAATTTAAAATATTATAAACAAACACGACCCCAGTGATATTATTTAACATACATATAGATTTATCATGGAGAAATGTTTCTACGTAGTTATCTTGTAATTTTCTCTTGCGATATTGCTTATCGTGATAAATTAAGGATATCGATCGCATTGCAACTTGATTTTTTTACAATCGAAGTCACGATAGCGCTAAGATCGTTTTATACTAAGAAAACAATAAATGAATTAGAAGATTGTAGATAGTTCGACTATTGTTTGTATTGAACTATATTTTAAGACCGAGACGGCTTAATAGACTTGTAAGTAGTTTATCTTTCTATACGAATCAGCTAACCAATGTGTTGGATCACATTTCTTAAATTTCTCTATAAAATTTAAAATATTCTTAATTAACATAATTATATAAATTGGCGGAAAAGAATAATCACGGAGGTATTTGCCGGTTCTTCTCTGTAGCATCGATATTCCGAACCGGCGGTACATTTTCATTGTATTTAATACTGTTACAGTGTTTACAATAAAAGCCTACTTGAATAAATTTTATTATGACTATATTGTAAAACATCGTGAAGGTGAAGGAAAACATCGTGAGGAAAACATCGTGAGGAAACCTGCATTTGTCTAATTTCACTGAAATTCTGCCACATGTGTATTCCACCAACCCGCATTGGAGCAGCGTGGTGGAATAAGCTCCAAACCTTTTCCTCAAAAAGGGAGAGGAAGCCTTTAGCCCAGCAGTGGGACATTCATAGGCTGTTATGGTTACGGATTGTAAAATCATTTAATGTAATCAAAACACGTTATACTAAAAACATCGTATTAATTAAGTAAGCTACGATAGGTAAACAATACATATAATTAAAATAATGGGTTCTACTTTCAAAATCATACTTTCGAATATAATTATTTTTCCGCATAAAAATTTACTATGTGTTTGATAAGACAACATTACAAATCTTTCATAAATTATAATGTTTTATATATTTTTTTTGTTATGATGTTCCGGATCGAGAGGCATGAATTTTAATCGAGTTTTATAACGAAACTGCCATTAAAATGTTGCTTTAGGTAATTTAGTACAAACTTATATTACATACATACATACATATTACAAAATTGGTATTGAAAAATATGCGTTTTAATACATTTCGTTTGAGGAAAACCACAAAAATTTATATTGCGCAAAATAATTGTAAGCATTGAAGAAAACACAAAATGAAATGAATGAATAAAAAATGAAACATTGACATGAAATCTAAAGATAACAATGATAATTCTACAGGAAAACATTGACTGTTTAGCCTATTTCTATATATCCATCATTTAGTATTTATTTCGTACTTCTGGATATATAATCCATACACTTTGTTGCAGGATGAACTTTTATACAAAGGAAGCTTACTGCAAAAATACGTTTGACTTTTAAGGGCAACATTATTTGCAAATATGATGTAGACCGGAAAATTGATCACTAGACGTGATGTGGTTCGTTATGTGACTTAATCATTAACTTGATGTGCCTGCACGTTTCCCTTTCCAGACAGCATCACAATCGGAATTTCAGGATTACATTTGCTTTCTGTGGTTTTTGTTTGTGACTTCTTTATCGTTGTGTGCCAGTTGTTTTCTTTATGACTTATGTGAATAGGTCATCTTTAGTATGTCATTGTATGATTGTAATCCAGAATCTCCTTGGAAGTCGCCATTAGTCGCATTAGTCTTCTTATTAGTTACACCACTTTGTCACTGTCGTCGGTATAATATACGAAGCTCATCGTGTGACGCTTTTTTGCAACCACCACTTAGGATGCGCATACAATTAAATTTAAACAAAATTCATTCAAATCACGTATATTCTTTCAATCCGAATATTTTTATTATAAGAAACTTTAAACATAACAAATGGTAAATTTTTAACACCAGTTTTCTAGGAAGAATGTCCAATTTAAGTCGGAAACTTAGTGTCATAAATTTATCTTTACTTCTCGCGCTTAAACAGTATTTATCACTTTCACAAGCAATCCCAGATACAGCCAAGCGTTCAGAGAACTTTGTTTTATTGTATTACACATTATATCTTAGTTTAACGAAATGATGTTGTTTTGACCGATTTCGGTGATGGCGGAAATATACATGAGGGGCAAAACAACTGCGCTGGCCATATTACAGTGCATAATTTGATGCGATCAGGACTTTATTAACGGCTTAATGTGTTTTCCAAAGTACGGGAACGTAAACACTGCCCACTTCCAAGCTCGAGGCTACCACTGAACGGCCTCACCCAAGGTTTGAACCCAGAACCTCGAGATCTGCTACTCACTGAGCTAGCCAATAGACCAACGATCCTGTCGAGAATAAACATTATACAGGCGATTTAATATTCCGTGAAACGACTCATAATGCGCCTACGATTTGAATTAGATCAATTTGTATAACGTCCGCGTTATATCTGGATTCACTTTCGTTTAGCATCTGAATGTCGATCACGGACTATTGATTAGAAACTGCCACACCGTATCACACGTGATGTCACTGGTTCGCTATGCATCTGTTACACGCATTACATGATTTTACAAGGAATAATAAATCCGTTTAGAAGAAACTTTCTTGTTATATTTATTCGTATTACATTACGTTTTAGAAGCGCTTATTGTACGTGCTGCGTTTTGATTGCTTTTGTTTTACTTTCTACGATGTATGTAGTATAATAAATTTAATTATGTATAAATCCGGTAAGAGATATTTTGCTTAAATATAACTTTTCTAAGTTATAACGTAAGCGAATAAATGACCCACTTCTGAGACAAGGCCCCGTCTCCTTTAGAGTTTTTACTATAATTCTCCAATGCCGAATTCGTGTAATTACATGTCTTCGAAATTTGTTTTATGTAATTTTCTGTCCTGAAATGTGAGATTAATAAGTAATAAATACTATTATTTAAATACGTTTTTTTTTTTTTTAAAACATCTTTACCCCGAAGGATATTCTGAAGATACTCTCTAAAATTTGATTGCGTGAGCACTCCGCTTATCTTGGCTGACCTCCTCCACCCATGGAGGACATAAGCGCAGGAATCTGCTGAGCAACGTTCCAGCGAGCGTGAATCGTCGGTGTCTAGTGTTATTTTTTGTGAGTATTACGAGGTTTGATTTTTTTTTATAGAATAAGAAATTCGGTATAATTCTAACATGCCTACCTTTATCTATACGGACATCTGTGCTCAAAGTACATTGAATTTTATCAAGAACATCAATATAATAGAAAAAAAATGTATAGTATAGGAAGGCGGATTAGCAATATGGGCCAGATGGTAAGTGGTCACTAAAGCCCATAGACATCGGCATTGTAAGAAATGTTAACCATCGCTTACATTGCCAATACCGCACCAATCTTGGGAAGTGAGATGTTATGTCCCTTGTGCCGATAATTACACTGGCTCACTCACCCTTCAAACCGGAACATAAAAATACCAAGTACTACATTTTTGCGGTAGAATATTTGATGAGAGAGCGTGCCTACCCAGACGAGCTTGCACATAGCCCTAAATAAAATATTTACTGGTGGTAAATTTTACTATGTATGTCACTTTTACATTAATATTTTTCTAAGCGCAAACAATTCAAAGGGTATAAGTAGTATTAACGGTATAGTAGTAAACAAAATTAAATAGCTATTTCATGTTTTTTTATAATTGGAGACACGTTGTGTGTTTATTTAAACAACAGCATTTCGGGCACTTCACCTAAATTTAGTGACATTAATGGATTCATTAGATTTTTCATTAATATTGAATTTAGACATTAATTATTTATTTCCTTATTAGATATTAATTGAATATGTATATTTTTTCTTCTAAGAAATCTTAGTATCTAAAGAAGTGTTATAATTGAGTAAGTTAAAGTTCGAAAAATTAAATGTGTAGCAAATGTGATGAGAAGGAAGAATAATGTGTGTGTCATTTATAATAATAATAATAATAATAGTACTCTTAGAAATAAATAATATAATAATAATTAGAAAGAAAAACAAGATTAGTAAATTCAACAACATTGACCTGAATGATACAACCAAATGCTTCAATCTATGTCTTCGCTATAAATAGTTAAGACGCTATTACACCTTAGTTAGATTTTTTTTAATTTACCCGAGTTGTTAAAAAGGTAAACCAGTAGCACATAAGGCTCGACTGATTAGATAATTTAAATAAGCACTTTAATTTGGCTAAATACCGACCATGACGCACGCATTCACAATCCACTAATTTATATCAAGACAACAAATTTTTGAAATCTAGGATAACTTTGGTTATTAATATCAAATTAGATTTTGAATAACGAAACAGTTCGTATTTTAAAATTTTCGAAATTGATTTTTTATGTAAATAGCTGTTACATATTTATATTTGAAATAAGACTTTCTATATGCAAAATAGAGTGTATATTGAATTAAACGATCATATTAAATGGTGACACTTAACTATACCACATAGAACTGGTTAAGTCGAGGTGACCTTAGACGCAATCAGCTTCCTATACTTTCAAATTTTCTATTACCGTGAGTTGCGCAATTTGACAAATCAATCGTATAGCGATACCACAGAACAGAAAACTTTAGACAAATACATCGAGTACAGTTCCATATTTAAATACATGGATACAATACTAGATTAAAATCGTACCCCATTAAAACGTACGACTATGACTACATAGAAATAGATAGAGGTGAGTGAACTAGAGTAACTACAGGCGCAAGGGCAGGGCAATGGGACATAACATCTTAGTTCTCAAGATTTGTGCTGCATTTGCCATCTAAGGGATGGTTAATATTCCTAACAGTGCCAATATATATGGTGACCAATCACCATCAGGAGGCACAAATGCCCGTCCACATACCTATTTAAAAAAAATATAGACTCAACGACTGAGTCGTTAAAAAGTCATAAAGGAGCAGAGCTACTTTCGTATTCATATAGAGATAATTATTTCGTTATAGAATAAATTTGAAATAGTTCTAAATTTCATTTGTGTGCGTTTTAACGGTAACAACTGACAGTGACATAAGATCTGACAGTTACATGAGACAAGGTGGGTCAGTAGATCGAGGTACATTTCATTCAGTTGAGAACACTCGACAGTGCCGCACGTGCACACTGACCATGTCGGACGATCAAATGCAAAATAATATTCAATGCGATGGTAACATATAAATATTTATATCGATATAATATGAAATAATTCATCAGTGATTGGGAATCCAATCAAAAAATTTTATTTTCAAATTGTCACGTCATCGCAATGGAATCGAATTGTAATCGTTACCGTTCAACCGTTATCCTATTTCGTTGACGCAACGTTTAAGTTGCGTTTTAGTCGAAGTTAGTTCGGAATAAAATCAGGAATGTATCGCAGCCGTTATAAATTAGTAAAATTGGCTCCCAGCTACGATTCCGTAACCATAACAGCCCGTGAATGTCCCACTGCTGGGCTAAAGACCTCCTCTCCCTTTTTGAGGAGAAGGTTTGGGGCTTATTCCACCACGCTGCTCAAATTTGGGTTGGTGGAAGGTGGAAGCTACGATTCAACTGAGGTTTATTTTTGTAAGGAATAGAATTGGGAACGTACCATAAACGTTATCAGTTGTCTGTATCTCATTAACATTAGACCAAGAGATTATATGGTTAAACTCTTGCAACTCACTTATTTCAAGAGACACAAGTTATTTATACAATAGTATAAGATAATTTAGTTATAGGAACGTAACGGTTATTATCACAGATTGACATTACGATTTTGAAGTTAATACCACCACGTTATTTTAAAATTCTTGGATTGTTTATCTATCAGAATTTCATCCGACACATATTTTCATGAAGCTTAACTTCGCCCGCACTGAACCCTCGACTCATTTTATGTATCACCATTTAGCAATATTCATTGATTTGTGATACATATCTACACAGACGGATGGGATCTGCGACCAATATATCAACAATAGCAATTAATCGCTTAATATATATTTCAAGCAGACACTATCTTGATGCAATTTATATAAATATATTATATCATTATTAAGCAAGAGATCAAACGAATCGACAGATGTTGATAAATCAGCTGTCATTAGATTCTTCGACATATTACAATAAATATCCATGATATAATCTAACTAAAATAAAAAGCATTTAAAGCGTTTGTGATTGTATTTAATTTTGATTGATTTTAAAGTTTACGTAATTATACTATCTACATGTTATACTTACAGTAATAAATTAAGAAGTCGTCTGCATATTACATTAAATACTTCTTGGAATATTTCTTGTCAAAGTGACGTAAATTTCAAATGTATCTCTGTCTGCATAGATATTACATAGAAATGACTGAATGAATGTCGATTGCAATTAGACATATCTGTTTATGTTCTAAGTCAAATTTGATTACCTCGTTCGCTTATGGGTGTTAAAGTCATAAATGTATTTAGCTGTTTAAAATTTACGGCTAAAATACTGTTATGGGCACAGCCTAAATGTAAACCGAAAACCGCTTTTTAGTATGAAAGCTAATCAAGAATATTAGATTATAATTTTCCTCATTTTCGTTAAAGTATTACAAATATTAAAATGTATTTAAATTATTATTTTATACATATCACCTCGAGAAACATCCGCAAATATGTATATTTATGAAGATTATTTACATAAGGAAGGAAATCCTGTTCTACATTCACATAGGCGCTTAATGCTTTTCGATGAACAAATTGGCAGAATGATAATGTATGATAAGTGGCTGATGTAATGTCCCTTGTGCGAGTAATTATGCCTGGTTCACCCTTTAAATCGAGACACATTACATACAAAGTACTACAAACTATTCGATCGTAGAAAAAAATATGTTGAGGTTGTTGTTGATGACCCCGATAGGCTAACACAAATCTACCACCATTTTATTGTGTCCAGTCTATATCCACAATATTTCACATCCCTTCATACATAACAGACAATTTAGTTTTTTTTTACCGTTAATAGGCAAGCGCTTGACCGTTGACTTGCCTGATCTTAAGCATAGTCACGGTCTAGGATGGAGCGCGCCTGCCCAGAAGGAACCCGTTTCCCCTGGATTTGAACACGGTTAAACTCTTGTTGTTACACGATAGTCACACGATTACTACACATCACTTCTAGATTTTGTGATAGAATTTACAATTCTAACCTACCAAAATCTTTACATTGCATTTAATTATGTAACATAACGATTACGTACATGAATATTTGAATTGAAAATATTTTGATTTTTGATTACAGGACAAGTAACATTAAAATAATGTTCCAGCTTAAAAAAAATACTAATAACTATGCCATTTCCTTTTTACTTTTCGATCAGGTATTAAAATTGTTAATTTGCATAATTCGGCTTCGGCACTTTTAGTTAATACGTTATAACGCCCTCTGGGCGAATGTTAATCAGCTTGCCATATCGGCATGAAATACTTATTACTGGGTTAAATTAGTTCATATATTTAGTAAATGTTTTATCTCTAAAATATGTAATTATTAAACAGAACTCGTATACCGTAACAGCCTGTGAATGTCCCACTGCTGGGCTAAAGGCCTCCTCTCCCTTTTTGAGGAGAAGGTTTGGAGCTTATTCCACCACGCTGCTCCAGTGCGGTTTGGTGGAATACACATGTGGCAGAATTTCAGTGAAATTAGACACATGCAGGTTTCCTCACGATGTTTTCCTTCACCGTAAAGCACGAGATAAATTATTATCCCAACTTAAGCACATGAATATTCAGTGGTGCTTGCCCGGGTTTGAACCCACGATCATCGGCTAAAATTCACGCGTTCTTACCACTGGGCCATCTCGGCTTCTTTTTTTATGACACGTATGAAAAAATGTAGTTGCAAGCCTACATACTCTTTAATAACTAAGATTACAATAAAGATTTTAGTCTATAATTTGTATTCCGAGGCTGAGAAAATTCAATTAAGTGACTGAGCGTGTATCTGTGTGTGCAAGTATTTGTATAAAATGAAAATTTCACAAACACTATAAAACAACTGAACCAATAAAATCTATTATCATATAAATTTGGTATTTAAAAATACTCATATGAACATAATGAGTTTATTTTGTAATAAATACCAATAACGATACGAAACTTGTTATTTATTTAAAACAAGCTGGTTTTGGTGCAACTTAATTTGCGTAATCATTGAACGTGAATATAACAACTACCACTTCAAACAATCCCCTGAAATCATTCAGGGTTAACTAAAAAATGTTTTTTAGAAATATCTCTCACATATTCATTCATTCATTCATTCATATTCAGAAGTCATGCTACAATTATACATTTATTTTATTTTATTTTTGTATATTTTCTATACATCTTCCATATAATGCGTCTGAAATGTTAAATTTAAGTTTTTATCATTTATTTTAAGTCATGTTTTCGTTTCGTTCTACTTTTTGGTTTGGTGTCTTGGAAACCAGTTCCATGGATTATATCTAGAACAGAAATATTTGTTACCAGTTTTAAAATACACAATGCTATTATATATTAATTATTCACATTTTTTCTACCAACAAACAGTAAGTATTGTTGTAAATACACGGGACATAATATATTATTTCACAAGGTCGGCGGAGTATTGAGGATTTGAGGGCTGGTTAACATTACTTACAGTACCATCGTCTCTTAGTGGTGGTGACCTACCTATTTTTTTAATACGAAAATATGGAGCTTGAATAATTAAGATAGAATATGATAAGTGCAATAAGCCACAAGTTGTAAATCGTATGTGCCTTATTACAAAGATTCTAAAAGTATCTTACATATAAAATAGTTTGAAATTAATACTTTAACATTATCTGTTCATATTATACTATATATTTGTTCATATTTACGACCCGGGTTCCTTCAAACGAGGCGTGAAGAGGCATCTTGCGGGCCTGCAAGGCGAGGGCGGCTAGTGCAGAACCTTCTTCCCGACTGTACTGGCCGTCCTCGCGTTTGGACTCTACTACCACTTAACATCAGGTGGAGTAGAGTCATTTGCCCTTCCGGCAAATAAAAAAATATATATATATATGTAATCTAGTTTTTCAAAGAGGATTTTATATAACTTACTTTAATCGCCGCTAGATGGCGCTATACATCAACTTATATACCGTTCAACCTGTGCATGTGCATGACTGTTGGTATACACAGGCAGGAAAACTACTCCCTGGTTTTGCTTGTATAAAATAATTTAGGATTTTGTTGTGTTGCTATATTTAATTGTATAAAAATGCTTTATGTTTTGCCCACTTGGTCAATTTACTATTTTTATAATTTACATCCCTAGACAACATTTATCCTTTGCGGGTTTTTTTTAATATAAAGCCGCCGAAGAAATTTTAAATTATCATTTTCAAATTGATATTATTTTAATATGTTATTAAAATGTATTAATAATTTCGAAATACAAAAAGCCGAAACAAATCATTATTTTAATTTAAAAAACATATAATTTACCATTTTTGCATGACAAGCGAATAATATTAATGAACAGTTAAACTATAAATCAAAGTTATTAAACACAAATGTAAAGGCGTGGCTACATCTACGCTTAAAACTATTTCTAAAGCAGCGGTGACATAAGTGTCAATGATATGATCTAACAATGCAATAATTCATACTTCCTTATCCGAGATAATCAGAAATTTATTAAAATTAATAACAAAGGCTAAAACTGTATCGTTGACGAAGAAAAATGATAAATTAATTGTTTTGGTCACATGAAAAAATTTCCGCCTAATTTGACTGTTATTGATTGAAACTGTCGAGTGCAAGGATAGCAAGTCGATTACGCCTTCAACAAGAAAAACAACTATAATTACATTAAAAAATATATTGAGGTTAATAAATTAATTACGGCCTTTTCTAATCTTTTTATTTAATTGATTAAAATATATGTCACTATATATCTTTCTGAAATTAATTACCATATCATTATAGTATTAATTGTTCTGCATGCCAAGATGGCGCAGTGGTCAGAACGCTTATAATTAATCTTTTTATAGAAAGATTATAAAGTTTTTTTTTTATAGAATAGGTAGGACGGACGAGCATATGGGCCACCTGATGGTAAGTAGTCATTACCGCCCATAGACTTTGCCATTGAAATAAATGTTAACCATCGCTTACATCGCCAATGCGCCATCAACTTTGGTAACTTAGATGTTATGTCCCATGTGCCTGTAATTACACTGGATCACTCACTCTTCAAACCTAAATACAACAATACTAAATACTACTGTTTTGCGTTTAGGAATGTGAGGAAACCTGCATATGCCTAATTACACTGACATTTTGACACATGTGTATCCAATATCCGCATTAGAGCAGCGTTGGTGGAATACGGCCTTAGCCCCGCATTGGGTCCTTTACATGCTGTTACTTTACTTTGTTCTATATTTGAAATGTTTTTTTTTATTATGCCTAGAGTATACTATATATAATATATACATCAAGAAAACTCACTTGTGCATGTTTATAGGTTTTTCCTATTATTTCAATTGTATGTAAAAAATATACTGAATACACTCGAAATCTTATATTCGAAAATCGAATCAATTTCGATTGACAAATGATAAAAAGGCCACAGATTATTTAAAATCAATCAAAAACCATAGCTAACATAATATATATTTAAATGCAATACTTTAATTCTACAATAATACTAAAACAAATAAAAAACCGATTATTTTAAATTAATTTTATTAAATTATTCATAGTTCTTGTAGAATAAAACTAATAAAAATGTTTTATTATATATTAATATAGTTGTTCCTGAATATTTATATCGAAACCGCGAAGTGTAGTTTGAAAAAAATTATTGACCGTAAAACCGTTTAATAAAGATAATAAGTAAATATCTGTTGTAATATCCGCAACTAATATTCGAAACGTTCATATAATTATTATTTAAATGACTATTACGATTTATCAGCGGAAAGCATTCAGCTGATGAAATCGAAATATTTTTTGGAATGTTAATTACCACACCGTTGAAAACCATGTGAGAATCTCTTAACCTTAACTGCTTATTATCCAGTAAGTAAATAAAATAATATTTAAAAAATAAAAAGATTCGTAGTAGCCAATGGACTTGGACTTGTGTATACTAATCGTTGATTGCGGTTCAAACCCAAGCAAGCACCACTTTCATTTGTTATTTTTAACTCCCGACGCAAAACTTATTCTAAGTTTGGTGTTTCTGTATCTCTTTTTGTCTGTCTACATGAGATCATAGCTCTCGAACGGATGAACCGATTTTCATTGAGTTGCTTTTATAAAATGTTATATTAATTGACTTTAGTATAATTAAATATGTTATAAGATATGTGTGGGTTAATAAAATAAAAGTCATATGTATTAACCATATGTACAATGTGTTGAAAACTTATATAATAAATCACCATTTTGCGATAATTATCGTAATATTGGACCTTAATTAATCATGCTCTAAAAAATAATGATGTCATGTTAAATATCCGTTATCCGTTGTATAGATTCAAACATACTACAATACTTACTTTTAATATACAAAGTAACCTTTGTATTTCTTACCATAAAACGGCGCATACGATCACAAGGAAGCAGATATATAATATATTACGCACATATTCGTATATATACATTAATGTAAATTTTTCACATTATTTTGTATAAATATGTCCTCATAATAATAATATATCAAAAACGCCCTGTGGCTATATTTTTTCGTAACCACAACCAGGGTCGAAATTATTGAATGGTCGAATATTTTCAATCGCGAACTCGATTTTGCGATAGAATGCTGAGCATGGCATGTTGACTTTCCGCTTTCGGCAAGGGTACGACTTGACCTTAATAACTTTCATTACGCACAACAACTCCACGTACTCAACACAATGTTTGATTTATGACATACGTTAAATATAAATTAAAGCCTTTTCGCACTAGCAGACAAGCGTAGACATACTACTGGTGGTACCACCCACTCATCAGATATTCTACCGCGAAACAGCAATACTTGGTATTGTTATGTTTCAGTTTGAAGGGTGAGTGAGCCAGTGTAATTACAGGCACAAGGGACATAACATCTTAGTTCCCAAGGTTGGTTACGCATTCGCGATGTAAGCGATGGTTAACATTTCTTACAAAGCTAATGTCTATGTTCGTTGGTGATCACTTCATCAGGTGGCCCATTTGCTCGTCCACCTACCAATACTAAAAAAAAATGCTTATACATATAAGCTTTGTTATGTAGATACAATCCATATATACCGGTCTACGTTTACTCATCTATTACTTGTTTTCGCCCGTGGCTTCGCCCGCGGCTTGGGTGGGAGGAGGAGAGGTGTTAGAAATAAAAAAGTATTTCCTACCCTATGTCCTTTCTTGTTCAGCCTTGCATTACAAAAAATCCATCAAAATGATTCCGTGTTTTAGCCGTTAAAGCATAACTAGCAAGGCTACAGATGGTCAGACAGATCTGCAGAGAGAGCAGACCTATGCATTTATTATGCGTCCCAACAATCTGCTATGTAATGAATGTTGATTTACTTATTTGAGAAGACTTGACTGGTTAGTGATTTGTATTTTTTATTTTGTTAATTTTATGTCTATTTTTAACTGAAGACAAACTTCTTAATAATAAATAAATAAATTAAAAATATTTATATAGATAATTGTTTGACTTATGGAGTTATTATATTTATGGCAATACTGTTAATAAAATATAAATTAATGAAACGAGACTACGTAGCATATATTTTGGATCGCCTTAAGTATTTATTTTTTTATTTCCTAACTTTGTTTTGTTTATTGTATTAGTTTATTTAGGTCAAAGTTTGCAAGCTGAATTAGAACCACCTCCACAGGTTGGCTTAATTCCGATGACAATGTATTTTTGTAGTAAACATGGCCTGATTATATACCAAGGATTGGCTCCAGATGAATAAACTCCTCAACGGTTAAAAGTATGGTTACAAAATTTGTATAAATATTTAAGTATGATAGCCCGGTTTAAGTTTCGCCAAATAGCTGCTGCACTGAAGGTCGACTTCTGAGTAGTAAACTCCTCAAAAATTAACAGCACATCCACGAAAATTTGTATATTCCCTTATGATAACCCATCTATATACTACCATGACATTGGTAGCCGACGAGCGAATAACTATATATAAACAAGGGACATAACATCTTAGTTCCCAAGTCCACTGTTCCCGTAACATACGTTCTAGATATCTATATATATATATATATATATATATATATATATATATATATATATATATTCTGGTGGTTCTCCTGTTACTAGGTTCTCCTGTTCTAATATTATCAGCTTTTATTCACTATGGTCTTTTTATACATATAATATAATCGCAAAGGTTTATTTATAACGCAAAGTGCGTTATAAATAAATATATGTCTTTTTTCTTTTGTTTTTTTAGTTCATCCTGTTTTAAATGTAAATTATTTAACTGATAAACGAAATACATAAACTCGATGAATTGTATACGAATTCGGATATTATAATTATCGTAAGTTTTTATTATTAAGGAATTCAAGGCTCTGGTATTTTTGCATTGAAGTAAACTATTATTTAAATAATACTTTTTAAGATTCCATAGATCGACGGTATCGTATTCGGTAGAATTACTAGGTGCATAGGTACACTTATTAGATATTCTACCGCTAAACAGTATATGTATGGTTGTATAATACTTTGTATGGTTGCATTCCGGTTTGAAGGGTGAATGAGCCATTGTAAATACAGGCATAAGGACATAACACCTTAGCTCCAAAGTTTGGTAGATTGCGCATTGGCGATGAAAAGAATATTTATTATTTTTTACGTGACCAGTTACCATCAGGTGCCTATCTGCTCATCCTACTCTTCACAGGTAATACATACCTGTCTTTGTTTAAAGAAAACAAATATGAGATACTTTTTCATTTATAAAATGTATGAACCCATTATTTCGAAAAATTAGACGTGAGTGTAACCACAGGACACAGAGTATTTTTATATATATATATACTAATTATTTATCAATATATACATTTGATAAGGTAATGTGTGCAGCCTCAATTAAATTAATTAATGTCTCGAACTGGTTTTTATTTAGAGTTTGTAATATTATAAATTTACAAATAACCGTAATATATAGCAAGTCAATCAGAAACAACCCCATTTTAGTTGATTTATGTACTTTATATAGAAACCTGTTTCATTTCATAAATTACTTGTGGACATCGATCCATAAAATTTTATGTCTTTATTATCTGTAATGCAGTTTTTACTCATATAAAAACTAAAAACTCGTATATGACGATGTTACTCCGGAAGTTGTAAACGGATTTTTTTTTATATATGTCTTTTATAATAATTTGAACAAAATCATATATAAATATACCTATTACATATAAAATTCCTTTCCCATGTTTTGAGGTGCGTGGGACTCATAGCTGATTGTCACACTTCGCACTCCAATAGCTATTCCCTGACAGTGAGATGACACGGAACTCCTTGCGCATGCTACCGTGAATCGTGATGACCAGCCTTGCTAGGCCTGCTTTCACTAACTTCATTCAGCAACGATAGGTCTCCAAAAATAATGGTCGCTAGAAGAAGATTTTGCACCAGTTAACTTTACTAAGTTTCAAAAGCAATTGTGTTTACCTAATAGTAATGCCTCTTCTTATCATCCTTTTGACTGTATTTGTCTCGTCGGACGACGGACAACATCATAAAAACTAATTATTATATTCATTCGCATTCTCAAAAATCTAAAAAGTGATCGATATTTTAGAACATTAAGTTCTTGTAATCAGTGGGCGTGTTGACTTTGTAAGGCTGAAATAATAATCATTATTCTTTAATTTAAAAAAAATCTAGTACCCGATCACAACGTCACCTACCGGGTTCCAATCTAAACCATCCAGTACAACGTAATAATCTACACAGAAGAAATATATACATATATAATGATATTCTGTCTCGTTACAATGAGAATAATTTTCAATCTTCGATTCGGCCAAAGGGCGTTTATTCATTTGAATACAATAAACTCTGCGCACAGAAACAGTCTGTGTCCAAATTCAGATAACATCGTGCATTCCATAATATTTACACACAACGCGACAAACGCCTAGTGCTCTAATAAATAGAGTTGAACACATTTTGACATTTCGTGGGAAAGCCAGCATTAAAGCGCATATAAATTTTATAAATATAACAGAAATACATTGACACAAAAAACATTCTTAAGTTAAAGGACTAAAGGTGTAAATTGAATAACGGTATTGTGACAGTACCCATGGTCAAACGTCACGTACCGTTCAGGTATGTTACACTTATAGCAATATTAAGCTCACGAATTTATGTGACGCTGTTGTAATGCCGCATTATATGTTGTAATTTACATATTTGTTGTTGAACTTGCTGACAGTTAGTCATTTATGCGCAATGAAATGAACACCAAGGTAAAAGAAATACTCTCTAACTTGTGTACATTATATACCATACCTGCATGCACCTACACATACATATTCCTGTATCATTTATATATATATATTTATATTTATATACACACATATATAATATATTAAGAGACAGCGTGTAGAATACTAGAAGCGAAAAATTTAAGCATGAAGAGTTACCATGTGCTTTTGTGGTAATAATTCACTTAGTGCGCAATGACCAAGGATGCGCGGATTAAGTTTCAACCTCCTTGAGAGTAGACCTGTAGCTGAAGGACATTCGTGGTATTTTAATATGGTATTTTAACTATTTATTATGAAATGTCTTATTAATTATTACAAAAGCCGTAAATAGGTAAACTGCTCAATCCGATTAAAGCGGGTGAAATGCGTAAAAGAGTGTAAAAACCGTTCAATGACCTGAATTATGAAAATTTAGCTACGAATTAAATATAAAAAACAGATAACTGTCATATTTTAATTAATTTAGTTATATATCCTATTAATATTAATTAAGGAAATTGTGGCTTATTTACTCCTGAAGTTTATGTTTGACGTTAACGTGAAATAATAAAGAACAATATGCATTTTATCTACAAGCTATTCTTGCAAGAGTGTTTTTTGCATATTATTATGTTACTACATTAAATATACTTTTTTTAGATACAATTAGTCAACAGTAAAACTACAGCCAGTATATGTCTCGGTGGGCTGCTGGCTTTATTCAAAATACAAGCGTGATTGATCAATCATTAAGCGAAATATAATGTAACACACGTTTTTAATTTAGTATGCAGTCTAACCGGCCGTACTCGAATACTTATCGTTTACTGTTTATATGATATATTCAATATAAAGTAATATAATATAATATATCAACTATAAGGCTGTAGATCCTAAGGTTATGGATTTTTATTCTGATTGAAAATAAAGTTTATTAGTAAAGTTTTTAGTATATAGAATTAATATTTATTAGGTTCTTTCGAAATGTCATTCAATATTAGTGATCTAGAAAAAGCACCTGTGTTTTTGTGCATACAATTATACACTATAATATTTCCGAGGCAGGTATGTTGGCCTTGAGATTGACACCGCATTATAAATAACATAGTCATTTCAAATGAATCTTAAATTAAACTATTACTAATATTTATATATATTATTTAATTATGCTATTTTTAGATAGTATATACGGTGATAAAAACAATTGAATATGTACGTATTAATATCATTCGTATGTTCGCGTGCATTGCAAGTGGTAGAAAATTAATTTTACATGAGTTCTGGTTTTTATCTCTTTATACATTCATGTTAATTAAATGTATGCAATGCAAAAAAATGTTAGCTCTTTCCAAATGTAACTAGCATATTCAGTGAGGGCTATATACAAAGTGAATATTTTTAAATGTTACTTTTTTTTTTAATTCAATAAAGTTCAAATTATACTAAATTGAGCTCGTGTTAATAATAATATAGATATAGATATTTCCAAAATACATTCAGAAATAAAAAATAAACAGACATACAAAATGGGTGAATGTGTTTGAGTTGAATATTTATTGTTTCAAAACTATAAAGGATCTTTCGAAATTTCAGAATCCACATACAATGTCAAAGTAACAAAAAGAAATAGTTTTTGTTCCAAAAAATTTATTGCGTCAAGTGACATCAAAGCTTATATTTTCTTATCTTTGATATTAACAATTAAATAATTGTTTATCCATAACAGTAAACGAGCAAATCGATCACGTGATTGCACGTATTTTAAATTCCTCTTAAACATTTACATCGTAAAGAGCAAGTGAAAATAGTAGACATACTTTCATTCATGGGACAAAGAGTGTTTAATTAAATCAGCACTCAGCTGCGAGCGAAATGGACCAATGGTTTGAACACGTGAATCTTAATCGAAGATTGTAGGTTCAAATTCGACTAACACCACTGTTTTATGTGTTTGTATTTATATATCATCTTGTGTTCATCAGTGAAGGAAAACATCATGTGGCAATCTGCTGTTGAATGAAATTCTGTCACTTGTGTATCCGTAATTTTTTTCCGTAACAGCCTGTGAATGGCCCACTGCTAGACTAAAGGCCTCCTCTCCCTTTTTGAGGAAACGGTTTGGAGCTTATTCCACCACGCTGCTTCAATGTGGGTTGGTGGAATACACATGTGGCAGAATTTCAGTTAAATTAGACACATGCAAGTTTCCTCACGATGCTTTCCTTCACCGTAAAGCACGACATGAATTATAATCACAAATTAAGCACATAAAAAATTTCAGTGGTGCTTGCCCGGGTTTGAAACCACGATCATCGGTTAAGATTCACACGTTCTAACCACTGGGCCATCTCGGCTACACATTGTCCGGCTCTCCGGCTAGGTACGTCATGAGGTGTATTCGACTTTGACCAATTCACATGTATATCACCAATGCGTAGTGGAGGAACAAAGTGAAATAAGCTCCAAGCTTCTCCTCTTGAGACATGACATCACTCAGTAACAGTAACAGCCTGTTAATGTCCCACTGCTGGGCTAAGGCCTCCTCTCCCGTTTGAAGAGATGGTTTGGAGCTCATTCCACCACGTTGCTCCAATGTGGGATGGTAGAATACATATATGGCAGAATTTCTATGAAATCAGGCACATGCAGGTTTTCTCACGATGTATTCCATCACCGTTAAGCACGAGATGAATTATAAACACAAATTAAGCACATGAAAATTCAGTGGTGCTTGTCCGGGTCATAATTAAATAAATCAATAAAACTGACGTTATCAATTACTATTGTTAAGTCAAAAAAAAACTTTAAAACCTACACAAACATATTAATCACCGTTATCATAGAAATAGACAGAGGTCGTGTGATACGTCATCACAGCTGAAACTGCGACAGCTTATGATAAATTAAACTAAACAAATACATTATTTACTGTCTAAATATAATAATCAATTATTTTCCTTACCTTATCAAATTGTCGTGTTGTAACACGTGATAAATCTTTAGGCCTAATTAAATGTAACATATGTTGTTATTTAGGTATGTAGTGTAACCGGCTCTACTCGAATATTTATTATTTATATATAATATTTCATGCTACTGGGAAATTACTAATTAATCTAGATTATAAACTATAAAATATTCATTTATTATTATTATTAATTTTGTTTAGAACACGTGTATTTAATCAATGATTGCGCGTTAAAACCCAGGCAAGCACCAAGCAAAGCTAAATTTTCATAAAGAAATAAAAATTCAGTAATGCTTGCTTATATTTCTTGTGCTCTGTGGAAATATTACAAAACATAAATGTGTGCACAAACACAGGTGCACACTCATGCGCACAACACAGAGGGCAAATCCGATACGATATGAAAGAGTTCAGGCACAGGACACCGAGGTAAGGGATTGTACACACTTCCATCTTCCAGACTCTGAGTACTAAACGCTTGGTACTGACATTAGTTGACGGTATAAAATTTTACAATTTTTCTTTTACATAATCGCAAACAAGACGCATCTTTGCATTAGTTTTCGCTATAAGATGAAAAACTTTTGTGCTTACCCAGGTATTAACCTGGGTAAATACATTTTTTTTTGTCGTCTGTTATTTGTTATAACCTTTAACGTGATTCCTGAGAGCCAATTGTTCTATTCACTTTTATGTTTTAAATTTTTTTTTACTTACCAACTTCATCGTTATCTGGTATAATGCACATGCCATTCTTTGGGTGATGTGTAAGGCACTATTTATTCAACCGACCATCTGATAATGTAACCTGAAATATATTTTATTAACTTGCTAATAGTCTACGACCTCCAATTAAGTAAATGTAAATTTTATTTAAATTGAGGTTCCGGAGTCTTCGCAACTAACGTCTTAATCCCTACGTATAAACTTTTTCGCAATTAGTGTCTGTCTGTCTGTCCAAATGTTATACCAAAATAAGGCTTTTAATGTCCCTATTACCTTTATAAGTGACTAAGAAAATTCTTATTTCTATATAACTTACAATTCTGACACTTTTTCCGAAACGATATTTTTTCCGAATATATATATTTGAATACCTAATATTTTGTACCTCACTGACAAAAAATATTAAGTCACAGAATTGAAAAAAGAAAAAACTTCCATTCTTTTTCTACTACGGCATTGACCCGCCACTGGATTTTTTTAATATATATTTACGTAATCATAAATAAGTGCTCATACCGGCACAACACTTATTCATTTAAATACTTCTTACCGGATATTTAATTGATTAAAATACATTTAGTCAGTGAATTTAGGTTGGAATTACTATAAATTATGGTATTATGTGCAATACAGTAATGTTATTTTGTCTATGAATTAAAAAACCTCATTGATTTTTAATTGAGACCTCCGCAAAAGTAAGAGATAAGTAGAATATTGGTTATAACATGTTCACCATCTTACCTGTCACTGCTCGAGCATAATTTTAATATCCATGAAACAAGACGCCAATGAGCTTTACTCATACTTTACTTAACTTATTTTTAAGACGAGTCAAATCATTTACAATAAAGATAGCCTTTAAATGGTTACAAACGAAATAATCAAAGATAGTGCCTAACCCTGATCCCGTTAAACACGAGACGACAAAAAATATTTACGTTATATTTAAGTGAAATGTCTAAAACTTATATAGACGACACAGTTTATCATCGGTCGAGGTATATAAAAAAAAAACAAATGAAAATAGCTGAACTAATGATGGTTTGGTTCTCTTATTACTTATAAAATATAATAATTTATTTTATTTTATATTATTGTAACACCGTTTTGAATTATATGATTGTGTTCCTCTAGACAACTATGTGTCTTAAAAATAATAATTGAAAAAATATCCGGGTGACCTCCAATCGGCCTTGCACTGTTGACTTTCTATCAAACTTACGTAGCGATAAGGCGACCATATTTTTGAATTAACGCGGACAGCGGTTAAGTTTTTATTTTAGACAATTCATTATATATGTATAGATTATTTTTATCGTACCTTTTATTGATAGGGTTATCAGTCAAATTTGCATTTTCATTAAAATAAAAGGTGATTTTTCTTTCCATTAACCGAATTAATGAATTGAAATAAAAACATAAATTGTAAAATAAAAAAAACTCTTTAATTCGGCTCTTGCTTGGCTGTAAAAGGTCATTGAATCTTCGTTGTTTATGAAATTGTATACTTCTGATATGTTTAAGGTAATAAAATAGGTTGGTGAGCGTGCAAGATGGCCACCACTTAGGAACTAAGATGTTATGTCCCTCGTGCCCGTAATTACACGAACTCAATAACCCTTCAAGCGGGAGCACAACAATACTAAATATTACTGTTTTGCGGTAGAATATAATGAGTGGGTGGTACTTAGACGAAGCTTTGCACAAAGCCCTACTTTCCATCCCACCAAGTACATCCGTATGTATACTGTATCGTTCGTCCAGTTTTTTACCTTCCGCATCCAGTCTGGCACTGCCATTAACAGCCCGAAGTGTAAAATAAAGAAAAACATTTATATTTATTTTTAGAATTTAGTAAATCTGCTACGATTTGAATTCCGATAAAAATAATTTTAAAACAGATAAGAATAGAATTAATGGTCGACTAATTAAATTATAAGGAACACATTAAAAATAAATTATAAAATATTCGTAACCATAAGTTGAATAATACATAATGCAGATATGTATACAAAGATATGTATCTTAAAATATTTAATTGCTTAAGTAAATGTTAAGCATCATATGTACATTTTCACTTGGTAACCCTATGCACTAATAAAATTATTGGAAACGTATAAATAAAACAGAGGTTATAAAAAAATCTATTACTCGCGTTTAATAAAGAATGCTATGAAGGATATTATAAAACCAAAGACTTTAAAAATATAATTTTATTATTATATAATACCCATAATTGTAAAATGATGAATAAAAAAACCATCCCGCCATATTTCTTTTCCGGTTCTTTTCAAGTCTGAGGTGTTTATTTCCGAATTCGTGGTAGATTTTGACAATCAATAAGCAATTTGTGTAACGCTTGTTATTATTAATAACAATATATTATTAAACAAAGAGTTCCTACTGTGACATTGACTATATGTAAATTTGAAATAAATGTTCATTAAATATCATAACTAGAGTTTGCTTTGTTACAATTTTACGTCTTTCATTACTCAACCGATGATACTCGTTCTCAGGGGTATGGAAAAGGAAATACGGTACCTAACATCTGACCGGACCTGTCCTCTAACACGCGGACTAAACCGCGGGTGGAAACTAGTTGTATGTAAATGAAATTGCATAATATATATAATAATAATAATGTCCTCCAGATCGATTTTGGCCACGGCGGCCAATCTCAAGAGAGATTAGCCAACTGCGCAGGAGATATTATAGTGCACAAGTGTGTGCGCAAACAAAGATGCATTCTGCAATCGGCAATCCGACACGACCGAAAAAAGGTGCAGAACCAACGTCTTTACGTGCTTTCCGAGGCACGGGAGTGTACACACTTCCAACTACCAGGCTTCGTGCAGCTACTGATAATTTTCAATAGAAAAACTCAGTAATTTTTTATTGGCCTAGGATTTTAGCCCCGGACCTCCGGGTCTGCGGCCTTACATGTAGACACTAGACCTACGAGGCAGTCAATAATATATATATAGTTGTAATTTTATTTTTTTAAGTTTAACTTTGTCTTTTAAAACAAAAGCATTTATTGCTTTTAAATTGCCTTATTTATATATAATCTATAGAGGTTACATTGTATAATTGGATTAATTACCAGCCTGAAAATAATTGTTAACTTCAATTTAAAATTTTTGAATTCAAGTTTTTAAATTTTCAAATGATAAGAACTGCTACTATCTCGCTTAAAATATACAATGCAATTAAATATACCATGTGTTTCATGTATATCTTAAATTTTCAGTAAAAATAATGAGAACTCGTTACAAAATTAACCGACAGCCTTGTTACGGCACGTAAAGCATTTGTTATCAAATTTAATCGTATATGAAATAATTACTTTTATATTAATACGTATTATTTTACGCATTTACTAAGAGAGACTTGCGTTACTTACCGTTTTCTATCGAATACATTTCGTAGAATGTGCTCAGGAGAATACAATTAAATTCCGGCCGCCCCCTTTTCCCATCGAACGGCCAGACAAACGCCGCCATGGTGGACATTCCCCGCCTACGCCACATTTATTATTTGCACTGCAAAACTGTGAAAAACTTTGTGAGTCTGTACTTCCTGTTAGGTATAACGTAGGTGTCTTCAAATCCAGAGTAAACAGGTTTCTTCTAGACAAGCATGCTACATTCTAGACCTTGTCGATGCTTTACATCAGGCAAGTCAACGGTCACAGCTATATTAGTTAAAAAAAGAGAAATCAAGGAAACCACACTTAAACATTTTGCAAACAATGAAAGTTTTTCATTTTACTTTACATAATATAATGCAAATCTATCTTATATAATGTATAACTACAGCTATAGAAATTAAGAATTTAGACACGTATGTAAATAAATTGTATATAATTATGTATCCGTATTCATTTGTTATATCCATACCAGAAATATAAATCTAATTGACTATGTGTTTCACTTGATTCAAAGAGTATCTATTGAGGTTCTTCTCAGTAAAATCTTAAGAAAAATTTGGATTCAATTGAAATCCGTAAACATGACGTTTTAAAAATGCTTGTAATATGAATTCTTGTTTAAAATAAGTTGTTTCATGTTTATTGCGTGTTTAATACCAAATAATAAGTATGAGATTAGTTAATTATCATATTGAAAAAAAAATAAGTAAAAAAAAACTCATAATTACATTTTTAAATCTATAAAACTGTCGTAAACTATCGTCACTGAATATCGTTCATAAAAAAATTGTCTTGCAGGATTGCAATGGCGTTCCTAATCGATTATTCGTCTATTCTACAAAACGAATTTCAAATTATTGCTCAAAGCATAACTAAAAGGGATCTATTCTTAAATATCACCGCTTATTTCATTAAATATAATTTCGCGCTTCAAAATCGCACACTTTTGTGTTGCAAGTTCATACCAAGGCCGAAAATAATAAAATCTGAATCAGAATCAGTGTAGCAACCGTTACGTGAGCGAGAAAGTTACGTGTGTATTTGAGAAGCCAACATATCTGTCACCCCATTAACCGACCAAGCGTAAGAATGGAATATTACGACGCTATGAGTTTCACAGATTATAAACATCTAACCGCATCTAAATGATAAAATAATGTTGACAGCTTCAATATTTCTATATTTAAAAATTAAAAAAAAAGCAGTTCCATTTTTAAAAAATCATTAGGTAAAATATAAACATTGATAGACCAGATATTATAGTCGTTGATGTAAAATTAATAATAGTATTAAGAAGTTAGAATCCCAGTAAAAAATATACTTTTTATTTATAATTTATTGTCTTCTAAACCTTACATAAAAATAATCGCAAATAATAAAATTAATGCGATTAAAATCTTTTAACATGTTAAATATGATATTAAAAAAATAAAAATTTGATCGATGGAATTAGGAAGTAGGCGAACAAAATATTTAAATTGTATTTTTTTATTGATAATTTATTGCATTGAAAGCAATAGCCTACACTTAATAATCTATCAAATAGGATTTAATCAATCCTATAAAAAACCATTAACCATTAGAACATTAAATTTAAAAATGTAAAGCTGTGATCGATGGGTTTAGGAAGTATGCCAGTATAAAAAATCGTTGATATTATACCTATACTTATCAACACCATAACGGTTAACGGTTAACGCTTTCTCGTTAAAGTTATCAAATATCTTAAAAATGTAGATTTAATGGATGGTAATTTAATCGATGGAATTGACAAATATGCCATATAACATATCGTCAGTCTGTTGGTAAATCTGTGTAAAATCATAAATGGTAATAATTAAACGCTATATTTAATATTATCATGTAATCAAAAATATTTTGATTTATTTAAAAAGGCCACATAAGTCACAATAGACTGCATTTCTCATGATAGAAATTTACCTTAAGTTACTGTTCTATAAAAAATATACGTATTATGAGATATCACATTCTGAGATCGTGGGTACGAAGATAGGCTTGTGCCAATCAAATTTTATTAGATTTTTCTATCAAGACACTTGCTTATACTATAAACCGAACTTAACTCTGCCCAGTCATCTTAAATTACAATTCCATTGAATTATGAGAATGTATAATATTTCCTGCGCAGTTGGTTAACCTCCGTGGCTAATTTTGGTCAGGAGGACATCATCGTCATATTATAATAAGTATATTAAAAAAATCTCGAAATAAACTTACACTGCTAAAACTGGTTCCAAAATTAAATTACTTCAAGAGTTTATTGTTATGTAATACAATTCAGCCGGTATATTATAATATTGTCTCGCGTTTTCTGTCAAGTTACAGCTCACGAAAAAATTTACCTATAAAAGCGGATATAGAATATTATGCGATACCTCCGACATCCCTTCAATGAAGTCAATTGGTACTCATTCCAAGTCAACGAAGAAGCCATCTGGACTCTAAGACGTCAAATACAAACGAATTATTTGTTGAAAATGAATACTACACTACACCTGACTGACTGTAATTAATCGAGCATAAAGTATGAAATTATATGGAAATAGAAACAATATACTCTCCGTTTACAAATATACATTACTGCACTTAGTGTTTCGGAGATTTATGTGTGATTTGCTTTTGATTTGCTTGTATTATATTTATTTTAGAAAGGCGGACGAGCGAATGGGCCATCTAATCGATTTTCACTATCTTTCACCTTCGCCGAAATCACTTTATATACCTTTAATATACCAACCTCAGAAACTAAGTTTTTATATTTTTGTACCTGTGTTTATACTGGTTACATACCATTTAACCTGAAAAATAGCAATACAAAGTATCGATATACAAACGTTCTGGGTAGGATACCTGGTAAATATGTATTTACCATTTAGAAGGATCACCAAATAGTCCTACTGCCATTAGTAATATGCTGTAGTTTTAATAGTGCGTGTGTAAAAGTATTAAAACTGCTATTGTATTAAAGGTGTACTTAGCCCTCAGATGTACTGGATTACGCTTACAAATGGGTGTTAAAGCCACTTCTGGCAACTCTCGATTAGAAGGTCAGGTCGTTTGAAATATTTAACTTGAAAAAAAAACATGATCACAATTGTGAGTCATTGAAATTAATAGGTTAGACTTATCCATGTGAATAACAGTAACTGTTAACTGTGATGGTATGGAGTGATAATAAGTGTAGGCACTCTTTATGATTATGTACTATCTAAATTACGTTTTTCTATCACGAATGATTGCACACTAGTACTTAGTCCAGATTCCGTATTTTTATCTGGGTTCAATCACCGCACAGCACGTTTTTTATTTTTCGGGAAAACCTAAATGTCCTCATAAAAGTTTAACATTAGCACTTGTTTATTTACTTTTAAGACAATTACGTTAAAACACTCGATACGAAACTAATAAGCCCGAATGGACATGAATAATATTTCAAGTTAAATAATGTTAAAATTTGTCGATTACCAACAATGTTCAACGTATATATCAAATTGCAAATAGCATTGAATAATGCGATTGACGTTAATGATACGGCTTCAGTTGTTATGATATATGATAGTTAAATGAGACGACCGATGATTTGATACGGGATGTATAAAGCCTAATCATTCGAATGATATAACTATTGATTTCGAACCTGATTTTATTAATAACATCAATAGTAATATACACAATTACTCATGCGTGATCGTATCGAAAATTGTTGGTATATTTTTAAATGTTACTTATTAGTATGAAGGCAGAGGTTTTTTAAGGGTATATAATAAACGATTTCGGAATTATTAAAATAATCCGGATTATTTTAATAATAAGGCGGAGGACCGGGAGCTTTGGCGCACTTCAGCGAGCTGAACATAGGCCTATCCCTCGGTGTACGAATAGCTGTTTATTGACAATCGATATTAGTCTGTAAAGACTATTTCGTTGATCTAGAACGTAGTAAGCTAAAAGGACCGCAGATCCCGAGGTCAAAATTGCATTCAAAACCAATCGGAATTAAAAGTTATTAGGCTTCTCTTTCGAAAAATCGGCAGTGGCAGTGTACACTCTCGTGCCTCGGAAAACCTATACATTTTCGGGTCGTATCGGTTTTTCAATCTCATCGAATTATGAAAATGAGAAAATAGTACTTGTATTTGCGCACACATTTGTGCTTTATAATGATGTCCAGAACAGTTGCCCCGTCTCTCTTTAGAATGACTGCATAACCAATTCGATCAAGATATTATTATACGGAAACGAAAATTGTAAATGTTTTAGTATTTATTGTTAAAGTAAAGATTAACGAAATTTATAACATGCAAAAGATACCATGACATGTGCGCGTGTGAGAAATGGGCACAGATAACACTAATAAATAATATTTTTATATCCACTAACAGACACGTACAGTTCAAGTATTTTTTATAATTTATAAAATGTAACAATGTTAACTAAAAATAGTCTCTGGAAATATACATATTTTTTTATATTTAAAAAAAAAAGACACGTGTAACGAATAAACGATATTTATCAAAACATATTTTTATTTCAAACACGTTTCATACATCTGTTTGATATTTCTATTAAAAAACAATTCCTCTCTGTTTTATAGAAGGAAACGTGCAATTCAAATGCAAATGTTATTTGAAAAAATTTAAAATTGGTTGTTCCGCTAATCTATATTATTATATTTATTATAAATGTATGAATTATTAATTAGAATTGCAGGAATGTATCAAGGCTATAAATAATTACTGAAAAATATATATAATGCGTATAGATGTATTCATTTTGTACTCACGCTCGTGAACAAATAAAGAGGCCCGCAATAAAGAGGGATAAAAAAGCTAATAAAACTTTAGCTCAGGCTTTGCCAGTAATGGGATATAGACAAGCTTACTAATGTTACTACATAAATATTATCAACTAAATATCACAACAATAATAATTAATTAACTGATTACGACCTAGTTTTTTTTTGTAGAATAATAACTATCAAGTTTTTTTTTTAATTAACTCATTAGGGAAATAAATAAAGTGACAAATACAACACTATAATTTATCTCTTTCCTTTAATTGCGTTTTCATAATACTTGTGTCTTATAGTTTTGCTAAATAGGTAATAGCTACAGATATAAGCGCTAAAAGTTAAGATTTTAACTTTCTATTGAAATTTAATATCCCTTGTACTTGTAATTACACTGGCTGAAGTGAAGGGTGAATGACCTTTCCAATTATAACACACTTATACAAAGTATTGCCATTTGACTGTGAAGTAAGTGATAAGTAAATGATACGTCTTGCTATGGAATGCATTGTCAATTCAGTTACGATGATACTTAAATTAATATTTAATTTAAAAAGTACTTAACACAATATCATCACAGTTTATATATTTTTTGTTTTGTCTTAAGTAATTTATAAAATTGTATACCGTCGTGAGTGAAAATATGTTGTTTATATTTATGTACCAAATATTAGTATGTATGTGTGTGATTAAGTATATAAATAATTGAATTAATATTATACATGATTATGCCACTTGCCTCTTTATTTGTTAATGTAACAATATTATATTTATACAAATCTTTAAAGATTGCATACTTTATAATACTCAGTAACAGCCTGTTTATGTCCCACTGCTGGGCTAAGGCCTCCTCTCCCTTTTTGAGGAGAAGTTTTGGTACATATTCCACCACGCTGATCCAATGCGGTTTGTTGGAATACACATGTGGCAGAATTTCAGTAAAATTAGACACAAGCAGGTTTAATTACGATGTTATCCTTCACCGCTGAACAGTAACAGAATGTGAATGTCCCACTGCTGGGCTAAGGCCTCCTCTCCCTTTTTGAGGAGAAGGTTTGGTATACATTCTACCACGCTGCTCCAATGCGGGTTGGTGGAACACAAATCTGGCAGAATTTCAGTAAAATTAGACGCAAGCAAGTTTCATCACGATGTTATCCTTCACTGCTGATCAGTAACAGAATGTGAATGTCCCACTGCTGGGCTAAGGCCTCCTCTCCCTTTTTGCGGAGAAGGTTTGGTGTATATTCTACCACGCTGCTCCAATGCGGGTTGGTGGAATACACATGTGGCAGAATTTCAGTGAAATTAAACACAAGCAGGTTCTCTGAGCACGAGATTAATTATAAACACAAATTAAGCACATGAAAATTCAGTGGTGCTTGCCTGGGTTTGAACCCGTATTATAATGTTCTACAAGTTTGCGTAGATTCGCATAGATAAGGAAAACAAAGCAGCCTATCGGATCTGAACATTAAGTCATCACAGAGATTTAGTGGGTGCGGATAAGAACCTCACATAACATGGTCCCACCCATGGTTTAGTAAATCAATTGATCATCTTACGAAGATTTTCCATACCTTAACAGATGTATTTTTGTGCATAGTGTAAACGTGGTACGACCAGTGCCTGAGACCGACGTCATTTTGAATGTAAAGCATGTCATTTGTTGCTTAGTCGCTCATATAATTGCAGCTTTAAGCTTCTATTACCAATTTACCTTGACACGGCACTTATGGGGAGGATATTAAGCAATTTTGAAATAATATTTTCAATTTTATGTTTTTTTTTTAATTTCGTAACTATTTTAATTATCTACTTAACTAAAATTTACCTTGACCAAAATTGTTATATAAGAATCATTAAATACTTAAAACTATTTCAAATTATGTTTAATTACAAAATTAAAATAATAAATATGCAATAATGGTCCAGTGGTAAACGATGAGAATCTTCACCGACAATCCCGACTTCAAGCCCGGGCAGTACAACTGAATTTTCATTTACTTAATTTTTATATAATTTAATCTCGTGCTCGTCGGTGAAGGAAACCATCGTGAGAAAAGGTACATGTTGTGAATGATAATTTGCCACGTGTATACACCATTCGAGTAATAAGTCAATAAGTAAGTGTAATGCTTCTATGTTGAATAAAATATTTTGATTTTGATTTGATTTTTTGACTAAATATTAATGTTACATAATTCATTAATTATATTTATTAAAATACTTACATCATACAATTAAAACAAAAAGTATATACTATAAATACCCTTCTATTTAGTGTAGGAATAAATATAAAACTGATACATATGAAATTACAATCACAATAAAAAACACATCCGTTTGCGTTTAATTATTATCAACTGGCTATCTATATAGAAATCAATTTGTATGTATTTATGTACTATTATATTTATAAAATAATTTTAAACTTATATTATAAATTCGATATACAAAATCTTCACTATCAAATTAAGCAACCTCAGTATATGTAAAACCTCTTTGGTCGAATGAATAAAGACCTTCTCATTCTCAGCTTGAGTGTATTCGTAGTTAAAGATTTCACAGCATCACTCAACTCGTCCCATAAGACCAGTTATCTCACCCGACACATCAATATCTATCAATCTATATTAAATAATGGCTGTGGCGTTATTGTGGCGTGTATCTGATCTAGTTATGGAAAAGATTTTCTTTTTAATATCTATATTGATTGAAGAGTTTTCTAGAAATATTGCATAACATATTTTTTTATTAAGCTTAAAATAAACTATTAAATTAATAATAAAATATTATCTTTTACGTAGATTATAAAGTATCTCGGCTCTAATAAATAATTAGTTATACATTTAGTGGAAAAAAAATGTTGAGCACATGTACATATAAACATAAAAAGCAATACCTTATCTAAATACAAAATATACCTTATATTAAACATATATATTTTAGATATTAAATATACATTTAAAACAATCGTTTTTTTATTTGTATCTGCAATGACATGTTGTACGAACATTTGGTTTTCTTTAACCTTCTTTTAATGTTGTTTTAATGTAACCGCATGGTTATTTAAGACTTCTAGTTAAAACTAATTAAATTCAACTTAGCGTCTAATTAGTTAAACAATGCTGTGTCTTCTCTTTTCGAATGTCAAATCAATAAAGTCAAAAATAAATCAGTGTTTGACTAAATAGCCGCTAAGCACCGTTTATATGTGTTACAAGCTTCAGTCCAATCACGTTAAAGGAACAGTTTTGAAATTCAATCTCAACTCGTACCTATATATGGATAAACAAAAGCCTGTATTGTCGATGTATGTACATAAATATTATGTATATTTGACATTATAAAATCCACTAATTATTACATGAAAACAGAGTCGCGGCACTCAACTAATTTTATTATCATTAATTCATATTCCAATCTCTTACGAGCCATGATTTATTTGGCACTAACGGCGATTGTAGCGGGTCTAAGATTAGCATAAACCAGAGTGACCTTAATAGTTGATACATTTTACAATAGCTAATTGATTTAATTCCATTAATTGTATTAAATTATATAACATTTACTATTTTTTTATATTAGAAAGATACAGTTAAGTACGAACAAGGTCTGGCCTTATAATAATAAGTTTTCAATATCGTAAAGTGATTGAAAAAAAAAAAATCATTGCATTTTATTCTACGTAACATTTTATGAATGAAAAATCTTGAAAGAAAATTTAGAAAAAACTGAGACTTAAGGATTAACACATAAGTACCAGTTCTAATAGTAGTGGGATTCACATCGTGTTTCGATGGTATACTCACATAAAACTGGTTTCCTTACTAACCTTACTTATAAACGTTATTTATCAAGTGATTAGTTAAGCAATGATCTGTCTTCTTCCTTCAATTGTCAAATCAATAATGTGACAAAGAGATAAATCAGTGTTTAAATTAAAAGCCGCTAAGCTAAGTTTATAATAGTAGTAAGGCTGTAAATTCCGTTATAAAAGTTTAAAAAGTCGATACTGACATTTTATTATATACAAGAAATGAAATTCATGCTTATCACGTCTATATTCTAAATTTAAATCTTGTTGCAGCTACTTATATACTTTTTTAATAATAAAATATATTAAAACCTTTTCAAAAACCCGCTGTTACTTCTGGTATAAGATTGATGTACCACTACATCAGTTTTTTTCAGTAAGGCATTACAAAAAAGTCTCATTTATTAGTATACATGAATTTAATCGTTTAGCAATCACTTTGCTTTCGGAATTGTTTTTACATAGGGGAATTATGTACACATTTATATTATTGATAAAGAAATATTCAATGATACTCTCCTTAAAGAAGATTTTTAAATACAACCTTTTTTGTACGCAACCGTTATGCGTAATGCAATCCAAGGTTTATCGTCTTCACATACAAGCCGTATGCTAATGAGCAAGCTTTACATCTTGTTCTTCGACATAATTCAGTGTACTCTTTCTTCAGCAAACATTCAATTAATTTGGAGCAAATACCTAATTAACTTGTCAATCATTAATATTCTAAAACTATAACTTCAATGTAATATACTGGTTTTATTGTTTAATCAGCATGTTTGCTTGTAGCTTGTAATATTCAACTTACATAAGTACAATAAATGGAGTATATACATAAGTAAAAGTGTGCCAAAAGAAATTTATATCAATATTCATTAAAAAATTGCATCCATAATTCATTCTTCTTAGTTCTTTTATTAATTATTTGTTTTGAAATTGTTTTTAGAAAATATATTGTTGACTAAATAATACGAAAAATGATAAGTTTTGTTTTTCTTGCAAGTAAATTCGTTTAAATCAAACATTATTAAAGATACTTTAAAACATAATATGAAGTTATTTTAAGTGAATAAAATGTTAAATATAATGCATTAAATTTTATGCCGTTACACAAGCTACAAGTAACAACTATTTCACAACGAAGGCATATTAAAATTCCGTACTTTAAAAATAAAATATTTTATGACATAATAAAGTAATATTTATATTTTTAGACCTACTAAGTTAAGTTTTAATAAGTACTGCACAATACGTCGAATACTTACCAAGTAAAGTAAAGTAGCATTAAATATGTCTCGCGTTTACCCTACTTTAGCTTAGCCAAGCAAAGAAATGCTGTTGTATTTAGAAATGTGTATTTTGACTTTCGATGCATAATAATGAATTTGAAAAACATTCATTCTTATATTACGACACGATTATGACGCCATTCGAAATTCAGTATGGTGGTAGTGACATATTATTTGAAAATCGATTACCGGTATTAACTGGTTTCTTATCTACTTTCGAAACACACTTATCAATAGACAGTATCTGGTACTTTTTTTTCAATTTGATATAGCATCAATATGTTATTTGATAAAGCTATTTAGGATTATTTCATTTTATCTAAAACTGTAAATTTAATCCGCACTAAATTCTACCAACCTACTATTAAACCTTGTCTACATTATAACTAAATAATAATGCAATTGAAATTTATGTCATCGGACATATAATATAGTTTTTAATCAATATTAAAGCAACAATTGACATATTTTGTAGTCGAACATCACCACCCATTTATAAAATATCTGATATTACCGCCTTATCTGTATATTACATTGCTTAAAATAATTATGTTTACTACTTGAAATAGCAATATGTAAAATTCTACAGCGCTTTCAGCGAACGCCGTGAACCGTACTCGTTAATTGTTTTAAATTTCGACAGATTAAAAAAAATGTCTCTTTATTTTTAACTCGTAATAAAATTTTACAGATGATTATATCAAGAGTTGTGTTTCAACATTACGTATTAACCTACATACCTACTGTGCCTAAGTGTCTTACTTTAATATTATATCTGTACCACCAACTAAGATAATTCGTTGAATTCGTTTATTAATATAATTCGTCATAAATTATATTTAATTAATAATTTTGAAATTATTTAATGATTCAAATTGTTTTTTTAACGAAGACGCTGGAAAGCTATATTGCAAGTCAACTTTGTTACGCTTTCATATCTTAACTGATCATCATGAAATTTAGGGGTACAGAAAAGGACGTAGGGTACCTAATACCTTTTTTTTTATAGAACAGGAAGGTGGACGAGCATATGGGCCACCTGATGGTAAGTGGTCACCAAACGCTCTTAGACATTGGCATTGTAAGAAATGTTAACCATCGCTTACATCGCCAATGCGCCACCAACCTTGGGACCTAAGATTTTATGTCCCTTGTGCCTGTAATTACACTGGCTCACTCATCCTTCAAACCGGAACACAACAATACCAAGTACTGCTGTTTTGCGATAGAATATCTGATGAGTGGGTGGTACCTACCCAGACGAGCTTGCACAAAGCTCTACCACCAGTAATACCTGTCCCTTCTCAGCAATTACGGGCAAAACCGTAGACGGAAACTAGTTAATGATAAAGATAAATGCAATTTTAATCATAAATCAAGCTAAATATATAATATATATTATATACAAATATTCGTCTCCGTTGAAACATCTTTTCATATTTCTTGAGTCGACAATTTTTCTCTATCTCTCTTTGTTTTATGAATACTTTTAAAACTTTCTCTTAGCTGGTATTTACATCATAAAAATAATATTATGCCTAAATATCTAACTCCGTTTGAGTCGCTAGTTGATGATAAATCAGTCAACATAATATACTAGAGGCTATTAAAAACATGTAGAAATACTCTATTTCGTAGAACAAGGAAGCGAGTCAGTATAACATAAAATATATTAATATGGCTCATTATAGCTAATTGTAGTTTGTCGTTTGTGTGCCACGAATTTAGCAAAGACAACTTTCGAAGAACAAACTCGCTTCGAATTGAATTTCTGAGAGCCGCTTTACCGTTACTGACTTATGAAATTGGTCATCTCTATAATTTGAATTGAAATGTTGCAATTAATAAATAACTTACAACAAATAAATAACTTATTAAATAATTATTATTATTATTTATTTACACACCCAAAAGATACATGTACACATTTTGTTTGCAGTATAATCAAACTCTAGGGTTTTTATTAACATTAGCAACTCTGGACCTCTGACTCCGAAACTAATATAAATTGTACTATCAGAGTCAGCGATTCCTCGAATAATTCATTGCACACTATATTAGATTCATAGATACCTTTAAAGGCGTAGTAAAATACATATATATGAAAGAAAACAAGTGAAAATAAGAAGGAATATAAATCAATTACAAAACTTAAAAAAAGAAATTGCAATAATTATCAAAATGTCAAATATTAACCATTAATAGTGATGAATAAAATAATTAAATTATTACCCATCCAATCATCTCTAATTTAATATAAGAATTAATAAAATTCAGTTTGCAATTCCATCTCCTTATCCTAGTTTTAGTTTCAAGATCTAAAATTAATTTCGAATTCAATTTGAGATAATTCATGTAAAATGTACTACATTTTTTGGACAAGTGAAACGAATGAAATCGAGTGAGTCATATATGTCTCACGATTAATTGAACGACTTATCATCATTACTAGCGCTTAGTAGTAAAAATGTTCATTCCATTTAATTGTCAATTTCCGCCCTTAAGGCGTTTTGACTATCAAATATATTACCGGTACTGATAATTTTTACCGGTAGATATCTTAATCCGGTATTCGATTCAATTACCAGGTAATAAAATAGAAAGTTAACTCATTTTTTTTTCACAGGGAGATTGTTCTTTTTATAATAATAGAATAGCGAGAAAGTATATTAAAAAAAAAAACAAGGCAAAGGCAATATTATAAGACATTGACTTTTTTTTAATAAAACTTTGAGTGCGATGAAAGTAAAATTTAACGTCGGTTTTGAATGTTAAGTTTATGATACATAACGACAAAATAATTCGCTTCTGATGATAATAATATTACATTATTTTTTTCGACGATATAAATGTATTACATAAAAATTGTCACATGTACTGATTTTCACGCGTTGATTGGCGTGAGTATATTAATATTTTTTTGTATATTTTTACTAAATATAACTACGCATTGTTATAAATAATCGATTTTTCTATTTTATTCTCTTATACGTTTTTAACTACAAGTTAAAACAACTCGTGAGGTCGGAATCGAACTCGAGTGTATTGCATATTAACACTTTGAGCTGTATGTCATTTTTGATTACGTTCTCATATAAAATTGGTTTAACTTTATTACTATCTAAGGAAAAATTAACTTTGAATATTAAAGTTCGTAATTGGTGAAGTTGTTTCATGAAAACAATTGCACTACAAATCATTTTACAAAATATATACAACGGTTCGATGAAATTGCGCTTAAAGAACTCCATTAATGTAAGCTCATTGCTAGAACATTAAGGTATTAAGGGCAATCAGTCGATAAATTGTTAATGCTATTATTGCTTCATAATCTCCACCTTAGTAATAGCTCTGTGTAATCTTTTATTTCTTATTACTCGTGGATACTCCATAATAGAAGCGTGATTAATATATCTAATGAGTTCGTTTCAAACAAATATATAGTCGGATATCTTATCACTAAGAAGTAAATAAAAAACATAAAATCTATGTATCCAAAAACAAATAAAAATATACACAAAAGCAGATTTTTTTTTGGATATAATAAAAAAATGATATGCTATGTTGTTGTATTCAAAAATAAAATGAAAATTGGTCATACCATTATACGGTTCTCTAAATCTACGGTTTTTTAAATCTACGGTTTTCTAATGTCAGATTTTAGGTTCAATTAGGATCGCTATAAAACTATGATTATGATCATATGTTAGATGTAAGAAAGCAAGTAATCTCATAAATCAAATCAAAATAGTTTTATTTAAATAGCATTTTACAAGTACTTATATATCGTCAAGTACCACTGGTTCAGAATGTGGATTCTACCGTGATGAACAGCAAACCCAGTAAACTTTTTTTAAATACATATTTTATATAGAAATACTTATGCTCTATATTGTCATACTATGATATTGATGTGTTTGATAAACTTCAATATATTGTGAAAGTGAGACTTGTACTTTGACGACAGATCTCCATATAGATAAAGGTAGGCATGTTGGTATTATACCGTATTTCTTGTCCAAGAAGTTCTTATTGAAAAAGATAGGCTTTATAACCATGGTTTAATTCCAACACAACAAAAAAGCTTCGTATCACAACCATCGCTTTTACTTTTATTAAGGTCTCTGAAATAGATCATAGGGATAGAGACCTGATTGATGGGCTGTTGCTAGTTTTCTATGAATGTGCCTTATATATGGAATACTACATGGGATGGCCTCATGTCAGAGAATCGCAGTAAGTACGGGAATAAAACGAGAACGCAGTAAAACGGGCAAATATTCATGAATTAGACCAAATTATATAAGTGTGTCATTTCCTTTTATAACTCTACAATCTTGGAGTGTTAATACAAAAAAAACAACAATCAGCTTGTATTTGTCAGTTGAGGATAGCAAAATCATTGGTCTTAATGTTGTATATTTTACCAAACTAACTATTTTCAAAGTAATATATAATTAAATTTAATCAAGAATATAAGACATGAAGGAAAGTTTGAAATGTTATATTAAACACTATATTATAGTATTAAATTCACTTAAATCTATTAACCCACATTAGAGCAGCGTGCTGAAATAAGCTCCAAACCTTTTCCTCAAAAAGGGAGAGGAGGCCTTAGTCCAGCAGTGGGACATATACAGGCTGTTACTTAATCTAATATCTCTAGCAGCTTAATAGGAAATAAGGCTGACAGACACACTATGTCTGATCGCCATCTATTTGCAACAGTAATAATACGCCCCATTGAAACAGAATCGGTGACTATTAAGCCGAATGATCCATTCAAAACTTAGGTGTACACCTGTTTACATTCATACAAATATAGCTCAGCTATACTTATATAAATTTGTAATTTTTTTTTTTTGTAGAACAACGTTTTCTTTGTTCATCATCAGCACCAAAAAGTATGTACCAAAATTTCTGTCCAATCGTCTGGTTGAACTTATGAACATTCAGTTTCAAGATTAAACTTAAGAATACTACCAAATGAAGACAAAATCGTCTTAAAGTTTCAAAAATATTGGCTACAACGGATATTGCTTTAAATTTAACTGTATTTATTACCGTAAATCTTTTATGATAGGAATAAAATTGCATGAAGCATAAAATGTACAAAGCGAAGACGATAATGATATTGTGAATTTCCTCTACTAGTTTCTACAAAACGATAATATCTGCATACTCCATCCTTTTTAAGAATATCTAGCACTTGTAATTTTGCTTGCCTCTTAGGTTTAGTAACTAACTTTTAATGCTAATAAGGCCTGAGGCCCCGGGATGGCATTAAAAGATTTTTTGTTATTGAAATTGATTATTGAATTAAAAAATAAATTAATGTCATTTTTATTACAAGACAACGAAGCTATCTTCACAGATCTACCAGCAACTGGATCATAAAATTCAAACCGGAACACAGAAACAGAAAGTATTACTGATTAGCTTTAGAATAAGTGGTACATAGGTGGCACCGTCCTAGAAAATCTCGTACACAACCTTACTAGAGTTTATAAAAATCAAACTAAAAACAAAAGACGATAATTTACGCCGCAAATGTTGATAGTTCTTCATAAAGTTAGAAGAATTAAAAATAAAATTTCTATTAAAACATGCTTTACATTTCGTAATGTCAAATAACAATTCAGATCAGAAAAACTCCATGTCATAACATCTATCACAGAGATTATCTAATAAGGCAAATTAAGACAAACGCCGACACGCGAGTTAGCGTGCGAGATGTTCCGCGTGTTACCTTGAGCAAGCAGGCGGAAGTAGGAGTTGCGTCTACCATTTCATAAATATATCTTCACTTCGTCTCCATTGCACCTTTATTCTTTATACGGAATTCGCACTTTTCTAAGCGATATCGCCCCTTTTTCGTGGATCATATGATACTTAATTTTCACATTCACTCTTTGTATTGATAGGTTTGTTACGGCTTCGCATAACATTTACGAGAGTGATTCTACACTCTATGTCAAATCACGTTACAAAAGTTTCCGTGTATTAAGGCTTGCTATATATAATTAAGTATTTGGGTCAATTGTAACTTAAAAAGCAAATAAACAATCCAAAACCTATACCACTAAATTGCTTTAAATTGATTCTTAAGCATCAATCACTTAAGACCGAATGTTCACAGGTAGGTATCAAACATTTCACCACTACACTCAGACGCATAACCTCATTGGCAAAACGCCTCAAGCAAAATAGTTGAGATGCAGCTTCGAGTCCTACTGTGTCGCAATTTTTGATAAAACTTTCAAATTAATCTATTATGTGGTAACAATAAAGGTAATTAAATTTGACTACAATAATACTGATCGACAGATAATGCTAAAATTTAATGATTATTAAAAAGATCATTTAGATCGGCAGAAACCTGCAGGCGGTCCGCATGCTCCATCTGTAATACAGAATTTTTCCAGAAGAAGCCGGTGAAGAGGGACCGGTAAAGACCGGAAAACCCGTATTTTTATTCCACTATAAGGACTATCTTTTTAAAGGGGAGGAGATTCGGAATGACACAAATCTAGTGCGAGTTGGTGGATGCGCAGGTCTCATCAAGATGTATTTCTCCAATCCTATAATAAACCCAATACAAGCAAGCTTAATTCTTAAAGTAAGTATGACAATATATCAAGAGTATCAGGATCGAACCCGCGTCTTAAGCATCATGAGACGACCAATATATCGCTAAACTATTGAAGCTATGTTACCTAAAAAGTAAAATTACTCAACAAGAGCAATTTAAATTTTTTTAACTGATTTTTTTGTAATTAATTGTAGATACGCACTTCGCATTCTCATTACTATTACACGCATATATAATTTTCAACATAATAACTAATTATTATTATATACGGCTTTAGTTATTAACTATTATGCAAAATGTGTGTTATGTGTTATTATAATATAATCAAGTTAATTCTTAGAAAGCGACTAGGGCAACGTTTACAAATTTTCTTAAGAGAATTGCAAAATAATGTTTCATTACTATTATATGACTGTATGTTTAATTAAGAGAACGAGGATTTTTTACTCTGATTTGGCAACTGGTTGAAATCGACCAAAGGACATCGTTCATCATTATACTTCTTACAGTGGCATTGTCTATGCACAAAGGTGGTAGTATAAGGTGGCTTATTTGTTTGAAAATACAGACTAAATGAAAGTAGACTTTTTAAAAACAATGAGACGTCGGTTAACAAAGATGAAGCTAGGAAATCAATCACTTAACTTTTAAAGTGTAAGTTGGTTAATTAAAGATACGAGTACGTACTCTAATTTTAGTCCAATTTGAATATTTTTTTCTTTTGATTTGATTATTTTGGGTGCTATTTATACCTTGTGGCTTCAACCACAAGGAGTGGAGCAGTAGCCATGAGCATGACCAATCTGACCATCTATAGGCAACTTGCTCAACATTTGTATAAAACAGGAAACCATCTTTAAAGCGTTACGCGTCGGTAGTCCTGCACTCTATCCGTATTATATTTTACATTTTTTTTCTTATACTTATCTTATGTATTAAAAATACATAGATAATTATATTCTATAGTAATCGTGGGTTCAAACCCGGGCAAGCACCACTGAATTTTCATGTGCTTAATTTGTGATTATAATTCATCTCGTGCTTTACGGTGAAGGAAAACATCGTGAGGAAACCTGCATGTGTCTAATTTCAGTGAAATTCTGCCACATGTGAATTCCACCAACCCGCATTGGAGCAGCGTGGTGGAATAAGCTCCAAACCTTCTCCTCAAAAAGAGGAGAGAAGGCCTATAGCCCAGCAGTGGGACTTACACAGGCTGTTACATTACATATAGTAATAATAATAAAAAGAAGTACTAGCTAGTTTTAATATAAATTAAGGAAATTTGAAAGTGGTAGTGGTGGCTTTGTGTAAGCCCGACTGGGTACAACATTTTTTCGTACGCTATTTTATTATGAGAAAATCTAATGAACCGTTTACACCGACTAAATACTTTCCTACTATGTAATTCTATTATCAGTTTGCATTAAGTTACGTCATAATGAAGTCACGTTGCATCAACCGGACGTATACAAATGTTACGGCATGACACGCCACGCCTATGAAAAGTCAATAAACACTTATCAATATCTAATTGTAATAAAAATTAGAGCAACCGATAGCAATTTCTAAATAACTGTTAGAAAAAAAGTATCAACTCTAGACATTTAAAACTCGATGTGCGATATACTCAAGATACTCTACCTTATAACTTATTTGATTGAAGCTTTATTACCAAAGCCGGTAGCTACAAAAGTGCATATGAATATATCTTTAAAGATATTATAAAATATATTAGAAAGTAATAGCGAAAAAATATCGCACTACGTAATTATTTATTCACAATAAACAAGTGTCAATTTTTGATCAAAATTTTAATGAGAAACATTCTTTCACTTGTCCGATATATACGCTAAATAACTTTCAATTAAAACACAATAAGACGGTCATTCAAAAAGTATTTCAAGCAAAATATTTAGAAAGCAGTCTGTCTTGTTCACATATTTCAATACATATAAAAATTGAATGATATAAAAATAATACAATTCAACAAAACGAGTAAGACTATAAAGGACGAGATCATTAAAAGCTTACTAGTAAGTGCCGTGTGCACAGGCCCTAATAATGATGCAATGTAAACTCTTCCCTATTTGGAACGAATATGATGTACATCGATATATTTTATTAAATCGTATATTGTAGTTAGTCGTTCGTCAACAGTGCTAATAAATAGACGCAATACAAAACTGATATCTTTATTTTATACCTTAAATAAATACAAGAAGGTACAAGTATTAGAAACTTTCGTTAGAAATTTGCATTAAAAATTCCTAAAAACTTCATTTTTTTGCTGTAATAAAATAGAATGGTCATATTTTATTAAATCTGACTGCCAGTGAGCATTAGGGACCATTTTTCATGTTAACGCCGAGTTTTAGAATAAATTTATAGCAGCATATTACTCGGAAAAGGAGTCATTACTTTGCTCTTCCTCTTCTTTAATTTAGTCCTCGTACTGCAATCAATGTAAAAAAAATAAACGTAACTACATATACGAATTTAATTATTTTTTATAAGACGATTTTCAAAATCTAAAATAAAAATATTTACACTGTTTTTTGACACTATAATATTTCTTAAAGCTTATCATATAATAAGTTGAAGAGCTTTAAAGTTTTTGTTTCATGTTTAAAGTAGTATTAAAGTATTTAATGCGAATCAGTTAAAGCGGACACCATTTTTTTTTCTTAACTTGCAAAATGGAGGTAGACAGGCAAATAGACACTCGTAAGTGTTCGCCTCTGTCATAGACTGGGCAGAGATTTATTACAAAGCCTTGTCTGTTAGAAAAAAAAACGTATCTTACAGCTATATAATAGTCCCAACTACGATTTTATCTCATGCTGTTTTTATTTAATCATTGACATATACGAGTATACAAACATTCGCCAACCGATATATTCACTCGTACTTTTAATACAACACACTCAAATAATTATTATGCGTTATTTTTAATACCTCGTAATATTTCTTATATTTTGCATTATTCCTCTATATGTATAATTATTAATATGTTATTTATTTTAATTAGGATGAATCCTTTGTGACAGTTAAATTAAACTACAATTAATTCAATTATCTCGATTTTATAATAAGTGAAACTAGTTAAAACTTGTAAATACAAACATCGTCGCTTACGCATACAAGTGTGAACATTTATTCAACGCACGTTACAGAAAATAATTCCTTAACGAGAACAGTATTAATAGTTGACAAAAGTAATAAACACAGCATGTAATATGGCGAAGGGAAGATCCAATCTGAAATGAAAGCTGTAGGCGGTCGCAACCCAACTGTGATTTGAATTAAACTAAGTTAACAGTGGACACGTAATGAAACTACAAAAGAGCCGTGTTGATTCGTCTTATATAATAAAATGTATATTAAGTAGTAGCAGTCGAATAACAACGGTGCCTTGCCTTTATTGCTAATATTCAAATTGTATTTTTAAGCTGATTGTTAATCTTCTGCGAGTGGGGTAAAATTACGTAAAGAGATCTGGATCGAAACTGCGAGTTTGAAATTGAAAACGAGAAATTTAAGGCTTGTGACCAAAATAAAAGTTATAACAAAAATAGCTATTAAAATTATTGTTTAAAATACTGAGATCCGTAAAATTGGGCACTCCGTGTTGTGTGCCGACAAGGGCCTTATCATTTCAATATATCAAGCTTGACACAATTTAAAAATGACAAAGTTAGTCCATTTTTTCCCGCTGGAAAAACACATTAACGTGTTTCCCCATATGAGGTGGGAGGTGAGAGGTGGGACTCGCCGGCGCTGAATACCCACTAAAAAACGAGCGGTATCCACTCCGTCTTGTCGGGGGACGTCACAGGATCGCTTGCGCATACTACCGTGCCGAACAAAGTTAGTCCTGTGCATAGTTCTTGGTGTCAATATTAGTCATTCTAAAAAAAAAACAGAAAAAAAATATTTACTCTGTTTTATTTTTATTTATTACTGAAATTGATATCATATTATCAATTGAGAGACATTAATGAATTAGCCACTGCGGTCACCAACCCGCCTGCCAAGCGCGGTGACTAAGGCCAAAACCCCCCTATGAGCGACGACTCAAATTCACGGCCCCCAATTCCCGGTAATCGCACTATTCCTGGCCACGGTACCGGCCATGGTAACGGTGCGATGGGGGGTGCTAAGAATCCCCGGGCTACGGCAGGGTACCACAAACGGCGACTGTTTCTGGCCACGTATAATGGACGCTCTCTACGGCTGGACGAACACCTGACAGAATTGGAAGTAGAGTTAAGTCGTATTAACTGGGATATAGTAGGTCTATCAGAAATCCGAAGACAGGGCGAGGACACGATGACACTAGATTCCGGTCACTTACTCTACTTCCGAGAAGGACACCAACCGTCCCAAGGTGGCGTCGGCTTTTTGATCCACAAGTCACTCAGAAGCAATGTCGTGGAGGTTGGCAGTGTGTCGGCAAGGGTGGCATACCTTGTCTTAAAGATAACCGAGAGGTATGCCTTGAAGGTAATACAAGTGTATGCCCCAACGTCTACATACACTGACGAAGAGGTCGAAGCCATGTACGAAGACATAGTGAAAGCTATGTCTCGTACCAGTACCTTCTACACAATTGTTATGGGTGACTTCAATGCCAAAGTGGGAGTACAAGAAGATGGTGAATCGAGGGTAGGAAAATTCGGCTATGGGCACAGGAATCATCGGGGGCAAATGCTGGTAAACTTCCTTGAGGCTCAGGGATTATTTCTGATGAATTCATTTTTCCAGAAAAAACCCCAAAGGAAGTGGACCTGGCGAAGCCCCGATAACACAACGATGAATGAGATCGACTTCATTTTATCCAATAAGCGCCAAATATTCAGGGATGTCTCCGTGATCAACAGGGTAAACACTGGAAGTGATCACCGCCTGGTAAGAGGCACCCTGAATATTAACACTAAAATCGAACGATCGCGGTTAATGAAGTCGACTCTTAGACCAACTCAGCCCCAAGTCGAAGCTGGTTGCGAAAGCTTCCAGTTGGAACTACAGAACCGATTTGCCATGTTGGAAACCAGGCAGGACATTGACGACGCCACCAATAGTCTGGTGCGTGTCATCCGCGAAGTGGGCCAAAATTACTTTCGACAAAAGAGCAATGGACGTAAGTCGAAGCTCTCAGGCGAGACTCTGAACGAGATGACGAGAAGACGAGAACATCAGAATATGACGCCATCTGAGTGTCAGGCACTTAACAGGAAGGTTAAAAAACTAATAAGGCGTGACACAAGACGAGCTAATACCCGGAATATTGAAGATGCCATAGCACTCAATAGGGGCTCAAAGGTTCTTGCAAAGTCACATACCTCCTGTTGTCACCTGACAAAACTCAGAACCACACAAGGCACAACCGTCACCTCAAAACCAGAGATTCTCGCTGAAGTCGAAAAGTATTATGGCGATTTATACTCATCACGAGTACCTCCACCTGAGTCCCACAGTGCGGATGACCCACGAGCCAGACTGACACGCCACCTATCAGACGATCTTCCCGACATCGATTTGGGCGAGATTAGGATTGCTCTCGGACAACTTGGAAACAACAAGGCTCCAGGAGATGACGGAATTACCTCAGAGCTTCTTAAAGCAGGAGGCACACCAGTTCTGAGAGAGCTGGCTAACATCTTCAATTCCGTCCTCCATAATGGTACTACACCGAAGACATGGAGCAGAAGTGTGGTGGTTCTGTTTTTCAAGAAGGGTGATAAAGCTCTTCTGAAGAACTACCGCCCCATTTCACTTTTAAGCCATGTTTACAAGTTGTTTTCGAGGGTAATCACGAATCGTCTTGCCCGGAAATTCGATGACTTCCAACCCGTTGAGCAGGCTGGGTTTCGAAAAGGCTTCAGTACCGTAGACCACATACACACACTTAGGCAAATAATACAGAAGACCGAGGAATATAATCAGCCTCTATGCCTAGCGTTTGTGGACTACGAAAAAGCCTTCGATACCATTGAGACCTGGGCTGTTCTGGAATCCATGCAGAGGTGCCTAATTGACTATCGGTATATCCAGGTGTTGAAGTGTTTGTACGAAGCCGCAACTATGACCGTCCAAGTACAAGATCAGAGCACAAGACCAATCCAATTGCATCGCGGGGTAAGACAGGGGGATGTAATCTCCCCGAAACTTTTTACCAATGCATTGGAGGACGTCTTCAAAACGCTCGATTGGAACGGACGCGGCATTAATATCAATGGCCAACACATTACACATCTGCGATTTGCCGACGACATTGTCATCATGGCGGAGACTCTGCAGGATTTGGAAGAGATGCTAAACAACCTGAGCGATTCTTCGAGACGAGTAGGTCTCGGGACGAACATTGAAAAGACCAAAATTATGGCAAACAATCATGTATCCCCGGGACCAGTGGTCGTAAATGGCTCTCCACTTGAAGTTGTGCAGGAATATATCTACCTAGGCCAAACTATACAACTTGGCCGGCACAACTTTGAGAAGGAGGCTAAAAGAAGAATACGTTTGGGCTGGGCGGCATTCGGGAAGTTGCGTCATATTTTTGAATCGTCGATCCCACAGTCGCTTAAGACCAGGGTCTTTAATCAGTGCGTCCTACCTGTGATGACTTACGGTGCCGAAACGTGGACACTCACCGTAGGACTGGTCCACAAATTTAAGGTCGCTCAGCGAGCGATGGAACGCGCGATGCTTGGGGTTTCTCTGGGCGATAGAATCCGAAATGAGGACATTCGCCAGAGAACTAAAGTCACCGACATCGCGCGGAGAATTAGCTCGCTGAAGTGGAAGTGGGCTGGTCATGTCTCCAGACGCATTGATGGCCGATGGAGCCGACACGTGTTAGAGTGGAGACCGCGCTTAGGCAAACGTAGTGTAGGGCGCCCTGTGACAAGATGGACCGACGATTTGAAGAAGGTGGCAGGCACGGGATGGATGCGGACTGCCCAAGATCGGGATGGTTGGCGTTCTATGGGGGAGGCTTTCGTCCAGCAGTGGACGGCAAAAGGCTGAATTCAATGAATTAGCTGCAAATATATATTTTTTAAGTTAGCAATATTATTTGAAGGTATAATTAAATTTTACTCATCCTTCAATGTACTATTTTTGATAATTATATACCTTATATTTCAATCCGTACAATTTATACATAATTATAACGAAACAACTTATTAAAATAGTTTCGCACAATATAATACGTCAATTAACACAAAGTCTATAATTAAAAATGCTTCATCGTGAAACAGGTTGTTTTAAGAAACATTTAATTTTCTTAACGTATTGAGGCATACCTAATATACTCAATACAATAATCAAAAATCGTGAATTTTGTATTTCTTGATTTTCTTTCGGGATGTATTTGACTAAACTAAATTTTTCTAACTGCCTTAAATAAATAGGTGGTTGAATAAGTACTATTTCTTGTGGATTCTTCTTAAAATCTACGTAGTGCACTGAGACTGTGTGGTAACAATGCAAGTGCTTGTAAAAGCGTATTTGAATAAAGTACATATCAATTTTGATTTGACCGCAACACTAACGACATTTGTATTAGAAAAATAAATGTCAAATGAGCAGTGAACCGAAAACCATAGACGGTTGTGACCCTCTCAAATTGACCGCACAAAACTAAACATAACAGGCGTTAATCGCACGGTAATTAATTTTAAACGCGGCCTTTGTACCAAACCATTGTTCACACCACGCAATATAGCGCTGAGTTGGTAACCTTACCGAAATTAAGAGCACGACATTCTGCACCGTGGCCTAAAGACACTGTTCCCATTGTAACACGTGAACAAAAAGTGAACGCCAAGCGGCAACTGTGTACCATAAGTCTAATAGATAGTTCATAAGAAAGTAAACGGATAATCGCATACTAATTAATTGTAGGAATGATCTTTTTAGCTAACTATTGTACTGGCAACGTTCAACATTGTTAATCTACCGAAAATAAATGTAACACAATGTTTCTCCGTTTGTGTTTCCATACTGCTCGTTAAATATTAATTGCATTACGCGAAGTAAAACTTTTGAAATATAATATAATAAAAAAAAAGGAATTTAAGGAAAAAACAAACAAGAACAAGTATTTATAAAAAAAAAATATTTACCAAAATAAAATTGTATGTGTTTTTTCCATACACTTGCAGTTAAAAGTATATATTTTAACTGTATTGCATGTTACAATTAAATCAACGTCGAAAATCTTCCAATAGTATATACAAAATCGTATATATCTTAACAAAATCTTTTATTCTCTAAAAATACGTATTGCATATGTTTATGCATATCGTAGGTAAATACGTCAATGGATTCAAGCTTAAAATTAAAAAATATAAGGTAATTTACCAAAAAATTTTGAATACCAAACAAATGAATCAAAATGAATTTAGGTATAATAATAAAACCAGTGTATATTTAAAAGTGTTACCAATGGAAACGTGCATTCATATCCGCGGTCGAGTATCGGCAGCGTGAGATCAAACGGCGAGATATTTACCTTGAAAATGTAAAACAGAATGCGGTGGACACGCTGTGTCGGTACCGGTTACTATCAGCTATGAGCATTGTTCGTTCGACAGTTAAAGCTCCCTCAATTTAATTACTCTTAAACGCTAAACCGCTGAAATTATCATTTATTAACTACAAAGTATAGTGTTGTACTCGAGATGGCCTAGTGGTTAGAACGCGTGAATCTTAACCGATGATCGTGGGTTCAAACCCGGGCAAGCACCACTTAATTTTCATGTGCTTAATTTGTGTTTATAATTCATCTCGTGCTTGACGGTGAAAGAAAACATTGTTAGGAAACCTGCATGTGTCTAATTTAATTGCAATTCTGCCACATGTGTATTCTATGTGTGGTGGAATAAGCTCTTAAGCTTCTCCTCAAAAGGGAGAGGAGGCCTTAGCCCAACAATGGGACATTAACAGGCTACTGTACTACTGTAACTACAAAGTGTAACATACTAAACAATACAATTAATATTTTATAATTAATTTGACACTAATATAAACAATTAAAATACTAATAATTTATTATATTTGAACGCATACTTTATTACTCAATAATGTTTTTATCAGAAAAATGGAGACGATAATTAGTTTAGTCATGAATTATAGTTGAAGTTTTTAAAAGAAATATTAATAATCCTTATAAAAGAAAAAAAGAATTTTACACTAAAAAGTGATTCATGGTTTAAGAATTGGAATTTCGTTTTATTGGTTAACCTTTATGGTATTTGCGACGTGAAAGGGTTTTTCTAAATGGTTCGTACAATAAAAAACGATTCGTGTAAATTATCATGTTCCGTATAAAAAAATATCAAGATAACCCCGGTAACAATGTGGTTTCCGATTAATTAAATGCGTCGGGTTATCCGTAACGATATTTATATGACAGTAAATCCCCGCCTACGTTATCAATATTATACGCAGGTGTCAATTATACGTAATAATTGATAATGCAAATAATATTCCGAAACAGTTCATGTCGCCCAGCATTTAAAATAATGTTCTATTATAATATATAATGTATATACAAAATCAATCTAGATGACAGGGAGAAACCGACAGTTACAGTTACCATAAAATCGGTATGATGCCAATTAGAAGAAATGTCCAACATTGGACCTTAAAAGGCTGATACGAGTGCATTGTCATATAGTTTTTTTTATATAATTAGGCAAACAGGCAATATTGATGAAGCAATGATTGTTTACGGTCACTACTGCCCGCAGTCATAGGCGCCGTAGGAAATATTAACCTAAGGTGGAACTAAGGTGTTCTATCCCATGTGCACGTAGTAAGTAACACTGGCTCACCCACCCTTCAAGCAATGAACACGAAACAAGAATATTTTATAAATATATTTTGCTAGCAGTGGTTAAAATAAATTAACCTTAACTGGAGATTCCTTGGTTCCGACTTGTTTTTAAGTACGCTGGTAGTGGTGCGGATAAGCACCACTGATTTTTTATGTGCATAACTTTACAAATCGATTGTATTTTTTGTAAAAATTTTTACAGTAGATTTTAGTATTTGTAATTATTTTTTTATATATAGAATAGGAAGGTGGACGAGCATATGGGCCACCTGATGGTAAGTGGTCACCAACGCCCTTAGACATTGGCATTGTAAGAAATGTTGCCCATCGCTTAAATCGCCAATGCGCCACCAACCTTGGGAACTACGATTTTATGTCCCTTGTGCCTGCAATTACACTGGCTCACTCACCCTTCAAACCGGAACACAACAATACCAAGTACTGCTGTTTCTCTCTGCTCGGCAGAAAGTCTGATGAGTGGGTGGTATCTACCCAGACGAGCTTGAACAAAGCTCTACCACCAGTAGTATTTATAATATTAGCTGTTCCTTAGTTATATAAGATGTATACTGTGGTTTTCTACAATTGAGGGACAACAGACATATAACTAGTTTAATATGTAATGTAGCTTGTAATGTGTATTCCTTGCTGGAGTACCTAATAAAATAATAGAAAAAATATTTCCCTTTCAGCAGTACAACCGTATATAATGTTGCAAGTATTAAATATTATTACCGATGCAGCACCGATTCTCAGATCTTGACTGTTTAATTTTCTCCCTCTAGCCCCAGTAAGCGTTTCCATCACTGTCTAAACATAACAATCTTAATAACAGTAATTCAAACACACCATTGGTTACCGGTTATCATTGAATATTTCAATACAACCTACACTCAATGGACCTTGTAAGCTGCTCTATATTATATAATGTAGTTTTTTTGGTCCATAGCACCTTTCACCAGGACATAAATTAAAAATCGGTTTTGTGTAATTTTAAAGTACTTAAGCAATTACGAATGTTTTAACAAGCAAAATAATTGTGTAAGAATCGACCGATACGACACGTACATGTGTAGGCTTTCCATTTAAAGCGACCGTTAATGATTTTATAAATATCTTCGAACATCTCTCAGTTTCAACAAGATTTTCAATTGTTTAAGCTACCAGTATTTTATAAATAGGTATTATTAATAAAACTACTTTTAAACTTTGCCAGTCTTGTATACAAAACATTTAAAAGCAAACGCTTGTAATATATCCTAACGCTGGACTAAGGCCTACTCCTTGAAAAGGTTAGAGCTTAGCTCACCACGTTGTGCTGTTAGTTGGTGGACATATTTTCGTCTGACATATGCAGGTTTCTTCATGATCTCAAAAAACACTCAATTGGTCCAAAAAATATTTGAAGAGTAGTCGAAAGCGAAGCTCTCTGCCAAATTTCATCTTGAAACTTGCAAACACTTTTCGGAAGGTTATCCCAATACGTACATGAATTGTAGCCTTTTTTAAAAGTTTTGGTAAGTCAAAAACAAATTGTAGTCAGTTATAGCGCGAATCTGTTAAGATTCCACTTCGACTATAATAATAAAAGAATATATATATATATATATATATTAAAACAGAAAAAAACTTTAACCACAATGATCGCGATGATGATGATAATGATATAAAAAGTTATAGCGTTTAAAACATTATTTCATTTTAGTTTCAGAAATATTTCATAATATTGTAGAACTACTTTGTCTAGCTAATAACAATGATAAATGACGATATATCAATTTTCGACGATATATTTAAAAAAAAAAGTAAATTTCAAGTAATATTAATTTTTAATCTATAAGTAAAAAACAAAATACACATTACAAATTTATAGAAAAAAAACTAACATAATATTTAATAAATTGAAACATTTTTTAATATAATTTCAATATCCTATAATACAATATTTTTACTAGCTTTGGACCGCTTTGCATGTGCTCATTAAATGTTTCGAAAAATAGATAGTCTTATGTCCTATTTCTCGATTATTTTAATATTACATACGTTGGAGAGTGATTTAAGATAAAAACCCGGAGTATAGAGACCACTGTAAATATGATATAAATGTATTAAGATAATTCACAATATTCTGTTGTAACGTTCGAACAATGTAAATAATATTACGACGTGCGTAAACTGGAATCGCAACAATATATTTTTGGAACGGTACTCGACATAAATCGATTAAAACGATACGGATATTTTAATACCAGAATTACGTGTCAAAATTTCAAAAAAATAATACCAAAGAAATTGTGTCAGTTATTTTTGAATTTTTGGAATTTTCAATTTATAATTGAATAGCAGGTCATTATCAATTTGGCTGTTTTCGGATAACGGAATGTGCGTTTTGTTAAAATTGGAACTGCAGTTACGCAATGAGGATGAAGGCTTGTACAGATTTTAAGAGGAGATTGTGTAAGTTTTAATGATATTTTTTATTCAAAAGTTTTGTTACGGTTTCATTTATGTAACAAAGACTAAATTTTTGCTTTCATTGCTGAGATACTGAGAAAACTGGCTTAAGAGCGGAAGCTTATACCGATAATGGCATACCCTGCTTTTATTCATTCATAATTATCAAGAGTGCTGCAACAACAATTTGTTTTAAATTTCAATCAAAAATATAAGAAGCTAAACTAACATGGCTTAGTGTATTTAAAGTAAATATATGATTGCGGACTTTAAATACTTATTTTTGGACATTGTATGACAATGACAATTTTACATTTGGACTTTATTTCTAACTTATGAAATACTTCTAAAATTGTCAAAAGTATTTAAATGTTTCTCTGCCAACGAACTTCGGGCTGGTACTGAGATTTGCTTGACGAGGCAAATCAAATATCCTGTCTATTTTTCTTCATCTTTTGAAACCAGGACATGCAGGACACTAGATCAAAGAGACGGTTGTATTAAGTTATGAGTTCTATTAATTTTTTTTGTGGGTTTTTGATGTATGCCAAAATAGAGATAACATTTTCGTAAATGGCGTTCTGACTTTGCTATCGATAATAATTTAATACGATTAATCTTTTTAAAACACATTTCATGCACAGACATGACCTCGATACAAATTTATTATATTATATACGTATCCTGGATTACCTAATTGTTTTATTACAAATAATTAACAGTAAAAAGGTTTAATGTCATATTTTTATAATTATCACAATAAAAAATCACATTCCCATTGTTAAGATTAATCGGATTAACTGCAACAATGAGCGAACAATTACACAAAATGTATACATTATAAATTTTCCTGTGTGTCAACGGGGTCATTGACCTGAGGTATTTTTGTACAGAACAAAGCATGCTGATAGTCTTGATACTGATAGTCCCGTTTAAATGAGGCTATAAGCTATAGATAGTGTAATTAAGTAAGCTAAATATAATTAACTTGAATTTATTTTAAAAACATTTAAAATTATCTGATCATCGTTCTTCAGTATTAAAAAAACAAAAAGATGTATGTGAGAATTATAAACTTTGCAGGATATCATAAAAATTTTTTTTTTGTATTGGATATCATAAAAATTGTTTGTTAATATTATTTGATTCATTTATATGCAAAAGCTATGTTGCCTTTTTTAATGGTGACTAATATATTTATAATCTAAATTTTAACATATTAATGACACAATATTTGTTGACATAAAATCAACTTTGGTAGTACATTTCTGTCAAATGATCACAGAAAATTAAAGTAACAAAAACACCTCGTATTTTATATATGAGTACGATTTTTTAAATATTAAAATAAACCAAAACCTATAGAACACCTTACAGTGATTTTCCTCTCAGACTATATAGTGGCGTATAGTTATTTATTTAAAGTGTTGATGTAAAAGTTTTTATAGATAAACATCTGAGCTACATTAGCAATCTCATACATTAAGCACAAGTCCATTATCTGCTAAGAAGAAATTATGATTGTTAAGGGAAAACATAAAAATATATTTGATTCACTCTCGTAGTTTAAACTGGTAATACTTTAAATAATTCCATGAACTCATTTTATTGCTGTGACTCAATTCACACATAATATAGCTTTAATAAAAGCTGACATTTTAAATCTGCATTTTTTTAACTGTAACAGTAACAGCCTGTTAATGTCCCACTGCTGGGCTAAGGCCTCCTCTCCCTTTTGAGGAGAAGGTTTTGGAGCTTATTCCACCACGCTGCTCCAATGCGGGTTGGTAGAATACACATGTAGCAGAATTTCAATGAAATTAGACACGTCCTTCATCGTCAAGCACAAGATGAATTATAAACACAAATTTAAGCACATGAAAATTCAGTGGTGCTTGCCCGGCATTGAACCCACGATAGTCGGTTAAGATTCACGCATTCTAACCACTAGGCCATCTCGGCTTTTGCAACGCAACGTTTTATTTATGAACAACTAAGTGTTTGCCTAGTGGTCAAAGTCAGACCATAATCATCATTAAAAGTTTAAAAAAAGTATATAATATGCAGAATGTTTTTGGAAAAAAAGGTACTACATTAGAGGCAGATATTTTTCGGTCTTTGTCTATTTATTTATGACCATAGTAGTAACATTTCAAACATAATGTTCGAAAATCAAATTGTGTTCTCTAATGGCCTTGACAGCGGATCTCCTGAGAATAGGCAAAAGGGAAGACCATACGAGCCATGTCCTCTACCCAGATCGTCTAGAGATGACATGATAAATTAATTAATTATAATACGTGTGTACATTATATGTGTACATTTACGTACATTGCTTGTGTATGCATGCACACTCATATTTCTAAACGAAACGTTATAAATGTAAGACCTCGGCTTCAACGTCGGCATTGAAGTATTAGACAATAAATACTGTATAGTAATATATTATAAATAAATACCGGCAAACAATTATGAAATTACTTGATATGTAAAAATATTGTTGAATAATGACTTTAAATTATTTTTTTATACGTTCTATATTAACTCTATTTGTATGTAACTCAAAAAGTCAGTAAGTATGTGAGCAAGAAAGATTGCAACTGATCTTTTTCTAATAATCATTTAAATTTTCAAATGTATATAACGATACTACAATAATTTATATTGTATTTATTGTTGATAGAAGCGGGTGATGATTAATGAATTAATTGTTCTGGCGAATCTTATATACATATAAGTTATTATCGGAGATTAAAGAAATTCGAAAAGAGATGTCATTTTATTGAATCATTCAATGTGTAACACACATTTCGATTATTGTTGACATAAATTTAATTTCCGCAAAAAATACTAGTAAATAATAATTGAAAAATCATTGAAATTAAATCAACAAAAGTTGAAATTCGTTGCTTGATCGATAATTTCATCAGGTGGTTCAAATCGCATTCGGCTGAGCAGTTGGTCGACTAAAATCGAGAAACTTTAAAACGTTATAAATAAATAATAATAATAATTTTATTTAAATGTCGCCGTAACTTAAATTTCGTTAAAGCCTTGGTTTCTTTTAAAATCCACTTTAAAGTAAATAAGAAACAGAATTAATAAAATACCAATATAATTACTATATATACCTTTTACTTATACTCATTATGTCAATATCATGTTCAATCATTAATTAAATGAGACTTATGTTGTGCTGTCCTATATTAATAAACTTTGATAACATAAAGCAATTCTTGCGTAATTCATTTTATAAAACTAACTTGTTATTTATTTAAACTATAGATATTTTTTTTAAATAAAATTTATTTTAAAACCATTATTAAAACTTGAACAATTGTTGTAAAAGTAAAAAAAAACTCTTATTAAGCAAAATTGGGCTATAGAAAAGCTCTATAAATAAAAACTATTAAGCCAGACCTTGAAACGTAGCTCTGTAGGGGCGTCATAAACAGAAGCCAGAATAAATTACTTGTGTTCCGAATTACAAAATTTTGGGACGAATTATAGTATATTTATAAATTATTATTTTAATTTTACCGCATCAATGAAAAAAAAATGTTTTGACTACACTCTCAATGTTATTTGCAATGTCATAATATATATCTTGTCGCCAAACTGTGCGGTCTCACGGGTCTCATAATTTTATACTTAAAAACCAGACCCGACCACATTCACTTCGCCGCTGCTTACTGCGTACTTATCCCCAATTAACTTTGCAAGTTTATATCTATCACTGATCGTGGATTGGTATGACAATTTCACAATTTTAATTATGTCCAACTTGAACGTTAACGAGAAAATATATATACTGTTTTTTTTATTACTTTGTAAATAAACCGAGTCGACCAATCGTATATACTAACATTTACACTAATTTGGACCTAGTATACAGTAAATAAGATATACGGCAAATCATTAGAAAGTCATATTTAGCACTATCATCATCATTATCATAGAATTAATTGAATGGCACGATAACTCATGTTTCTTCGATGAAAAATCACATTGATTTATATGTTTTTTGTTTCCAAAGCAACGTTTTACTACAAAACAAAAAAGGTATTATGCAGTTTGCAAAATGTATAATTTCAAATTAATTCCAATTCACTCGAAACATTGTGACGAACTATGTAGCGCTTTCATTACTGGTATAATGACTGTGAAATGGCTGGCAATTTTATAACGTGATTACCTCTAATGTCGAAGAAACTTTCCTATTATAGGCCGTCAGCGAATTGTTTTCACACGTCATAAGCATTCAGGAAACACGACCACAAGACGTCTCCGGTCAAAACGAAATGGTGACGGAAATTGAAATCAAAATGCCTGAGAAAAAATTTAAGCCGTTCAACGAAACATTCCCACATTGCGCATTTGCTTTGGCCATAGCACTTATTTATCCCAATCGAACAAACACCAGAAAGCGAATGATGTTATTTGGTATTGTTACACTCATCAATTCCGTTGTTCTATTCTGGTTCTTGTTGTATTTGGCTAAATGCATATACACATTGGATATGTACAACCTTTCGAGGAACGTCACTATAGGGATACTTGCGTCACTATTCTTTTTTAAATCATTTTACGTAAATTGGAAAACAGAAATATTCGCCCAATTATTAGATAAGATTACCGACGATTTACTTAAAGGCAATGATATGGATGAAGATTATCAAGAGATATACGAACATTACATAAAGCTGGGTAAACTAGGGCAAACGTGTTGGATAATAATACCTATTTTATTGAGTTCACAGTTTCCAATATACGCGGGGGCTTGCATGATTTACGAAAGTTTAAAAAGCGACGTCGGAAAGAAGTATATGATACACGAAATGGAACTGAAATTCATTGAAGACAAACAATACGATACGCCTTATTTCGAATTAATGTTTGCGTACAATCTCGTACAGTGCGTCGTTTTGTCTCCAAACTTTGCTGGTTTCGATGGATCATTTTGCATCGCAACAAATCATTTACGCCTCAAATTAAAACTATACGCACATAAAGTTAACAACGCTTTTAAAAATGCCAGATCTAGAGATGAATTGGAGTTAATGATAAAGGAGGCTATCAGAGATAATCAAGAAGCATTAATATTTTACAATGATCTGCAGGAGGTCTATGGTGGGTGGCTTTTCACGGTTTTCCTGTTCACATCGCTTCTTATATCAATGAATTTATACCAAATATACTTAAGTCGGCGCATCGACCCCAAGTATACAATATTTGCTTTGAGCGGAGTCATTCATATGTTTGCACCGTGTTATTTTTCCAGTAACTTGATAAAGGTAAAGAAATTTATTGATATTTTTATTTTTTAGTTAGAACTTTCATCCAGTATTTAATACTAAATAAGTCTAATTGTATACGTTCGTTGTTGTATGATAATTCACGGGGTATTGTGAAATAAAGTAAAGTGAAATAAATATATCTACGCCGGACTGATCATCCTGATAAGAAAACCTTTAAACAATAGGTATAATAAACGTAAACCTAAAAAAAACATTATTAGTGTGTATTTTTTATTTATAACATAGATAATTCGATAAGATTTAAATTAATTTTACTCATTAGGAATTAAAGTTATAAAAATAAAGCATCAATATTGTAATAAATAAAATGTTTTTAAAGAGATTATGTTTAATACAAAAATCAATAATGAAATTAAAAATGATATTTTAGTATATAAAGTGTCTATTATTTTCAGACTAGTGAGGAACTAAGTTGGGACCTGTATAACTCAGCTTGGGAAGCATGGGCTGACCCCGCAATGACAAAACTCTTGATATTCATGATCGCAAAATCGCAACAAACTCTTATCCTAACTGGAAAGGGAATGGTTTATTTCAACATGCAATTATTCATATCTGTCTTGCAAACTTCTTATTCGTTCTTCACTCTTATTTCGAGCTAAATATTTTTTTTTTGCATTTATTTTTCTTTTATCTTTATGAAAATTTCACACATTTAAGTGTAAGTTAAATAAATTTACATATTTAAACACATTTATATATTCACATTAATTGCACAGTGTGAATGCTTTATATGATAAGAATGCGAATTGAAAGTATATCTCATGATTTCGAAATATTATATACTTATACGTGAAATCTATATGAAGAGTACGAAAAAACACCAAGGTTGATGCAACAGGAGAAGAAATAGCTATCATAATATTAAATATTATTTCACCGTCCTGATTACTAAATATTGTGAATTAATTATACTAATACTTATCTACTAGTATTTGAAACACGGTCAAGATACCATAGTTTTTATATAAATACAAAAAATATCTAAAGTATATAAAAAGGCACAAGGTAATTTAAAATTGAAACTGGATCACCGTATCATTTTTGACATAACACCAAGCGAAATTCAGAAATACTTTAAAAGGATTTCGTTCTTGAAGTAGCGTGAAAACCAATTTTATATGACACCTATACACTAGGGGTACATAGATTAGGGGTAGAGCAATGTTTCAAAAATGAGACTCAAACAAAAGTCCTTTTGATAACGCTAAACCCTTTTAAGTAGCTCACAGCACAACCGATATTTACCACACGGACTCGGTTCACATATCATCACTTTGCAAGAAAATGTATATTATTTAAAAAATATATGTATATTCGATCTAAATGTATTATCTTGTTTTCAACTGATCCAGCCTTAAAACCCTCAAAGAGATTAATTTAGCACTCCCATGTATAAATACGCTTTATCTATACATTATCTTCTATAGTAAATGATGAGAAGACATGAGAAATATTTTTTGTAATGCCTAACTGAAGAAAAAACTAAGCCAATATACATAAAACTTTAAGCAGAAGATGCAGCGCGTTTCGAAGGTTTTAGCATAAAGTATTATAATAACAACTCTTCACAGTTTTATCCGCTTTAAATTAAGAATATTTACTAGACAAAATTTTATGTTCTTATATTACATAACAAATACTAAATCTAACATTCATTTATATACGAAATCAAGTTTCTCGGTGACAAAGGTTATTTATATATACAAGGAATGACGTAGGACCCATGTGCTACCCTACATCATAGATGAGAAGCTTCTCATTGCTTAGGTGTTGATATATTTCTTCTATACTAACTGATAACAACAGGAGACTTATAATGTAGATTTATTAGTTTAAAAATAGAAAGATAATAATGAGACAATTATTTATGATTAAAATCACACATTTTCGAGTTATAAGAAAGAGTACATTTAATTTCATTATGATACATACATATAATATCATCGCTACCGTATTTGAGGTTCCTTGCAAATTTATTTATTTCAATACACATTAAGTTATTATAATTAATAACCATTGTAAAGATTTTTAATGAGTTCCTATTGCTTAGACTATTGTCATACAAAAATTTAAGAATCGATCACCACCACCACCACCATTCACCACCTCTAGAAAAATAGTCGATTTTATTAAGATATGATAGTGGCATAACACAAAACTAATATTTTTGAAGAACTATAGATAACAGTTACTGTTAATATGTATAAACTTTATGTGAAAAAAAAAACATAAAATGTTTGCTATTATATTATAAAACACTCTTTAATATACTCTATTCTCATAAACCGATAGAACGGCATTCCGACTCGACCGGAAATAATTCATGCGCAGTACTAACGGCTTTAATTAATTTCCGAGGCCCAGCGCTGTACACAAACTTCAAGAATCCGAGCTGATACTGAGATTCTTCGAAAGAAAAACCCAATAACTTCTTAATGGCCCGACCTGGGGTTAAAACCTCGGGATCTATCGCCTTACACCTAACCACTAGATTAACGAAGCAGTAACAATACCAACTACAATAGAAATAATATTATTTAAATAATAAAGTTAAGTCACTTTCATATTATATGGTTAAATAAATTTAATTACTATTTCATTATAAACGTAAGGTAATTTAGAGCGGAACGTAACGCGCCCGATTCGACATCACACGAGAAAGTCATTACTCTTTCATTTTTAACTTTTTTCTTCAATACTACTATATAGTTTTTTTACAAGTTATGCTTTATTGTCGTTTAGCAAAATTAGAAAAAAATTATAAAACTTTAACCGGCATGGGTTCTAACATTAGCATTGTCTTATAAATCAAAAGTTTTTTTATAATAATAGAAAACTCTTGATATCATGATTCAGTCTATACTATATTTCTTAATTTTACTTCAATTCCTTAATAGGGACTGCCAAAAAAATGCAAGGATTGAAAATGAAGGATATGAAATGACAATCTGACAGGACTGGAAAGTAATCGGGTGCAGGACTAAAGGCCTTACAGCCAAGGTTAATGATTGTCAGCTTGGAAAACTAACACTGTCAGCTTTTAAACTCTGGCTGGCTGAGAATTTTTGATAGGAAAAAAAGCTTTTGCTATCCTTATCTATTATTCAAAACAAATACTTTATGATTTGCATCCATACAAGTTAGCCACTAGATCAATGAGATATTTTTTTACTTTTTAATATATCTGTTAGTATAAACGGTATATTCATAACATGCGCTCACGCATCTTTTACTGCTTCCACTTATTACATCATCGTTAAGACAATTTCCGCTTTATTTTTCTCTTCACTTATTTCGCGATACGTTTAAATAATCTTACAAGCAATGTTTTTTACATATGAAAATACTTTGTATGACCAATAAGCTCGTTTACATAATAATATTTGCGGTAAGTGATCGTTATATACCGTTTTAATTAAGATTTTTTTATTCTTTCGAATCACATGAAATATATTTTTATTTGCAAATTTTAGATTTTTATAATAATAATAATAATGTTTTATTTTAAAGCAACTTAACCTATGTTAGAAAAAATATTAACTAAATTATACCTAAAATTACTTAAAACTACTCGTGCTTTCTACCGGCTTCTGACATCAATGTATGCATCATTCCAAATTCTCCAGAAAGGTATCTCCAGCTTACAAGCCAGTGCAGAGGGTATTGATACTGATATATTTTATATGACGGTATTCTTTTAAACACAATAATAATTCATATTAACCATATAATTTCTTAATTTATATATTTTTTAAGAATGGCAATAATAAAACATTGTATAGTAAATATAAACTTCACGGGCAAGAGATAATGATAAGACTACAACCATTATGGAATATCATAAATGCCTTATACATAAGGTCGACGAAGTAAATATTTCTAAGAAGTGTTTCGCTATCTATGACTTTAGATATATATTTATGTATATGTTGTAGAGTAACCTTCATAAGTTTATAAAAAAAATATTAAAAAAATTATAAACTGTAAATTCTAAATATTATCGTTATAAAATTGCAAATATTATCTACGTATTATAAATAAAATAAAATATTTCTAAAAAATCTCTTATCCACAAGTAGGGGTAATAAGGTAATATTTAAACGAAAAGAAAAAGTTATTTTGTTAATAAATATGAAATTTTATCTGCCACTTCCGCGTACAAGACCAACAAAGTAAAAAAAAAACCTCAAATTGTCTTATCAAGTGAGCGCCAGCAAGTTTCACGTGACGTGACGTAACCAGGGTACAACGGTAAAGCCTGTGCAGCATGATAGGTACCGTGACGGCCGACGATAGCAAAAGTGTCTGCCGACCCTGGCTTGTCCCCTCCTCGCGCCGCGTGGGGGGTGCCACTTCCATCTCCCTTCACCTTCGCGTACACTGCTCCGCACAACCAATGACCGCCCGCCCCGAGCCGGCGAAAGGTTTTATATACAAGTGGATTTCGCACTGCCAAATTGCTATAAGTCAAAATATAGGGTAGTCGGGCGGTTCACTCGATCGCACCGTGTCGCCGGGCGTGCATCGGCTCCGTAATTTTTTCAAAGTGGGTGCGTTCGTGCGTGTTCTCACGCCAGCTCGGATTAGGCTCTACCAACACGTGTAACAAATGCGCGGTACTACAGTGCCTCTATCATAATATTGGAAAAGGGCAATAAGACTGTGTAACTATGGGGTGCAGTGCGAGATACTGTTTACTGACTCTGTCCTTGTGCCTTGTGACTGAACTTGCATTTGGTGTGAGAGTGCTACCCAAGCGGAAAAAAGGTAAATAACATTCTATTTTAGTAATAACTTAATAATAAATAAACATAGTACAAAAATATTCAACAAAATACTAATAATAATATTGCATAATATTTTTAACTATTAAACATTGAACGGAACTGTAAAATAAGCTGTTCAAATATCGATTAACGCAGCCAATATACCGCTTTCGATCATTTACCTTAGCATCCAATAAATCACAATACATGATTGGAGATATTGCGTTAAATAATCCTTTGACCTGAATAAATTCGATACGTTATGAATTATGCCCGTGGCGAACCACGTACTGATCATATGATCCGGTTTCGAATCGACAGACCAGTGCGCTGTCAACGCACTCGTAAACAAAACACTTTCGTCAACACATTAAAAACATACACTTGTCATTAATTTTTATTTTTTTCGCGTATATTTTTATTATATTTTACGCATAAATATAAATTTACCAATATATCTTTAAGATTTATTGTCATACTTTATTTAATATTTTCAATTTAATGTACCGTAATGCGGTGCTCTTGAAGTTATATTTTCTCGAGGCCAAGTGTATAACGGCTAAGAATCTAAATTACTCAATAAGTAATCATTATTTACTCTCCATTTCGATTTATATAACAAAAGATATGTATCTTTATACACATTGGTAAGAGATTCGTTTAGAAAACATCAAAAATTATGTATGATGAAATGTATAGAAATAAAGAAATTAAATATGTCACTTAATGCCTTATAGAACTTACGATAGCAATCGTCTTCGACTGCTATACTGCTAACTTTGAATGCATTTGTCCAAACATTTGACAAAACTAAAATTTATATTTTGATTGTGACCTTGAAATTATTAAACATTTTCTATTTATTGAAATAATAAATACAACGTAATTATATACACAATTATTAGTTTGGCTTCTAAGGATTTTTTTAGTTAAAAAAATATCAAAAATACAAGCGCTTTTTTTTCAATTATTTACTTAATTTGGACGACCTTTCATCTAGTGGCGGGTCTTGCATACCTTCTCCAGTAAGATCTATTTTAATCAAGAATGAAATTTCATTATAAAAACTTAAGTACAATTTTTTATATTACGTTTAAAATATTAAAAATAAATGAAATTGCCTAATATGACGCCATAACAATTTAAAAAAAATACATTTAATTAAAATTGTAACTAACAAAAAACACGTTTCCTTTTAGTAAATGAAAAATCGTCTGTAATTAACGATAGCAAAATTATCAATTACTAAAGAGAAAATAAATATGTTATCTATAATTTATTTAAACAGGTTTCATTGTGTTCAATATTTTTTTTTTCATGCAATTTCGACTGGGACTAAAAAAGGTCTTATATAAAGCCATCGTAATACAAATGAAAGTAGGTGCTATTATTCGAACACGGTTAATTAACATGTAGCTACAACCGGAATCATTTCATTGTCAATATATATTTATATATACTTTTTAATATCATTACAAGGCTTACAATTAATATATTTAAAAATTAAAAACTCGATAATATGTATATATGCTATGTGTACAAGTAATAATATAGCTTAATTACCTATATTTTTATTCTATACATTCATAAATCTTACAAATATTTTTTTACTGGCAACATATTTTTTTTGCAAACGCTTATTGAAGTGTTTGCAAAAAAAAAATGTTGTTGTTAATGACTATGCATACATTAACAACCTTAGAGTAATTTGCAAAACGATCTAAAAACAAAATATCCTCGCTTATCTCATTTTCTATCTAATACGAGTTTTCCATCAACTCCCATGAGTATGTTAAATATACATACATTTACTGCATGAGAATATGCGTGTGTTGCATCCGGACCGTGCTAATCAACTACCGGTTTAATAAAGCCTACAACCATACGATCGACAAGACTGTTACGATAAAAATTAGAATTATATTTAATATATTACAACGTTATCTTATACTTAACACATATTTAAATTTCTCTCTTCGTAATATGCAACTTTTTATATGAATAAAATATATATATTATATGTTAATAACTGCCGTAGCTGTGTCAGAATCATATACCTATTACTTAATGTATGCTCAAATTTTGTTTTGAAATTTGATCTACTTAGTTCGCGATAATTACGGGTTTATAAATTTTTCCCCTTATAATTTTAGACATTTTAATATATTTTTTTACTTAACCAATTATTATTTGAATTATTATTTACAGTTAAAAATGTTTAAAGACGATTTCAATAATTATAGAAATATATATTTAAAGAGCTTAATAAGCCAAAAGCTCTCAACCCAAACATAATTATTTATTAATAACGTGTCGTTTCATTAATACTTAATAATAAAAAAATAAAATATTTTGAATGATCTAGTCAATGAATACTAGTATTGCTTGTGGTTGAAATAACATGTCGTCTAATTTTAACGTCGTACAGTTTTGGCCCATATATGGCCTTTCGAATGATACAAGTCTTTGTTTTAAAAAAAATCTTTTTGTTTTAAAAAATACTTAGTAAATAAATCAAAAATGTTCACATATTTTTTATTTATTTACTAACCAAGCATTTGTTAACAAGGCTATGTAGCTTTCATATAATAATTAACAAATAACTTGAATAAGTTAAGTAAGTGTTCTCTTACTATATTTCATCAATCAATTCACCATATTTGCATAATAAAGATGCTTCATTTTTATCTAATGCAATTTGGAGCAAAAAATCCACTCTCGTATAAAAAAAACACATAACATAATTGATATGCATATATTATATAATTCGTTCAACATAGGTGTTACAATACTATATAAGTGAATCGTTTTCATTTGCTTAATTTCGCAAGTGTACCGGTTTTGAATTAAAACAAAAACAAGTTATAATTTAGTGTACGTGATAACGAAACAGCACGCCCTAATTGTTCGCATTATTTTCCTCGTTCGCAATGAATTAAAAAATTCGGACCGTACAGAATTGGCACTCGCACCCGAATAATCATAATAAGTTATATATACCAGTGACGTGATTCATTTTGTATCGATAGAAATATCGATATTTCTTGATATCGATATTCCTATCTATCGATATCGATATCGATGTGTTAAAATAATATTATACAGAATATTTTTTTCATAGAATCGCTACTTTCAAAAATACGATCGATGTTTAGCAGAACGTCTGGCTTAAGTTTTATAACTAGAATATCAATATAATATGTGGCAAAGATGTATCAGGTAATCGGAAATTAAAACCCAATTTGTATAAAGGTTATTGAAATATTTATTTTACGTTTAATGATACGGAAGGAGAAACTTTAAGTTAATCGATATGGTTTGATTGATTGCTATTCACTCGTATTATATTGAACGATACGAACACGCTAAGTTAGCGCTTATTTATTACGTTTCTGCTCTCATAACTAATGAATTTCAACCGATTAGTTTATAACGGATCGTAAATTATTACAAAGAAGTGCAATTTATTTTATAATTATATTTATTTTGGGTCTATTTAACACACTCCGTCGCTAATATGATTACACGTTTTTATTTCTTTAATAACATGATTAGTATTTGTAACATAATTAAAGTAATTGTGATATTCGTATTTCTCCACCACCCACCCATTACTTACTGAAACGCCAATAGCAATTTCTGTATTAGGGCTTGAATTGTGAGTGAGCAAATGTAATTACAGAATTTAGGGAGATCCCGTAATCGGAAGTAATTTATATTCCTCACATTACAAGCTTCGATGTGTAAAGTTTAGCACTTAATATTATATGGCCTATTTTCTACACAACTAATACTAACACACTCTTAACTATCCCTCGGCTGGTTTAACATAGCTGCTGTAAGGATAACAGATATAAATATATATGTCAAAATTACTTCCGACACAAGATAAATATAAAATTTGAATCTGGATTTGAACCCGTGACCTTCGATTAAAGTCTAAGTATTCTAATCAATGTCATATCAGTTAAGCCATCAAATTTATATTGAAAATTGTAAACTTACAACAAAGCCGAGGGCCTAGAATCTATTCTTATATATTATCACAATATTGTACGTATATATACGATTTATTATATCGTTTTATAAATACATAACAATTATGACATAGCCTAGAAAAAACAATGTTAATTTTATGATCTGTTTATTTTTTATTATGTAAAAAAAAATTACATTGTTATGTGAACGTAATAAAATTTTATAATTAACGGGTCATAAAAGTAAATGGAAACAGCCCTGTGTCTGTGGCCGTGAAGAAAATATTTGATAATAGTTGCGCAACCTCATTGCCGCAATATAAAGAGCATATTAATGTGATATTTTGAAATATATATATATATAATAATTCAACTAGTTTTTATATACATATATGTTGTTTCGCGGTATATCCCTCGCTATTGTATTATACATCCCCGTTTCGGTTTGGCAGTTTAGTTGACGTTTATGATTACTACTGAAATTCTTAGATTATTAGCTTGAAGTAATAATAAAGGAGATACATTTATATTTCATGATACAACCATGCTTAATCATATATGTATATACAGACAGTGAAAAACAGTTCATTATCATATTCTCTTCAGTTTTAAAACCGATTTTCAATTGTAATGATTATATTTCTATTGAGAAGCTTTAGTATAATCAGTAAAAAAAAACAAGTCGAAAACCTCAAATTTATGATTGACTCTGTAAGTAAAAGGGTGAAAAAGAGAAACTACTAATCTGTTCTTCTCTGTACAATCTACATTCTGAGCCGGTGGTAGATCTGTATTGAATTCAATACAGTATATGTACAGTACATGACGATTCAAAAGCGCCCTTATTAGCCTACTTAAGTATTATTTGATTGATTGATATAATATACAATAATTATTCTACCCCGTGACAAATCATTGCTCAAAAATACCTGATGTAGTCTAGCATTTTATTACATTATATAACCAGTTTGAACTAAACTAATTAATATTCTCGAGATCAGTTCCTTCAAGTTTCTATAAGTATACTTTATAAGTAAAAAAACGAATGCCAATACGTACGCAAAAAGAACAAATTACAACTATCGCTGAGGTAAAAATAACTCGAACCATATCAATCATTTTCTATTTCAAATATTTGTTACGAGTAAATAGTTAAAAAATAATGGATACAGATTTTAAACTGTGGATGTCGTACCACCAAAAAAACGGTATTCATTTAATTAAGAATGATTATAAAGCCGTTTAGGGAGCCAGATCGTTAGTTTTTATTCAATGGCCTAATTCTACTTACCATTAATGGCGAATAACTCATTTCACAAACAAATACCATAAATACCTTCACATGAAAAAGCAGAATCATGCCTATATCACTTATGATTTTGTAAATTGTACTGATTGCGCTGCGTAATAAAAAAAAAAAGAAATTAGTGGTTCACGGACCGAAAAAAAAGTATAAATAATTGTATTTTTAAATGTTGACGTTTTCAATTTATTTTATAGTGCGCGAGAGTTAGACTTTTCACTTTTACGCTGGATTACTTTTTTTAAATCATGTTGTGATGCATACATTTTAAAATAGAAATCGAAAGTCGATTTTCACTTTTTTAATCATGTATTCTATTCTAATCGCATGCACGTTTTCTTTTTTCCACCAAAAAACTATTTTGCTATCTAATACAAACCTCGCATTACAATTACCGATTTTAGAAACTATTAAACGATAATTCAACAATGAAAGGTTTTAAGAACATTTAAAATTAAAATATCTGTGCGCTCTATTTTATAGTATTGTCTTTGTCTGTGTCTATTGTCTATGTTGTATTCTAAAATTAAATTACTTAAAATATTAAAATAACATGAATTTTAGTATTGTAGTATATGTGACGGAAGTAATTTAAGCAATTATAAAATAAAAAGTCCTATAATTTAATGACATTTGTTTTACCTACATGCGAACAATCTGAGTACAATCGTATGAGAGATTTACGATTGACCGATCGAAATTCAACGTTAGTAACGAATACAATATTATCAGAATTAGTCATTTCTGTGTTTAAAATAAGTTCGTTAATTGCGTGCGTCAAGTTGCAAATGTGTATTGATAATCTGATACAATTCTCGACCTCAATCCACGTGACCTTAAAGGTGAACGATGCAAAATGCATGAGAATATAACTGTTGACTATGTCTCTGAAACCAGCGACATATAATTGTCCTTGCTTCATAAGATTGTATAATACGAACGATGTTTACTCTCGAATCGAATGCCAATTTAATTTACGAGAAAATATCATTTCACGTTAATACGACGTCTAATATGTTGATTCTGATGTAAACCTGATCGAATGCTGAACTTTAAGCTTATAATGTAAGATTATTTAATATCTTAGTATATGTTTACTTCTTTTAGGTCTTGGTAGTAAAAAAATGTTTGCAGCTGAAACTGCCATATAATTTCATTGCAGGCTACCAGATGTCTTAAAACTACTTCAGACATATTACACGTTAGATGACATTATATTGTATAGTGTATATTTTCTTATAATGTTTCGTCGCGGAACTCAAAATTTAAATATTATCAAAAATTAAGATATGCGTATTTGAGCCTTGTAGACAAAATAAATGTCCTTCGAACCGATTTCGGCCACGGCGGCCAATTTCAAGAGAGATTAGCCAAATGCGCAGGACATATTATAGTGCACAAGTGTGTGCGCAAACACAGGTGCGTTCTCAATAACCTTACTCTCATAATCCGATGAGACGACAATTCGACACGACCGGAAAGAGTTCAGGCGCAGAACCAACGGCTTTACGTGCTTCCCGAGACACAATAGTGTACACATGGCCAGACTCCAGGCTGTTAATGAGAATTTTCAACAGAAAACTCAATAATTTTTTATTGGCCCGACCTGTCATTTGGACCCAGGACCGGATCTGCGGCCTTGCATGTAGCCACTAGACCAGACAAGGCAGTTATATAGTTTATAGTATAAATACTTACATATGCAAGAAATGGAAAAGTAATTTTATTTATATTGTCTTAAATGTACAGTAAATCATTACAAGAAAAAGCAATACTTATAAACAACTTAAAATCGGAGAAACACTGCGCAAAACCTTGAGCATGTTCTCATATTTACCGGAAAATGGCACTAATATCGAATTAATCATAAACTTTATACGTGTTGTTTTAAGGACTATATTTATATGAAGCTACATTTGGTATCCAAGTAGCTGTCAAAGTATTATCGAGATTATGCGTAAGATGTGTTGCACAAGAGATAGAAATGTATGCACTAGAACCTTTCTGCAATACTATTGTTTCATTCATTCGTTTACCATTCAATACTAGGTGATAATTACTCTACAGTCAGTGAAGAGAACTGGGTTACCGTCGTGGAAAGGAACGCGAATTACGATAAACACTTCAGTCAACATTTGCATTGCGATTGAGTTATTACATCAATTACATCTATATATAGACGAAATTGTGTGTAGTTTTGTAATTTGTGTTCTGTTATGGAAGAATCCAATTTTTTAGAATTGACTAATACTATATAATTGATGGTTATAGAAACTTAATTTTTTTTTAATACTTTCGCAATTACTGTAAATTAAACTAACGATGATGTTATTCGTATCTTGCAATGACGCGAGTTTATTAACATGAATAATTCATATGACAAGATGTACTGGTATTTGGCAATTAAGCTTCCCTTTTTTTTAAATGGATGAATCGGAATAAAAGCTTCTATCAGTTTTTATAGAAAAAAAACAACTGAAATTTTCAATTCATTTAAAAGTAATCTTGTATAACATTACATAATGTAAAAATTTACTTTCGCCTTTAAAATCGATACTCGCATCGAACATCCGACTAGATACGTCTAAACACGAGTTGTCGCCGTCAGTGTTACCAGTTTACTTACGATGTATAATTTAAAACTTTCTCTAAAGACGCCCGCTACGACTTCGACTGTGGCATTGGTCAGATTTCCCTTTCCTTGGCCATCAGTTGCGCTTCATTGGGTCAATTAATCTACATTTAAATTGAGGTCTTGATTTGACACGAATATTTGTAGTAATCGAGTTAAATGTCATAATTCGTGTAATGTTATGTGAGTTTCTACTCGCATCGAAATCGTGCTTTCCTTATGCATAATTATGATCGCTTATGTCGTGAATAAACATTAATAGATTAGCATTGAATGATTAAACTTTAAATATAGTTACAATTATTTTATGATACAAGAAAAACTGCATACAAAAAAACTGTCATTAGACAGTTTGTGTAGTTTTTCTAGTGTTATGTCTACTAATATAATTTCTTATATCTTATAAGTGAGAATTTATCCTGTTTTTTTTTTCAAAAATTATTTTGGACATTCTTTATATTTTAAATGTACTTACTGCTTTCTTTAATGGAAAGCTTTGATTTAGTTTGTTCGTGAGATTGATCACATTGTTCGGATATAGTTAGAATATAAATAAGATATTTTTTATCGTTTGCTCGTGTTTCACTCTCATGTAACAGGAAGAAAACTGTAAGAATTGTATTGAATAAAAAAACCTTACTTCCTCATAAGCGTGACTCAATGTTAAAATTAAATTATTTGCAATTGTTCGCGCTCACGATCTGAAAAGTGATTTTTGATCTTTCATGAGTCAGCAAATATAGAGAAAATGCTAACTTTCGATCGTTATTATTGAAAAATTACGACATTGTAAGCAGTGATATGATAAATGGTGCATTTGTGTGAAGTGGGAGAAATTAGCATATGTGTTTTTTTTATACACATATTTCAGAAAACATTCACTTTTCATAGCTTATGTTAATGTATAGACGCTAATCGTGCTAGAACATTAGGCCTCATATGATCCGGTGCCCAAATAACCTCTTTTACTTTAAAATATTAAAAAATCAAATTTACTCTTTTATACAATTTTAATGAGCTTAGATTTATATTAAAAGGCTTACATAATGATTTTTATATAAAAGCATTAGAAAAATAAATTTAAAAGACACCTTATTAACATTATTAAATAACAAGTTAGTTTCGAAAATGACGTAAGGTGAAAACATAATGACATATTAAATAATTAGAAAGCAAAATCAATCTGTTTTATATTCAATGTAGTTGACTCATATCGATTTTTTTAATTCAACTCGATTCATGCGATTAAGATGATCGTAATCGATTTTGTGCAATCGGATACAGTCTTTCACTCGTACGCAACGAAGCGGGGCCTAGGTCAAGAACGTTGACCGTGGCATCAAAATGAATATCTCGTCTCGCTGTCATCGAACTCGATTTAAATGCTTGATTACGAAGAATACGCCATTTATTTTACAAATAATATTTTACGCTTTATTGTTCTAGTTACACAATTAAAATTATGGTCCATGAAGATCGATTGATTTTAGCAAAAATAAAAATTTATCGAAATTTATATTGAATTAGTAATTTATTATTATCGTATTTTATAATTTTCTATTAATAAATAAATTATTAACGTGAAGAGAACAGTCCCTAAGAAACTAATATAATTACTATGGTTCTCTTGTATACGACGTATGGTACTTATTAGTTAGTAACAACTTGAACATGACCAGCTTCTGGGCAATTTCCTCCTCTCCTCTTGAGTAGAAATGGGGAGGAGAGAATACCGGTTATAAATAAACGTGTTTTAGATTTTCAATCGTCGTGTTTTCTCACGATATTTTTCTATTAGTGCCCGGATTCGAATCCGAACTTTTCGGATAACATTCAAGCACACTGGGCGATAACAGCTCGTTGCTTAACGTAAATAATTTATTTATGTATATTCAATCATTCAACAATATTCTATCTAATGAGTACAATTAGTTCTACGATCGGAAACAATCGCAGACATGTCTTAGTATTCAAGGCTGGAGCTTGTAGGTCTAGCGTGGGAACTAAGTTTCCTTTATGAGGAGTTAGGTAAAAGGGCTCCAGACGGAATTCAAATGCAAGTCTGTTAACTAGGAAAGTATTCAATCATTTATTTTTGTTTTCGTTCCAACTTTCTAGCACTGAAAGTATAAAAACGGTCTAGTTGTTTTTGAGATTACATTTAAGAAAATAAAATCAAGTTTCTCTTTATATAGTATTAGTATAAATAGGGTGAAAGTCCCGTTCGAAACGTGTATATTTCAATCTCTACAATGCGTAAAAAAATGTATAGCAAGCGTATCTATAAATGTATGTAAAATTTTGTATAAAAACTTATACAAAATTTTACATACATTTATAGAAATAGAAAAATAACAAAGATAATACAGTATTTTTTTTGTGTTTCAATAAGTATTGTCAGCAATAACTAACAATCTAATTGTTATCAAATTCTTGTCATATTTAGTTCTAAGCTATGCGTTATAGTACTTATTTTGCAACTAGTATCTAGGTAGGACATAAGTGTAAATAATTCAATACAAGAATTCGAATCGGTATTTATTGTTTGATCCAGTTACAATTTACAACGCAGCTGGTGCACTCGCGTTCCCATAGCAACTGTCATGTTAAGAAACGTTGCTATTAATAGCACGTTATACATTACTCACCGTGCACTAAAGGATTAACGAGACACACTAAGTAATAAAGCAATGAAATAGCTTTATGTTTCAAATAGACGTTAAAACAGGAGGCCAGTTTGCGTCACTGATGCATAGAGAATAATAAACACATAGGTTATTAAAGCATTGTCTTGGTCGTTATTATATGAGCAATAGAGTTGATAATTGCTATAAAATATATGTTCACCATACTATAAGTTTTAAATGCGCTCAGCGATGAAATTAAAGCTACTTTACGATTACAATACAGCATATACACTAACACAGCTATACAGCATTATACACTTTCACTCTTCCACGGTTATGTTAATATTGAAGTTGTGTTAAAAATATTAAGCGGTCAATATAGAAATAGATGGTTTTGAATGCTTAAGTATATTTTTAGATACTGTTAGTTTTAATATTATATGATTTTTTTTAAATTAAGTTGTTGTTAATCGTTTTATTGCATATTTGCATTATGACAAGGATTATGATGGATATGTGATTTCATTATCATATTCAGTTCATTTTTGTTATTGCGATTAGATTGTTTTTTAATATTTAAATACTAGCAAGCTGAATTGCCTACGACCTTCGACAGTTCGGTTTTAATTGAAAAAAAAAACGTATTAAAGTTTTAATTAATATGAAAATAACCTAACCATATAAAAGGAATTTATGGTATTTGAATTCAATAAATAAAATAATAAACAAGTTTATGTATTCATATCGATGGATACATAATTATAATAATGTCCCCTGGAATTGGTTTTTCCAAGTTCCGAAGAATTTAAAAGCCTATAAAGCCTTATTTTTTTCCATCACATTTATGTAATTATCTTTATCTCAAAGTGTTATCAGTCAAGATAATTAAAAAAACATATCAAAAATGAAAATTACTTTCTAGAATATATGCTGTTTATATTATTTCATTATTTATTTATCAGGATAAATATTTACACTTATTTTTTTAATAGTATAGGTAGGCGGACGAGCATATGGGCCACCCGATAGTGAGTGGTCACCTACGCCCATAGACATTGGCATTGTAAGCAATGTTAACCATCACTTATATCGCCAACGTGCCACCAACCTTGGGAATTAAGATATTATGTCTCTTGTGCCTTTAATTACACTGGCTCACTCACCCTTCAAACCGAAACACAACAATACCAAGTATTGCTGTTTTGCGGTAGAATATCTGATGAGTGAGTGGTAACTACCCAGACGAGCTTGCACAAAGCCCTATCACCAGTAAGAACACTTAAACCTCGAATGAAACCTGTACCACAGTTATCAAATTGTAAAATATTTGACAAGATCGATTTTTATTACCTTTTAAAGTATATCCGCCAGTGGTTTCTAACGTAGCACGAAAGCTGCTCGTTGTAACGACATTTTTTACTCACACACAGACACAGACACAAGACTTAACTATAAATCAATGTCGCAACTTTCATGCAATTTGACTGAGAACGGTCGCTAATCCTGTTTCATGCATTTTTATACGTATTTTTAATATAACTTTAATTCGGATCTTACTAAACGAATTAGATTCGAACGATATAGATTCTATAATTTGATACATAGACTTAGTAACCACATTTTGCTATTAAAATTATTATTACATTGTATAAATAATTCCGACAATGTACACGGTACTCTGTATATAAATATACACTCAAGTGTAATGTAATGTATACGAAATAATTCTTATGTTTCCTCTAGAGCAGAGGCCTTACAAATGTTCTATTTTAGTCCTGATGTGTGTGAACTTAATTTGAATATAAAGCGACAAGTCCATTGACAATCTCAAGAACAGGTACTTTTACTTTCGCCAAACTAGAGCTGCATTTCTGTTCGGCTTGTGGTGCAACGGGTTTCTCACTGGAGTAGCGGTGACAAGGTTGCAAAATAACTCGATCTAGACTACGCACTGTTACGATACCAATGAACTCCCCTCAACGCAATGAACAAACTAAACAGCACTCAATAAACATTCTTACGCAATCTAAAAGTTCTGATATCTCTGTACAAGTATTCGCTTGCCTATAGATAATATTGCATAACACTGGTCATTTAACCGATATGCATTGTCAAACTTAATTGAGAAGTCATGTAACATTAACTATATAGTAAAAAAAGTAATCGACAAGTTATAATGCTAATACACGTGCAACGCCATACCACAGGTATTTCTGTATTACGAAAGAACGGTATTACAGATCCATTTGCGGCTCAACACGTTGAAGCAAAGCGACCGCAAACTTTAATTACATTTTGCCGAATCGGCAACAATGTAAAGAACCATAGTAATTTCCGGACTATTAAAGGTGCACCTCAATGTAGACAAGGCCAGTTTGCGAGACTGGCCCCGACTCACAACAATGCCATTCCTATTTACTTCTCCACCCGCGTTACAGAAGGACGCTAAACGAATTTAGCAACTCCGCCTTGTATAATAAAGCATAAGGTTGCAAAACTATTATGACAGTTTTAAAAGCGGATCTAATTGATTTAAGAGTAACACCGAGAGACGGATGTCGACAACGCCCTTGTCACACAATCGGTCTCTGGTAGATGCAATAAATGTTCACCTATTTAATAAGTGAAATCATTGATTTTTTAAATAAAAGAAGAATAAAAATTAAAAAAGAAATGTAACACAATATTGAATTGACTTAAACTTACATTTCAATAAAACCACATCTTCTAATTAAGCTTCCATACTAATGAATTAGGAAACGTTTTTTTTAATAATGCCTTTTGAAATAAATTCTTAAGCAATTTACATAAAACTTACTATAAAAATTATATATATATATATATATATATATATATATTTATATGTGGGTGTATATACGGAAGACATTTAATTATGATATCAGTAATTATTTAAATTAAATTTTCACTTACAAAGTTAATGTATGAAATATGTTTTAAACCAAATTGCGATATGAAGTGATATTTTGACATAGTTACATCGTTGTTACATGCATGGTACTTTGACTGACTTTGATGATCTAAACATTAAGGTTAAATTTAAAGTAATACGAAATATTTCAACATTGCCGTTGTATTCTTATTGAGAAAACACATTAAAATTTATACACAATTCTTATAAATTTAAATATCCATGAAAGTAACGTAAGCAGTCGATAATGACTCGTGGTCATTATATGTATGAAATCAAGCTGAAATGTAACAAAAACTTTAACAAACAGTTATATTCATCCAATATCCCATAGCTGGATGAAACTTGATGAAAGTTTAGAGCTTATTCAATTCCTTGGCCTCAGTCCGAGTTGATGATACACATGTGGCAGAATTTCATCACGAGCTTACCTCGCGATTTTCCTTCAACCCCAAACAAACTAGTTGAATTATAAAACCAAACCAAGCACATTAATAGTGCTGACTGAAATATTTCGTTAAAATGCACCCGTTCAATCACTTTGGCTTGACCTGTATATAGTTAATAAATATGTGTTATTTAAATAACAAACAAGGATAATACGTTATAATATAATAGACCACAATTATTAATTATGTAAACGGAATGTATCGAGATAAACGTGACTAAAATATACTAATTTATTTTAGAAGGCTCTTAAATTATTCATCCGTAATTAATACTCATTGATTCTGTATAATTGATTAAAGAGTCATTAACAAGTATTGAAGCCGCGTTTCAATTATAATGATGATCGATGATACTAAAGCTGAAACGTAATACATTTTAGCTAAAGCAATAATAATTTATGCATTAGATATAGATGTATTGTCTCATTTATTTGGTAACCATATACCACCAGCTTGATCAATATACACAATTAATTCTGTTGAATATTATTAATATTGTTTGTCTAAACATTTTTGGTATGTATGTATAATACTTGAAAACTAGATAAACGTATTTCGATTTAAAATCCTTAAATAGAAAAGTACTTTTTAAATTCTCAGGGTAATATCAATGAAGTGTATTCTTCTATACTATTCGCTAGACATCGTGAATCTTAATATAAAATAAATTAGTGAAAATCATTTGACCTTCACAAATGTCATAATTGCGAGCGAAACTGCAATAACAATTGCACATCGGATGTGCCTTCCCATCTTATAATGACCTATTATAATATCATTAAAGTACTACCATTGTTGCAATACAAATCACACACGGGCTGACATTCATGTGACATTAAGTAGACAGAAGAATAGCGTGAACGCCCAAACGACTCAAGTTGAGATTAAATCAAGTCACAGACACTTTCTATGTATTCTAAATGTAACTAATATCTCGAAGATACGCCATATAAGATTGCGTAGAAGATAAAAGAGCATGGAATTAGTATACGTTGATTTTAATGCTGGATTATTAAACTGAATGGAAGCTATAAATTATTGTTTAAGATTAAGTGCATAGTTTCTTCTTGATAGAATCTAATTTAACATTTAATTAATATTACTTGTAAAAATAATATACAAAAGAGCCTAAGTGAATAGATTATCTTTGAATTGTTGTACATTATTTACCTGTAAAATGTTTCAACGTTTTAATACTGATTAATCTATAATGACGAAAATTATCTTTAATTTTTTTTGCAAAATAAAATTAAGCATTACTCTCGTTACGAGTTTTATATTTTATATTTACTAAAGGTTTTTTTGGCTACTAAAATCATCAATTTAAGTCTACGTTAAGATAATTTTAAAATTAGAACTGAAAATAAATCTTAAACCGTAATGAAAGCAAAAATTCGCAACATTCTAAAATTACACATAAAGTGGTACATTTAAGTCAAAACGTAGAAAATTCTAGAATTATAACGGACGAACTTGTCAACTGGCCGTGGTCGGTTCGCGGTCGAGTTACCCGACAGTTGGAGACACATGTTTCCTACGAACCACTTTTACTTGCTGAAAAGAAATTATTTATAGCAAACCTGTTTCAACAACATACGAGATGATCTTGGTTTAAAAGTTACATTAACATTGTAATTTAGTACTTTTCTCCTATAATATAGGCTTACAGAGGCTTGAATTAATAAACCGAGATAGCTCAGTGGATAAAACGCGTGGATCTTAAACGAATGTAGCTGATCATATCAGCCATATAACATTTTCTTTCTATATGGTTATTTTTTGTTTTAAATCCGTCTCATATTCTGTTTTGAAGGAAAACATCGCGAGTGATGAAACTTATGTTATGTTACATTATGAGCTTAACTGTCACTGATAGAAAAAGAGGTGTTTGCCCAGCAATGGATGAAGAGTTAATATATATTACTTTTGAGTAAAAAACACACGTAATAACCAAAAATACTTTGAATTAAATTTTCAACATCAGTCTCGAGTATTATAAATATTTTTAAAATAGCCAAATCTCATAACTGTAAATCTTTGTTTGTACAGTAGTATGGAAACGAATACAATTAATTTGATTATTCAAACGGATGCTTTAAGCGTTTTCACAAATAGAAAGTCAAATGATTGTAACTTATCTATAATAATAATCTCTTAGATGTATATCTATAAAAGGCAATGTCCTGAATAAATGACTATCGTCGCACAACTTGAACAATAAGAATCGAATAATTTAAATTTTTATGGCATATCTTTTGATTTAGAGAGGTCAATGCTCCTTCATCAAAACGATCCATCTAAAGTGTTATTATTTTTACTTGATAAACGTGTAACGATGAACTATTTTTTTTATAGTCGAAAGCATTACAGGTAGTGCTTGTAGTTAATAATATAGGAAATAAACTCATAAAATGTAGACTATATAACAATATGTTTCAAGAGATTTAAAGTTATACAATCGCAATTAAAGCGTTATGAATACGCCGTTTAGGCGAACGTAAAAGAAATTATCCCACACTTAACATATTCAACATACATTACAGAACTAAAACAAATAACGATGAAAATTTTACATCCGAGATGTTATATTGGTAAATTGTTATGTAAAAATAGCAATTTTTCGCAATCAAAGTGTTATGGCGGGTCTAGGAACGTGTGAAATTACACGATGTACATAATATCTCATACGTTATTAATAATTTAACGACACGGTGTTAACTATCGATTATATATGTAAACGAAAATATTAAGTGTTCAATTTCATGTCCAATTATAGGGTTATATATAAATATATACTATATATGTCTCATTGGTTTATTGGTTAGCTTTTAAGGCGGCAGATACCGAGATCCTAGGCTTGAATCCTGGATCTGGTAAAAAAAATAAGGCGTACTCGTTAAAGAAATTTTAGTGACAAGAATAACTTGGAGTTGGACACTTGGTATTCATACTATTCCCACCCTCAGAAAGCAAGTTAAACCCATTGATCCTGCGTCTGATCTCTATTTGTGTCAAATGCCCTTTAATGGGACAATTAGAATGGAACAGCTGTGTTCTCACACTTGTCTAGTCTTTGCAATTAATTTTTTTTCAGTAAATTGTGTTTTAATTTCTTTAAATATTGAAATATATTAAACAAAATTAGTACTCTTAAATAACTCATCTAAGCTTTTTAAAGCCTATTCTCGATTTTACTCCAAATATATTATTCTTTTATTTCTTTATCCTCTATCTCTCTCTTTCATTCCGTTATTTTATATAATTCAGCGAGCATTTAGTTTAGTTGCCTTTTTAAAAGTATTAAAATACATATATGTAAATGTGTATTATGTCCGAATGTTTCGTTTTCGAAACTACGTTTTAGTAATTAAAATTTAATTTAAATAAAAGCGTAATTTATGTAAAATAGAATTTCACAACACTAAGCTGGCATTATTTTATATAACAGTGTAATATATATATATCAAATAAGTATCAATTTAATTTTTTTTTTAATTGAATCCTTTCAATTTTCGTATTTTCTAAGGTGTTGAATAAAAACTACAAGATAACATTTGTTTTCGGATTACAATGAAACAGATATTGATGCACTTAAATGACAACACAGAATATTGATGCACTTAAATTGTAATATAGATTAGGAGTAATTAAATTATTTCAAAGTTACAATATCTTTAAAACTTCATAAAAGATATATACAACACACAGATAATACTAAATTAAATTGTATCCACAAGAGCCTCTGTATTCGTCCAGATAATTCTCATAATCAACTTATTTGCATAGCGCTATTTCCTTAACGTAACTTGTCCGGCTTTCTTTCCTCTTTTCTAATAATAAAACATTACTTAAGCCGTGTTTCTCGTTTATTTCGCTAGTCATCAAGCTAATAAGTTAATTTAACCTACGTCACAACTCTTACACAAACAAAAATTTGATTTATCATAGAAACTTCAAGCATGATCGGCATCAACCGTGACAAAAGAAATAAGAAAATTATGATCGAGTAATAAAAAAAGAAAAAAGAGGAAATTGAAATTGATAGCTGAATTTCAAATATCGAACAATTCTGAATAAATTGCGATCAAAAATGAAATGACACGGTTTAGAGTAAAAAAAAAAACTATTAACGTTATAGCGAAAGTCGGCAGTCGCTCCAGATACAAAATAATGTGTTTCTATCGAATAGTGAAACCAGTTAAAAGAACGCGCGCGGAAACTAAACCACATCGGTACAGTCACGTGCGATGTTCTTGAAAGTGCAAGTTGAAAATAAACATTGATGACTCAAGAACTCAGCTTCCACTACAACCTAGACTCAAGAATATTCAAGTATGTCAAACAGTGTAAAGGATATGGAAATTACATATTACATCTACTTCCTGCAATAGAAGTATATAATGTTGCCTAAATTTCTGTTAACGTTTAACATTTAAACGGTTAGTCTATTGGAAGGAAATTTAAAATGTGATTATAACATAAATAATTATAGCATTGAATAAATAAATAATAAAATACACGGCAGTGAATGAAGTGACTAACATCTGACCCAGATTAGTTATACTTATATCCTGTGCAACTTACGACATTAATACGACAGATACAAGCAAGTTTAAAGTGCTCTGTAGTTTTTATACCTCTGAACATAAAAGCTAAAATGCATTAAAACGAATGATCTTACACGTGCACACGCACGAAAGCAAATGCTTCGAAATGCCAGCGGAAGTCAGAGCAAAAACGTTTAGGAAAAAACTAATCCGTTCTTTATGTTTGCAATTATTTATCAGCTCACGAGATAGAACGCAATTTAGCACGAAAGTGTGGCAACTCATCCGTGAAACGTTCATTATAAATAGTTAAGTAATATTAATTGATATCCAGCAATCTTCTTTGTAATTAAAGAAAAGATTATTGCTACTCCTAGCCTCGTTACTGCCCTGATGCAATTACGATGTTACGAAAAAATGTACTAATTGGCACTAAAAATGGAACACTTGGATTTGGCTGCATATAAAGAATGTTCCGGATTGATTGATGAACCGCAATTTTGTTATGTGTACTATTAACACTGTTAACGCCTTCGCAACGTTTGAAGTTATTACGTGTGGAATTTCATACCGATCAAGATATACGGCTTATGTGTCCAATTAAAGTTTTTATTGCAAGTAAATAAACCACATCAAAATACAAAATGTTTGGTATTGTTTTTTTTTCGGTTAATATTTTCCGTGAAAACATTATGCGTGTCTGAACTGACGGTTGATTGAATAAAGACCAATTATAAATATCAATACGACGACGTACTAATTACAGATTAGTTATTCCAAGCGTTTTTTAATTGACACCGAAAATGCATATAATCGCTTCCTTGACACGCTTATGTCCTTATAACATTCTGTCTCGCAAGTTTCAACTTATAATACAAAAATCAAATATGAGGAAACTAATTGAACAGATGTACGATGAACTTAACGTCATTAGGACCATAACGATCGGATGCCTACGATGGGCAGGGTACGTAGTACGAATGTACGAGGCCAGAGTACCCAAACACCTACTTCTGCGACTCTCCAGCCTTCCGGACGGAGAGTCGCAGAAGTAGAGGCAGGCCTAAGCTCAGATGGTCAGACGGCGTCGAACGGGACACCAAGATCTTAGGGGTGACAAGTTGGAGAACGAAAGCCACAAATAGATCGGACTGGAGGGATTTACTGGACCAGGCTAAGGCCCACCCGCGGCTGTAACGCCTCAGATGATGAATTTAACAGACATAATCAATTCATTGAAAATTTAAAGATAACAAAAAAATAATTTTTTTAGAATAATTCAAACTAGAATTCGAAAAATTATTTTTCAAAAATGTTAAAAAATTATCATTACAACATATTTAAAATAATCTTTTATGGACATACGACAGTTTAAGCGACATTTAAAACAGAGGTTGTATTACCACTGCACAATATATTTAACGCCAATGCGAATGTCCATTGATTGTAAGTTTTCATACAATGTCCAACCAAGTAGCCTCTAACTCAATAACGACCAATATTTGATAAGCGCGCTGTAATTACCGTAACGAAGTAATTGCTACTTGACCCGTGCTGTACACTGATTGATCGTTAATTAAATACTTATTAATTAGAATATACATTATGTTAGTTACAACATAAATTCACATATATAAAAATAAATACGATATAAATCAAATTATATTTTTTATTTCATATGTTGAATTAGATCGAAAACTTACAAACCCACCCACCTAGACATGTGATTGTGATGTGATTAACGTGAATTAACCAATGATAGCCGGTTCAAACCCCGACAAGCACCAATTTATATTCAGGCTTAATTTGTGTTTATAATTCATCTTGTGCTTTACGGCGAGGAAACCTGCATGTTGCGTTTGAAAATCTCCAATTTGTTCCCATCAACCAGCCTTGTAGTAGCGTGGTCGAGTAGGCTTCAAACCTATTCCTCAAAGAGGACAGGTGGCCTTAGCCCAGCAGTAGGACATTTACAGTTATTTTACTTTATTTTACATAGAAGAAAAATTAAATATTATATATTATAACATATTTAATCAGGTGACAAAGAATCGATGAACTGTTTATATATCGATTCTGTAAATATTTTTCTTTTACATATCTAAAAAGGTGTTCATTGTTACAATATATTTATGTTTATTCATGTATGTTTTAATGTTATTTTAACGTTGATGTCATGAAATATAAATAATACGTGCAAAATAACAAAGCATACAATTGCAAAGCATACAAATTGTCACACAGAATTTTATAGCCGTGAATAATGTTATTACCACGTACTCAATTTGTAAAGACTTTAATTTGTAATACAACCCTTTTTTATCCAATCTATGCTATGTAGAGCCGAGATGGCCAAGTAGTGAGAGCGCGTGAATCTTAACTGATAATCGTGGGTTCAAACCCCTTAAGCACTGAATTTTCATGTGCTTAATTTGGATGTGGTATTCCACAAACTCGCATTGGAACAGCGTGGTGGAATAAGCTCAAAACCCTCACAAAAAGGGAGAGGATGCCTTAGTCCAGCAGTGGAACATTCACAGGCAGTTACTGTTTTACTTTGTTATGTATATAATATATGGTTAAAAGAAAAAGAAACAATATGTATATCTATCTCGTTTTCGAAAGCCTAAATAATCAAATCTAAGTTATACGAACATATTTCTATTACAAATGTAAACGTATACATGCTCACATTACAACATGTCACTGAAATGCATTAAACGAGAGCTAAAGATATAAATCTCCACAACGTACGAATTATTTGGTTTTTATTGTAAACTTTATACAAACTATAGTCCACCACACTAAAATCTAGAGCATTCTAACCGCAAATGTAACAATAGTAAGGTACGATTTGTGTATTATTTTGATTGAATTTGTTACTGATCGAGTTTTGGCAGTATAGTATTCCATTATCACCTTGAAAATCAATTAAAAATGAAAAAAAAGACAAATATATGTATTTTTTTACTCTATAACTATAGTAAGATGTAGTAACAGTGAAACCTTATTCAAAAACTTCCCTCATTCCACGTGGCTCTAAATTTAACTAAAATCTCAATATATATTTTTTATTAAACTATTTTATAAAATGACCTTAAACAAACGGCCTCGCTAGTAATTTATTTAACGTCAAAAATAATTTCAAACAAAAACTTTTTAATAAACGTATTTCGTAAGTGTATTGTTTACCCTTCAACCACTAGACAAAAATTAGATTTAATAATATTATTATTGAGGAAATCGTAACCAACTAATAAGGCGATTTAGTCTGTGGCATTGATTTTTTTTTTATTCTATTAACCCAAAATAAGTTTAATCGTCTATTTAATCTGTAAACACACACTCGAAACTAGAAACTCGATCTTAAAATATCAGAAAGTAATATGCGATAATTATTATAACATAATATGATAATAATTACAACATTTAAAGAATATGTGCATCAAGATTGTTAACATTTCTCAAGTAAAATACGTATGTAACAAAAACAAATTAAAGAACAAAAACCTTTTCAAACGTTTAACAATGTTCTTAATACATAAACATGAAATTTTCTTAACATTAAAACTATTAAGTAACAAGTTTTAAGCCAGAGCTTACCATAAACGTTCATAATGGGACACAAATCAACGTGTTCTTATACATAGTTGCTTAACGCGGTCTATTGTTTTTCAAAAGTAATTATATCAAGCAGTGTTATTAATTCAGAATGTCTACAACGTTAATTGTGCAAAGGAAAGACTCCACGGCCATCGGACACGGTGTGTGAGCATTTTATTGTGTCACCTTGCTGAGACCCTATCTTATTTCCGCTATGACAAAATACCATACAGATTAAGGAACACATGTGACTGGCAATACTGATCCTACAATTCGATCAAAAAAAAAGTAGTAAGAAAAAAATTAACACCAAGCAATGACAATAAAAGATTATTATATAATATATTTAATTTGCATTAACTAAAATAATAACTATATAAATCGCTAAATATTTCCTTATATATACGGAAGACAATTAATATTATTGTTTAATGGTACATAATCAATCACTTATGTTTATAGGCATTGCACGCGTTAAAATAATAGCTGTTTGTCAGTCTAATACGTAATCTCTTTTCAAACACTTTTCTCTTTATGTAAATAAGGTATTATGTAAAACTGAATCACTTTAGAATTCGGCTAAATATTTAGGTTTGTAAAAATTATATTTTGTTTTGTGATTTCAAAACGATGTTTAGGGAAGATTAAATTAAATTATGTTTTAATAGTAATTAATTGATTTATAAATTTATGTATATATATATATATATATATATAGTATTTATTGTATTCATTATATTTTGTTATTTTTTTTAATAAATGTAATCGAAATAAATAATGAGACATTAATTTTAAAAAATATTGAAAGCATTCGTAATAATAAAGTCATTTTGACAAAAAGGCTATTAAATAATTTAAAATAAAGTGTTATAAAAAAAATAGAAACCTTCACTGAACATTTGTTTTAATAATTAAGCTGTGCAATATTGTACGATTACGTATATTTATAATTAAGTATAAATATTTAAAATTTGATATTATATATTATTAGTAGTAATTAATAAATACAATTACAAAGTCGGTAATCTCACTTATTGAATTTTTTATGATGTAATCCTTCGATGATTTACATTCATACGATACGATATTTAAAATCGCAACATGTTTGTTTGGTCCAGTTTGATATGTGAATTTCTCCATTTCGCTTTCATTTACACCTACAAACATGACGTCAGATTATATTCCATGAATCAGCATATGTTTATAGCATAATAATGTACTGGTGTCGTCTAAGAATAGAGAGTATTATAGAAATGGTACGTGCTTACTCTGCAAGAAACAAAATTATCCTAACCTATGCTAGTCAACTACATTAACTATAAAAATATATGAGCTTACCTAATTTTCCTAAATCGTCAATTATTTTGGTTATTTTTGTTTATGGTCACTATATAGTCATAATATCATTTCTCCACCATTTTTTATAGAACATTAAATTAAATGAATATTCTATAAAATCTGAGCTGTGAATTAAATCCGGCGCATTCGAATATTATACCATTACTATAAAACTCGAAACAAGCTCTCATTATTGTATTATTGTGTCCGCTCTGTAATTTACAGACCGCCATAGAAATATTGTCTCTGATTTAAAATCGACTTATCACGACTGTGCACTATTAATAAACGCCCACAACGTTAAGTCACGTTAGGTATTATTGGTGCTAAGTCGTAAAAAGCAATGGTAGATTGATCGAGTATTGCCATTGTGTCGAATTATAGAAACGGTGACAATAGGGCGCTGTCAGCGCTAACATCGTGTTAGCAATAGTTAACCTTATAAATTTACATTTGTACATACATAATATACAAAGTTGCAACATGTCCGGTCGAACTATGAAATCATTTATCTTCATTAATTTTCAAACCATTTGTTCTTGATACTGAAAAAATGTTAGGTTAGATATACTGTTTAAATTTTTTCGAACTACATGATATTTAATAATGAACTAGCTGTCCGTCTAATTTTCGCACTGGTAGAATAAGGGCTTAATAAACGTATACTAAAGGACAAACATACAAAGAAAAATTATTTATTTTTTTGACCTAGAAACCTTCACGAACGTACGCCGAATACCTTACTATACTAGTGTTTCATCACAATTGGATTAATAGTTTAGAAACTTATAGCGAACAAACAAACATTAGTTTTTATTTTATTAATAAGAAGATATACAATAACAGACATAATATGTAATCGATTAAGTTTCATCTTTACGATTTTAATAATTGAGACACGCTATACCAAAAGCTAGACAACATCTATTGTACATAAATCTACACTATGTGTTATCTTATCTTAATCTTCTCGGACCTAAATTCTTATGATAGAAGTAAGAGATATAGTAAGAACACTTCCTAAAGTAATATTTATATTAAGTACATATAACGATTGCCATTAATAAAGTTAGCTTTTGTATTTTGTACACATTTTATAAAAATAATAAATATGAAATTAAAATAGTGTACAAGAACACACACAGGTGTAATAATAATACGAAAGCAATTATATATATATATAAAGTTCTAGATTATATAGTTTTAACGTGACTTTTATAACTATTATAATATTATGCGACCGAAAACGGCAGTCGATAAAGATTGCCGATATCGATATTCGTAAATCAATTTAGCATGGGTATTATTTATTTCATGCTATTAAATGTTAATGTCAAACTACGAACAGCTAGTTCAATATATTATACAAACAAAATAATAATATATATTTCAACATGCATTTTATTATAGATATTTTATACAGATTGTATTACCACAATTATCAGAAAATCAAAAGTTTATATAATTTTTTTTTGTACTTAAGTTGCGTTTCCTCTTAAATTTTCCGCAATATCTAAGTTTGCGACTGATTGCTATTTTTGCGAAGAAAACAAGAGCCATTCCAATGGAATTTTGATTTATTTTTTCACCAACACTGGTTGAAACACAAACGTCGCCAATTGTCCTTTAGCAGAGATTCGCCTTTATATCAATTATGTTTATTACTATTAAAATAAGTAAGTATTTACTGTACATAGACATAAATATTTGCTGCTTTATCGCCCTTACCTTTAAAGTAGTATTAATTAAATTCACAAACAAAACTATAATTACAAAGGTAAGCTAACAAGTATTGCATAAAAGTAATATTTAATTGACTCTAATTATATTGTAGCTTTGTTTATATTATACATTTCGATTTATAAATATTTATCATTGTAATTACTTCAAATGATTAAGCCTATTGATTCTTAAAATATATGTGTCCTGAATTTTACTCAACTATGACGCCATATATGGCGATATACACTTAATTAAATCCTTATCACACGGTACTATTGATCATGTTATTTTATGCAATCTGATAAATTCAACTACAAAATAAAACTACGTGCTTAGGCTTTGGTAATAATTACACGAAACAAGATCAATACATATGTACATATTAGGAAAAAATCACCTAGAAATTTACATAATTATATAAGTATTAGTTGACATTAAAAATTACCATATTTTAAAATTTGACGTTTAATATTTACACAAGTTAAAAAAAATCATATCAAGCAAACCCATTGTATTGAGTGACGATTAAATCAACAAAGAGGTTTAATATATTTTGAAATATTCACTTTTTGCAAAGAATATCCTAACAAGGGCCGTGAGTTCCGAAAGCGTGAGTAATGGATGTCAAGGCACCGATAGGATCAAATCTCACAGACGAAGAATTTCATTTCTATACCAATATATTTTTGCTTTGAGAAATATAATTATTTAAATCATATAAATTAAGTTATTTTATTATTGTAACAGTTACTATATTTTAACGTTAAATCGAATAGCAGTAAAATTTTATTTTTGGAAATTAGAATTTATACGTTTACTTGATTTGTAAAAAAAAAATAACATCAGGGATGTCCCAAAATTATTAAAGCGCTTGTTTGTTAGATGATAAGCTATCATTCTTTTTTTGGTAAATTATAAAATATAATTGATATTTGCATAGTAAAAATGCCAAGCACATAAATACAATATCGTAAGATACGTGCGAACCGTCTCATTATGAATTTCATTGTTGTTCTCCTGTATCGCAATCGATGCATAGTGCACCCAATCTACTAACATTGTCCGTGGGAAATATAAACAAAGCAGTCAAGAAGGAATTAAGGTTAAGGAACTTATTGTAATTTTCTTTAATCGCTAAAAGTAGACGAACTCACCTCACATAATGCCTTTATCATTTTGTCTACGATGTGCACCATATAACATTTATTTGTTGTACATTTATATTTAATTTCACTTCATGTCCTTGTCGGTTTTGTAAGATATAAGTGTGTTGTCTAATTAAATATATATTAACGTAATACCAACACGTGAGTAATGTTGCATTTTATGTTCAAGGTCACACATGCTGGCTGAATTCAATTTATTTGTTGTTTTTTATTTAAATTTGTATTTCGACAGATAGTTACTGGGTCTGCAATATAAAATTATTGTATTTAAAAACATAAACTTATGAGGGATGTAATGCGACTTAAATTTAGATATAATTAAATAAATAACATATTGATTATGTATTTTTGGGTCACATTTCATATATACGTGGTTTTCCAAGATAATTTTATTTTAACATAACTTATAATTGGATATTGCATTAATTTTGTTATTTTTTTTAATTAAAGATGTCTTTATAATTATTACAATTAAAACTGGTAATGTGGCAATCTTACTCCCCACTCATATTCATTATAACATATTCACCACATACATAATATGAATTTATAATACGTTATATTATGATCGTACTATTTATACAATAAAACCGCTAATCTTAGTGTTCTAAATATTTTAATACGGTATTTTGCGATGGCAGTATTTTTATAAGTAGGTTTATTTGATAGCAATTCATATTATAAAACCTCATTTATATCTAAGAAATTAGCTGATATATTTCGTTATAAATCCACTTTGGATTATTACAATAAATAATTATATAATTTAGCCTGAATACACTTAGAGCTTGGACCACTTCGATGTAAAATTAATAAAAAAAAACTTGCCCCACATACTGTATTAAAGTATAAAAACGTAACTTGACCGAGATTACACGGGGATTACACATCGTAAAGCCAAATTACCCGCTATTATAAATGTCGCTAAACTATCATTGCGTTATTTCATACATAAAACATTAAACTCAACATTCGACTATAATTTTTAAAGCAAAAGTCTAAAAACTTTTACATATATAATGATAATTAATTTAAAAAAAAAACATACAAGATTATATTTTACATAATTCTTATATATTTTTTTTTAATAAAACGAAAGAGTAGCCCAATCTCAATCAATGGCTGACGTAAGAGCCACCTAAATGGCATTTTGACTTAAAACGCATCTATCCATATCACAAGTACATCAACTACCATTAAAAGCATAACTATGGTTCGCCAAATCATGTAGCGCTTACAAAACATACCGTGCGAACCCCAAATGAATGGTATAAGAGCAAGAGAACAATATAATGGTGACATTTTTTGATAAATTTAATAATCTTATTAATCACTTTTTCATACTCGTATTTATCAGAAATAACATAGATACGAAAACGATTTTCATAATACAACTAAGTAAAAAATTAATTACAATCTCTTATAAATTTATTACACCAATGTAGCAGATATACTATACAAAGACATATATGTACATCGTTAACATACATAATCACAGAATATGCTCATTCAATTTATCATATATTATGTATAAAAGTATACTTCTTAATATGATCTGATTAATAATGACCCTGTTTTTATCTAGACTAAAGAGTACCTGAGTCATGTAACTCATGTACATACTTCTATGGCTTAATTTAACGAGGTATTGACCAGTAATGTATTAATAACAAATTCCATGGTCACTGAGCATATGTTCCATATATACACGACTAAACTTACACCGTGATAATCTATATATGAAGATATTTCATATAATTATCATTTTACCATTAATAGAGCTTTGCAAATTTATTGCGATGGGTACACACTGATCAATTATTATTTTCTACTACTAAAAATCAATGCTTGTATTGTTTGGTTCTGGTTTGAAGGGTGAGTGAGCATATTTACAGGCTCAAAGGTCTTCGTCAAATTACACGAAATTGAAGGCATATTGACATTGTCTGTAGAAGTAATTATCTTGTACTATCGCCAGGCAAGTAACCTGTAGTTGTTGAAAAATAGTAAGCTAAGCAATTTCCATTAATCAAAATACCACAAGCATACAATCTTAGTTTCAACTATAAATCTAACACCATATTAAAATGAAATAAATTAACCGATCTGGAAAACGTTACTCGAGTTGAAATTATCTTGTTTCATAACTGTGCGCCCAATATGGACTGAATGTAGCATAAATAGCCAGATCCATGCTAATTAAACCCAGCTTCATTAGAGATTCGCTCCGACAAAACACCGTGGGAATAGTTTTTTAAAAGTGAAAACAGTAACGTTAATCAAGATTCCAAGGAAAATTAATACCTAATACTTATATGCGATGTATGTACAAGATTATATAAACGATGTAAAAGCAGAAATTAATCGAAACGACTAATCGTTGAGTTTCTTATTTGGTGTTCAGTAGTATATAAAATATATATTATTTTCAAGTGGTAGTGTCAAATTGTACTTATAACATACCTTAACGTCACTAGACCGTTTCCTCTGCTCTATGGTTGCCTGGTAGATTGCTCTTTAGCGATAATGCCGCCATTTGTAAAACATTATATTTTTTGTTTTACTATAGGCTGTTCTGTCTTAGTGTGCAATTTAGATAATTATGACAATCTTAGAGTGATGTGACCCAAAAAAACCCTTCTTTATGATAGAAACATCATTTGTAACACACATACGCGTACCAATGATAACTGTATAAAAAGTTTTAACCCAATCGGATAAATGGTGCCGCGAGCGCATACGACCAAGAACAAGCATTAAATTATACAGTGATATAAAATTGTCATTGGAATGCTTAATACAAAGATAATATCAATATTCCCTTTAAACGGAACATCGAACATAGCTCATAAACAACATATATCCTTCAAATAAATGGTAAATCAAAAGTTTTCTTGGCCTTGTTACAATAATAGAGGTAAATTACTCGATTCTATTACGTGGTTTTTCGCGCCTTTGTTACTAAAGTGCATTTGTTACATTTTTTTGTGTGCATTAAGTCTAATGCATTTTAATTTCCTTAGCTACTCACCTAGAACTAGTTTAGGGATTAATGGTCCGTAACGTACAATTTTTGCGCTATTAACGTATCTTATAATGAAGTCAAAGTGCTATTTATCGCAATGAAATTGAACTGTTCGAATATCGAACATCTGATTCGAGATCTAGATTTTTAAATATTTACTACAACTTATTTTTGCTTACACAATATATAACCTCTTTTCTTAAATTCTAATAAAAACTATTTCAATTCTTTTTCAAATTTCGAGCTCTAAATTAAAACCAAAAGTTTAATTGTATATATATACTTCATCTAAAAAAAAAACACTTAAAAAAAGTTGAAAATCGCGCGCAGCATTGCAACACAGACAGTTAGGTCTTTAAAAGTGAGTGTTTATGGTCTACGTTTATTTTATTGCAAGGCAACTATGTGAAAAAACACTAACAAAAGCTTTATTTCACAATGAAACGTGCGTGCGTCAATCTAATCTTATTTTGCAATATCACATGTATACAGACAAAACTATATACATTAAAAGTGAAAGCATATATTAATATGCGTAATAGTCATCTCTATGTCTCCAACAAGAACCGTTTAACATTCAGTTAATAAAACTGAATGATTGGTAAGGATTGGTATTTCTAGATTCTTGATACTACGGAATGCAAATTGCTTGCAAAATATGGACATTCATAACAATATACCCTTTTCTACAATATTATTAAACTCGAGTCTAAGAAAGATTGCCAGTATACGTACTAAAATCGCCTTGCGTATAATTTTTTTTCATATGAGCTCATCAAACTAATTTCCATATTCAAAATCCACGTGGCCACAGTCTAAATGTATCTAATATTTATCTACTATTTATGTATAATGTGTACATTTACCAGTTATCTAAAGTGTGCAATTCATACGAATAGCACAGACAATAAATGTTAAATGGTCAAGAGAAGGTAAGCCATTAATGTCATCGTCGCGTAAGTTAGGTCATCGCCATATATAATATAGAGTTTATATGGTTCTATAGTTGAACAAATATTTGTTAATCCACTAGAAATTAAAAACGAATGAAAATTTAAATCAATTTTATACGACGAAATATCACCGATTGAATATATAACAGACATGTCACATTTGAGGAAAGCAGCAAAAGATACAAATAAATAAAATAAGACTTAGACGAAATTGAAAACCTACTTTTTGAACATAAACATAATCCACACCAGAAGACTTAAGACACTTAAAAACGTACAAGATTTTACCTAAATTAAACGAATTATATATATATATATATTACGAACGATCATAAAAAAAAATAACTTTTAATATAAATCATATTAATAATTGGTCTCGTGCGTGTTAATAATAAAACACGTGTTCTATATGATTACATGACATTGATAAATATTAACTAGGATATAACTGTTTTTATTGTATTGTTATACAATATTCTGAACTTATTTGAAATCGAGTAGAAGTAAGGTTTTAGACATCGATAATATTTGAGAATTGTCAACGCTAACATTTTAAATTAAGTATTGTAGAAAAAATTAAACACATAATATCAATAAAATTACAAATTATTTCAACAAGCCCAATTTTATTGCAGTTACATATAAAATAAAGAAAAATTTATTACGAAGTATTGATTCGATTAAACTTACGTATTATATTATGTTCTTAAAGCTATAATAAACATATATAAATCGCAAAATGAAATAGCCGATTTGTATATTTTATAGTTTCCGTCATAAATATTGACACATAATTTATTCTAAAACTAGTTCATTGAGTGACAAGCTCTATGACAACACAGTCATTTTATAATCTCATAGGCAGTTTAAAGTTTAACTTTAAACCGAAAGGTTACAATATTTATAAAAAATAACTAAAGAAAACGTAAAAAAAAAACAATATGTAAATATGTTATTTAAGCAATTGATTGAATAAATTTGACGTAAATTTCAAAAATAAAACTTCCATAGCTAAATAAGTCGATTTCAAGTGAAACTGATCCACTTAAATTAAATACACATTTTGAAATATTTTTTACAACTAAATTACTAGCAAGTCACTGAGGCCGGAATTCATTTTCCTACATTCTAAAGTCGATTTACGACACGCGACAGCAAAAACAACTGACAATTTCGGACTAGAACTATAATTAAGATCGAACCTGCTTACAATGTTGCGTGTGCAATAAAGTTTCAAATTGAATTGAAAGGCTACGTTTACGCGGTTGTTGAGTTGACAGCGAATTAATTTTATGTCAACGTCGTTGCCGTAAGCGGTTGCCTGGCTTGTAAACTAGACTGTCTCCAGCCTCTAAGACTGTGTTTATTGTTAACATAAACGCTAACAATTCTTAGTTGGCCATGTCGTTTATAAATATATGTAACAATTTTCTCCTCAAAATCATTGATGAAGATTATTTCAAGTAGTGACTTAAAGTATACACATGTAGTATACATACGCTCCTAGTAATATTTATTAGTACAAAGAGTATAAAAGCTTATTTAACTTTATCTATTTAAATTAATTTAATTTATTTCGTTTTCATTTTTTATATGAATTTAAATTAAACAATAATATTTATTTATTTGAATCTGCACAATTTGACTCTAAGCTTTGCTGCTTAAATTAACTATATACTTTAGTACATAAAAGAAAAGAAATAAGTTTATTTATAAGTACAATACGCAAGAAAATAGCAGTACAATTAACGCTACTGGTAGTCTACAAAAGAACAAACATGTTCAGTCGTTTTATTTCACATCATATGAACATCGTTAGTCGTTCAGAGCAAACTTGATTTGAGTTTTAAGCATCGCTAAATTGTCCACTTTCACTCTTAACGCTTGGATGCACACAATTGTCTACTCGACTAAGTAAAAGCTCGGTTCTTTGAATAGTCGATAAAATTTTGTAACACAAAATAAATTAACAAGAAAACAAAGCATTTATGTAAATAAGTAATCTTTTTCTCGGCTTCCGTGAATTCAACTATATATAAGAAAATGAATTGCAATTATTATTCACTGGTTATATAAAGTATTATATGCGAATTTGTTTCGTAAGGTGATGATTTTTAAATGAAAACTTTTGATTATACTAGTGTTTTTTTTTTCAAGTCATGTGCTATTGATTCTATTTTTTTGTATTATTTCATTGGTCTATCACAAAATTATATAATTTAAAACATTTTGAACCACATATACAAATAATATAATTGCGAATTTTTTTCGTAAGATACTTTTTTAATTGAAAAACTTGATTATATATGATTGTCAATTTATGTGCGATTGATACACTGTTTGTCTTTAATTAATTTTCATTCTCAAGTTTCATTGACTTTAGGTAAAAGGATGACATTAAAAATCATAAAAATTAGAAAATAAATCAAACAACTGCTTATCTTAAAAGTTATTATTAATCATTATTATAAATTTTTAAACAAATATAATATTTATAGAACAATGTTAAAACCACTCGAATGTAAGGAAATAATTGTAAATTACAGACCAACGATCAGTGCTCTAAATTATATAACAAGATAATAACCTAAATCAAGGCGATATTCAACAAGAATAATCGTTTCTAGATTAAATACGAAAGCTTATTGAAACAATTCTAGTGAGTATATCAATAAAACCGTGATTGATACGTTCGAAGTACGGGTGTTGCTTATAAACGTCCATGAAACACCAAATACTTAGGAAAATATCCACTGACCTCACGTGTAATGAGTTTTTATTGAAACTAATTGAGTAGGTGCTAATTGAGAAACGAAAGTGACCTTTGTTATATTAATCATCATTACGCCCACTATTTTAACACTAGCTAACTGCGTTGGTTGTGCTTGAATTATTTGAACGGGAATAATCATTACAAATTTCAATTATAGTATTATATTTTATGACAAATAAAAAAAAATAAGTTTTATGTTTATGCGTGTATCTGAGCAAGTGTTTTTTTTATTTGTCATAATGTTTATTACACTAGAATATTCACGAGCGTAATCCAAATCACACCAAAATTATCGAGCAATTTTATAAATCGAATATTTGTGAAAACCCACAATCACAATACACAAATCACGATATTATCGAGAAATTACATTTCGTAACAATCGCAATATCATTTTCGTCCTCAATTCGAAGGCAACAATAACGAATCGTTCTTATTCTGCTTCAGGGCGTTCACGTTTAATTCATTCGAACGGAACGGAAAACTAGTGTTCCGCTTATTATCATACTCGATTAGAGCATAGTGAATCATGTTCACATACGCATCTTAGTTAACTTAGAACGTTTTTCTTTACGTAACTCTTAAAAATATTAATATTGTCTTAATTATTTACTTTTTGATAATTTTTCTTTTTATTTTAATCTGTCGTGTTAACGAGCTGACGAATTTAAGGACGACTTTAAGGATTTCAAAATTTTAGTTTTTTTTATGTAAGTGGGCCAAATGAACTGAGGATGAGGCTGGAAGAGTTTTCTCTAACTGTACTAAAGCTGTTATGGCATTCATATGAGCAGACTATTATAACCAGATTTATTATGATACACAAAGTTGAAAGTGTGAAAACCTAGAAAAGCAGAAACAACATGACAGTTAGTTTTCATTTGTTTTCGTATTTATTCTCATAATTATGTTTATCGTTATCTAACTATTTATTTTTTGTACTTCCAGACCGGACACAAGTTTACATTGTATATGTTAATTTATTATGAGTATTTATGTCCAATCATTTCAAAACATTTTAATTTTTATTGTATAAGTTTAGGATGTGATCAATCGTACTGGGATATCTTTACATACAGAAATATAACATTACGTCTTATGTGAATTGTATTATGTACTTGTATCTTATCATCTGATAAGTTAAGTACAAACTGCGTACGTAATTATAGGCCCGCCCGAATACAATTACTGTGTGAAACTAATAACGGCATATTTGCCTATAAAATCAGAGTTATTAATCCTCTTGCAGTACTTAAGCGAATTAAAAATTGTAATTAAATTGTTAATAAGCAGTTTTCTAAATAAGAATATGAGATTTCTGTACTGAATACGTAATTAATTACATAAGTTTTTTTTACGATATTAACACATGAACGAGTTGAAACATTTTATTAATGAAACATATTTGAATGATTAATGAAACCAACTATTTAGCTTAGATTACGGAATCGTATAAATATCATCCCCAATACCTATTGCTTATATATAAGCGTATACATATATACAAATCTAAAAAAAATGCGCCTACTTATTTTTTATAGCAAAATTGTAACTTTTTTTTTAAATTAGGTTTACTTTAAACGAAAAATTATTTTAATTAAACTATATTAACTAAACTTCTATTAAGCTACATTGAATTAATTTAAACAGATGAATCGGGCAATACCCAATGATTTTTCATGTGCTAAATGTATATATATTATCTCGCGCTTGGTGATGGAAACCATGGTGAGAAAACCAGCATGTGTCGAATGAAGATCTGCCACATATGTATCCACTAACCCACATTGGACCAGCATGGTGGGAACAGCTCCAAAGCCGTGTTCTCAAAAGAAGACAAAGCCTTTGCAATGAGATATTTACACTGTTATTTTATATCGAACACTACATTTGCGTATGTGTTTTGTAGTTATTACAGAAATTCCCTTCAGCCTTAGGCTACAAAACATACATAATTCAAATTTAATGTATTGATTCGCATACTCGTTAAAGTTTACGATGTAGAATCAGGCGTTATAAATTACCGTGTTTTAATTGGACTATTAAACTTGAGTTATCAAGAAATTTTCGTATACAGTTATATTATAATTTAAGGATCTAATGTATTCATACAAAGACAATCGCAAATTCGCAATTTAAAAATTACAATTAATTTTTGATTATGTAATAATTCGAAATTGAACTAGATCAAATTGTTAATGCAATAATTATTATATATAAGACATACAAAATGTAAAATAAATATTATATGATAAATTAATAGTAACAAGGAAGTAAAAGTTAAGTCGGTTCAGGGTCATGGGTCCTAAGCACCGAACTATAAATAAAAACAGTCCGTAACAAAGTGTCCAACGTTGAGTAAGACAGTGTTGAAATAGAATAATGCGATTGTATCTAACAAAATGTTCAATTAAGTGTAACGCTCGATAAAATATAGAGCAACTGTCACAAAATGTAACACACGGCAAACGAGGAAGTAAAAGTCCTTATAATTTAAGGATAGATTCGAGACCGGACTCCTTTTAACTAGTACTATTACAAAACAATCGTGACAACACATTCGCTGGACTTAAACAATTTCGATTACTATACAAAATTTCCATAAAAGGCAAATGGCGCTGACCGGCTGACTTCTAACTGACATGGGTAGAAATTTACACTTAAAACAAATATTTTTTTGGAAAATTCATCTAAGGATTGTAACGTTTCACGAACAACTAAATGTATTTATATATCAACATAGTTATAAATTTGTTAATTGCTGTAACGTTTTTCGAACGTCATTCTAACCATATTTTCTTTTATTTGCAGAAACAATCCCGGATGACCAATCAACGTCAGCGTCATGGTGGCAATCGGGAACAGCGACGCCTTTCCGTGATAGTAGTAATTCATTCGCTTCTACACATGGACTAGTTCAAACACACCCGACTGGCAGTGATCCATTCAACTCATTCGGCTCAATCGATAGCACAATCGGGCCATCAGCGAATCCTTTCGTGCCAGCAAGCGGCAGCGGTCCGCTTAGTGGTGCTAGTTTTAGAAGTAATCCGTTGCCTCCTTTAGCGAGAACTGCGAACGGTAAATTGTCATTGAAACATTTGGATTTCACAAGCAGCGCTACAGCTGAGCTCAGGAGAAACCCTGCATTGTCAGCCCCTGATGAGTGCGCAAGAGCATGCCGGGAAAATGAACCACCAAGAATTTGTTACTATCACTTCACCCTTGAATTCTACACTGTTTTGGGAGCGTAAGTATCTTGTTATAATAAATATATTACTATTATTTAGAAACTTATTTAAATGTATATTTTATAAATGGGTGTGTTCATTTAAGTTTCCTAAAATAATTATAAACATCTATCACAAAAAATATCTATTCCATTTTTATTCAAGAATACTTATAGTATTAACTATTTCCTTTGATCAATCCTGTATTACGCAACGTTGGCCTTTAAGTGTATTATACTATAAGCGATGTCCGTGACTTCGGTCGAATGTTTGAGAATGATTTGAAAGGGTGGGTACATATGTTGTATAACTACATTTACTAATACGGTGGTACTTTGAATTAAAATGTCCTAAATATTCAATATATGTATGTTTAATATTTGCATGCTTTTTATTTGGTTTTCGTGTGATATAATAAATAACTAATGAATATTTTCGATACAATATTATTCATACCTCCGATCTATTTACGTGGGGTTCGATCCAATATTAATACCATCCATAGATGACAACTAATAATGACTTTATAACCTAAATTCTTTGCCTTGTAATTTAACCATGTCCAGTAAGCGTGTAATTAATAACGTAATAAGTGACTGTTAGTTTATGCAAATCTCTGATAAATGTTAAAATAAAAAATATATTTAATGTATTTCCAGGGCTTGCCAAGTATGTACACCTAACGCCACCAACGTAGTCTGGTCGCATTGCCAGTGCGTATTAGCGGACGGTGTTGAACGTGGTATCCTGTCTGCTAACAGAATGTTGCCTGGTCCTTCTATACAAGTTTGTGAAAATGACAAAGTAGTTATCGATGTAGAAAATCACATGGAAGGTATGGAAGTTACCATTCACTGGCATGGAATCTGGCAGCGAGGTTCTCAATACTATGACGGCGTGCCATTTGTTACTCAATGTCCTATTCAACAAGGAAATACTTTCAGGTATATATCACATCTTATTATAATATACTTGATATTTGACTATTACCATTCAATATTATACAATATTTATTTACGTATTTTCTTATATTTAGATACCAATGGCAAGGTAACGCCGGTACTCACTTCTGGCATGCTCACACTGGTCTACAGAAATTGGATGGTTTATATGGAAGTATAGTCGTTCGTCAACCGCCGTCCAAAGACCCTAACAGTCATCTATATGATTATGATTTGACGACTCACGTTATGTTGCTCAGTGATTGGCTCCACGAGGACGCCGCTGAGAGATTCCCTGGTCGTCTAGCTGTTAATACGGGCCAAGACCCCGAGAACGTACTTATCAATGGAAAAGGACAATTTAGAGATCCTAACACTGGATTTATGACGAACACACCTCTTGAAGTTTTTACCATTACGCCTGGTAGAAGATACAGGTTCAGAATGATTAATGCCTTTGCCTCAGTTTGCCCCGCCCAAATTACATTCGAGGGTCATAATCTGACAGTAATAGCGACCGACGGTGAGCCGGTGCAACCAGTTAAAGTTAATACAATCATCTCGTTCTCCGGTAAGTAACATTTTATATTAGCATAAGAGTACATATGAGTTAATAAATAAGTATTAAATAATACATTGTAATAAAAAAATCAGAAAGTAAAAGTTAACTAAATTAAGTGGATAAGTAATCAATTTTAATTATTCAAAGTACCTCGCGGAACTTCTTTATTATTTATCGATATGGATATGTTAATAATCGACCGTTATTTTAATAAGGCACGCCCTGTTATATCGTAATCTATATCTAGTTAACTCGTGCATCAACTCAACCGAAGAGAATTAAATAATGATGCCGACTACTTCCTCCATTATGTCGATTTTCTTAGTTAATTGCTTTTATCATTAAGTTGAAAAAAAAGTATCTAAGACAACTTTCGATTATAGGTGAACGTTACGACTTTGTCATCGAAGCGAACAATATCCCTGGTGCGTACTGGATTCAAGTACGTGGACTTGGAGAGTGTGGTATTAAGCGAGCTCAACAACTCGGTATACTTCGGTATGCTAGAGGACCTTATCAACCATCTTCCACACCACCAACCTACGATGTAGGAATACCACAAGGAGTCGTAAGTTTCTTAATAGAATTTGTATATAAATGAAAATACGTCTACAAATCGGAATTTGAAACGTCAACCTGTGTAAATAAGTATTCCTAAATTTGGTGCTATAGTATGGTATTTCCTGTATACACTTTGAATGATTTCCTATTCCTAATCTTTTGTCACGAGCCTACCTCTCTCACTCATTAATCGGCGGATATTGCATACTGGATTCTTGCCGACACGACAACCTCGATTAACTTAGCCAATTTTATTGCACATTATTTCTTAAGCATAAACACTAGTATCGATGCAGATAATTCGAGGTACCTTATCTTTTTAATTATTGACCAGTATGCATTTGTATAGAAAGCTGTTATTAAGTGAGACGTGTAAATACCTTAATATACAGTAAGGTATACATTTTGAGTAGCAGCCGTATACCAAAAAGTAGAGTTGATATCATAATGTAGATTCCCTTGCACTTCCCAAAATGGTTTTCAGTATAATTATTATGACAAAAAGATTTAAATACAGTTTTTTAAAAATATTGAATTAAATCAAATTGTAATATTATATATTATTTTAGTAAATTAAATCTTTTTGTCAAATTAAAGGAATTTAGCCAATTATATTCTTACCTAATAATTATAAAGTAGTACAAATGAAAATGTAGAAGTAGCTTTTGCACGTTATATTAGTAATTGCACGAACCTTTCTCCCCCACTAACTATTCAGGTAATGAACCCCTTGGATGCGAGATGTAACATTCGCAGAAACGATGCTATTTGCGTCAGCCAACTTAAAAATGCACGAAACATTGACCCCGCGATTTTACAAGAGCGACCTGACGTCAAGATCTTCTTGCCATTCCGTTTCTTCGTCTACAAACCGGAAATGTTATTCCAACCTAATACGTACAACAGATACTTAGGTAAGAATACGCTTCAACAAATTAAGCTTAATATTTCTGCAGTATATTCCCACATATAATATGATGCTGAACGTAATTATACTTTCCAGTGGCACCACAAGGGGATCACGTAATTAGTTTAATAGACGAAATATCATACATGGCTCCACCAGCTCCTCTTATCAGTCAGTTCGACGACATTAATCCCGATCAGTTCTGTAATGGTGACAACAGACCGGCTGACTGCGGACAAAACTGCATGTGCACGCACAAAGTGGATATTCCTCTTAACGCTGTTGTAGAAGTTGTAATGGTAGATGAAGGTAAATTATATAATAAAATAATTATTGTTTCTTTTTTATGCTTTCAAATCTAATCTAAATATAAATTACTAAGCTATTATTTTGTTTACTTTCAGTACAAATCGCCAACTTATCTCATCCGTTCCACTTACACGGTTACGCATACAATGTTATTGGTATCGGACGATCACCAGACCAGAACGTTAAGAAAATTAACTTGAAACACGCTTTAGATCTTGATAGAAGAGGTTTGCTTCAACGTCACTTGAAACAAGGTGATCTCCCTCCAGCAAAGGATACGATAGCTGTTCCCAACAATGGCTACGTCATTGTCCGTTTCAGAGCTAACAATCCTGGATTCTGGCTTCTTCATTGTCACTTCTTATTCCATATCGTTATCGGCATGAACGTTGTCCTTCAAGTAGGCACTCACGCAGATCTTCCTCCAGTCCCTCCCAACTTCCCGACATGCGGTGACCATCTTCCTCCTATCAACTAAATCTGTTCCTAAAACACTTGACAGTTCGTATCGTACCACAATGTACGCAACAATTGGTAAATCAGTTGATTTTTATGTTAACTAAGTCTAATTTTATGTTTGTTTTGTGTGATGTGTTCGGTAGACTCGAAGTGCTCGACTCTGCCTTTTGTGTTTATTTTATATTCGAATGTTTCCACTGGAGTTCGTGCTATTTTGTGATTTTATTTAAAGGTAATAATAATAATTTCTGTGTTAATTTCAGTTAAATCTTATGTCTTATTTGGTGATATACCCTTTTACGGTTGATATATCACTTTAAATATTGCATAGTTGAGGCTCTTTTACTTGTACAACGACATTTTATGTACAACTTTTATATTATAAACGAACGTATTTTTATGTAATGTATGTGTACTAACGACTTGCCATTTAATTTTTCACCAAGGATATTTATTGCGTGTATATATTTAAATTTTATTGTCGCCTCAAAACGAGCCACCCATAAGTATTTTCTTAAAATCTCCGATTTATTTATGTATAAAATATATAACATACTTAATTCGTGAAACATTTTCTTTTATAAAGTATTAGAAAATTAAAAATAACAGGATGGCTTGATTTTCTTGGCGACTACCTATACCTATATATAAAATTAGATATTTAAGGTCTCCCAGTTACTAACTAGCCCAGAATTGCATGAAACACAATTTGGACATGTAAATATTTAGTAAAAACTCCAATACTTGTAAATACACATACAAATGTACCGGTTGGTTTTTAAACAGATGCACAGCACCCAATGAAGACTGTTTATAACCATTTATATAAATAAGTAAATGAAATGTTACCATACGCAGTTACCACAATTAATTTAAGACGACGTATAAACAATCAATATATGCAAATATTTTAAACAAATAATATCGAAACCAGTAAATCCTAGCAAATTAATAATTAATTTGCTATGATACAAAAAATATATATATAAATATAAAAAGAAAAATCTACTTAAATATCAATTACTTGCAGCATATTTTTCATATTTACTTTTTAAGAAAATTGTAAATTTTTGTACCAATTAATAAAACATATAAAATATGATATAATTTTATTTTCCCCTTGTGATCTGTTTAATACAATATTTATGTGAAATAGTTATTAAATCACAAACGCCATGTACCTATTTACCTTTAAAAGCAAATTTCCTGGTTATTTATTTAATCTTCTGTGACATGTTTAATACATACTTTAGTGTAAATTAATTTGCACACCCGTAGTGGTATCTTTGTAATTATTAAATGCACAAGTAGATAGTGAACTATGGAGTAATACCCTACCCTTAGCTGAAGTATAGAGGCACATTCTGGTCCCTATTGGTGGATTCTTGCACGAAGATCCTTCGTAAAAGGTTGTATAATGTTTTATTATTTGATATTTTACATATTTTATTTGCAATTTAATTGAAATATTAAAAATTAAATTAAGAATATTTTTTTAAGAATATTTTTGTTCGAAATCTTGGTGTCTCAAATGTTTTGTATGCTTTATTACATGAAGATTTTACAAATGTTTCCAGGTCATGAACCCATTAGATGCAATTTGCGACGTCAAACGTAACGATGCAGTGTGTGTCAGTAATTTAAAGTCAGCTAAACCTGTCGATAAAGCTGTGCTACAAGAACGACCTGATGTGAAAATATTCCTGCCCTTCAGATTCCATTTCTATAAACCTAAGGATCTGTTTAAAGAAAATATGTATAAGAACTATTTAGGTAAGTCCATACGTATAACTAAAAAAATTAGCAAAAATTATATGAGAATTATTTCATTAATAATTTTGTCATTTTAAACTCCCAAAATAATTCTTAACTTTCTTCTGTTACATTAATTTCGATATTTTATTGTTTCTGCTTCAGTGGCTCCGGGTGGCGATCACGTTCTAAGTTTAGTCGACGAGATTTCATACACAGCCCCACCAGCGCCTCCTCTATCTCAAATGCATGAACTACCACCAGAGCTGTTTTGCAATGGCGACAATAGACCGGCTGACTGCTCAGTTGATTGCAGATGTACACACATGATCGACGTACCTTTAAATTCAATTGTTGAAATAGTTCTTGTGGATGAAGGTAAATATATTCTTCATGTCTTTATTGTATTTTTTGTTTGTCTAGAAACTTTTTTAAATTTATGGAACTTAGGGAAATCGGATGGAGACAATATATCGACGTCAGCGAAATAATTATTTTAAATCTTAGGGAACTTTTAATACTGATGTAATAAACTGTTAAAAAAATGATAACTATACTGTTGAAAATGATAACTACGATGAACTATCTTAACGTGAATCTTATTATATTTTTAATATAAATCATTGCATTTAATTTTCTTTTAGTACAATCACCGAATCTTTCTCACCCATTCCATCTCCACGGAACGTCGTATAACGTTATTGGTATGGGTCGATCGCCAGATAAGAATATCAAGAAGATTAACTTAAAGCACGCACTAGACCTCGACAGAAAGGGTCTTCTGCATAGGCAGTATAATTTACCGCCCTTTAAAGATACACTCGCCGTGCCCAATAATGGATACGTTGTATTGAGACTGAAAGCTGATAATCCAGGTAAGAGATTTATTTCGCAGTACCATCAATTACATACATTTCGATGCCATCCATTACTTAGTATTATTATGACTAATCGAAATTCGAAATCGCATTAAATTGCAATACTGGCATATAGTATATATTATGTTCTTTTTTTAATTGATTTTTTGTATCTGTTTTTGCAGGCTATTGGCTGTTCCATTGCCATTTCATTTACCACATAGTCATCGGGATGAACTTAATATTACATATAGGAACACAGAGAGATCTACCGCCCGTGCCGCCGAACTTCCCCAGATGTGGGCACCATTTACCGTCAATAACGTCACCAGCGTACTATCCAATTCACTAATATTAGATCATTGATGATCATAGCGATCTAGTAAGGTATAGGCTATAACCTAATATACCCGAGAACATCAATACGCGTACTGCCATATTTTATTGTGTTGTTAAAAATATGAACAACGTACGAACGAAATAAATTATATTGGACAAAAGATCCATGATAAACATCTCTTTAACTAGAAGACCAAAGTTTTCAAATATATTGTAGCCTCATCCATTAATTTACTTTCTTGATTACTTAACTATTTTGCTTTTTTTTGTTATTTATATAGGTTTCTTTTTTTATTCTGTTCGACGAACGAATTTTTCAACCGAGTAAATTATTTTAGCGGATTTTATTTTTTTATTTATTATCAATTTTAGTTTTTGATGATTCGGGGCTTGATATGTATTCCGTTAAAGTTTTTACCTCAATTTGTTTTGTTACTCGTTTTAGATTTGTACATAAAATATAGTTAAGCAAACTCGGATAATATAAACCTAGTGATGATAGATATAATTATATGGTACGTTCGTACAACATGATACATTTCATTAGGTATAAAAGTCAAAGAAATTTGATGAGTTTAATATGTAAGGGCAGTGTACACAAATAGTTGCAAAGTCTCGAACACAGACATACTGTGGGGACCATTTACGTCAAATTGACGTTTCATATTTCTTAACAACATATCTGAAATGATTACGAACTCAACTCCAACCAATTATTATCATGTTATATTTACCTTTACTCGTTAGTATGTGTGAGACAAAAATTTATTTTAAAAACAAACGATTGAGCTCAAATTTTGCCCTGATCACATAAACTAGTATAAGATATTTGATTTCATTTAATACATGGATCCAATGAAAGCTTGTTTAAAAAAAATATTATTTAATCCTGCTATTGTGTACAAGAGCCATTGTGTATCAAAAACAAAATTATTATAAAGCATCGATCAAATGGGAAGTTCGATGTAGAATAATAATTTCTGTTGCGTAAATGTTTTCCTATAATATTAAATTATAATTAATTATTATTTTATTTCTTTAAATCAAGTCGTTTAGACTTGAGACCGTAATTTTAATTACGGCGACTAATGTTTACATCACATTTTGTATCAATTATGTATATTATATGTATATTATTACTTATAATTATTTTTGTATGTAAATTATGAAGAGCACTTTACAAACATTTTACTACTATTGAATGTCTTAAGAATAAAACTGATGTTAACATAAGCATATAGTCAATTTTTCAATTAAAATACATAGCAAAATTTTATTTAATTAATTCAATTAATATTATAGAATTATTATAGTTAGTTGTACAGTCAGCCTTCAATTTTGTGTCACCTTTTTGTACATTAAACGTCTGTATAAATATATTTTTTAAGATAAAAAATATTCGAAGCACCTTTTAAAAGGGATAAGCTGTTAGCAATGTATATTTGTTTCTCAAAATGTAAATACTTTTTTTAACTAACTACAGTTAGACCTGTACATTTTTTTTTTAACACATTGTATGTATTCTGTAAGATCTCACTTCATTACTCACCCGTGTTATGTTAACAACCGACTTATGGTGATATACTATTTTGATGTATGTATTTTTTATGAATGTCGCTGTCAATCAAATCATTTTCTGTCAATTAACGACCGTTTCATGCGGTGAGATTCGAGTTTGTTCTTACAGAATAACAAAATACAATAGTATTTCTTGACTAGCGCTTAAGTTAATATCAGTTATTTGAAAAGCTTGTATTTTGACACAGAGTAATATTTTTTATTTAAAATATACATCTGTGGTGGGTTTGCCACAAACATTTTTGTTTATATTTCATATTGGTTTTTTTCCATTACTTATGATGTTTAAATTATAATAAATGGTATGTGTCGATTCTGCATCGAATGTTTGATATAACTAAAACAAATAAATGAAAAAAAATTGTAAAGAAAATCTTGTTTTATTTGATGTAAACTACTTTGTATTACGTGAAATTTATATTGTTAGTGTTAAACAAATTCGTAAAAATAATAATTTTTATATTTAGTTCTTATATATTGTATACTGGATATATTTTTAAATTATATATACCAATGAACTATCTAACCATAATAGAATATTAACAAAACAAAAAAGTAAAAGCGATTTCGTAAGTCTGAGTAAAATATTTGTATTTTTTTATCTTAATAAATCTACTTATCTGACACAAAGTCTAAATTGCTGTAATATTCATTTGAATAAACAAATATTAGAGACTACTACTTAAATATTACTAGTCTAGTTTACTAGACTAACTAATTAAATATTACTAGTTATTTTATAGTTGTAAGAATATTTTATACAGCATCAGTAGCACTTAAAAAGATTATATGAAAAATAAATAAAAAAATGGTGCAATACAGCGATATATATCTCTTGATCGAAATATTAAACAAAACATTTTTAATCAAACAATTTTTATACGACTGCATGTTTTATATAACTGCAAGGTACAAGACCTTTATCTGACGATAAATCTGTCCCATCGAGTAGAAAAAAGTTTTTATTATATAATTTTTAAAAATCACTTGCTGAATTTTTTAAGCACCGGGAATTTCAACAGGCCTAAAAATATATGATATTCTAGCTATTCATTAGGACTGCGGATGACTAGAAAAGGACTGAATAATGTCCTTGTACCTACAAGGGCATTATTCGGTTTCAAATTTGTTGTTATAAAGTAATAAAATCACATCTTAAATTCATAGAATTGCTATAGGGTTCCTGTACATTATAAATGATTATACAACGAGCTAAATACTTGACCTACTCCGATATTATAATCACCCGTAGATATATATGTATAATTAAATATAAGGCTCGGGTATATCACATTTGGTTCAGGCTATTTCAATCCTTGAAATACATGCATAGGGAAGCTTTAATTTTGTATATTTTTTAATAATTGCAAATTGTAATAAAAAAAAATTAACGAAAAACTTTTAACATTTTAGTGTTAAAGATAACAAAAATATAAGGATAAAATTATATGAAGCCTTATAATTACTTTTATATACCAACCGCCGAACATAACATGGTCTATAATATTAAATTTAGAATTATATAGATCTATAGAATTAAAATAGTCACGAATGAATGTTTTGTGAAGAGAAGAAAGAGTGAGTGAGTGAAGGTAAACAATTAAAAAAAAAATTATTTAAAAAAAATTACAAATCAGCATTAATTATCCTTTCGACGATCATTACTCATATTAGCATAAATATTAACTTTGTACCAGTTGTTTGCCTCTGATATTTATAATTATGCGAAAAGATAAATCGTATACGCATCTCCGAATGTTATATAAGCATTAGCACACCTGATCACATAACAATATTCACTATGAACTTAATCGTAAATCTACTTTTTGTACTTCTAAATTGTTATCTTTGCCTGTCGGGTAGGTAGAAAAAAAAAAACATTTTAAAAAGTGGGTTCTAGTTTGAGCTAGTCGATTATATCGAGTCAATAGTTTAAAAAAGCAATTTTTGTTTTAACTGAAACTGTATGTACTACCAATATTACATAATACTTTTCTCAACAGAGATATCAAGATCAAAATTTGTTAGATTTATTGATGTATTAAGACTAACACTATTTTCAAATTTAAACATTATTTCAAATATTATTAAACATTCTTTCAAAAACATAATAGATATAATTTTTTTGAACTTTTAGAAAATTTTAGTTATTTTTTTTTCTAATTAATATTACAGCTTCAGCCAGTACTCAGTATTTAGGAGATGGTAGACTTGTGGGAGGTCATGAATCTAAACCGTATAGTCATCCTTATCTAGTGACGCTTCAGTTAAGGTTTTTGTGGATCCGAGCTCATATTTGCGGTGGCAGTATATTGAGCGAAGAATGGGTAAGTACTTACGTATATTTTTCTCATTATTTATACTCATTCTTTATTTTTTCATTCCATTCTTTATTCTTAATAAAATGGAAATTCATGACTTTCACTTCGGATATCCACCATCTTGCACGTGATGGAAAGTTCCAAACTCATTCCCTAAAAAACGACACGACAAGCTACTACTGGTCTTTATCCGGAAGTGGGACATTATACACATATCCGGACTGTAAGTTTATTAATATTTTTAATAAAGGAATACAATTGGATTTCATATATATTCTAGGTCTTAACAGCTGCTCACTGTATCAAGGAATCATTTCTTGTTAGATGGCTACCAATGGACGCTGTGGCTGGAGCCCATGATGTCAATAATTTTGGACCAAAGGCCCAAATAAATGTTATAGGAAAACGCTTCCCACATCCTTTATATGCAGGGTTAGCTACATTTCCAATCTTTTGATAACTAAGAAACACAAAACTTTTTGCTTTTTGTGCCAGGAACCCTCAGCGGATACAGTAAAACCCATAAATTTCCGTCACAATCAGATCAATAGCTTAACAACGCATAGAGCGTTCAAACATGAATGTTTGTGTATATTTGTCTCTGTCTGTTGTATTTTAACCGCTGACCACCGTCATTTTCACCTGCAATTTTAAACAAGTAAAACTTAAAGTTTAAATACTTATAAATTATCACGAATATTGACAACGGTGACTAAACCTAGTCTTGACACAAGTGTGTGTCAAGCTGCACTCTCCATTTCCTCACTTTTATATATCTAATCCGATACAACAGCAAAGAGCTTAGACGCAGGATCATCGGCTTTAAGTACTTCCCGAGGTACGATAATGTAACACTACTAACTTCCGAACTCCTTGTCGCTACTGAGAATTTCTTGGCAAAACCACTCAAAAACTTTTTATAGATCCAATCCGGGTATTGAATCCATGATAAGCCACTCAATGCCTCGCTATGTATATAATATAGATAATGATTTCAAAATACTTACTTGTTTTGTTAAAATTAATAAAGGTTAACCGAAACAAAAAAACAGTTTTAATTAAATTCCAAGAATTAATCTAATATCTATATACAAAGATTTTTAATTTTAGTGGCATCGGACCATACGACATTGCAGTACTGCAAACGAAGACTCCATTCACGTTTACAAATGAAGTTCAACCAATAAACTTACCGTATAATAATTATACAATCAGCAACGACCCCATGACATTAGCTGGATGGGGAGCTTTGAGGACAACGTACTTCATACCAGATTTACCGAGTAGATTACAGGAGGTTAAAGTTACTTATGTACCTTATGAAGGTAGGATACGATACAATATATTATTTCAATATCTCTTAAGAAACTTTTAATTCAATAAATAATAATTACATTATAATATAAAAACGAAATTATCAAAAAGAAATTGTCAAAATGATCCATGTAAATAATTTAAAAAATATGAAATAACTTATTTAGCAGGTATTGCTAACTAAAATGAATGAATTTCTATTTCAAAATTAGACTATGTATGACTCTAGTGTAATAAAATGAATTCACTTGATGGAGTATGGGTGTAATTATTAAGTCATTAATTATTAAGTATATCGATCTATTTTTAGTATTGTCAGGCAAATATACAAAATAAAAGGTATTAATTTCAAATTATTAAACCATTTTATTTAAGCAACATTTTATCAAGCAAATACTTATAATATTTCAATAAAAAAAAAATAAGAAAAAAGATAGCAGTGCCATATTTTAATGACTTTTTTTTTTAATAATAAGCATTTCTATTTTATTTCAGATTGCTATGCAGCAATTGAAAAAATAAAAGATATTGACGAAAGTAATCCTCTGGATAAAGATGCAAATATTTGTACTGGACCGCTCTCAGGTGGGATCGCAGCTTGTAGCGGTGACTCGGGCGGACCTCTCATACAATATGCTCCTAGCGATGAATTTAACCGCATAAAACAAGAAACTGATGATTATGAAGATTATGGAAATGAATATATTGAAAGGAATTTTAATATACAACATAAAATGGCTAATATCAATGATACCGAAAAAATACCAGTCGTTCTTGGTATTGTATCATGGGGCATGTCACCTTGTGGAGATAGAGGAGCTCCAACTGTGTATACCAAGGTTTCCGAATATATTGACTTTATAACAGAGTATACTCAATCATAAATAAATAAAACATTAAACTGTTTTTTTTTATTTCTTGTTTCGAAGCCAATTTTTGGAAGTAAATGGAAAATTGAATAAAAAATTATATGTTTACATAATTTTCTTTTATTCTTATCTTATTAATAATATTCAACAACTTCTAAAAACTTCATTTACACATTTTCTAATACTTGTTGTCGTCTTCGCAGTTCATCATCCTTATCTTCTAAACAATAAATACCGTTGCACTCCGTAAGTTTTTAATTGACTTATATTTTAATACAAATTTCTCAGACTAAACAATTTTTTTTTTTTTGCAATTGGTATTTTTTTTATAACATTAGAGAAAATTAAGTAATCACAAAGTTGAAAAAGATTTTAATGAGAGTGGAACAATTCACTAGTCATCATCGGACCCACACTCTCGCCAACCTCAAAAGAGTAATTCGAGAAGATATAGCAGAAGATATAACGTCGCATGTCACTAGTATTTTACAATTCTCGATAGTCTTCTGAGTGAGTTTTAAATTGCTTCTGTCAGAATGGTTATACAGATATTGTTTTGCAGTGTATTGATTACAATTTATAACATTTACTACAATACTTTAAAAACATAGTCATGACAAACCAAACAAAATTAATATTTTGAAAAAAAGTTAAATGGAATACTTTTTGTTTTATTCGCTTTAAACATGCATGACATAGTCATGAAAATTTCTTTCTCTCAGTGACATATTTTTCGTTTTATTCGTTTTCAACCTGCATAAAATACTTTTTAGTCTGTAAACGCGAAAACTACCTACAAACGCGAAAACACCTTGGTATTCAATGTCTATTAGTTCAATGTCACGGACACAGCCCACAAATAAATAAACTTAATTACACTTAGTTATATACACCTTAATTAAATATATTTCGACTTATTCCGCTAGTATTATGTACATTTTCAAAATCGTTTTAAGACTATTTTCCAATAATTTGAATCAATTAAGTAATACATCAGCAGGTCTGTAGTTACCACAGCTCGGTAATGAATCGAGAACCAGTTTTGGGATAGACAGAGGGACGCTTATGATAATAGCAACTGGTAAAGAGAAAGAACATGACCTACACTCCAGGAGCCAACTTCCACCAACGGTTGGTGTAAATCTCACAATCGTAAATCCCTTATTTGGAACCATAACAGTGTCCTTCACTGGCGGATTCTTTAAGTTTCTGGAAACAAAAATTATTAGAATTACTATACAATTTATACATTTATATAAAAATTATGTTTCGAAATTTAAAATATAAAAGGCTTACTTATAAACGTTGCTTACGACTGTTTAGTTAAACGCTGATTTGTCTCTTTCTGCCATTATTAATTTGACATTAGAATGAAGAAGACACAGAATTGTTTATCTAATCACCCGCTGACAACCTTTATAAGGAAGTTATTAATCCATATAAACGACTACAACTGATTTTATTTTAAAATATAACGAGTACAATCAATGCGACATAAAATCCTATAACTTGCTGTGAATCTGATGTTCAGACATGTCAATAAATAAAATTAAGTGTCGTCTTTATTGTAGCGCATAATAGTGTATTTTAAAAATATTTATTGCAAAATATAAGGGTGACTCCGTTACTACGCGATTATTTTACTTCCTCTGACTTATATAAGAATATATAAAAACAAAATAAGCTAAAAACTTAAAAACTAAAATACTTCATTTATTTTATTTTAATTAAAATTATAAATAATAATTGTGGAAGCAATCATGACTAGATCTATTTGCGAATGTTACTCTGTCTTTCTGTCTGTTCTTCACGATTACTTAACTCCTGAAATAGATTAAGGAATAATTTAATTTAATTATATCGATGCCTAGCGAAGGCCTAAAATAAAAGGTTAAACGGCAAAAAAGCTACGCGAAGACATGACGATTGTTATATATATTATAAGTAGTTTGTAATTGGTTTGAATATTAGATGAGATGATACGATGATGAGAAATATCACGAAGCAAGCTTTACTGGTGGTAGGGCTTTGTGCAAGCTCGTCTGGGTAGGTACCACCCACTCATCAGATATTCTACCGCAAAACAGCAGTACTTGGTATTGTTGTGTTCCGGTTTGAAGGTTGAGTGAGCCAGTGTAATTACAGACACAAGGGACATAAAATCTTAGGTCCCAAGGTTGGTAGCGCATTGGCGATGTAAGCGATGGTGAACATTTCTTCCAGTGCCAATGTCTAAGGGCGTTTGGTGACCACTTGCCCTCAGGTGACCCATATACTAGTCCGCCTTCCTATTTTATAAAAAAAAGCATACGTGAAATTTATGATAACCAAGGAGTTTCAAAACTTTGCTGCGATTATATAAAAGAAAAAAATTAAATATCATTATTTTAAATTTAACAAAAACTGAGATAAACAATAATTTGCAATGTCATTGACCTTTATCATTATTAAAGTTTTTATATCATAATTCAACACTAGTATAAAACTAAACACGAATAAAATTTATTTGAATTTATTTTTGTCTGCCTTTATTTACAAGGCAAATGCGAACAATTTCAGAGACTTTTGATAGGGAAACCCCATTTTAAAAAATTATAAATATTTAAAAAAAAAAGTATTTACTTTATGGTTTTCTTTTAATTAAATTATGTAATCAACCATCAACATGACAGTAGTGGCTGGAAGACATAAGGCAAATGTTTCGCTCACAAATAACGTTAACGTACGTCCCCTGATCCCGTCTGATCTGGGGACGGATTCTACCAACACTACAACATTACACTTTATCGCAATCAAATCGAAACGTAATCTCCGCTGTTTAGCTGTTTTTTTATTATTTAATTATTCACTATTGACGCAAACGGTAACAATTACGTTTGCTTATGACAATTTCGATATATGGTAACATATTATCGGTTTGGTTCTGATCCTATAGATATAGAATAGTCGAAGTTGAATTGAAACTGAATCGGCAATCGTAAACGAATCGTAACCGTTATAAATTAGTAACATTGGCCGTGTTCGATTGCTGTCCTATCGGATTATGAGCGTGAGGAAATAGAGAGCGTACCTGTTTTTATGCACACATGTGTGTATTATACACTATAATATATATAACTGGATCTTTGAATAGTCCGAATGTTCATACGCTCACATACACACAGACATCTCGCTATTGCCTTCAACGAAGCGTGAAGATATGTTAAATCTTACTCTTCTGAATACTAAACCAAATTTTCAAAAAATTGAAAAATGTGACGTATAAAAATAATTATTTTTCACTGGACTTATAAATACGTTTAACTACCATTTAACCATTCTTACTGTGATTCTCACATAGTCATGATTTGTAAAATTATTTTATTGCCATTACTCACAAAAAAATTCTATACTTTTGATAATAATATTAAACAATTGTGTTCTTTTGTACACAATTATTTGTTTATTAAGATAATTTTATTTTGCACTTTGAAAACTGATTTATATTTTAATATGCATTAATTAAGATTTTTTACTATATTAATACGTTAAATTAATAATTAATTCTTAAGTACGTGTTATTGAACGAGTTGAATGAAACTCATATCATTCTTAATGTCTGCCATAGAAAAACTAGTAAAATTTATTTTAAAAAAAGTCGAGTTTCGACTACACTAAACATTTATTTCTAACGACTAAGAATTTGATGCCAAAATCCTGAGCCAATAGATGAAATTAGTGAGTTTTTTATCGAAGATTAATAGCTCGAAGTCTAGAAGTCGGATGTGTGTACAATTCCGTGCCTCGCAAAACACGTAATGCAGTTGGTCCTGGTCTTGAACTCTTTCCAGTCGTGTTGGATTGCTGTCCCATCGGATTATGTGCGTGAGGGAATAGAAAGTGCATCATCAATATAGTGCACAATTGTGTGTGTTATAATATGTTCTGCGCAGAGAGCTAGTCTCACTGGAGATTATCCGTCTTAAATCTTGTCTTAAATCGGTCAGCAGGATATAATTATCATAATATACTTATAACATTTACTTAATACCTTGTAATTAATCCATCGCGTTCTAATCTTTGAACGACCTCTTTAGTTATAGGTTTATTGTCAGGACTTTTCCAGGTTGTAACAACTTGCATACCATAACCATGCATGTGAAAGGTATAAGAATCGTTAGTTCTGAGACCTGCAATTAAATAAATTGTAGTTACAACTGAGTTGCTATCACTAAAATATACAAATAAATAAAGCCTTTCTTGATAAAATTTTAATAATCATAAAACTTTTAAAAGTTTTATATTTAAAAAGTTTCGTGGGATTTATATTATGTTAAATAACATAATAAAAACTGTTTCGAGTATTTCTAGCGAAATATTTATAATTTTATAATTAATATATAATAATAATTAATATATTAAATAATTATTTTTTTATTTTATATTGAAAAAATTAAGTAATTAATATTACTTTTTGATACATTACATTAAGTCACAATGCATGCATTGTTCAACTTATTTTGTATTCACACAAGAAATACATTTCCGTGTGAGACTTTGTCTCCGCATTTCCTTGGAAAATAAAACTAATAATTTTAATACGGACGTTTTTAAATATCGTGTATATAGTATAATTCTTATGGCCGATCCCGAATCCCGTTCACTGGATTCAAGCCAAAAAATGTTCCGTAACTGCCCGCAGTCTGGAAGTTAGCAATTACGCATGACCCAGAAAGCACATACAGCCTAGACTCTTTTCGATTGTATCGGTTTTGCTGACCCATCGATTTATGAGACTGAGTGTACAAAGAGTGCACTTATTTTTGCGCACACACTTAAAACGTACACGTAAAGCAACAATATTAAATTAACTAAGTGCTAAAGTAAAAAAATGCACGGAATATATATATAAAGACGATATACAATGTTTATATTAAAAACCATACCTTCATTTGCTAAGACTAGTTCCACAACTTCGTTTAGTTTGGCATTTAAAACCAGTACACATTGAGGTTGCTTGTTATTTGCTTCCTCTCCTACGAGACAGACGGTTTCTGGACGAACATCTCGTGGTTTCAGTAAATACGGCGCATTAGGATATAGGAAATTTTTACCGTTTATCTGAATAACATAATCTTGTGACGCTGAAAAAGAAATTACTGGCTCATTTAAATTTTTAAATAGTGATCATTTATTTTTCTATTTACTTTTTACTCAAAGACAAATTATTAAACTAATATTTTAAAACTTTTCGTCGAACTCAAATGAGTTTATATGAAGGCACAACTCTCCTAAAAAATAACTGAATTAATTAAATCTAGATAAGCTTCAAATTATTATAAAAATTAAATTATTTTTAATTTAATTTTTATTTTTTATGTTACGGTAAATAATAGTATTTACATAATATAAATAGCACAACATTGTACCATAGTTGGATTAAAACAAATTGGATGGATTCCAAAACAAACACAACTTAACTGGATACTTACATAGCACTGCTGGTATAAAAGGCTTTTTTGGCACAGCATCGCTTAAGTAGCGAAAATCAATATCGTTGTCCTTGAACTTTGGATGTGTTTTATCTATTCCTAGATAAATCGATTTAACGCTGTTAACAGAAGGTACATCTCGATACGATTGCAATTGTTGACTGCTGATCGTCTCTCTCGTTTCTAATTCAGAATCTGAGTCCATGTTCTTTAAATAAACAATTCAATGACAAATATAATAATTATAATATAAAAATAATATAATAAAAATAATAATATAATATTAAATAAAATAATTACAAGATTGTGATTATCTAGCTTATCACGTGTATAATCTAAATGTAAAGCGGGTGAAACTATGAAGCGTACCTACTTATACAGGGTGACTGGTGAATTAGTATCAATACTTAAGGACGTGATATTTGACGACCATATATGACCAAAAAAAAATACATATAACATAAATATTAATAAACTTCTAAGTAAAGTTAACCAAAAGTTATGTAATTAATTACGCGTCATGTGGACACCCTAGCTGCGCTACGACACATCACAGTTAGGTACATTTAGTTATCGCGCGGTACTTTACCTACGTCCAAACGCCGCCGCGTGTTAACAGGGTAGCAGGCTACCTTTGATAAACAAGCATGATCCAATCCCCCTTCATACTTTAAACCTGGCTTAGAACAGGCAAAAATACCAAAATATTTCACTCGTTTAAGCAACAAATTTGTTGACTAGGTAAATGATATGAACTTGGGACAAAAATTAACTGTTTACCTATCTTGGTATTTCCGGCGTATTTAAAAATGGAATCATACTTATTTACAACGATTGTCAATCATTTAACTACCTATTTACCTACATAACTACACTAACCTTAACAAATGTTCAAAGTGAGCTCCTGCTCGTGTGATACACAGTTCGGCACGTTTACGCATATTGTCTTTCACACGCTTTAACACGAATGGGTCACTTTACTACCCACAGTACTCACAGTATTCTGCATTTGTGTATTGATAAGCCATACCTAATTACTAATGACGGGTCACACTCACACACGAAAGATTAGGTATACGCGTAAGTTCGATCGCTAGGGGCGCGCGCGCGGGAAGATGGACGAACCTTACGGCGGCGCTCGCCCGACTAATCAGCCGCGGGGCAGGGGTTGCGGGTGGCAAACACCACGCCGCACGCGCCGCGGAAATATGTCCACACTTTATTTATTTAAAGTATATTTTTTGTAAATTTGGTCAAAAATTAAGTACCTATTTTTTTACATAATTCGAATGAGAATCATGTACCGATTATGCTCCTAAAATATTGATACTAATTCACCAGTCACCCTGTATATGATATTATATACTCAAACCTACTCCAAAATGCGATGCATCTTCTGGTATAAGTTTTGTGTATATTGATTAAGAAGTTTTATGTATATTGATTAAGTCGTTTGGCATTACAAAGAAAAACATCTCCTCATTTATTAGTATAGATTTTACAGGAGTAGATTCGACATACTTTCGACATTCAAACTTTAAATCGATGCTATATTTTGAAATCTTATATTCTGGTTTGATGCAAATTAACAGTTATAAAAAAAGATAAATAAAGGTAAAGAATTTGTTCGTTTGTACGCTTTGATCTACCATTCTGATAAGATTATATACAGAATACAAACAGAATACATTACATAGTATATTTATTGAGAGAGCTTATATACTACATAAAATCAGGCTATAATCTATGAGCAGTAACGTTTGCGGGTAAAACCGCACAGAGAAACTAGTTATTCATACACTCGTATTTAAGCATTGAACTCATTAAAATTACTCGGTAGTAGAGCTTTATACTAAGCCAGCCTGGTTAGATACCTCTCACTCATCAGATATTCTACCGCCAAAGAGAAATACTTAGTATCGTGTTCCGTTTGGAAGAGTGAGAGCCAAGCACAAGGGACATTACATCTTAGTTTCCAAGGTTAGTGGTCACCATTTACTGTCAGGTGGCCCCTCCTCCTTCGTATATTCAAATGTGACATGGTAACTATAATCGAAATTAAAGAACATGTTAAGGTTATGTACTAAATCTTTACCGGTTCTTGAGTTAGCATAGAAGTGTAGTTAAAGCCAGAATACAAAAGCATGGCGTGGGCTTTTAATCCTTCACAGTATCCCTCACCGGTGACGCCGATCCAGTAGCCACCACTTTGTTGATCCGCTTTCACGACCACGTCCATTCGCTCTCCTGTAATGATTATTTATTTTCCACCTTATTGTCTCCACTAATTACGTTACTAAAAGATTTTTACAGAGAAACTGATATTTTGGTTTATTTTTATCTTATAACATTGAAAGACATTTTATGTGCTCTTTTTACGATGTTTCCGACACAAACTTTTACGACAAAATGTTGTTTTATTTAATCATGATTTGTGCAGTAATTATTAAAACACTCTTTTGTTTCAAACACGAAAGTTAAGCGACGAAAATGTTTTATCAAACGCTTTGTAAAACATGAATACTGTATATTTTATATAAGTAAGTAAAACGATATTGTTTTAAAAGCATGTTGATAAATTACGCAATATCTTAAAATAATATAAATATAATCGTAAATTATTGTTACCTGGAATATAAAATAAGAACGTATTAATTAATATGACATAATGAAGTACACATTATTTCTTTAAATAATTATTTTATTAATTATTAGTTTGTCCGTGTGATGTTAGATCCTTTTTGGTATCCCTGGAGACATGAAATCGTAATTAACAAACAAAATCACTTTTGCATTTATATTAATGAAGGATACACGCCATCCCAACGACTTTTTTTGTTGCATTGTACCCAGGACGCTGACTATTACATCTCTGAACTGCTAGGCTCAGCCTATGAGCTTAATAAGCGACATTATCGGAACAATGTAGAACAGTTTCTTATAAAGGTCTTATTTATTATTTTAGTTTTTGATGTCGACCGGCCAGTACTTTTAAAACAGATTGTCACAAATTCTTAAATAAATAATAACGTAAAATAAAACGTAACATATATACATATATGTTAATATAATTAAGCAATTACAAGATCGGTTTAAATAATTCAGTTATCTCTCAGTTTTATTTCAAGCACGTTGGTAATATGTGCGCATTGACTTTAAGCATACAGATATAGTTACTTAACTTCGCAAAAGAAAACTGTTTATTCACACCATAAATATCAGATTATTTTTATATGTTGTAGGTACATAAATGCTTTTATAAAAATTCACTTATTTTTTATTATAATAATATATTTGTAACAAGTGCCTGGTTCAATTTTTTTTATATATATCAATTAGTTAAATATCGTAATTTATTAAACTCCATCATAAATTTATTTTAAAAATTACAAAAATTAAAATTATTTTAAAGCGCTATAAGCACTTGGTGAAACCAACTTTCAATTATGTATATAATAAGATAAAGTAATATAATAAGGTATATGTTACATATCAATTAGCAAAACTGTAAGCTATTCAATAAAATTCAAATAAAGATAATTTACTTAACCAAATTATAATACAATTGCATTAAAAAACTCAAGAAAAAGATAAAGATAAGATTTACTGGTGGTAGAGCTTTGTGCAAGCTCGTCTGGGTACCACCACTCATCAGATATTCTATCGCAAAATAGCAGTACTTGATATTGTTGTGTTCCGGTTTGAAGGGTGAGTGAGCCAGTGTAATTACAGGCACAAGGGACATACCATCTTAGTTCCCAAGGTTGGTGGCGCATTGGCGATGTAAGCGATGGGTAACATTTCTTGCAGAGCCAATGTCTAAGAGCGTTTGGTGACCACTTACCATCAGGTGGCTCATATGCTCGTCCGCCTTCCTATTCTATAAAAAAAAAACTATACTCTTACGTAAAGCCGAAAAGTCTGATTTGTAAAAATATTGTGTTAGATAAGCTGTTTATTGAGTATATTGTTTATACTTGGCTTGTCTGATGATTCTGAGAAATTATTTCTAAAATATTTCACAATATATACAGTTTCGATAGAGCCAAGATGTGACCAGTGGTGAGTACGCGTGAATTAATTGATGAATGCGAGTTCAGCCTTAGGTAAGTACTACTTAATTTTTACGTGCTTAATTTGTGCTTATGATTCATCTAATGCTCGGCGGTAAAGCAAAACATCTTGAGAAATTCTGCATGTGTCTAATTTTACTGAAATCCTGTTACATGTGTATCTGGGGGTGAACCAACCCAATTTAAAAAAAAGAGGCGTTAGGTGATTGAGACTTTTACAGGATGGTATTTTTAGTTTCAGTAGTACGAGTATATAAAACAAAATGAAACGAATCATTTGATTGGTCCCCAGATTATGTTTCTTTTTTTTTTGAATTATCAACAAGAAGGCAGGCGAAGGTCACACTTGTACACTTGTACACTGTAGTCAATGTCTTTATTGGCATCGTAATATGTAATACAAACTTCAATTAAGGTTATTGTGCCATATTATTGAATGTTAAAGCATATTGAATGTTGAGGCCGTTTAAAATTTTAAAAAAGAAATGTTATATATAATGCATTAAGACCATATATTATAGTCTTGTCCTTTGCCTTTATTATTTTATTAAGGTTTTGTATTCTACCTGTTTATAATTTGATTATGTGCCTGCATATTATCAACATCACAATTAATTTAATAAATACATCAAAAATTTTGAATTGCCATTTTTTTATCTTTTTAGGATTCGGGATTCCTAGGCTGGTCTGAACGGTGTTTGGCCAGCCTCTCCATGATAGGATCCTGAATCTCCTTTGTAGCCGCCATTCTTGCCCTTAATTTATATTTACATACTCTTAATTTATTGTACGTTTAGATTATATTTAATTTCGCGATATAATTTCTAAATTTCGAGAAGTGCAGAGAAATATAATGTTTATGTAAAACAAACATTTTTGAATAGACTTCCAAAAATATTGTTTTCTCTTTATAAGTATAAAAGAATTTAAATAATTTTATATATTACTAATATTGTATGTATGTTTTTGTATTATATGTTTTAGGTGTTTATTCTTAAAAGCCATATATTTATTTAAAAAATTTAAAAAACGTAAATCATTAGTATTTACTGAGTTACTAGATTTCAAAAACAGTGACCAATTATCTCATTCATTCCTTAAAGCGTTATACGCCTGTCGTAAACGAAAACACATACAGCTTATTCCGGAATACAGAGACATAGCAGGCCGATACCAAACTTAAAACCTTTGTCCAATTAATTATACCATCTCAATAATTATGCCTACGCAAAGCATGTGACTGAAATACATATATTATTCCCAATTGCAAAAGACACGTAATAATGGACAAATGTTAAAATAATTCATACTTGCAATATTTTACAAGGCAATAGCAATTGGATAGAAAGTGAAAATAAACACCGTAACCGGTTTGTTGACCTTAAACTCCGAAGCGAATTATAACAAGTGAAACCTTTCTCCTCTCACTCAAACGAGGGAAATATAAGAATATTTATAGTCGCCATAGTTATACGAAGAATCTTAAACAAAATATTCTGTCATATGAATACTAGTCTAACTTTCGTGTTTCTTGATAGTTGTCGATAGAACTTGCTTGCGGAACCGGTAGCTTCGTGTTAAAGTGACACGTTGTAAAATGAAAAAACAAGAGTTGTTGCTTATTTAGATAATGAATTTTGAAGAGTTTTGTCAAAGAGATAAACTCAACAAGTTGTACACTTATTTTAATAACGTTATGCTCAGGCATGCAATTCAGCAGACAGTTTTTACAAAAAAGTATTTGATGGTATTAGTTATCTTATAACGTAGTTATATTGTGTTAATCTTGACAAAGTATATTCTGGCAGATGCCAGAAATCTAGTTTTGTTATGATTTGTTTGTTGACTAGTCTGGCCAATAAAATTTTATCGAACCGTTATTGCCAAAAATATTTTAGGTCGGTTCGCATTGCAGTCCCATCGGATTATGATAGTGAAGAAATAGAAGGTGCTTCGGTGTTTCCGCACACTTATGCACTGTGATAAATGCATAAGTATGCATGAGTAATTGACAAATCTCCGTTGATAATGACCGCCGTTACCGGAATCGGTGAAAAAACAACATCATACAGTATTGTAAGATTTACAAACATGTCATCACTTACAAATAAATAATAAATATTATATAATAATATTACGACGTACTCGACGTTAGAAAGATACTAAATGGAAAAATTAACGATTCGATAAGATTTGTAAATAATACTTATCATCAATACTTATCATAACTCGCAATGTTAAACTGTGTTAAATAATCTTCTATATCGTCCGTTGGTCATTCTCGAACAGGAATCAATAATTTTTAGTTATTACTAATTATCATACTATTCAAATCATGATCATCGTGAAATTGTTAAAGGAATGGCAATATATGTAATGTTAAATTATAATTAATATTAACAGTACTTTAAACTAGACTGTAGTATTCAAAATGTCAACTTAATACGACCTAAATTAATCAATATATACCCATTTTAAAATGGTCAACACATAATCTATTAACAACAACAAACGACACTCAAATTGATACTAACACGTAGATTATATCACACTTAACGGATCAAATAGTAAAAACAAATATGTTATTTGTAAATGACGTTCGGAAATTTGGTGAAAGGGGTTTATGCAAGACCGTCTGTGTAAGTGTCACATATTTTTACGTTATTCTTTCACCAAATAGCAATACAAAGTGTTTTACTATGTTTCCGTTTGAATGGTGGTGAGCCAGTGTAATTACAGCCACACCCACATTGGACATAAACCCATTTCAGGTTGGTGGCGCATTGGCGTTGTAAATAATGGTTAATATTACCAACAACGCCAATGTATATTAGCCACACTGTCTACCTATTTTTGTAAGAAAAATAAAAGAAATACCTGGATACAGTTTAACAGCTGTCGCCATAACTGGCTGAACGGATTTCCCATCGGTCGCTATGACGGTCATCACATGCCGATAAGCGCGAATTACTAGAGGACATTCTAAAGCGATTGCGTTGATCAAACGTAACCGGTATGCGTAGCCTGGTATCACAAATATCCTGCAACGAAATAGTTGAGTAAAATATGTTTTAACTGTGTGCAAAGCTTTGATTACAGTGTTATTAAATTCTTCTATATTTTTACTATAATAAAGCTACTACAATATTTGAATTAAATATACTTTGATCACAAGATCTGATAATCATGTTCGGTTAATCTGTTCTTCTGATTCCTCAGTCCTCTCCTTTCCTATTCATCAAAAATGGCTAACAAGCTTACTGTGGCAAACGTTCGCTATTAGAACTAAATTCTAATAAACCTAGAGCTATAGAGCTATAGAACTTCTTTAAAGAGATCCTGCATCCTTTTCTGCTGCTAAATCTTAATATTGCATACGAAGGAATTTTACATCTGTCCCTTTTTATTTCTATATCAACTTGAAATAGTATTTATATGTTTGGGTTGTGTCAATGACGTTGTGTCTAGTATAAAGTGTTTTGTAAATTCGATGTACCTATTAATTGCAAACGGCATTTGTACCAACAGCATCATATGATCTCCATTACGAAACGTGCGAAAAGAGTTTAAAATCTGCTGGCATCTGTCTTGCAGACATTGAAAAAGTTCACAATAATGTTATATGGATGGATAAAATCCTTTTAGAAATTATTGTATAAAATCTTAATTTGTCCCATAAAGACTACGCAAGCCGTGACTTTACTCAAAGCAAACTCTCTATTAAGGAAAATACAAGTGAATCAAACGGATTTTTTGCTTATCGCCGCAAAACAGCATATGAAATTGTATACTTTCTATATTTCTATAATTCAAGCTAAATATAGATTAAACATAAATCCACTTAACTATAGAAAAACATTACAATTTTTGCGACCACAAATTCAGCTTTGTTTCGTTCGTTTTCGTTTATTCGTTTTTATTTATTCTTACAATTTATAAAAGTTTATATTTAACGTTGCATTTCCATCTTTCTAATGATCAGCGCTATTCTACAACTATACTTTCTAATCAACTATAAATTGTCGGTGATTCCATCAACAATTTAGTATTTATACCACAACACGCGATGTGAAAACTATTTACTTACATCACAGAAAATGTTATATTGTCAAAGCGCTTACGGACTTTTACAATATAATGCAATATTATTAATTGCGACTACGCTTTATTGTTTATATACATATAGAATATAGAGACAAAATATAGAGAATTTGAAAGGACTTGTATCGAAACGATCTCCCCAAGCAAGTGACTATAACTTTAAACAAATAATGGTAAAGTTTTTGATGAATGTGATAAGAAAAATATATTTTTTAACGTCCTTACTTGTAAACGTCATGTAGCGGGCGATTAGTTAAATGCTTATTGCTTTTTTTCTTTCAACATTTATTTGACATTCGAAACATTAAAACAGAATATTTGTTGAGCTAATCATCGTCTAAACATCATTAATAGGTAAAGCCTTCACTCCACTTCAATTATTAACGTTATTGATTAAATCAGCGAAGTGATGTCAACGAGTACGCTCCATGACATGAAGCGTATTACTTCCGAAACATGCCGATCATTTCTCGACAAACAACAAAGTGAAACTGGAATAGCTAATAATATTATAACGTGACTTGATATGCTCTTCTTATACCAGCGTTAATGCCTTACAAAATTCTAATTCGTCCTAAGCCCAGTATTATACTGTGTCAGCAAGCTATTAGAATTTATAGTCTTTGTCGTAAAGAGTTTTATCACAAAACAATCGTTTCTAAAACACTATATTGAAAATTACTAGTTAGTACGATCTGATTATTAATGTTCGCTGTTCGAAATCAAGTAGCGATACTTACTTTGTGCTAACTTCATCTCCATTAACCAGTATACTATCAGGTCGTATCTGATTTGCGTCTTCAAGTCTTGCTGTCAGTAACTCCGGAAATCTAGCGCCAATGATTAGGGTATGTTCATCACTTCTATCATAATCGTATAGTCCAGCATGAGGTTCTAAAGGCTGTGGTTGGTCGACTATAAGAGCTCCGTAAACACCATCGCTCTGATGTAAAACTGTAAAGGAAATTATTGTTATATTTCCCTCAAAATTCTACAGTATTTTTTTAATACCATGCTTATTAAAATAGATTTATTTAACTTAATAGTATAAAAGTTAAAATGAACCGAAAATATCGATCACTTAGCATATATTTTTCAGATTTTTTTTTTAAAACGTAAAAAAGAAAGGCTAATGCGTTTTAATACTACACTAAAATTGATTTATGGTGTTCACCGTAAAAGTCGTTTACTTTCTCCTCCATCAAACGAGATAACCACTGTAAATTTTATCACGAAATTAGAAATTGAAAAGTAAAAAGATATTTGCTATTATATAATATATTTTACATATATCATACCATAATTATTTCCTTTTAACAGTAGTAACAGTTTAAAGAATTTTTAATAAAAACAAATGTTTACAAATGAGACAGGACCTACTAAAATGTTGAATGAGTTCGTGAACCTTTTTTTCGTTCCACGTAACTTGAATACAAATAATGATATTGGACCCAAGCACCACTCTTTGCTTTATACTCGTGACCACTCAGTCAGAAGTTATTCTGCTAAATAGCAATATTTAATGGTGGGTGAGCCAGTGTTATTATAGCTAAAAGAGAAGACTTAACATGTAAAATCCTGCAATTAGCGGTATATAGTCGACCTTAAAAAGTGGTATATATTTGTTGCGGTTTAAATGACCTGACCATTTAGCGTCAGATAATTCATTCAAAAATGATTAAAGGAGAAAATGAACATATGACTAGAGATATGAGCAAAACAGAAAAATTGCGTCGACCCCTAAAAGGGAGGTTAGGGCAAGTGAATAATGGTGAAACTGCAGTTTACTAAAGATCTAGTTAAAAGTAATATAGTCAAATGAGGATGTAGGTAGACAAACGTTATCACATAAAGATTATTACCTGAATCTGAATGATAAAAGAACGTTCCAGGAGACGAAGCAGCAAATGCATATTCGTAAACAGATCCATACGATATCGGACACTGTGTTATCATTGGTACTCCATCCATATACGGAGTTCCTTTTTGTTCTATTCCATGCCAATGCATCGTTATATCTTGACTGGGTATTTTGTTCGTCACTTTAACTACAATGATGTCATGTAAACAGACATGGATTGATGGTCCTGGGGTTTGACCATTGATAGTTAGCGCTGGTTTTTCATCTTCTCCAAACGCCGGTCTAATTTCAAAATCATAATGACACTTTCGAGGTTTCACGTTGAATTTACAAGGTCGGTTACATGATTTGTCTGAAACATACTCCACGTCGTTAAATATCCTCGAATTATATTCATTCAAAATAAATTTACATATGAATAAGTGATAAACATTTAATAAATATCGATAATACACATTTATTTTCAAATTAAATTGAACATTAATGTATATATAATAAATATTAATTTAATTTATACTTCATTACTCTCCATAATAACAATAGGAGGAGTATATGGCATATCGTTAATATAAATACATATATTCAATTTAAAAGTATGTATCAATAGACTTACCGGAACTTTTGGTGGTGTCCGTTAGAAGGATGTTATCATTGCTCGGCAAAAAACTTTCCAGAGATGCTTTACTATTATTGCTTACATTTGCAATAATAAACAAAGAAAGAATGATTAACCTCATCTTAAAAACACTACAAGCACAGATAATTTAGAGATTATTTAAAATAAGATCACTTTTCATCGTCGAAGTGTTAGATTGTTTTGATACAAATGTTAACGTAATATTTTTATATTAACAAAGTTATAATCCGCTCGGTTTGGTTCCTAGAATAAAACTGACGGAACGAGAAGTCGACAAGGCCCTCTGATCGCGAAAGCAGCGTATCATCTCTACATACGTCTGTACAATTGTAAAATCAACCTTATTTTAATGTGTTTAAGATGTAAACTTGCTCAAACTTAAATTTGTAATTTTACTTTTAAAAGCCTACTTTTATCAGATTCACTTAAGCTGTGAAATGTTTAGTTTATATTGTAATGTTTACAATATAGATATTATATCACCCGCAACATGTATGGTTTTTTCGCACTAACTGTTCGACAAAAAACGAATAGTTTTTTTAGGCAATTCTAGAATATTAATTCAAAGTTCAAGGTTATGTTATGATTGTGTTACGGCAGTTTAAGTATCATGAGTTGAATGATGTTAGTAATTTATAATGAAAACTTTAATAATAGAGACACTTTATAGGCATATAATACCCAGTGCCTGTAATTATACTACTTGAGTTTAAAGAAATTTGAATCTATAAAGTGAAATCATAAAAATAACTTCCACGCAGTCGACTTCTTAGAAAAACATTTTTACGTTTAGTTTCAAAGCGTCGTTGTTTGTAACAAACCAAGGCAAAAAATGGTTTGCTCTTAGACATTAGATCACGTCACTATAATATATTACTTATATTCATAATAAATTTTCGCAAAAGGGTATAATTAAGTATAAATAAAAGAGGGGATTAATAATAATAACAATTATATTCCCTACTATATAAGTAAATAGATAATAAAAAAGTAATATACAATTTGCTATTGAATTAAAGTTTTTATACGTTTCTTCTTGAATGCAGAAAAAATATCGATTGTTTTATTTTATTACTTAGATGTTATCATTAATTATTATGAAAAAACGGGATGTATTATATCTCTTTATATTTGTAAAATATTTTTAAAGATCAATATATAAATGGTAGCGGAAGCAATACTGTTAGACCGGTGGCAAGATGTCAAAGTTGAGTGTCACATCTGGACCAGAGTACTTCTACTCAGTGAGATAAGGAAGACTAAATACATATAAAGTATATTATAACAATGCTCAATAAAATATCTAAGATACTAGTCCTAAACATTGCGTTTCATCCGCCGTGCTCTACTTAACATCATGACTCCTTGCAAAGCGCACTCAATACTCAATTGCTCAAGTGATATGTCTTTACAAGTTATCACTAGATTTCCGTATATGACAAACAAACTTAAACTCATTCTTTAACCCGTTCATAATATATTCTAGTTTACTTTTAGACACCAATTCTTTTGTATTTCAAAGATGACTCGAACTCGAATGATGATTCGAAGAGAGTGGAGCTTATGTCTCCACGCCCTTTCAATGATGCCGATTCATGCAGGTTTCCTTAAGGTGTCCTACACCTCCAAGCACGAAATTAATTAATTATAAACCCAAATGAAAACTAGATGATTATCGCGGATTTGAACTTGCAATCTCTTTTGGTTAAGATTCACGTGTTTTAACAACTGGGCCATCCCGACTCAAGATCTCAATTTATGATTAATCTAAATTACATTGTTGTTATAAAAAAAAATTAAAAACTATGGAACCATTAAATCCAGATTAATGACATCTTTATAACTCATTTTGACGTGTTTGAAGTTAGCAGCAATACTTATTGTTATTGCGGTCCGGTTAAGGTAAATGAGCCAGTGTAACTACAGGTACAAGAGACATAACATCACAGTCCCCAAGGTTGGTGGCGCATTGGCATTGGCAATGGTTAATATATCTTATATATTGGCGGTGGTGGTCACCACCCGGGCGTCCCGTCCGCCTACCTACATCATGATTTTTGTGATGTGATAAATATTTTTGTATATGTCATAACTGTTTGTCTTCCTAAGATTAAATAAATAAAATAGCATCTCAACTGTTCGCATTTCGAAGATTTTTTTGTAAGCCACTTGTTAAAAATTAAACTTTGCTAGCCGTATCTAAAAGTCCGCTTCGCTGATCGATGTATGATGAAAGTGTATCCGTAATTTGTCTTCACATGATTTTACGATTTTTTAAATAACTTTCACATTTATAATTATAATGAAAATACCAGAAATTGCACCCATAATCGGCGGTTGCAACTTGTCAAGTGTACCTGATTGATTGCGTCCGCCGCTTATGATAAATGTATATATTCTTATTTTAAAAAGATTCAGTTTTACCGGATTTCCAGGCAACTTTTAATAAGTCAGATCGGGGATTTTAACCCAGGTAACTCAAATCCAATAAACTTTAATTTACTTTTTTTGTTTGAAAATTTAAAAATAATGTTTACTCTTGCTTTATGCCTAATTTTTTTTATTACGATATTTAAAAATGCAGTGGCTAGTGCAGTTAATATAATGCCATAATATGTATTTTGTAAAAATGCAAAATTCTGTAATTCATGGTGGGCTTTGTGTAAGCCGTCGAATATGTAATAAGTAAGTAGAGACCCGTACCAAACACACATCACATATACTACAGCCAAACAGCAATACTTAGTGTTGTTGTGTCTGTGTTGGAACACAAAGGGGAAGGGGGAGATGGCTAGTGTAACTAAAAGGAACATAACATCTTAGTCCCCAAAGAGCATGAACAATGTAAGGGACGGTTGATATTTCGTATAGTGCGAGTGTCTGTAGCCTATTTGCAAGTCTGCCTAAAGGCCGACTTTGAGGAGAATATTTAGAATCGGAACTCATTTATTACTATACCCTCTTTATCATACGCTGCCAATTGACAATGCTGCGCTACCATGATGGCGGACGCGGACCATAACGTTTGTTATTGCAATATCTTCTTATGTTAATATTTTTGTTTATGGTATTATTAGGCGGACGAGAAAATGGGTCACATGATGTTAAGTGGTCACCACCGCCCATAGACATTGACGATGTAAGCAATATTAAGCATTCCTTACATCGCCAATGCGCCACCAACCTTGAACGAAGTTGTTATGTCCCCTGCGCCAATTGTTACACTAACTCACTCACCCCTCAAACCACATCGCACAAATATGTCTGACACATAAGTAAATCATCTTCCTAGCCAGTAGTAATCCTGCCAAGTCGAGCAAAGTTCAAGAAAATAACATGTTAATTTGTTTTTATACATTTTAACAATTCGTTAACATCATAGACACTATTATTAATCTATGTAGGTCTTTATTTTATTTAAAAATACTAATGACATGTTTTGGCCTTAAGTTAAACCTTCACCGTATATTAAAATCTTGCGGTATATTGCAACGATTTTTTTCGTATAAGCAATTTCATCTCTTGTAAAACATTCACAATTTAAGGTCGTACGAATGAAAAACAGTAAAAAAAGGTTTTGACGTTACTAAACCAAAAAAGTTTTTGGCGTTACTAAACCATATTTAAAATTGCAATATAATACAAATTACTATATAATTATCATATATCATTTCTGATATTCTTATGTCTCGGAAGCTTAGTGCTTTAGAACTCCACGCAAATAATGTGTAAATTGTAAACAGTGAGTGAACTATGTATACTGAATGGTGAAACGCTGTCTCCTTCCTGGAGCTGGGCGCTAATGGCTGCAACACAGTCTATGACTAATGTACCAGTTAAAAATCACATTTGTTAATTTTAACTTTTCTGTATGTTCCAATCAATAAATAGTAATAGTAATGTATTTTGAATTGTATACCCTATTCACACCACAGGAGGAGCAAAGACAAAAAAACATCTTTAACATTTTATTGCCATGATGTATTTGGTCGAGATCTTGAATAATATTTTTTTTTTTTATATTTGCCGGTAGGGCAAATGACTCTACTCCACCTGATGTTAAGTGGTAGTAGAGTCCAAACGCGAGGACGGCCAGTACAGTCGGGAAGAAGGTATTATGGATTCGCGAGAAAATGGCTATTTAAAAATCGTCGAAATTTATATCGAAACTAAGTAAAATTAAAGTGGATATAAGTAGTTAAGTAAAAATTCGTCGTATTATAAATATAAATAGACTATCGCAGTAGACTGTAGCAGACTTGTTAGCAAATCGTACTAAACATGTCAATCTAAGGATTGTTTATCCTTACTCCGTCTTCAATTAGCATCGGATATAGTTTCAAGAGGTGAAAACATCCCGGCTGAGTTCTACATTCACGCAAGCTTAAGAGGTGCTTCAAGACTAGACAAGTAATACCCTGATGGTCCAACTTTCGTCTATACGAAAAATTAATATTACCTACCATTAAAATCGAATTTTTTTTTTGTTTTTCAGTCATGGTAACATTTTTTTTTTCTGATTAATATTTTATTAGTATAATAAAAAACAGTAGTCGGTGCAGGTGAATAAGTGCGTAGACCATTTATTTATTTTATTACATAATGATAAACGAAATATGTAAATAAGCACAGAAACTAAATTAACAAATAAATTAGCGAATATTTTACACTTAGAATTTAACGACGGTGATAAATTTAAAAATAGCTTGTAAAGTTTTCGCAAATGTATAAATATTAACTGGGATTATATCAGCTGCCAAGAGTTCTATAGGTTTGTGCGCTACCATCAACATCACATATATCATTTTCTTCTCTTTCAAAGCAAACTTCTCCCAACCACAACTGTAAACAGAATTAGCGAACATCTCCGAACTATTTATTAATCTTTGACAGAGGAAACAGTACAAAAAGAAAACTAAAAAGCAATATACGAGAACTGGTATGAAAGTTATCCACTCGTGTAAAGGAAGGTAGAAGAATAAACAGATGCAGACAGCGTTAGACCCGAAGTTGACACCGAACGGCATACTATACAATGCTTTGATGTTCTTTATTATGCTTAAAGTCAAAGCGTGACGTCGAATCAATGACGGTAAACGTTGCCTCACTAGTAATTGATGCTCCATATTGTCATTGTTTTCAAAGGCCAGCATTTCCGCGGATAGCATTCTGTACATAGCTGACGTATGAGCGATGATGAACAGAAGTAGTCCTTGATAATTAAGAACAACTGTCATTATAGTATATTCTTGTGTGAAAAGTACTGCGAGGCAAATCTCACGATTCGGTGACGACGTAAGTGGCTCCAACCCTGGAAGATATAATATTGTGTTTAAAACAAAATTAATCCGGTTACTCAGGAAATCGAAAATCGGCAGTCTGAATAAATTTTGTATCCAGGAACTTTGTGCCAACTTTGGCAATAATAATGCAACAGTTTTTCAAAATTTGTATTGCTGTGTTCTAGTTTGAAAATCGCATTAGCTAGTATTACAGGCTCATGGAACATATTATCATACATTCCATGGTATGCGGCGCAAAGACGGTGTGAAGGTGTTACTTATTGCAATGCCAACGCCATTGGGTAAGGCGAGTGTAGCGACCATGTTTAAGGTTTAACTAATTTTCAGTAATAATTTTAAGATTTTCAGAAAATGATGGTAATATTTTTAATTAAATTAATACTGGTTGGAAATTATGGAAAAAAAAACTTCGCGATATAGAAAAATTAACTGGTTGGTTGGTAATCATGGAGATGGTAAAAAGGTTTGCAAAAAATTTAAAAGAATTGAAAAATACTAATTAGTGTTATATTGTAATGCAAGTTTCGTATAAAAGAAAATAAAGTATTTAAAGCTAACGAGAAGAAGAGTTTTACTCAGCCATTCTGACACAATTTCGAAATGAATTTTATAATATAACTTACCGTAGCATTGTGTCATCGAGTAATAATCATTAGTGACGTCAAGTCGATGCGGCAAGTATATAAACAATGAGTCGAAGAAATTGAATCCGTAGAATGTGAATAAAATCTTCTTTATAATCGATAGCAATTTTTCATGTTTCTTCATCAGAAAATCTGTAGCTCTAGATAACTTATCATTGAGATTCACTTGCTCGAGCACTGTCAGTAGTAATCGTCTAAAACATATTTTCATCGCACATTTTATTTGTAAGTAGTCATATATCTATTGAAAAAGTAGTATCGCCTGTGTAGATGATATATGCGCGAAAGTAGTACCTAAGGATGTGGCATAACATAAATAAATAATAAATAAATTCCTCCAGACCGATTTTGCGTGCCACAGCCAACTTTTAAACAATAGCCATGTGCGCAGGGGGTTGTTATATATTTTTCCTTTAATATCTCCACAAAAACGTAATATCTGCATATTTTTTCGCCGGGTATATTATATCTTAAATATAAACCACAACTGTGTGTATAACATTAAAGTATATTCACTATTTCATTAATCTCATGATCAAATCAATCATCACCATACAACCGAAAAGAGATCAAGCGTAGAACCAACATATTATTTACTTGCATTTCGAGGATTGTATCATGCCAATTACCCAAACCTAACTGATACGAGGAAGAATTAGACAGAAAATTCTGATAACATTTATTCGCTTGATCCGAAGTACATTAGAGACAGCGATTAATCGGAAAAAATACACATAACACATAAATCGACACAAAAACAAGCATAAATGGCGCATAGGGCAAAAAAATACAAATGATATCATAAGTTTTCTAATTACAATTTGCTTAAATCGTATATAATAATAAAAATATAATGTATTCATTTACCTCTTCATCAAAAACCAATAGCTACTGTTGGCCGTTAAAATGATTATAGATATGTTGACGTAACTCTTGATAAAGTCACCAGCACCCTGCGCAAATTGTATCTGGTACACAATACTGCCCACTCCATACACGTACAACAGGAGCGACCAGTGAACAATCCAGAAGGAGACTGCCAAAAAATATATATAAATACAGCTACAAAATTCATTAATTGAGTCTACAATTGATTTTAGAGTAGAATACTAAATCGTTTTCCCAAATTGCAGAATTTCGTGAACTGTATGTTACGTTTCAGTAAATCTTCAGCAACGTAACATATGTTACGTTTCAGTAAATCTTCAGCATTCTGACTTCCTGATATGACCTGTGTGTATGTGAGAAGTCAGGGTCAGGAGAATGCAGGGTCTGTTTGGTGCTGTTCCTCCTGAATATTTATCCTGAATTCTATTTATTTATATTTGCAATGTGCATCTGTGTTCTTTGATAAGACCTGGTAATGAGTTCTTGATTTGGAATCAACGAGGATTTAAATTTATCTTTTTTTAATTTACTTCTTAAAATGAATTTTATTACGTATATATATATATATATATATATATATATATAGAAAATGAATAAACGCTTAAGCTTACCGGATACTTTTTCTTTTAAAATTGAAAAACCAGATAGATTTGGAAATATATTTACTAGCCATATAATACTTTCCAAATTATTGCTTATTATATTATCTTTAATATTCTTTAAGAAATCTCTGAATTTTTCAAAATATTTCATTTTAAAAATGTTACTGCTTTATTGTGATCTTGAATACTAAAATGTAATGTGAATGAGACCTTTCAACTTTTACAGAAAAGAAAATGTGAAAAATATAGATGAATTGAAGTAATCAAACGACAATTTATTACTAACCATATAAGACATCTGGTTTTACTACTTCTATTTTTTCTTTTTTAAGTTACTATTATGTTCATATTATGTCCTTTTTCACGCTGGAAAAACGCATTACGGGTTTCCCCAACGGGAACAGTGGGACTCGCCGGTGTCTTGAGCGCCGAGAGCGCCTCAAATATCGGAATACCCACTAAAATCCCAGCGGTACCCTTTCCGTCTAGACGAGGAGCGCCACGGGATCGCTAACAAATGCTACCGTGACCGTCCATGTTATATCCATCAACAAACTATTTGATTTTGTAAACAAATGCTTTTTCATCCGTTGCATGTACTTACGCATGTGTAGATACGGTTATAAAATATTATAATACGAACAAACGAACAAAGTTTTATAGTTAATCAGTCATTAAAAAAATAATAGCGAAGAAAGAACTCTGCAATTAATTTTATTCATCACATATCATTATTCTTCGATGCCCGCCTTTCTCGCACCTTGTGTTTAAAATAATTATTAAAATGACATCGTAAATAATTATATATTCCACATTTCGGTCGTATATTAAACGTTAACATTAAATCCTAAGAACAAGAAATATTACAGTTACTCCCGCTTTAAAAAAAATAGCAAAAGCATTAAAAACAAATATTCTGTAATTAGAAATATTTAAGCGAATTTTTCAATTGCTTAATTTGAATTTGTACTTTATTATAATTGTATTATATCCTTATTATCTCTCTCTTTGTATTATAAAATAATATAAAGTCGACTGTATTATTATACATTTGATGGAGCCCCACTGACGTCCACAATCAATATATATATATTTTTATATTTTATAAATTATTAAATGCGGAAATCAGTCCCTTAGAGCCGATCTTAGTTTTATACAATGCATAATAAAAAAAAATAGTAAAAAACGCCATCTAGTAAAGCTACCTAATATTACATCTTGGCAGTACAAAATTACATGTCATGAATTAGTAAATACACTTGACAATAGATGTCGCTAGTCGAATAAGTATACATCTGGTTGTCAACTACGGAATAGTTTAGATAAAAATAATTCTACGTATTTACCTTCAATATTATTTTTGTTATAACTTAGCATTTAAAAGTCTATGATAAATTAGTTACTACCGATAACTTATTGTGTTATTGGAAAATCGATAAAACAAACAATTTTATTATTAGGCTATTCTTCTATAATTAACAATAATTTTGGAATGCGGCATTGAATTCAATTCAATTGCACTGGGCAATTAATTGATCAAAATTGAATTCAATAATACATAACGAACTATAATATATACTAATTGACACTTAAAACATATGAGATTATAATTTGTGACAGCGAATGGAAGCAATGTGATATAAGTTAATTTTAATTTCTCACAACTCATTTCAAACGCGAGTTTCGAGTATATTCTAGAATGTTTCTGAAGTCTGTAGATTTATTTCGTTTAAATCACATGATTGTTTGCCTCGGTCATTGAACCGCCTAATAAAAACAAAACTTGTTTATAAAATAATATTATTTCTCTGTATATATATATAGCCGTCCTCGACACGAATTCCTTCGCGAGATTTTCTACGCTACTCGACCATTAGTCAATTGTGGCGTAGTTTTACGGCAGAGGGGAAATTGGTACTACTCGCGGTTGAGAAAGCTTTAGTCAATTGCACAGACTTTTCTTTTTATAAATTTTACTTAAATTTATTCGAATGAACAAACTACAAAACAAAGAATTATATGAGTCATAAAATTAAAACGCTCCAACATTGGTTATACAATAAAGGTTACCTATGGGGGATTTCATGCGTAAAAAAGCGACTTCACATTATTATTCACATTATCGACTGTATCACATCCTGCGTGTATATGATATGGTATTATACTTTGACAATACGTGTTTTTTTTTTTCAGGTTAAATTTTAACTTAAAGATTGTTAGTATGTTAGTAAATGAAACCTTGCGAGCTGAATTATCCGACGCTACTCACATCATAGCAAGGCATTAAATCCAGTCTCGCTTCGTCTCAATCGGGTATCTTCTATAAATATTTAAGAATTCTGCATACATTTATAATTACTTAGATAAACTCATATTAATTTACCAAAAAAACATCTAAATAATTGGTGGTTTATTGATCTGTTTTTCAATAGGTTATAATTTTTGTTTATGTAAATTAAATAATACACCCAATCCATGCCTATAAATGTTTACACAAGTCATAAATGAAAATGACTGAATCGTTGTCAAGCAATCGGTTTATAGCCCAAAGGTTTGTACACCAAACACAATTATAATCAATCGTTTTCTATATAACAGCAATAAAATCAGAATATAAACAAAGAACTTTAATTAGTTACGTGTTTGCCCTATTTTAGCCTATAGACGTAACGATCTTTAAGTTGATTATAAGTATATTTTTATAAACTATACATATATGTATATATTTAATATGTTAATAAAATAAAAGTATAAAACCTATTATAATATTGTCAGTTACAATATTCTTTGTATCGTAATTTATCGCTATTAATGATAATTATTTTATTACTTTGTCTGTCTGTTATGCTTTAACATTGAAGGACATGGCTCCTTTTTTATACTTATAGCAAAACACGCGGGCGAAAACTAGTACGAAATATAAGTAAACCAATTCACCAATAAGTGTATCCATCCACCGACTTATCCTTTCTTCGAACCATCTTTCCATTCGGCAATATTTGTACAAATAGAAAATAGTTTTATTAAAAAAATTAAAGTAGTTTAATTTAAATAGTTAAAAAGTTTTTCTTAAAAATAATTTTATAAATAAATATATTTTCAAGAGAATTTACAATTGCGATAAAAACGATATGGTAGTTCATTTATTTAAAATTTTGCATATAAAATAACACGCAACAGATAAAATTTGTGAAACATTAATATAACCAAGTAAATATTCTTAAAACATTTATTCACATTTAACAAGCATTTCGACATTAATCTCATTATTTTTTGGTTTCAACAGAGTCACAATAAAATAGCTTATCTAAAAATATTCCCAATCATCAAACATTAGAAATATATAATACAATAATAGGTATCTTAGGCTTAAATAGTGATAGGAATTGAAATATGAACAGTCCTTCATTGGTGAAATAAATTAAAGCTGATTATGCCACACTATAAGCCGAGGGCACACGGCTTGCTTCATGTCAGCTGTGCTCCGAACTAACACTTCGTACTCTCCGTATGAACTCTTCCACTTTCTTGTAGGGACTTTGACATTGACTAGCCTCTATAAGATAAGGGCCGTTATCCCTCTCTCGACCCTCAGGAGTATGCCTTCCGCTTGAACCGTCAGTGACTACATTATTCAAAAATGGTTCTAAATCTGGATTGACTATTTCCGAATTTCTGTCCTCAACCGCTGCCATTTCAGCCTCTCTTTGTCTCAACCAAACGGGAGAGTTCACGTATATTCTCGGTCTTTCTCTTAAGGCGTTAGATCTTTCCAAAGCCGGTCGTCTCACTGGAACAGGAGGTCGATACGCAGCTGGTAATGGCACCCCTCGTCCAAACACAGTACATATCAGACCTTTTAACGCTGCCCGAAAATCTTTTAAATGGTAAGCGTATAATAATGGATTTATCGCTGAATTTAGATGGGAAAATATAATACAGAAATAGGTTAAAGGGTTCGGAATATCTAATTCAGGCATGAATGCTTTAATCGCATTTATTGTATAGAGTGGTATCCAACAGATTATGAAGAAGAAGACGATGATAGCCAGATTTTGAGTCGCTTTGACTTCTCGTTTTTGTGCCGCTCCTAGAACTCTTAGCATTGTCCCGCCCCGACCTTGCCCACCTTCCACCGTTACAAACGCACTCATCTGCAAAATAAATAATACACATTTTAAGACAGAACCAGTATTTACTCATCCCGTCGATTAAGTTAGAGGATAATAAATGACAGGAAGGAAATACAAAAAGTCTGGTTATCCTTGTTCTCTGACGAGCAATATGCAACATGGTAATGTAAGTTCCTACTTAGTATTAGGTTATAGTCATTGGTGGAGGAAGTCCTCAATGAAATCATTCGTACTGGATATAATTTATATTGTAGAGAAGGTTTCGTTTGTCTTATCTTTTAAGGATTCAGAAACCATACAATCGTGACATATAATAACTTCGTCGTAAAGAAAACATTATAAAATATTTAATGATACAAGTATTTGTGGTGTATGTGATAAGATGAAATCTTGAAGACTTGAATTGCTTCAAGGTGCAGTAGTAATAACTGACATATAGAAAGTAGATGAATTTGATCAGATAAATATACTGTGTTTTTTAAAAGGTAAGAAGCGGTTAATTCTCGATGCATAATGAAATCTGTCACCTTTCATGCAACATTTACTTCTATTTGCTCAAAACAGGTTTGGATTTATATAAGCAATGCCTGGTCAAACAATGTGCGTATCTGTCAACGGGGTTGATATGAATAGGTAGTTATTGGTTATTACCAATAGTATAAAAAATAATATCCACAGAATATTTTGAAGACGTATCAAAAATTTGCTTCTATCAAGATCCTAACAAAAAAAAATTTGAATATCAAAAAAACCGGTAGTGGTTGATGCCTGGAGAAAGTTGTATTTTCACAGTTACGCAGTAGTTTTCTCTTTTATTGGATGCGCATGCGAAGAGAAGATAATGAAAGTCTTATTTCACCGAATTATTAGCACAATTAAGAAATTAAATTCGATTAAAGTAATTGAATTTTAATTTACAATATTTAACAGGTTAAACAAAAAAAAAACAACATCTCGTACAACATAATATAAAGAAATATGTACTTATTGTCGCATTGTAATTGGACATAAACAATTAAAAAAACATTATTAATTATTTATTTTAATCTATGATTTGTGAGATTTTTCTCCTACTCACACATGTATTACTAAACGCACTTAGCTTGTTGCATAACCTCACTTAATAAACACGTTCTTAAATATATTATTTGAAAAACTTAATATATTATTTGACACAATTTCACCTATCAATATCCAGCCCTACATTATATGCAAACGTATTTATCTTCAGTCTTATCTTAGTATAACAAAAAAACTGACCTACTTCATAAAATTAATAACATATACAGAAATATAAAATAAATTTCAATCGACACGGTGTTAAATTTTAGTTTTAAAACGACTGCTATAGTAAATACTAAGGTCATATACGTAATGGGCCATTTTCAAGTAATTTGCGAAACAACCGACAATACGATCCGCGCTGTGACGTCAAACTTGGGAATGATGAAACAAGATATTTTACTACGAAACAAATGACAACTGGGCTTAAACATTTTGCCAACTATTGTCCGCATCATATCGTCTCATGAACGCATTTTAGTCATTCATTAGAATGACGTCGTTTTAATTAATGGGATTAATCTAACCGCATTGTAATTCATTCAACTGATCCCAGACTTATGAATGAGACATAATTCTATCGTACTAATGTTTTGAAAGGATATTTTTATTATTCCTTTTAATATTCCTTAAGTGATTATATTTGAACCAACATTCGTTATTATTTATTTATCGATTAGGCTAACCTCGAGGGTTATGTTATTTAAGACATGTGAGAAACGTGCTTCAACTCAAACAAACACACACACTGCACACGCACGCATGCACACACAAATAAATAGCTCCAAGTAATTTGGAATTGGCTTCCTAATTGCAACCTCTCCCGAAAAATACCTGGTCGACCTAAAAATACTTCTCCAGAGTATTAATCAAAGGTTAGGATATTTACTAGCCAACCTTAAGTTCCACAGGGAAATAATATAATTCGACCATCATCATCGGCATCACAAACTTCACATAGGTACAAACCACTGAGTGATACAATGTCATCAAATTTCCCAAACAAATGACAATTTTAATTAAACGACACGCACAGAGTAAACACGGTGTAATACACTCGCGTGACATTGTTCTTATATTTATTTGTAGCCACGAAGCCCTGGATATACCTGCTATCTATAAATCTTGGATATCGTCACGGACAAGGATAGGATAGAAATAGGACTAAGCTAAAAACCATTGACATAAATAACAAAGAGCCCACTCATCAATTTTATTTTACTGTGACACATTGAATCCTGGGTTCCGGTTTAAGGACTGATGAGCCAATGTAATGTAATAAACAGGCACAATAATGAGATACAAGTTCTAAGATCCCATATTTAGCATTGGCGGTGTAAAGATATAAGCCGAGATGGTCTAGTGATTACAACGCGTGAATCTTAACCGATGATCGTGGGTTCAAACCCAGGCAAAACCTTCTCCTCAAAAGGAAGAGGAGGCCTTAGCCCAGCAGTGGGACATTAACAGGCTGTTACTGTTACGGTACTGTGTAAAAATATCTATGGACGATAGTGAAAATTTCCAAACGTAAAATAAATAAATAATATAAAACTGATCAAAACTGAGACATAATTCGATGTTAGTTCGGGTAAACCTTATAGCTGTGGGATTATTAGATTTAACAGAAAACAATGATAAATAAAAAATACAATAATGACTTTGAATTTCTAACGGAGAAAACTGTCAATATTACAAAACCAAAACATAAAAAGTCTGTGGAAATAGAAATAATTATTGCCAAAAACAATACGTATGGAAGTCGCTGTCGTGGGTCCGATTTATGACTCGACGTTATAAGGGTCACAATGATTCTGTCTGTATTTGTTTTTATGATTATTTCGTATAACTGAACGTAACTTATTCTGCCTTGGATATCTTGAAGACAAATGATGCAATCTATGAAAAAAAAATGACCAATACCGGAATACATTGAACGTATTTTGACGTAGTTTTTTACAGAATATCTATGATAATTATCAGAGGTACATGAGTGTGATTAGGTGTGCAAGAAACAAAACATAAATTCATTGTCAGCTGATTGCCAATTTAAAAACTTATTGACTGCACGCAATGTCAATGTTTTTGATCAGAGGTGACTTACCATAAATTACTATTTGTTTATCTATCATTTGCTTTTAATAATTTAAAAAACATACGGGTAAAAAGATTTTTACACACAAATATTTCGTTACCCTTTTAATCAAATTACCATATTTAATACTGTACTTGACGAGATACATATCGAGATAAAATTCGTAAGTAACATTAAAAACCTTTGATGTAAGGTATCCGTATTACATAATAGAATTTATTATTATGAAATCGCAGCGAGCGTTATTATTTCACTATTTATAAATAAAGAAGGTCTTTCTTGATTGAAAATTGAATTGTGTATTCTATAAATAACGTTTTACAATCGTGTATTTTACATAAGTTACCTAGATATCTATAGCACCAATACAGAATGAAAACTAGTGAAAAGGAATTCGAGGTTATCAATCTTTGTCAACATCATGACACACGTAGCAGACAAAAACATGATGAATCATGTAAAAAATCTTGAAAGGGTAAATGAGAATTGCTCGCTTCTGACATAAAGACGGTTTATCGATAATTGACTTAAATAGTAGTCGGTCATGAGTATTATATTACGTCTTTTCTGTGAATAGTAAAAAATATTTTACATATCATCGTTAATAAATTCCATTGTGATGTATATTAGTTTTTTGCCTTCTTTATTCAACAATACTCTATTAACGTGTTAACTGACACAGATTAATCTGACATAGACCCTACTCACACGTAAGCTTGTTGTGTACTGTCAATATTCTAGACTTCAAGGGTTCACAACCTAAAGCCAGGCAGTTATCGTACCACGGCCCGTAAAATTATCGTACATCGAGCAAAATTATCGTACATCAAGATAATGATTATAAAATACAAGAATATTATACAAAATCACAACAATATATTTTAAATAACTTGTAATGATAGTTGAAATCAGCAGTAAACCAAAAAAAGAAAGAAAAAATAAATAAAAATAAAGCAAAAACCCAAAAATACGCAATATATACGGCAAACATGATCAAATTCAAAAAGACAGTAAGTGCCAACACTCCACATCAAACCTAGATAGGTGATTGACAGACAGTACCAACCAATAAAAGGATCTGAGCGACTGATATGACAGTAAAAACGATTGTAATTGTTGTTGATTAGTGTAATTTTTAAATTTTGCACCGTAATGGAAATTATCGTACGATAGTATTGTACCATCGTACATCGTACGTAGTTATGAAGTTATCGTAATTGTACGATAATCTTCGTAGGGTTGCTAACCCTGCTTCTAGTCAAAAATCTAATCGATGATACCACAGACAGTTTCTAACATATGTGTGTATCTAATTTACTTCGTCAGCATCAATTGACATCGTTGATTTCTGTAATGCGTTTGATGCGCGGGAATTATTTGCGTGGGACATACGTGACTAATATATTAAATTGTATAAATTAAAAAATAACCTCATTAAATCCCTAGCGTCTGTGACATCTAAATTAAGGCAATATTTATTAGTTCATCTTTTAATGCTGAATAATCTGAAACTTTTTACATTATCTTACACCTATTACAATAATATCTCGTTTTGATTATAAAGCATCTCATTACTTCTTTAAATATATTAAATAATTCTTTCATTATTATTATTATCAACTCATTACTTTATGTTATTTATAAATCATTTTTATTTGATATTTTATTATTTACACCATAATCAATTGATTATAACATCACGACTGATTTACGACAATTTAAATATATCAACATATTAACCTAACTTTATTGATTATAAAGTATCGAAATTAAATCAAATAATATTGTAATCAAATTCAAATCAGTCTTTTATTAATTGAAATTCTTACTGCATGAATTAGTAAAAATCGTGTTAGTTGCGGTAGTTAGGTAAGAAAAAAGTCAACTTTCCTAGAGTTTCAAGCTTGCTTCATATCAAATTTCATCAAAATCAGTTCAGCGGTTTAGCAGCGAAAGCGTAACAGAGCGAGAGAGAAGTTGCCTTCGCATTTATAATACCTATTGCTATAGATAATGTACAATGTATGTATTATATGGCACTAGCTCCTAGAAAACGGGTTTATCTATTATAGGGTGTCATTGTCTTTGAACTAATTTGATATCGTAATAAAGCTTTTATTATTTGTTTATTATGTATAATTTTACTCATGTCACACGGCTGCATTGAAAATACATAGAAATCGAAATATTTATCTAACAGACTCAGTACATATTTATAAATATATAGTTTAGTTCAGAGAATATTACACCCCGGCAGATGAAACCAGAGCCAGAAAGCCAGGGTCCAGGCGGCGAGTTGAAACTAAAGGATTAAAGAGCCGAATCTAGCGGCGAGGACGCGAGTTATTACTATCTGTACTGTAAATTGAATGCCCAGCACGTATATTTTTCATATTTATTTAATTGCCTGGTAATTTAATATATGTACAACGTAAGTAATAATAACGGGGATAAAATCTGATAATAATAGCTAGAATTACAATGTGCTGATATGAAATTATAATAGTAAATTTGCATTACCAATAAGCAGTGGCCCGTACTCATGAACGATTACATAAACTTACAGTCAATATTATAATCTTATGAACATAATTTTTTTTTTTTTATAGAAAAGGAAGGTGGACGAGCATATGGGCCACCTGATGGTAAGTGGTCACCAACGCTCTTAGACATTGGCATTGTAAGAAATGTTGCCAATCGCTTAAATCGCCAATGCGCCACCAACCTTGGGAACTACGATCTTATGTCCCTTGTGCCGGTAATTACACTGGCTCACTCATCCTTCAAACCGGAACACAACAATACCAAGTACTGCTGTTTTGCGGCAGAATGTCTGATGAGTGGGTGGTACCTACCCAGACGAGCTTGCACAAAGCTCTACCACCAGTAAATATATATACTATTAGAATCGTGTACTAACTAGAAATTCACCTTGACTTTTTTATGAACCATTTGAAGCAAAGACAAGGTGCAGTATCGTTTTACAAAGAAACATTGAGATCGTAAAAAATATAGAGAGTCATGTTTACGCTTTCTTATTTATTTAGAAATTTATAAAAACAATAGGACTGATATGGTTTCGGAATGTGACAATAAAATAACAACAATGAACAAAGCAATATATCTACCTGATGTGTGGTTTTTGTATGTGATCAAAACCTGACAAGAAATATGTATACTATAACTAAAAATAATTAAATAAATATAATTTATCAAAAAACCACACGTAAATGTCCGTTACATGACAGAAACTATTTGCTCTTTTAATAACTTATTGAGTATTGTAAAATTACACACTTAAAAATTAAGAAGCAACGCACCTGTCAGGTTGAAAAAATATAAAATTCATCAACTTCTAGGAATTAGACGTAAAACAATAATGATCCGAAATTAACTAAATTTAACCAATTTGGTCACTACTTAAACGTAAATAGACCAAACTCAGATAACAAAGTACTTTGTTATCTATTTGTTTTTTACACTTGTTGAATATGATACATTATATATATATATAATGTAATATATATTTTTATTTTTTATTTATATATATGTTATAAATAAATGGAATTGAATTGAAAAGAATCATACGTTTGTATAATAATAGTATGTTACTTTATTACTATGGGCTATATGACGTTTATGTGTTTATTGCTCTGACGTGCGCAACGACGTAGGTACACAGCTATTCCAACTTTTTTTAAATGATTTCAAAAATAACACAAAAATTATCATCGTCATCGTACTTTAGCTATTGTTCATAGTTAATAATACAGTAATACCATATTATTATTCGCATCGTTAGAACTGTTACGCGTGTTATTTATTTTTTTAATTTATCCATAGAAGGCAGACGAAGCTGGGCTACGTTATGGTAAGGGGACACTTTCGCCCAAAGGCAATAAGGCAGTTATAGGTAACGGATGATTTGGTAACCCACCCAAGCCAGCCTCTAACATTTATTGCAATGTATGTATTTATGTGTGACTTTTGATTTGAAACATCTATTGGTGCGCGTCGGTGGTAAGGCCGACTACCTATGCCGTAACGGCAATTGGCATGACGCTCATTATGCCGCTACCCTCCCTCCGCCGCAGCACTCTATTCCCTTGTGTGTGCGTGGCGCGTATACAATATACCTATTTCGCTGATGTGCAATTCGCATCCATTGATGTGGAAAGTAAAACTACATTAATTAACTGCATCAAATGCAACAATTATTATTATAACAATTATTCATCGTGATCAAACAAAATAAACTAAGTACAACAAATATAAAAATAAATAAAAAACAAACAAACCTGTTTCACAACCACGCGGTAGATATGGGCGTAGAAAGCCGCAAGAAGAACGCTGGGCGTCACAATTGTAGCGAAGTATAGGAAGAGAAGGTAGTTGTAATCCATGACCTCGACAAAGTAACACCCGGGTGCCGTGTCGACGGCAGCGTGCCATCCGAATAGCGGTAGGAACCCAACACCGGCGCCAGCTACCCAGCACGCGGAGATGATAACTGAAAAAGAATTAACGTTACGGGTTAAAGTCTAACAACTAAAAAACTTACAAAGTCAACGTTGAAAAACTCTGTACAAAGTCAACGTTGCTTTCAGTTTAATAAATTAAAAATTTATAATTCCATTCTTTATTTACGCACCATTGGCTTACATAGTATACTTTTTAAGTTATGTTATTTCGGAACTCTTAACGATATTGCGGAGCTAGTAATACCGCATCACACTTAGCCAAATTTAACAATTTTTGTCATTGGACAACTTCTAACAGTGCTCTCTGCCTGCGAACCAGTGACTAGATACGAATTTTGATGTTAATGAATGTTTGCAACCAACGCCCAATGAGGAGGAGTTCACCCGACACCTCGCAAGCACTTTGTTTGCTCGCGCAGACAACAGTGTGTGCCAGCACGGCATAGCACTGCATACAGTTCTGACGCCCGGGACTTAAGAGACAATGCCTTGCCCGATATTGAGGCCGTGGACGAGTGAGGAGAGGGCTTCGCTATGTGTTCTATTGCACTAGGGAGCGAAATCGCCTTCGCCTCTCGAGGAGAACTCTGCTGAACCACTAGCGGCGCACGGCACCTGGTTGCATTATATCGACACGATCCCGCAGCCTTTCCGATCCGTGCTGAAGACGGTCACCGCACTTATTTTTTGTGGGCAACATTCTATATTGTCCGGTCTCCTCCCAAGGCCCAGTTACCTTTCTGAAGACCTGGCTTTTAAGGCCAGAACTAATGACGTGACAACTTAGATTGCCGGGGAGTATAAATCCAGGTAAGACCTGCCTGGTGACAGTGCCTGTTCTGGCTATACGCACGTCAGGAATAACCGGCACTCAATATATTAACAGATAACAAAGTAGTTATCTTAAATGCACTGAAAGAAATATAATAAAATGAAATTTATTTATTTTATTTATTTATTTATTCTGAATTCTGAAATCAGCCATGAAGCGTGATTAATTTTTCAATGACAATTTATTACTTACTTGGTTTGCTTAGCTGTCATATTGTGCTACCTTACAAAGATACTTATATCTATAAATTTGAAATACGTCATGCTATTCTTCGTTTTATTTATTATTTAACGCTCATAGACTATTGTGTTACGTTTTCCAATTATTATTTATTAGCTATTTATCGTTTTAGTACGTTATAAGAGAGATATATATGTTTCATGTTAAATGTTTTATTTATTTAGTTTCTAAGTTAGCTAATCAATTAGACTATGGCTTAGTAGGGAGGTACCACAGAAATATTGGCCGTCGTAAAGAAGTAACTAGAATAGCTAATAATATAAATCCAAGGTCATCGCTGTTAGAAATAAGTCAAATAATTAAAAAGTACTAAATCGTCTATGGTTGCATCTTAATTTCTTTGATTAGTATTGACAGTAGGCACAAGGCTATAATTGTACGTGTGTATGGGTTCATGCCGGATACCTGTCATACTTAACACATTAATAGTGAGTTTATAGATAAACAAGACCATCGTGATAATAACATTTGTCCATTACAGTCTCTTCGTCTATGTTTCATATCAGAAAGATTCCAAACTTCAAATTATTATCTATATGAGATACAGACTAATGTTTCTTATAGTGATTACTAAGATTGCCTGTTTATTACAAGTTTATTAATAAACTGTTTATATTTCTATACAATTTATTAGTAAATTTAATATTTGGCCCAGTGGTTTTCTAACCACCTGAATCTAAACCGACGATTGCATGTTCAAACCCAGTACCATATTATGCATCTCGTGCTTGGCGTTGAAGGAAAATATCGTGAAGAAACCTAAATGTGTCGAATTGTAACCTGTCTCATGAATATCCGTCAATACGCATTTTAGCTTGTGATGGAATAAGCTGCGCAACGTTTACGAGGTAAGCCCCGCATTGAGACAATCACAGGATGTTTACTTTTTTTGTAAAATATTGACAGTAAGTCACTAAATCCACCAAATAAGCACCACTCTCAACCTTAAATATTTTTCCTTGCCTACATAAAATTTCGGTCTAGTCCTGGCAATGGTGTTTCATGGTTGTGGATATGACAATATTAATTAATAGAGACGTTAATGATCCTTTATCGGTATTTTAGTTTCTTAGTTATTCCTAAAATGTGATTTGTTTATTCCTATAAATGTAATATTGACGTAACGTTTAATGTTCTGTGATATTGACTGATTCATTAAACGTCTTAAGTATATTTAATAGAATCGTCACTCTGAGTTATTGCTGGCATCTACCTATCTATTGAAACTAATATGTTCCAACGATACGATATATTATTTACATTGTAATAGTTCTAGTAAATTCAAGACGACAAAATCTTTTTTTTTTTTTAGTTTGAACATGTCTAAACGAAACCAAATAAAAGACACCGGTTACTGACAACTATATAGTGGTTCTTTGCACAAATTATAAAAAAAAAAAACCAATTAATCACTATGAAGTCACGATTTCTAACATCAAGGAAACAAACTATAAAAAAATAATACATAATATATTATAATCATAGGTACCTAAGTACTAATATATGATATCATAATCTTATTTATGTAAGCATATATTTACTACTCGATATATGCAAGAAAATAGGTAAGGCTTGTTATATAACACGTCGACAGAAAAATCTCATTTCTTCACCGTATTGCAAGTTGAGACTCAGCCAATATCGTCCTTGTTATGAAAATGTATGCTAGTTAAACAAGATAGAACGACAAAATTGATTTTAGCTGAAACTGTTTAGGGGCTTATCGGAAGCTGTGTGTTCAATTAAATGCAAAAATAGTTTGAATGTTTACGTCTTTTCATTAATAAAATAAATGTAAATTGTAATTCATGAAATATAATTTTCAAGTAGGAAAACTTTAAAATAATTAAACCTCCGCTTCCTAGAACCAATTTTTTTTTTTATATAGAATAGGTAGGTAGGCGGAGCATATAACGCTCATAGACATTGGCATTGTAAGAAATGTTAACCATCGTTTACATCTCCAATGCGCCACTAACCTTGGGAACTAAGATCTTATGTCCCTTGTGCCTGTAATTACACTGGCTCGCACACTCTTCATTCCGGAACACAACAATACTAAGTAATGCTGTTTCGCGGTAGAATATCTGATGAGTGAGTGGTACCAACCTGACGAGCTTGCACAAAGCCCTACCAGCAGTAAAGTATTTGACGGATGTTAATTTTGGTAGGTAATGAATGTGTGTTTTGCGTCACATTGATTATTATATAACACTAGATCGCGGTTAACCTCGCGGTTTCAAGCGCGTTCTCGCTTCGCCTTCGTGGGCTATAGCTTGATATCAAATAGCCTAATACCGTTTATAACCAAACTCATTTCTCTATCAAATGCAAGAATAATATTAAAATCCGACTAGCAGTAAAGAGATTAAAAGTTGTAGATAGTGCAAGCAATGCATAATTATAATGTTTCTATGCATAGAACGGTATTTAGGAAATTATGCCGTTACTTACGTGACACCTGTGACCATCCTATATTCGAGCTAGTGGTCGACTACTTATTATTTTATTATCTTAATGAGAATAAATATTAAGCATTCACTACGTAGGCTTGTTTTTTATTATTACTAGGTGGCTTTTCCTTAATCTGAAGGCTGAGGCTGCGCATTGGTCAATATGTAAAGACATAGCTTATAGATGTTTTTAATACGAAAATGTGCCATCGAAGGCTGAATAATTTTATACGAAAGACAAAAAAATATTAGTTCTCGAAAGCACCTAATTTAAAGTATTTGGGCATAGCAGCTACGTAAGCAGTCGTTATTTTTGCAACAAGGAAAACCCCCGCTACAAATCGGATTCCTTCCGACAAATGTATGTAAAAGAACTAGTGACGTAAGCTCATTACTAACAGTAACCGGTTATTCAACCTTGCACTTATAAATTACATGATGCAGAAAAGAACACAGGCTTATCAAAAACATACAAATGTAAGTTTTTGTTATATGGTACTGGATTCAATTAAATCCTGGCGCCAATTCAAACAAAACTTTGATTGAATTGGCGCTTTTACAAAATGTAAACATGTATTGACTTCATCAGTCCTAGTTCACTATTTAGTTTTGTATCTTCTATCTGATTAACAGATAACTAACTCCGGCTTGTTAGTAACAAGCATACGCAACAATGCTAAGAAACAATAATAACAAAGAAAAAATAATATAATATTATTTCAATACAAAAATAATATAATATTCGTAAATATTAATACCAAAATTAATGCAATTATTAAAATTGCATTAATTTCGGTTCACTAGATAAAGCCTATTTAAAATTAAATTACTACTGATGTGTAGACATAATATGATATGAATAAAAAAAGAATATAACATCTTTTTACAAAAAAATAATATTTTATTTTCTTAGTAACATCTAACATTGCCCATCAATTTATATAAAAAGTTAATTTATACATTTTTTTATAGATTACATGTTATTTAAAAAAAAAACTTCATAAAAGGTTTAAGAAATCACAACCAACTATATTGGGGAATCACTTGTGAATATAAAAAACAAATATCCATTTAAACATTTTATTAATATTCATAAACAAATACAACAATATAAAAAATAGTTGCAAGTATATAATATCACATTTAAAATACTCGAGACAAATTTTCAATCTATGTTTTATTTCAACATTATCTTACAATACAAAAATACTAAAATGTAAATTCTGAATAACGTATTAATGATTCTGATTAACGTAATAACGTAGGAGATAATATAATAGATCAGTCACAATTCTAATTACAATAAATATTGACCAAGTAAGCTATTTATGTTTTGATAATTATTTCTATTTATAACACACTTAACTAAGTACAATACAAATATTATCTGCCACTGTAGAGCCATAAGACACTTCAGAAACAACAAAAGAATATCAAACACATTAAAGATAAATTAAGATTATCACATATTCAACTTCTTCTTCAATAAGCAACAATTATTGCTAAAACCACACTAAATATTGACATTATGGGCACATTTCTTGATGCTGAATTTCTTTTCAATGATTGTTCAGCGTATGTTTGTAATAAGCCACAAGGAACAGACTTCTTCATATTCCTGACTGGTGAATGGCTTATCACAAAGCACTGCATTCCTGGTGTAACATCAATTGGTTTACCTTTCACGTCCAATGCATTAGTCACTGTTGTATTGGTTGTTGTGATTGTTACCGACGAGGCCATTGTGCCATCGGTTGCATTGTTTGAACTAGCTGTTGTATTCGCAGTTGTGGCGTTTACAGGAACCAGTGTGCCATTGGGTAACATTTCATACAAAGGATTCGCACTTACTGGTGATGGACCTGCGTCACTGTTATTTGGTGCATTTATTGTAGTAATATTTGTCACTGTCGTTACGACTGTTGTGTTTATACCTCCACTTTGAGTTTTAGCTTCCTCCTGGTATATAAAACTTGATATCAAATTACAGTCTATTTTGGTTTCTTCATAATCTCCATTATCTTTTTTAATAGCAAATTTGCAAATTTCGCCCGGCTTCGGTGTGTAGTTTGAATGACTCTTACTTAGAGCATAAGCGCTCACGCCGAGCGTTCCAAGGTTAAGAAGTGCTAAACCAGCCAATAGTGTACCATATTTACTTCCTGAATCCTTATACTTATATACATAAGTTGGAGGTGGTGAGTGGTAGACTGGGTAATTCATAGGCGGCCCACCATGCGTAGGTGTGTAACGAATTTGTTGCGGAGGGTTGTAATTGTAATGATGGTGCACATTGGTAGTATGTCCAGCTCCTGTATTTGAATTGCCTGATAATCCTTTACTACCTGGATATCCGTGACTACCGGTTTGTGTATTAGATGAAGGATAGGCGTGACTACCAGTGTGAGTATTAGAAGGGTACGCATGACTTCCGCCCGGTGATGGATAGCCGTGACCTCCTCCTGACAAACCTCCAGATGATGGATACCCATGGCTGCCTCTTGGTGGTATTGATCCGCTTCCCGAAAGGCCTCCGCCTGACGGATATGAATGGCGTCCACCGCCAGAAAGGCCACCGGACTTTGGATATGAATGCCCACCAGTAAATCGTTTCGACGTTACAAATTCATAATTAGAAATTAATAAAAGAAGAAAAAATAATACATAAGAACAGTGACGCATAATTTTCACAATAGTTTCACTTTCACAAAAGTCATAAACGGCAACAACTGCAGCTCTTGCGCACTCAATGTTTTAACTGAAAAGTAATTAGGTAACTAACATGAAGTTCGTATAAACGACACTTGTCTTTGTGTTGCAAGTGAATAAAATAAAAAACTATAACTATTATAGAATATATATACGAAAAATCGAATCGAATTCGATTGTTTACTTTATTTCGGTTGTGTAATTTATTTATTTTATATTTGAAATTATTTATAGTCTGTGTAAATAGTAAATACCAGTATTATGTATTTTTTTAAATCTTTTTTATTTAAATTATTTGTTCATTTTAGTTTTTATTAATGAAAATACGTAATCACACGGTTTTCTTTGTTATGTAAGCTTTTATATCATTATATGTTTTAACCTACGTATATTATATTTTTTATTAGTTTATTTGTTATAAAATATTTTTATTAAGCACCTTTAAAGCTCATAGAGTAGTGTCATGGTTTTGATCTATCTTTTTTTATATGAAGCCCACTCTGTCGAACTATAAGAAAGAGGAACACACAATTGAGAATGACAATCGTCGCAAAAATGGCCTGGAGAACGAGGAGGACTTCATTACAGACCTACGGTATATTAATACAGCTCCTCCTTTCTTGAGGAGAAACTTTGGTGCTTATTCCACCTGGCCGCGTTAATGCGGGTTGGTATATAAATACCTAACTATATTTTTTATTATCTTGAACCGATAAGGCTATTACAACATAAAAAATATATCACTCGAAATACGTTTGTCCGTGAATCCAGAAATAACTACCATTAAATTATAAATTTAAACAAGACACAAACAAATAAGAGTCAAAGTGTGTTGGTTCTTTAACCTTTAAGTACCTAATAATATTTTAATACAAAGGTCAGGCGATCGCAATTTCAAATCAATCGAGCCTGTAAAAGTTGGAAAGACCTTCAGCTAATTTTCTACAGTAGCAAATTAGCTTATCTAATTATAGTAATATTATAGTTTATAGCTAAAAACCACCTCAATAACATCAGGTTTCAAGCATAAACAGAATAAACAGCATCAAAATCTGTCCATTCAATTAGGAGCTACTATACCATAGACACACTCGGTTATGTCGGTGGTTAAAAAACAAGAAATAACGAACTTGGTTGGTTGTGCACGTGATAGAAAGAATTTCATTCGATAGTATATATCCTTGGTCCTATTTGTCGTATAGGTCGTTTTTTTTATTATATAATCAGAATAATACTAATTTCTGATTATTTAACTAATATTTCTCATATACATCTGTTTGATCTGTAATTAAAATCCATTGGAGCATTGTAAATAAGAATGACGCTCATTATGAAGAAGTGTTAGTTTTTCTCAAAAAAAAAAAAGAATTATCACGTTTTCTCCGATGGCTTGCTATTGTTAATCAGTGCACTAATGGAACTCAAGTTTTAAAAACTATTTTGGTTTTTTTTTTTTTATAAATATCATGAACTTGATCCAATTTTTCTATAATAATAAACCATTGTCTTTTTCTTCAAGTTCAACTTCAAGCAAAAACAAAATCGATCAAAGATATACAATCATAATTGAAGCCGATGCCGAAGCCGATTTAATCATTAAAAGTTTTCAAAGTGAAGCGACCCGAAAAATATATGGGATGGATGGGAATAAGTAATATATGAAAATATTCTTGAAAAATTATTATTAGTCTTAGATAATTTGAAAAAAAAAAACAAGATTACTAAAGCGAAGTGCGAAGCGAACCAAGCGTTAAAAATTAGCGCTCGCACAATCTAACGCTGTGCTAATTACGCTGACTTACAAAGTAGACGCGCCTTAGTCGTAGTCGGTAGACTGAAGGTAGTACTAGATTTTGTGTAGATTCTTTTTTATATTCTGCATTTCCTAAGCAAACATTTTTACATATACCACAGGTTACAGGTTAGAGATGCGAATGCGCATACGTGTGCCTTAACAATTATCTAAATAATCGATTTAATTATCGATTATGAATGATCGAAGATATGAATCGATTATGAATAGTTTTATTTTATTAATTGGTGTTGATTTGAAGAATAGCCATTTTAGATTATATTATTTAATATCATAATTATTTGTATTGAAGTCCCACCATCTGAACAAATTTTGCAACGATCAACAATATTTTTGGTAGCACTTAATAAGACCCCTTACCCGCACTAATAATTATTGTTTCAATTCTTCTATCTAACAAACAAGCTGCCATTTAATCAAATAAAACATGCCATGGAAATGTGGCAAAATTAAGAAAATATTTTACTAAAAATGTAATACATGCGCGAATGTCTCAGAAAGAGAAGTTCATTGAGGCCAACTTTGTTGGTATGTATTTTTTTATAATTTGGTACAAATATTTTTTTAAAGAAATAAAAAAAAATGATCAGGTATGTAAATTAAAAATATTTTAAGGAAATATTGATTAATAATATAAACCAACAAACATTTATTTTGTTATAAACTATCTCAGTCAAATTACGCAATCATTTTATTGCGATAATTTGTAAATAAAAGAAAATAGCGGTATATAAAAAACCTTGTTTCTAAATATACTCGAATAATGATCTCGAAGCAACAGAAACGTAACGTAAAAACAACGTAAAAAAAGTAATAGGCCACTTGTTACGAAACCAATGCGTACGAAGTTGCAATTATTACATTATTATAACAAATATAATAATAGTAAGTTTATACTATTGCTAAAATATCCTGAGTGAGAGAGAATTCTCATTTCTTATATACTTACACGATCTCGATATGTCCCAAAGTTCAATTTATTCAACTCATGTGTAGGTATCGAAAATTATACCTATTAAAATTGTAAGTACATTAAAATTGCCTTACATAATACCTGTTATTGAAATCAAACAGTGTGACTAAGAATCGTGAATTGCAAGTGATCATTTCATCCTATAATCACAGTCTGTGAAGGCGATTCACAAATGCTTCACTTTTTGTCACTATACGAAGCCATGACAATCAGTTCCAATCATGACGTTGTACTAAGTGCACATTTAAAATGTTATTTATACTGCTATTCTCGAACATAGTGTTTATTGCGGTTAACGGCGAGGATTCAACGAAAATTCACAAGCCGTACGCAATACCCTTTCCTTTAGAATTACCCACTCGGAACGATCGTTCCGAGCAGTGCTGGTTGAGAATCGAGGATGTTGAAATAACTGAAACTATTACTGTCTACTGTCATATAGCACAAGCGTTTCTGATCAATTTCATTCGTGATTACAATTCGCAGAAGATGATGGAAGATACCGTGTATGTCAGCCTCTGGAGCGAAGATCCGAGACCTCTTGTCAGCAATCTTGTTCCTAATATCAGTGATGATACCATTGTGGATTGGAAGCTGACCACAATTATGGACCCGACGACGCATCGGCGACTGTACGTTACGAAGAACGCTAAATGCAAGCTCATCATGTACAGCCGCGAAGGAATGACCAACTATGAAGTCGATTGTGAAAAAATTCTATATTTCGTTAACATTCAAATGAATAACTCTTCAACTAGTGTCGGCAATAAAATATCTGTGATAACATTTATAGTTATTCTACTTAATAGCTTATGAATATTTATAATAAAATGAGACGGTAAAATACTAATGTATTCAAAACATTTCTAGTATAAAAATAGTTTACAAATGTTACGAGTATATTATAAAGAATATAATATGTATAAATAAGTAAAAGTGATTCTCAATAATTTCCCAATTAAGTGACAGTGCATACAATATTAATCACGAATGCAGTCAGCTTTTTTCCCGGAATACGTCATTTATTGAAACGGTAAATACCATTTTTCGATGTGGTCATAATTTACAATTATTTGTCTCGATAATACATCTTACATATTTCTTTTTAATATGTATTATCAGCTTAACAAGACTTGATAAATTTAAATATTAAAAATATGAGACCAGAAGAAAACTCAAGCGACAAGACAATTGGCTCATGCGTTTGATTACAAGCTTTTATCAACTTCATCTGTTATTATGTGTTATTCAAAATAGCATTTAATTTTTCAAAAATGTCATACAGTTATGTGGCTGGTAACAATAAAATCTGGTATATGCCGAATACTTTTCGGTGAAATGAATATTACAAAAACATTTTTTTTTTAAACGATTCTACCGACTAAACCATAAATACTTTGACGAAAAATCATTAAATTAACTATTAAGTACTCTTTGGTAATAAAAGGACTAATTAATGTTTGTTTTATAAGTAAATAGCAATGTTTAAAACAGATCAATTAATTATCTACTATTAAATGGACGACACACGTGAAGGCCATATTACAACAATAGAATTAGTTCCCATTCATTCGTTCTAAATAGTCAATCTAAAGAGCATAATAATATCGTTTCCTTATCCAAATAGTTTGACATTACAAGAAATATTAATTATACCGTATATCGCCATTACCCAACTATCTTGGGAACTAAGATGTTTTATCTCTTGTGCCTGGAGTTAGAATTCCTCACTCATCCTTCCGGAACCAACCGGAAAACAACAATATTAAAAAAAATCTGTTTGCCAGTTGGATATTTGATGAGTGGGTAGTACAGGGTAGGTACCCTGACGAGCTTACACCAAGTTAGTAGGTTGTGTGTATTATAGTGTATTTTAAGGTTGACCCGGACGCAAAATTATTTCCGCCTCTTAAATTTGAGGAAAAAGTATTATATTGTTAATTATTCATTAATTAATGGTTAATGAAGTAGGAAGGTAACTAATAATGAGTTTTTGACTACTTCTAGTTCCTTTAAAAAAGTTCAATAAATAAATACAGGTAAGGCGGCTTGGAGCTAGGTGGGCGATGATATTCGTAAAGCAACGGTTAGGGATCAGAGGAGAAGAGCTGAAGATCGAGCTTAGTGGCGTGTCATGGGAGAGAATTATGTCTAGCAGTGGGCTGACACTGGCTGATAATGATAATAAACTATATCGTAAGTTTTCCTGAACAAAAATCAATAAAATTTCATTTTATTGTAAACGTTTTTGGCAACTTTAGTATACTAGAAAACATTGAAAACAAAGTCAATGAAATAGTGACACACCCAGAGCACAGTAGCAATAGTCGCACACAGCGCTTTCGCGCTTAAGGTGTGTAATGTCTTAAGACAAACGCTACTAAGAAAAAAACATAACAGTAATGAACACAAATTTCATCTGGATGATAAGAAATACGATTAAAATTTATTTTAATTAACATAAATATTGAAGATAATATATGTATACAACAAAAACTTCAATAACGATTTCCTATCGTTATTACAACTATGATTATCGAAAATTTTCTCGTGAATTAATACGAGACTGTTTTGTTTGCATTTATCCTGTTTGAAAGAAATATTGATTCATATTAGTAATCCCAGCTAGCCCTAGTCGAAGCTGCATCGCTATTTTCCTTAAACATCGTTAGTATCATGATAAATATATAAAATTGATGTGATTCACTTTGATTTCAAAATAACTGATTTTTTTTTAAGTCTATTTGCGAGTTACCAAAACCAAAACATACAACACTTTAATTTAAATAAGAATTATGTTCGTTAAGCTGACATATTTGAAAGATTTTCGTCATAGACTGAAGTCCAGTGGCGAAGCCGCAAATTTTGATATTCATAAATTAAATAAGTTGTATAAGTTGTAAAAAAAGATACGCTTTTTTTATTGATAAACTTTATCCATAGGTAAGATATGCTGTTCTATAAAAAAATTATCGTTATATATAAGAATTATCGTTAGTAATATGTTTTTGTTTCTTCTTTTTCTGGCGTGTACGCTAAGTACACGTAGGCTCTGAGCGCAAAGTATTCTTCCAATGTAACGCATAAAAGAGACACATATGAGAACAATGGGTTTCAAATTTTAAAATGCGAATAATAGGGGAAGGCCGGGCATAGTGAACAGCCCAGGCAAAGCGGATACCCTCCATTATTTTAAAATATCGCGCCCAAGTGCGCTCCCGCGTCTCTCGCCCGCGTCACGAGGTGCTCCCCGCGCCCTTCAGTTTTAAACAAATAGCGCTAGCCCGAGTCATGAGTCCTTTGCGAAAAAAATTAATAAAAATTAAAAAGTGAACATTGCTTACGACTTTATAAGGTATGTTATTCTGTAATTACTCATGTTTATATAGTACTACTGTATTGGCTTGATTCTATCTTCAAAATGCACGTTTTCTTGCTAAAATATTCTTAATAATTTTATTGAGAATTTGTTTCAATATTTGATTTTAGGTTGGGTTTAATTCAACATGTTCCCGCTGGGCAAAGTGAACACGGGCAAAGTGGACACCGTATTCAGTTTGCCCACCAGGTGTCCATTTGGCCTGGTACGTATTTTACAAGCTTTTATTGAGTTTTTCCTGTCTTTTTTGTCTATCTATATACCTATCTATCAAAGGTTATTTTATAAAAAATATAAATAAGGAAAATTATAATATATAGGTAATAGGGTTCTAAGTAATCACCATAATATTAGTAGGTAGTAAACAATTTATCAAAAAATTGTAAGGAAAAATTTCAAGTTAATTTATATCTTTCTATGAATTAAAAGAAACAAAACATAAGAATTGACTTTCAACTTTCGGTAAGATAAAACTCGTCAAACTTTGACTGCCTAAAAAATTGGCAACCTTTTAGTTGTCAACGAGTGTTGGTGACAAAAAAAAATTATTATTTAAGTAGTGTAATTGTATATTATACGTTACAAACGCTACCGTTGTAAAACGCAAACGGAAATGTGATTACCATAATTATTATGTAAGTGAATTCTTATTGTGACTGTAAATTAAATACAGAACATAACTAAAAGCAATAATAAATAGGTATTCAAATCACATTATCTCTTGTTTGTTTTCATTTGAACTGTTTTAAATATAAATACATCGACACTTGTTGAAAGTTACAAAATTATCATAATAATCATTGTCAAAACATAATATGATATTATATGTATACTATTGAAACAATTATGTTATCGAGAGAGCTAGGCTTTTTGTTGTGCCTTTGGGGTGTAGAAGTAAAGACAATTATATTTGTGTACAAAACTCTGTATATAAAGTAGTGCAATTCTGACAATTTATAGAAACTTTATTTCATACATTTCGCTAGAGACTTTTTCGAAACATCAAAGAAGGCCGGTATGAGGTATATGTATATTATGACCGTTGTTTCTACATTCTATAAGGGAGCCCGTGGGTACAAATTATTTTATGAATGTTATGTATGGAAATTTATCATTACAATCAAGTAAATCATGATACAATTGGTGGTTCCTTTGTTTTATCAATCGCTACTATTTATTCATATTGAATTATTGCGCCTGTTTTAAAATAATTGCAATATATAGTTCATGGATTCTGCAATTTTTGTAACACACCAAAGGCAAAGCTTGTCATTCATTATTTCTCAATCATCTTACAGTTACAATAACAGCCTGTAAATTTCCCACTGCTAGGCTAAGGCCTCTCCTCCTCCTCTTTTTGAGGAGAAGGTTTGGAGCTTATTCCACCACGCTGCTCCAATGCGGGTTGGTGGAATACACATGTGGCAGAATTTCAGTGAAATTATCTTAGTATCACTTCAATTAGCTTCGCATATAAATAATATGTATATGACACGGTTAGTGCAAAATGTCGCATGTATAACTTAGATTCCAATTTTAAATTGCAAATAGACCTACTATTGCTGTATTGTTTCATTCGATAGAATTAATGCCTTAGCTAATCTAAGGCATTAATTCTTACAAAATACAAACATATGTTTTATATTATTTTATGTTTTAAAGTTGAATTATACATTAGTTACCATGGAAACAGTAAATTGGAAAATATTAATATCACAAAAGGAAAAAAAACGGAACGGAAATAAGGAATAGGAAGACAATTCGAACGGCAAAAATGATGTAAAATTTTATATGTATTTAAAATTTACCTTTTGCTATCTAGCTTTCGCTAAGAAAAAAATAATTTAAAAATCGAAATAATTTAAGATTTTTGTTTAAACAATCTTTATGAATATTTTTTTGTAATAAATAGATTTTAAAAAGTTGTTTATTAGAATCCATTAAAACAACATTATCATTCGAATATCGAAGTCAATTAATTATCATCACATAATGTAGGGCAATGCTTCGTTATTAAACGCTTTTCCATTGAAATGTCACTATATCTGTTTACGATAGGGGTCATTAAGTAATTGCTTTACTGATAAAAGCATAAAACACTGTCACGTGATGTTAGATACAATTTGAGCAGCTTAATAGAATGATTCTGTAAATAAAATTCGGTCAAAGTTCACGAATAAAGTAATATATTGTTTCTCTTTATTTACATAAAATCTCTTATTGATAAAGGTCACTGAATGACATAACAATTTATTTATTCCATGTATAGATAACATAAGTAGTTATTGTTGTTCGTTCTACGATTGTTTATGGTACAATCAATATACATCGTAAATAACAGAATATGCAGCACAAGGAAAATCGGGGCATAGTAAGTAAGTAATTATATAATATGATTTGTGTTCTGTAAATTCTTTTATATTTCTATTCAATGAACAACATTCTTTATTTAATTAACTATAATGTTCATCAAACTAATTTAAATCGCTTTAGGTCGTATTCTCAATACTATTTCACATTAAAAAATATATGAATAATACAAATTGTTTAATAGTTATTTTTTTTATTTATACAAATGAAGATCTAATATGATAAGGTAAGGTTTACGGACTTTTGCCGGCTTTACACATTTCTCACTAACATTTCAATAAATTTGTGTTCCATACACATACTGCCTCTAATATATATATATTTATATACTCGTAAATATGATAAAATGTCATTTGATTGATACGCATTAAATCAAATTATTGTGTAATAAAACAACATCATCTCTATCGTACATACATTGCATAACCATGTCCATAAGAGTTATAATTATTATTTTAAGGTTACCATATCAACAAATAATGGATATAAAAGTAAATTGATATTGTTAAAAACTGAGTTGATTTAAAATAGTGACTCCAGTCAAAAGGAATCAGTACAAAATACAGCGCAAAAAGAAGACGAAATTAAAAAGAAATAATAATTCGATGACAACAATCTAACCTTATAACGATCAAGCTACTCTTTATACACATCCAAGAGATTAAATTAAATTGTTACACTAAGATGTAACCAGATAAAAAAGGGTAGTTGGAAGGAAGCCCTTATTTCAAAGCAAAAAAAAAATCAAAAGGGCTCTAATTCTAATATCAATATATAATAGCAAACGTTAAAATACACTTACTTAAACTTTAGTAACATATTAAGTCAGCTATCATAATTTGTTACTTTCATAAAATTCATTCATACTAATTCGTATTCTAAAATCTTTCATAATTAATAGTTAACTGGTAAACTAAGGTAATTATTTTCTTACTCTTAAACTCTTAAACTTATACCGCTATAAATATTGACATCCACCAGGGAGGGTTAGCAAGCCATGACTTTAATTTATTTCTCGATGGCAAAATAGCGCTCTCCTTCTTAGGTGGTTCCGGCATCTTCGAGTATTCTGTTAAGATCTTGCAATCTACTTTCGTTCTGAGGCGATTTGTTTTTGTAATAATATCCACCTCACACTCCATATTTGTTGGGTTCAAAGGCGGTCCTTTTACAGTTAAGGGATCTGTAGTCGTGGTACACTTGGTCGAATTTATCACAGTGATATTTGACGTAACAGGATGAGGTAAAGTCGCATTATTTAGCACATTCATAGGTTTAGCCGTTGAGGTCGATGTGGTATCTTGTTGGCTAGTTGGTGGAGAAGGTGAAGTCGTTGACGCGATAACGTCTAATGCAGGTAATGTTGTTGTCGTATTAGTAGTAATAGCTTCAGTTATATTAGAAGCTGGAGTAGATTCTGTTATTGATGTGAGAGCGACAATCGTTGACGGATTTGATACATCAACTTGGGCTGTCAGGTTAGTTGCATTTAGAGGTATGATACCTAAATTATTTTCAGAAGTGGATATATTTGCAGGTATTTCTGGTATGGTGGTCTTATTACTTGGTGATATAGTATCTTTCAACGATGACATATTCAAAGGGCTTGTTGTTGAAGTCGTAGTAATTGTAGGTGTTTGCGTATTATTTATTACGGTATGATTAGATACACATACCGTTTTAGTTTCTATATCAGGCGACAATTTTTTACTACCTTCGGTAAAGGTAGAAACAATCTCACAAGGTATTTTTAACACCTCAAGTTTATTATTTTCTTTAATTCTTAATGTGCAATATGCTTCGTCGATTGGTCTATCATTTGACGGATGGGAATTTTCTGATGAATAATACCTCCGAGTGTAGTAATCATCGTTATAATAGTGATGATTATAATGGCTATTAGAACGGCCCAGATTATACAATGCCAAACCAGTTAAAATGTCACTATATCGACTGTTCGAATTCCGATATTCAGTTATATAGATATGCTGAGGTGCTGAAGCATAACTGTTATAGTAGTTATGCGAATTATAACCATATCCTGATCCAAAACCACTATGCGTGTTTGAATAAGTGTGTGGTGGATTAATATGTGTACCACTTGAAGTAGGGTTATAATGCGATGGCTTTTGAATTACAGATCCCGATAAGCCGGATGACGATGTCGGATAATAATGATTAGCGACATTTGTTGGCTTAGCTTGGTTTCCAAAAGAAGTAACTGGTCTTCCTACACCAGAAAGTCCATGAGATGGTGGATATATATTACTTCCTGATCCAGAACCCGATAAACTTGGTGATGGTGGATATTTACTTGCTGACCCAGCGCCTGTAAACGCTGGTTTTCCTCCTGATGATGATCCCGATAATTTGGATATAGACGATGGGTAATTATGCGAACTGTGTCCAGAGCCAAAAATCGATGAGCCCGAAGAAGGAGAAGGGTGTCCAGAGCCAGATAAATGGGATGAGCCTGATGAAGGAGAAGGGTAGTTATGTGAACTTTGTCCAGACCCAGATAGACGGGATGAGCCAGATGAAGAAGAAGGGTAGTTATGCGAACTTTGTCCAGAACCAGATAGACGAGATGAGCCAAATGAAGAAGAAGGGTAGCTATGCGAACTTTGTCCAGATCCCGATAAATGGGATGAGCTGGATGAAGGATAACTATGCCTTGAACTAGAGCTTGAAGGTTTGCTTGCTGAACTTGATCTTCCTCCCCAGCTCCAACTTGATCCCGACCGGGAACTTCCGCTACTACGACTTCTTGATGAATATCTTCCACATAACGAATAATTAGTCAATACACACACTAACACAAGACACAACAGAAACCTGTTGGCCATTATTACGTCGGCACTGATCCGAGTCTGCAACCGGACTGGTCTGAATTGTATTGAGATGATTATTTCTATATCATAATGACGTCACCTATATATTCTCGGAATTTTATAACGCACTTTCCTACATAGTTCTACAAACTCAACGTATCTTATCAATATGAATGTTAAAGGTTAAGCAATTGAAAAGTCGTAATTAACTGTATCTATTATAAGTAAAAATATCAACACATTTAAAATTTTATAATTACTGATATTAATAACACTTTGCTCCAAAAAACTAACTCAAAAAATAAAATAAAATGTTAACATTATAAATATTATTAAAAATATAATTAATATTAATAAATAAAAATTTATTTGTAATGTGTATTCTTAAAACTGAATGAATTGAATTAAATAAAAAAAACATATTTTTAAAAGATAAATATACATAACGGATGAATAATATTAACGACTATAATATGTTTTCTTAAAAATATTTGACGCTTTATCGCTATAAACCTGCTGGGAAGTTTCAAATCATTTTTGCGAGTTTCCTGTACGTGTCGTTCCACTAGTCGAGTTTTGATAAAACCCGTTACATATATCCGTCAAGATATTTATTATGATCAATATTAAAACACAAAATTATCCTGTTGTTTGTATTCCAAAAAGACTTCGCTTAAAAATGACTAAGTAAAGTAACAGCTTGCAAATGTTAGGCAAAGTAATGCCCACTGTTGGGCTAACGAATTTTCTCCTTTTGAAGAGTCAGTTTGGAGCTTATTCCTCCGGAATGCTTCAAAGGGGGTTGATACACACATGCGGCAGTATTTCAATGAGTTGAGACTCATGCAGGTGCTCTTAATGTTTTCCTGTTATAATAATAACATAATTGTTTAAGTATTAAAATCACAAAATACAATTTATTCAATAAGGCTCTTACGAGCACTATCACGTAAATTTACAAGATTTTTAAAGTAAAGATACCACCGGTATTACACCTATTTTTGAAATGACTCTCAATTAGATGCTATAGTGCTAATAAACCTAATGCTTATAAATAAATTTATTTTAAGCTATATACAGTCATTTTTATTCATATATTCTATAACTAAAATTAATATAAAAAACAAAATACGCATTACAAATTTATAGAAAAAAACTAACATTTCCCGACTGCTTTTTTTGCATTGCCTAAGCTATCTCAATAATACATTTTCAGTTTTTGTCGTATAAAGTAAAATACCCTGTTCTACCGAAGAACCAGCAAGCAACATTTATCAAAAAAATAAAATTTTATTAACTCGTAACACGATTATTATTATTACTGTTTTTTTTTCCAGCGGAGGTCATTGGTCATTTATTTTTATGATAAAAAGCTATTACATAGTCACGAATGTACATAGCTAAAAACATAAAAGTGCGAAGATAATAGAATGACTTGTTGAAAGCGGTTGAAGTTCAAGGTCGAAAAATAAGTAATTAACTCAATAGGAAAAACGAAACCCTCATGGACGTTTTGATACATTGATGCTTTAAAATTACTCCCATGTGTTTTAAAATGCTAGAAGTAATTGTATTATTACACTGGATACATAATTACGTAAACGTAATAGGGAATACGCAATAAGCAAATCATTATTCTTATTACACATTTATTTATTATTTTAATAAATATTAAATATAAAATATTAAAACTATTGTTAGGATTTTAAAAGAAACTATAATTGTGTAATTGGGAAAGTATTTGAGTACGTATAGTAACTAAATCAATTTGTTATTTTCGTCTATGAGTTTTTTCTTTGTTTTAATTTATTTTTTCGTTCGTAGGAAGTTACGTTATACTTATATATAAATGCTTGATATATAAAATAATTTAATTTACATTTTGGTAGTTTCCTGTAAATCACATAACACGCGACAAACTAATAAAAAACATAAAAAACCTACTACATAGCTTTCAAGACTCTTTTAGACATAATTTATGGAACATTACAGCGACCAAGACTCAACATAGGAACGTGACCGTGGCGAGATTCAAGGTCATACCTCTGAATCTAAAGTCCCATCCACACACTCGTTAAATGGCTACGTTGAAATCAAGCAAGTTTGAACCTTAAGGCCGAACATAGGCTACTTTTTCCTAGCACCTGACACTTCGATACAGGGGTGCGAGGGCGCCTCCTTATCCCCGGCTAGAAACTAGTAATATATAAGATACATAGATATTCCATCTCATCGTTTAACCTCGAATTGTGCACAGACAGATGTCAGATACAATAAGATAATTCAAATATCATGTTTTAGAATATTGTATGGTTAATTTTCTCACAAGCGATATTAGTGCATTGATTTTGAAATCCTGTTTCTGAGTAAAAAATATTATATATTTTTCAATTAATGGTGTTGCAAAAATTTAGTTTTGCAAAGAAATCTCTAATTTAAATTCTACTCTCGTTATAGGAGGAAGGATAAACTTTCCTTAACTCTTAGATTTGGCTCTTACTATGTCGTACCGATACATTGTTGCATTTACAAATATGTCGTAAGTATATTCGATTTCGTCTACGGAACGGAACTAATCCTAAAGCAGAGCTAATTTCACAAGACATATTCTAATGCTCGCTTACGAGCATCGTATCGTGTATGAGGGATACACACACACTTCACACACTACACTCTCGTTATCAGATGAGACGACAAATCTGACACAACCGACAAGAATTTAGGCGCACAGCCGGATTCATGAGCTAAAAATTGGCAAATTCCAGAATCCGTGCTGCTAGTGAGAATATCTCCTCAGGATAATACATTTTATTAGCCCGACCCGGGGTTTGAACTACTACATCTAAGACTATTAACATAAGAGTAGTTAATTTTATCACATCGCATGTTATTGGGTTCTACAGTTCAAACAAGTTCTAATGAAAAATTGTCATGTCAATAAGGATTGTTGTTACGATAAAAATATCCTCGCAGTACAAAAGTATCATCACGACTTATTGCTAACTCTGAATTTTTAAGTATGTAGATACACATATAAACATCGTCCAATTTATTGATTGCAAAATGATTTGTGTAGTATGTAAACTGTTTATTAAAATCTGTTTTGTTAGCTGATCTTTGTATTTCAATTAGAATTGCATCATCTGAAAGGAATTAGGCAGTGTCTTTATAATCATCTTATATTAGTGGTTTTAAAACATCTGGAAAGAGAAACTCGTAACTATTCATTATTTTAAGCTTAAAAGCTATAATAATTTGTCAACGTTGTGGATAACCAAAATACCTGATATAAAGCCAGTCATAATTATTATCACAAATATCTGATAAAAACTAATCGATTACTCTAGATACATACTCGAAACGCTGAAAATGGTTCGCCTATTAACTTGGTAAATAAATTACATTCATTTATAGTAGGTGTTATAAATAATCGTGTCTGTCACAATGACTATGATAATTACAAAAAAGATATGACTCTGGTTTTTGATAAATGTATGTATATGTACATATATATTTATATATTATAGGATAATTTTTAAGGGTTATGACTTCAGCCCCTATGTATGTTCATCTATTCCCGCATAAATTCTAAACTACTTCTCATAATTCGACAAACGACAACATTTTTGTAAGCGTCTTGATCGTGCGCTCGTTTTTTTTATTGTGACGTCACTCTAAATTAGATATTGCGCCCTCTAAATGAAAGATATGTCAATTTTTGTAGTACTAAATATAAATTTTTCGGTTTATCTTATGAAACAAATCTATGGCACATGGGGTCTTTGGAAGACAGATGTTTTCGTAGCATTGTAAACACGTCAACAATGTTTGATCTCGGACGACATTTGACATGTAATATTGTATCGTTCTGAAAAAAAAGTTATTTCGAGAAAACATGTCGTCAATTAATTTACGCTTCCTACATTTTATGTGGTATAAAAAATAGCGCGGTGACACAATTTTATATTATATAAATATTTTTCTGAACATCGAAACCTGGCTGAAGTTAATGTGTTAATATTTTTTTTCTATTTAAACGAAACGATTTAATATATTAAAATATTGATGGAATATTTTTATGATTTAAAAAAAATTAGAAGTTAGATACTATAATATATTATTATATAATATTTTTACATTAGGTATTTGTGACACAATTATAATTTTTAGAAACTACATATATTATAAGTGGAAAACAAATATTTAATTTAATAAAAAAGGTTTAAAAAAATTAATATAAAGAACACTTCAAATAGGCAAGCCTTACCTTAGAATCATCATTTTACGATATAATTAAATGTACCAATAGTGCAGATTATATAGAGAATACCCTCAAAAAACTCAGTAACAGCCCGTTAATGTCCCACTGCTGGGCTAAGGCCTCCTCTCCCTTTTTGAGGAGAAGGTTTGGAGCTTATTCCACCACGCTGCTTCAATGCGGGTTGGTAGAATACACATGTGGTATAATTTCAATGAAATTAGACATGCAGGTTTCCTCGCGATGTTTTCCTTCACCGTCAAGCACGAGATGAATTATAAACACAAATTAAGCACATGAAAATTCAGTGGTTAGTATTCACGCTCAGTAATCACTTTTTTTTATATTTGCCGGGAGGGCACATGACTCTACTCCACTTGATGATAAGTGGTAGTACAGTCCAAACGCGACGACGGCCAGTACAGTCGGGAAGAAGGTTCCGCACTAGCCGCCTTCGCCTTGCCGGCCCGCAAGATGCCTCTTCACGCCTCGTTTGAAGGAACCCGGGTTGTAAGAGGAGGGGAACACGTGAGCTGGTAAGGAATCAGATATTTTTGTAATTCTATTTTTTGGAAGTGCGACAAAGAAAGGAGTTGCCAAATTTTTTTTTTTTTTTTTTTATATTAGCCGGGAGGGCAAATGACTCTACTTCACCTGATGTTAAGTGGTAGTAGAGTCCAAACGCGAGGACGGCCAGTACAGTCGGGAAGAAGGTTCTGCACTAGCCGCCCCCGCCTTGCCGGCCCGCAAGATGCCTCTTCACGCCTCGTTTGAAGGAACCCGGGTCGTAAGAAGAGGGGAATACGTGAGCTGGTAAGGAATTCCATTTCTTGGAAGTGCGACAAAGAAAGGAGTTGCCAAATTTCTTTGTGCGCGATGGAATTGATGTCACCTCATTCCTCGGAACACTCGCCGTGATACAGTCGATAGAAAGCGCTCAGCGCAGCTATCTCTCGACGCAATTGTAAAGGCTCGAGGGTGTTAGTGACCTTTACGTCGCCAATAATGTGGACCGCACGTCGCTGCAACCGGTCCAAGGCCTCAAGTAGGTACTTAGCGGAGCCATCCCAAAGGTGCGAGCAATATTCAACGCAAGACCGTACCTGTGTTTTGTACAGCAGGCACAATTTCTTTGTGCGCGATGGAATTGATGTTACAGTTAGGCGGTGTTACAGTTAGAGCCAGCACGCGTAGACTTTTAAAGGAAGGGGGAAGCAGGAATTTATCAACAATCATGTACATTATACATATATGTAGTACTCATATATAATTAAATTTATATTTTCTGTATGAATAAACGAATACTAATTCCGAACTTTTTTAACATCTATCTATAAATCCTTGTACAAATAATAAGGCCTATTTTTTTAATATTTTTTTATATGAGCTTTAATTTTTTTGTTTGTAAATGTTAATTTTTTACCGTTATTATAAATATGTAGGTATGAATGTTATCAATATAATCGTTTATTTACTTTCAATATAATCAATGTCACAGATAAAATAAACCTAAACAACACATCTGCGACGAGTTTTTAATTAAGGTCAGAATCGAACATTTTTTACATTTCAACCATATGCACAAACTATCGAATTACTTAAAAAATATTATTTTTTAGTAAAAATATATAGTTTATTTAATTTGAACTAAAAAAATAGTCATTATTACATACCATACAGGCATATACCATAACATCCTTGTCTGATCTTCTTGGTATAATACAAGATTCAATTAAAAACTCGAATACAAAAATGGCAGTATCAGTCATATAAAACTGATATGACAGATTTGTTAAATAACAAAAAGGAAATTCTATAGGTAAACTGGTATTTTAGAAAGTTTTATTGAACTTTCTCCTTGATCTATTGGCTTTCCACTAGATCAAGGAAAAAGTTCAATAAAACTTCTTCGGCTTAAGGTTATGAGGTTATGGCTTCAAAATCCAGGGTCGGTTTAAAAGAAATTAGTGGTAGTTAAGAAATACATGTTGATTGCAAAGTTGGCAGTTGTAATTACACTGCTATTTGAGAATCATCATTTAATCGTTTAACAAGTAACAATCAGTGCTGCAGTATTCCTTCAAATATAGGAATACATTCGGTGCAACTGCCTAAATTTTAGGGTTCTATCTTAAAAAAATGTTAGGAGCGGTAGTCAGAAGACAATACCTACAAATTCGGCTAATTTATAGTGTGTCTGTGTCCCACGAAAAGCCTAACTTGCTGTATAAACTAACTCATTTGATGCAAATATACAGTATCGTTACATATAATAAATTTCTCTATTTAATTTACATAATGGTGAAGGATATTCTAGTCTAGTAATTCTAGTTACTATCATGGTATAATGCTTAACGCATTGGGATAATGCCACTGATATTGATACGATCCATGTCCTGCGTGATAGTTAACTTTTATCATTTTTTTAATGTATGATGTAATGTGTATGATAATGTAATGATATGTCTTCACATGTAAGGTAAAAAGTTCCACATTTGTAGAATGTTTAATCGATCTCCTTAATTTTTTTACGGGATGGTTGTGTGATAAGAAACTTGTGTGACCTTGGAAATAAAACAATCGCATACAGAGATCAAAACAACCTCAGAGATCAAATAACAAAATATTTCTAGGAAAATAAAATAATAGAATTGTAATGCTTCTGTATTATATTCAATTTAAAAAAGTTCTGACTTTTATTTCATTTTATTCAATATAAAGTGAATAAAAACGATGTTCCATAATTCTTGATTTATTCAAATCACTAATAAAAATATATATTGTAAACAAGAACCATATGTAGGAAATGCCTTGATTCTGGGTCAGTTTGTTCGTACCTATTACGTCAATAACGAATGCGATTTCATAACACGAGTAAAGCGCAAACTGCCCTTTGGAAAACCAATAAAGGAACACGCGGCGCTTCGGGAACAAAACTTGCAGTGACTTGATTTCAAATCAAGATTTTTTGCAACAAAACTTCATCCGTTGAACCTAATTATAATAAGATTAAAAGTGGAATGTTTTGTTTATTGCGTTTCTACTGGATTCGTATAAACGATATATATATAAAACATACATTATAGGCATAAACTAATCCTGAATCGTATGAAACTTATATGACATGATAGCTTATATGTAGGTTCGAGATAATAAAAAGTATAGTAACGCGTTGCCTAGTGAAATAAGCTCCAAATCTCAGAGAGATGAGGATGTTTTATCTCTGCAATGAGACAATTAAAGACTGTTATTTACTTATTAATTTTATTTGGTTTAAAATTAACTTATCAGCGGTGTAATTTCAACAAGCATCTTTGGGAATATAAACATGTTAAAATAAAATGTAATTTTTTTTTAATGGTAACACTAAAGCTCCGCGAAAGAATGATAAGTACGAGTAAATAGAGTTGGTATGGTAAAAATAATAAATACCTTAGCTAATTTCATATGCGGGGAAGTCCCATCGAAATTTTCCAATAGGTACACATTTTTTTGTTTGCATTTATCGTGCTCTGTGGTAAGAAATAAAAGTTGTGTATCACACCTTTATTGGAAAGGAATGTCGGAATTTCCTTTTAGGGGAGAGCTGAATTTGACATTTCACGAACGTTACTTAAGAATATCGCAGCGGTCTGCTAGTTAATTAGCTGAATTTTAATTATGTGCTTTAAACAGCTGCTAAAACTAACAGGAAATGTATACTGAAATTGTAGTTACATTTTAATATATAATGATTTGTTATATATTTTAGGGTTGTATATAATTTATTGATTTGATACTTGTAAGAGCCAACATAAAGCTTTTATCTGCTTTTTTTATATACCTGATAATATTTGTTATTAGACTGAATAAAATATTTATTTTAGAAACATCTCCTGTAAACATAATACTCTCATTCTTAAAATTTTGTACCGTGCAATAATTTCTTACATAATTCATAATAAACAAAGAATTTTAATAATCTCGTAATTTATTTGCTATTCAAAATAGAACAAATGTGTTGCTTTGTTTTAATTCATTTTTATCTTATGAATGTAGCAACCCTACTTATACATACCTCTTAAAATACATACTTATATATCCATAATTATATGTATAGCAAGAAAGTCATAAACCCGAAAATAAAACAAAGAGCATTTTCATGTTTCTTGATATTGCTATTTAAACCTTATGTACTAATCAAATATTAACGCTATAAATTAATGTAGTGACTTAACTAGGAGAATAATCTTTAGTATAATTGTTATAAGGTACATACGATAAATTAAAAAAATATATTTAACAAACCCTAATATAAATTCGAACTGTACTGTCTTGACATAAGTCAAACATTTACTGATTGACTAAGAACTGAAGAAAGTAAGTAAGCATTTTGTTATAGAGTTTTCCGTACAACCTGAAATGATTATCGAAATCGCTTCAGTAGATAGTTTGGTAAAAAGTAACGCAGCTTTAAATATGATTTATTTTCTTAAGTTTTCTAATAAAAAATGCCTAATAAGGCGATAATGTTAATCGTTTTCAACGATAAAAATAGAACTAGTAAGGCTGTTCTTTAAAAACAAAGTGGAGACTCGAGCAGAAATCGATTATTAAATGTCAGATGTGAAGTGAGATGTGATGGGAAGTGATATGCGACATTGACCATAATAATTATAGCATTTGAAGCATACGAGCATCAAAATCGTATATCACCATAAGTCGCTTGTCAACATTTCTAGTGGCTTGATGTAAGGCTAGGCAAAGAGCAGACACGGAGGTCCTGGGTTCAATTCCCAGGTCGGGCCAATAAAAATGTTATTGGATTTTTCTGTCAGAAAATTCTCAGTAGCAGCCCGGAGTCTGGAAGTTGGAAATGTGTTCACTCCCGTGCCTCGGGAAGCACGTAAAGCCGTTGGTCCTGCGCCTGAACTCTTTCCGGTCGTGTCGGATTGTCGTCCCATCGGATTATGAGAGTTAGGGAATAGAGAGTGCATCTGTGTTTGCGCACACACTTGTGCACTATAATATCTCCTGCATAGTTGGCTAATCTCTCTTGAGATTGGCCGCCGTGGCCGAAATCGGTCTGGAGGACATTATTATTATGATACTCAATATAGAACACTATAACGTTTAACTATATCTAATAAAGTTATTTATTCTTATCGCATAAAAATACACTTTTAATTCATTTTCTTTTTAAGAAACAATTATTTTTCTACACGTTTAAAGTAAATTGTATTGTTTAGCTAAAAGTGAATTAAAATGAAATTATTTTACGTTCATTATTCTTTTATAATGGCGTTGTAGAATAATTTCAAACCAATGAAATGTCATTAATATTGAGAGCACAACTTTTAAGGATTCCGGTCCAATTATTAAGGCGCCTGTTTTGGTCACGTGTCGATCACAATAAGCGGGCAATTATATTTTGTTAAATTATTGAGTTCGTTTTTTTGTGCTATACAGTAAAGCAATATTTTAATCAAATCCACTGAAAATTATAGTTGTTTATATTATATAAATGTAAAAGTTAAAAAAAAATTACGCAAATAGTTAGGCTGTAACGACTATGCTATTAATGTCGTGAAATATAAAACATTTTTATTCATAAAAAAAACAATTTACGGCCGGCAAAGTGGACGGGTTACAACTATTTGTTAATAAAATTTAAATTGTAGGTATTTTGGCACACACGCACTCCACACTGAAATATTTAGGATTGGAAACGATTCCTTGACGGTTGAATACACTAGTAAAACGTAGGTTGATTAAGGCCTAAGACGAATGAAAACGTTATTATATTAATTGTTTTTATAATTAATTTAAAAAAAAAACTAATACATTGACTTTAAAAAATAATAAATTAATTTTATTAATCCAGAATAGTTCACGAATACGGAACCCGAAATTACATCACGATCTAAACATAAATAAAACGTGGTCAATATCAAATGGCAATATAAGGATAAGTAAAACAAAAGAAGCAATAAAAACTTTCACACACATTAGAGGGTACAGAACTTCCGGACTGTCTTTGGGAAATTCGGAAAGAACTCACGATTGTTACCGAAAATTCCTTGAACAAAATATATTGAATATTGATAATAATATTCTTCATCATATATAATGCTAATGACAAATAAATATAGCTTGTTTATTCATAATACTACCTAACTTGTTAAGAAAAAATCTAGTTCCTAGCGCAAGTAAATGGTTGTTGAAGACATTATGAGAAACGTAGGTATTTGTTTTGCTATCTATATTTATCACAACTAAGAACTGAATATTGAACTGCCTGCCTTCAAATATTATTGTCCTATATTACATATATACACGTATAAGCACAGAGGAACTGAGAACCATAATTATTATTTATTTTTAAAGAATTTTAGCAATATTAGGAGTACGGACGCCATGCCTGAGGGATCAAGATCGAACCCGCGAGGCAGCTAGTTTGGCTCTTGTCTACAATAAACCAGACGTTTGTAATTACTTCTTAAGGCTACCTTTTTAAGCGGAGATCCTCTTCAACACAAAATACTTTTTCAAATCAAATAAAGAATACAGGTTCCAGTCTTTAGTACAAAGAGACGAACACTATTAGTATAGACGTGCAGTAGCTAATAAAAATGTACTGACAAAGTAATAAAATTTAATTTACTTTTTTCTTCTTATATATTACGAAATAAATGTTCGTTTACTATTATGCATTTAAAAATAATTTATATTAAGAATGGGCATTAACCTTCCCTTAGTAAACTGTTTTACGTTGATTACCTCGCCAGGTGACCCAATAATTGAAACAGTTGAATCTTAACCGAATATTTGTGTTCATATCTAGGACTAGGCATTAAAAATCAATCAATCAATATGACGTATGTTCGATCACGTTAGCGTGAAGAAAAATTGGTCGGAAAACACATTGAAGTAGCGTGGTATCCCTGTTATCTGCAAGTGGTAATACTACGAAATATAACACTAAAAGTGAGGTCGTTAAAGAAAATTAAACCTAATTACCGATTTTTAATTAGAATATATTAGGAAATAGCCTAATAGCTTTCGTCTCTAGAAAAATATTATATTTACTAAAACTATCTGCTTTCTTGTACTTCTAGTGAATGATCTTAATGTACATTTGTAATCAGAAATTTGAATAGTTATAAATTTAATGTACTAGATATAAGTTATTATGAACGATGAATGCGAGTCGTGGGAGGTAATGAGTGATTATATCGAAGACTATAATGGTTGTGAATAGACTATAAATTTTATAGCTCTGACTGGCGCCGAGTGTGTTAGATTTTCATGATCATACTTATGAAATAAACATAATTGATACGAAATAATTAAAGTAAAATCCTTACCAACTTTAGCAAGTTTGAATTGTCATTAAAATCGAATGTCTTGTTTGATTTTCTATTATAATGATAATATTTTATTATTATATAATTATCATATTTTTCAATGTACAGGTATTTTTTATAAAATACAAAATTAAAATAAAAAGAACATACACATACAAATTTAAAGAAAAAACACGCCGTCTAAAAGATTGTCCTGTGGCATTGTACCCAAGACGCTGGCACTATTGCCTCTCTGCACTGCTAGGCTCAGCCTTTGGGCTAAATAAGCGCCAGCTCTTAGGTCACCAGAAGTGTGGATCAGTTTCTGAGAAATATCTTTTATGATCCTTTTTGCATCGGATGACCATGGACCCAATGTTTCAAAACCCAGCCCCGCAAATTCATATTCGTTAGATAAAAGTGAATATTTGCGGTGCTTGAGAATTTGAGCAGCTTCAGCGGCTGCGCTGGCTTTACGAGACGTATTCTTGATATGAGATACTGCCAGCGTATCTACGCAAGTTGCATCCCACACAAGAACACGTCCCATCGACCATGGCACTAATGTCGCTCCATCGGGTCTCTTGCCATCATCTCTGCATAAACCATTCGGTTCCAGTGTAGCAGGAATCGATGCTGTGGCAAAAGCCCGACGAAGTATGTCATTAAGAGACCCATGGCGATATGCACGGCCAGCGCTTTTGCGGCAGCTAAGTCCATGGCGTCCGAAATAATCCACCTGGATACCACAGGTACATGTGTGAGGCTCGCACACCTTTAAACCTAAGCGAAGGCATACGGCGATGCGTATCGTTGCCCGATCAAGTACTGTCCCTAGATTTTTAGATGGGAGGGCCTGAAGCCAGTGGCCTGACTCTCTTTCAGATACAGCTAGCAGTCTTGCATGGTCTGTATCTGAAGTACACTGGGACAGGAGCAAATTGTGTGTAAGTTTAATACGGGGTGAATCCCAGTGCTTCTGACAAGCCATATCTGAGGGAAATACTTCATCAGGGCAAGAAACACTCCAAGCTGTCTTAGCCTCAGCAAGATCCTTCACTACAACATCAGTCGAACTTGGAAAGCTTAATATCCGATTGACGAGAGTGATAGAACCATTAGCGGAGGCCAAGAAAGCTGGGAGCGCCAAAGATGACCGTAGACCGTAGAGTAGACCGTATACCTAAGCCACCATATTTGACTGGGAGAGTTGCTTGTGTCCAAGAAAGTGTATCGAATTGTAAATTTAGAATTTTGGCTACGGCGTCTTTAAGCAAGGCATCAATAGCGGCTGTAATAGAAGGAAATTTCCAAAAGGGGCTACTGCGTAATAAATACATAAACTTTGGGGCAAATAAACATGTCCGAAGAATGAAAATGGCTATGTGTGGCTGAATGTCTAATAAACGCTTCGAAATGAGGTTAAACTTTTCTAATTTTGAATAAATAAATTAATTTCTATTATTATGTTTTTTTTATACTTTATCTTTTTATGTTGTCCACAGACTTGTTTTCTGTGCCTTTGTTGTATCATGCTAATAGTTCTCTACTAATTAATAATGAAAAAAATGCACCCAAAGGCTAATATCACAGCATTTTAGATTTTTACCCTTGTATACTCGTAAGATTTAGTCATTTTAATAAAATTCTTTATGTTATATAAGTTATTAGCATATTTTATACTAATATAAAGAGCAAAGATTTGTTTTTAACATATCGCTCGTTTTCAATTAAATCAGAAACTACTGATGACTCTGTTTTTATGTACTCCTATAGTCACAAATTGAAATTCACGCGGTCGAAGCCACGGGAACAACTAGTATAATATTCTGGTTTAACTACGATCATACCTTTTTTATTGTTTTGCCTGACGCTATACACAGAAATGCATATTTTTTAGACACCAGCTGACATGGAGCTCTCCAACGTCGACTGCACATGATTTCTACGTCCACACATTACACTTTTGTTTTCTATATTTCTACCATAATTCTGTGAGCCCACTTCATAACACTAACCATAGAAACGTTGTACTGGGCACTATAATGTCACGAAATGTATTTACGTTGATGATATTGTAATGTTCAATAAAATTTGTCCAAAAACACTGTCGCGATTAAAATTGTTGAGCTTGGTAAACGGCAGAATTATTTTTTTCCGTCTAATGAACATTTTATTCATGAAACTTAATCCAGTTTGATCCAGAATATATTAGGATTTGTTTGTTTATATATTTCTGCTTTCTGCCATGTGATCTTCAGTTCCGCTTAATGGTTACCACAGTTTAGTTTCATCAAACAATATAAAAAGCAACAGCAAAAGTTTATCGTATATATGAGTGAGTAAGACTGGCGTTTGATACAGAATATCATTTTTTGTAAGTCAGCATTTCGCAATCTTTCGATTTCGTCAATCCTCAACATGGAGTCCGTCCAACTTTATACCTACTATTGTTGTTATTACAATGCGTTGGATACACTTTTATGTCACATATTTTATTATTATTGTTTGGATAATTAAAATAAAATAAAAATATTTTAATTTAATAAACTTTTTTCGCAACCCTTAAAATATTTCACAATTACGTTTAATACCAAAGTGATTCACGTAAATATTTACTTACAAAAATAATAATTCAATTAACAGAAACTTTTTCACAACTAAGACTTACACCGTTTTGGCGAATTGCCAAGAAATTAGAGTTAATAAAGTTGTTCGCCGTACGCCCGACGTAAACTCTATCCACAGTCAGGGATCTATTATATTAAGAAGAATAACTTATTTTTAAAATTTACAACTTTAAACAATAAACCTGAATCATCAGTATTCTTAGAATTATTATTAATCATCTCAATTATTTAATATCTAGATTAAATTATGAATACGTGTGTGTATATTTAAATATAATTTCACATATTATAAGTTGTACTATATCTTTAACAATTTCATCTCATGACGCATTACGTCTTACCGAGGAGAGCTGGACACCCGCATTGGAGCAGCGTGGTGGAATAAGCTCCAAACCTTCTCCTCAAAAAGAGGAGAGGAGGCCTATAGCCCAGCAGTGGGACATTCACAGGTTGTTACGGATTACGGATACTATAACTTATTTGAATTAATTAATTAGTCTACTTGGTGTAGGGTTTTGTGCAAGTCCGTCTGGGTAGGTACCACCCATTTCTCATATATTCTACAGTTAAACAGTAATTCTTTGTATTGTTGTAAGCCAGTATAAAATACAGGCACAAGGGACATAACACCTAAGTTCTCAAGGTAGATGGCGTGTTGGCGATGGGGGATAGGGCATGGTTAATATTTCTTATGATTTTATATCTGTTGGAAGAGCTTGACCACTTACCATCAATACCTTAAAAAAACTTTCGTTAGTCTTGTTCTTTAAATAATTTCGAAGATACCGATAAGAAGTAAATGATACATGCCTTTGCATATATTATATTTTACCTGTTATTTCTTTTTAGTGACACAAGTTTTTTGTACTGACTGCAAGAAATAATAACTAAAATAAAATGAGTAAAATTCAGTTATTTATTTTGTATTTATTATATTATTAACAGAATAATGTAATAGACATTTAATTAAGAAAATAATGACATTTAGCACTTAAGGATATAAGATTTTATTTAAACTCAATAAAAGTAATAAAAAAAATGGTATTTTAAAATAATGAGGGTGATACTGATCGTTATTTTTAATGTTGTACTAGAGGTACAATAACAATAACTCATCGTAGCATTTTCTCCGCATTGTGCCAGTGTCTACTTCAATCTTCCACACGTTACATTCTTTTATTATATAACTTAAGACTACACGGGGAAACGTTTTATAAGAACTTAAATAGTTCACAGTTCTTTTGTCACCAGCAGAATACATTTAAATGAAATTTAATCAATCTTTGTTGATGATGATGTTGGCAAACTATAATCTTTTTTCCAGTTGGCAAAAGATCATCATAATTTTTTTCAGAATGCTCAATTAGAGCAGAAACGTCAATACTGAGCAAAGTTAATAAAACTAGAAGTTAGAAATATTTCCTGCATTTATTAAATAATGCGTCATACTATGTTTTGTAAAGCAAAACAATATGGTACTTATAACAAAAAAATATTTGATAACATGCTTAGGTATTTCAACTGGGCCTATAAAATTCCAGTTTTTTTTATCTGTTTAACACCTGTTGCATCGAATTTCAGTGTAAAAATCAACAAAACTCTGCATTTATTTTATACAGAAGCGAGAAATATTCCGATTAATAATAACGAGCTACGAGTATTTGCTTTTTATATAACTTAAACTAAATTTTCTCTGTTACCAAAGGTAACACCTGACCTTTAAATGAATTGAAAGGTATAAAGATGAGTAGAAAAAATTGATCATAATAAATTAGATCCATCACGAATAAGATTATGTTTCATAAGTTTTGTGTATTGCTAATGATCACTCTTGGTCCAACATAACCGTTCCTCAAACAATCCCACTCAGTAATTTACCACTTATACCCAGTTGTCACTTGCGTAATGATGTGATATTCTCGTCTGAAGGCAACTCTTATTAGCGCTGTTGTATTAGACCACCATTAGTAGAAATAACAATGGGGAAATATATTCATAAACGACAATTGGTTATCAATTAACTGCTTCTTTGGTCTAGTGGGCAGCTCATTACGCAGATCCCGTGTTGTTGGGCTTAAACCATGTCCCATTGGTCGGGTCGATACAAAGTTATAACGTTTTTTTCTCGATATTCTCAATAGTAGAACTCTGGAAATTGGCAGTGTTCATACTTCCATGCTTGTGTTTGCACTTTATATGTACCTATATGTTCAATCCGTAAGTAATAGTCGCCGTGGCCGAAATCGGTCAGAAGTTCAGAGAGCAGCCTAAATAGTAAGATGCACAAGAGTCACAGTGTATAATATTTTATACAATGGTGTGATATGGTAGAGAATAATCGCCATAGGGGTTTTGTTTGTCAGCTTAAATCTTTTTTTTAAACGTGTACTAGATCATGTAATATTCGTCCAAATTAAAGGCATACGTCCATACTTTTTTATTCTATTATTGAAATTCATTTGACTTGATTGATATAAATGCAAAAGTAATTCTACAATTTGCCTAATAACTAGAACTTATAAATTGTACTTAATTAAATCCTAGATAAAAGTTAATATCAGGGTCTTTCAGCCTTGTAACAGTGACACCTCGTTTTCTCGTAGAGTTATGATAATGAGATGAAGCTAATTAAGAAATAGGAAGGACGCTACGGTACTAAACATAATTTGAAACAATATATTTTTTCTTTATCGTCTTAATACTGTATTAATTTCACGGCTATATCAATAGATGTTGTTTAATTAAACAATGCTTTGTCTGCTTCTCACTAAGCACAAATTAATGATGCCAGAAAGAGAGAAATCAGTTTTTAACGATATTTCCGTAAAATTACGTTTATGAGTAAGGCCGTTAAATCTGCTTAAAATCCAAAGGTCAAATGTCACTTAATGATTTTTTAAATAAAAACAAATACAAAATCTCTATTTCTGATGTTTCACAAAAATAACACAAGAGCCATTATCTTATTTGGGTAGAATTTACAGATTTTTAAAATTCCATATAAGCAAATATAATCTCATTTCTAGTTAATATATATTTCTTACTATATATATTATATTTCTCACTATTACTTCAATACAGATCCCTTTTCGCGTTCAGTATGTAGTAAGTTTTAAGGATAAGAAAAAGTTAAATCACTTTCTATAATAAATAATTAAATATAGTCTTTTGATTGTGATGTACTTTTTTATTTTAATGTAAGAGGGTGGAAGCGAGCAGAAGGCTTACCTGATGGAACGAGCCTGCAGGTGCGTTGCCGGCCTTTAAAGAAATTCTGCACGATCATCAAGTTTGGGGGGCTGAAGGGGGATGGGGCCTCTAGGACTATCACATACCGAACGAAACGTGGTAGCGTAGCAACCACTTTACCGCGATTTTTAGTAAGAGAGTGGTACTTCCCTGGGCGAGCCGGCCCATTCGGCTGCATACCTTTTATTTTAAGAATATTTATTTTAAGAAAGTAGAACAACATATCTACCTGTACCGGTGAAGGTGACCGCTTAAAGTTTCACCTTTTTACCCATTGACATTGGCATATTTTACCGGCTTAGGTGAGCCGGCCATTCAAACTGAACACAGGAATACAAAAACCGACACGGATTAAAATAGTTTGATTGATATAAGACAAAACACACTTATTCCTTTTTTAAATCTATGAATACGAATGGAATCATGTAATAAATATAGATACAATGATCGAAAACCATTTTTATATTTCGTTAACGTAATTGCTTTAAATGCCTTACCCCTAATCTCCACAGTGTATTAACCTTAATGAAAACAAACGAAAACCTCTTTGCGATTATTACTAACGAATTATTTGCTATTTCTCTTAACTAAATTAAATTATCTGTTAACATTTTTTAAACGTTACCGAGTCTACAATAAAAAAAATATTAAAAAGTGTCATAAAATACTATATCTTAATTCATGTTTTACACTTTATTGAAAAATAGGCTCTCTTACAAGCGCATTTGAATCAATTTACATAATTTAATTAAATATTAATCTAACACCGGATTGAAATGTCTATGTTAAACCCTTTTATACATATTTGCAATACGTGTGAATGAATTACAATTATATGTTGTTTTTACTATATGAAAATGCATTTTAATCTTCATTTTTCGAAGAACCCAAATCGAAAATGAATACAATTCTTTATCTATTTATTTATTTTTAATACAATCATTGATATTATTATGTGGCAAATGTAAAATTTGATTCTATTGTATATAAAATAAGAAAGAGAACTTATAACTACTGGTAGTAGGGCTTTGTGCAAGCTCGTCTGGGTAGATACCACTCATCCATCAGATATTCTTCCGCAAAACAGCTATACTTGGCATTGTTATGTTCCGGTTTGAAGGGTAGGTGAGCCAGTGTAATTACAACAAGTGATATAACATCTTAGTTCCTAAGGTTGGTGGCTCGTAAGCGACGGTTAACATTTCTTACAATGCCAATGTCTATGGCCGTTGGTGAACCATCAAGTGGCCCATATGCTGGTCCGCCTACATATACTATAAAAAAGAACTAATGATCCATTGACCTGAGTCTATACGAAATATAAAATTTCGTTCATAAATAACCTTATGCGATTATTTCGGGTTTTCGTAGTTTCTGTATACCTACCCGCTACTTAATATAATGAAAACTGTTTAGGTTAAGGTTCTATAAATATGTTCACAGGTATTTTACTGAAGGCATACTAACTCAGGGTTAATCTATTTCCGATTTGTAAATAGTTTACAGTATTTAGACTTGGTCAAGGTTCCATCATCAATCTTAAGGTTCGTCGGTTAACCTGTTAAACGTTTGATCTCGGAAAACACGGGAATTGAACTTGGTAGTTATTCGATTTATGTTTTGTGTGTATTTTATCAAACTACACGTGGAATAATTGGTTACATCCTAAATAAATAAATAAAATCATTCGTTTTCAAAATAAACCATATTTGTTTTAACAAATTAAGTACGACTAATTTTTTACCTTCGACATATTGGGTTCTTTTTGAAAAAACAAAACTGAAATTTTAAACCTAAGTCATTTTATTTCTATTTTGATACACGCGTGCAAGGTCCTTCTCTCACTCGATTTTTACCACAGATATAGTGACAACGACCTTAATAACATTTGAACTTAAATGATTTAAGCAAATGGATAAAGAAACTGCATTCACTCTTAAAAAACTGTATTAATTTGTAAATGAAAAAACATAAAATCCCAACTATTTATAATCTTTAATAGTATTTGGTTACTTAAGTTTAAAGTGATACTAAATATACATGTGTAAAAGCGTGCTACATCCAAGAAGCCAAACATTGAACTAAGATTACATAATTTAAAGTAAATTAACCTTATTTATAAAAACAAACATATATTTCAACCGCTAACCTACATACGCACAAGGAAATATAATACCCACGCTTGTTCGCTCGATCATCGTTAATGAGGTTTATAAATATTTTTTTATTTATTACAGAGCAAATGTGGCACCTAATGGTCAGCGGTCAGTCACCACCTAGCAGACATTTAAACTATTACGCTATCAACGCGTCTCTCATCTATTATTTTTAATACTCTTGCCCACTAACACACGCTACACTGTACGAACTAAAACATAACGATAGAAAATATTACTGTTTGTATGACGTATTACGCATTCACTCAATTTTACATACAGTTCATACAACCATTTATAAATAAATAGTTTACTGACAAAAACAAATGAAATACTAAACGATACAAAGTATTGTACTTAACAATGTTAGTCTTGTTCAATTTTCGGGTAGTGACATGCATCGTTGAGGGTTCATTGACTTATAAATAATTTTCCTATACCTAAACGCATACATAATCGATATCCATAATATAATTATAAATAGAAAAAATCTTAACTGTTACGTTAATTTAGTCGTATGATTGTATTTTTAAGTTTATTTTCCTAAAATAACAGTGATTCGTTTGGCTAAAAATATTACAGGCTATTCCTGGACTAATTTTCCTACTATAATTTGCTTATATGGCAGTGCTTTATTAATTTCCTGAGTCGTACAATATATCATTCGTTATCTACCCTATTTTATTCAAAACACGTGCAATTTCCCATAGTACTTCAATGACCTACGTATCGTTACTTACAATTTAAATGTTTTTTTAAAGCACACAATATATATTTTATATTTATAATTAATTTAAATATATTCGAATATTCACAGTTAATGAACGACATATACGCACTAATATAAATCTATTTAAGTCTTTTTTGCAAGCAACGATCACACGTTATAAAAAAAGTTACATCCATGCATTTATTACTTTTAAAGGTAATTAAAATGTGTAAAAAATGCTTATTTAGTAATGACTAGTACAATAACCTATTACCGTGCCATTGTTGACAGGTTCCTCCTCTTTTCGAATCTTTCTCTTGCAGAAACAATAACCAAAAACGTAGATAGTTATAACCAACGCTAGGGTCGACGGCAACCACACATACACTGGTATTCCTGAGGGCTTCATGGTTTCCGAGTATTCTTTTAACAAGGCACAGGATATAACGTTCCTTTCCTTATTTAATGTTGTATTGTGCCATAATATGCATTCTTGCTCCCTTGTCACCTTTAGGGTCGAACCATTGTGCTGCAGGAATGGTCGTATGTCTATCTGAGGTGAAGTTATATCCAAGGCACCAGAGCCTGGCAGAAAGCTTTCCGGGGAACGCTCTATAAAGGAAGACATAAGGAAACAGGGAAATTTGATTTCTTCGAAATGTTTCCGATCAATAACTTCCATAGAACATTTTTCGTCGGGACGAACTGGATAGTAATGCGTATATTGCCAACGCTCTGCTGAGGCTCTTCCTAAATTGTACAAAGCTAATCCAGTTAACAATTCACTAAATCTTCCGCCGGCTTCTCGATACTTATACACGTAGGTAGGTGGCAGTCCATGGTATACTGGGTACGTAACAAAATGCGAACAGTGACGGCACATGAAATGTATTACTCTGGGTGGGTGGTACGAGAAGTGTGCGTGGTGCGCGCTGACATGATGATTGTTTGGTTTGTACTGAACATCATGATCGAACCGTCCTCGTGGACCTCCACTTATTTTAGCATTCACACATTTAACTATTGCAGTTACAAAGAATAGATAGAAAATGTCCATTGTGCATCAGGGGCGGGTCCCGGCACGCAACTGCGGTCGTTCAGGTTCGTTTCAGGACAAGGCGGCTTGGCGCCGGGGGTGCTGGCGCCAACCAGGCGCGCCAACTCTATATATATAGATGAAGGGATTTGTGAATGTAACACGAAATTCCAGGAAAATACAACATACATCACTTTGAATGTTTAAACTATTAAAGTTAGGTTACACATTTCTTTAATAAAAGAATATTATACATCAAATATTGCTTTCATATTGTCAGCGAACATAAACAGTGTTTTTTAAATAATATTATTCATAAGAGCACTCGACTAATAATGACTCGACATGTTAATGCAACATGGTAACTGCATTACAGACCACTGAAACTTTATAGAAAAGCGTTATAACGCGTCCATAATTCATTTGTATATCCTGTACTTTTATCATAGAACAAGTGAATACCTTACTTTGTCAATAGATTAAAAAAAAATTATATACAAATAAAATATCGGTTAGCGAGTAGGAGTTTATTGACTAGGGTTTACAATTAGATTTTTCCTACAAACTATGAGTGAGGATAATATACAGTATAGTATAGTTTTGTATATTCAAAACATAAGCTCAGTATTTTCATTGACAAGAGGGACGGGGCATGGACTTTTTTTTCTATTGTAGGTAGACGGACGGGCAAATTGGCCACCATTGGTAAGTGATCACCACCGCCCGTAGACATTTGCACCCTAAGAAATAATTGCTTATATATACAATGCGCTAACTACTTTGGAAACTAATTTTTTATGTTCCTTCTGCGTGTCCAAACCGGAACACAGCAATATATCTTGCATTTTGGCGGTAGAAAAAATGATAAGCGGGTGGTACCTTCCCAGATAGGCTACCACCACTACCACCAAGTAAATTGATTTTCGTGTATTTATTTAATAAATATATTATTTTAATTATCTTATTAAACAAAGGCTTCCTGTACATTTGAAGGATTGATTGAATCCTGACTTATTCCACTAAGCTGCTTCAATACATGGATGGAATATGTATCAATACACATACAATATATGTGACAAAATTATCATATGACACATGAAGATTTCCTGACATTGTTTTCCATCACCGCTGAACTCTAGAATAATTACAAACACAAATAAAACACATGAAAAATAATTAATGCGTGTCCGGATATGAGCTCACAAGCTTTGTTTAAGATACACGTACTCTAACCACTGGGCTATCTTGACAGTAAAGAGTGATGACGACATAGACATACCTCCAATTGTAAATTACATTCGTAAATGGTTAATTCCGTCGCTATTAAAAAGGGGATCAGTCCCCGCATACCAGGTTTAATGGCGTAAATCTAACCATATGCAGGTATAGTATAGATATTCAGCATTTATTTAAGATAGCAGCAGATAGCAGCGGATAAATACGGCATATAATAACAAGCGAGGACGGCTTTGAAAACTAATAATATATTTTTCTATGTTGCGTTTTTCTTTTAGTGCAAGTTTTCATTTTGTAATATTTAATATGTATGCTTAAGAAAAGTATAATAAGGAATCTCCAGTATTCCTATTTTTCCTTATAATGAAACATAATACTTGTGGTGACTGTGACGGAGTATCATTAGCTCTATCGGTCGGAATCGATCCAACGATTGCCTCATAGCTAGATGACTATTCTCAACGAGGAATATTTATCTATGCAAGAGATATTATAATGCACGAGTGTGTGCGCAAACACAGTTGTGCTTACTGAGGCACGGGATTGTAAACATTGTCAAATGCCATCCGTGTAATTACAAGCACAAGGGATATAACATCTAAGTTACCAAAGTTTGTGGCGCATTGGCGATATAAGCTTTGGTTAACATTTATTACAATACATATACAACGTGCGGGCATTGGTGACCACTTACCATCAGTATCCCATATGCTCGTCCGCCTATGATAAAAAGACAAGTTAATATTATACTCTATAATTAGCCTTCTTTATAGCAAGCATTAGTGTTTAATTAAACTTTGACCTTATGTAAAATATCATATAATTGCAAGATTGCTTTTAGAATTACGAGTATTAAAATATTTGCGCACCGACGAACACAGAAAAAGTAATGTTGATACAGAAGAACAGTCAATATCTTAAGCCCAATTTCATAGTATCAAGTCGCAAGCCATGACAATGCACGCCTCCACAAACGCAAACTTCCTGCGAGCTATCGAGATGAACTATTTCCTGAGCATTGTGGCCAGACGAGCCCGCGGTCCTTGAGCTGTGTTGAATCATGATTATGAACGAGTAGCCATCACTGTGACATCTACCTCTTGATATCAATGATAATTTGAGATAGCATACGTATACTACTCGTGCAACTATTTATTCAGATTTTCAAATAAATAAACTTCCTTGTTAACCGCCTCCTTTTTTAAATCGTCTAATAATAAAAGTTCATTTCATCTCACTTATATTTGGTGTTGTGTGTTATTTTTGTTAGTAAATAGTTATAATGTAATATAAAATACAATACAATACAGATAATCTTTAAAAAAATGGGCTATTAACACACATTGGTTAAAATTGAATTCTTCGATTATACATATTGTAAATCATTTAATCAAAGAGTATAAAAACAAAAAAAATAAAAACAACCAGAAAGTTCTTTTTTAACTTTTTTCTTTAATATCATTGATTACCTTTTTTCGTTTTACCACTTTTAAGAAAGTAAACAGCACTAGATTTATAAATTTGTTATGTTGTCAGTTAAAAAAAAATTAATCAATTATATTCTACACAGATACATACGCAACATACATACATAAGCAAATAACATGTTAATAATATCAATATCATAGTATAACAAAACATATCCCAGGCCTATTTAATAAGGGAACACATATTTCTAAGACCAAATCCGGCTTGGCGACATTTGAGCACGTTTGCTATTATTTATTTATGTTGCGTATCGCTACAATCATCTTCCAAAAATCGTGGTAAATATGGTGATAATAGTAATAATGTTATAATTTGCTGATTGTTTGGTAGTCAGATTTTTTTATTGGTAGATATATGTCGCTTTTTGATAAAAGCGTATACAATACAAATATTAATTATAAATTAAAGTAAAATTGAATATATTAAAATGAAATGTTTAAGTAAGCCAAATTGTAAATTAAGTGCTTCTCCACATCAGTAAATAAAGTTATACGTTTGTTATTTATAACATTTATAAGTATGTTTACTAGTAAATTTAAAAAAAAGTACGCAGTTATTTATAAACCTAAATTTAAAATCTGTACGATTATCATACTAACGTAACGTAAATTATAACATTTGACCGAATTTCGGCCCCAGAGGCCAATCTGAAATACTATCTAAATAGCAGAATATATAATAGTGCACACACGTGTAAGCAAACACATTCCTATTCACTCACTCCCATGCTCTAATAGAACGGCGATAAAGAGATCAGGCTTAAGACAAAGAAAAGTCTAATAGTTTATAAGCCCTGACCAGAATTAGAATCTCCGAATATTGGGGTCTTGAATCTAAACCAACAAAGACCATTCTGTATGAAACGGTCGACATCGCATAAATAACTAATGGGATTTACTTAATACACTCCCGATTTGTGAACCATAGGTGCCTAAAACCATACCATAACTTAACCTGAGTCCCTGTCTAACTTGATGATGCAAAAAAAAAGAAAAACAAACTTACATGATTTAAAAAAATATGTAAAAATAAAATCATACAACGCTAACACGTGTCGCTATTTAAAAAAGTAATCAAAATAAAAATAAACATTTCGTTTTCACACAGCACGACAACAAATATCTACCCGAGTTTCACGCGAACAATCTATCACTGCGATTTAATGAACTTTACTGACAGCTATCGATCTTTCTAAATAACGAAAAATACATCAACTTTTGTTGAACAATATAATATTTGAAATGCATTCATCAATCCGCTAGGTTTAGTTTTTAAATTTTTATTACATTTAAAAATAGCAATATCATTAAGATAAAGTTTTATGGTTCGAAGCTGTACTGCTGTACCTTAAGAGATGAGAAACTATACATATATACCTAATCCATCTATAACAATATAATTTTACTACTGCTACTCATCCTAGACACAACTCTCCAATGTCTTTCTACAGCCCGTTCCAATCCGATCTACTCTTACACATAAAATAAATATTTATTTTATACATAATAATATGTACATATTTATTTTATTTATTATTATTACTAGCAATACACATACGCTAAATTTATATACTGCTGTATATGAAATTGGATTATCTGTATTCGGTGACAGCTGATGCGGTCAATGTTATTTTAGTTGTGTGTTAACAAAATAAACCAAAAATATTTTTCGTGCGTAAATATATATGTATACCCTATCTATATATAACTACCGATTTTCATGACGATAGGTTGAACGATTGGAATAGGCTATTTAAAGAAAGAGTAAAGATTTTTTTTATACTATAGGTAGGCGGACGACCAACGGTCACCAACGTCCATAGACATTGGCATTGTAAGAAATGTTAACCATCGCTTACATCGCCAATGCGCCACCACCCTTGGGAACTAAGATGTTAAGTTCGCTGTGCCTGTAATTACACTGGCCCACACGCCCTTTAAACCGGTACACAACAATACCAAGTACTGCTGTTTTGCGGTAGAATATCTGGTGAGTGGATGGTATATACCCAGACGAGCTTGCACAAAGCCCTACCACCAGTAAAGATAAGAAAAAGAAACATATTCCATGCATTTGTACACCTCAAGTAGTTTTTAATTTAATTGTGAAAAACATATCTTAGTCTATTATACAGTACCCTATTCCTATTCCGCATAACTACTTACTTCCACTTTAATTTTACTTCCAAAGTTCCGATAGTTGTTATCGGAACATTGGAAGTAAAATTAATCACGAATCCATAATGAATACCATAGATTTTTTATTCAAGATTATGTGTGTGTTACTCCTTCTATGAACGCAAAATGCTATAGTGGAATGTTACAACAAAATAATTAGTGTAAAACTTTCTCCGTAATAACAATAGATAATACATTTGCCAAATTTCATGGTGATCAGTCTATTAAGAAACAGATATACCAACAAACCTATATATGTATTAACATAACATAAAATTAACCGTTTAATGTTGGACCGCCTAGTGATTTATTCTGATCCTTCAAGCTTTAGTGGTTTTCACTTCACTGTCATAAAATTAATTTGAAGCTCAGTTGGAGAGAAAAATATTAGAATAGGTAATATTAAATCACAATATCCTTGCAATATTATAATTGGATAAAATTTGCAATCGCTTATCATATTCCATTCATTGCCGATCAAGAACGAAGGTACGCTACTGCTATGCCGCAATACATTTGCAAGCGACTGCCCTTGGGCGTCCGATGTATCTCCATTTTTTATTCTTAGGCGTCCATCGGAGTCTTGGACACAAGAACACAGATTTCGACACGTACAACATAAAAATTTAAAAAGTCAGAAGTGCTCAACTTTTTGTAAAATTAAAAAGTTTGTTTCACGTTTTAATATTGCTTTCCAACGAAGTCTACACATTTTCGACGGGTCAGAAATGTAATCGTTTTGCGCTATATTCTCATTTTATTTCTGACACTATCGCGGCTGTCGCATTTGTTGGGTTGTGTATATGAAACCAAATCTAGAATTTTTAGATTATTTAGGTTCCTTTTGACACGAGCTCCTTTGCTCCTTTTAATTTGCATATTCAACATACAATTTACAAAACACATATATGTATATGAGATGATATATGAGATGCTGATAAAACTCTATTTTTTTGGAATTTTCAATTTAATCTTTACTAAACCGAGGAATATTTTTGTTTTATCGGTTCTATTAGTTCCTTGTTAACGTTATTTACAAATGGTAATAATTAAATGCTACGTTATGCTATATAATCTAATATAGGGAAGCAATCGCCTTCAATACACTCATACAAAGGTACTACAAAAAATGTCACCATGTGAGATACAGAACTCATAGTCTCTGTCACAAATTGCCTAAATGAGTAATCACTCATTTAGGCAATTTAGTTATTAAGATATCGTTATCTAAATAAACGTAATCGACTCAATAAGTTACAGATACTGGGATCGGTTAAATTAGGTCATTTAACTTAATAACTTGGTTTGATGTTATAAATGTATCAATTAATTAATTGTTAAAAGTACGATAGACTCTATAGAGACTCCATGGAGACCACGCCTTGGCAAACGTAGCGTAGGACGCCCTGCGGCTAGGTGGAGTGACGATATACGCAAAGTGCCTGGCAGCGGACTGAGAGCTGAAGATCGAGCTCAGTAGCGTGCTTTTGAAGATGCCTATGTCCAACAATGGACGACGAAAGGTTGATGATGATGATGATGAGACTCCATACTATTTTCTGGTATATGAGTTTGACAAACCATATTATTTAAATTATAAATAAGTTTTTTTTTTCTGAAAATTAGGACTATATGGCGGGTGAGCATGAGCCATGTGCCAATTGTAAATCATGATTTTATAAGAGCAGTGAATTCCAAAAAGGTTCATTGGTTTAAGTGTGAGCGGATGTTCATTATTGACAAGAAACTTTATACGTAACTTTATCAGCGTATGATGTTCAATTTTCTCCAATGTTATAGTTAGCTTCCGGATTTACTTGTTTCTTGGAGAATTATTTATAAATAATGTTATAGGGGTTAATTTGTTTTACTTTTTATGCGTTCCAAAATTTCGATAATACCAATACTAGTAAGATATCTTAACCTATAGTCCGGATAATGCAGGAGCATTCATTCAGACCTTGGGCCTTCTTTAAGATCAAGAATACTGTAATTGTATTCCGTAATTTATTGGTAACTATAAACATATAAATTCCTTATCATTATAGATGTCATGTTGCCTCTATATAAGTATATCTTATACATAGATCAAGGAGAAGATTCAGCTCTGCGGTACTTGCGGTTTGAGTTACCACTAAGTAGCGGACTCTATATTCTCATTTATTTTCATAGCATTATATATTATGATATTCCGTTTTGAGGCAATTCCTATAAACATGAACATAGTTCAGTGGCTATCACAAAAAAAAAAATAAGTATATTATATTGGTTTGGATGTTGGATTTTTATTTTTGATTTCTTCTAATTAAATTGAATATAATAAATCATGAGCATATCAAGAAAAATAAATAGCTATACCTATTTTAAAAATAATATTTAAAATCCAAAGATAGCCCTAGACTAAAAAGTAACTAGAGCTTTGAGGCAGCGCCGCGTTTGGTAACCACATGGGCTTGCAAAATGGTCTAAATCAAGTAAAACATGTATTTGTTACTGATAATCTTGTTGAAGTTTATTTAGAAGTTAAAAAATACCATTTTTAAATGTAATCAACAAATAATTAGCGATTATGTCCTCATTTTTTATCTCGTCTTGAGAACAGTCGAAAAAACTCTGACAATTAACAAATTCTATTTACATGTAAATAAAATAGCTCATTATAAAATAATTACAATTATTTTAAGCATTGCCATAACTCAAATATTCTGGCATGAATTTAATGTTGTAAATTTGATGTTACATAAATCTTCCGATAATCACAGTGAAAGAGATATCTCAGTATAATTTATAGCCAGCTAATGGGATATCATGTTTTATTAAAAAAAAAGAACATCTATTTCGCTGATGTTAAAAGATTTAGATGACTGCAGAAACTAACAACATAATGTATATAAGCTGGGTAAATTATAACGTACCAATAATTTTAATGTCAAATATTTCATTAATTTCTTTTATTTTAATTAGAAATAAATTAATCAGAAGCAAACACAGAAGCTAATCTTATAGTAATGCTCGTATGAGTAAGAACGTAAATACATATATTATCGTGACATGTTTTTTCTTAAAAAAAATCTCTATATTATATGTTATTTAATTCATGGATATATATTTACCGCAAACTACTTCATTTTATTTTATTGAAAATTAATTTTGAAATAAAACCACCCTTGTTAAAATCTTACCATTTCATACCATTTAAATTCTTACATTGTATATTTTTTGTTTTTTAATAATATATGTATACTCACTAAAACAACCGAAGATCAAATCGTTTGGACAAACAAAGATGAGTTTAACTCCTATTTTGTCATAAAAAATCTACTTGTAATTAGCAGTTCAGTATATAACTTTAATAAAACCAGCATGTCCTTAAACACCACGTGGAACATAGAGAAATAAGCTAATACTTATTCTTAAAATAATACTTATTCTTAAAATTATATATGCACTTTTGTCGTGATTGTTCCAATTTTCAGCAAATTTGCAAGCGCAACGCACACTCCTATAAGTCTCGCTTTGACGTCCCAATCATTAAGTTGCACCTGCTACGGATGTTGTTGGCATGCTTTTTCGACGAACAGTTGATGGTTTGGTATGAAGTGCCAGATACTCTACTGCTCAGCAAACGATGAAAATATATTATAAAAATAAATTAAATTTGAAAGATTAATCTACTCGTAACTAGATTTTACGTAAACAGCGCTTACACTGTAAATGAAACATCGTATGCCTTGTCATTGACAATGGTCAACAGCCATCACAGTTATAAAAAAGCTGTTTGTTTATTTTTCTACTAAACTAATTTTATTGATATCAATTTTAAAAAGCCGTAATATAGCCGCATATATACAGGTCATCAAAATAATGTAAACGGAATATGACATTGTGGATAGATAAGATTATATAACATCGCTCAGATGACATGCCACTACACGGGGCCTTATAATATGTATATCCAGCGGTGATACTTTGACGAGTAATGTTATATAAAGGTTACTCAGCAAAAGCGATAATATATTATGTAAGATATTAGAGCAAATAGATTAGAAACTGAAAAACACTCACAACTTAAATAAAATTAATTATTTACTAAAAAAACTTATTGCTAAAATCTCTTTGAATTTTGGGTTAAATTATTATGCAATTTGACATAATCGAGTTAGTATCTTATCGTTGACAGAATCGCTGACTCAATGAAATACATAATATCATATATATACGATTGGTCGCCAACGCATCAAACACTTTTTATATGTCCTTTACTCGAAACAAAAGTGTCGGTGCGAGTAAACTAATCTAACTATACTATTCTACTAACCATCGAATTCCTATTTCTTGCACTACTCGTTCTTGTTGAGTATCCTCGCTAAAGATACGGTATATATATATGTATATCGCTTAATTATTGACAATTATACCTACATTTAACACATTTGTACTTATTAGTAACCAGCTGATTGCCGCGATTATTCCGAAATTTATTTGCACATGCTTATCCATGTCTTAGGTTTCAAAATGTAATTAAAAATTGTATATTTAAGCAAGATTAATATAATATATACACGCATCTAAGGTGGACGCCTACACGAGCAAATAAACTTTAGAATAATTAATGGCGTGGGTACCTACCTACTTACTTTGTAGAAATTAATAACTAATATACCATTTTGTGTAAAAATAATACAATATAATTTCAGGTCTACGCAGGTATCTAATGACAAATGTGTAATGGAGTAGTAAGCAAAAGGCTAAGGGCGCAATATGCTAATTTAAGTGTTCTACGAGTACGTCATTCCCTATAAAAGTTGTACTACACAAGAGAAACACCTACTGAATTTTAATATCATCACAAGGATTATCTGAAGCTACCTTTATAAAAATGTTGTAGTATCTTATAGTATGAAATCTTTTAATTTATTTAGTATGTGTTCAGGACAATATTTTAAAGTAATTTACATTACTAATCTGTAAAATATAATATGTATAAAATCTTTTTCAATTATATTATTTACTTTTGAATTAGAGTTAAAACTCTACTGATCAGAGTAGAGATAATTTCAGCCGATGAAGCTTTTACAAGAAAGGGATATATTATTTATACAATAAACAATAAAAGTTCTAGTTGTTAACTTTACGTAACCTACGAAATTCAAACATTAAAAAAAAATCATTTCATTTACCAAACCCTCAATCTCTCTCAGCTTTATAATATAAGGACGTATAAGGCACATATTTAATTTAAATAGTATAATTGACTAACGTATTTGAAGAAAGAGAATACTTATACAAAATAAAGAACCATAGAACGTAAATGTGTAATATTCAGTTTATTGAATCGTAAACTTTTTTGCATATCCAATATAATAAGATTTAGATTTCTTCTGTAATGTAATTAGTTTTATACGCCCCGATATATCAAATGTGTCGCCACTAAAGAAGATCTGTGGCGGCTTCTTGTTATCCCTCTTTCAAAGCAAAATTATGCCATTATCTGCTGTAATATGAAGTTATACGAAGAACGTATTAAATTATCACATTTTGAGATCAGAAATGTCTATATTCCATTCTATATACAAATAATTTTGCTAAAGAAAAAAATTTTCTTAGATGAAATTAAATCAATAAAGATTTACTAAAACAACTTACATTGGAGGAGTGTGGGAGAAAAGCTATAAGGCTCCTCAAAATTAGTGGAACCCTTAGCCTAGCAGAAGAACATAGCTTATAGGTTACTTTTGCTTTATTTAATCAATAAAAAGTTATACGATGCAACAACTTACTTTTAATAAAAAAATACTATATTTTATTTAATCGTGCAACTGACTATCAGAATATTTCTCATGATATTAATAGAAGTTAATTCAGTTTAAGTTAAAGTTTTGGGTCGAATGCTGGCTTTACTAAAATATAATATAAAACACAGTTATACTACCTATTTACTATTAATTACAGGCACAAGGGACATAAAATCTTAGGTCCCAAGGTTGGTGGCGCATTGGCAATGCAAGCGATGGTTAACATTTCTTACAGTGCCAATGTCTAAGGGCGTTTGGTCACCACTTACCAGCAGGTGGCCCATATACAATTCCGCCTTCCCATTCTATAAAAAAGAAAATTAAATACGGTAGGTATGCATGCACTTTATAGAGAACAATAATATGCCCAACAGCATAATATATTTTAAGAGATACCTAATTAACTCAAAAGAAATCTTCTTAATGAGAGATGAATTACATCATTACTGATTGTTTGATATATGTACCTAAAGATATTTATTCATCATTACCTACGTAAACAATTTCAATGTAAATTGAATCAGTAGTATGAGGTATTAAAAGATGCGTTATCAATAACAGGTTTAAAAAATCGTTCAGCGCGTGATAATATTTATAATCCTAGTAATATCCGAGTTTAAATTTGATTAAGACTTCTACGTATGAAATGTTTATCAAATAATAAGCTTTAAATTGCAAAAAAATCCTCTCAGAAATTGTTTTTAAGCCTTTAGAAATAGCTTGAGTTAGTTATTATTGTGGAAAGAAATATATTATCAAACAGTATTAGTCAAAATTTAAAATGGCTGCCATATTCAGTCGTTAACTTTTGAATAAGGAGCTTTTTTCCGAAATAATTATTTTCAACTTTTCCATAAAAGTTTGTGGCAAATTTATGTTTTCTCTAATAACTGTACCTACTTCGCAATGTTTACCACGTAATTGATTTTTTTTCAAATTATACATGATTGCAAAGAACGTTAAAAAATAAATATTGTACCGGTGTATACATCAAATAGATTTCTATAGCAAGGTATAAATAGATTATATTGCGTATAACTCATTCGAAAGTTAAAATACATATTTTATATCTATATCTTGTACGTACAATTTTTATCCACGCTTTACGTTATAAATGCCAAAAATCGATACATAATGCTGTTTTGCAGCAAAATATTTGATGATACCTATTAACTTGCACAAAAGTGCTACCCTACCACTGGTAATAGTTCAGCTTGCCCACAAAAAATAAAAATATTCGAAAATATTGCGTAAAAATGTATAAATTTTTACGCCCTAAATGCCATTCTTTCTTTTGCCATATTTAGGTATTTCACGTAAAAAATACACTTTAAAGTTATTTGTTTTTAAAGTTCAGACTTTCCTTTTGTTCGTGATACACGAAAATCTAAATCAAAAGATCTGGACTTTAAATTGTAATTTTGACATTGTTTTTTAATTGGCGCGTACTACGCTACTTGTGAAAAAAACTTTTAATTTATGTTACCTAGACGTAAGATTATACACGAAGGGCTGTGATGGCTTGAAAATTCTTGAAGGTTAAATAGAGGTCGTGAGTACCTAGTGGGGTTATACGTTTATTACGGAATAAGCATATTACACAAATCATCACTATATATTATAAAACATGTTATATGTCTGTCTGTCTAAAGGCAATAAGCTGTAACACTACTTTTGATACGGATTTTGATACGGTTTTCATCAATGGACGAAACTTGAGTGATTCATGAGGAAGGTTTAGGTGTATAATTCACTGAGGTTTTACGTAAATTGGATAAATTATGACGATTGTTGAAGATTTACTGGTGGTACTTTGTGCAAACTCGTCTGGGTAGAAACCACCCATTCATCAGATATTCTACTGCAAAAGAGCAATACTTTAAGTATAAAAAAAGTACTTGATATTGTTGTGTTCCGGTTTGAAGGATGAGTAAGCATTGGCTATGTAAGCGATGGTTGAAATTCTTACAATGCCAATGTCTAAGGGTGTTGGTGACCATCAGCATCTTGCCATCAGGTGGCCAATATGCTAGTCCGCCTTCCCATTCTATAAAAAAAAAATGTCGGGAAAATCATGACTGTGAGCTTTATTGACGCACGCCGCGTAACACGATACAGTTATATGTTTTACAATATAAACGATTTATTTAGACTTTTTTCTACCCGTGCGAAACCTGGACGGGTATCTGGTAAACAATAAATAAAATCTATCCTTTTAGGAAAGTAAGTACATCTATGTCATTCTTAATTCTCAGTATTTCACGAGTCTTGGGGTGCGTATATGACGCGCACTATTTTTGTAAACTAATATAAAACAGGGAACATTTAATAAATCGGATCCTTCTGAGAATATATCAAATAACGTACAACAGTCTCATAAATAATACGATCACCTGGAATTTACATTTATATTACGGAAACTAACGAATACATTTTAACATATGCTTAAGAAGTAATATGTTTACCAAAACACATTCCTCATACTTTCATGCAATTAACTAAATGAAAATACATTAATAGATCTCGTTATAAAATAAATAGAATCTTATCCGCTTCTAATGCTTGCATTAAGAAACTAAAATAAACTGACTGTCAATTGAATAGAAAAATTGAAATGTTGATAGGATACAATAAATAGTTCTGGAACTATTATTATAACGATTACCAATCGCGTAAGGAGTTGGTGTCTATTGTGTGCACGTAACGCTAGTCATAAAGGATAAGTACTGAATGACCTCAAATAAAAATTAAACATAACATTAATAAAAAATAATAAAACTAAGAAATATTAAATGATTAAATACTTACGAATTGCAGTTTTGGTACGGACGTTCCGCGAATAGCACATGGGATGAAGAATCGCCCAATATCGGTCTACGGACACCGCTACAAGGCAGAAGATGCTTATCGTGCACAGCATCACCAGCAACGACGTCGTGAACAGACAGGCGTAAAGGTTTCTTGGAAGACCAACTGAAGCCAATATCGCAAATGGAATACCTAATAGTCCGACTAGCAAATCCGCGATAGCTAACGACACTATATAATAATTCGTTCGTCGTCGGAGTCTTCTGTCGCGGCGAAACACATGTATCACCATGGAATTGCCTACAACAGCCATCAAAGCTACTAAGATTTCCAGAGAGGTGTATGTAGCGTGTAATTCAGGCGTAGGTGATCGGTGCGGCGCTGGGTCTACGGCGGCTGTCGCCGTCACAATTTCCTCGTCCATTCCGAACAACTTTGTAATTTAAAACCACTATCAAAATTAACCGTTACGTTTTCGACATATTTCAAAACAATTTACTATTAAAATTGGCACACTCATAATTATGTTTAAATTGACTTATAATATATATATTTGGGTGGTTTAGGGATATGAACATTTTTCAGTATTTTTTTTAATGAAGTAATTAATTATTTCTTAAAGTTCATTATATGCATTCATCGAAATATAAGTTTAAAATCAGTACCGCGAGTATTATCAGTTATTGTATGAGATCGCGATCGCGAGACCGCGAAGGTCCGGCTTGTCCCGCCCGCGCGGCGTGTTTCCCACCACTGCGGGCGCGAATTGGCGCGAAACCGCACCGACTGGGACTCACGCCCTACGCCGACGCACACTTGTTGCGGTTACGAACTACGCTTACCCTTGACAACGAAACATCTATAGACTAAACTGTCTCCATCAAAACTATCTGAACGCTAGAAATAATTTGCTAATATATGCAACAGGTACTCGGGCTTAAGTTTTTTTGTTTTTGTAATTTGAACAATTAAATATCGCTGTTGGCCATTCAACTAGGCCTTTAGCCTATACATCATCGATTTGAAGGCAAGAAAGTCTTCTGTACTGACACTTAGTACAGAAGGCTAGGAAAAAGGTGGTTATTCGAAATGTTTCGAAATGAAAATTCCCCTTATCACCCGGTAAAATAAGGTTTCATTAACATTTTCGAAACGTAACTCACTTCGGCGCTGCGGGAAGAGCAGCAAGGCGATTGGGCTCGCCCTCCACTCCTAAGTTTTGATTTAAAAAAAAAAACTACGAATAAGACCGACAACGAGACGGAAGTCAATACGGCCAAAGTCTGTGTGTCGGAATAGACGTTTTGGAATATATATTTACATATTTCGGTGCAAAATTTCAATCTTTTCATGGGCTGCTTTTATAGTACTTCAGATTTTTTTCGCAGTGCAAAATTTATTAAAAATAAACAATAAAAGCGAGTCAAAATACAAATCTATTCCAATATTCAAATCAGAGTTATGAGCTTTACAGAACTACAGCCAAAGAGCCAAAGGATATAAAATCTATATCAAATTTTGCATTGCTGTGAGAAAGTGGCAACAAAAAATTAACTCTACTAATGTGTACCGATTGTATTGAAATATATAAAAGATTAAAATGCCTTTTTATCAGTTGAAATGATTTTAATATTAACAGCACAAATTGTAAGTTTGAAAATCATAAGTTATAAAATTTACGACTCAGAATTGTAACCAATTACCCCCACTGATGTCGAACTGAAACTGACAAGATAAGAAAATGATATATTTTCAGGCGAATTTACACTCTCTAAGGTTTAGGCGTTTTTATATTGACTGAACTTAGCGCTACAATTACAACCATATTTTACATAAAAAATATAAATTTTTACCATATCAACAACCTACTTAAATACTTACAGAATATTAAAAACATTTTTAATACGCATTTAACAGAACCATAGACGATCAAGATACAATAAAAAAGTAAACTCAAGAAGGCACTGGAACAATTTATATAAAAAAATGCTAATATTGTGATTTCATTATTGTTTAATGTAATTAGGTGGTAAATACGTCTTTACAGTCGGTCTTAATAACTGTTTATCTTATCTGTAATAAGACACATTTACGAATATTGTACCCAGTGTATTCTTATTGATTTAATTTTAAAAAGTTTATTGTTTTCGTTCTTTTCTCAAGCCTACAACCTATAGGTAAATCCGCCACTAATACCATTTATTTTGATATTTGATCTAATTTTTAACTTGACCTTCAAATGTATAATTCATATTGTATATATTTATAATTTATTAATATTTTATGTCATATTATTACGATTGTATAAAATCACGAAATGTAATAAAGTAAATATATATATACTTAGATTATAAAACAAAATGAAACAAGCAAGTCATGTGTGGCTGAACACATTACAAGAATGTTTGACCAACGTTAGATTACCGCTTGAATGGAAACCAACTAACTATTCATTTTCATTAATAATATGGTATCGAATTTCAGCAATTAAAAATGAATTCATACTGCCATAATGCTATAAAATATGTATAAAATGGTGGTCGTAAAAAGACGGCATCCCAAATATATATTTCTTATTTCAATTAAGAAATCCCAAACTCCTAGATACGAATTTTTAGCCAGGTCTTACCAACTTTACTATTGTCGACATATTAAGTATTAATTTGTTATCATTACTAATTAATTTCCGTAATATTAATAATTATTTATTATCCTATCGATTTTGTTCCTATTCACTGATTTAGTATAAACAATTTCAAAATAACCTTTTGTTGAGATTTTCTGTTCCTAGTCATTAATAACAAAAAAAATGTAAAACTACTATAATTTGCTTAAAAAAAAAGGTTTACGTACAAAAAAATTATCCAATAGGTTATATTCATATTTGGGAGCAGTTGTTAGAATTTTTGAACACACAAGATGGCATTATTAAATACATAAATTGAGAGCATCATGATTGTTAGAGTTGACGCATATTGACACAACATTTAAATTTATACTAACAGAATTTGTATTAGTTTTAGTGGCCACACCTGAGTGTTCCATTTGCCTTTTGCTTTATATACTTAGGAAATAATTAAAAAATATTATAGTAATAAGCAATTGCTTGATGATATGGCCATAATATTTAAAACTTGTATTTTTATTTACGTATTTTTTTCTTGAAATCTAAAGCTAAATGTCAATTATTATTATAAAATTATTCATTAATTTTCATTTAAGTTGCAAATGATAAACTGTACATAGGTGTACATAAGTAATGTTTCTAAAATAAATTATTATGCATGTACTTATTGTACTCCTTTTTAAAAACTATCTTTTCAGTAACTTATTTTAATTGAGGATGTACTCTATCAACAAAATGCCTTGGAACTCCCATGTCTAACAGAGACGACCTCTCGACATGATCAATACTTGGATGAAAACTGAGTAAAGCTTCCCAACAAATCTCGCTTAACTTTGGTATACATAACCATACTTTATACAGAATATTGTTTCTTCTACTTTCATTGTCTTTCGGTTCAATACCTCCAAACACATACATGCAACCATAAGAAGTGACTGTAGAAGAATGAAAATATAATTGGTGGGGGAGAACAGTCTTTTGCATTAAATGCCATTGCATATCTGACACATTTAACCTCCATATATCATCAAAAACCGCTTGCCCATCAGTTCCTCCAGCTACAAACACTTGAACACCACTTGAAGTATCTATTTGCACTGCACTGTGACATTTTCTACCTAAAGGGATGACAGTATCCTTCATTGTGTCATCGGCTTTAGGTACTAATTTAGTCCATGTATTTGTTTCAAGATCATACATAGGTATGTCCATTAGTTCAAAAGCCAATTCTCCCGTCCCTCCTCCAATAATGTACAATTTGTTTCCTACTCTAACAACTTCATGTCGATACCTTCCCAAAGGTTCACCTTCTTGTCCTGTACCAATGAATACCGGCTCCCAAATCATTGTTCGCAGATCTAACCTATAATAATAAATTAATTCATTTAAAATATGTGTAGCTTAATTTCATCTTTTGATGATGAAAACATTAACAGTTTGTCTAAGCTAGGAATTAAAATATATAATATCTCTGACACTCTTGATAGTCTTTCATAGTATATATATAATATATGTATGCAGATTAAGTACTTGGTGAAAATAAAGTTTATAAAAAACCAAAAGCCATATATTTACTAACCTATAAATATCACAATTATATGCAAATCCATTAGTTCCACCGACTGTGTAAAAGTGACCATCGTGGCATAATATTGACTGTCCATACTGGCCTGGAGGCCTTGATCCCGTGACATCTAAAATCTGAAGTTTAGCATCACCATCACATGTGCGCCAAGTTATAACATCATTACTGCATTTAGTTCCAAAGGGTGCACCTGTACCTCCAAAAATCTAAAATACAGATTTTTTTTAAATACAAATACATACAAAAAATTTGAAAATAAAAATATTTGTAGACTTAGAAGTAGTGTGACAGAAACTATTTATTATTGGTAAAAACACAATGGTTGGTTCAAAAATAATATTTTTCTTAAAATATATTTAAGTAATTATATTCAATAACTAGTGATAATAGTATCGTTAAAAATACAAAATCATAAAAACAGGTTAGACTTTACATTACTTTATTACATTAGTATTCAAATAGTGAAATATAAACACCATTAAAAACCTTCCATTCATACACATGGCATTTGAAGCTAACTCTTCTGGCATATTCTCAGTCACTTTATGCTCTTTCCATTTCTTAGTAGTTATTGAAAAACTCCAGAGCTCTTTAAATAAGGGCATAGCGGGTGTCCAAGTAGGATTGTTTCTTTGTATGGTGTTTAGGGGTAAATATGGATTATAGCCTCCAAAGCAGTAAATATTTACGTCGTCACATGCTATCCTATGTCCACTTCTAGGCCGGGGGCTTGCAAATCCGCGATATTTAACCTCTGTAACTTTAAAAGGTTCGAAGATGTAATCTTTTCCTGTCGAACTCATACCGCTTATAGTTAACCAATAATAACTAAAACAACAACAAAAAATATTATATTGTAGTATAACGTTGTTTTATATATTATATTTTATTTTTTATAAAACAAACGCAATGTCGTCAAATTAGACAGTTTACACAGCTGACACATATGACAGATGATTGTTTTGAAGGTCTACACAACCCATAATATTATAGGCCTTTTAAACCTACATATATACAAGAGACTAAAAGCGTAATATATTGTTAAAAAAATAATCATCAATATTTTAGTTATTAATATATTATTTATTGTCCAGCGCAATAAAAAAAATCACAATTAGTAAATGGTTTCCCTTGTTGAGAAAATGTAAAAACTTGAAATAAATCGCTGGCCGCTATTTACTACCGGCTAGTAAATAATGGCTATGTTGTATTCAATGAATGAATATCAAACATGCATAAGGAGCAGATTTTTAGGTAGTAGCGAGCACAAGTCGAAAACATCCCTAACTGGGGCGTTTTTAGTTCAAGTATTAGTCCATGCAAATAAAACACAAGCAATCTCATAACATTTGTAAATACTGAAAATTATTGGTGTATATTTAAAGCCAGAAAATAACTTTTGTTCGTAGTCACATGTCCAAACATAAACTATAAAGGGGAGATGCGACTTCGTATCCTGTAAGTAAAAACAGAAAAAACATATAAAATACATAAATGTTTTCATTTGTAACATGTTTTATTTTTGTGTATAATAATATTTTTACTTAATTGTCTTTTTCTATAAAAATATATATGAAATACATATGAAAAACATAAAATTTAATAGTTGATGATGATCCCCCACCCCATTACATCCTCGGACACGACCTTAAGGAAACATCTGAAATCGATAACTATAAGTACATGGAAATATTTCTCTTGATTTAAAAAAATCAACAATCACGTCTATTGAAAAAAATATCACATTATTACTTAGCAAATCGCTTGATTCAATCGTGGTCAACTCACTGTATGGTAGAATTGCATATAGTAACGATTAACATAACCTTATTGAAATGTTACTTGATTACTGATAATTTTGGTAACAACAGTATCTACCCACTTTTCAAATAAAGTACTATGTTTGTATCGTATAAAATACCATAGTATCTACTGCGTAAAATTCTTATACCTTCTGTCTATTTATTTTTATTAGTTTTTGACCGCTAACCACAAGATGATTTTTATTTAAAAAAATATTTTACTATTCGATATTGATTATATCGATAGTAGTGACTTACAAAAGTATAGAAAATATTCATTCACTAGATGTGTATTATACCTATTTTAGCAAATTCAAATATTAGAATAAATGCAAGATTTTTCCTATACTGTTTTATGTAAAGTTATACTTTATCAAGAATGACAATTATTGACAATTAAAAAAAAAACGGTACATTTACAAGGGTATTATGACAAGTCATAAATAAGATTAAACTGTTTACTCTTTTTTTATTACGTATTTTAAAGTTAACTTTTACATAATCTTAAACAGTTATGTTCTAGGCCGATATCAAGTAAATAACCAACCGGTTATGGACGAGTATAAAATTAAATTTAAGCAGCAAGTTTTCAAAAATATATTGGTTTAGTAACAAAGTAAGAAATAATAATTATTTTAAGGTCAAACAAAAAAAAGACAAATGTAATTAAATGGCTTTATTTTAATAAACCCAGTCATACAATGAAATGTGAGAGCAAACTAAATAACTTTATTTTCTAGTGCGTATTTAATAACCATATATTAACAAGCTAGATAATGCATTTTATGTGTTATGAGCTATTATATCCATATAAAAAATATAAGAAAAAAAAAACAATAATAATGTGTTCAAATGAAATGTTTTTTTTAAATACATTTTTTATTTTTCGAAATAGCGAAGACGAATGATGGAAATACTCTAAAGAGCACGATGCATTCCTGTAGCGAAAAGAACCTTTTGTTTGGATTTTTTGTTCTTTTTTCCTGATGGTTGTGATATAGGGCTGGTGGCCAGAAGGGCAGCTTCTATAGCATCGCTTAGTACTAAAGCGCGCGGTCCAGACGATTCATCTTCGTTAACTTCGGGTGGCGGAGGAGGTGCTACTGTTTTACGAACACGCCAAGTGCCACTAGCACTAGCCATCTGTAAAAAATATACCCCTTTCAGTATAAAGTCTTCAAGATCAAACAACATAGATTATATAAAATTAATTTCCTTAAGTTTCTTTAAGCCCAATAAAATCTTTCCTTGTATATAGATAATAACAAACATATTTTATAATGGTTTCACCTTAGCAAATGAAAGTCCGGTAGATGATGAGCTTGTAGAAGTGCTCGCCTGTTCCATTTGTGGAGATAAAACAGTGCTCATAGATGGAGATTGATAAAAGTTCGGTATTGGAACTTCCGTATATGGTGGACTACCATAGGACGGAATCGGTGGACTACCATATGTAGGAAGTGCCGATGGAAACAATAGTTCAGATGAGAAGTCAGGTTTAGGTGGCCCTTCCATAAGGCGACGATATGCTCTTTCTCGGCGACGTTCATCGCGCTCATGTTTAGCTCGACTTCTTGCCCGGCGTTCTAGTTCAGCTGTGATATAAAATATTTAATTAAGTGTATAATATAAAATATCGAGAAAATATATCATTGTTTTCTGAATAAAAAGATAATCCAAATAACTATTAACATTTTACATTTCTTGCAAGGTTATTACGCACCTGCAAAATTTCCCAGAGCTTCATTAGTAACATGTGGGGGTTGTAGATCAAGTTCCACAATATCAAAGGAGCAGTGCAGAGGCAAGTGGGCTGTGTAGGGCATGTGTTTCCTTGTCTGTAATATTTTCTTTTATTACTAATAGTATTATTTAATTGGTCTTATATGGAATTTTTGTCTCACTCTTTAAATTGTAATTTGTAAGCAATTAAATGTCAACAACCTGGTCATTTAATGAGTAAGTTTCTCGGTGTAGCACACGGCCACGTATAACACTCGGTGCAGCAGCCAAAACACCCCACGAAGCATTTAAAATACGCACATTAAGGCTGTTCAGAAATACTTGCTGACCATCTTCAGCTGCAACAATATCAACAATTAAATATGGCTTACGTTTTAAATTCCCAATGTAAATTTGATCATTTTTTATATTTCTATTACAACAATTATCCAATTGCTTTCTTTGAAGGCAAATATCATACAAAACACAGTTGAACTTGTGTTCAATTTTCTCCGACAACAGAAATGCTTTATAAAAAGTACAGTAGAATTTTGCTGTTATAAATACATAGATAATAAGGATAAACTACTCTAATTATATGTTCTTGATTGAATTTTGAATGAATTTTACTATTATACATATAATAAAATTTAACTATTTACTATATAGACTGTGTAACCTTCACACAAAATAATACTGATATTGGGTTATTTTCCAATTTAAAATAAGCTTGTAAATAAATGTAAATTTCATCATTTAAGCAGTAAATTTACCTTGGTAGAAATAAAAATATTTAGTTTGATTTTGTTTGTCAATGTCTGTAAAAATAGACTCATCTGGTAGCTCACTGTTCAAAGGGCTTTCAACGAGTGGGAACTCTTCGACTGGATTTTCATTTATATCATATTCAAAGGCTATAGCCTCAGGGTTTAAATTTGAATGTAAATTTAAAGATTCCATTTTATTTTCAACGTCTTCTAAGCATGTAGCACCTTCGTCATTTACATCAAACCAGTCTAATTTCTTGTCAGATACTGCCTGTTTCTCAAACACTGTTGGAACATCTTGTTCAGAAATTGGGTCAATATTTTTAGGTTGTTCATACTGGAGTTTAATCTTCCGTTCCTTTAATTTAAGCATTTCCAATGCCTGTTCCAAGTAAAATATTTCGGTTGTATCAATTTCTGCTAAAATCTGATTTTTTATTTCATTTTTGTCTCTTTCCATAATATCCATAATCTGTAAATTTAGCAATTTTATAAGCACACAATTTAGGTTTAGTCTATGTTTTAATTTATACTACAGTACAGTACAGTAACAGCTATGCTAAGGCCTCCTCTCCCTTTTAAGGAGAAGGTTTGGAGCTTATTCCACCACACTGCTCCAATGCTGATTGGTAGAATACACACGTGGCATAATTTCAATGAAATTAGACACATGCTGGTTTCCTCACGATGATTTCCTTCGCCGTCAAGCACGAGATTGATTATAAACACAAACTAAGCACATGAAAATTTAAGGGTGCTTGCGCGGTTTGAACCCACGATCATCGGTTAAGATTCACATGTTCTAACCACTAGGCCACATCTGTTACTCAGCTTAAAAACAATTAATATTTAATTAGTTACAATAAGTTAATTAAATTTACTAAATTTTTTTTAACATTGCTGAATTGTAAAATAAAAGAAGTTCAATAGTGAACTATTTTCCATTAGAAAAAAATTTAAACTAAAATTAACACTCACTTGTTGTTTTGTAGCAAAGAATAATTTAGCATAAGGAGACTCGTTAAGGATTTCTAGAGGCAGTACATGCTCTTCAGTGTCTTTCATCTGACCACGAGGTGGTGCCACTTCTACTATAGTTGAACCACGTAATCGTCGCACAAGGCGCATTGTTACCTATTATTAATATATTGTGATATTTATGTAATATTTTATTTGATTAGCTTTAGCTTTAAATTTTTAAAATCAAATTATAACAATGAAAATATTTCTATTTACAATTATTCCATACTATGGTTCCTACATATATATCAATTATATTAGTATTACTTAATTTTTAGAGTAGATAAATTTGTTCTTTATGCTATCCCTAAGATTAAAGGTGTTTAAGAATATGCTTTACAAGAAGTAATAATAAAAAAAGTCACTCTTAATTGTTAACATGTTAAATTTTCATTACCTCATCCGCAGGAGAATCCCACTGCACTATGCGAGTAGGTTTCATATCAGCAACTTGTAAAGACATAGCACAAACAGGACATGGTGGAGGTTGCTTCTCATGAGCTGCAGCATAGTGCAGGATACATGCCCAACAGTAAACATGGCCACAATGACCAACTCTAGCTGCTACAGGGGCACCCAGACATATTGGACATTCAGATCTACCAGTGCTTCTCACCACCTGGAATATAATGTTACATCTAATTAATATTCATTAATAAATAAGATTAGATTATTAAAGCAAAAATAAGTTAGGTAGAAAACAAAGAATTACCAGTAGTTGATGTTTTTTAACACAACAATAATTGATTTTAATATAAACAAAATATTAAAATTATGGTAAAAGTAAAAGAATTAAATCATATACTTTTAAATGTGTTTGTCTTCATTATTTCTAAAATATCACTCACAATTTCCTCAATTAGCTCCCATTTAAGAGGTAAGTCTGGATCCATCAAATTTAACTTGTAATCTCCATCTTCCCTGACCACAAACTGACAACTAAAAAAAATAATTAAGGAAGTAAATAAGTAAGGTCCTCCAGACCGGGTCAGCGGCCTTATATCTAGCCAATAGCCCAACGAATAAGTCAAAAAAAAAATTTAAAGGCTAGTGAAACCAGAATTATTAATAGTAATATTTTCCAGTCTTATTAATTTTTTGAACTATGTGGTTAACTAGAGAAATGATTAGTAGAACCATAAATATTATAATATCATTCAAAATACTTACTAAGCTCGGAGGTAGAGATCATGTTCATGTTTATAAGAGACCCGTTGCTGGCCAGGACGCCTAGGACCCCTTCCAACTTCTCGGGCACGAGTGGGATACATGAAGTTTAGCAAATGGTTCAAATTTTGCTTTTTGCTTCCAGGTGTAAACACAGAACCTATTTCAGGTTCATCATCCTCGTCTAGCCTGTTTATAAATGACTTAGGTTAAGCAATGCTACTCTTATGGGTCAAATTTACTTACTTTATAAGTAAGTAAATTACTTTATAAGTAAGTAAATTTGACCCATTGTAAATTGTAATTTCAAAGATAACATATCTTTGAAATTGCAAAATCACTGCACTAACTAGATTATATTCACACAGAGATTATAAGTTTTTGCTGACAAATTAATTTATAATCTTTAAAAACAATAACACTGTGTGAATACTTTACCTGGTGTTCTGCGTTCCACCCACAACGAAATCGGTGGAACTACGGGCCCTCGGGCGCTTATCCATTTGACCTCTACCCCTCTGTGATGGTATATTTTTTCGATTTGGCTCATTTTTAGGTACACTGCCAGATCCTTCACGTTTCTTGTTATTCCGCGGCCAAGGTTTGTGCGTCAATTCTGCAAATGTGAAAGTAGCTTTATTTAAAAAAAACCATTATGAAATATTTGTAAACAGACAACATAAATACGATATAACGACAACTTTATTTTCTAGTAATTGTTTTTGTAGTTTGTCACAAATAATAAATAACTTATTTCGTTATTAATATATATTATTCAGATTACACAATTTTATTTAATAGGTCTTCAGATGACTAATGAAGATTGACCTTTTAGCACTAACCTGTACTTTTTTTACAGTCGATGGCGGAGGCCCTCGACTGTTGTAAAACGGTGCGATTTATAGATTTCTTGTCCATTCTTGATTCTTCCAACATCCACAAATACAATTAAGCGGGATACTCCGCAAGGAGGAAAGTATTTTACGTTCAGGGCCGACATTTTAAAAAGCCATGTTTATAATACAAATCAAAGAGAAAAATATATTTTCCTTAAAAAACAGCTAAACTAGCAATAAATACACTGATTATAACTTCTAACACAAAAAGGGAGTATTTTATACTCCCTTTCGCCGATAACGACGAAAATAAGAAGTGAAAACAAATTGTTTTAATCCGCCACCAATATGGCGACCAGCTCTCCAGCCGGCAGCCAGCCAGATAAATATCATGCGCACTTCCTTTGATTTTTTTTACTAATTCTCTCTGCAAACATTAACAAACATGAACATAAGTATTAATACATTTTAATTTATAAAAAAAATAATCTCAGTAAAAATAATGTATGAAATATAGTTCAAAAATTAAAAGTATCGAATATGACTTTATGGGAAATAAAGTTGAAGGTTTTTATATAATCGTGATATCCATTGTAGAAGACAATTATATAAATTGTTCTTTTAAATATTACGATAATAAATTAAGGAGAAGCAAATTATATATTTGATAAAAAATTAAAACCATACGTGAAAAAGTTATTAAAACTTTTTTATAACAAATATTTCAAAAATTGCGAAAAATAATGATTACATTTATAATATTATTCGACACGACACGATAAAACACCCAATTAATTTAATTCGCTTAGCGGAATCATTGTCCATTTTCCCGCCACGACGCCATTTAATTAAATATAATTGGCGGTAATACTGTTATTAAGAAAAAAATTATAATTATTATAATTATATTCTTAGGTATTTAAAATACAAGATGAAAAAGGGTAATTTACCTCTTGATACAGCATTCGAACCTATAGAAGAAGCTCACCAACCATCTGTTAGTAATATATTTTGAACATTAATTGTCCTTTTTTCTGTATTTGACTTCACGTTAATTTTTCAATAAGTACATAGTAAAAATTCACATTCAATTCAATTCTTATCGTTAACGGATTTTAGTTATGAAAATTCCATCTATTTTTAAAATCATTGATATAAATCAAATTGTGGGTAGTAAAACATTATAAGCATAATATTATTATGAAATTATGTTCCTTAACAAAGTATTTATTTTCTATAGCCACAAACCATGTCTCGATCGAACAAGCTCAAAAGATCGCAAAAGCAAAATATTACCTTTACGAATAGCGAAAAAACAGACTCTCAGAGTAGCAGGTAATTTATCAATTCGAATTTAATAAAATTAATGCTTAGAACAGTTTTAATACTATAAAATCAAAGTAGTGATAGATTTTGATGCCTTCAATCTCCTAGAACACAATGTTAAAGAATATTTCAGCATTTATAAAGATATCCTCAGTCAGCCCGCACAAGACTTGTCTCACCGTCAAAGACTGCTGTGGCTTCAGAAACGACGTACCGAAGGTCTTTGGGTGCAATGCGACGACTGCGATAGCTGGCGATATCTGCCAAATGTTTTAGACAGTCATGAGTTGCCCAAGAATTGGTATTGTAGGATGAATCCAGGTAAACATTTTAAAGTTTTGGTTTGGCCAATTATATTTACAAGTTATTGATATTGATTATCTATTTACGTTAATTATTTGAAAAAAAAAACTACTCTTCGAATCTTTTTTGAAAGTTCTCTATAAAAAGTTGTCACAGGTCAAGATGAGTTGGCGAGCCGGTTGGCGTGGTTGGTAAATACTTGCCTTTCACGCCGAAGGTTGTGGGTTCGATTCCCACCCAGGACAGACATTTGTGTGCATGAACACGTCTGTTTGTTCTGAGTCTGGGTTTAATTATCTATATAAGTATGTATTTACAAAAAGAAAAGTAGTATATGTAGTATATCAGTTGTCTGGTTTCCATAGCACAAGCTTTGTACAAGCTTAATTTGGGATCAGATGGCCGTGTGTGAAAAATGTCCCAGGATATTATTATTATGAGTATTGAAATGATTTACATTTTTAATGAACATTCACAGATTCTTCATTAGCATCTTGTTCATTACCAGAAGTGCCGATCCATATTCGCGATGAGGAAGATCTTATCCACAGCGAGTACGCTGCAGGGTCTCTAGTGCTAGCTCGAATGCCAGGCTGGCCCTGGTGGCCAGCAATGGTCGATGACTGCCCTGATACCGAGCAGTATTATTGGCTCGATGGGTTTTCCGATATTCCCGTAAGATGTTGGAGTTAGCCATTTAGAAATAAATATTTCTATTGTTCTTAATTACATGCGATATTTTACATTATGTGGTCGTAGATTTGTTAATTTACTGACTTTACAATATTTATTAGTAAACCAATAAAATGAAACCTATAAATTGATAAACTGTCTGCTTCATTATTATTAAAAATATAAAAATTATTCAATTTCTTACAATTCGTTAGTTTGTTTTATAAACAAGTTAAAAATTAAATGAACTAAGATTTCAACGATAACTCAAATCACATTAACATTCCAGACTCATTATAATGTGGTATTTTTTGATGCATTGGAAGTAACAAGAGCATGGATGACTCCAACTCAATTGAAACCCTATCCAGAAAATAAGCATTTGCTCAAATCCTCTCTAAAGAGAAAAAGTTATAATAAACGTCTTGAAGAATCTGTAATACAAGCAAATGATGCAGAGAATTTATCACTATCAGATCGTCTAATCAAGTATAGTTTTGTAGCAAGATATAAAGGAACAATAGCTAGCCCAAAGACGATTACTAAAAATGATATGAAAAAGTATAAAGACCGTTTTAAAAGAAAGTTCAACATCGACCTGCCTAACGATACCGATTCTGATGAAATCGATGAAAGTCAACCCAGTAACAAGAGAAACGTAATAACGTTGGGTAAGATAAAGAAAAATAATGGCACAGATATAAATAATGATCATTTCATCCAAGAATCCTCGTTAAATGTACAAGTTGATACTGGATCAGATTTAGTAAAAGGAACCGTAAATGGTAGGTAATAAAGGCCGATTTACGAAATAATTTTCTTAGATTGTATAAAGAAATATAAATGAATAATTATACAAAAAATGATGATGTCAGTCACCACAAATATTGTATCGTTAGTTAGTTATATTCGAGTTAATGAAAACAATTACAACATACAAACAATTAAAAAAAAGTTGTATGAACATTTGAAAGTATTCTATTTGTTGTATTACAATTGTGTAACAAAGTTTTTTAGTTATAATTAAGAAAGTCCAATTTAAAATTATTTTCAGGTAATTCTCCAAATTATCCTGACACTATACGCCAGACTAATATAATGGAAAATTCACAAGACAAACTTCACCGTACAGCATCTGTAGCTAGTGACGATTTTGATTTCTAAATTTTTATTGAACATAATGTTATATGCTTTGTATTTTTATTAATTAATAACTTTATTTTGTAACTTGGTTTCGATTACAAGACATTTTATTAAGAATAAATAAATAATTATACTTATTTTTATCACTTTTAAAATATTACCACTAAGAAATATTAATTCGTGTTTAAAAAATATTCAATGGTAATTTAATACGGATTTCTTATATGATTGCAAATACAGATTTAGGTAAGTTACACTTATAACTCACTTGTTATAAAAATAATATAAACATTATTTTCTTATAATTATTTACTTGCAAGTAATGTACTCAGTATTTTTTAAGCAATTTGTTTGAAATAAACATTTTTTTGATTTCGAAATGTAGAATAAACAATGATATTATATAATAAAACTTGTTTTAAAATGGTATTTGCTGGATTATTTAATCAATATAATTATAGTCCTTGTTAGAGAGTCAAAATCTTCAGCAGAAATTAAAATAGTGTGGATTTACAAAATTCAATAAGAAACAACCCATTTGGCTTTTAAAAATGTTTAGAAAAATAATATTGTTTGAAGGTCTAGCTTTATATGTATACATATATATTTATATATAAGTTTAAACTGCTTTAATATACAGATTGCAAGGAGATAAAGTGTTTCAAAAAGAGGTTTGAATTGCCATTAAAATACTTATATACGGTGTTATATAATTATTTTAGTTACTTAATAATAAAAGCTTGACTGTTTAGCTTATTTTTATAATAAGCTTACTTTATAAAAAAAAAAAAACATTTATTTTACCAATTCCCTAGAATCTAGATCAACTTATTTTTAAATATATTTCTAATAGAGGAAAAACACTATTGTCTTTGTCTATGACATAAGATAAATCCAATCTATAATTTTTTTCGGTGTGGTTTTAAAGGATTTATTAAATTAATTTATATTGTACTAAACTTAACAAACAATTAAAGTAACAAGATAATTGTTTAAGACACCTTTAATATAGAGCAATTGGTGTGGTTTGCCTAAAATCATGGCGACTATATCATTTGCTAAAAGTTTGGTTAACCCAGGTACTAATTAATTTTAATAATTAAATATTCATTTTGTCATTATAATTTTTAATTCATATTTATATATGCAATGAATATGACCTATAGAAATTGTTTTACCGTATTGATATTACAATGCATACATAAGGTTATATTATGTAAAAGTTTCATTTCTTCAGATACGAGCTTATCGTCCATAAATAGAAGAATATTATATCGTGCGGAAGCATTTATTATTTTTGTTTTAATTTTCCAGCTCTCAAATTAGTTTTAAAACAAAGTCAGAGTTCCCATTTGCGATGCACTGGATTGCCTTCTTTGACTCCTCTAAGTGTCATACTCCGAAGGAACTACGCTGAGAAGCAAGTCTTTGAACGAAATAAGCCTCATTGTAATGTTGGAACAATTGGACATGTTGACCATGGAAAAACCACTTTAACAGCTGCCATTACAAAAGGTACAAATAATATATATAAATAAATGCTATGAAGTCTTTTACTTAAATTGTTGTATTATATTTATTTTTACATTCTAGTTTTGTCTGATCTTAATTTGGCCCAAAAGAAAGGATATTCTGATATTGATAATGCACCAGAAGAGAAAGCTCGAGGTATCACAATCAATGTAGCACACGTTGAATACCAGACAGAGAAAAGACATTATGGTCACACTGACTGTCCTGGACATGCTGACTACATTAAAGTATGTATTAATTTTACTACTATCTATTATTTTCTAACATATACTATATTCTATAATATACTATTATTTTCAATCTATTTTGTTGTTTTTTCTGTTTACAATGTATTTAACCTTGACTTCAGTAAATGGTCTTATTGAATTAAACAAAACATTCAATTGAGTTCTTTACTAGTGAGTTTTATGTTTACAAAATGTCATTTTCAGAACATGATCACAGGAACAGCACAAATGGATGGTGCAATACTTGTAGTGGCAGCAACAGATGGGGTTATGCCTCAAACAAGGGAACATCTTATACTTGCAAAGCAAATTGGTATTCAGCATGTTGTGGTATTTATCAATAAAGTTGATGCAGCTGATCAAGAGATGGTAGAACTTGTAGAAATGGAAATTCGTGAACTTATGACTGAAATGGGTTATGATGGAGATAAAATTCCCGTTATTAAGGGTAAAAGTTCTTTACGATGCATGTCTTACTAATAATTCTGTACCTAATAAGAATAAGTAAATTATATTGAAATATTTACAGGTTCAGCTTTGAGTGCATTAGAAGGAAAAAATCCTGAAATTGGTTCAGATGCTATAACTAAACTGTTAGAGGAAGTGGATTCATTCATTCCAACTCCTATTCGTGAATTAGAAAAGCCGTTCCTCTTGCCGGTTGAAGCTGTCCACTCTATTCCTGGTCGTGGTACTGTTTGTACTGGACGTTTGTACAGAGGTAGATTATTATATGAATTATATATATATATATATTATATTTTTATAGATATGAATAATTGAATTGAGAAATCATTGTCATTTACAGGAACATTGAAAAAGGGTACCGAATGTGAAATTGTCGGCCATGGCAAGGTAATGAAAACTACTGTAACTGGAGTTGAGATGTTCCATAAGACCTTAGAAGAAGCACAAGCGGGTGACCAACTGGGTGCTTTAGTACGTGCTGTTAAGAGAGAACAAATCAAACGAGGCATGGTTATGGCTAAGCCTGGCACTGTCAAGGCTCATGACAGCTTAGAAGCAGCTGTTTACATCTTGAGCAAGGAAGAGGGAGGTCGTTCAAAGCCTTTTACATCATTTATTCAACTTCAGATGTTTTCTATGACATGGGATTGTGCCACTCAAGTTACTATCCCCCAGAAGGAAATGGTTATGCCTGGTGAAGATGCTACGTAAGTATAGTCTAATCATTAATACACTTGAAATGAAAAATGAATTATCACAAGTGTTGGTAACCTGTTGTAACTGCATGATGAGTTGAGCAGTTTTGTCATTCTCAAAATCCACAACATTTTTTCATCAGTATTTCTTTTTTGCAGCTTAAACTTGCGTCTATTAAAACCCATGGTTTGTGAAACTGGCCAGAGATTTACTCTTCGATTGGGAGATTTGACACTAGGAACGGGTGTTATTACTAAAATTAATTCAAACCTTTCAGAAGATGAAAGGTTGAAGCTTATGGAAGGAAAGAAGGCACGAGAAAAGGCAGCCGCAAAGAAATAAATTGTTATATTGTATTCATATTTTAAGTTCTAGCAGTGTAGTTATATTGTATGCATTTAAATAAAACAAATAATAAAAAACTATAAATGGTATTTTAATTTAACAGTTCTTCAGTCATTATTGAATTGAGATGCAAAAGAAGATGCAGCATTATCTATCACACACTACAAAATGTTTATAAGGCTATATATCTTGAGTTGTGACATGTTACCCTTTAATTTTTTAGTACTTTTTTTATTATGAATGATTGTTTTGTCAAGTATATGTAATATCTATATTACTATAATTCAATATTATTTTGATGGAATAATATTCCAATTCAAAATTTATCTTAAAACTAAGCTATGGCAGAGATGGTATAATTGATTATTCTTTTAATATAATAATTCAAGTTCTTTATTTGACAATATAAAATTTTAAAGTTGATTGTATTAACTAATAATATTTATGAAATTAAATACTTGTGTATATTAATGAAACAACAGAAATATTTTTTAAGTTTATTCAAAAAGTATCACCACAATTTTTACAGTGAAATATTGTCAGTCCTTATGTGTATCAAACACGGATATTTCTGATAAATAAATTAGGTAGTGGACAATATTGGTCACAAGCCATGTATTACAAAGAAAACCATTAATTAGTGAATTTTTAAGTTTCAATGGTAAAGGTTGTTATTTATTAGTTATAACCTTAAAAAATAGTTCTAACAGTTTTCTTTATAATTAAATAATACTATACAAAAGATCAAAGTTCAAAACACATAACTTTAACATGTATTTAGGATAGTTCACAAATGTATCAATAGTTTGACACAATATCTGATAAAATGAGATTTTATACCATACTTATGTCAATTACTCTATGAATTACAATAACATTGAACTAAGGACATTATTAATATAACAAGATTATTGAAGCTAAAAATTACCTTTTACATGCATGGATTAAAGCAAATGACTTCAATGAAACTCACAATATAAAACTGAACTTATGAACCGATTGCAACCTAATGGAATGAAATAATTGAAAAACTCATTTCAATATAAGCTTAATCAGCTTTGATCACATTCAGAAGAGGGCACTGGAAATTTGAATTTATTTTGCTATATTTACAAGTCTTCATCTTCCTCTGGCAGAGCAGTGTCTTGTGCCTCTTTGAGATCCTTTTCGATCTGGTTCTGCCACTGTGGGTCCATTGTGACTTCTGGGGGTACAAGTGCGGGCATAGCAACAAACTCCAAGTTGCCATCACCAATTAACTTTCTCGCCAACCACAGGAAAGGTTTTTCGAAATTGTAGTTTGACTTGGCAGAGATATCATAGTACTAGAATAAAAATTATTTATTTTAGTAGACATTAACAATATTTTGGATGCACAGAAAAGGCATGAATTATAAATACATTAAACAATTTTAACTTAAATATTTACCTGAAGATTCTTTTTCCTATGAAATACGATTGTTTTGGCTTTGACTTTTCTATCTTTGATATCTACTTTGTTCCCACAAAGTACGATAGGGATTCCTTCACACACTCTTACTAAATCTCTGTGCCAGTTTGGTACGTTTTTGTACGTAACACGAGAGGTTACATCAAACATGATGATAGCACATTGACCTTGAATATAGTAACCATCTCGAAGTCCTCCGAATTTTTCTTGACCCGCGGTATCCCAAACATTGAATCTGATAGGACCTCGATTTGTGTGGAAAACTAAGGGATGAACTTCAACGCCGAGTGTCGCGACGTATCTTTTCTCGAACTCTCCAGTCAAGTGCCGTTTGACGAATGTAGTTTTTCCGGTGCCGCCATCTCCGACCAGCACGCATTTAAATGTGGGCATATCATCTGTGGCCATTTTGATAAATTGTTTTTGTATTTCTGTTCCTGAAAACAAAGTTTGAAGATTAAAAACTTAAGTTTTTCGTTTGACATGACGCACCATATAGGTTCACGAGTAGATTAATTATTTATTTCGCAACTATTTTCAAAACATTTTAAAATAGTATATGATGTACTTTGTAAAAATTAAATGGTTTGGTTGTTAAGCTTCCACTGACAAGTTCAATTTGTTTTAAGTTTTGTCCGAATGGCGCTCAACTACCATCACAGGAATTTAGCTCAATGGTACCGAAGATTAACGAAAATCACACACAAACTACGTAACTTAAACACAAAATATAAGATAAATTAGAAAGTATATTACACCAAGAATATATTTACTTTATATAAAAACACAATTTACCAAGATTATTTAAGAAATTTAAGATTTAAGTCCGTGCTCTCAAAAGTCGTTACGGCTCACAATGGCGTCACTTGACTAAACGGAAGAATCGCTTGACATCCACAGGCGCAATGACTGCAGTAGTCATGTCACTTACTCATTGATTTCATATAACTTTTTGAGTTACACATTATTCGACCCAAAAATAAAAAAATATATATTCATAAAAATTGTTATATTTTTTAGTGTATCTATTTGTTTCTAAAAAGTTGTATTTTAGTACTTAAATTTAATAAATTCAAAAATGATAATTATAGATACTACTTTACCGACCCTGCAGTAATGACGTCATATACTTCAGACTCAGTTACGCCATCTACAACTTTGCAATATTAGTCCTAGTAGACTGATGGATGGAACTTGGAAGTTTCGTTCGTTCGTTGTATCGATTTTTTGAGTGAAGTGAACTAGTGTTCGTGTCCTTTAGTTTAGTGACGTTTGTTAGAAAAATATCTGTGAATGGGATTGTGTAACGAGATAAAACGTTTATTTGGTGTGTGATTTTCTATAAAGGATGACGAAGGACAGGTTAGCGGCGCTTCAAGCGGTAAGCCTCCCCTTTAAATCTTTCAACTCCTAATATAACCAATGGTTATTTGCTGACCTCGAATTCACAAAGAAATAACCATGTAACTATGCAGACCGTATAGCTTACTGGATAGCATTTCTACTCTTGTAATTTACATTAGTTACTGTCTAAGCCACTATTCTAAGATTTCGTTTTCTGGTCGCCCCACCCGTGACTTCTTTGCTGAATGATAGTGGTCGTTCTGTCATTGAAGTAAGACAATTTGTTGCGTTCTGCGGTGTTCCTTCAAAACGCCTATTTCGGAACCAGTCTTATTGGGCTGTTTTATAAAACCTTGTAAGGTACGTCTACGTACGTAAGGTCTTCACACTTAAAAATATTAGCGATTGATTGTTTCTATACACAAATTTTGTCTTATTATGATTACACTTAATTAAGACCATGTAACTGTACTATATCATCTGAATATAAAAGCAGTTTACCAACTTATCTGTTTTGAGCCACATTTAAATTTTTTATCATTCATAATTATTAGTCATCAATGTGTAGGTAGATGAGAATACATGTATTCGAAAAATATCAAAAAAAAATTAAGATAAGCTGATGTCTATTTACTCATTACTAACTAGTACTTAGAGACAATTATTGATTAAAATATGAATAATATAATTTTAAGAAAAAATTTGAGACAATTTCTGAAAGCAATAGACTTACAGTATTTTAATAAGATATTACATATATATTTTTGGTCATCACATCCAGTTCAAAAAATATAATATATATATACATAGCATACTTTTTTAAAGCATTATTGTATTTGCTATAAATTACATAATTTCTTATCAATAGTAAAACTAAAATTTTTCAAATGTTGCAATGCAACGCATATTGCATGCTAATTATTATATATTTTATACTGTTAAATTATGTTTGTTTTGATGTATAACAAAAATATCTCTCTGTTCTTAAAAGTAATAAGTAGTTAACCCACCTTATTGGACAATTCTAAAATTATGTAATTTTCTCTGTAATTTTATAGTATTAGCAGATATGGTTTATATTGCACATCCATATCTGAATTTTGCAATTTAATTGCAGCAACTCTATGACCAAACTGATTCATTTTAACCAATTGACAATTTATCATACTTCATACTAATATTGTTAAGTTTCTCTTTGTTTTGATTTCGGTAACACAAATCTGGGTTAACACAAAAACTGATACTGAAGAATTGATATACAACTTTCATATTATATGGTATAGTAGTTGGGGAGAAATTTATCAATCCAGGTGGTTTTAGTAAACGCTGCTAAAACTATAACTGACACACAAAACCTTTATATCAGAGATTTGTTCCAAAATTTCTACGGAAGTCTTTGACAACATACACCTGTATTTTATATATAAGTTACTGTAACTATTTCACAAAGTATTGATCCACTTCAAAATTAATAACATTATAATTTCAACTGTTTTGGGTAGATAAATATTACCCTTCTACCTTGATATTTTAATAATCCCGTGAAATTTTTCGCAAAGCGTGTTTTACGATGTATTAGAGCAAAACGGGCGAATAGATCGCATAGCGTATATTTATACATCATTTGATAACAATTATAAAATACATTTTATTTTCCCCGTACGAAATTGGGGCATCTTAAGGTATATATGCTACAAATATTAATATGATTTAATCCGCCATCGTCACACGTCGTTGTGGATGCACCAGTTAAAACGCACGTCAAGTGTATTAAAAAAAGTACGTGATCATTTTTGACTGACATAAAAATCATTTCCATATAAATAAATACCTATATTTAAAACATATCAATCGTTTTTCTGTTTCCACTCAAATATTATAAGATTTTTTGGCCTTTCAAGTTTTCATTTTTGAAATAATACGATTATGCGAATTTATAAATTAGGCATGTGTGTAATCGATAAGGATATCGAATCTTGATTTAGAACTTGATTTAACTTGTGCGTATATTTATTGAACAAAAACTGACAATACTATATATACAACATTTTTGTCTACTTGCGACTATTTTGATTTTTAATAAGCGAAAAGCCCGATGAGATTTCCCGTCGGCAAAATGTCGGGAACCATACGACTGTTCTCAATTGTTCACAATTAACCTGCTTTGCATATGGGTTCGATTTTACCCTTTGGACTGCGGCGAGGAATTAGTTCCGTGTAATAAAGTCTAAAAGAAACATATTTTCTATTTTCAACAAATCTAATAACAAAAAGTATGTCCCGTAGAAAATATTAATTTAATTTCCATAAATTCTTATAAGAGTGATGTGTAATCAGAAGTCAAAGCACTAACTTTTCGTATATCTAACTACAAAAATGATGTTCTGCCACACAAAACTTCTTCCTCCATATAATCCCCCTAGGGGAATTTTGAATTTCCAAAATTCATTTCTCAGTGTTAACCTACGTTATATGACAAACTTATATGCAAAATTTCAATATTCTAGAACCACCAGTGGTGGAGTTTTATTCAGTAGATTACAACTCTGAAACATTTGAATGTCATTTATAGTTTTCGAATGCTAGTGGGATACGTTTATCAGCTGACGAAGTTTCCGGTGCGTGGCCTTCGTATAAGTTGAATCATAAACATCCGTCATAATTGCATCATCGATCTCAGACTAATGAATTCATAATTAAGTAAAGTCCGTCAGTATCTCTTGCTAAGTAAAGACTTTACTCATTCTTACTCCTGTTTCTTCGCTGCCGCCGATCTACTGCAGAATGACGGATGTATATCATACAGGAATCCAGTGGAAATTTTTATCGCTTTAAAATTCAGTGGTATTCGTATCATAACGTCACGGACCACAAGCCTATCGTAGCTCAATTTTTGAAATGAAATAAATTTAGTTTTTCTTTGACATAAATATGACGTACGATTATTAATATTAATTATATCTCCAATAGTTATGTTAGCTTACAATTCCAATACGATATTTTTTTTAAATAATTATTTTTTTAATATAATAAAAAGTGTTCAGTGAAATTTTAGTAGAAAAGATAACGAATTCCTCATCATGTTAATTTAGGTAACTTAACCTCATTATGAGTATTTTATATGAAATCCCGAAAAGAACGCTTTAACAGATTAAAAGCAATTTAAATTCATGTCAAGCTCACCCACATTCAGTGGCAATTACGGGTCAGATAGGATATATTTTTTACATCGTATAATTTAATAAATACATTTATTTCATGGAACGTCAAGAATTTAATTTTGCTTTTTATATATCTTTATGTATTTATACAACTTTTTCTATTTTATAAACAAAGTAGTTCATGAAAACATTTAACAAGAAAAACAGATAACGTCGTTGAAAATTAAATGTATTTTGCATTATTTCATAGAAAAAGTCGATGTTTAATACGTATGATAACTTTATTTACAAACAAATTCAGATGTTACCCTGTTCTTAAAAAAAGTTACACCAGAGTAAGTAACTGGGTTTCTATATTCTCAACGGAGTTAATAGCAAGGTTCCGTATTAGGGTCGGGGAAAAGAGAAGAAGGGAAAAAGATTGAATAGCTCCATTGTAAGCGCGGCCTCAACGTCATGCACTTTGCATCAGCTGATTCACGTCTTGCGTCGTATCTATTTTTAACTGTTGTCTCGTAAGAAGTCTGACCTGCTAACGGTTATGTTATTCGGTTTTAGTCATATCATATTTTTAAGAATAATTATATTAATACGTAATTTTTATGTTCGAAATTTAAAAAAGTTTTTTTTTGTTGGCACGCTCTGGATCATTATTTTTTGTTAAAAAATAATGTTTAAGCATAGTTTAACAATAAAAAGTATCTAATTAGAGAATAGATAGAAGGACGGACCAAACTCTAATTAAGCCAATTGTCGTAAAGATCGGCTAAGGTCTAATACTAAACTAAATGAACAATTTTTGTTTTCAATATGTAACTGAATTTTTATTTTCATATAAATTCAGCGTTAATGATAATAACAGACCAAATTGTAAGAATCAAATCAGCTTTTTCTCGTTGATATCGCAATTTCTAATTTTGTCTTCCATCAACTCAACCGAAGCCAGTCTCGAGACAAATAAATAAAAATGAATGAATATTTAAATGGTTACTAATGTATATAATTATTAAATTGAAAATAATGAAACATTATTATCAAGTTTTGACCTAGAGAGATAAGTCATCATTTCAACAGGTCAAGGTTACTTCCATTTTTCTGAATAACAATGCCGATGTTTTCGCACTATTTATCGTAAACTTGTTTCTTAATCAACACAATATGTAAGCGTAAAACAGCTAACTGGAATATGACGAATAAAATTAATGAGATTTGCTTACATTATCTAAAAATATCTATGTATGTGAACTCTACGATGATCTTGAAATGTTCAAATATTTATTAATAAATGCTCTACAAACATTAAGTTTGCTGTTAATTTCTATCACAAGGACATTGTAGTTATTGCCTATTAATATCATTATGAGAGTAAACAGCGAAATGTAACGGATTTACGATGCTGCCCTTGGAAAGTCAGTTAAAAACAATTACTGCGTTATTGGTAACCAACGATACGCTGCTCCGTTACCCGCTAGGGAATTAAAATTCATTAAATTGGAGCCACTTCCTGGAGGAACAATTGCTTCTCGTGATTAATTTTTCAATTTTCCCAAGCGATGAGTTTTTATTTTTCATTATTAGCATACCGGTCTTAAAATAAAATAAACGTATTTATCTGTTTTAATTAAGTTAAGTTTGGAAGCACAATGGCTATAAAATATGAATTTGATATTTTTAGGTTATACAATATGACATAAATTCAGTACAGAAAATATTCATATTATGATTTAATGGCTGCGAAGTCCATGTATAATAGCTATGAATTTTGCGCTAAATAAAACTTCGCGTTCATATACACTTGTGTTTCCTACATTAGCATTAAACCCTCGTGCACTGTCCAAGTTACCATAATATTTGTGTTAATGCTTCTGGCGGTTGTCCAAATCAAGCCTCGACGGGTTTCCTCGAGGTCATCTGTTCAGTTGCTATATACACCAGATTGATTCACGTATTTATTGGTTTTATTCAAATTTTAGCCATTACGTCGAGTTAGATGATGCTTAAATAAGAACATAAAATAATTTAACCCAAATACGAGAAATTACGAGGCTCTCTTTTTAAAAATCGAAATAGTATTTGGAGGAATAAAAGTTCTACTATATTGTGTTTTTTTAATACAATCTTTGAATTTACTTTTCACTGTGGAATATTTATATTTCATTTTAGTAGTCAAGATAAGTCGATAAATTGACGTTGAGATTAAATCTAACAAGTACCAAGTGTTGCCAAACATCCAGTTTTTCAGGACAAGTCGGAGTAGTAACGATTTACCCAATCGAAAATATAAGATTAATTCTTATACGTTGCTCTACTTTAGTTACTATAAAATTTAATTAATTGGATTTGTCAATTAGCAATGAGAATGGCATACATAATTATTATTATTTTCTTATTCTGGCGTGTATCTACGGTTGTTGAGCGCAAAATATTCTGCCAATGTCACGTGTAAAAGAGATGACAAATATTAGATATATATAATGTTTGTAAACATTCTAATTGGTAGCTGTCAAATTCATTGTATGACAATCGATACTTAAAAGTTTGAATTATTTACGTAACGTATTCATGTAATTGTGATTACATCTAATATCGGAAATCAACGATTGAGGTCAATGGCCAAACTGTAAGGTGCTAGGAATATTTCATAATAATTCATAATAATTATTATCAATTATCTTAATAGGCTCTAGAAGTAGAATATGTCACAGGCGTGGGAGCACCATTGCTTTATAAATTAAAGCAAAGATAAATTTTCCAATTGCGATATGCAATTTATGCCAAACAAACTTTCAAGTTTTTTATTATTTTCTAGTTTGAATTACCAAGCCCATATTCGATCGACATTGTTACTTATTATTCGACGGAAACGAACTCAGCCTCCAGCGAATGCATATCCGTATGTATAGTAACATGTTTCAAATATGTCGGACTCCACGGCATAAGTTTAAACTTCCGACAAGTTCCATTTTCAGAATTTCTCGCTGTTTTAGCATAAATTTAACATTACGCGTTTTAAATGACCATAGAGATACTAATAAGTAACTAAACTCAACTTTAACTATACGGTGTATTTATTACGATTATCCTAACTAATATTAATAATTCGAAAGTGGAAGTTTATTTATTTGTTTTTTGTACGCTTTCTTGTCTTAATTACTGAAACGATCATGACGAAATTTAGCATACATATCAGAGATACAGAAAAGGATAACGGGTACCTAACATCTGCCCCCCCCCCCCTCTCATACGCGGTCGAAGCCGCGGACAGAAACTAGTTATATATAAATACGTGATAAGGTAATTTATAATGAAAATATGTTATACAATTACAAGAGCAGGACGTGAAGAAAAACATTAGCACCACGAAAATAACTGTATATGTATATTAAAATTCGCGTTTATAATTCAGAGTTAAAATACAAGAAATTAATTTGTACAAAAACATTATTTCATAAGATATTAAATATCATTTAACTTTTGTATTATTTATAAAACAATGCTTACTTGATGTGCTTATCGCTACAATAATCTCTCGACTCATGAATCAAATGCTGTTAGGTGAACGTGGGAAATATTCTGATCTACGATTCAAGCACTTATCTTTTACACACACATACACGTATAATGCGTCTAGTAACACACCGTATATCATATATTAAACTAAGATATATATGATCAATCTACTAATGTTATCCAATATATTATATTATTCAAAAAATATATTATATTTTACTCCCTTGTTTCTGGTCAAAGAGTAACAATCATAATATAGCTTGAAGTAAAAATTAGCTAAATTAAAACTATCTTAAAACATCACTTGCGGTTTCTTTTGCGTTAAATTGGAATTATAGATTATTATGTAGAGGTTTTAGTCGGTAAAATCTCACATTGTCCAAAGATTAGAAACTTAAGAAAGAACTTAGAAACGTCTAAGTCCTGGGTATATATATATAAAATGAAGTTTTCGAAAGTGTAAAAGAAAATTATAGTCAATATTTTTTTTCCATTAACTAACTAACACTAAGTCCACATATTAAATGGTTTATATGATTTATAGTGACTCCTATATAATTTGTTAATAACTGAATATTTACAATGATTTATTTTTACGAAGTGTATGAGCTTGATGCGAATAATTATCAGTCTTTACGAACTTAGACGTCGATAGAAAACTTATATGACTTACGTGAAATTAAAATTTCATAATTTTATTTAAATTATATTAATTGATTAAATATTAATCAACAATTTTGTTTTTTGTATTGCCAAACACTTGTACTCAATTCTGGATTCAATATATTGCTCTAAAACAAGTACTGTCAGCCTGTGACTTGTAAAATATGTACCGGATTGAGACGATACGACCCGCTTCATTTATCGCAGGTGATAAACAGACGCCGAGCTCGTGTAAAATTGGCCTCTCTGAATCAGCTTCATGTGACAATAAATTATTTTGAACCATTCAATTTTTAGCTGACACGAAAAACAGATAATCTTGTAAAAGAAAACTTTTCTATTTATTATTATAATACTTAATATAACGTGACTTCACATAATTTTATCGTTGAATTATATTATAATGGGATAAATTAAAATATAGAATGTTTTAAAATCGAGTGCTGCGTTTCGTTGATTAATTATATCGAAAACAATTAGTATCAAACAGATTGCGCATCAAATAGAAACTCGTCGACCTCGATACCCTTGCGAGACGTTGCCATTATTAACAACAGTCCAGTGCTGTACAAATTCAGCTCTCGGGAACACGGGGTTGTGCAAATACGGTGCGAATATGTAATATAATACAGAGAGGCTAAGCGGGCCATTCAGGAGTGTCAAGGTGGGTGGGGGGGAATGAATTACGTAAGGGTTGCCGCAGAGCGTGGTCGGTTTTCGTTGTTTTCGATACAAATTGTTCACATTTTGCCTGTTTTACTGTTTACTCCTGAAGATCGGAGTAAGTTTCCTGACACGAAATTTATCACGACCCTAAAACAGATAAGACAGGTTTATATTAACCATGATTTAACGATTACTTTTGGCCATAAGTATCTGTATAATTTTATTATATAGCAGATAATCGTTACTAAGTAACACAAAATAAATATTAAAAGCGTTTTTTTAAACAATATTAGTTAATAGTTAAACACCTAAACGCGCCGTACAATAAGACGGCTTGATTTATGTAGAAGTCATGTCTATAGCAATAGTTAACTTCGTCGTGTTTAAAGCCTATCTGTTAAAATCGATTATCACTTTCATAGTTCAGTCCTTCATGTAGACCTATCTAATCTACGTTTCTTAATGGTGAGGCGAAAAGTAGATATAATAAAAGCAATATCCTAATTGGATATCCCACTGCAGTTGAATAAGAACAAAGTTAAATTTGTAGACTTTATGTGCCCCTAAATGAGGAGTACTTTATTTGATACCATTATCGAGAAACCTTAAATACCACTTACGGTGATGTGGTTTAGAGGCTGTAAAGGCGTGCGACGTCACTGTCCAGCCGGCCCTTTTCAGCTTTACGACTCTGTCCAAATTCGTGATAAGCATACCAAATACTAAGGGCAGTATTGTTGTCTTATTACTGAAAGTCATGTAACTCTTTAATTATTCATCCCTCGAATACTAATTACTATCCAGCTTTGTCATTGTTTATTCATTTACGTTTCGTTTTTCATTTGGTTCCATTACTAATTAATTGTAATTAATAATTCTGTTGTCTGGTGCTAAAAGGGTTAATATAGATTTCCAATTGGCTACTTCAGTTTACATTCAACCGAAAAATATACTTTGGCCCTTTTAGGACCAGACCACAGAATTAGTTGGATTAGTCATTCGACAACGTGATGACGTGACGCTGTCAGAATTCCCAAATAATTTACTCACGTCGCTCATGTTGAACGTAGAAAAATAAAAATCAATTTTCAGACTATTATGAATTCGATAGATAAAATATAGTAGAATAGTCAATATGGCTGGTCTTCTTTTTTAGGCTAAGGCTATGATGATATGATGATGATACGATGATATGAGGTTCAGGGGCCTAATGCTATTCCAAAAGGTTACTACTTAATTAAAGTACCTACAATGTAATTTAATTATAATTATTATATAAGCTAGTAGAGCGTGTTATTTTTATTACCACCCCAGAAAGTTTATTACTAAACAGGAAATTGTGTACGTGTTCAAAAATAGTTTCGTTATATTCAGAATAAACAGGCTGCGATAAAAGAAAGCTTTCGAACTTAAACTATTTCCTGCAGGAACGTAGAACACGATATGTAAGCTTTGATTTTATAATAACAATTCAACATTCAATTGTTATTTTTGATGATTTAAAAATATGTGTAATTGAAATTATGATAGCCATTGTGCTTAAGTTGCTTAGTGGGGAAACCTCTGAAATGTTTGTCGATCCGATTCATTATTGTCATATGTTCTTACGTTTATGATTGCTTTAATGAAAATACGGGTTGCACTTTTTATTGCACACATATACTACAAAAAATTATAATCAAAATACATTTTCGGTAATCCGGTTGAACATCTCGATTTACTTTTCCTACAATAATTTTCCTTTGCATAATTATATTGGAAACCATGTATTTCTTTATTAGTATTTTTATGAAAACAAACAGAACAAATCATTACCAATAAAAGTTTCCTATGATTGACTAACATATAATAAAGTACATGCAACGGATAAAATTTTCAATTAATTAGAAATTAGGTCTAAAAGAGAGAGAGAGAGCGAGAGCGAGAAATGACAAATTTGTAAAAAAAAAACATTCAATAATTAAATTGTCATATATTTGTATTTGCGGCTTTTAAAAATGCTTAAATGTAGTTTTAATTTAACAACTGAAGTCCTTTGTTTAAGGGTGGTAAAACTTAAACGTAATTTATTTCAAATGCTAGAATTATGCAAATTTTATAAAAAGAACTTTATGTTTGGAATGCTGAAATAGTTACAGGCGTAATTTAGCTGAACATTTTTTTTTTAAATAAATTCTCTTTTAGTGGCTCCTAAACGAGGTGGTAAAAGAGTCGTGATACTTCTCTTGATGACGCTTCTATGTAATTATGTGTTGGATTTAAAGACCAGCCTCTGACTGACCCAGATTCTCGTAATCCTATTAACGTCTGTAGTTTATTCTATTCAGTACTATTTTCCTTTTCTATTCGATTTATTTGTGTACATTTTCACTCATTATTTCATGATTATTAGAAAGTAGTTTATATGTAGAACTTTTCGTAGTCTTTTATGTAATTCCGTATTGAATTGTGTAAATTTGTTATGATTATTTTGTAGAATCATATTGGTTTTAAAAGAATAATTTGTATTGATTACAATACGGATAAATTGGCAGCTTTCTCTGGTAATGGTGGTGTAATAACGAAGGCCGTGCGGATTCTATCGATTTCTCATATATTTTCATTTCAGAATATAGCTGACGATATGATTTTCGTGTTCAGTATTATACTACAGCTTCCTTATCCAGCTCCAGCTTATAATTTTACAGCTTCATATCTGATAAAACCGTCAGAAAGCATGAGAAATTTCTCATGCTTTCTATCGTAGTTATAAAATATCTAATAAAGGCGATTTTCATAAATCAAAGATACGACCGATATGGCGCAGTTGTTGAAATACGAGACTTAAGCAAAGATCGTGATTTCAATATAAATCTAATACTTTTTCGTTGCATCGAAATCTATCTATTCGCCTTTTATAATGATTATGTTATTACGATTTTCTGCAGTTTTATTTTTACTTTCAAAAATATGATACTATATATTGAAGACTAAGCTTATGTCTGTACTAAAATTGTAATCTATCATAATATGAGAGTTTCATATCAATCGGAATTGTAATTTTTCCTGTTCAAGGAATGTGAAAAATGAAAACAGACAGAATTCGATAAAAAAAAACTGATCTTATTTATAAAATATGATGATGATATTTTTTTTGAATTATTTAAATGTATCCAAAACTGGTTACATTTAACACACAACTGATTCGTTACAAAGCTAACAAATCTGGTTCGTATTGTACATTTATTTCAACCATAACAAAGGAAATAAATTTTTAGTATTTTGTAAAGATATAGACCTTCGGAACGTGATTGTGATAAGTAACTTTCTAACCTTCGATTTAGTTCTTAGCTTCTAACAAAATCTCTTTATCCGTCTAACTTTAGGTAAGCCTTTGTATCAAGGTTTGTTGAATTAGCTTCGCACAATGTTTTCCCAGGAGTCATAGTCGAAAAGGGTTATTGCGGAGGCGAAGGTCGGTTTTCTCGTTGTGTAATGCTCTGGTGTTACGGCATTTCGGAATTGAGCTATCTTTTTTTCTCGCGGCACAGCTTTTCACCCAGTGGGTATATGATAATATTTGTCTTCATATGAGGTGATAAGAATAAGAAATAACTCACTTTTTTAGATATGTTTAGAGATTTTTTTATACTAAATCTGAACTCTGAAAGCTTGTTAGGGCAAATCATCATAAATTGTTTCACTCAATCTATTCTGTACATGAATTGCGTTAAATCGGCCGCTTTGTTTATTCAGCTTAATTGGGATAAATGTACGGTTTAACAACTTGTTCCGGTACCCAGTGTTACGGTCACAATTCCACGCTCTTCGCTTATTACACCGGACTAATTTAATTACAGCGTTAATGCAATGAAAAATATTCGTTGTTTCATGATTGTAAATAAAACGATACAAATGTTTTATACTCAAAAATTCAATAATATACAGTTCGCTTGGCGATGTGCTCGAATTTGCCCTAATGCTATCAAATAGTAGTTGTTGCCCATCTTGGCGCAAATTTAACGCTCACTTGGAGAATCGCAGTTCCTTCTAACCTTAATGCCTTGCAAATTGCATTTCTTTATCTGATTCTGACATTATTTCTATTTATAAGATCGTTGTTAAAAGTGAACAATTGATCTTGGTTTCGTTTCGTTTCGTTTACAAATAATCGGATTGGTTTTATAGTTTAAATTTTTTTAACTGTTTTAACAACGTGTTTAATTGTTAATGTTTTCTAATTTGGGAGGAATTTATAGAAACCTTATACGAGTTATATTTACTGAAGGCTCTATTAAGTAACAGTAAGTTAATCTATACGTAGGTACTAGTAATACTATGTAATCATAATTTTAAGATAGATTAAGTAATTATAAATATCCTATATATCACATGAACATTAAAGAACGAAAAAACTATTTGGTTAAATTAATTTTTAATTGTATTTGAAAGTAAATAGAATTAAATTTTCTATTAGTGGACAAATAGTATGATGTTCGTATAAAATCTATCAAGTAACCAACACGAATTATATACGGCTCTCAAATATAAATATAAAAATGTCGGTATTATGAAAACGTAAAACCTAGCATCCAGCTTGAAAAGAATATAATAAAAAACTAAATCCTTCTCGTAGAAGATAATGTGAGCACTTATTTTAGCCGCACCACATTCGCCGTGTTTAATAAAAATATTTTCATGTACCTCATAAGAAAGCTCATATTTGTTCATGTAGAAATCATTTAAAAATACATTTATATTAGTTCAAACCCGGGCAAGCACCACTGAATTTTCATGTGCTTAATTCGTGATTATAATTCATCTCGTGCTTTACGGTGAAGGATAACATCGTGAGGAAACCTGCATGTATCTAATTTCACAGAAATTCTACCACATGTGTATTCCACCAACCCGCATTGGAGCAGCGTGGTGGAATAAGCTCCAAACCTTCTCCTCAAAAAGAGGAGAGGAGACCTTTAGCCCAGCAGTGGGACATTCACAGGCTGTTACGGTTAAATATTGAAAACATAAAGTACGGGCATTGTAAAATATTTTCAGTTAATAGATGTTTGTTCGATACAGTAATTGAAATGTCTGAAATTCTGTGAAGTGAAATAGTGTTATATATTATTTAGTTAAAGCTCATACGTTCGTGCCAACTCGCTGACCGAGCCCGTTCGATTGAAATACGTGTCGAGACTCACGATTTTGTCGTCACCATACCCCCGACCCGAAAATAGTTACAAAATAAGTAAGCCTAATTAATCTCTTGATTCCTACGTAGTTTTATCGCGTGCTTCGAGTTTTTAAAATGGTTCGGTGTTCGGGACCATTTAGCTAATTGTTTAATATGCATTCGAGCTTATTTTCTGAACGAAATGACTAATTTTATAAAGAGTTTTCTTTTTCTTTTATTAATTCTGATATACTTTTTAAGTTTAGAAGTACTTTGGAATACAATAATAAATGAAACATACTGATCTAGACTAGACACTTCAATCGAATATTATCCTCGACCCCGACTTCGTACAAGAAGTGAGTTTTATTGCAAGTCAGAAACATTTATTGAAAGCGCAGACTTAAAGCAAACATTTTCATACAAATGAATATTTCAAGTTTCTCAAGTCGAACTGATTGGAAATCGAAAAGCGGCATTTTGTTACTATTCTCTGCTGTTCATAATCTTCTCCTTAAATGGAGAGTAGGCCTTAGAGGCACGGTGGTTTATAATATTAAGTTAGTTTTTAATGGAAATATGTTATTTATATTTATTTCATTAATTTTCAGTCGGGCCAATAATAAAAGTTATTGGGTTTTTCTGTTAGAAAATTTTCAGTAGCAGCCTGAAGTCGAAAGAAGTTGAAAATGTGTAAACTCCCGTGCCTCGGAAAGAACGTAAAGCCGTAACACTTTCCGGTCGTGTCGGATTTTCCGTCCTATTGGATTATGAGAGCTAGCAAATAGAGAGTGCACCTGTGTTTGCGCACACACTTGTGCACTATAATATGTCCTGCGCAGTTGGCTAATCTCTCTTGAGATCGGCCGCCGTGGCTGAAATCGGTCTGGAGGATCTTAATAATATTTCATTAATAATTGTAACCTACAATGTACGTACGTACTTATGTAACTTTTTTTTAAATAAAGCAAAATTTTTTGATTGATTCGTGCTACAATGTTACATTAATCTGATTTAAACTATTAAATATTTATAAAACGTACTAACCTGCCTTTAACAAAATACTTTTTAAAAATAACCAAAAGTAACATCATCCATCCAGTTATAATATTCAAATGTATTTTTTCGTGATTTTTATACGTAATAAAAGGCATGTCACCATGCAACACGTGTCGTCGACTGCCGAGTATCGACGCCTACTCTCATATAAGGTCATAATTTTATCGTTGTATATTCAAATAAAACGGTGCTATTTTTATTTGATCACACGGCGTTCCCAGTAATGCAAAGCTCTTTGAAACCTTTAAACTTTGCAGAGATAAGATCTTATTTGTATATAAAATTTTATTTTTAGATCGACTTATTTTATGGCTTCATATATGTACCTGATATATTTAAAAGAGATTTATTTAGCTTGCGTTAGATATTAATGTTTATATAATATATTAATCATATATTTAGTATTACGTCATCATAGCTTCGTGAAAACACAAGTTGACTGAAATGAAGGCAGTCTGTTGGAACAGCCCCCTGCGGCATAAATGAAATGGTTCGATATATTATCGCGGTACGAGACGGGCCCTTGACCTACATTTAATCGTATGCTAACAAAGACTGTGCCTGCATTGTATGTATAGAATACATGTGCAAAATGATTTATATGTCTGTCCGCTGTCATCTAGACTCAATATCGTATATGTATGTTCTAGATTTATAGGAAATATATTAAAATTTAATGTCGTGTGAGTATTAGTAACATAATAAATAACTCGAGAACTATTTATAGTAATGAAAGGATACCATAAGACTGGTGAAACTTTTTTTATTCAGAAAATTAAAGAGAATATAGCGTATTTTTTTGTTGGTTACGACCTACGAACCAGTGACCTGCATTTGTATGGGAACAGTGACGTTCAAACTCAGTCTTTTTATATAATATCTATTTTTAGATATGATAAAATTTAATGATATATATATATTTCATACTTAGACGATAATAAGATTAATAGGACGTTATGACCTTTTAAGCAGCTCTGACTGACTCACCTTTCAAAGCGAAACAAAGCTAAAACAAACTATATATGTTTGGCGATAGAATAAATAATGAAACTATAGTACTTGCCCCGGCAAGCCTACACTATGTTGTAGTATGAATAAAATAAACATTTTTTATCATAAAAATAAAAATATACGACTGCATGAATGAATTTATAGTCAGTGTCATTCGGATGTTGATTCTAACGATACCCAGGAACACTGACTATAAATTCATTATTACTCCATCCAGAACTGTTCAGGCATTTAAAATTTATATTAAGATAACGAAACACACATACATACACATATGAACCCTGAAAACATTACACAGTACAGTATTATGAGTTTTGCTTACAGTAAAAGTATTAAAGTCTAAGTTTAATTAAAATGTAAGAAATATATTAAAATTTAGAATATAATGAAAGAGTCGTACGTCCTATTTGTAGTAAAATTCTATTTTTGTATAAAAATTTTGTAAGCTTTTTATAAATTTCAATAAATAAGCAAAGAATATTTTATAAACCACGAATATTATTTGACAATTTCAGAGATCAAACATATAAAGGCTTTTCAACAATAAAGGAAAATCCGCATTTTCATTTTATCCCATTGAAACAATTTTAATCCATATTACTGGTTTTAACTATAAAAATAAAAGTTCGTAAATTTAAATAGGTAGACAGTTAAGCTGTTATAGGTTTAATGATAGACAGAATTTCTTCAAATACATGAATTTTTTCTTACGATGTTATGCTCCACCATGGAGATTAATTATAAACATATATTCGCTTCTCGGCTTTTGTCTAAAATCATAATATCTTTTATTATTTAAAATCAATTTTATACATTCTAACGAATAAACTTAAGAACTTAATGGTAACAACAATTAGTTGTTGTACTCAGATCTTTATAAATCATCACCAATATATTAATAGCAAGCGCAATGTTGTGTTTATTATGTCTAATATTGTACGTGGTGGACAAATTTTGATGTTCGTGTATTATTTATTATGATAAGAATTAAATTTGCATCGCAAATAAGTCAAGTTAATACTACATCAATAATTTTATATAATTTTGAATTAAAATAAATGATATCGCAAATTTATCCCGGAAATGCTAATTCTAATTTGATAGTCTAAATATAACATGGCTATTACGAGTTTTACTTCAAATTATGAATTTATTTGAACAGATACTGGTCAGTCATTTGTTCGGAATGTAGTTTATATTAAGAGGAACTAGCAAGAAACTCGGGAACTATTAATTTTATTTCTATTACAGCTTGCAGTTATATTTAAATTTAGAAAGAGTTTAATTTAACGCACACTAACTTCATGCTATTTATATTTATACAGTTTTACAAAAAGCCTATATACATTCTATATATTAGTGTTTTTTTTTAAAGGTGGCGTCATACATATGGAATTGCTAATGTAAAATTTTTAGCGTGTTTTATTTTTTGAAACAATATTCCATGTCGCTCGCAAAAAATGATACATGGAGTTAAAATGAAAACTCGGCGTTACAGGTTTATTGTTTTCTACTTGTTTTTGTCACTCTCGATCACAAAAAGCTCTCGTACATATTGTAACACAGCTGTAAAAATAGCGCTTGTTTTAAAAAAAATCCATATCCCATCTCTTTAAAGATTCGTAATTGTAAATTTCCGATTGTCATCAATGTGCGAAAATAATAATTAGTCATAATGTCAAGATTATATATCTCAATATAGTCTAAATTTGGCTTTACAGGTTCGGTATTGTTAACTAAAATCAGTTAATTAGTTGGTCCAAACTAATTTATCTGTATGATTTATATGTATAATTGTCCATTTTCTTGTTGTTTTCATTGTATTAGCGGATACTAATTTATTAGTGTTTTTTTTATTATCACAAACATTTATTTGGCTCAAAATCAACAAACTCAAACACTCTAAAGTTCTATTAATAGTCTTGCTATTAACAGCTTCACTTGCCGTTACTTTAGAAGAAAATTAAAACTGTTAAAAAAAAAACAGATTATGCCCTTTTTTTTTAATGAAAAATATGTGCGTTAAATAAGTGTTATTCTTTCCATCAAATAATTATACTTTTACTGAAATTTTCATTTAATTTACTATATCGAATTTAAAATAAAAGATCTGGTTTTCATTATATCGTATCCCAGTATATCCGGGTCGTAGGGCCTTTGTGGGGACGCGACCTTCTCCTATAAATTGAATAATGGCTAGCCCGCCTCAACTAAGTGGATTCAATTTTGCTTTACGTGCGCCATCCGATGTCAACTCTTGCTTACATATGAGGTACAAAAATACCCATCGGACATTTAGCTTTAAGCTATTTCAGTGAGTTCTAAGGAAATTTAAAATAGTTTTGTTTTTCGTGTAATATATCTTTTAATTTTTTTTAACAGGCGCAAAGCGACGATGATGACGTCGGGCCTGACGATGTCAACGTCCCCGTCGAAGGCGGCTTCATGGACGAATTCTTCAGTGAGGTAAGTTTCTTCTAAAGGAAATATTAAATTTATACAGTATTTAAGAGAAGTGAACACTATTACGACCCGTAGATAATAAATAAGCTGAAACGAATTTATATATAAAATGATCGTTTTTAGTTAAAATGGTCGATCATGAATGTAATCTAATATTATAATAAAATCTGCTGTAAATTATAATTGAATTGCCATTCTAAAATTAGAATGTTATGGAACGCTCTATTTTTGAAATTCCCGATAATATTAATTAACAAAAGTGCCCGTAGTTCGACGGCGTACGAGAGTATTAGACGGGAACCCGTCTGTTTATCAAAATAATTTAGCTTTCAGAAACGTGGGTTGTCTACCGCATTTGCATAGGTCGATTGAGTCATTTGAATATGACGAGCAATATTACTGACACCCTGTATGACACATTAAATCACTTAATATCGGGTCAAGGGTCGAAACTTTGATATAATGTGATATTTCATATATATAGTATCATGAAATAAAAAATAACAAACCTATAAATACATTGTATTATTCTGTCTAAAAATGTTTATTAACAATAATTTTGTATGTAAGTGCAAGTATTATTGGTGAATAATATATCCATACAATATCAACTTACATACAATAAAATAGCATCGATATTTTTTTTATTGATAATTATAAGTTCAAATCACATTAGTCGTATCTGCTTAACAAAGAGCCTATCATTAATGGCAGACTACAAGATAAAGGGCTTCTTTCATATATCATTGATCTCTATGTTTAATGTTTTCTCTGTGCAGTAATGAGTAAAGACATCCAGTTCTATTGAGCATCGCTTTCGGCGTTATGCACTTTAGTGTGTCTATAAATATTCTAAAATTTGGTAAGCGTAATCGGCCAACACAGAATAAAATTTCGGACATGATATATTCGGTTTATGTATGTAGTGTCGTAAGTTCCATGACGTTTTTTGGTTAACATTCCGCTTAAAGTTTTCATAATTTATTGTAACGCATTTTACTGTGCTTAGCTCAGAATGATATTGGAAGGTTACGTTTTCATAAGTAATTTAGTAATAAAGTATAAAATAAGTACGAGATATTTTCCTGGCGTCATATAACTTTTTCTCTTCCCTTGAAAGATTTATATACGTATTAATTTTTTAATTGACACTTTGCAGTCGGCACAGTTAGTCATTTGTCGTGGCTATTTAACATAGCCCGCAATTATCCATCCTTTAAAAAAAAAATTTATGGAGATCTGCCAACCACCTTCCCCTGACATCAATTTTGTTTAATCCAATTCTTTGCCAACTAATGGAAGAACGGTCCAGTTTGTAGTCGTATTGAATGATTTTTCCAGATGTTCTTATTAAAATTTGTTCTACAGTTACTTTAACAATCACTTCAGCCCCTCTAACAATAACTTTAATATACTTAAATAAGTATATTAAAAAAAACAATATATTCCTACCACATTTTTATTTTGTTAAAAAAAGGCTTTTGCCCTTCTTCTGACCGCATTCAGAGTAGACAGCAAGCGTCGAGTGTCTCTAAAGACTAATTTAATCGCTAAAGCTGCGCCTGGGTTGTATAAAAGCTTTAGTAAATTATACGGCTAGCCTAGATACCGAGCAATAGTATTTGACCTTGATTGTAATGGACGGTAGCTGAAAATTGCATCATAGAACCTTATGTTCTGGATACTAAAGTCTATTTTTCAATGTACAGATAACATATTATAGGCTTTAAGTGTTTTTTAACAACTTAATTAACAAAAAAAAAGTGATATGATGTGACATTAAAATAAAAAATAATAACTGTCTCGTTGGTAAAGCGGCTAGCTTCCGATCCCGAGGGCCTAGGTTCTCCTGGAATCTCCGGGTCCGGGACATAGTTATTCGGGTTTTCTTTTGAAAAATTCTCAGCGGCTCGTTACCTGGTGAAATTATCTGTTTACACTCTCGTACCACAAAGAAGCATTTTTATGACGATCTAATCTTGTTCCTGACGCACATCGTCACAAAATAATAAGTTGAATTAAATATAATATATATTTTAAAGTTCAGAAGAAAATTAAACGCGCGAAGCTCTTTCGTATTTTTGCAACGTGCAAAGTGGATCAACTGCAACCACCCAGTCTGGTTTCCAATGTATATACCCCGTACGTTATCAGAACAATAACTACACAAACTATTGTTCGAAACTCGCTGCACGCTTTACGTTTGTTTCGCAATTTGTTTTACGCTTTTGCAGATTGCAAAGACTGTTTAAACGTAGCAACGCCTGTATTGCACTGTCTGCTATTCTGACAAATTGTTAACGAAACGAGCAAGATCTTATGTGATATTTCTGGTCCATATGATGTATTGTCGCATTGATTTCAATGAAATTACATCTCATTATTTTGTAATCTAGTTTAGTTAAATGTAATTTTACATACAAATAAGTTATTCTTAGTAAGTTATTGCCATTAAAATACTATAGTGCTTTGCTTTACAAATATTGCAGTGTTAGTTACTTGGGGCCAGCGCTTCGTGTAGTTCAAACATTGTTTTATTTACTGTTTGCACATAGCTTCAATGTTAAACGCTAAAATAGTGTTCCATAATAGTCCTTAAAAATAAAGTGAAACGTATATATCCAAGAGGGGACTAGAAACAACGAGTTTTCCCAAGCCTTTTTTTAGCGCTGGTAAAACGCATTACGCGTTACCCCCACTGGAACAATGGGGGGGGGGGGGGTATGTGGGGCTCGCCGGTGTCCAAGAAGCCGAGTGTGCCCCCAACATCGGAATACCCACTAAAAAAACCAGCGGTACCCTTTCCGTCTTAGCGAGGAGCGCCACGGGATCGCTTTCGCATGCTACCGTGACGCACTGACGGCCGGCCGCCTATGCGGGCAAGTTTTCCCAGGCCTGACCCGGACAGCTATCTGCTAGTTTTTATTTCTTTAAATAAATATTTTTACTAACTATTATCAATAATGATATCGTATATAAAAAGCATAACTTCAGCTTAAGTTACTATGGTTTTCCAGTTATAACGACTAGTGTATAGTTTTTACATTGATATATGTGATGAAGAGGAAATATATATTATCAGCTATAAACTACATAAATATATCACTTTATAAATAAAATATATAAAACACTGTTTATTTATATGACATATAAAAATAGAAAAGCTATACGATGAATTGACTTATGGACTCAGAATTAATTATACATGCATGTCTTCTTCTTCTATATAAATAAAAATGCATGTTTGTACCAATTGTTGTAAACCATTCGTCCGATTATGATGAAACTTTAGTGACTTGTTTCGAGAAAGCCCGGGGAGGTTATTGACCTTAAAAAAATCGAGATCTTTGTATGTTTGTCCTTCAATATAAACGTTCGATGTGGACCTGTATTCTACGTGTGCGAAGCCAGGGCAGATAGTTTGCATATAATATAAACAAAGAAAATTGTCCCTTTTGTAATAATACATTAAAAGACATTGTGAGTTATTTCAATTTGGTGTTTCAACTTATCTAATATTACGTTAGATAATCAGTAAAACAAGTCAACAAAAATGACAATCAACGCGACACACCACGATAACGAAATCTTGATAAAAGTCAAATGTACATAGCACCAATGACGTTTATCTTTACACACCTTACACACACTCATTAAACGTCTTAGAAGTGTGATGAGATAGATACATTAGTCATTTGCAAGGATGTATTAAAAAATGTAATTTTTTTTTTTTTTAAATGAAATTCTATGGTCGAAGTAAAATTCCTAAGGTCGAAATTGAGTGTGATATTTATGTATGTAACGTTTAAAAATATAAGACTGTAAACCTTTTTAATTGCAAAAATTTGCTAGAAATATTATTTAGTGTTGGCAGATTTAGAATTTGTATTGAAATATCATGATCAGATATCATTTCATCTTAGTTACAGCATATTTTTGCCGGAGAAAAGTCCTTGTTGATAAGTACGTATGATTAAAAACCTATTCGTATTTATTAAAATAATAAAGTAGAGCACTTTACATTGTGTCTCGTAACAAAGGCGTAAAGTGAACGTTTGATTGTTAAAGGGCAAATTTTATTTCCCTCAGCTTGATGAATGCCATTGTTCCCTAAAATAAACGTTTGTATAGCCATTGTTGAGGTAGTTTCACAAACGATCATAACAAGGTGTATTAGGGCTGAATCTTTATTAAATATCTAAAGTGACGCAACCACCCACCCAGATTCAAACAGGAAATCTAAAACGTTCAATTTGTACATACATTTTCGAATTTCATTTCGATGCTTATGGTTTTTCTATTGTTCTATTGTAAAATGATGATATTTTCAATTAAAAATTTCATTATTTCCAACGTAAATCAAGTTAGGAAAGCTAATCAGAAAAAAAGAGAAGTTTGTTTTCATATTTTTTATTTTTATTGACGTAAAACAAAACCCGTATAATTGACTAAAACGAAATTTACCGACTGACCTTATTGTACTTTTATATTCTTTGTTTTAATTAATTTAATTTGTAGATTGAACGTGTAGACGGATGACCGAACGAACTAAACATTACTAGATGATTATTTGTATTACGAAAACTTCAGGCTCCGTGCTCCATTGTTTTTCGAATGTATTGTCATCTCTTACTTTGTTGCGAACGACTCATTTTATGATAGTTGTTCGCAAGTGTCTCTATAGAATTTTAATATAATTAACTAGCTACCCGTCACGAGATTTTATCCCGTGCTGTTTTACCCACACTTACAACACACGCACGCGCACGATTTATGTTTTATGCCAAATTTTTTTTAATCAAGTACCGTAACCGTAACATCCTGTGAATGACCCACTGCTGGGCTAAAGGCCTCCTCTCCCATTTGAGGAGAAGGTTTAATCAAGTATATGTTATAAATTTTGTTTATCATTAAAAATATGCGCGTATGCATTCGTTATCAAAGTCATTGTTTCGACGTTTCCACTTAATGATTTCGACAAATAGCTTGAAGTTTAGGTAACTGTAGCCGTAGCGAGGTGCCATAAATGACGTAAAATGAGAAACATTCTCGGATGGTTATTGATTTTGTTTCAACGGAAAACTTATAGATTTCCTTCAATAAATCACGTTTTTGGGTCATGTGTTGGGTAGTAATTGGATAACTGGGAGGGAAACTTGTCAGCGCTCTGTAACGAAAGATGAAATCTATATTTATGGGGAATTGCAACCTTGCCTCTTATATTGGGTTCAGTTTATACTGGAAAATATTTTCTACTTCCCACTTTATTCTAATGTTCGTTATATCGATGACAATTTTTGACTTCACTCTACAAGCCTTTTAAAAGTATCCTATTATTTATTATTTATTTATATATTTATTTAAATATATGTTGGTTCTAAAAACTAAATATTTCTCATACATCATAGTCCTGCATTTAATTTGAATGTAATACGTGAGAGTCTTGCCAACACTAACTGTGACCCCATTAAATTCTTAAAAGACTACACGACGACTGTCGAAACGACAATGGGACGCCGACGAATATGGACCGACGCCGTCCAGACGCTAAGGTTACGTATCATGCCTATGACGCTGCATGCGTTATTGAACGCTGAAAATGTTTGCTATGCCCCAGACTTTCCTATTATTAGTAAAAGTCCTATTTAAGTTCATTCCCCATGGGAGGCGTGGTCGATAGTTTATTATATGCTAGTCTGTATTAAAATTGTATGAAATATTTTTTTATCCATACAATTTCAATACAAACAAGCGACTAATAGACAAGGTAGTTTTGTATGTGACCCGACCTTGGTTTTGATTAATTGAGAAATAATTGTATATTATGGTTTCCTTTAGCAACATAATAATTGTTGATTTGATGTGATGTGCCACGGTGAATGTTGATAATAAATGATACTTATAATAGACAAAGTTTTTTTTTATGATTTCTATGTAAATGATAAATTAATAATCGTAACTCGAATGAGCCTCTTTTCATATTTTAATTAGAATAAGTCAATACTTAAGTATATTAAGAGAACTTCGGACGAGGTCGCCTGGGTCCTACTCAACATTTATTCAACCGCAAAACAGCAATACATGCTATGTTTCGGGTTGAAGGATGAGTTAGCTAGTGTAATTACAGACACAAGAGACATAACATCCTACTTCACATGGTTGTCGGGCGCATTGCCGATGTAAGGAATGGACAAAGTTCATTTGTTCTAGTCTTACTATCAAGTAATAAAAAAAAAATGTTATTGATCAACAAAAATACTCAATGCAAAATTTAACACTGAAACAAAAGTCTGCAAAAAATTATTATTGCGTTAGTTGAGCCCACCTTATCAAGTGCCGGCGATAAGCTATCTTGGTAATCTGATTAATTGGTGATTCATGGTTCATGAGTTACCAGCGTGAGGCCCATAAGCCTCGATCCTATCGACCCGATCGTACCCATGAACTTCACATACACATCTATATTTAATCAAACATAGAAAAAATACTAATATAAATTTAATAAATCTCTTATTTTTTGTAATATTATTTCAATATTCTTTATTTGAAAAGATATTTCTATCGGTAATATTAATTACTTTTTATTTGAAAAATTCTACGTGGGTTGAACCAACAGTTGATTAGAAATCAACCTTTATTGGCCATTGACCTTGTCTATTTCTAATTTTGTACGTTCAACTAGACTGTAATTTAAGTATTTCTGACCTTAAGTGGAAAGCGACCTCGAATCTACCTCGAATTAATCTTATAAGTGCGAATTCCTTTGTCGCATTGATTAATTAAAAAACTTAAAGAAATAATTTATGAGAGATAGTTTAACTGTACCTACTTATCAACCACTACATATTATAAAACAAAGTCCCTTCCGCGACTGTCTGTCTGACGATAAACTCGAAAACTACTAAACGTTATTTCATACAGTTTTCACCAATGATCACAGTGATACACGAGAAGCGTATAGGCACAGTATAGGTGTTTAATTCATTAAGGTTAAAGTCACGCTGACTGGGAGCTTTACTGACGCCGCCTCGTATACGTATAACGATATAAACATTTTATGTAGTCCCTTATAATACGCGTGCGAAGCCGGGACTGATAGCATAATGATATATATGTATACCTGCCTATATACTGTTATATATATAAGTTTTAATTTAACGATAAGTAAAAAAGTTTAAATTTCTTGTGAAGTATACTTATTTATGGAGTTTTTAAATAACCTACTTTCGTTATTTTTTTTTTCGTGATGTAGATTAAACGAGAACAGAAAAGTTTAATCACTTCAACTTGCAAGGAGATATAAAGGGGCTCCGGAGAATTCTTAAAAGTTAAGCGCGATGCATAATACCGTCACTAGTTGTGGGGGTTTGTTTTGAGGTTGGATTCTTGCCAGCATTTCCTTTAATATAGATAGCCTAAACTGTTCTGCAATCGGTTGTTGCCTTCAGCCACAAGTCAACTAATTTCCTTCCTGTTTGGGTATTATATGACTCAGATAAGTGGTCACATAGACAACGACGTTATGACGTTGTAAAAATGAATTATATGTGAAATTGATATTGCATTGTGTTTTAAATAAATTATGTATATATATTTATAGATTATATCAAATATCCTTTATCCTATTTAAGTAATGTATATAATGAATCTGTTACGATCGTTTATATTGTCGTCACGAGCCGTGACTTATACTTTTATATATAATGACATACACTTTATTATTATTTAGCGAATATTTACAAATAAAACAAATTGATAATTATGAATAATATGTGTAAAATCAGCAATTTCAAATTAAATAAAATCACAATAAAATTAATTTAAACTGCGTTTATTTATCAGCGTAGACTTACGATTTTTATCGCTTATAATCTTAAAGCATATTATAATATACTTTGCATTTTCATTATTATTTAAAAGATTTAAGATATTATGTGAAAAGTAAAAGTAGTAATATATTGTTATTAATATGTTGATATTGTAAACATTCTATAACCACCAACCTTTCACATATCAATAAACCAGAAAATCATTAATACTAGTTAATTACTGATTCTTTTGCAATAATCTGTACATAATACCTTATATACTAAACGCTCATATACTATCTCACGCTCGTGATTTCACATGATTCTTTTAATAAAGAACCACAAAATATTCTCGTATTGAAATAATTAACTCATGTGTTTCAATTAAGTTGATCAGAAGTTACAAATACAATTTTGAACCGCTCATCTATACTAATATTATAAAGAGGTAAAGTTTGTGAGGTTGTACGGGGTAATCTCTGGATCTACTGAACCGATTTTGAAAATTCTTTTACCAATCGAAAGCCACATTATTAATGAGTGTCATAGGCTATATATTAACCCGAAAAAAAAGACTTTTTCGTGGTAGTCGGATGTCGTGGCCAGCTCGACTTTTGACAGTCAGGAAATAAATCATAGCACTCAGTACTAACCGAACCACAATCATAATTTCATCACAAGTAAAAATGTTTACCGCCCAACGAAGTGGGCCCCCGTCAGCTAGTATACTTATAATGTCAATTAATAAATAGTTCCAATAATTATACTGAAAGACCTAGTTGTTTAACACCTTTATTTCATCACGTTTTCGTAACTCAAAGAATATATATGTAAAGATAATATTTTACCTATATTTTCCTGACCTACTGTCAGAAATATCATAAAATAAATTGCAAAACCAACTTAACATGTTAATAAACAAAAATTGAAAATTTTCGCCTCGCAGATATTTGCCTGTCAGTCATTTCAGTAATATACTATATTGTCGATATATGAAAGCTGAAATGGTGATGAATTCATAAAGCCTATTAATCCTTCCTTTTTCTTCGTTTTCTTTTTTGTTCAATGATGAAATCGTGATGTATATTAATAAATAAATGAACCGTTTAGTAATTTTGAACCAAACGTTCTATATGCGTGTAAACTTGTCAAACCCAGCTTTTCCTAACATTCGTGAAATTTAAAATCTTTGTGTCTCATAACATTAAATATATAGATAGATCTTGTACATACAAATGCCTAAAATTATAAAAAAAATTATTAAAATGCTATTTAAATCTGAAGAAAGAAAACGCCGATAAATACGTGTATTTGATAAAATAATTTTATCAATGTTATGTAATTTTTCAACGTACTATTGATTTTAGTTTTGAAATAAGTTATAAAAATTTTAAAGTAGCAGATGAAGTAATACCAGAATCAAGGCTGGCTTGCTGGCTCTGTTCCAACTGTCAATGTTTCTACATTACATTCGTCGAAGATAAACAATCAAGTAGTTTCGACAAATCTATGTTCGTATACAAATAAACCAAAACACACAAGTTTGATACAGAAATATTTTTTTAAATCATAACCATAAAAATAATTTTCGTTCGAAAGGTGCATATAGGTATAGTTTTTGTATTCGTATTGTTTTAATCGACATTGTAAATTTTCGAAGAAAGATTGTGTTGGCTTGTAGGGTGACAAGACAATTTAGTATGTTAAATATTTTGATTTGTTCTGAATTAAAGGCGGTCATTAAATCCTTTTTTTGATATTGTAACTTATTTCGTTCAACCCTAGTGTCTGTATGAAAAGGATCCAAGGTTACCTCGTCCTAAAATAAATTAAAATAATCTTAGTTACTCGGCGATCAAGAAATTCAATACCAAGAAAGCTAGACTTACAAGGTCAAGTTGGGCGGTAGTTCCTTTCCTAAGAAATGCTTATCAATATAAGGGTAATAAGACCATTGTTTACTCAAAGCCTTAACTGTCTCTGAGATTTCTTATCTACTATATTATGTAAACGTTATTTTTGTATTATCGAGTCAATATTTATAGTTTTGCAGAAATTATTTTTATTATAATCTATTAATATTTTAATTAATTTTGTTCTGTATGTTATAATTATAAAGGAAAAAATAATATAAGAATACGTATCTTAATCAAGGATATTTGTTATAACGGTCGTTTGTTTTCAGGTGGAAGAGATACGAGAAATGATAGACAAGATCCAGGCTAACGTTGAAGAAGTAAAGAAGAAGCACAGTGCCATTTTATCAGCGCCGCAATCCGATGAAAGTAAGTATATATATATATAGGTATACGAAAAGAAATGTCCTAACGTTCCGACTATTAAAGCGCACAGCCTCTTCCGTACGTCATAGAAACTTGAAATTTGGTGGTAACTTCTTTTGTAATCTAGAACACTAAGTAATTTTTGATTATAAGAAATCTGCTGCATCTTCCGTAAGCGTAATCCATTCAATCCGTTCAGGTTATACTTGATAGCACAACAAGAAAAAATTATAAAAATATTAAAGGTATATAACCTATATACTTATCTACATTATGTCAATTTGTAGTGTAAAAAATATTAAATGGATAATGACAGTTACATTAGAAGATAGATCATAGCACTTCCCACACTAGTTATCATTTATATTTGTAATAAAAAATTAGGACTTATAAAACACCATGTTTACAGCTCACTTAACCTTTGTTTGATTATACAGCAATATTGCTGTAATAAAAACTCGCCCTTTGTAGATCTCTGAAATCGTATAAATAGGACTTTTATTGTGTAGGCGGGTGGTAGGATATTGTCTCTAAAAATAATGCTTGTCTGTGAACGTCATTGGATTACGTTGCACGCAGCGTGGGATGTGAGCGAAGTTCAATAAAGTGCTTATTCATTACTTGAGGGCTGGGCGAACGGTACGAAATGTGGGGTATTTTAATCAGATTTCATGGCAGTCTTTGTTTAATTTAAGCTTCTCGTATGTCTACTTTTAATAATCTCGGCTTACAGCGAGGTAAATTATTTATCATTTTTACATTGAACTACTTTAAAGTGGAACATAATTATTAAAGTGATGTTTTGTATTGTCAGAAAACTTCAAGCGCTTTATTGTTAAAAGAAAATTGACATAGAAATCGAAATAAACAAGTAATCGAATATATGTTGTATGTATCCATAAATATAGTTACGCATCGGATTAATACCGACGATTCAAATAATTTAGTTGCTCGAAAGTAGAGGCAGGGCCTTAGAGGATATCAGGTTATTCCCACATCCGGCTCGCGCATCTGCAGGCAGGCAAATAAATAATTCATATTTCTGTTAGAATTGGCTATGACATACGTTATTGAATGTTATGGAATGTTATCATCTTATCTACAAAAGTATAAAATGAATAGTTCGATTATTTTGATCAAGTCTTGATCAAATGATATTTTATGATTAATGTTTAAAATATGTTTAGTAATTAATTTATAATTATTGAAAATTTAGTAGACTAGCTACGATCAAGACCTTCTCTTAAACTATAAACAACTAGCAATGTTGGTGGTGGTTATAATAAAATGATGGCATGTAATATGACAATATATCATTATTTTTAACATAATATCATTGTCATGTTTTCAATGCAAAACATGACATGCAAACGTTTCACCTATCAATCAATATTGAAAGCATTTTGGGAGGATTTTTATGTTAAAGACCCCTAATTGGATTTAAAAATACATTAAAATTTTTAAATAATAATATTGCGTTAAAAAGGATTTTTGATGTATATAAAAGGCAATGCTTTGACATGATTAACATCGCACATCCTCTACTATAATACACTGACATTTGAGGAGAAAAATCTTCATTTTATTATAGTTTTTCAACTATTAGTTTTGTCTATAAATTTTTTTAAGAATTCGTTTTACGAATTTTCATATTCGTATGATATTTAAGTTTAACGAGTGTTTTTTCTGGGCTCGCCAAGATAAGCAAATATTATTATATTATACGTTTTTGAGATTAGATATACAATAGCGTCGTTACACCTATGCTATTTTGAACTAGGTGACTGGTGGAATGTTAGTATACTATATGATTTCGAGTTGTTACCCTTTTTTTAACACTGGAAAAACGCCTTACGCGTTCCACGGGAACAGTGGGGGGGGGGTATGTGGGGCTCGCCGGTGTCCAAGGCGCCAAGTGCGCCCCGAACATCGGAATACCCGCTAAAACACCAGCGGTACCCTTACCGCCTTAACGAGGAGCGCCACGGGATCGCTTTCGCATGCTACCGTGACGCTCTGACGGCCGGCCCGCCTATGCGGGCCTCCATTCTCCAGTAGAACTGTTACCCTTAGGAACATAGTCATAATCATTAAATCATCAAGCCGTGTTTATATTGACGGTTATATTACAAACTGAATGCAGGTTAACTGCAGGCGACAGCTAGTATCTTCTGATAAGTTTTTAAATAACATTTTTTAGTATTTGAAAATCTTCCATTTTAACGCAATATTTAAAACAGCTTTTTGAATAATCAAATGTCCGTCCGTCACAAATTATCGTAATACAAATTGACCCGGCCTTAATTGTGTCACATTCGCTCATTATATCTGCGTTCGTAGCAGGACTGCTCTTCACGCCCGAGTCAATAAAAGCGCTCGGCGCTTGTCATGAATTTGGATCGCTATTTATTTTACAAATTACTACGGATTTCGCTATTTACGCCGAATACGTGGATCAGCTTCTGAATCTGATTGAAAAAATATTTATGAGTCAGTTTAATACGGTTTTCTGTTTTATGTTATAAAATATAAATACATTTAATGATGATAAAATACTGAATGTGCTATTGGTGTGTAGAAAAATCCCGTAAACTATGAATCATTTTATATCATCATCAAAATATTTCATTCTAGCTCCGCATTCCGATTTACCATTTGTTTTTTTTTTAAGTTTTTGTTTAAGTTTTTGTTTAAATAATAATAATAATAAATAATCTTTATTCACATAAAAAGTTACAAAGTATAATGAAGTCCCTGATTTCTGAGCTAGGCTTGTTTAGTCATATTGTTATTAAATAAAGATATAAATGAGTCTTACAGTATTATATTATTTATATATATTACTGAATGTATATTCAGTATCGTGAAAATCGTATGAAAGTATACGTTTTTTTTATTATATTAAAAAGTTTCGTTTTACTTAATTTACATGTAAATATTAAAACTCTTATTACATTTCACCTTTTTTTTATAAATTGTATACATTTACTAGCAAAAGCCGATAGACGTTGTCCAGGACATGTGTATGTAAAAGTTTATATGCTGTGCAGTGCCATCTAGCGGAGATTTGCAGACACTATAAAAACATTCTCCATGAAAAAAAACATATATGTACCAACAGTCACTGTGATCAGTTAAACAATATCGAAGTCTATTTAAATCAAAATCAAATCACAACACTTTATTCAAGTAGACTTTTGAATCGAATTAATATTAAATGTAAATCTACCACCTCGATCAGATTTACCGCATCAATTCAATATAAGAATAATATTATAAGAATACAGGATGAAAACTGTTGAAACTTATTTTTTTATCCATTCCAAATAACTTTAAACGCTCCGAGCGTCTGCGATAAATGGATATTCACAAAATCCGTAAATCCAATAAGAGCAACTCGAAAGGTATCGAAGGTATCCAACAAGTGAATCGAGGATTGAAGAAATTGAACTTTAAAAATATCTCTCAGCTTTGTCGCCAACGGTTGGAACCAATTAACTGTGCATGTGAATTTTCTTCGTTTCGTATAACTGGCATTTAACTATTTCGAATTGCTGTTTTGTTACCGAAAATAAACTTGTCACGTACACTGATTGCGTAATCGGTTTATAGGTATTGATCGCGCGTTTTTTTAATGCGTATAAATCTACAGCCAAGGCCTATTAAGCCAGATGGTCCTGTTGTAAGAAATTGCGGGTTGAAATCTGGGTAAATTACATTACGGTACCATTGAAATCTCATGTATTTAATTTGTGTTTATAATTAATTTCGTGTTCTGCGGTGAAAGAAAGCATCATGAGGAAACCTGCACTGCCACACGTGTATTCACCAGCTCGTATTAGAGCAGCTTATTCCTCAAAAAAAAGGAGGCCGTGGTCCAACAGTTGGACATGTATAAGCTGTTACTTAATTTTATATAGATCTTGATGTTGTTGAAGATATTGTGGTTGAAAATCATAAGCGTACACGAAATTAAACAAATATAAATTTATGAAATATGTTGTATGTCAGCTAATCGACCTGGTGCACACTGAAGCTGACTCTAAATGTTGATCGTATGCTCAGTCGTGAAAAATATTTGTATAGGCCAAACCAAACGAGTTTTGTGGTCTGGTTATGTGCGTGCTTCAAAATCTCCGAAATTTGGTATTCTAGTTGAAGTTGTTGGTCGTGACTCGTTAGGATCTTATAGTAAGATACTTTTATGTGTATATAATACCCGCCCATTACACTCGTTAAGAACCGGGAATGGCCAGGTCAGGTATGTCGAGAGAGGTAAAACGTAAATCTAATTTTACCTTTTTTTATAATTAATTTGGAATTTGTAATTGTTGAGTTGGTATGTTTCATTACCGGTTACTGGGCATGTTGTAAACATTTCGTAGAATATTATATTCTGTGATGAATATTTTCACATTATGCTACAATCTCATTCCGTAGTTCCACTCGCGTGGCATAATTACGCGGAGAGGACTCACTCGTATGATGTGTCTGACCTAAATTTTGAAAAGAAAACACTATATAATCACATGTACAATGTCTATAGTACGTTTTATTACATTTTTAAATTACTAATTAATATTACGAATTATTTTTATATGATTTCGTATGCTAAGCGTTTTATGTATTCTATGCATATTTATAACGGTCGTTTTAAAAAAGTGTATGAAAAATCAGTCTTTTAATTCCCCACTAAATGGGGAGGGGAGAGCATAGTAATTGATTGTCTTAAAGTACCGCGCACCTTGTATTTTGTGATCAATATCTTAAGATATTCGACGAATTCATAAATTAAGTATTCTCCTTACCAACGACTGTTTAACATATAAACATTAAATAGTATTATAGTAGTATAGTAGTACATACGGTATAATAAGTATAAACCACGGGATTTTCCACCAGCTGTGAATGTGATGACACTAGCTCACTTAACATTCTTTACAGCAAATTCATACATATAATATTACCGATATTATGGACGGACAGATAGGCCACCTGATTATAAGTGGTCAAAACCCATAGACATTGGCGCTGCAAGAAATATTAACCATTCCTTACGTTACCAATGCGGTACGAATCTTGAAAAATAATACGTTATATCCCTTGTGTCTTTAGTTACACTGGCTCACTCACTCTTCCAATCGGAACACAACAATGCTACGTATTGCTGTTTGGCGATAGAATAAATGGTGACGAACGGTACCTACTCAGAAATGGCTGCACATAAGCCGGTACATAAGTATTACGTTATACAATAAAATACCAGTCATAAAATTCATTCGTTGAATTGTATTAAACGTCAAATTGATCCGATAAGAAGTTATAATGGTTTTACTTTAGTTTGTATACACAGTTAGGTAAGATGTTCTAATAAGATTACGCAAGCCTAATACTCGAACGTTTACATGTTTATGAAACGAAATACGTATTCGTCTCGTCTGAAAATTAAGTATTTATTACGATTTTTATATGGCGAAGTAATCGAATTAACAGATGAAGTGTTGTTACCTATAGCACTTTCATGAAGACTATTCGATAAAATTTATTTATTCTTGTCTCGTTTTAATTGACTTCACATTATTATGATGTGTTTCATATTTTAACGTACACACACACACATATATATTGACTATGATTTTTTTAAATATTTTGTTATTTAGTTCTGTAAACTTTTTATTTTCTATTTTTATTGAATGATTAAATAAAACACACATGTACAATGTACATACATGAAATGAATAAAAAACAATGTGATAAGTTTACTTGATCTAATCTGGTTTTTTTAAATACAAACATTTTTGATATTTTCAATTATTAAATATTCTACACATTTACGCTACAATCAATAATAATTTGTTCGGCGTACATATATAAAATCGTTAGGTTTAGATTATACATTCCAGATCGTTATAGATTTTATAAATCAAACATATTATATATACCTCTTTTATTATATACTAACTTCTTCCACGAACGTCGTTTTATCAAAAATGCAATATTCAACTACAGTTTAAGTTTAAATTAATGAGATCAATTGATATTAAATTTAAATGTATAGATGTCAATATTAATATAATTATAATCCGCTTCGTACATAAAAAAATAATAACGAATCGTTTTATAAACCGTATTATGCTTGGACGAACACCTAAATGATTGGTTATAACTATGCTCGCTTCAGGGAGATAGATGGTTCATAATAGGCTCGGCTGAAATATCCCGAATCCATGAGTTATTATGTTAGAGAACCTTTTTCCACTATAAGTCTCTCCGAGACCACTAGCTTATTATATTTTTTGCTTTCTTTAAATTAACGGCTATATTCGTGAGTTACGTCATTAATGACATCATTGCTCGGTTTATAACTAAACTTGTGTTGGAACATTGTTGTGTTTTTATAATCTAAGACAATTCGCTCGCTAGCATAGCTTATAGCTTTATTAATAGGTGACCTAATTGTGCAAGTTTTATACGATGTTAATAAGTCTTCGGACAACTAACCCTCTTAACGAGAAAACCCTTCTAAGGCCGTTTCTATTTTAGATTATAATGTGTTTTTATGCAATTTATAACGTGTTACTTAAACGTTTTAGAAAGTGAGAAAAATAACAATTTCTTCTCCAAATGTACATTGCATGTTAATTAATTTGTTAATTCTGTACGTGTTTAAATGAAGGGAAAGCCGCTTAGAGAACGGTTCCGTACATTGTTGGGTTACGTAAGTCAATAGTGGATTAAAGTAATACTCTCTCTTTCTATCTAATTAATTATGGAAGATAATGCCTTTATACAAGTTAATATGATGTATGGCAGATATTTTAATTTAAAAAAACAGGACAGGCTTGACGTGCATTCCGAAGCACGGAAGTGTATTCAATGCCAACTTTAAAACTAGTTCTGCGAATTATTTCAAAGAGATACTGCTAAAAAATAATTTTGGCCCGACTCGAGATTGAAATCTCAGATCATGAGACATGCTGCCTTACCAAGCAGCCACTTGACCAATGCAGAAGCTATAATAATTAAAAAAAAAAACAGAACTACATATGAATAAAATGTTATAAATAGTTCACCTCATTACGAAATGTTAGCGCGAAAATACACACTTCACATTCACATATAATTCTCATGAAATATTAAAGCAGTGGAAATGAATGAAAAGGAAATGATTCAGATTCAGAAGTTGGACTTATATAACGACTCGGATACGTTGTTCGCAGTCTAACTAATACCGGCAAAGTATACTTTACTGCTAATTGTATCACTTTGTCGACGACGGGAACCCTGCGAGGGAGAAATGCTCGTTCTCGTGGTGATTATTTCTCTAACAAGTTTCACGTCATAGAAAACATAAAGGAAAAAAAAAGTAAAGTCTGGTAAACAGCCGGTAAATGTCCCACTGCTAGGCCTCATTGGAGATAATTCCACCACGCTGCTCAATAATTCACCTCCATTACGTTATAACCCTCACATATCAGACTACTTCTCTTAATTCGATTCGTCAGTTGATAATCGAAAATGATCTCGATCTTCATTTCAGATATAGATGCTATTGCGATTGCTACAAAATCACAATTGTGACGTAAGCAGGCTTTCGAGAAGTAATCGCCATATATATATTTAGACAATTTTATCAATAAAATAATTGTTGGCGTTATATATATTGTAATTAAGGTTAATTATATTCTAACGCTATTTATACTAATCACAAGTCGCGTCAGACATTAGTATAAACTTCGATACATTACCCGCTGTGTTGTGGTTCAGAATTTAGTCGAAACATTAATTAATCATGGCCCAATTGCTGCAACATTTCATCTGTCTGAATATGTGCAGTGAAACCGATACGTTTGATACAAAATTCACCAACTAATACGTGAACACAAAGCGTCGTGTTAATATCTATTGTAAATGTTTGAATAATGTTATTGGTACAAATTACGTGAACTATTTATAAACAAAACTTAAATTAAAAAATAACAGGTGAAAGGTCAAACACATCCTGGTGTTCTCTACCCACACACACCTATAGAATACAAGGTGTTCCCATATATATATATGTAGTCGATACGATATGATGATCCCTCTTGTATGTATGTAATTACACTGGCTTACTTAGGCTTTAAAGCAACACATCATTACGAATTAAAGCAATTTAGTACCTACATTGATTATAATTCGCATTTTTAATGAAGTCATGTTATATCAGCAGGATAGCTGATATAACGTGACTTAATTTAAAAAAAAACGAATTATGGTAATTTATAAATATGGATTACATTTTTTTAAATAAATTATAAATTATTTGAGATAGAAAAGTATTTTTTAACAGACAGACAAGGGTTTCAGTATATTCATCCGTATCGATCGCAGCGAGAACAGTGCATTAGACAGGCAATTAGGATACCCGCCTGATAACGTCGCTATTATGTGGGTGTTTTATTATGCAGAAATATATTCATAACTCAGCCGTGCCTTGATGAAATATTGAACGGATGATCCCGGCCACGCTCGTTTGGATGTTAGGCACGTACAGCACAGAATTGTTCGTCGAATGGGTTCAATATTTGTTTTAGGGCATTTCGCTTCTTCGAATTCATCAAACGATGGAAATCAGAAGACAAGTGATTGCGAATTTTTTTAACAGACCTTTATTAAAAATAATACCATTTTCTATTTCGTTCCTTTTATTAATAAATATAATAAAAGTATGTTGTGTTTGTTTAATAACATGGTCGTAACCACGTGTGTGTATTGTGTTTTTATGAAATGTTACTCAAGTGGTAGGTTATTATTTTATATTAAAAAAATATATATATTTAATTTAAATATTTGCCTGCTATTTGTTGGTCTTACAGTGAACAGATTACAAAAAAAAAACCCACTAGAAATTTGAATAAATCTGCTCGGTGATAAATTAAACCCCAGTCAACATATATGCCTTCTCACAATGTCAGCTTTTTATCAAAACTAAGGGTTCCCGGGGGATAACTTTATACTCAACGTTAAAATAAACGAAGTCGGCTTATCAGCGATTGTGATCCATCATCACAAATCACGTGACATGTCAAATACTAATGTAATTTATATAAGTTTTTGTATTTTCTATAAACGTATTCGTCAAGTTACGTATTCTGGATCTGAAGTTTCTTAATTATTATTAGAATGAAAGATTTAAATTGACCGAGTTTTTTTTAATGAAGCTTAGCTTTTTTGATATTACTAACGAGTACGCGCGATTGGTCGTACGGTGATTACGCTGCGGACGTTGGGTCCACTTTTTAATTAACATTTTCAGGGAACGAATCAGCTCGATTAACTTTTAAAAGGGATATATTTTTATATATTAATTAATATTGTTAACAGACGTATCTTTCTAAACTTCATCATATTCGTTAGTTAATTCAATTAATAGTTTCGACGATTTAAAATCATTATTGTAGAAATATAAATAAATGATATTGTGTATGTATTTTTATGTTATTTATAATAATCTGGTAGGTAGACTGGCAAACGGACCAGACGTAAAAAATATTAATCATTTCTTACATCACAATGCGCCACTAACTTTGGGAACTAGGTAATTATGACCCTTGTGCCTGCAATTACACTGGGCTCACTCACCCCTCAAACCGAAACACGACAATTTTAAGTAGTCCTGTTCATCCTATTTGATTAAATGCAATAGTACATCAATGCCTATGACCAGTATTTTTGTACTCGTACTCTAACGTAACTCGTTTGGTTTATATTAGTCAATATATTTCGATAGTATATACCGATAAAATTTACCAAAAATTTTAAAATAGCACACGTATAAATAACTCTTCGTGTGACATGACAACAAGTATGTTATTGGCGTTGCGTGAAACGAAATTGACCGATTTCGTTTTAATTATTTTGTGTCATGAAATTGATTCGTGTATAAAACATATTTTTTTTAATTTTCATTCCAGAAACAAAGCACGAATTAGAAGATCTTATGGCTGATATTAAGAAAACTGCCAACAAAGTCAGAGGAAAGTTAAAACGTGAGTATATTAGATAATATTGTTGGTGATTCAAAATAATTTTATTTATATATACTATAATTTTGAATAGCATACAAGTTAATAAATAAAAAGTTTGGTGAACGATAAGTCCCCTGTGCTCTTATCTTAATAATATTATGCGGAATTTGTGAGTCAGCGGTAAAATTTTGTGAAGTGTCAGCCTCACTTAGCGTTCACCGTAATTATGTAAGCCTACCAGGGTCTTGTATGATAAAGTTACTTGATTAAAATGTGTTTAATAACATCTTCAACGAAAACATCTTTAAGTATTTTCAGCCTGACATTGAAAAATGCTAATAAAACGCTCTTAAATAATTTGTATAATTAATGTGATGTTGTTATGTGTACGATTAAATAATAAAAAATCTATGTGAAATTATTTGCAGGTTAATGATGTTAAAGATAATGTTGAAAATTAACAAAGACCTACTTCAACTTATAAAATTCTTACCGTTTGTTGCTTAACAATGCCTTCTCTTACTTATTTGAAATCTACAATCGTCATAAACCGTTAAAAATATAATTAACATAAATTGCTGAATCTTGATAAATAAATCAACAGACATAGAGCAAAACATCGAACAGGAAGAGCACTCCAACAAATCTTCCGCCGATCTCAGGATAAGAAAGACCCAGCATTCGACCCTTTCGCGCAAGTTCGTGGAGGTGATGACCGAGTACAACCGCACCCAGACCGACTACCGAGACCGGTGCAAAAACAGGATACTCCGACAGCTTGAGATCACCGGCCGAGCGACCACCGATGATGAACTCGAGGCTATGCTGGAGCAAGACAATCCCGCTGTATTCACACAAGGGGTAAGTTTGCTCAATACATACATTATACAGACGCACACGCATATATATATATATATATATATATATATATATATATATATATATATATATATATATATTCATAATTTAATCAAGAAATCTTTCAGTTTGCAGTCAATGTATTAATTGTGTCTTATATGCTCATGTTCTCATTGCTCATTGTTTTAAGTTGTTTATTTATTTGTTTTCATTTTTGATTTCTTTGAATATTTGTAAATGGTGATATATTTCATAATGATAACAAACTATAGATATTTTATACTTACAAATTAGATATATCGTCGTGTTTTTGAATGTTAAGGACAGTTTTGTTTTTACAATGTTAGATCACTTTATTTATAATTAAATTCGGTATTTTCTGGTAAAATAGTTAGTCGTTTATATTACCTCAATCTTAACGTTCAGCCGCAGTTGTGAGAGCTTAATTAACGGAGCCAATACTTAAGAATTGTTATAAAACTAGGCGATAAACAAATGCGCTGGAATTGCAAAGCGTCAATTTAATCAAGAATATACGTTATTCTGGAAGTAACCGTAACGAACCGTAGTTTACTTAATAGTTTAAACAAGTTATATTTAAGTTGTTTGATACGAGCATACGCTCATTATGATGCTTAATTTCTGCACATATACTTGAATCAGTATATATTCTGATACGTGCAGGTGTTCTCAGAGTGTTTTTCTCACAACGGAACACAATGAGAGAAAACTCAAATATCATCATTATTAGCTTGCCTTTACCCCATTTATTTCAGCGCTGTGTGAAATCAGCATTAAAAAGTATTTAGAAGAAATTGAAGGTCATCTGATTGATGCCTAATGTTCTTCGGCATGTTTTTGTCAAAAACGAAAATATGCCTAAGAACAATTGGCGTCTACTCGTCTCCTGCGACATCTACGGGTGGGTGGCTCTTCTCCGTGTGCAGGAGCCACAAGACGACAGCGACAACTCCAAAAAGTCGACATGCAATATTCTGAGCAATTTCAACATAACATGTGTATATTAATAATAATTGTATACCGCATATTCATTTTCAACAAATAAACCTGGCTTTTGAAAATTTCGAGGAGTAAAAAAATATCCTAGTAATCTTCAACGTCAAAACATTAAAAACACTCAGCAGATAATCGCTTATCGAGGGTTCTTCCAACGTTACTCATAGACGGTATTTCTTTTTCAAGATTGTTTTAGATGAAAAATCTTGCGATCGCTTTTCAAGTATTCCCGTTGAGATATTGTACTCTTAACAACTGCTGACTTTGTTCATTAGTAAAATAAATTATCCATTGGTCAAATATCAATTTAGCAAACAAAATATTATCCAAAAAAAAACCTCCGGGTGACTTTTAAGATATTATATTATAAGCAAAGAGATTTCGAAATATTATCTCAGTTCTTGGTTGTTTTTCGTATTATTGTTAATTTTATCGATTTATTCCATATTCAGTAATTAGAATATTTAATGCTAGAGCGCTCATTCAATGTTTTCAGATAATAATGGAGACACAACAGGCGAAGCAAACCCTGGCAGATATCGAAGCGCGACATGCTGATATTATCAAGTTAGAAACATCGATCCGCGAGCTACACGATATGTTCATGGACATGGCTATGCTCGTCGAGAGTCAGGTCAAATATTTAATTTATTTCTCAATCAAAATGTCTACAAAATATTTCTACTAATTATTATTATACTTATTTATATCAAATGCAAAACCATAATAGGTTTACTGAATTACTGATGATTCAGTAATGAAGATGTACGAGAACTTTGAAGTAAAATGTTTTCCGCGGGTGATTAATTATAATTATTAGCCATTTTTAAATAAGATTGTCGTCTAAACAAGCTCCCTATGGATACAGGGTGAGATGATCGACCGCATTGAGTATCATGTTGAGCACGCTGTGGACTATGTCCAAACTGCCACACAAGACACAAAGAAGGCCCTTAAATATCAGAGCAAAGCTCGACGGGTGAGTTCATATTACAAAAGTGTCGGTTCATTCGTTGCTAATGCGTTTTTGTTTTGTTTGTCCTCATCCCGGTTCCGTCCATCACCCTATCCCTCGTTCCTATCGTTTTGTTACGTGAACGTTTAAACTTCCAACCCTGCATTTGTTTTGCGTCGACGATTCGGTGATTGGTTCACACCATGTTTTTATTTTACCTTCACTCATTTGTGCATCTACAAATTCGCTTTCATTGTTGTATAATTAACTGTTCATGTGACTTGGACTAACAATCGATGGAAGTGGGCTTCTTAACTTAATCTAATTATTTGACTTTGTGTATGACTAATTTGACTTTCATTTGGTGTGTGCGTTATTTGCCTCTTGTATATGGGTGCTATACGTTACTTACTTACGTAATCTTACTGTCTTATTACTTGTTTCTATTAATATATTTATGTATATATCACATTATTATTTGACACGTTTAACAACTTATATTTTTAACTAACAATATTCTGTATTAATTAAGTTATAACTGTTTTAATTTGTATCACGTGACCTCTGTATGAATTTCGTATTGTTTTGGGCATTTTTTTTTCATTTTCATTTCTAACTACTTTAACATATCGGATAATATACGGTTTGTGTAACATACTTACTGGGTATAAAAAAACCGTATGAACCAATCGGCCGTTAGTGATGTTCGGTCGTGCGTCCCGTTTCCTCCCAGCGCCACTGACCTTAGCGCGAGCAGGGCGAACTGATAGATCGCGTCGAGCACCACGTGACCACGGCCACGGAGTACGTTGAGTCGGGAGGGGGCGAACTCGTCCAAGCTTACAAATGGGCGACGAAAGCGAGGAAGGTAATGAGAACAAATCAGATCGAATCAGATAACCTTGGTAGACAGCAGGATGACATTCTACTTAAATTCTGGCGCGGGAAATTAACAATACCAATGATGATATAGTATATTCTATCGATTCTATTTTATTTTTGCTATGAATTTATTTTATTTTTTTAAAACGCATGTCTTATTTAAAATACAATCGAAATATATATTTATTTAGTAGTCAATTTTGTTTTTAAGCTGGTTTTTTTTGTTGCATAGCCTGATGCTGTGTGCATGTTCTTTGTTTATTTATTTTGATTGATGGTTTTGAAATACTATTTTCGTTAATTATATGTATATATGTGCTTTTAAACGTCCAAATAAATCTATATGTAATTGTTATAAATCGTGGTGATGGTTTTATCAATAGATATTTAATGCATGTTTACAGTTTTATATCAAGTTAGTTAAATTCGTTTTATTGCCATCGTCATTAATACAATGAAGATAATAAAATTGCATGACAACAATGTATATAAATTTCATGGTTCCATTTTTGAATACGATTAACTTATGTGTCAACTACATAATGAATTTTATCAAGCAAAAGTTATAGAGAAAGTTTTTTTTAATAGTTTAGTTGCACATTTCAGAGCATGTCGCACAATAGTGTTCTCTCAGACCAAAAAAAAAGTAAACAAAGTTATGGTCAACAATCTCGTTGGATTAGATGGTGGATAACCCTAAGAAACATGCAACGAACGACGTAATTTCGATTTCTTTATTTATAAATCTTTTATAATAATAATAACTTTTTATTTCCAATTTAACATTAAAATGTTAAGTTTCTAAGTCGAATGAAAATAACATAAATAATATTTTCTCAACATAAAACAGTTTAAAAGAATTATTAAGAATTAAAATAGTTTTGTACTTTTGATTATTTATTATTATTATTTAACATATGAAAGATCTCTTAAGATTCTCAAGAGATCTCATTGCAAAAATGAAATAATTTTTATATAGAAGTTGACTTATCTCAACCGAATGAGCATTAAATGGAGCAATAATTTTTTTTTTATCTGAGATTGTACATTGTCGAATAATATTTTAATATGTTTAAATGCATAATATATTATATGTATAATATTTTTTATGAAATAGTAAAACATAATTATTTGTGTATTTATTGCTGATATTTTATTTATTTTTTTTCTTTTGTCATTGCAGAAAAAAATCTTCCTCATAATATGCCTGTCTGTTACGCTGGTTGTTGTTATATTAATAATAGTGCTATCACTTGCGCTGTAATAAACAGCGGATATGGGGCTAGTGACGTCATCGGGCCTCGAACGCAATTTAGGACTATTGGTGCAAATAAACTGATATTCGTTACAAAAACAATGATATACTTATCACTAGCTGTAAGTGTTCATAACAAATAATCGAGATGTACTGTTTATGTAAACGACAAGTTCTCCGTTGGATACGGAATGGCCGTCATGAAATATCGTTTCACGAAATTGATTAATGTGAATCGATTTTTAAAAACGATTAAAAAATCGATATGAATGATATGTTAAAAAAGATTAATATAGCAGTTTGTGATTAAAACTGTAATTTATTAGTTTTCTAGTGAGCAATTGTTGCCAGATTGAAAAAAAAACAACTCTCGTTTTTGGTTTGTATACATTTCAATTTTCAAAATATCATTTTACACTACTTCTAGTAGTAGTTGTACGACAATATGTGTAAAGTGCAATAAAAATATTGTGCTGTAGAATAAGTACTATATAGATTTAATTGATGTACATATTTAATGTATATTGCGTTACCATGTATGGATCTTGAGAATTGTAAATAATCTTATATACTCGGAATGTTACAAATAATGCATCACTACAAATAAATATATATTTATAATATTGTAAAACGATTTAAAAACGTAATCGATATATTACAAATATTTAATCGATTTAAAATTAAAAAAAAAAAATTAATGCGTATGTAAGTTTGCTGTTTCATTAAAATCATTATATTTTAATGATTCATTATCAATATTCCGGGAATGTTTAATATGATTTAATCATAATGTTTGTCTTTATCTTTATTTCTTTATTACTTCGAAGGCAATACACAAATATAATGCATTCTTTAATTATTATACATTTTGTAGCGTATGAATAAAACTTTTATATCGTTCTGAATTATGTTATCTTGTCGTGTGTTCATGCTTAAACGATCTTATCAAATTAACAGCACAAATAGTCAGAAGATATATGTGAATTATTAAAACGAATGCATCTTTATTATTTATAATAATTGAATGTAGTTTTTTTTTCTATAATCTTGCTACGAATTAATAGACTTAATAATTTTAAGGACTGTATATAATCTATTTGCAAGCAACTTTGCGGGTTAAGTTTCTTTTTTCTATAAGTTTATTAATATTCTTTTTGTTAACACATGCGTTCGAATTGAACGATTTAATTGTTCCTCCTGGTTTTCTTAGCGCATAAGAAATTTGGACATATTTTCCTATTGATTGTTAATACTTCACTGCGTTCAAAAACAGTACCTTTTGTTATTACATTGTTATAAATACCAGTATTCACATTAAGTTAAGTTTTTTATATATTTCATTTCTCTTCAATTGTTAAACTATCAATAGTTAATCGATATTATTGTGATATCGTATCATCATCATCATCATTATGAATTGTTGCTAATTGAATTGAAGAAAATAAATAATTGATCCAACATTTGGTATTAAGACTTCAGTCTAAAAAAGGTATTAATCGAATTATAAAATTGGTCCCATTGCTGGCCAAAGGTCTCCTCTGTATATTGAGTAGAGAATTTGAAGGTTTTCCCACGCTGCTCCAATGTGGATCCAATTACGATTTTGATAATACCATCGTTAATCCATGTTTTTAAACAAATGCGTAGCGTTAATTAACTATCGATAGTCTACTTTTTGCTGATTTATTTACTGTATTTTATAAATAGTTTAATGTAGCAAAGATTTATTGAATTGGTTTCGTTGTATACAAGTAAGTCATTACAGAAACAATCTCATATCGATCTACTGGATTAAATACTGTTATATTGTTTGTAATAGTAATAATAATATTTTGGTTTTGGTTTCTACGTGAAATAAGGAAAGATGAATGTTCGAAATCTTTTTATAAAAAAGGCAAATATTACCTCTGTCATTTCATGCGGAAACGAAAATTTATTTGAAACTATAGTTATACCTTACAATCGGGTTTGACAGTTACATAACTGTCAAATCTGAAATATTTTTAAAGTATTTTTTTTTTTAATTTAATGTTTATCTGACTTTCGCCTAGAAGAACTCGTGTGTTTGTATTTATTTCTTTTATGAATGCTATCAGCAATTCAAAAATCATTTGCTATTTGTTAACGGTCATTGAAAATATTAACCAAGTTGAAAGCTGTGTCCAAAGGTGTGTTCATAGTTCCAATTTCAAAAATTATAATTTCAACGTTAATATTTTCTTGGTCGACTATGTTTTACTACTTATTCATACAAAGTACTTACATTTGTATCAATATTACTATATAGACATCTTTAATATAATATATTAAATTATTCCTTAATAATAAATAGAAATGTATAATCTTGCTACATAATTTGCATTTAACTTGAGCATTTTATCGGATACCTGTTAGAAATTATAATAAAATGTAACTAAACGCACATTCTTTACAATATCGTTATGTCATACTGTATAAAGTGATGTACGTTTATTTTATTAAAGTAACTGTGATTTAAATGTGTACATGATCGTCGAAAGTGTCTAGTTCGACGTCAGGCGTGTAGTGTAGACACAGCTTGACCACTTGCGTGTTTTATGTAAAGACTGTAACACATTATTTAATGCCATCATCATTTTTATTAAAAACATTTACTTAATTCGCATACACAAATATATTAAGTACTATTTATGTTCGCCCATTAGGGGTCATTACAAAGTTGTTTATACTTGTGTATTCAGATATATTAATCGAGTTGTAAATATGTTTTGTTTAAAAATTTGAAAGAATTACATTTATTTATTTTATTTCGATTAAATTCCTTTTGTTTTTTTATTTTTAATTTTCTTTTTACCTCTTAACTGAATACGAGGCAAATGACGCACCCCACCCACGTTATCAATCACCGAAGCCGATCGTCTTATCATTTGTTCATATAATGTGTAAGAAGCGGTGTGTCCCGGCCGCCCGAGGACACGTATAAAGCGTACTGTTGCATGGTCACTCGGCACGACAGAAGAAGATCATGATCCTAGTGTGCCTGCTCATTCTCGGCCTCGTGGTCGTCGGCTACGTGTCTAGCTACTTCGTGTGAAGGCGCTCGCTCGCTCGCCGACCGCCCAATGCTCAAAGGTAAACTTCGATGCAGCGAGCGCGCCGCACTCCGACTTCTTGAACGCGTCCCGTCGACGCTTCTGGAACGTTCGAAGTTCGCGCGCTCGCCGAACAATACTAGTTACTAATTCGTGTTGTGTTTGTCCATTGTGCAGAAGAAGATTATGATTATGCTGTGCCTGCTCGTGCTCGGCCTCATTGCGACCGGCTACGTGTATAACACATTCTTCTAAACGGTTCAAGGGGGCAGGTTTGAAGCGCAATATCTCTGGGCTTCCATAGAGAGCATCCATAGTTAGAAATTTTATATCGTCATCGAGTAGAAGTATTTCGGTATTTACATATGTAACGACATTCTCGCTTTCTTCTTGAGAATCGTTTATCGCATCTGCAGCTGAATGATTGGAATCAAAACGTAGACATCATTATTGGGAATCAAATTTGCATGTAGCAATCAAAGGACTATGAGCATCTCGGACATATACCATGTATTATACTGAAGGATATTGTAGTTTGATATTAATTGTTCCGGTCTACTGATGTCGGTGCGGATATTGTCTCAGTTTTGTCCACAATGAGTTGGTGCAGTTACTTAATACGGTTTGGTCGATAGCAATTACTGTTTTTTATATTGGTCTCTCGTCGAATCCATAGCGCAGCGGTATATAGTAAATACTTCAAGCACAGTGTTTAATGTTGTGTTTTCAGGGAATTATTTTAGTTAATTTAAAAACCATTTCTTAACCTTACTTTGGTAATAGAATTAGTTTAAATGAAGTTTTAAAAATTTTGGTGTCGTTTGTAATTACAATTAATCAAACTTAATAAGTATTTTTTTTAAATGTTCTATTGTCCCCTTAATTTAATAACTACATAAAAAAGTAAAATATTAAAAATAAAAGAGCTTTTAATTATTGTAACATTACCTATTCAGTAAACACGAGTATTATTGAACTTGACTATTGTTTTTTTTTCTTTAAACTTAAACATGTATTTATACACAGCTTAAAAATAAAAATAAAAATTATATAACCAAATTCTTCCAGCACTCTCCATATTTTTCTCCAGCACCTTTTTTAGCCATTTATTCTTATATTCTTGAATTTACTTTCAAACCTTTTCTCTAATACACTTTATACCACGCTATTTTTATTTCCACACCGCACCCAAAAAAAAATTATATCCTAGTTTGTTTGCATGTACTTCTTCAGATGCTTAAAAATATCCACATACTGTATTAATTGGTACTTTATATATATATTATAATTAATTGACATTTTGCTAAAATATAGTATGTTTATAATAGGTCTAGGTCATTATGAAAGTATATATTTTAGTCATATATATAGTTACGAGTAAATAAGTTGAACACAAATAGCCCATTACACACATACGTATAATATATAGTTGAAGTATTAAGTATAAAAAGCGATCGTAGCCGAGATGTAGTTATTGATTTAGTATAAGAAGTCACTAGAATGTATGAAATAACTATATAACTACCTTATAATTTTCTAACAATTTATACAAATAACATACATAGAATATTAAATACGTACGTACATCTGCACAATGACATTTAAATTAAATAATAAAATATTAAAAAAAAATTAATGGTAAAAATTAAACTTTTTTTCTAAATCTTTTTAAAAATAATAACCGTCCTAACATTCTATGTGTGTGAGATAATTTTCTTTAGACTAACCCCGAGTTACCCTTTTCGCAGGACAGTGAAGCAATGAATCAGATAATGCAACTATTTGGTGCCTGCATCCCGTCTGGCAGTCAACACCTGTCTGCCGAATTCATCACTAACATACGCTCTTATTATTTATCGTTAGAATTTTTATTAATAAGATTCAAATTATATATTATCATCTGAATTATATCGTCCCATCTGGGACAGTGTTTAGCTGTTATCTTGTTGAATTTTGGTCATTATCAAGTAATTATTGACCGCTAATTATTCAGTAAATGTTGCTAGCAAAAATATAGTTACTTATCTATTTAATCGTTATTTTTTCATTATTATATTATGCAACCTTTTTATTCAATCAAAATTTTAAATAGTTTGTATTCTTTTCTTTTGATACTTTAAACGTTTTTAAATATATTTTTTAAAAATAGTTAGTAGTTACTTAAAAATGTATTATTGTATATACGAGTCTCTCGCTCGGGCGTTTCATTATAAACATCTAGATTTTAAGTTTATAATACAATTAAAAAGGTTGCAAAAATTATTCTACGTTTAAACATTTTATAAACAGTTAACCATGAATATTATATTTAGAACGTACAGAACATGTTTAAGTAGTTCTTGTGTAACGATATTTAAACGATACTCTCAATCATACTCCGCATCAAGCTCCTAGTTTACATGCTTTCAATGAACAACATATTGCCTGAGGAATTAGTCGAAATACTTTTATAATAATAAGTGAAAAGTTGGCTAAACTGATTGAAAGCTTCGCGGTTAATAGCGAGTTCAGACATGGTATGTCGGCCCATACCTGTGATACAATCTTTAATACACATTAACAACTATATTATAATAATCGTCATTAAAGTAATTACAATCAGTATTTTGAAGTAATGTAGTGGCGATGATTGGGTGCCACGCCACGGTTTTTTCGAGTTCCGAATGATTTTTTACGGGAAGTCACGAGTAAGTATCGAGGAGTATATTGGATTACGTGAACGATACATAGGGCACGCGATTGGAATGACGGGAAGGCGGCGGGAGATGATCAAAAAGAATCAGTAATATTCGTATCATTAATTTATATATAAAAAAAGTTATTTTACGTGGTTATATATTCTGTGAAACCTGTTTGATTTTTCGAATGGTACAATTGTTTTGAACGGTCTTCGTTACAGATAAATATGTCAATCTTTCGATTATTCGTTAATGTCTCCTTTGTGTAAGCGTCGCTCGATGATTGGTCGACGAAATGTCCGCAGTGTGGATGTCGTTCGATGATTGGTTGATGTAATGTCAGCGGTGTAAGCGTTGCTCCCGCGGCCCACCGTAAGAAGCATATCGTGCCGCGTGCCGTCGCCGTAGCAATAATGATGTTCGACTACAATTTGTAAAATTGTTTTAAACTTTCGAATGTGTGATAGTAGATGCAGTTGTTGTTTAGTTAATCTTAACATATAATAATAATTATAAATTAATTGTTATCGTGAGTGTAACATTTATTACCGAGTAAGATTTCATTATAGTGAATACGGTCACTCTTGATGCTTGCGTACGATCAGATACAGTCGAACGGACGGGAAGACGTTTGTGTTTCCTTTGTGTTACTTAACATTTAAGATGCTCTTCGTTGTACAGTAAAACATAATGTAGCAGTTTTAGCTAGGGTAAATTTTTTAATAAATTAAAATTACCAAGTCTTCAGCAATATAAGTATAGCATATCGAGCAGTTTTCAATTTAAAACCGAACACATTAGAAAACGACTTCTCGAAAAATTTAAGCACTAAAATGTTACAGTTATTAGCGTTTTCCTTATATAATAATAATAATAATAATAAAATTGCGTGAATAATAAATATATTATAGTGAGATTTCCGAGGCGTGCTGTTAATATAAAACATTTCGAGGGGCGATGGGGACTGGGGAGTAAATAACGGTACTAAATAACCCGAAGTGCCCCGTCTCGTCCTCGAGTCAAGTAGCGACCTATGCTCGGTCGCGTATATAAGGAAATGAAGCAATGTTAATTTAAACATTAATAGCATAATTAGATTTTTATCCTTAAGAGTAGGATTTCATCTAGTTGCCTTCGTAATAGTAGAGAAATTAGGTGATACCTTTTTCTCATTAGCTTTATTATAAAGTGGTGAGGCCAGTCGCATGTCTCTATTCGCCAGTCAATTGTCTCGCTTGCCCCCGGCGGCCCCGCGTCGCCGGCGGACGCGCCGTGCGCCCGCTTCTCACCGCTGTTTCCTCTATCGTGTACGTGTACTTACATCGCATTCAATCTAGCTAGATGCATCGTCTCATCGTATCTAGACTAAGGATAACAATGGCCTCGGAGTGAGGTTGTGTACCTGACACCAATCTAACGTTAATGAATTTAGTAAAACTCATAGCGCCCGTGCGCAATGTTACGCTTTTATGCAAACGTACTTTCGCACAAGTTAGTCGAACGGTGCGAAAGCTGCCGTTTCTGGATTCGATCCGGTTGATCCTGTATTCATTTGTAATATATTTTAGACGTAGTCGAAACACAAATTCTAGTCAGCTTTCATTGATCTCTATTATTCCGATAATCTTAATCGTAATTACAGTTATATTCTTCTGTTACTAGTATATACTGTAAGTGAGGTTCTCGTGTTCAAACGCCGACAGCGGGAGTCGCCTGCGTCTGAGGTCCATCCAATGGGGTGCTCTCCAGTCTGACCATGTCGCTTTCGATTCCCGCCTGCCACATATATATGCGTTCTAAGCAATCTTAATAATATTATAACGCATAGATATTTTCATAATCAATAGTGTGCATATTGTTATTGGATTGCTAATTTTGTATACCTACGTACACAATTAGTATAGTTTATATACTTATGTGTCAATTCTTATAGCGTTTTATTACATTAACAGAAAATAGATAGTAAGTGTTAAATTAATCCGACTAACGACGTTGTTTATCAAGCTATTTTAAACTAATTATGTTATTATTATTATTTTTTGTTTATTTAATAAAATAATTATATTTGAATGAAGTATGCTTTACTTTGAATTATCAAAGGTAAGCTGTATTTGTACTGAGCAAAAAAAATCTCTTCATAATCATAAGTATGTAATTGTATTTATCTAATTCGAATTGGTAGCCCTTTTAAAAGACTTGAAATCGTAATTGTTCTAAAATAATGTTCTTGCTTTGTGAATTTATCAGACAACGAACAGATTCCAAGTTTTAATATAATATAAGCATATCTGTAATAACAAATTCACGTTGAAATTTTCAATTAAATCATACGAGTTACGATCGTCGTGAAAATACCATTACACTTTGCTATTTATATTTCTGATATTTAAATTTGAACGTTAATGCATGGGAAATCTTTGTGGATTTGTCCATTGGGCAAAGGGTTTCGTCTACGTTAAGTACGATGTAGGCTCTTGATAATAGAACCCTGATGCCTAACAGTAGAGTCGCTAGACAAGAATTCGTAGTTTAAACTCTTCACAAAAAACTCGAAAGTTCGCGCTTCGTTCTTTTAACGTATTGATGTTGCTTGCCGTTAAATAATGTCAAACATTGAAATTAAATTAAAAAAAATATATATAATAAAACCGTGTTATTTTATACATATTTAGTCGAAATTGTTAAAATAGTTTAGTATTATTCTTAGTTTTTATGTTTATATGTTTATATTGTGTAAAAAATTAATACTTATGTGATTGAAATATCTCTTTCATGGCAAATTTCTTGTAATCTTGTAAAGGAATATTTATTACGGTTCAAAAGTAATGTATTAACGAATTAACAGTGAGGTTCTGGATACTAATTGTAAAATTCAAGTTAGATTGGTTTTATAGTCATTCTGTATGTAGGTTATCAATCTGAATTTTTCTCATAATTATAAAATAAACGGTGTTTTCTGCTGTGAATGTGTTTTTTATTTTTAGAAAAAGTATTTATTCCTTTTATAAAGTGAATTATTCGTATATTTAAGATTACTTTCTGTTTTTTTTTATAAAATAATAAAACAGGCATGATTCAAGATCTAATAAGCAGTATATATTTTTCAAAAAATAACAATATAGGTACTTCTTCTACTATGAACAATTGTGGTTTTTTTTTATGATATAGGTTAGTTATAGGTAGGCGGACGAGCATATGGGCTACCTAATGGTAAGTGGTCACCAACGCCCATATACATTGTCATTGTAAGAAATGTTAACCTTCGCTTACATCGCCAATGCGCCACCAATCTTGGGAACTAAGATGATATGTCCTGTATGTTGTGCTTGTAATTATACTGGCTCAGTTACCCTTCAAACCGGAACATAACAATACCAAGTACTGATAATTTACGGTAGAATATCTGATGAGTGGGTAGTACCCAGACGAACTCGCACAAACTCACTAGAAAAATTGTAAATAAAATTCGTCATATTTTTAAAGTGATAAACGCATACTCTCATATTCTTGCTCGTTATTTCAATATACAAAAAATAGTGCTTCAAATACCTGAGCATTTTTCAACTTATATAGTATAAGTACTACTAATGGGAAATAGCACTAGCTAAATTGTACACTTTAACGTATCTGCTCATAGTCATCGAAAACTGATCGCATGATAAAGCTAATAAAAAAAATATTCGAGCATTTTTTCAACTTTGGCAGCACTGGTTGACAGCGACAAATAAGTAATGACAACTGACGATTAAGGACTTGGCAAGTAACTTTGGAGTCATAGATAATACATATATACTGGTATAGACGCGACACTGACGAATCAGCTATTTTTATTTACCCGTCCTCTTTGTAAGATGGCGCTGGTTTCTTAGAGCAAATATATATATATATATATATATATACATACATACATACATATATATATATATACATACATACATACATATATATATATATATATTTAATTTCCTTCAAGGGAGATTATGTAAAAAAATACAATAAAACAGAAAAACAAATGTTAGAAAGAAATATTTTTTTTTATTGTTCAGTCTTTTGTTTAAGCATACATTAATGAAAACAATCACAAGTTGCTTTTAACAATTATAAAATGCTCAGAAATGAAGATATTTGGCCACCCTATATCTTGTATATCATTTTAGTCAGATCCACGATAAGTGACTTCTGATTCCATTACTTCTGATACAGCAAAAGAAATTCTCGAGGGGATCTTGATTAAAATTACTGGTTAATATGTTCGTGATTTTAAATTGTTCATTTATATATTTCCACATTTCCTTAAAGGTATTTATGTGTTCAATTTTGAACAGATGGCACTTTTTCATACTTAATTGTTTCTGTGCATCACGATTTTTTACCACCTTTTCAAATGATATTGATTTTAAAATTGGCATTATTTCATCCCAGAACTGGAAGTGTTTAGAATTATTTTTTAGAGACCCCTTGAGAACTTTTGCTGTATCATGGTATGAGTGGCCATTAAAAGAGTCATATAATTTGTTAAAGACGAGTAGTAGATCAGCAGTGTCTTCACACTCCACTGGTAAGATTTTGCATTCTGTAACAAGGAAAGATTATTTGAATTGCCAGCCAATCAAAATATTTTTTTTATAATTCTTGCATTTCAATATTAAAAAAATTAAAGTTGGTAAAATTATCAGGTGGTAAATTTAATTTCCTTCACAGGTTGTGTGTAGCAATTACGAGCAAATATACATAAGTTACACACTAGACAAGAAATAGCAGCATAATAATTTATTTTTAACTTTTGATAACACACGTTTGAATCAGACAGACAAATGTACAATGAATTGTACCAACCTAAAAGAAATTTTTGCTTTATGCTTTTTTTAGTAGCCTTATCGATCAAAACTGCAGTACCTGTCTCAATAGATTTTTCTGTGGATGTTGATGCACTAATAGAAATATCATCTGTAATAATAAGAATTATGTTATAATTTTTCTCTACAAGTAATCTTTTTATATAGTCTTGAGATGTGTTTCATGTTACAAATAAAAAATATCTAGCATATTATCTAGTAGTGGTCTGTCCCAACTTTATATGGGTCGACAATTTTTTTTTGGAACAACGAGTTGCCTATATGTTTATATAGGTTATCAGCTATCTGTGTGCCAAATGCAATACAAATCCTTTTCAAACAAAAATACAAATCTTTCTTCTTAATAATATTAGTGTGGATAATTAAGAAGGGGACAAGTACACCACTGATAGTACTATTAGTTACCTTCATCCTGCTTTGCATACATGCATGCTAAAATCAATAAAGAAGGAATTTTTAAAAAGTTGAGTCATAATTTAATCATAAATTATTTCGTTTCTCTAAATATTTTGACAATGAGTGTCTAAATAAAATGATATTTATAAGTATGTCAACCAACTCTCACCTTAATAATACAGAGTTGGAATAGCATTTCTTGTTAGCCTGTTGCTTGGTAATATGTAATAATTTTCAAAATGCTTATTGCATAACCTCAATTGGTTATAGATTACATATTTCCTTTTTCTGTAGTGTAGTTCTCTAACACTGATTTCCAGATTTCAAACCTTTCTACATCTTTTTCAGGCTTGGAGAAATGATGCAGAGGATCTGAAATTTAATATTTTTTATTAAAGCTAGTTATACTGATATCAATTTGCGGTAAAAAAAAATTGTAAGGAGAAATTCTATACTGTTTTTTTTTTGAAGATAATATGTTTAATGGAAAAACTAGAGGATTCACAATATTCGGCCACTATTTAGTTATTAGTTCATATAAATGGCCAAATGTAAGAATTCAAAATGATCATTCACACATAATCCAATAGTTAATTATGCTGTATTCTGCAAATATATCAGTCCACTTCGGGACAATGAGCCCTGTTTTTTAACATTGCAATGCGTTTGTTACTTTTGGGTAAAAATAAAGAAGGAAAGGCAGAAAGGAAATGCACTGGTAGTTTATATACAAATTGACGGGACTACGACAGTCGTCCTATACACGCGTTTATAATTTCAATTGTATTACTTACCTTCTGCATTACACCCGAAATAACAGTTAGATTGTGGGCTTTTCGGTATCTTCGCTATCATCAGCCTAAAAACGTTGCCGGGGTTGGTCAAGTGAAGAGTATGAGACTGTGTCCGTAAAAAATAGCCAAATAACAATAAAAGAAGTACTATCAAGATCCGTTAAACGCGATAAGGTTAAAATAAAAGTGAAAAATTTATATCAAAGCAGAGAAAACAACGCATCGAACAAACTTGACAAGAAATATTTTAAGTTTTCTAACGTTTAGTTTTAAACTTCAACACATCACATAGTATTGCCATTGCAAAATTGTGATCTTGAATAAATTTATTCGTAGTAAAAATGTAAAATGAATTTGATTTCATTTTATAAACAATGTTTTTATATTGATTTTTCGAATTGAGCTATTTAAAAATAAAAATTTAAGAAAACATGACAATCGCGCTCTGTAGCGACATCTAGTGCAAATCTAACGTTTTTATGTGACTTAGTTGACTCGTCCTCCATATTAGATGGTGCTAGTTTCCATAGAAATATTTTTTGCGGTCTTTTGTTCTTCACTGTCACCCCCCATTTGGAGTTTTGACATTTGTTTATGCAAACTGTTATTTGTACGCTGATAGCCGATGATACTTAGTGCGAATTAAAAACTTTTTATTACGCCTCTATTATTAAAAAATAGATCGTTATTGAATTTATACATTCACTATGAACGCACCACCTACCTTTGAATCATTTCTTTTATATGACGGTGAAAAAAAGTGAGTACATTAACTATTTAAGTCATCTAGAAACATAGATTGTGTATAATTTTAAACCCTGATATTTTTAGAGTCCAGAAAGAAGAAGACACAAAAGTTACAAATGCTGCAATATTTACAGTTAATAAGGAGGACCATACTCTAGGAAATATGATTAGACAGTAAGTTAAATAACTACTACGTTTTGAAGTAATAACAGGCCTGAGGTTATTATTTTTTTTAAATAAAATATCTTTATTCATAATTTGTACAAGTTAATTTAATTCCAAGCAAGGTAGATGTAGTGCGCTCCTCGCTAGGTTATAAAATAATCTTTATTAAAGAGTGACAGTGCCATTCCCTTTTTTGTTATGTTGTGTTGTTTTGTTATGTTTTACCTTACAATGTTTTATCTTAAAAACTTTGTTTGTTATAGACTGATATTAGATTCTATATTTAAATATCAACAAGAATATGTGTGTGTATGTATGTGTTTTTTTTTCTTAAGCATCTAGATTAAGTACTTTTCTGTTTCGTCAAAAGTTTTGTGTAGAAGGAATGAATATCCACTTTTCTTACAATTATAATTAGATAAGACATTTATAGAACAATTTGTACTAATCTTATTTTAATTAATTATTGAGGTAGTGATCATTCGCATAATTTTTATATTAATGATGAGGATGATGAATGTGGCAGTGATCAGTTACCGTTGTGTTATAGACAGATGTGTAGTTCCCAGCTGAGTTCTTAGGATTGTATGAACCAATCAATTTCCACACCTTGTGGGAAGGGTGTGTGGTGTCACACAGGGAGAAAACTGTGATAGTATATCAAATAATCATTAGAATTATGATTACTGTTTTACGTTTACGGAAGAATGTTATTAAGAACCATCAAAAAACCATAAATACTGTCTGTACATGGAGAACAATAACTACATAAGACAGCTACTTCAGTGCTTATCTTTATCATCAGACCAGAAGCTAATTAATTAAAGTCAGGTTCTTCATATTTTGTTTATAGTTTAGTTTTTAAATATACCGCAACACCATCACTTTGATTAATATGTTTAATAGTTTTGAATGTGGTAAAGTGTTGCAAGGTCAGGATATTAGCATTGCTTAGGCATAAGTAACCAACATTCAGTCAAGACAATAAGATCACATGGACGGTTATCTCTAAACGCTTCATGACCCGAAGGGAGGGGATTCAAAAAAGTTTTCTTTTATTACAGCCAATTACTTAAGGACCCGAAAGTCCTTTTTGCTGGATATAAAGTGCCTCATCCATTAGAACATAAATTTGTGCTGCGTATTCAAACAACATCTGATTACACACCTCAAGAGGCTTTTATGAATGCTATTACAGATTTAACTTCTGAGTTGTCACTTTTTGAAGAGCGATTCAAAGTAAGTATGTTTTCATACTCTCGTGTTAACCAACATGAAATGTGTGTTTAAAGTATGAGATGTTAAACATACACCTAGAGCGTCTATAGCTTAACCTACTTTGTATTTTTATTAAACATCTTCAGCTATCTCAAATCATTTAAGACTGGATTACAGTAGAAAATATATAATTTTTAATAGTAATAAAATATAATTTTGTAAATAAAATCAGAATATACTCTTAACAGTTTTTTTTTTTCAGGAAGCTATCAAAGAGAAGAAAGACGGTTTGGATTAAGTTTGGGTAGATGTAACCTAGGTTAAAAATTAGATAAGTATTAAATAAATTCATAATAAATTTTAGAAATCAAGTTTTGTTTTTTTTAGTATGAATATATAGTTATATATATATATATATATATATATATATATACCTATACCTCAATACCTCAATGAGTTATTTTCATTAAAAAAACATATTTAAAGATTCTAAGTAATTATTAATAGATAATAATCAATTAAGGACATATTATGTATTTATTTCCTTTATTGTTTTAAGAATAAATATAAATATCATATAATCATCATCACATTACATCACATACATCAATTTAAGTCAATACTATTAGTTCTTATTAGTAATTGAAGGTATTATTCAATAAAACTGAAAATATTTTAAATCAATTTATTGTTATTAAAAAATTGTAATAATTTTGGTGTTTTTATCAGTACTTATTTGGATTAAAAATGTGGTGAAAACAATATAATTAAAAAAAAAAAACCATGATTGTGATGGAAATTGATTTGTGCCGATTTAGCAATTTCTCAATATGCATTATATCTAGATAATGCATAAGAGCGAAATCAATACCATTTCCCTTTATCCTTAAAAACATGCTTAAATAACTTAAAAGGTGCTTCTTATTTACAAAACATTTTCCTATTTAATTAGCTAGTAAAACAAGCCATACCATATTCATGGTAAACAATAAATAATACCTACTTGAAACAAATAACAGTAACAACGGTAACATTAATACTAAAATTAATAAATAGGTATTAAAATGTTTCTTCTTCATCACAGTTCTCCGTTGCGTGCCCAAAAACTGCAAAAACAAATTCACTTTACTATAAAATGTGTGTGTTAAAACTAAGAATATAAATTAAGATTTTAATATAAATTACATAATAACAAAGGTAAACAATCAAACTGTCTTCAAAAAATTATGATTCGACTGCCTCGTTCGTCTAGTGTATATATGTCCAGTCTATTTTATATGACCAAAGATTTCAGGTTCAAAACCCGGGTTGGACCAATAAAAAGTTATTGGGTATATTCCTAGTAACAGCCCAAAAGAAGTTGGCAGTGTTTATATTCCGGTGACTCAAAAGTAAAGCCGTTAATCCTTTATCATCATACTTGTGGAAGTAACGGACATCTTACATTAAAGAATGGAAAGACAGGATAATTTTTATAATCACACATAACTTAAAAGGCTTCCTTTACCTTCACAAATGTCACAGTATGGCCTTGGCGTTAGGGGCTTTTTGCTAGAAGGAGGCTTTTCAGGTTCCACGGATTGTCGAGGACAGTCCTCGGTGTCGTGCGCGTCGAACACGTCGCAGATGTCACAAAACAGACGAGGAGCTACTGCCCGAGCTTTACGTCCATTGCTAAAGAAAAATAAGCCGTTAATTTCAATATTTGAACCATAATTTATTGTAAATTTTTAGAATGAATTTAAGATAAACTTATCAGATTTGGGTTTTTGTATCAAGATAGTAACAGCCTGTGAATGTTCCACTGCTGGGCTAAGGGCTCCTCTCCTTTTTTTTAGGAGAAGGTTTGGAGGTTATTCCACCACGCTGCTCTAATGCGGGTAGTGAAATACATATGTGGCAAAATTTAAGTGAAATTAGACACATGCAGGTTTCCTCAGGATGTTTTCCTTCACCGTCAAGCACGAGATGAATTATAAAAACAAATTAAGCAGATGAAAAATCAGTGATGCTTGCCCGGGTTTGAACCCACGATCATCGGTTAAGATTCACGCGCTCTAACCACTAGGCCATCTCGGCCATCTCTTTTATCAAGATATATGTTGCAAAATCTGTAAATTAATTGAGTGGGTACTATATTTTATTAACTAATTATTATTTTCGATATATTTGTAATCGCTTTTATAGAATATTTAAATGAGCTAGACTTGAAAATTGATTGATTGACAAGAGAAAATAATAATTTTAAATATTATTTTTTAATGACTTTTTCAAGTAAATATGAAATAGATTTAGTACACTTACAATAGAGGAGGTTCGGTAGGGACGGTTCCTCCTTCGAGTGCCTGTACACGTGCCATCAGCTGTTCATTTTTCCGCTGCATATCTACTATCACAGAGTTCAAGAAGCTCACTTGGCCATCTATCATTTCCTTATCTTCAGTTAGTCTGTATTTATTTGAAAAAAAAAAAAAACGATTATTTACAAATTTACAATTTAGATGCTCATTACCTTTATTTCTTTAAATAATAAATGTAATAATATTATCCATATTATTACTTACTTCTGCGACCCATTATCCCCTTGTCCCAAAAGGCCCATTGCATTATTGTCATTATTATCTCGAATTTCTTTTCCATTCTTCGCCATTTCCTTTTGTAAAAGCTGTTTTTCCCTTTCTGTTACCTCAACTTTGGCTTTTTGGCTCTGAAATAAAATAAATGGTTAGAATCGTATACTTGGAATTATAACAAAAATTAATATAAATAGATAAATTTACCTTTAAGTCTTCTTGTAATTTTACAATTAAATCATCCTTAACCTTAATATCTTTAATATTAGTCTCAATTTCTGCTCTTAATTTATTAATTATTTTTTCACTATTAACTAAGGATTCAGCACCAGATTGTCTTGTAGCTTGTAATTCTAAAGTTAACTTTTCTAATTTTTCATCCTTGCTTGCATTGTTTTCTTGAATAGCTAACAGTTCAAGTTTTTGTGATAGTTCTAATATCTTGCTATCGCCTTCGTTAAGTTTGTTTTGTAACTTGTTTTGATTATCCAATTCTAAAGCTAGTTTTTGTTTTGAATCTTGCAACTGTTTTTCATAATCTATTATTCTATTTTTAAGCTCGTGTTTCATGTTTTTGCTCTCTCTTTTGTATTCATCAAATTGCTGTTGCAATTGCCTAGTTAAGTCTTCGTAGTTTAATTTTTGGGCTTCGTTAATATTTGTAAGTTTCTTTATATCATCGTCTGATTTTGATAACAATTGCTGTAAATCTTTAACCTTTTCCTTAGTGCTGAGTAAGTCTTCAAGTTGTTTTCCTTGTTCCATAAGATTATTTTGTAACGTTTTTATTGTGTTGTTAAGAGATTCAATTTCAACAATGTGCTTTGCTTTTAAATCAGCATTTTCTGATTCTAGTTGTTTAACCGTTTCTTGAATTTGGCTTGTTTGTAATACAATTTCGTTTAAGTTATTTATTTCTACTTGTTTTTGTTCTAATATAGTGTTATTTTGATCGAACTCTTGTTGAAGCTTTGTAATATTTTCTTCTAACTGTTTACTTTTATTTGAGTTAGTGTCAACTTTTTCATTTTGAGCTTTAATAAAATTGTCTTTTTCTTTCATAATTTTATTAACTTCGGTTAAATTTTCAACGGTTTCGTTCAATTTATTTTTTGTTTCTTCAAGTTGACTCTTAAGATTTAATATTTCAGTTGACGATTCGTTATATTTGTCTTCTAATATTTTTTTATCATTTACTATAATAGCCATTTCAGATTTAACTGATTCTAATTGTTTAAGTTGTTCATTTATTAATGATTCTTCGACAGAAGAATTGTTTAAAAGTGTTTCATACTGTTGTTTCATAGTATTTATTTCTATAACAGTTTTGTTTAATTGTTCTTCTAATTTATTTTTTATTTCATTTACTTTATTGAGTTCTTCTGTAACTTGGTTCAATTGACGATCTTTTTTAGTAACTAATTCTCCATTAGATTTAATATCTACTTCGAGCATTTCTAGCTTAAGCGTCAAATCTTTGATATAATTTTGTTTTTCCTGGAGCAATTCATTCAATCGTGTTTCTTCGTCTTTATGAGCTTTATTTTCATTATTGACCACGACCAACCGTTCTTGCAGTTGATTAACTTCTTTTTCATATTGTACTTTCTGGGCATTAAGCTGTGATGACATATCGTCTAATATTTTTTGTAAAGAATCTTCATGTTTTCTTGCTTCTTCAAGTTTATTATTTAAGTCATTTTGTGCTTCAGTTAGTTGATCAACTTTTTCCATTAGTTTAACTTCCGACGTAGCTCCATCTGCTTTCAGTAATAATATTTCCTCTTTATACCTCTCAATATCAATTTCAAGCTTTTTCCGAATTGTGTCTTGCTCATTACTTAATTCTTGTTCTTTTAATTTCAAGCTTTCAATTTCATTTTTTAATATTGAATTTTCATCAAGCAATTTGTCGTTTTGAGCTTCCGCTTCTTTAAGTCGATTGTTTATTTCAAAACTAAGCGCTTCAAAATCTTTTATTTTGTTTTCTGTTATTTGAAGCTTTTCAACATTTTCATCTACAGATCTTACTAGTTGACCTCGTTCTAAAGAATAATCTTCTTGTATTTTAAATATTTTCTGCTTGTATTCTTGTTCAATTCGGCCACAGTTATTGGTAGCTTCTCTGTATTTATCTTTGATTTCTTGTAGTTCTTTCTCCGTATCCTTTAAATGTTGTGACAATTTATTATATTGTTCGTTAGAATCAGTAGTCTGACCCGTGAGATTTAAATACTCAGATTCTACCTTTTCTTTAGATTTTTGAATTTCGTCACACTTCTCAATAGCACTGCTCAATTGCCGTTTATATTCACCGATTTCTAATTCCATTGCTGCTATTTTAGCTTTAAGTTCGACATTTGCTTGTGTAATTTCATTAAGGGACTCTTTCAACTTTTTGTTTTCTTCCTTCAACGCGTTTAATTCATCAACATTTATAGTAAACTGTGTGTTCAAAGTGTCGAGTTCAATTTTACTTTTATCTAAAGCTTGCTTGTGGGTTTCGATTTCTTTTATTAGCTGCTCTATTTTAGTATTACGATCTTCAATTTCTTTCTTGTGTTCTTCGGCAATTTTGCTATGTTTTATATTGAAATTGGCAGTTGTTTCTTCAAATTCATCTTTTAACTTTATTATTTCCTTATCTCGTTCATGAATAGTTTGTTTATATTCATTTATAAGTTTATCATTAGAATTGGTCGATTTATTAGATTCATTAACCAACTTTTCGTATTCTTTTGTTTTAGTGTTCAATTCTTGTTGTAGTTTCAAAATTTCTGATTTATTTTTCTCATCTTGTTGCGAAGCCTCATTCAAAAAGCTTTCATATTCGTTGATTTTCTGCGTGAGTTCTTCTTTAACACGATTGACTTCTTCTTGTAACAACTTGTAAGATGATTCTTGTTTTTTATTTAAATCTTCTAGCTGCTCGATGTCTAATACTTTGGCACTAATTTCCATTTTTAATTTAGTCATTTCCTTGTTAATGTTGACTTCATGTTCTTTACTAACTCCCATAACTGCAAAATGAAAAATATAACAATCATTACTGTGGTTAAAAATCTTATCATAGCGACACATCTATTTTATATATTAAGAATTCAAGGTATAAAAATATATTAATTTACCTTTGTTTAATTCTAACGTTTTATCATCAACAGCTGCCTGAAGTGAGGTTAATTTACTATTTAAATCTATTATTGTTTGACTATTCTCTTTATTCAATCTCTCTACGTTTTGTTTCTCAGCATCTAACTTTGACTCGGCGAGTTGCAACTTCGCTGTCAGCACTGACAGCTGCGTTTCGAACTCGGATTGAGAAATAGCAATTTTACTTTTAGCTTCATTGAGTGCTTTTTCAGATTCTGCCTTAACTTTATACAGTTCCTCGTTTAAACTTTTCGTCAGCGAGTCTTTTTCACTTTCTTTTTCTTTGATTAAGGCGTACGCTTCATCCAACAGTTTTTGAAGTTCAGAAGATAATGCTGAAAGTTAAATTTACAATTTATGCAATCTGCTTAAATACTGAGCAAAATAGAACTTGCTCGCGTAATTAGGCTCAATAACGTTGATTCATAATAATTAATACACAGGCTACAACGGGACCTATAAATCCTACATACCTACCTGTAAAATAATATCGATCAAATTTAAACTCCAGATATGTCTATGCAAAAGCTAAGACTACTCAGACCAGACTAGAGCTAGAGTAAATTGACAATACAATCCATAGATAAGTTTCAGTAGTGATTGTGTATTGACAGGGATTTAGTATCGAGTTATATCTTAAATGATGCAAGCAATATCAAGCTTTACTTACTTTGTGCTGCTACTAACTCCTCTTTGTGTTGATCAGCTAGAGCGTTCATTTCAGCACTGCGCTGATCTTCAAGCGCTCGCAGCGCTGCACTGGTCGTCTCAGCCCGAGCTACTTGTAATGCAACCTCAGCTTCTAGATCTCGTATCTGTTTTTCTCGTGTTTCTTTTTCTTTCTAAATTATTCGAAAAACATTAATTTTAATACAAAAAGCGATAATTTAAAAGTGCATTTGATTCTGTTTAATATTTATTTATAATATGTACTTATGTACTACTAAACATATTTATAAAACATACCTCCATTGCTTCTTTATATTTCTGAAAAATAAAAAGTTTAGCTCAGTATAAGTGTTTTCGGTAAAATAAGAGAAGGTATCTAATTATAGAGTTTCTTACGTTGTAATCTTCTTTGTTGATGTTTTCTTCTTCGTTTCTGAACATAAGATCTTCTACCTTTTGCTTTTCATCTTCCAACATTTTATTAAGTTTGTCAAGTTCGACTTTAAGCTTCGCATTTTCGTTGTTCGCCTTGAAAACAAAACCTCATTTTTAATAGAAAATACAATAACAAAAATCTTTCGAGCTTATCATATAATATTTCTACGTGCCAAATTAGAGGTATTCGTTTATTACAATACTTTATTTCATATACCAATATAATTGGCAATAAACATTGGAAGATTACTAAAATAAAACTAAAAAAAAATCCATCTTGAAGACTTTTCTTCCTTCCTTCCATCGTCCGTTCCGTTCCTTATTTAAAATCTTATTGATCGTCAATCGTACATTGTCTATCGCGAATTATTTGTTTTAAGAATTTATAAGCAGTTATATTACAATACCTGTGTTGCTTCTTTTCTAATCTGTGCAAGTGCGCTTTCTGAACGTTCGAATTGCATCGTAACTTTGACAATCTCTGCTCTCTCCAATTCCCTCTCCTGTAATAGTCGCTCCAAATGCTGCTGTTTTTCTCGTAAGAGCTCCTAAATTGGTAACAAATAATATTAAGTACTTTTTAAACATTATATTAAAATAATACTAGGAATTTTCTCTTTTCATGAAATTTCTGCTATTAATATTCGTAGTTTGTGTAGTAGAGACGACACTGGCCTTAGTGGTTAGGGTCGGACTTGCGGCTTCCACATCGTTAGGTACTTCCACTGTTGAGCTATTGGGGCCTAATATACAATTGTTTTTATAATTACAATATTAAATACATAGTACTTATTTCATAATCATGTTCCAATACTTTGTTAAATGTAGGTGTTGTAAAATCTGAGTAGTTACATTTGCCATTTGCCAAACTTGAGTAGTTAATATTTCAGTATACATATATTATTTTAATATATAAAACTTATTAATTAATATATTAGTCTTATACTTATATAAATATACAAGTATATAAATTCATGCTTTTCTAAAACTACCACATAGAAACTCTATTTTTAACATAAACATGAGGTTTTAGGTCTTGTTTATAAAAAAACTTAACCGCATCGCATATTATTGTTATAAGATTTCGAAAAACTAAATTACAAATTGAAACATTAAAAGTAATTAACTGAAAGAACTGTCATAAAAACATTATTTATTATTTATGTTAAACTTTATATTGATGATATAGCAATACTATAAAATTAAGTCATACGACCTTGTTTACTACTAATAATAACACTGCGCTTACGTACCTACCTACATACACATACTTTCAACTTCTAAGTAGTGTCGCGTTATCTATGGTTTTCTTACTAACCAGTATGTCGTAATAATGTATTTTAAAAATATTATTTCATTCCACGACATTTATTTTTAATAAAACTGACGTCAATAATTTTTATTTCTAAATATAAAAACTAAATAATGCAACAGTTTTATTATTTTTTTTTTAAAGTGCAAGCTGAAATAATCAATCCTTATGCAAATTAGGTGCCGTTCTATGAGAAAGGTCAAAAGTTATGTACAAAAATAGCTTGTAGAGAGCTAAAATGCTTCTGTTAAATATTTTATACTTCTAATTTTAAAAATGAATACATATACTAAAAGCGACCTACATAAATTGTAAATTTCGCAATGCAAGTGCGATGCGCATACATTACAAAACGAAAGTTCTCTCCGGAATTCATATCTCTATATATATTACATTTATTATAAATATAGTAACAAATATACCCAACGTTTTATAAAATATATTGCAAATATTAATAATGTAGCCTATTGGCAGTCACGGATTTTGGCTCAAGCCCGCAAGGCCAGGGCCTAGGGCGGAACACAAATTCGAAATTGATTAAGTCGTGTGATGCTTGAATAAATATTTATTTAAGCTATTTCTTCATTATTTTTCTCAAGATTAAAAAATCTTTATGTTTTTTTTTTCTAGGATTACTATAAACATATCATACATAGTTAAAGAAGTTCGTAATGTTCATTTTGTTTTCTTTTACTTTATATAGAAAGTATATGCTCTGTAATCTTAAAAAAAGGACGAACGAAAGAATAATTGAACCGGTTTTTAAGCAATAACGATTTTACATATTAATATTGTTTAGGAATGATTACTTTAACAAGGCTGTTTTCTACTTTCGCATATCAAATTAATGACAACATGCTACAAATTTCCTTAATATCGCAAACAAAATAAAGATAACGTTTTATAAGTGCATCATTTTCGATCGATCATTACAATAAGAACAATATCGTTAGATTTTGCAAGTAACTAATGCTGTATTAAGGACATAAGATCGCTCGTCAAGTTCATTATTAATAAACAAACGCAACAGTTCAATGTACTCTTATTCAAATCTAACCAACGACCGTGAATATACTAGAAGAAATAACCAATCGCTGACTTTAAATGAGGTAAGATATTGTAAACAAATGGGCACACAGTCGTAAATATGATAATTATTTTACCAATTAGGTAGGTGAAAATCAATGCGTAGGATTACTCGTAAATGCCTACTTAAACGGAATTGAGACGTTATATCGTACAAAAGGAATTATTATAGGTGTTATAGTCATACATTAACACACGCCTACAATATGTATTACTTCTCCAAACGTGTAATAGAAATCTACTACTAATCATACTACATTTATGTAAATATCAGTAATATGTTACCTATTCAATTGCTACTACGCTACGAAAGTATTAAGTTATTCGACTTTATTACGACTAACGTTTTAAAATATTTGTTTTAAAAGTAACAAAACGAGTGATGTATCTGTAGTAAATAAAATGCATATGAGTAAATGAAAACTCAAGATAAATGTATATTTCAAGAAGTCCATTTAACTGTCTTAAAACTAGCATAAAAAACAGGCATTCATGCGGGAAATTGCTGTCGGAAGGGGAGCATTCAAAGGCGAAAGAAAATCTTTTCGACGGATAAGAAAGAAACTACACCTTTAAAAGGCATTGAACTGTACGCCTACCGCGAAACCATATAGATATGTTGCTAATTAAATCGTATGTGTAAATATATCTAATGAGATTATATAAAATATACATGCCTACATGAATTGGAATTTTAACGATTACAATAATATTAATTTATTGTATTCTTCGAATAAAATACAAGATACTTAAAGGCGTATAAAAAACGTTTCATTTTTATACTGATACAAGAATTACCTTATTGTATTTTTAACCGCAAGTCTTTTTCTTGAGCGTTTATGCCTTTAATAATAAAAATTATGATTTCATTTATATCGATATCTTAAAATATAGTGTTTCTTACAATATAAACGCTCTACATATATATATATAAAGAGTTCAGACTTAATGTCTATATTTATATTATATATCTAGAAACGATGAGTTATTGTCAGTTGAACTTTTCATACCAATGAATCAATATTAATTTGTTTCGTTGATTTTAGTTTAGTTTTTTTTATGCCGTAATTTTAATATTAATATGCGAGCTCTTTGAAATTTCCTTTAGATACAAACACCATAACCTGTGCATAGATTGTTCATTATTTAACATCCCTCGTCTGCTAATCAGACGGAGTTCGCAGCGAATCAATTTCGCTTGTGCAAATGACTTTCTATTCAAATGAACTTTATATGTAGACTGTATTGTACACAGTTGGATAGATGCCAAGGAATAGGGGCGAGTAATGTCTGCGCATTTGAAAATACGTATAACTAGGACGTAGGTGAACTTTAAACTTGATATATACAATAGGAATGAAATAAATATATTCTTGTAGAAAAAAACTAATAATCAAAAATATTTTTATTTTTAAAAAACCACACGAACATTTTGAGAAACAAACTAAAGCAACTAATAGTTAATACATTTCTTTAAGTTCCCATGTTGTTATATATTAACAAAAACGGTACTACCATTATTATATACATGCTTTGTATCTATATATAATATTACGAGATACAATTGAATATTCCAAATATGTTTAGATTTATTTATTGTACTCTTTCATGGTAAGCGTTGACGAAAACTCTCTCGTGCTTTTTAGCTACTGCTTAATATAGATTAAAAAAAAAATATCGTCAAAATTTGTTGGTAATGTTTCTTATAGTATTTATATTTATTTATTAAGCTATCTAAAATTGAGTTACAAATACATAGACGTTAAATATTGCAAATATTACGATATAATAAGTTTAGCTACATGAAAAATAAGTATAGGACAGAAGTTTTATAACCGTTTCATATATTATCCAGCACTAATAAGTTTAGTGAAAAACGTATGTTTTTTAATTACTAATATATCATAAATACACCATCAAACCTTTGTTCAATTTATTCATAAGATACAATAACCCTTAAACCTCATCACACCATACAAATGTACGAAAACAAACAAATCTTAGAAATATTATATTTTTTTTATTTAAAACAGAAATTTGGGTAGTCTTGTCTATTCCAGTGGCGAATAAAGACAAATAAACCAAATTCGACATTGAACAGAGGCGACATCTATGGTCGAGATCTCGAATAGTCTATGATATTCGTTATGATTCGTTAAAAAATGTCGTTTTTTAAATGTGTTATAATATAAATAAATGTGTTTTATTAATCAACAACTGTATGGGAGCCCATAGCAGAGCTATTAGCAAATCGAATATGTAAATCTAAGGTTTGTTTATCTTTGATTCTTCTGCCATTGGAATAGCCTATATATATATATATATATATATTGTTTTCCAAGGATCCCTTTTAACTACACATGCAGACAGGCTAGTATACAGCGATTAGTGCAATAAAACAACACGATTAGGTTTATATAATATTTATTTACAATTTTATAATTAAGAAAGAAGTATATAGACAACACGTCCATTACATAATATTATTACCTCATCGTAAGTTAATTATCATTCCCACGTAGTTAACTAATCTAAAACATCATAATCCTAATGTAATATTATTAATTATTAAGTCTTATATATTAATAATATATTAAAAAACTAACCTAAAAATAAAGGAATGCTAGTGTCGAAGTGAGTCCTTATTATTATGAATATTTTCAGAACTTACAGGCACTGGTCAGATATTTGTTAAAAATTAAATAATAAATAGCTATAATATTTTTTTTTATCCAAAATAAATGGAAATTCTTTTTTTTTAAAATCATCATTATGTTATAAAAACCAAACAATATCACAGTTTTGCAAGCTAAGCTATCTTTCATTCACATTTCAAATTTAAAAGTTATTGGAACATGATTAAGCTGATATATATATTTTGTACTATAGTGTGCGGTAATTGACAATAATATATTCATTTTAAAAATGATTATTGTATCTGTAAAAAAAGTCCAGATTATAAAAGTTACGTTTAGTCTGTGAGTACAACACATAAATGTCAAACACAAAAACAATACAATTGTTGGACAAACTATTATTTATTGAATCAAAATAACCAACATGTTGTCTATGGATACATGTACAAAGCATAAATTAAACTTTGTGCTTGTTTCATAGATAATTTGTATGATAATAATAGATTCATTACATGCCAATCGTATATTTACTATAGTAATATTGTGCTGCAGATGCAGTACAACTGTCAAATAATTGATGTCCTCTATTGGAGCGCGGTAGGTAACTTACTGCACACATGTGCTAAGCTTCAAAAAATGTTTGTAGGTTGGCACCTGCTTCATTATTACAAATCAGCCAGTGAGAGTTATAAGAAATATCTTATCTTAATGTAATAACATTTCCTTATTTGTTCTTCTTTCGTAAAAGAAGATCCGAAAAGGAACATATTGAATTAAAGACCTAATAAGCTAACAAGTAATATTATAAACGATCTGTTCTTTTTTAATTTAATCGGGTGTATGTTTGTATTTCAAACATAATTGAAATTATCTTTACACGTACATTTACATCATCATTATTGTCTTTTAACATTTTTTAAATTACTTTTCTGTTTTCCATAATAGCGTGTTCCCATTGGCTGATCATGTTAAAATAAAGCAACGCCATCTAGTTTTTGAGACATGACACACGCTCGCACGCCTACCGCGCCGCGATAGTGGGGTACCGTACCTGCAGCGCGTTCTTAGCCGACACCGGGGTGGAGGACGCCCGTGGACCGGCCCGCTGTCGCGCGTGACGCAACGTAACGGGACATGACGAGACGCAACGTGACGTGTCGTGACGTTAGTGATAGTGCACATGCGCAGCAAACAGAAACAACACACGTTAGCGCACTCGGCTCTACCGGACAGAGTGCTTTAACTACTTTGGACAATAAAAGATAATGAAAAAATATATATTTATTTCTCTGTGATTTGCTGTCGATACAAGTTAGCGATGACGTGTCCTATATTAGCACACTGTGCGGTAGTAACAAACTAAATGCAAAAAATATAATTAATAACGCGCATATATTAAACACGATTGTGTTTTCAATTTAAATACATATTGAAATATTCGAAAAAAAAAAACTTATAACTCGGCATCTAGTGCAGCTTTGTCAACTACGAAGCTAAGTGTTGATCGCATATTTAATTTAACAAATGTTAATAATCATCAAATACTATTATTTGATTTTATTGAGAAATTATTTTCACTTGTCAACACCATGCCGTTAATTAGAAGCAAAATACAGAATGTTAAGTACAAAATCTACATGACAAATCCCTCACAGGAGCCTCTTAAACATAATATCACAGATAAATTATAATCGCGTCTCTACTGCAGTCTTTTCAACTAAATATATAATGAAATGCGCAAGAAGCACCTTAATAGCGTTTTGTTTTTAAATTTCAAATCGGGGAATTATAAACAAATTAAAACACAATATTCTACGTAACTAAATAATAAAAAAAGAAACAATAGCAAATGGGAATTAAATATAATGTTTTGCAAAAGAAATTAACACAAGGGCCAAACCAGGGTAGTGCCAGCTACAGACCTAATAAACTTAAAATTGGAACATGCAACAAAAAGCAGCCTATAGGTACTGGAACCATTACTCTTGCATGTATCCTTTTAAATTTTAAACACATCTATCAATAATAATAGCGCTATACTGAATATATTATAATATTTGCACAAGATAGTGATTATAACGGGACGGACGTTGGTCTATCAGGAACCATCGTGGATAAAATGGAGGGAGTACATGGAACTGTTTGAATATATTTGTACATTTCATATCGTAAATATATGATATGATCTAAAACAGTAGAAAAACCTTGAGTTCAAATATAGACAACGTAAGGATAAGTGAACTGGAAGGGCGACACGCAAGAGAAATGGTAGCTTTTCCCGAAGCCCGAAAAGTGTGAGCGCGACGGCGGCAACTCCACGAACAGGTCCGTAGCCGGGCCCCGGCTGGCCCTCGTCACGGCACCCGGCCGTCCCCCCCACCGCACCACCTCACCCCCGCGCGACCCTCCGCCCGCTCCGCTCGACACGCTGCGCCGACATCGCTCCGACCGAGCCTCCACGCTCAGCGTGTTCTCCGAACAGCGCCATGATTTTGGTAATGATTCACTCAGGCTACAAGGGATTGCAACATCTCGTTTCGCGTTGCGAAAGATTATATCGTAGTAGATGCGCGGCTGGGGCAGAGCGATGAGTGCGCAGCGGTCTGACTCGACGTGTTTCACGAGAAGCGTCTTGTCGAGCAGGCTAGGGGCGCTGCGGTGGGGACGCGCGAGGGCGCGAGTCGGACGAGGGGAGGACGGCTCGGCTGAGCGCGCGCGGGGCTAGCCTACCTGAGCACCCAGCGACGTCACCCCGAGCCTCACCCCCGCACGGGAAGACGCGATCGAAGTTCCGAGCGAAGTGAGAGATTCCCGAGAGTTCGAGCGTCGCATTGGTGTCGCACGCCCATTGCTGTGGATCGCGCAGGTGCCCGGTTTGCGATTCGACGGCGATCGGGATACTTTCGAAATAGGCGCGAACAGTCCGAAGCGCGGAGCGCAATCAAAATATCTGAAAGAGATGAAAATACCCGAAAACATTTAACTACAGATAAAAAGGTTTGGCAGACGATGGGAACTCGACCGCTTCACTGAGCAGTGTTACCTTTTCCCATCAACGGAACCATCGTTCTTGCCAAGAGGATCATCGAGCTCTACGCCCGCCCAAACACCTGATGCAAATTCAGTAACTCCTACGTAACGGAGGGTACCAGCTTTACTGCCGCGACTGCTTGATACAATGACCCGGTCGCCTAAACGGAAGTCTCCATTTGTGGTTGTTGAAATGGAAGCATCTAAAATACATTAAATTTGTAATCAAGGAGTAGTTTTATATTTAATATGTGTTTACATTAAACACAAAAAGTACATACTCATCTTACTGCTGACAATACTCCGTACGCTACCATTAGGAGAGAGAGTGCGCCTGGGCCTTGCGGAACCAGAAGGCGGTCGTTCGAACACACTTCCGGCGTCAGAAATAGGTGAAACATCGTGTGGTGCATGAGATATGAGGGGCTCCCGCGTCAATCTAGTAAGCCGAGAGAATACACCGCGCTTTTCTGGACATTGAAAGTAGCGAAATCCAGCTACTGATCCATCATTTTTGCCTAAAATCAAATTTAAAATATTACAAATTAAATAATACGTGTTACATATATTTAAATAAATTAAACTCCTACTGTACGATTTGTTATTAAATTTTACTCACCTATAGGGTCGTCAAGTACAATGCCGGCCCACTCGCCCGGAGCGAACTGTGTCTCACCGATATACGCGATCTGGCCGGGCTTAGTACCGCCCACCCACACTCGTTCGCCGATTATAAAGCTGTCAGTATCCTCAGTTAGAACGACACTGTGATCTGGAATGTCAGTATTGCAAAGCATTAGGCGAACCCCGTGCAATTATATAAACCCCCGGAAATCTTACGAAATAAGTTACAAAGAGAAAATACTTGATGAAAGTCACTTTCTGTAAAAGGATTGAAATTTATAGTCACTTGAATATGGATATCCCCTCACATTCTCTATTCTTCACACATATTTACGATGCACGCACGACTTGAATACGGTTGATGTAAGTGCAACGACCATTATGGAACTATTTGCATTCCAGTTTGCATATGTAGCTGTGTTTTAGCGTTCGAGAGGTATGCACCTGTGAACTTTCGCTTGTGTCGATACTTAAAGGAACAAACTGCATTTGACATTTGAAGTGTTCTTACGATAAAGTGCCTACAAACACCAAGCACATACAGCATGATACCTTATGCAATAGCTATACATTGAGTCCATAAAAAGGCGATCTCAAACAGTGAATGCAATGCAAACAACTATTATGAAAATGAACGTTATGAATAACTAAACTGTTCAATAACAATCATATTTGAGTATTGCGTCATGCAAAACGAATTTGATAAGAATACGCTTTCGTTTTCATTTATGCGTTTGCAATTGAGCTATAAATGTTTATGTATTCAATAGATACGTCGATAAATTTATTTAACAAGAATTTATGTATCAACATACTTATAAAGTTTTATATCTATATTAATTGTAATTTTCGTTCAATCGGTTACTATCGTAGTTTTGTAATAGCGATAAAAGTTCTTATGCTCAAATATATTTGTTTTCGAACGATTTATGTGCAATTTACTTACCTGAGGAGCGTCTCAGGCCAGCTTCGCTCAAACGTCGCGGATATTTCTCCCATAGCGTGTCCATCGATGTTATGCTCGACCTGCTGCTGGCTGCGACGCACACAATTCACAAACACGTGCATTAGCCACTACTACCAGCACACTAGCATGCCTTTATGATCAATATAGCTTTGACAGCTTGTGATATGATTATATAATAACACACACACAGGCTTCTATGTAGTGCAACATCTTAAGTTTATGATACAAACTATGCATTCAATAAAAAATTATGGTTGTTTACGAACTAAATTGTACAAAAAATATGATTTATGATCATAAGACAATGAAGTTAATTGCAGACTGTAGAGGACGTAGGTGGGCTAATAATTTACTGACATCAAATTTAAAAATAGAGCAATGTGTAATACGTACTTATATAAGTATATATATTTTTAATGAGATGTTCGTCCAGTATTTTTTTAATTATTTTTAATAACTCATTAAATTTATAATAGCATGCAGAATTATTTAATTTGATTTAATCGCCGACATTAGTTTGATTTAATGTTTAATCATTATGTGCTGATAATAGTAGAGGCACATTTCCATATTCAACTCTCCACCACCGCTGATGTTACAAACAAATGAAGTAGCCGTCCCTCCACCTTATTTTAGGGTACATTTTCATTATTCATATTATATACAGTGTTCGGTGTAACTAAAGCTGATGTTTACTTCTTTACAAATGTTCGTTATTCATTAGTAAAACAAACTTACTAGATGCCTTGCGACGCGATCGCGGTCTTTCCGGCAGACTGCTGCTCACTTCGTCTTCGTCCGCTTCGATTAAATCTGCTCCACATTCGTCGTGCAGAAGCGTGATAGTAATGAAAATGTAACTTGATAAATGCTATGTACATGTAAACTATGGCGTGATGTAACAAGTTTTTGCGCGCACAAACATACGAAAAACAAAGCATGGTCATGCTCGGTATATTTCCATGCAATGATCATATTCGAAGGTGCTTCAAACATTTTTCATATAAACTTACAAATTTTATAACACCTACCTGATAAATGTTTTCTTGATGAGTCGTCGCTTAACTTTCGCAGCGTGTCCGAGGAGCTGCCGTCTATGACAACAAAAAGACACGTAAAGCAAAACAAAAAAATGACATGCAAAACATAAAACTGTAGACGAATATGTTACGAAAGATCTTAAACTATTGACAGAGTACGTTGCATATGGCATATAACAAAACGAATGGAAATTAAGCAAGGTAACTTATATATGACTTGTTTGACCTTGAAGGTTGTATGCCATAAAAATAGAATAGTGCACTACACGATCACAAACATTAAAACGCCTTTCTAGAAACTCAAATAGAAACGCATGAATAGGGAGAAACTTTAAGTCAAGATGCTTTATCAATGGAATCGCTAATTGCTGTTAATGATGCAGTTCAGTTCAGAAATTAATGTTTTTAATTAAAATTTTAAAACGTTCACCTATAATTGAATTAGTTGATATTATTTTTCGTTATATTTATACGATAAGATGTATGACGTATGTAGAAATTTATACGGATATATTAAGCGTTATCATGTTAATAATTGGATACTGTTGATATAGCAAATATATTATGACTTACGTTGTCTAATCGCTAGCAATGCTTAATACTATTTAATCGAAGAGTCAGTCCAACCAGCTTGTATTGGCGTGTGTCCGGCACTGATCGCCCATAGTCTGATTAATCATTTGCGACAACTGCGCAACGGACCGGCCTTGTCATAGCGCGTGGGCTCAACAATCATAACTCTGATGTAAAGGTACCGGCTCATCTCATTCCCTACGCGCCTACATGCTAACATTACATACTTAGCTATGCGGAAGAAAAGTACAACGACAGACCCTTGATATAATACATTTTGTCAGCTGTTGATCGATAAAACTCTTTAGAGATTGTTTGTAAGCAGATTTTTTTAGTGTTGTGTTGTTAAGATAATATTCTAGACGTTTCGTATTAACTTAACATAAAGGCGATAAATTACTCAATTTTATAAATAATGACGACAATGTGAATTTGCCACGAACAGAGCGATTGTATAATTTTCCTCGAAGTTCAAGGTTGATTCAAGTATTTTTTTATTAATACTTGCATAACGTAAATCAAAAGATATTTATCATGATTAAGTTGATCCTTGTAACCAGACGTATTAATTTATATATTTATAAAAATGTTATGTCTGATTTTTCTTATTTAAAATCAGTATTATGTTCTGGGCAATTGACTTTTTTTATTAAATTTATAAAAATATAGTTTTTGTGCGTCTTTTCATTACAGCGACAAAGTTATTTTCATTGTTGTTACAACGACTTCTTCTACAATGAAACTAATCCATATTTTAGTATATTCAGTTTCAAAATGTGACGTTGTACTTTTGATATATTGTACCAGATAACAAGCACGTGCCTGCCTTTTGCGAATAACGTATGTACGTATGTCGGAAACGCTTTGTACCGTAACGACAGTAAATTCTTGAACATCTATAATGAACAACATTTACATAACAAGGGGACATATTTTTCTTGTCATTTGAACGACCTGTATTGTTATGGTAAGGAGTTATTCGTCATAGAGAAAAAATGTGAGAACATTTGGTAATACCAAGTATTTAACATTAAGTCTTAATGATTAATTCATGAAATAAAGCAATATTCGAAATACAAAAAAAAAAACAATTGATCTGACCTATAAATATGATGTCAACCCGACAAAACAGGCGTCGCTCCAATTTACAAATTCCCCCTATATGATACTCAAATCAGTTGATGCTTAACACATATAGCTGTATAAATACGATCATCTAAGCGGCGAAGTTTATTTTATGATTGTATAAAAAATGTTCATAGATGATGTAATTGTTTTGCCGGTGCTGTATTATTTGACAATTGAATTAACAAGAGCACTAATAAGCCATGTAGAACTGCAAACACTAAACGCGATGGTCACGTTTGCGGTTGACGTTCTGGTCAAGTTCATGATGACAAAAAGCGAAATGAATGACTGTTGAAACTGGACTGTGACCTTGATTTTATATGCAGATTTATGAAAATCTGTGTATACATTATAAAGAATATTTTGCATTAGAAATTTCTTTTATCTAATATTCTAACCAATTTTGTTGACCCTATTTCATACATTAGTTATTTCCAAGAAAATTCCATATATGCCGATAAGAATTCTAAAGACAATTCTTTAAGTGCTATTTTTTTCCCCATTGAATTAATTATATATTTATTTACAACTAAAGATCCAATCAGTAATACTAGAACTCGTTGAGATTCCTTTTCTATTAATCATTCGATTAAATATATCCTCTAAAGATTGAATGGCAGATATATCATTTTCAACTGGCAATAATTTACATTCCACTTTCCAAGTGAATGGATGTTAAATTGTCAATTAAGGACAATTACATGGTTTGCTCCCGTGGTATCCATCTGCATGTGAGATTGTTAGCAATTGATACAAACTGCAAGGCTAATGCAATTCTCAATGGCAATTAGACAACAGTGAATAAGAACTTAATAAGTTTCCCATCAATTACAACAGCGAGGTAATTAAACCGACAAGAACATGTAAGGAAGTAGAGACAACATTTTTCAATTAAATTATTAGTAGAGGATCACAATGACATTCCACCTATAGATATGTTATATCTTACCACGCCAGCGAAAACAAATATATTCAATAAATGCGTCAAATTTTATACGTACCTATTTAGAAATTGTTTTAGATAGCAGGCGCTGTGCGTTTTACCAACGAAGTGTCACGGACTAATTGTTGAAGTTCTAGACCTAATAACTGAACGAAAATAATTAGTATGACCGAGTTAGCGGCTGCATTACTACCGCGATTCTCTAATGAAATTAAATTTGGCGCAATTTCCTCTAATCGGTACAAAGTGTCAACAAGGAAATGTTAAAATAACCTTACTTTTTATCATCATCATCACATCATTTTTAAAGTTGTTTTGGCTAACAAGGAAATCCTACAATTGCCTCGTGTCCTTCTATTCGTTTGTTAATCTCCTTTAGATTTGCTTTGTTTGAGTACATTTTCATAATATTTAACAAGTAGATACTTTAATTCAAGCACTTTTGTTTAATAATAAACATTATTATATTATTTATAGAACGAAGTACAGAAATATTGTTACTTTAAAAGTCACATAGAAGACGTTGAAAACTTTTTAATTTCCGTATTCGAACTCCAGCATGCAGATTACATTTATTTGCCTAATTCGTTGAAATTTATTGCAAATAAGTAACAGTACTTAGAAATAGACTATTTACTTTTGTTGCGTAATTAAGTTTTAGTGTACTTACTATTAATTGATAATTATAGTACTGATAACTTCAGATTCAATTAAATATCAAGTGCAAACATTTTATGACTTATTGATAAATGAACGACTTGTATCGTTTTATTGATGATATATATGTAATGAAATATTTATGTTACTGCCATTATGTACAAACGACACTTATCGTCCTTGAAACCAACATGAGTCATGGGTACGAAAACAATACTTCAAAACAATTTTGTTCAAAAATTTCCAGCCCTATTCAAATAGTAAATAAGAAAATGTTACGTTGCAGCACAGGCAGGTTATAAAAAAAAAATGTTATTATACGAATGAAAATAGTTTTAAAGTATTAGGGAATATTCACTAATTTAAAATTATCAATTATTCAGTATGTTATATTTTAACAATTTCTTATGATTAAATTAATAATATTTATTGTTTTTATTTTAGAATTGCGTCTCTACATGTTTATAAAACTATCACGAAAAAATGTAGTAAAAAAAGTAAAAGAATAGATTTGTTATGCGCCTGGAAGGTTCAAGTAAATAAAATCAGATCTTAAATCAGAACTTTAGATCTTATTATTGTTTAATTACTAAGGAGTGTACACGTGGTATCATGATTCATGTATTCCAAATTCGAATAATAAACATTGTGTTCTGTGTATTTGTAGGTAAGATTTTTTTTTTTACTTTTTACTTAAAAATTAAAAAAAAAACTTGTTTATGTACAGATAGGAACTAAGAACATATAATTTATTACCCATTAAAGTATTAAAAGAAAACATTCAATAATAATACAAGTATTTTAACGAACGCATACATTATATTTTGTAATTGATATAATTGTTTAAGTATCACAGATTAAGGCCGAGACCGGGCTGCATAAATTGTTTGCGGTTAACAGTACATAATTGCAGCATTTGAATAATTCAATTGATAATCTACGCCCTTAAGGGTCCTGTATGGAGTTATTAGTGATTGAAAGTCTAAGCACGATTCGCCCCCGCAACGATAATGGTTCATAATGAGCCATACTAATAACGCGAGTTGCATGCTAATTGATAAACTTACACTCACATTTAATGAAACACATTAATCTCAATTAAAGGAGCACATGTAGATAAGACAATCAATAAATAAAAAATAAATCCTTCTGATGTCTTCCTGACCGATATAGGCCAAGGCGGCTTATCAATGTGGACTATCAGTAGCACAAGGAATAATATAGTGTACTCTTATAATCTCATCGTACGGCAATCCGACATAACTGAAAGAGTGCAAACGCCGCATCAACTGCGCTTTGAAGCACTTTGAAGTGCTTTTCGAGACACGAGAAAGTAAACCTTCTCATTTTCCAACATACAAACTCTGATCTATTGAGAATTTATTGACAGGAAAACTATTTACATTTGAACTCAGCTTTTCGGATCTGTAGTAGCCCAGTAGCTAATAGATCAAAAAGGCAGATACACTCTAATATTGATTAATTGATGTATTAATAAATAAATATGGACGCAAATAAAAAAAAAAACTGATTCGAATTCTCAGAACAGTAAAAAGTACAAAGGAACGTCGAGGTATTTTTCGAATTAGTCACATTAAAATAAGAACACCTAGAAACGAGAAAGTGGAGATACAAGGTAAACGGAATTGGAAGCTGCGAGAGATCGATAGTCGTAATGAAATTCTTTGCCCGAGTGGTTCAAGGGATCAAATCGCTCAATAGAAATTATTAGCGTTACTAACGTACTATAACTCGGTATTAAAATAGTTTCTATCACGAACAGACGCGTGAAACGGTTTAAACCTTTCCATATATTTTATTTTACATACCAACGTTTGTGTAATCTATTGAGTAAGTTTTGCAAGTACATTTAAGCGGCGACATTTAAGTCGTATACAACATCTAGCAAGCACATTCTACGAATTGAAGCAATGTATGGAATATGGCATCTGAGAATTATAACAGTCACGAAGCTACAGATAAAGTCTTTGTTTCGGGCTCACGCCTGCGAGTTACCGACTAGAATCTAGATTGTTATCGAGGCAATGATAAATGCAACACCAAGTTAGACGGGAACGAAACCTTGACTTTCTGCATAAATAGCATACCGAGAAATATCGAAAAACATTCGACATATAACGTATATTCGTGTGTTAAATTCGTAACGATATACGAATACCTCTGTATTTATGTACTATAAAACCAACATTAATATTTCATACAAAAAATATCATATTTCAAAAATTGTTATATATATCTTATAAGTTCCTTAGATTTGGATGGTCTATATGCCTAAGGATATTTCAAATAATACCATATAAAAATAAATATACCACATAAAATGTATTGTTCACATTCGTTGACGTTGTATTATGAATACATTCCCTAAATTCCCTAGTCGAAATTGTCCTACTTTCCGATTGTTAACAAGGATTATAAGTTATGAAACATTCGAGTCTTGACACCATTTAAGAAATTAAAACGTTGACAGTTTTTATTAAGTTTCAAGCAAATCTTATGTTCGAGATTAAGCCGTTGTTTACTTATGTAGGTCCACAAGGTGACTCAGATGTTGCTTCATACTGGATGGGATATATGCTTAAATAGGAAAGACGCGGGCCTCCATATGTAACTGTGTACACGGGGCATATAAAGACATGACGGCATAATACTTGATGTTACAAAACTACTACGTAGCGTAGTACCTAAGCTGTACATAACATTTTATAAGTGTAATTTATTTATTATTACAACAATAAGGCCAACCAGGGATTACACTATTATATTGATAACTCCATAAAATGAATCACGTGCGTGTGTGTTTAATAAGTGTGTATGTGTGACGTTTTATCTCCTGAGATTAATTTAAGTAATTATTGTATTGAATAAACTTTAGAGTACAATGTAATTTGCGTTGGGCGATTTCAATTCTAAAGATGTACATTAAACATAATGTAAACATATTTTACGTCATAACAATTGACAATAAAGTCGGTATAGAGTAATATCTATATATCTTACTATCTATCTATTTATGTACTATCTACTTATAATTGAGAAAAAAAATGTTTGTAATGAAAAAACTGTAACTGAAAAAATTGCAACCAATTTACATGAAAATGATACTATAAGATGCAGAACGTTCGGAGGATTTAGTATATTAATTTGTATCATATAAGAAGCTGTGCATCGCAGTTTCACCCGATTTAGAATATTGACAAGCGAAACGTGAATTCCATGTTCTTATTACTTATTATAAAAAAAAGTAATGAAAATATCCTTTAAAGTATAAGTGACATTAAAAAAACCGGAGATTCCAAACGTTTGCCACCTTAAACTTGTAAGTGCGTCTCATAGAAACACTGACGTAAGTGTTTTGTCAATAGAGTAATTTACACAGTGCCACCTAAACGCAGCCTCCGCAGATAATACAGCTTTACATCAAATTCAAATTAGTGTGTTTGTTTATTAAACATAAATTATAAACCGTGAAATAAGCCGTATAAATCTTTTCAAACATTACCTTATTTTATTACTAAATCATGTAATTCTCACATCGATCTATTATAAGAAAAAGGTTTTAAATAAATATCTACATAAGAATTTTAATTGAATATTTCTCTCTTTCCTCGACTCTTTAAAGACCAACAATTAACAACAACAAAAAAATAAGACAAGAGTTAATATTTTCCGTAGTGATAGATATTTTACAATCAATGCGCAATTGTTATCGTTCTATATTAAATACCTATTTTGATTTTGACTAAAACTCTACCGTGATATAATCATAAATATCGGTGTTGAATTCTAAAAGAATAGCATATATAAAATATTTTTTAAATCACTTCGTAAAAAACTTTATTTAATGTTTAACCTTAGCACACTTTGTGATAGAATTAGAAAACGTTACTACTATTCGTTGTGATCTTTTTAGATAATAAATAAGAAATGATAAGATAAAAAGTACCGCTCGATTAGAACATCTGAATTCGAGATAACGTTGTTACATCCCAATCTGAAGAATTATCAATGACCTTGCACAAAAAGTGTTTAACACTTATTTCAAATCGGTATAGAGCACACACTTTAATAAGGAAAACCAGTTTCCACCGGCGTGCTTGCCTTAAATTTTCAAGCGTTAAGTATATTATATACATATCGAGCTGACGAAGTTTCCGGACTACATAATCCAATAAATTCTCGACTAGAAATTATTTGCGAAAAATCAAGTCATAAAAAAATATCTCGTTCATTTGTTCTTTACACGATGTGTTACAGGTATATATAAGTAATTAAAAAAAAAACATTTCGATCCGCTGCTCCGTTTTGCTTTGACAAAAGGATAAACCAGTAAACATTTTCGCATTCACATTATTGTAAAATGTAAAGAAAATATGTTCGTGTAAAATACTGAAAAATATTTAAAAGTTGTTATAAATATAAGTCATTGAACTCTTGGCTGGCTACCTACATTGCAAACGTAGTCATTTTGTAAAAGGAAAATTCAGAAACATACTAAATAAACATTAAGCTAACGCTGACAATTGTCATAGAGTATTTATTTTAACACCTCTGTAACTAATGGTAGGCAACATGTGTCGTGGAATAATATTTATGTAAACTAAACAATAGTTTCAATATATATAATATAAAAACGATCAACATATTTCAAATAGAAGATATGATAACCAAAAAATTTAATATTATTCTTTAAAATAATAAGTCATCAAGGATTCGACCCGGTGCATTTTTCCTGGTAAAATAAAATATATCTATCTCTTTCTATAAACTATCTCTATACATTAAATCGCGGTGTTCCGTTCTTGTTGATTTATAAAAAAAGAAATGACAAAAATATTGTTATATCACAATTATATGTGAAAATTACAAAAAGCTATTACATCATTGGACATCGTATTAATTGTAATAATAGGAAATATTTCTACTTATATAATTTTTAATTAACTTCTCAATTATTATAACTTTATATGTTAGAGAACATATTTACTATTAAATGTGTGTAATGTATAAAGATTTATATATTGCAATTAAAGCGGATGAAATGCGTAAATATAATTTATAACTTGCACCTGTTTCTGAGCAAAAACAGAGGCACTCTCAACTATTATGAGCAAACGCGTTACGTCTGTTCATCTCGTAATAACTCAATTTCCTGATCGACCCTCAGACCTAGATAAATAAGATCTAACGCCTGAATAGGAGTGATAAATCAAAATGTAACTGTTATTCGATTGTGAGCTCGATAAAGCGATTGGAGTGCTGATTTTTCCATAACATAACTCAAATTATCGATATATTACAACTAGTGCGAATAACACTATCATTATAATATTTCTTCAGCCTCAACTCGTAGCATGTATTCTGTAATTATATTGCCTATCACGTTATAATATTGAGCTATTTTACTTCGTGTAATATAACATTACTTAAGAAAAAAGGAATAGACTGTAAATCTAAGGGAGATTTAAACCTTTGAAGTTTAGAGCTTATTCCACCACGCTGCTTAAATACGGGTTAGTGGATACACGTGAGGCGGAATTTTATCTAGCACATGCAGGTTTCCTAACGATGTAACCTTCACCGCTGAAAATAAGATTAAACAATTAGTACTTGTCCGAGTTCGAACCAGCAATCTTCGGTTAAGATTCACGTATTATTATTACTGGAGCATATCTCATCATATAACTAGTCTATCATTTAATTTTTTTAATAAAAACGTTTTGTTTTATTTTATGAACATGAGAAACTTTCTTCTGGGGGCTTAAAACACATACAAACTATTAATCATTTCGGAGTACACCAGTATGGCCTATATAAATATTTATTTTCCGGTTTATGGATCGAATCCACAGACTACAAATAAAGATGCGGCCAGCAACTAAGTAAATAAGGCTACGATGGTTTGGTTTTAATGCAGATTTACTGATGCTATTTTAAAAATATCTGTCTGTACTTGCATTGCTATTTATAAAAGTATATGTCAGATTCAACGCAAGCGATGCAGCACGTGCTAAATAGGACTTATAAAAATAATTTACTTGCTTTGGGGCTTTGTGCAAGCTCGTCCGGGTAGGTACCACCCACTCATCAGATATTCTACCGTAAAACAGCAGTACTTGGTATTGTCGTGTTTCGGTTTGAAGGGTGAGTGAGCCAGTGTATTTACAGGCACAAGGGACATAAAATCTTAGGTCCCAAGGTTGGTAGCGCATTGGCGATGTAAGCGATGGTTACAGTGCCAATGTCTAAGGGCGTTGGTGACCACTTACCATCAGGTGGCCCATATGCTTGTCCGCCTTGCTATTCTATAAAAAAAATAAAAATATGACATATCTTAAACAGAAATACGGGCATTGGACATAGACTAATCGTTAGATAATTACATAAGTATAGTACATGAAGTTGATGAATGCGGAAACAGAACGCAATGGATGGGCGGGTCTGAGGGAATATTCAATAAAGTTCGTGTTGAGTCTAGACGATACGGCGTCGGTGCAGACTGTTATAAATAATATAAAGCTTGTATAAAGTGTTGGACAGACTTTTAAATATAGATAAAATACCATATTTGGCGATATTCCAGATAAAGAACAATAAAGCAAGAGTTCAAACGAACGCCAAAAATTTAAAGAGCTACTCGTCCCAATTCAATGTTCATTTAAAAAAGTAGTTGACAATTGAAAATCAACTATGTGTTGATTTCCAGCGATGCTACTGCACGAAGTAACAGATAATAATGCCGTCCCAAAGGATCGTAAATAATCATGGAAAAGGCAATCCCAATTGCAATTCGATATTATACCTACGCTAATTGCCTGCGCAATTTTGTTTACAAGTTTTATTACGCAACTACGCGAAACACAAATGAACTTGGGAATTATACTGAAAATATTACTACGTCATAAACAAGCCTCGTTATTGTATTGCTGCGTTCAGATGCATTTAAATTTTATTGAAACGGCGATGATTTTAATTTTCTTATCGAACGTATATAACGAGAATCGCTCCGAGTCTGTACGATTACATCGGGATCTTCTACGCGATCTTTTGCCATTTACGACATCAATTTCCAATCAGGAGAAACTAGTTTTTATAACGACTTCACATGGCGCCGAGCACAAAAACAGTTGAAATTATGCACGTGGCACTTATAATTAATAGGTAAGTTGAGTAATGGGACAGGCATGACTAAGAATGAATACTGTAACAATTCTACAAATATAGTAATGATATGTGCCTTATCTATAGATAGATTATACTGATTACACGCAAGGGTGATCTAGTATACGGACTTTGTACATAACAACCAATTGTATAATACTAACAAGCATAAGGTAAGGGTTGGGTTTTAGTTTTGTAATAAAATTCACTTGTAACATTATCTACATATTGACGACTGATCACTTGGACATATTCGGTTTGGTCCGATACGCTTCAAGAGAATCGATCTCGCTATGTTGTATGAAATTGAAACTATCGTTCAAGGTTTTACGAATTGATTTATAGCGATGACAACAAAAAAAGGACAGCTATAAATCCTGCTAATAATCGCAATAACAAATCCAAATGATTTGTAGCCTTAAGATGAGCCCTACGTTACATACATAATGAGGTACAGTTGATGACACCGACGATAATTTCACACATCATGCAAGTCAGTCACGTAAAGTCGGTGCAGGTTACACCTGCTCTGCAATTTAACCACGGATGACCGACAACAATGCCAAGTCGCGTAATTGGGCAATTTCGACGCAAACAGCGCATCTCCGATAAGGATAAGACACAGGAAGTCAAATGGTCGGATATATATATGATTATGGTAAGCCCAGAGCGGAACGCAGGTGTTGTTGTTATGCACATATGCAATTATTTTTGCAAGTTGTACAAATAATATTACTTTAGTAGCACTACCTGATTCGAAGACTAAATTAAAGTTTATATTTTATTCTTCAATTAAATTTATCATGGGCTGCGAGCCGGTACGAAAATAGCTCAAGGGATCGAACCTGCATTTTCCACATCACTAGACAGCCTGTATAACGTTCTATTATTCAACCATCGATTCTATACAAGTCATAGTTTGTTTTAACCTTAAACGAAGTTACTTATAGGGAAAATATTAAAAACGCGAATTAAAAGGTTTTATTTTTCAAGGACCGACTAACCTTACTTTAAACTTGACCTTCAATTAGTCGTTTGATATTTATCGGTATTTCAATCATACTTGCGTGAACCAACCCATTGCTATTTATGACGTTTTAAATAATAAATATAACCATAATATTTTCGCATACGAAACCATTTAAATACCTAACAACGTAGCGTGTCATCGGAATGGCTGGAAAGTTATCGTGGCATTTATAAAAATGAACCTAAATAATTGGTGTCGTGCTAAAGACAATATCGCTGATAATATTTTTTATCGTTGTTTTTATTATATTTAACCCAAATATATTAATAAAATATTACAAATCAATCAATATTAGGTACCTATTCTTAACTTTAACCGCACATATTTTAATGAATCGAAGATTTCAATTGCCATGAATGATCGGTGGAGTCGTATGAAATCGTTAGTCACTGTAATTAAGTTAATTGTTCATCTTCTGTTCACGTCTGACAAGGTTACGGTTCACATACGGGTATGTGGCGTGACATGATAGAAAAACCAAAGAAGGTTAGGTTAGTCGAATACCATCGACACTAGCAATGGTTAAAACATACCAATCGAACATTATACATGTCCACATTGGTCATGGATATCTTCTCACAATAATGGACTATTGATTACGAGAGCACCCTGAAGTGATTAAAATCCATATAAAAAGCAGTCAATTTAAACACAAATGCGTTTATTATTTATAGACTTACTCTGTAAAGCAGTAGGTTTTAGGTAAAGCGGAGTTTAAGGGAGAATCTCAGGGGAGGCCTACTGGCACGCCTAAATACATAAGTCATCCAGAATCCAGGCTATAAATAAGTAAATGTAACTTTGAAAATCGAAACTGACTACTATGTAATATTATTATATTATATCTGTGATATTTTCGCATTAATACAAATTAATTATTTTACACAAAACATAAAGCATTTTGTGCGTAAAAAATCTGATATGTTGTTGAAATTCTCGAATGAAATTTTCGAAAGAAATAATAAAATTATAGCCGTAATTGAAAACGATTCGCGTGAGGACGACGTCGAGACAGAATAAGTTTTTTTTGAGAAAGAATATTTATTGTTATTGCCGCGAATAAAACATACCGGTCTTGAGTTTAATGTTTTAAAATAAAACTTTAAACGACATTACCTTGTAAAGGTGGAGAATATTCCGTTTCATTACATAAGAATAACTTTACTTATACTATTTCAGTTTATGAGTTGTGTCAGTCACGATTTAGTGTTAACAAATACATTTATCGTGAATAGCATGTGTGCTGTTGAATAGGACAACACAAACTATAATATTACTCAATTATTTCGAAATTACGCGTCACATTTTTTTATTCAGCCCTGCTATGCTTGTGCATAATTTATTGTGAAATTTTTTTTTTTTAATAAAAACTTATTTGCAATTGCGTCTCCTAAAATTCTCATTTCAATAACTGCATTGAGTAACACTTAGCCGTATGAACTGCTTCTATTTAACTTTAATTAGCGCTACAACTGTTAAATACTACTAACAAGTTGGGAACGAAACCATTTATTCTAGCAGGAAAGAACAAAGTAAGAATATTTGCTCAAATACAAACAAAGGCACCGAATGCTTTATTAAGTATGGTCTATATTTAAACGCGATAAGAAATTATTTATTACCTATCTTTAGAAATTGACCGAGTATGTAATTGATCAAAATTAAAGGAATGATTTTAAATAGTATTAATTATCATTTAGAAAAAAATGTCCTAATATACGGTAACTTAAGTACTAGTTTAATACGGGGCGTTATTGTATTAAATATTCAGGCAGACTTACCAGAAAAGCTTATTTTTGTCTCCACCGGCATCTTATAAGAGCGGTTTTGTTTTATTATAATAAGACAATCGGGAATTCGATTCGGTTTTTTTCTTTATATCTCGTTTTTGCTCTGCTTTTTTTTCTGTTTACTCTTTCCTGTATCGTAGGGTTTGTCAAGCACGAGTCTCGATACGCGTGATTCGTCCGCTAGCCGAGTGAGCACTGACAACCAACGCGTTCTACGTGCGCGCGTCCGACTCACGTTTCCGATACTATGCTCTTTCAGCGTTTTGTCCCTTTTTCACAAAAGGATCATTTAATTTTGTTTGAGTTTTGTCATTTACATTATACTTTAACATATAGAGCACTAGATAGTTATTTGTTATAGTTTTTTGTAGCTGTGCCTTTGATATTATATAATTGGTTGTAGCTTATTTATTGGTTGAAAAAAAAATTTAATACGTCAATCCGTCTGTCTGTGTGTGAAGCCATGGAAAAGATTTCGATGAAATTTGGTAAAATGATAGCTACAAACGTATATAGTACTGACTATGTGTAATTTATGTTATCAATTTTCCGATGGGTGTAATTCGAGTTAATAAAAACGTCATTACTTTCGCTAATTTAAGTGACACCTTTTACATATCCCACAGCTGGACGAAGCTACTTGTCAAGGAGAAAGACGTTAACAACTTGAATAAAACCATTTACAAAACTTGAATAAAACCATTTACATTTCGTTTTTGGTCATTTTTTGTAATTATCTTGTATTACATAATTAGTTATTTTAAAAATAACTTTTAAATTCTGACGTAATGACCTGTTGTTCTCTTGATGTAGGTAAAATTAAAATTAAAGTATAATATAATAAAAATAGGTTACTTATATAAAGGTATATTCTATTTATACGCGTTATAACCACGAGCTATACCAAATGTACGATGAGCCTAACGTCTTCAAGACTATAAAGATCGGACGCCTACGATGGGCAGGGCACGTAGTACGAATGGACGAGGCCAGAGTACCCAAACGCCTCGTGGAAAGCCGGCCGGAGGGTCACAGAAGTAGAGGCAGGGCCAAGCTCAGATGGTTAGACAGCGTCGAACGGGACACCAAGATCTTAGGGGTGACAAGTTGGAGAACGAAAGCCACAAATAGATCGGACTGGAGAGATTTACTGGACCAGGCTAAGGCCCACCCGCGGCTGTAAGGCCTCAGATGATGATGATGATGATATTCTCTTTGCATTGTCAATTGTTTCATTTATCAAATTAACATGCATTATTGTTAACAATATATATGTATATAACCCTGTTTTTATGCATAGTATGTGATTTGGTACCACAATTATGAAGAGAGATGTCCTACCTAAATCGTCTTAATCGTCTGCCACAGATGCATAAACCTATACAATTGTCATATTTGGATAATATTATGCCACTTAAACGGTATTTAGTTATAATACGTACACAATAAACGAAAGAATTGATCAAATAGTTGAGGTTAGTCTGAACAAACAGAAATACAAATTAAAGACTAAATAACCTAATAACGTGTTAGCGATATACAGTTTATTGGCTATTTTAAAACTGAGTGAATTGCATTCATACTTCGAGTTACTCGAGTTATTTATATTGAACAACAAATACATGTAAGGTATGGTTTCTCAACCGCGACCCCCAGGTTTAGATAAAATATTAAAAATTACAATCAACTGCAACAAAATCAATAAAATTATCAGATAATATAATTGACGAATAAAAAATAACGCTTAGATTATTATTATAAAAATATTATTAGTGAGGTCTTGGTATTTTACTTATTATTTTTTTGTAATTGCAGGGGACGCCGCGGTGAAAAGGTTGAGGAAAACTGATGTAGGAGATAAGGAAATATTATTTTAGGTCAGAGATAATGAATCGCTAATCCATAAATAATCGTAGTAAATACAATATTCCTTTCATTTCGGTAAATATTTCATGTCAACACTATTTAAGGAATGTGATGACTGACTGACCAGTAGAACGGTTTCTGCAACTGACTCTTAGGTTAATTGTTACAGGTTCGATGATCACACCATTTAAATTAATTGAACGTATAAATCAAAGTTTAAATATTTATCCAATAAAGAAATGTTACTCTCAGTCCCGAGAAGACTAAGCAAAAGAAATTCAGTGTAATTTAAAAACCTCAACCATTTTTTTTTGCATTGGCATGGAGGCGATCGCGTCATTCCCAAGGAGCATTCACCCAAAAAGTCATTGGTTTTGTAATATCCTTTAGCTTACAAATATTTGTTACCAATTCCTTTAAACTTTATAAACGAATTTCTCATACGGGTATTAGTACAACGTAGGTCGTAGTATAGGGTTGTCGAGATTACGGATTCATGATATAAATCAGCCCATTAGTAAAAACATTCTACTTATAAAGTCATCACTATAATTATGAGTTTTTTATTTAAACTGCAAACAAAATGTATACCCATTTTGTTTACAGGCAACAATATTACACAATACATTTATTTTTATACAGTTATGAAACCAGAAAAAGCCGAGATGGCCCAGCGGTAAGAACGCGTGAATCTTAACCGATGATCGTGGGTACAAACCCGGGCAAGCACCACTGAAGTTTTTCATGTGCTTAATTTGTGATTATAATTCATCTCGTGCTTTTCGGTGAAGGAAAACGTCATGAGGAAACCTGTATGTGTCTAATTTCACTGAAATTCTGCCACATGAGTATTTCACCGACACGCATCGGGGCAGCGTGGTGAAATTAGCTCTAAACCTTCTCCTCAAAAGGGAGAAGAGGCCTTAGCCCAGCAGTGGGACATTTACAGGCTGTTACCGTTACCGTACCGTTTATGAAACCAGAACTTTTAGTTGTAGATATAATTCAATTATATTTAAAATATAAAAGTTCCCCCGTTATCGAATATGACGCAAAATAGGTCTCAGACGTTTATGTATTAATAAATATGATATTAAATAGAAAAAGATATGTAATACGTTATAAGTAGAAATACGTTATTTCTAAACAGCAGAAGGAAAAGTTTTTCCAAGAATATCATAAGCAACTGTTTCATAATAGATCGACTTATTTATTCCAATTAAGTTATAACATAATTCAATTACAAGTCATCGAATGAAACGTCATAGATAAACAAAGTCAAATATTTGGAAATATAACAACTGAACTATTTTAGAAAGTCGGTCGAAACAATCTAGAGACATCACTTTGCATGACATCTCACATTTATCTCTGGTACGTTACTTGTAATCAACGATGAGATAAATTGATTTCTGCCTTTCAAAGTTAACTTTTTCTACTTTCACTTATATTAACAATTAAAGACCAAACAAAGTTAATTTAGTCCATAAATGAAAGAGAAAGATAACGTTATCTTAAACAGTAATCATTATGCAATAAACTCAATAAGTACATTCACTTGCTCGCCTACTTTAATAATGAAATTTTAAGAAATCTATGACGTTTTTATAGTTGCTCTATAATTTGTTACTATTAGACATTATCAATTATAAAAAAAAAAAAAACTTTATTTAATATTCTACCCAAAACCGTTTAGCCTTCTCCCGCAGAACATTAGACGAAATATAAAAAAAAGGAATGAACGTGACGTGTTTGACTGGTCCCAAGATGTACATTAATTAACTTATTCATCGTGGTGTTCTAACAAGAACGACACTTTGAACAGATCCATTAGATGAAGTTTGAATAGGCCCTCAGCCGCGCCTTCCGTAAATTCAAAATTTCGCAAAATCCTTTCTTCGTGCACCTTTTTATTACGCACATTACGACGAAACGAATATCCCCAAATCTTCAAATATCTATGTATTCCAGATTGCTTTCTGCATAATATACTCGAATACATCAATAGATCAAAATTTTGAGAGTTAGTAGACGATTGACCAGCATAATTGGCACGAAAATATTTTTTTATAGAAATTAAAATTTACATTTCATTGATTTTGATTTGTCGAGACATGATTTTTTAACACGGGTATCGAGTTATAATCACAGGTACACATAATTGCTACATAATACAATTTTGCTTTCCGGGAAATCAATAATTTTGCACGGTATGTTAAAAAAATATATCTCCAGTCTTCAAAGTCTACATTAAAGATGGCGTGAATGACTTTTATTTAACTTTACTCAATAAATAAATATAAAAATACGGTTAATAATTGTGCAAATAGTGAGTGGAACATGTGAATCTTAACCGATGTTAGCTGGTTCAAACCCAGACAAACACACTGAATTTATATGTGCCTAATTTGTGTTTATAATTCATCTCTTGCTCGGCGGTGAAGTAAAACATCGTGAAAATTCTACCACCCGTATATCCATCAACACGCATTGGAGTAACGTGATGGAATAAGCTTCAAAACCTTCTCCTCGCAAGGTGGGACTTACGTTACTTATGTTATATTTTAAAAATAATTGACTATTTCTTAAAAGCCTAATGTAGGCGGTGCTCATTTTCAAACTAAGAGCCCTGGGATAAAATTAAATTATGCTAACATCAAGAAGATGAGGTTTTAATTGCTAATTTATAGCCGGAGTAGCTGCAGGCAACTGTTGTATACCTCAGAACGGACATTAAATTAAAAGCATATCTAGACTGAAAATAACATAAATTAGTTTTAATGAATGAACCAAAAAAGTTGCGTTCCAACTATTATTTTCGAGTAGTATATTCGAGGATACCTCTCCCTCTACTATTTTATTTTATTAGCTCATAAATAGTTGCCGAATATTCAGTACAACTGTGCTTATAATACATTGTATATCATTTCTTAACTTTAAATACACACTTTTGTATTCTACAATTTTCTCACGTTCGTCGTGTCAAGGAAACACGTCAAAGTACGAAGAGCGTACCAGTTTTTATGTCAAGACTTGACACTTAAGCACTTTCCCTTGTACTTTGGTTTTACGAAACATTGTCTGGGGAGAAACGTACTCCAATCTTTGTTAGAAAGTAAGATGTTTCTTAATTTAGCACTTCTCATGAAGCTTCTTTTTTTCATAAGCTTTTTTTTAGTTACAATTTGCGTTTATACATTTCAACGGTATACCGTTGAAATGTATAAACGCAAATTAAGACTTATAAGTCTTATCGATCGGGACAGTCGTGGGTACGGTCGTGTTTAAAAAAGCCGAGATGGCCCAGTGGTTAGAACGCGTGAATCTTAACCGATGATCGTGGGTTCAAACCCGGGCAAGCACCACTGAATTTTCATGTGATTAATTTGGGATAATAATTCATCTCGTGCTTTACGGTGAAGGAAAACAACGCGAGGAAACCTGCATGTGTCTAATTTTACTGAAATTCTGCCACATGTGTATTCCACCAACCCGCACTGGAGCAGCGTGGTGGAATAAGCTCCAAACCTTCTCCTCAAAAAGGGAAAGGAGGCCTTTAATCCAGCAGTGGGATTAAAAGAACAGTAAAATTAAAAAAGTAATGCGTATTTCATTTATAAAATTCTAATCATTTGCGTTATATGTTTACTTGGTGGTAGGGCTTTATGCTAGAACGACGGGAGAGATTCATAGTATTGTGTTCCGGTTTGAATGGTAAGTGAGCCAGTGTAACTACAAGCACAAGGGATTACATTGGCGATGTTTTATATTTCTTAAAGCACCAGTCTATTGGCGGTAATGACCACGCACGTTGCACGTCCACCTGCCTATTCTATAAAAAAAGTGTGTAAAGTACTTTTATAGCTACGATATTCTAGCTATTACAGATACCGGTCTTTAAAAGTGTAATCTGTAATCTCAATTGCCTTTTATCCATTACATTACATAATGATCATTATAATAGCTATTACGATACGATAGGTTGGTTTTAATTAGAAACACATAAGTAAATTTTTTTTTTATTACATTCCAAATTTTAACTATCTTCTATAATGTTAAATAATGAAGTTATTATTACAGATAATATATATTTTACAAAATTTTATTTAAGTATACTTGTACTGTACTTACTGTATATATGTGAATTAAATTTTCCTATATAATTTAAAAACAGTTTTACTAAACTGATTAGGCTGAAATTTAGCATATACTTTTTATTCTTGTATTATATTCACTAATTTTGATTAGTTATAGCATATTAGAATTTAAATAATAGCTTGTTTAATATTTTATTATTCGAAGCATTAATTGCATACATTATTATATATATGAACAATATATAAAGGCTATTCGATAAAAATATTCATTTAATAATCTTAGTAAAACTTGAAGCTACTATGCAATCGGTTTTTGTTAATTATGAGATACAATAATAAGTTATTAATTAATGCGTTAGTTCATCGTATCGATAAAATATCCTTAACAATCAAAGAACATCGACTATTGCATTACATTTACCGTCGGAAAATCGATACATCTAAATATCAATTTAAATATCGAAAACGGCGTAAACGTTACAAAAACACAATAAACAGAACCTTAAAGCTTGCTTGCAATTCAGTGTTTGTAACAAAACTGCAACCTTTTTGCGCCTGATATCTTACACATAGAAAATTTGCACTTCAAAACGACCTGTAAATGTACTCACAAACCAACTACAAAAAAATATTAAGGTAAACAAAAGTAGCAATATTAAAACAAAAACATTTCCCTAAGATCATTCCCTAAGATCCAAATAAAAGATTAAGAAAATATTATTGTTAGCAGAACTAACACAAGATTATCTCATCTTTGCTATTGACATAACCCGGAGCAGTGACCGGTAGATCGGAATTCAAACAATCGCTGACTCACAGTTCGCAGCGGAAGGCACGTATGTGCACCATTTAATACTCTCCAAACCAGGGATAGTATTTATGTCTCAGAGGAAACGCTGATTTCATAAAACTTATCGAGGTTAACTAGCGCAACCGAATCCGGAATATTATGTAAAAATAACATTGCAATTAAAGTTTGCATTCACGAATCGAATGTGGAGTTGTGAATAAGCCGAAATGGTCTAGTGGCTAGAACAAGTGAATGTTAACCGAAGATTGCGGGTTCGAACTCGAGCAAGCTTTTGTTTTCATGCGCTTAAATTCATTTCTTGCTTAAAGGTGAAAATAACCTGCATGTTTTAGATGAAATTCTGCCGCATGTGTATGAAGCAACTCGCAATGGCGGAATGACCTCTAAACCTTCTCCAATGAAGAAGAAGGCTTTCTGCCGTTTATAATTGTTATATAGTTTGATAAGAATTAATCATCATCATCCCCTTCTCGTCCACCGCTGGACCGCTGGACTCTTCAATAGCTCACCACTGAGCTGAGAATTAATACTTTACAAAAAATTAATCAAATTTATATTACCATTCAAATTAATAATTAATGCAAACAAAATAATTTTAGAGATACTGTGTCTTGTAGTCTTTAAAAAAAATATAAAAACATATTATACAAGCAAATTCAATTTTCTATATTCATTTGGAAGGTAAATATGATTAGTAGTTTTTACGATTATGATTCTGGACAAAAAATAATAAAACTTAAATATCGTTTACAATATAAATAGATGAGTGTGTACATTGGTTTTTTGTTGATATCTGGTATTGAATACATGAAATAAAATATGACCGCCTATAATATTATAAAAACCTGAACGCCTAAAAAACTCACCGATCACATTGTAAAAAATAAAAAGGAAGAACAAAATTATTTGTTTTAAACTGTACAGTACAGTAAAAAAATTAAATCTTATTTTCATTTACGACAAAATAAGCGTAGTTTTTTATTTAAACATTTAAATTCGCTCTTGTGAAATCCATTTATACTTCTACTGTTTTTAAACAAAAGACTTCATTAAAAATAATACGTTGAGTTTCCCTAATATAATTAATGTAAGTAGGACTGCTAAACGTGCAAATTATAACCATCACATTGTCTCTTCGCTTATTACGACATCGCATGATAATATAAAAACAATCGCGTCATTTTGTAGTTTGACAAAGTTAGCATTAAAATTTAGGTATCGTGTGACAGTGTGATTGTGATTGAAGTCAGCTTGTGTTTTGACTGGGAAGCACTGGGGTATGACCGAGCGTCACCGCTTTAGCCTGGAGTCACGTAGGGATCTCGTGTTTACAAGTAGAGCAGGGCCTCCGCTCGATGTATTCAATGGAAAAAAGTTATTTAGCTTGCTTGACACTTAAGCTTTTAATGGTGTATTAGCTACTATTGCCTGATGCGATAACAGTGTGTATATTTACAAAATCAACGGGTTCTTTTTTACTACGTAGATTCTCTAAAAATCCAATATTGGGTTTTAGCTTAAATTAAAAAATATATATCCTATAGTTCTATAATTAAATTCATTGATATAAAATATATAATTATTAAAATTACTTTAATTATTTTATTAGGATGATAGAAAAATAAAAATAAAAAACATTAATAAGTGAGTATATGATCCATTAAGTAAGAATTAATCTTAGAATCGCTAAGAAAAAATTAACGTGAAAATTCACATATTTATTTGGCAAAGTTAGGAATAAGTCAGCCCAATATATTCTAAATCACAAATTTGCCATAATCGTATTAAGAAAGGTTTAAGGTTTAAGACATTTATTTCCTTAAAAAGAACAAAAAGTAATATAATAATATAAAGTATAAATATAAAGTACTAAACCATGACTTATAAGTCTACAGATTAAGAAAGTAACCACTTAATTACAAAAACAAATCTTTATAAATCAATGAATTCCAGACAAACCAGTCCTTGTTCTTGAATCAATAAAACATGTGAATCCCAAAAGGCTTCCATGATGGCTTCCATGCATTTCATATGACGGGTCTTCACGCCTGCGTCGATCAGGCCGTAACACTTTCCAGTAAAGATTTCAACATACTCGAGTTACGGGAGTATCGTTTCACAGGAAATAGAATCTCGTATCCGGTGAAGGAACTGGTTGAATGTTATAAAGTCAACATTCAATAAGGTTTTACACCAAAAAGAAAAAATATGGATTCTAAGACTAGTATAGTCGCATGTTATTGTAAAAAACTGCTATAGTACAAAATCGATACTGTGAATTTGACATTATTAATGCAGTGACCTTGAAGTCGTGAAGCAGACATCCACTTTGTAATTGTTTTACTCTGGCGAAACGAATAATTTTCCATGCGGGAACGCTTTATTTTTCTACGCTTTTATACTTTTGAATTCGATATTTTAACTTATTAACAATACAAATAAATTGCTGACATTTACGTAGAATGTTTATTTCGTTAAATTCAAAAAGGCTAATTTTTTTTTTGATAAATACGAAATAACTAAGAATATATCTTATTTCCAATTATCAAGTTTTATTAAAATATACTTGTAAATGTACTTGTCACACAGTGACAAATATTAAACCAAAATCTATTTAGCATTTGCAAAACTCGTAACACTGAAATAAAGTTTTGTTACGATTTAAATATTAAAATTATCAGATAAAACTTACATTTCCTTTTTTTTTAAATTATTTCAGTAATCTTTCATACAAAGTTATCTTCAATTTACTCCAGTCGTGTGTGTCGGTTAGCTCGGTTAGCATTATCTCTTTATCTGTTTTTTTTTTTTTTTTTTTTTTTTTTTTTTTTTTTTTTTTTTTTTTTTTTTTTTTTTTTTTTTTTTTTTTTTATAGAAAAGGAAGGTGGACGAGCATATGGGCCACCTGATGGTAAGTGGTCACCAACGCTCTTAGACATTGGCATTGTAAGAAATGTTGCCAATGAAATCGCTTAAATCGCCAATGCGCCACCAACCTTGGAAACTACGATCTTATGTCCCTTGTGCCTGTAATTACACTGGCTCACTCATCCTTCAAACCGGAACACAACAATACCAAGTACTGCTGTTTTGCGGCAGAATGTCTGATGAGTGGGTGGTACCTACCCAGACGAGCTTCCACAAAGCTCTACCACCAGTGAAAAAATCTGTTTACTTCTCAAGACACTTATGATAGCTCTTTCGTAACAATTGTCATCATCTTCACTACAACCAGTAATAATGGTTCGCTTCAAGACTCTCCATAAATATAGATTGTTCATCAAATTATTTCTTATTCGAGATTTAAAATTCTATAGGAATTCTAATTCCGCATCAGAATTATTTTACTTTTTTTAAACGACTTCAAAAAAGGATGAGGTTCTTAATTTTTGTTACGTATATTCTTTTGTTTAAAAATTGATTTTGATGGTTATATTTGCGTTGGGTTCAGTATAGCTTCAAAGTTTTATTTCAATTTTTCGTAAAATTTTGGATTTATTATTACTTTTTTATTTTTAAAATATAATATTAAAATTCCTAAATTGAGTTGATTTTGACGTTAAACGCCTATCGTATTAATGTATATAACATTGAGTAATAAACGATGTCGTCTCACAATACATTCCAGTAATCTTATGACTCGATTCCAACTCGGATTGAAAGTCATTGGACAGATATTAGTCAATGATTTTACTATGTAGCATTTTAAATGACCTTATAAACAAGGCTGCCTTTTTTTAGAATCATGTTGTAAAATCAATAGTCGTGCATTTATTGACGTCACCATGGGGGAAATGTACGTATATACGTTTTATGTAATATAACTCGAATATCCTACTGTTTGACAAGGGTCTACTTTCTTCTTAAGCAGAACGTTTGAGTTTATTGTACTATTCGGCTCCACAGCAACTTGGGTTAATAAAAACGTCTCAGAACATATCACAGTGCTTTTATTACCACTGAGACTAATGAATTATAATCAAATTAAGCAAGTTAACCATTAGAGAGATTTTTGTCAGAATATAAACCCGAGATAATAATAATAATATCCTGGGACACACACACGGCCATCTGATCCCAAACTAAGCAGAGCTTGTGCTATGGAAACCAGACAATTGATATTCTACATATACTACTTTTCTTTTGTAAATACATACTTACATAGATAACTACACCCAGATTCAGGACAAACAGACATGTTCATGCACACAAATTTCAGTCTTGGGTGGGAATCGAACCCACAACCTTGGGCGTGAAAGGCAAGTATCTACCAACCACGCCCACCGGCCCGTCACAATGGTGGACCATCTCATGTCCATGTCTTCATGTTCTAAAATACATGTCACAACTCGATTCCAACTCATTGGGAATATCCCATTATAAATTATAATGCAATTGAACACATTAGTCAGTCACAGTCAGTTTGACAAGGTCCTTTAAATTACCTAATTTTTGCATGTGTTTTTAGGATATATTTATCCACTATATACATATAGGTGTAGTATATACATATATAGGTGGTTACATATATATAGTTGTAGTCTATAGACCATGATAGAGAACTGAATATCACGATCCCATTGAAAATAAATCAAGTACCGTAAAGAATAGACATTCTCTTAGCAGTGAAACGGCAATGCAATCCAGTCACGATGCAGAACTATACAGCCGTTTCAATTAATTTGTCGTACAAATGACCTTTTGAAATTCACCAACTGCATCGTAGTTTAATAGTATTTCTTTCAACAGTTTACAATACATGTGACAAAGTGTATCGAATTGTAATTATGATAAGAATACAGTGATATTATAAGAATAGCTTTACTTATTATTTTATTATAAAATTCTTTGATTTTTTTTCCAGTAGTCTCGAGCAACGAGAATTTAAATCGATAAGTTCCAAACTTAGTCTTTTAAGTAGTCATTTTTTATTTTAATTAACTAGTATTTTGTATTTAATTTGCTTTAATTTATCATATTGAACTTCTGTTTTTGGAATTATTTTTTTCATAAAATATATATAAGCACTTTCAAATTATATACAAAATATTTTATTAACCGTTGATCGAAGGTTTTGTTAAAAATAATAAATCGAAGACTATAAAGGAAATAATAAATAAAACATGAAACAAGTGGTAAGCAAACAGCATTTTGACCATTTTGGTTACAAAACGTAAAAAAAATTCCTTGAAGTTGTCAAAGACAAATGCGTTTTTTTAACATAACATAAATCACGTTCAGAATGTTATATCTATTTGACCTATTTTTTTGAAAATGTATTTTATCTGCTGCGCTTTACGGCTATATTATAAAAATCAATAAAATAAAGGTTAAGAAAATAAAGAATAACATTTATATAATATTGTACAATCAGATATAATATAAACGTAGGCGTTGAATCCGCAGCCATTTTTTATTCTAAATAACTTTTACGTTTAAGTTTTAATGACGTATCAACCAAATATGAGCTTTTTAATATGCACAAGGGGATAATAAAGAGGAAAATTAATGTTACCCGGTCGGCTGTTAATTACCGCACAGGTAGATGTATAATATTAATATTGCACACAAATGTTCGGTTCAAGGTTGATTTGTCGCAACGTACTGACATTGCATTTAATTATTGCATTAATAAGAGGTTAGCTAAAATTATGTTTATAATTGACATAATATTATATATTATAAATAAAATGAAATCGCTTGTTTTATAATAAACTTATGTACGTTAATAAAAAATACATAAACACATTTTCTTTCGATATTTGAAATACGTAAGCGCGCATATTTATTACTTTAGCATTAAAATATAAAAAAGCTTTTTATTTTTTAATATAATATTTGTATTTACATAAGAATTATTTACTTACGTTCGGGACTTAAATTAGTATATATAAATAAAATAAATAATAGTTGCGGTACAAATCACGACGCGGAATGGTGGCAAGAATTTCAGTGGAATTTCAGTAAAGTTTCCCTTTGAATCGCAATTCCTTTTCACTGGGAAAATGTCAACCAGCATTAATGTCACCAGCGAACCCTAAATTTATTTATGTACGAATTCTACCCGGTATCAAAATTGAGAATAAGGACTAGACATTACCGTTTTTTTCCATTATCATACCAATATTTTTAAGCTACAAAATTCATATTTTGTTTGAAATTCTATGAAAATTTATGTAATCATAATATCTTCATTAAAGTGATCAAATGTAAATAAGAATTCCTTCCGAAGTATATAAGATGTCCCATATCAATAAACAACCTAAAAAGCATTAGGCATAATGCGTTGCCAACCGTGGGAACCAATTTGTCTCAAATAAAAGTAATGTGAAACAATTCTTCAGTTACATGGCATAGTCGTAATTTCGTTGAGTAACTAGAGTAACCAGTTCTTAATCGAACTAACCGATATAGTCCTCCATTAGTTCATTAACGTTATTACGTGTTCTTCGTAACATAAATCACTACTAAAACATGTTCGCAACTCAAACAGAACCAGAGGACACGTTCTCCCTCCTACAATGTCTAGCACTCCCTTTAGGAAACCTGGTGCACTTTAATGAAATAAAGTTGAAGCAAGTCAAATTTAAGTCATTCTATTATTCCCAAACTAATAAACTTCTCAAACTCAGGAAGCGGAAACGGAAAGAGTGGTAAATGTTTGTCAGCCACGTATGCATTTCGTTGTTGCATTAAAATGGCAAAACAACTATGAAAATAAATGACCCGACTCGACCTATATATCTTAAACGTAAATCTTTACGTAGATACATTCTGGTTATCGCATCTTGTCATTTACAACACAACAGTGATTGTACGATTCTATTCTTTGAAAACTTACTATTTTAAGCATCCTTATTGTAAGCATTGTGAAGGAAATGTTCATTGGTTCGGTGATATTAATATTTATGATCGGTATTGTTGTGTGTTGAAGATGTATAAAGGTTTTTTTTTTGTACTAAAAACTTAGTAAAGTTGAACAACCTTTGTATATAATATTATAGACATAGAAGTTCATCTTGTCACCTTAAGTTTGGCAACGATATTAAGAAAACCGAATCGTCAAAAATTGTCTAATTGACACTTTTTTTTATTGAAACATTATCAGTCGATTTTACACCCTGTCCGTTATTAATAGTCAATTCCAATCGAAGGACTTAAGATAAACAAACCTTAAATTCAAATATTCCATGCCATTTTCTAATAGCTATGTTATATTATGCACTTCTTAAACAGTTCTTTATAAATATATATTTATTAATAATATAACAACTAATTAAATTCACTTAAATTTTACTTCCAAAGCTTTCATAATAATTTCGACGACATTCAAGACGTCATTGTTTCCCGAATCCATAATGAAAATCATAGACTATTAAAGATCTCAACCAATGATATCGCGTCAATTAAATGTCAAAGTTGTTTATTTACCTTTACTCCCCGTGTGGTTGGAATAGGCTATAGACAATAGAAAATCTTTAATTTACCATCAACTATCTGCTAACAAACAGCCGTAATAAACAATGTAACTAACACTTAATTGTGTAATGAAGCCCAAAGGATTTGACGTAATTATAGGTCTTCAATAAAATGGCAAGGGAGTTTAAAATACCGGCAACTTGTAAGTAGCATAAAAAAATATATAAAGATTTTCATTATGGGATTAATTTTGCATTGGAAATAATTAAGTTTTCTTTAAATGTTTAGGAGTAAAGATAATAATCTAATGAAAGTAAAATTTATTTGCCTAAATAATATAATGTGGTATAAAAAATACTATATTTGCGAGCTATCTATTGTTATTCAAAATTATCTCTTATTTAACGATTGTTAACGCTTCGAAGCGATGACATTGTATAAAGAAATGTGAGTTACGACGTTTTAACAAAATAACGAGTTTAGAAAGTAACAAGCGAAACGGCTAAAATCTTTTTAAGTTATATATACAATTTTGTCGCACTAAATGCATTATTAATTAAACTTCATATTATAGAATGAATAAAATATATATAACGCACAATTTATTTAAATAATTTAGGTACAATAACGATTCGTTAATTCTAGAATAACAATAGAGTTGCAAATTTAATTCAAACATCGAAAATTATAATCTTTTCTTTCACAAGAAATTGATCTTAGACGAGACGAGTTTCTATTGTTGTAAAAATAAATCGTAAAAGATACGATGACAATACAAAAAGATTAAAGAGAATTATAAATTACACGTGCCTGAAGCCTTAGACGACAAAGCGACAAGTAGAGATTTCGCATGATTTTTTAAAGAAGCAAATGTGGAACAATTAGCTCTACGTTCCACTTACGTCATTATCTTTTTTTTAAACAATCTTTAAAAAAAATTTATTTCTTTAACGCGTAAGATTTTTTAAAATTAACGTCTTTTTATTGTTTTATAAAGTGAAATAACAGCAGATAAACACAAATTAAACGCATTGACCTTCAGTAAAGCTTGTCTGGATTTGTACCAGCAATCATCAGTTAAGATTCACGTGTTCTCGACTATTTATTTTATAAATGTTATATAAATAAATATATTGTTTGATAAATGTCTAAAAGAAAAATTATTATATTCGTCTCTTATTAATTGTCACCGTTATTTACATCAACGCTAGATAATGTCACGATTATCACCAACGTGGGGGTTGGATGAATTACGAAATTCCATGATAAACGGCTATAAAGTCAGTTGTTTGATAATATTGGCCTTGTCTATTTCGTATTGTAATTCTGCCTTCCCGAACTCGGGAGTCCTTGAATTTAGTATATAGATAAAAGCAAGACATTCGAAACTTGTTTCGGATAAAACTGAATAAAATATTCCTTTATCTTACATTTAATGTTTTATTTATAATTTAAAGTGAAATAATTGTAATGTGTTTTTGAGGTTTTTTTGTTATGCAGCTAACGTATACGTAACGTTAAAAAAAATTAAAATTCAGCAGCCAAAATCAGTAATAATATTATATGTCTTTAGACGTAAGCTAATGTTAGACAAGGATCAAGGCTTTTTATGAATTTCTTTCATTAAACATCAAAGCGTATTTACTTTCGTACATCGGAGCACCAGAAATGTATTTATATATGACAGTTGTACTATGTACGTACATTCGATGGAAACAACAAATGGGCGGATTCGGTTACATTAAACGACAGAGAACAAGATGCAATGGGACTGTAATTACGAAATTATAACCGGACATGACGTATACAGATTCCTTAGTTGCTATAAATACATACATTTCCACGCCTTTACATGTCAGTGGTGAATACGAGCTCTTCTAGTGGCTGGGTTATGGACCCATGTTATGTATGGACTTAGGTCTACATCTTAGTATATGTATATATATATATATATATAATTTTTATGTACGTGTATATATCACTGAATTACTTCTAAGCGGCTGGACCAATATCGATAATTTTTTCGTGTGTTTAAGTGGGGCCTGAGCCTTGGGTAGCTTAGAATGGGCCTGGTAGGTGTCACTGCGTTTGACTTCCAGGATTATTTTAAACAACAAAAATAATTATACATACAAAGTATTTATTACCTTCGCATAAATAATAGTAATAACGTTAATTAAACACTTGACGAATGAAATTTGATAAGCACAACAATTTCAACAAACACGAGTATTTCTGCTTGTACAGCCTACTACGCTTTGATGAATATTCACAAATAAAATACGGTATAATATATTTATCGTGTGTTGACTAAAAACTTTTTAACTTTCAACTTTTTATTTTTGAGCCAATTATTAAGAAGATTTATTTAAAAAAAAAACTAGAGTAACAATACAATCATAAGCGCTTAAAGATTCAAACAAACTAATATCAAATAACAGACATTAAACTAATAATATTAGTGCAATTAATTAATTTAATAGCTATAATTTTAAACAATCTTTGCTTCCTATTAGCCGAGATTAAGTAACGGTAATATTATGTAAATATTCGAACGAAGGTCGAAGCGAAAACCGGTACAGTAGTAAATAGGTATAACAGGATGTAACTTTTTGCCAGTACCAGTGCTATTGATCTGGGTTACAAAAAACAGTAAACAGCAAGAACTTACTTTCATTACAAACTGGATTACTATCTCGTTGCATAAAAATAAATTTGACGACAAAAGAACCACGTAAAGAAAGTCATAACCGGTTTTTTATAATTATACATTAAACAATTTTGTGATAAAAAATTTACATTTAAATTAAGTAAGATTAAGCAAACGTAGCATTTTGAATACTAAAGTAGGTTTAGGTACCTATTTACGTAGTATAGAAATAGTAAATATATATTAGTTCACACAATTCCAAAATTTAAATAGTCAAAATTATCGTGCCAAAATCCCTAACAGTCTAAAGACCGTGAAACTTTCAAATTAAAGTCACCGTTTTTAAGTATCACCCCAAATATGTAATTTAATTCTTTAACTCTGTATCAAAAATATAGATTCCGCAGAAAGATCCTCCGTTTACGTAGATAATAAATTGTGTAGTATTTAAAAATAAAATATTGCTATTCCATCATACAACCTGAGAACTCAATAATATTCCTTGTCCTTCATATACTTATTATTAGACTCGCAATGTGAATGTCTTCTAATAATAGCGCTGTACGGTTTTCTGAGGTTTGAACGCTGACATTAACGTGGAGCTGAGCGTCTTATTTATTTAAAATTCTTATTTGGAAAGGTGAACAAACCCATAAACCTTTGACTTTAACTGAATTGGCAACACCCGTGTCAACTGCACGTAACGTTTTATTATCATTAGGTATCACGCATGTTGGGAGAAATCGACAATTAGCTTCGAATCGGCTGACGATCGATGCGTTTACTTGTTAGCCGAAGCAAATCGAGTACAATTTCATGTGAAACCATGCTTTGTAACATTATTTCAATGTATTTTAAAGTTTATAGTGAAACTTTCACTTTGCTTCTAAAATATAAAACAATGACAATTATTCGTACTTACTACTACGGTACTTATAATTTTATACTTTCAATTATTGATAGTAACACGATTCGACGTGTAATCGCCAAGCTTTAGTTCAATACAAATATAGTGATCAATTCATAATTTACGTAATAAAATTTTGATGATTGGCGAACAGGTTTCTGAGCGGTCCTATCACGGCAACATTTTTACGTGTTTTACGTCTTACGACAAAATGCGGAGATATAGCAAGCTGAGGTCATCATTTTGCACCTCATACTTATAAATAAAGTGGGATGATCTAACTGGCGTATATAATATACAATACGGCATATGAACCATTTATCTTAAGTAATAATATTTTCAGTCATTAGGTTAAAACTTAATTCCTTTAATAAAAATTGTAAATAATAAACATGATTGCATAAATTATATACACAATATGTAAGTAATAAATATGCAATTAACTTGATTATTATAAGATTAAAATCACAGTGCATCGTCGGATCTGATATTATCTGTAAATAATAAATTGTGTCCATTTCTTATGAGAAATTTGGAAAAACACTTTGATTGACTATTATATGAGATTTTGTATCAAAATCACTAGAAAATATTAACAATATTTTTTTTTTACTCTCCGTAACTTCAAATAATTAATTAAAATTTGTTTTCGTTCTTACTATGATTCCTGATAACATTAATCATTTACAAATAAATATGAATTAGGTATTTGTTATAATAAATCATCTTGACCCATGCTCCTGATAACATAAGATTGATTCAATTATAAGTACTGTAGATATTAATAAATTATTATCTCATTGAAAATTGCACTATTCTGTCTTTTTAAAGCAACAGTTTGAATTGAGATAATGAGATCTTCAATGGATAAAGTCAAATCCATCAAGAACACTAATGACTTGTAATCAATTTACAAGCCAATAAGAGCTTACAATTGATTGGAAACTAAATGACAAATGAATGATACACAAAATGTATGTGATAGAAACAGATAACATTAAGAAAGACAAATTGATAACATTTTTTTGTCAATTGCAGTTTGTATTTTATAAGTTTAATATTTTTAAGTTAATAAAACAAGTATTCTAGGTACTCACCGGCTCTAGGAGATATAGGTAGGGCAGGTTTTGGTGCTGTATTGGAGCATAACCGTCCTATCTTTGTAGGTGGTTTCAGACCAGATGGTTTTGCGAATGTTGTAGGCCGAACAGCTTCAGATCTTGGAATTGCTGAGGCTGTGGTGCTTGCTATTGAAGCTGCTTCTGATGATGTTGATGATGGTGCAGTGGGTTGTATACCCTCCATAGATGTTTCTGACTTTTCATTCATCTTGATGCACTTTTTACACTTTCGTTTTAAATCGAATTATTTCTTCGACGTCATAATAACCAGACTACTAAGTCAGCTAATCTATTAAAATAACGAAAGTATAAACATCGAAAACATACTCAAAATCGCTACGCTACTCAAAATCTCTCGCGACTATTAAACTAAAAATACCCGAGTTCCGGCGCAATAAGAGGACACGCAATCTGGATCACGGCCATAACGCAAGCATAAATGTAAATAAATCTTATTCACGTTTTTTGCAATTAATCTTATTGTTTTCGAAAGATGGTAACAATGTGAATAAGTATTCACGTGTTACTTTATCTTATAAACATCTCAAGTAAGTATTATACATAAATCGATACTTGCAAGCACTATAATAGAAATATATAACTGCATACCTGGACTGAAGAAATAGAGCACAAAGTGCTTTCCGTGACTTAAGAAAAACTCGCGAAATTTTTACCGCTCATCAGACCAGCTGAGCTTGACAACGTTATCACTACACGTAAATCGACACAATTTTTTAAATTTATTTTAATATTTTCTATGCAAGATTAAATTCAATTTCACTCTTCAAATATTAATGATAAATCAATATAAATAAAGTACAATATTTATAATCAAACAATAGAAAACGAGAAAGACACTCGCACAACACAAAAATTACAACACTGTTTTATATACATTGAAGCATGGTACTTGAAAGGTGCACGAAAGTTATAAATTTGCATTTTGTAATACATTGCTATTCATCTTAGGCATGTTTACTTTAGTTCAGAAACAAAATTATATATTGTGAAATAAAATTGACACTTGTTTATATTTAAATGAATACGATTTCTAAAGTATGCTATTTATTTACTGTTACTTTTTGCAACTACAAATAATACAAATTTTATAACAATTTAATTTTATTGTTTGTAGTATTTGAAAATTCTTTGTTACCTATATTTTTCTGATATGATTGTCATGTGTCAAATAAAATAAATGTATGTCAATTGTCAGTCCAACAAATAGAATTATATGGAAAGCTTGAAAATTTACCATATATTATAACCCAACAAAATGTTTATTAAGATTGTGTAGTTTTTAAAGCTTTTAAAAATGAAACTCGTTTTTAAAAATATAGAAAAAGATGGCAGTGGGTTAGTACCTTTGCGAACACATAAAATATGTTACAATAGTATAAATCACTTTTTAAATTTTTATTTTTCTTTTTTATCAGGAGCATTGCTCTCATCCCAGAGGAGTCTGAGGATATGTGGCATGCCTACAACCTCATTGCAGAAGGAGATGCAGTTACTGCCTCAACTGTTCGAAAAGTACAAACCGAGTCTTCCACTGGCTCTTCTACAAGTAACAGAGTTCGGACGACCCTCACTATAAGCGTTGAGACTATCGATTTTGATACTCAAGCTTGTGTGTTACGCCTTAAAGGCCGTAACATTGTTGAAAACCAATATGTGAAGGTATTCTTTCCTAAGTAGCATAATTTATGTTAAAGTATTTTTTTCTGTTAGTTATTAATGGTACATGTATATGCTTTTCTATTAATAACAAAAATACTTAACTATATGTTTTTTTTCAAGTGATACAATCATTTTTTCAGATGGGAGCATATCACACATTGGATTTAGAGTTAAATAGAAAGTTTACCTTACGCAAACCACTATGGGATTCTGTAGCTTTGGAGCGGGTGGAGATGGCCTGCGATCCTGCTGCAAGTGCAGATGTCGCAGCAGTGGTGATGCAGGAAGGCTTGGCACATGTGTGTCTCATAACACCCTCCATGACATTAGTCAGATCCAAGATAGATGTAACTATACCAAGGAAACGTAAGGGGTTTGTCCAGCAACATGAAAAGGTACAGGCCAATTTAGAATAATAAATTATTTAATTATTACAATAAAACTAATAATTAATTAAAAAAGTAAATAATTTTTTTAAACTACTTTACATAACTCATAAAATGCTTTGGACTACTTGGTGCCATTAAAGCTCTAAAAAAATTTAAAATTTCTTACAGATACTAAAATTGTCTAATTGACACTTTACTGAAACTAGTGCCTGTCTTCATACATAACACTACTATCTGTTCTGATTCTTGTGTGATAAGTAGCAACCTAATGGTGGCTTTTGAATTTTGCCTCGTAGACAATTCTACTATCTGTAAGCAAATAAATTGATCCATGAATATAGTTACCGAGCATTAATTAAACTAAAATAACAATAATGTCCGCCAGACCGATTTCCGCCATGGTGGCCAATCTCAAGAGAGATAAGCCAAATACGCAAGAGATATTATAGTGCACAAGTGTGTGCGCAAACACAAGTGCACTCTCTATTCCCTAACTCTCATAATCGCATGGGACGGCAATCTGACACAACCAAAAAGAGTTCAGGCACAGGACCAATGGCTTTACGTGCTTTCCGAGGCACGGAAGTGTACACACTTCCTACTTCCAAAGTCCGGTCCGCTACTGAGAATTTTCTGATAGAAAAACTCAATAACTTTTTATTGGCCTGACCTGGGAATTGAACCCATTACCTCGGGGGTCTGCAGCGTTATATCAAGCCACTAGACCAACGAGGTAGTTACTGAAATAGGTACAAGGCTATTTCTATGTGTAAATTTTATTGAATTTTAGTGTTATATAATTTATAATAGTTAAGTAATTATTGGTTTTTATAAAACATTAATATTTAATTTCAGGGCTTAAATAAATTTTATGAAGCAGTTATGCAAGGAATTTTGAGGCATATCGATTTCAGTATAGTAAAATGTGTGATTGTTGCATCTCCCGGATTTGTAAAGGATCAGTTTTTTGATTATATGATTCAACAGGCTATTAAAACTGACAATAAGTTGCTCCTTGAAAATAAATCCAAATTTTTGCTTGTCAAAGCATCCTCCGGGTTTAAACATTCTTTAAAAGGTATTATTTTTTTAATTATATTTAAGACTGTATTTAGTGCATGTAAGTTGAAGTTTATGTAATTTTATAGATAAAGACTACCAATGTCTGACATAAAATAAATTTATTACATTTTTCTTATCACACAAATATAAAGAGATAAGTTATCTTTATTAATATAATATAATAAATATCTAGTGTGTAATATTTTGCTGAAAATTAACTATTTTTGATTTTTTTTTTATGAAATATAGAAGAACTGTCAAAATACAATAGTAGTTTTTTTGACTTAATGGTCATAGTTATAATTATTTATAAAACATACAATAAAGTTACATTATATAACAATAAGCATTATATTTTTATTTGAAATGACTTGGCAAAAACTTGGGAAAAGCAAATGCCTTATTCACAAACATGTGCCATCATTTAAATGCTTAGCATGTAAACAATCCTCAACTATTTTTATTATACAAATTTTATATTTATATACTGATATAGCAAATGCCGCCTAAACTATAACAATTGTACTAAAACTATATTCAATATGAATATATTGCATTACAGAGGTACTTCAAGAACCATCAGTTTTGAATAAGATATCCGATACAAAAGCTGCGAGTGAAGTCAAATTGTTGGAAAGTTTCTATACTATGTTACAATTGGAACCAGCCAAAGCATTCTACGGAAAGAAACACATTGAAAGGGCCAATGAAGCAATGGCTATTGAAACACTCATGATTTCAGATAAATTATTCAGGTAAAGACAAGTTAAAAAACATTTCTTTATATGTAAAACAATTTTCAACAATGTTATTGACTTATTATCAACTAGCTGTGCCAGCGGTTTCAAAATATGTATTTTTTTAATAATTAAAATAACTGATATACAGTTGATAAAACCTTTTTAATTATTAATTTAATTTAGTTAGTATTTTGACAAATAGTCTTCTAGGCTAGTAGTCTATATTATATTGTGAATTTTAGTATGCACACTTTATCTAGGCTAGGACAGAGCATTCATTGCTTAGGAGCTTCTGTTTATAACTCCTTATATAAAACATTAACTATTTAATGACAATGATCAATGTGTATTAAAACATAAAATACTGAAATAATATTTTTTATTTCACAGGTGTCAAGATATACAGAAACGAAAGGAATATGTGTCTATAGTGGATACATCTAGAGAGAATGGTAGTGATGTAAGAATATTTTCAAGCATGCATGTGTCTGGTGAACGTAAGTAGAAATAACTGCTTGACAATGTTATGCTATGAAACAACATGTGGAATTGCATAAACCTTTATTTTACTAAAACCTGTGAGGACTGTTTGTATATATTTCATGACATATTCTTAGCACAATATATATCTTGTATACATATTGAATGGTTTAGCTTTAAGTGCAAATGGAAATAACAAGACAATTAAATCCTGTGTCCACCATCTCACGAGACGATTAATAAATCAATCCAAATAGGTTTTTCAAAATTCAAAAAGTACACCTACTGTACTAAATAATATTAATAATACCTCCTCTTCTTCTTCCTAGCGTTTTCGCGGCCTAATACTGCCAGGGTCCGCTTTCCTACATCTTTGCCTCCACTTTGCCCGATCTAAAGCGTCGTCTTTAGTGAGATCGTGCTCTCTCAAATCGTCCCTCACAACATCGAGCCAGCGCTTCTTGGGACTGCCGCGGGATCTGGGGCCTTCGACAACAAAGTCCAGGCATCGGTTCCCAACATAGTCTGGCGGTCTGCGGCTAATGTGGCCAAACCAACGGAGACGGCTTTCCTGCAACTTGTCCGCTACATCGCACACGCCAAGGCTACCACGGATGTGCTCGTTACGAATACGATCTAGTCGCGTAACACCACACATTCACCGCAGCATCTTCATTTCCACGACGTGAAGTTGCTGAACATGTCTCGCGAGAGCTGGCCACGTCTCGCTGCCGTACAATAAGACCGGTCGGATGATGCACTTGTACACAAGGCCCTTTAATTTCACCGGTATCCTGCGATCACAGATTACCCCGGTGACTTCCCGCCATTTGGCCCAAGCTGCGTTTATTCGAGCTCTGACGTCGTGGTCGATAGTACCAGACTCGTGCAGTACGGACCCGAGGTATTTAAACTTTTCCGTCTTGATAACGGATTCTCCGCCTATCTTAATGGGTTCGGGGTCCGTACTGCCACAGGCCATATACTCGGTCTTCGCAACATTTAGCATCAGACCACCCCTCGCTAGCACACCCTTCCACTGGTTCACCTTTTGCTCCAATACCTGCTTGTCCTCATCTACCAGTGCAATGTCATCAGCATACATCATGAGCCAGGGAGACGGCTCATGGGCTCTCGCTATGACAACGTCAAGCACTACACTGAACAGAAAAGGACTCAGGGCCGAGCCTTGGTGGACACCAACTGTGATCGGGAAAGGGTGTGTGTCGCCAACGGCGGTCCTTACTATTTATTCCGAATGATGGTACATGTCTCGGATAATGTCAATATAGATTTGTGGCACATTCTTCATCTTCAAAGCCCACCAGATTATTTGGCGTGGGACGCAGTCAAATGCCTTCTGCAGGTCTAGAAACGCCATGTACAGCGGCTTCTTCTTTTCTCTGTGGGCCTCGGTTAGTATTCTTAGGGCGAAGATGGGGTCTATGGTTCCACAGCCTGGGCGAAACCCATACTGACATTCCGAGACGGTACATTCTTGCCGAAGCCTTGAATCGATTACGCGTTCGAAGAGTTTCATGGTGTGGCACATAACCTTAATACCGCGGTAGCTTTCGCAGTCCTGTACACTTTTGCCTTTATATACTGGAGTAATGATACTCAATCTCCAAGAGTTGGGCATCTTCCGGCTAGTAAGTATTCGGTTAAAAAGTCAGTAAGTAGGTTCACACCATGAGAACCCATCGCTTTCCACGCTTCAATCGGCAAGTCGTCAGGGCCTACGGCTTTTCAGTTCTTCATTGTACGAACCCATTTGAGTACCTCGTCAGGTGTTACCGGTGCAACAAGTCCGAGATTAGGAGGCAGATCTGGAGGAGACACATTAGCGTGTTGTGTGTTAAGCAACACGTAAAAGTAGCCGCGCCAGCTCTCCTTCACCTTAATTGCATCGCAAACCAAAGTGCCATTAGAGTCTTTGACACAAAGACATTTTGTTATGTCTTGTGTCGCTTTCTCCCGAGCCTTTGCCAAACGGAAGATAGTCTTTTGGCCCTCATTTGTCTCGAGCGTGTCATACAGAGGTGACAGCGTCTGGTAACGGGCTTTGGCAACTGCTCGTTTGGTGGCACATTTAGCTGCTTTATACGCATCCCGGTCTTCAGGAGATTTGGTCTCTTGCCACTTCTTAAACTGTGTCTTTTCTTTTCTCGAACTGCCTCCTGTACTGAGTCGTTCCACCACCACGTCTCCTTGTCGATGACGCGGCCTCCCTTCGAAGTGCCAAGCACCTGTTTTCCAATGGTGTTCACTGTTGACGTCTTTAAATACCAATAAAACAAATATTTTTACCTGATTTTTTTTTAAAGCAAGAATATTAAACTAATATTAACAATAGTCTTGTAACCAATACCACTACTAATCATATTTGAAATAACTTTAGGATAGAAAAAAAGGATACCAATCAAAAATTGAGATCCTTGCGGTTTGAAGAAAGAAATATTTAATATGCTAATATATTGGTCGATTACAATATTTGTCGTATGTAGGTATAGTATATAGTAAATTACTTTGGGGTAATAATCTAGACGTTCAAATTGTTTTTGTTCTGCAAAAAGTTTGTTTTCAATAAAATAAAAATATTTTTCTTAGTAGCTACTATAGCTACGAAGTATATAGTATATAAGCGTACGCAGGCGGTAGAGTGGAGGCACGACGGCATTACTTCCGACAAGGCACGACGATAGATGTTTCACATAAAAATATATTAATAGCATATACATATAGAACATATCAGAATAATATATATTTTAAAAAAAGCGTGGAGTTAGGATTCACTGATTTTTATGGATTACATTCAGATTTAATTTTTTTTATATCTTATTAATCTAATCTGTTATATTTATAGATTTAATTGTTTTTAGTTGTTGTAATTATATGGGTGAAAAAAGTAAGTACTGTATTTTTCCAGGTTTGTCTCGGTAGATTTTCTAAATTTCGAAGCACTGGTAACTCGCTCCTTGTACGGCGATGTCGCCTCCATGACCAATGCATGACCATTATTTATGTTTCATTGACAAAATCATGATCACTATTTACGCTGTAATCATTAAATAGTTAAAAAGACGAGTTGCTAGACTTGTGACAATTTACTTTTTGTTTACTATTGGTCCAAGCGGAAAATCCAAATTTATTGCCTGTCCTTTAAATTAAAAGTAGTAGCGTCGTCTATGTTTAAATATGCAAAGTTATTGCATGCATATTTAACGTGAAACATAGATTAATTTATTTCTCGCTTTGCCTCAGTTTTTTTTTATATATGTACGTATATAGTTAAAGAGGTAATTTGACCAACGTACCTGGTTACCAACGCCGTTGTCACAGTTACCTTGGCAGTGTAAAATATGTGAATCATTCTATATACAATCAAAGACAGAAACTAAGATGTTAGGTATGTCCTTTGTAATTTACACAACTTACTTTGAAGGCTCATCAAAGTACCGAAACATAGCAATACAAATTATTATTGCTTGGCAGTGAAACATTTGGGGATTGCGTGATACCTACTAAGGGGATTGTAAATGAAATTTTTGGGGAGTTATTGAAATTTTAGAATTTAACCACGCTTAACATGGTGGCAGAGCTTTATGTAAGCCAGTAGTGGTAGTAGTTTAGTTAGGTACCCATTCATCACATATTTTACCGCTAAACAGCAATACTTTAATTATTGGTTTGAAGGGTGAGTGAACCCTGGCTCACTGCAGGCAAAACGGACATAACATGTTAGTTCCCAATGTTGGTGGCGCATTGGCAATGTAGGGATGGTTAATATTTCTAACAATTCCAATGTCTTTGCGCAGTGAAGACCACTTACCATCAAATGTCCCCTTTCACGGTCTGCCTAGCTACTTCAGACAGAAATAAAGAATAAAGTAAAAACAAAGATTTGTAAAGTGATGTCATATTAAGATAAATATTATATTTATTGTATGAAATTGTTTGTATAATTATGTTTTTTTTTTCAGAACTGGATCAATTAACAGGAATAGCTGCAATTCTACGTTTTCCAATGCCAGAGCTTGAGGAGAGTGATGAAGAAGATAGTGACGCCGAATCTGATTAGGATATTATAAAATCAATCACATTTGTTATAAATTTGAAATGTTGCTGCCTTTTGATAAATTTAATGTTTATCGTTGTTATATTTATGTTGACTTGTTTCATAAATTGTAATTAATTTCTAAGTTAAATAAACTCCTTAATATTTAGGTCTATATATTAAGTTATTTTTACAATTTTCAACGAGATCCTTGTAATCATTTATTGATATATCATAATTATTATGTATATTGCAAAACAGAATTCCAAAAAATATTAAGTGAGAAATGCAAATAAAACATGATTTACAGTGAAGTTTATTTATTTTTTTAAATTACGTGGAAGCAGCTTCTAACATCTGCATTTTCTGTTTACGTTTTTCAGCTTTCTTTTCTTCTTTAACTTTTTCGTCATGAAGACGCCTCTTTTTCCTCAGAAGCCAGATATCCTTCTTTCTTTTCTCTTGACCTGCCTTCATGCTCTTATACAGGTTCCTGTGTTTCTTCCTTACTAGTTTTTCCCTTAACCTGAACGCTTGTTTATCTTCTATTTCTTTTTGATAAGGATTTTCTTTAAAAGTGACACCAGTAGTCACAGCCATAGCTTTTTTCTAAAATGAAAAATGGACAGTCAAATGTTTAGTACTTAAAATTTGTATTACAGATAATTCAATTTCATTATATAATGTCACACATGTATAACGTAATATATAAGAAACTTGTTTTAGTAAAAGTTGCAGATAATTTTGAAATTTATATTATAAAGAAATAAAATAAACAATGTCCTTTTGTTTTTAAACTTAAGGTTTCTATTTACCTTTTCCTTGGCCAGTTTCTTTTTCTCTGGATCAACATCATCATCACTTTCGTCTTCAGACTGCGAATCCTGTTCAACTTCTTGTTGGTATTGTTTTGTGAGTGCTTTTTCAGCATCTTCCTCATCACTCTCCTCTTTCCCTTCTTTCTCTTCATCGCTGTCTTCTTCAATTTCTTCTTCTGAAGGACCATCTTCACCTAAGTACCAATATATTATTAGCATTTTTATATTTAAAACTAGAAAAAAATCATATTTTTATTATAAGACTACTTATTATTGAAATTGATTTTTTAAGAGCCTAAAAATTTAGTATGATATTTATGTAATATGAAGGTTTTAAGTGAATATGTATTATAATAATTAATAATAATTTTCATGAAACTTACTCAAGGGTTTGAAATTAGGATCATTGAGTGCTCTCGCCTCAGGAGGTATGTAAACTTGATCCTTTGTCTTATCAACAAATGGTGACAAGTGTGGCGGTAAAACTGCACCCATTAAGTATTTATTTATTGGAAGCAGAGTTCTTGTATTGACACTGTCAAACACCCATTGGGGTTGAATATAATATCGCGAGAGATATTGCTTGTCCATAGTGGGTCTATCAACAATTTGATAAGCAATAGATTCATCTGTTTCATCAAAAGTGGCTCCAACAAAATGGTTTCGGTCCCAAGACACCTCACCACCAAAACAACGAATTATAAATACCAGAGGCTCCCTTGGAACTTCTCTGTTAATAAAGAATTTAAGGCCTTTGAACATTGTCTTCAATTTTTTTACTTTTTCAGCTTCCAATTTCGCCTCCTCCAGTTTTTGTGGATCTGTATCTTCTGTATCAAAAATATCAATCTCTGGCAGTTCCTCTACTTCATTTGCACCTGCTATTCTAGCAACTGAAATGTTCATAGCAGCTATTCTTTCTGATACATAAGCCCTTTCGTCAACAAGATCTTTTTCTGTATCTGCATTAAATGCTGCAGTTAGTTTCGGTGGATAAACGAGATTTAGCGAATGATATAATTTAAAATTAACAAAACCCAGCATCATTATGTAGAATTCTACAAATGTTGACATTATTTTGAAATCAACTTCATCTTTAGTTTGTGGCTAAAAATTTAAAGATTGCAAATTAATAAACAATAATGAATTTTTGATATTTTATTAGAATATAACTATAATAATCATTTTGTATGTATGCCTTTAGTGTAAAAAAGTTAGGAGAACTTACCTGGAATGAGAAGTGATGTGGTACAATCCATGTTATTGTCTGTCCTTCGAGTTCTGCTTGATAGTAATATCCTTTTACTGAAACAAATACTTTACGAAGGGCCTTTGCAGCTATTACTGCATGCATAAACTCTACAGTTAGTCTTCGACAGAGAAGCGACTGGTCCGGAGGCACTCTCTTGAGTGATGGAAATGTACTAAATAAGAAGCATAGTGTCAAACAGTCATCAAGATCTCTCAGAGCATCTACAAATGTTGGGTATCTTTCTTTAACTATATGATCAATATTTATTTCTGGGTAGTCTCTGAAGTACTTTTTCATCTTTTGATATTCTCGCATAGCACGAGCTTTGCGAATTTTTTGTTGAAAGACCTAAAATTATAAAAGCGTTTTAATAATGATCACAAATAATTTTACATAAAATGTACCTATTATTTTACTTACTTTTAATTCTCGCAATTTCCATATTATTGGTTCGTGTAACAAGAACTTTATGTCTTTAGTGTGGTATAAGGTTTTGATACCGCCAGCGCCTTTTTGGGCTCTTTTGCGGTTACGAGGTTCACGAGGATAAATGCCTTTAAGAATGCAAATGCGTCGAAAGTCTTTTAGAGTAAGCTGGAGTTTTTTTAAGGCAGCTTTTCTAGTCATAAACTGTGCTCCTTCTCCGGAAGAATACTAAAATACAGTAAAGGTTAACGTAAGGTTGTCTTCACGACATAAAAAATTAATGTTGATCAACACGTGTTAGAATTGTTGGTTATTAGTAAACATACCTTCTTCTTCTTCTTGGCAACCATTTTTAACTAATGGGTAATATAACAAGTACTATTAACTATTTTTCCAATAGTTTATGTTATTAAATATAGAAATATATGAACATTTTCAATGTGATGGTTGCAACGCAAATGCAATAAAGCATGCGCAGAACATAAAGAAAGCTGTCAGTTTTGGTTGTCATGTGTCACATTTTTTGTCATTGACATTAGTCGCTTCACAGATCTTTCTATCTTCTATTTTCGTTTGGAAACAAAACAACATTATAAAGTTTTACATTAAACAAATATGTCGTTTAGGTTTGTACTCTAATAAAAAATCCTAGTTTGTGATTTTGAGGTGTTGCCGCTTGCGCCACTATCTTGGATGAAAGGTGCCAAAATCTACATCAACTTTAATATATACATGAACTACGACTAAAAACGTTCAATACAAACTTTTTTTTAAATAGAATAGTTAGACGGATGAGCATATGGGAAACCTGATCGTAAGTGGTAATCAACGTCCATAGATTAGCATTGTAAGAAATGTTAATCATCGCTTACATCGCCAATGCGCCACCAACATTAAGATGTTATATCCCTTGTGTCTGAAATTAGAGACAATCAAACAGGAAAACAACAATACCAATTACTGCGGTAGAAGATCTTATGAGGTAGTATTACCAACCCAGACGAGCTTGCACAGAACTCTAACACCAGTAGAACTTGAAGAGAATAAAATTTCACACATTTTTTGTTTTAACATTTTTGTAGTAAGTCTCATATATATCGAGTCGTAGCAGCGTAAAGATGAAAAATTGTTAACAAAATGGTTAAATTAGTTTTTCTTGGAAAATTTCGAAAGAATAAATAACATTATATTATTTTTACCGTTTTTCCACACCAAAATAATATTGTATGGTGAAATGTATTTCAAATTGAAATGACTATTATTATTATTAATATGATATTCAACATGAACGTTTCAATTCTCGTTCGGTGGGTTTTGTGCAGTTCTATTCTAATTTATTGTCCAAGCATTAATGCTTTAATTATGATCAATAAATGCGCTTAATGATGTTTACTTTTATTAACAGACATATTTTGATAAAATATGTAAAATAAAGATAATTAAAATTTTATTTTAAGACTTTTGCTGTTAGCTCGAATTATATTCATAATAACAGAATAAGTATGCTTTATTTTAAATAATACTTAGCGAGGCTGTTGTAATAAGTAGAGACATAATTTATTTAATAGTGTAACTTGTTTTATTATTTTGATATTTAATTATTAGAACATTTGTCAAAAAACCTTTGAAACCTCTATTTAAGTGCCTATCTAATGTATCTATTGTTGGTTGTCCAAAATAAATAAATAAATTGTTTTAATTTTATATTAAAAAACAGGGACTTACTTTTTTATTTATTAAATTAACAAATCAATAAGTTATAATAAATAATTAATATTATTATTTTAAATAGTTAAGTTATTACTAATTTCTAATTAATAAATTACGAATTTTCGCTGCTGGTTGTACTCGTTGTTGTAGAAGTCAGTGCACTATTTTGACTTTGTGACCATGTCTTGGGATCGACCATGATGTATTGGTAGGGATAGCCGTAAGTACTTGGCCAATACGGAGGGGTTTGTGGTGTAACAGTTTGAGAACCGCCATCGGTATCGCCTTCTTTTAAAGCATTCATAGCACTAGCGATGGCTGACATCATTGGAGGATAAAAATACTGAACCGGAGGGTAAGGCTGTGCGGTGTTATCAGAGCAGTATGGAATATTAGATCCTTCAACCGCAGGGCTTGCTGGAATAGCATATGGGTACGGAGCGATGTAACTTCCTTCAGCTCCTGGAACTGGTAACGCGTATGCGTACCTTACCGTAGGACTCGTAATAACAGCTCGTCTTTGGCTGGTAATAGTTTCTTCATTTGGTGACGACGTCTTCGTGAGACTTGATGTAAATGACACAGGAACTGCTTTGGGTTGGTTCTGAGTGGATGCTGGCAGAAAGTTTATAGGCTGATCAGTTAACCATTGAGATTTAACCCCGTTGTCTTCTGTAGCTGCCACGTAAAGGTCTCCAGTAGTGCCATCAACCGAAGGTTTCACGTACAATCCATGAACGGGTTGCAATGAATTTGTAGTTTCCCAAATAACGTGGCACTGCGCACGATTAAGCAAAAATGAAAGGACCAGCACTATAAATTTAGAATTAAACATCGTTAGAAGTTCTTATATTGTTATGATCAAAAATATTTTTTCGTCTTTTATATAGAAGTCGATAAAAATATTGAGATAAAATTTTTACGAATTGTCATGATCAAAGATAATTGATAATGAAGATTTCAATCAAGACACGTTTTCTGATTTTACCTTACCTTTATTTGATCACGTTATAATTAGATAAGCACGACGGACATTAAATATTTTACTTATATATTCGGTACCTTTCAATTCTTATTGTAGCCCAAATTGGTAAAAAACTTCCATAAAAGGGTAGGTTTTTACATATAAAAGTATAATATAATTTCAGTTAGTTCGTTCGCCCCAACAGTATATGGGTAAAATAAACAAACATAACTAAGGGTTAAGCCATCATACAACACGCCCTGCTTTTTTTCATGCATTTATTTAAATATTTCGTAATGTTTTTAAAATCACTGGATCGAATTGCGGTGTTAGTAAGGCAATATTTACCTATATGAACTGTTTAACATAGTGATAATTAGCCTAAAATACAGTTGTCATTTTTTTCTCTTTTTTAACAATTAAAGTGGATGCAGTGAGTGGACTGTTTTTAGAACTTTTGATGGGGAACAATTCAGTCATAATACTTTCGTGCAACTTTAACTATTGACGCAGCACATACGTGGAAGCTTTCAGGATGCAAAAAAATTTTCGACTTATTTGTCGAATATCATCGAGACTTTAGCTAAATATATATGTAAACTATCCTAAGTAGACATCTATATACATTATATATAAGCTATATTCACCTGAAATTATGTACCTTTCAAATGGTAAAAGAATTATTCAAACAGATGCACAAAATTTGCGCTCTTCTTTATAATATATAATATTGGTAGATGTTATATTGTAGTTATATAAAGTTTTGGTCGTTTTTTTTAAAGTTAATAATATTATTTTTATACTTTATTTATTAGATTCTTGCATACCTACTCTTTCTTATACTTTATAAGATTAATTTAAAGCTACTCATCATAATTTCTATTTATAATATTTATTATTATCGTAAAATTGAGCCCTTTTATTTTTTTTGAAGATGAAGTTTAAGTTGGTCAAAAATGTTTATATGGTATTATGGGTTTATACAGTTTTGGAAGTTCAGACCAGTTTTTAACCTCAATGCGCCACTGTCCTGGTCAATAATATGTTAAAATATATCAATTATAAAAAATGGTTTCAAAATGAGCACATAACATTAATTTTATGTCAATCTATTTTAAGCCCCATTCGAATTTTGAATTTGATATACATAATATATATATGAACATCTATCGTAACAGCCTGTGGATGTCTCACTGCTGGGCTAAGGCCTCCTCTTCCTTTTTGAGGAGAAGATTATGTACATCTATACTATATAAAATTATTTTAGTCCTTGAAAAAATATTTGAATATAGTATATTCTAATTTTGAATAAAACTGTTATACGAATAGTTTTATCAAACAGAAAGTGATAAAAATGTAAATTCTTGTTTTGATAAGGTTAAATAAAATTATTTTTTCTTACAATGCCTCCTTATATTTTATGTATAGTATTTTCGATAAGAGTTGTACTAGCTTTCAAAACATCGGCATGTTTAAATAAAAACGAAGAATTTACACTATGTGGATGGAAGTGTCCGCCAACTTGTGTTAATATAAAACTTTTAGCATTAAACGGAGCCCTTTGCCCTCTGAAATGGGAGTGCAAAGTCGGATGCCGGTGTTCTGCGGGTTATATCAAGGATGAATATAGCAAAAACTGTGTTTTGATTCATCACTGTCCTGGTAAGTATTAAGCCCAACATGGAAGGCATTCCCTTAATAAATAACATATATCAATTTTTTTGTCTTTTATATTATATTTTAACATTAAAAACATAAATCGTTATTGTCAGACGTTACATGAGTAAATTATAAAACTGCTAAATTCTACAAATACACGTGTAACTTACAAATCTTAATTTTAATGCAATAAAATGAAATACGTAAGTGATCTGCATTTCTGCTTCAATATAAAATTGGAATATAGAAATGCCAACTAATCATTATTTTATAAATGAGAAATATTTTTTTTTGGCACACCAACATACAATACATGCATATTATAAACATATGTTTTGTTGTTATTTAATGTATTAAATACATTAAAAATAAAATATTCGATTTCATCAAAAAATGTTATGTGTTCCAACAAAGTGCGGAAAAGCTTGAGTTGGCAAAAAATCGCGACCAAGTGTCGCCTTATAAATTATTGAATAGCATGCATTTATTGCTGCCGATGTTTGTGTTAACCGAAAAAAAATAACATGTATAAATATGACACAAATTACGATTGAGTATTTCATTCGAGAAGTATTAAGATAATGGAGATTGTGTTACGGGCGGTTGGTTGTGTGCTCATAGGAACGTTGGTGCTATCGGCACCCGTTGCCGAAGATGATCGCAAAGTATCTGGGGGCCTAGATATAGATAATGGTCAAGTAGAATTTCAGCGTGACAAGCGGTTGAATAACGGTTTCTATGCTGTATCACCATGTGCTGCTGCATCAAATGCACAAGTAGCATCATTTTTTCCTGACGCATCATATCAAAGTAACATAGGCCCCACGCATGCAAGATATTTCGCCAGTGATTATGGACTGTCAGACTATCCGGCGAATTGGTACCGTGCTGAAGATGCTTACAAAGATGATAGAGAAATTATGAAATATTCAGATTCGGAGTTTATTGGCCAAACACCAATGGGTAACATTTTCAGATCAGCTCCATCTTCTTACATGGCTATGAATCAAGCGAATATAGCAGGTTTAAATGGACAAATGATGAATCCAGTCAGGACCGCTTACGGCGTTTTTCAAAACGCGAACGTCGATGGCTGTAATATTCCTTTACTCTTCAGCTGTTCGCCCTCTATAATTCCTGGCCGTATAGTCAATTCTGAAACAACCTTTGGGTACGATAACCCAACTCCAGTGATGGGAAAACCTACAGATCCTTACAGCAGTGCTAGCAGTCATTACCTCCACGCTAGCCATGGGGAACAGACACCAAAGGATCATGCAAGCATATCAAGTTCAATCAGTAGTAATAATGCTCATAATAATAAAATGTCTTAATGTTTCTCGTAGTCTGATTATGTTATAAATACCTATTTTATAAGAACATTGTTTTGTGTTAGTAGTTTTTTTTTATATAAATATTTTTCATAAAATTGTAAAGAATATTAAAAATTGTAATTGATACATTTATAAATAAATCAATTTAGTAACAGATGATGTTTTTTTCTTTAATTCGGATATTCAGATTAGAATCCTATTATATTTTTAAATAATTTAATCAATATAATCATTTATGTATTAAATATATATTTTTACTATAGTATTAAACAAAAAAAGTATCTAAAACTTAAAAAAACAATAATAAACAACAATACAAGAGATAAAAAAAGAATAAAATGCATCAAAATTGATGACATCGCTCTGTATGATAACTTAGCATTATTAGATAATGGACGTCTCGTATGACGCTCGACAATTATTCGATAATTATTTAACGACAAATGTACCGTGATATGTATTATTCCTTGAAGTCGAAAGCTAATCGAATAAATAGGTCAAAAAGTTGACTATGATTTTCTTGTTTCGTCAAATTAAAATCAAATAGTTTGCCATATAAATGTACAAACTGAGATTTGAAATATACCGTCTATAGTCATTAAATAATAACGTGCTACGTACTTAGTACATTATTATTCAATGTCTATAGTTCGAAAAGAGTCGGCAACCTAGGTTGGACTACTACCAATTTTCTCTATCTATAGTAATATTATAAATCCAAAAGTAACTCTGTTTTTCTGTTATGCTTTCACGGCTAAATCACTGAACCGATATTAATTAAATTTGATATTAAGCTTTAAACCCAAGGAAGGACTACACAGGCTACACCTTGCTTAAAAACCCTTATACACCTAACACTGACTAACTACCTAAGCTATACAGCCTAGTTCCTTTTTAGAAATTCAACTCCATAATTATATATTAGAATAGCCGTATAGGTGCAGTATTCGATCAAGTTGGTTGACTTAAGTTAATATTAATAGCAAAATAAAATATCTATAATTTAGGTACTTGCTTAAATCTTCGAATATAGTTAGGTATTTTATACATGAACATCGATAGTAGTCCGACATGTTTTTGTATCTACAGTATTATAAAAAAAGGGGAATTAAAATTGTATTTATCATTAGATAAGCTGTGTCATAGTTGCACACAAAATAAACCTTATTTTTCTTGTTACACTTTCATCAATTTTATTCCATGATCGTATTTTTGATGCTTTTCGGGGTATTTGTACGGTATATAATACGTACGTACGTGGCTGCCTCGTTGGTCTAGTGGCTTGATGTAAGGCCGCAGACCCGGAGGTCCTGGGTTCAATTCCCAGGTCAGAAAATTCTCAGTAGCAGCCCGGAGTCTGGAAGTTGGAAGTGTGTTCACTCCCGTGCCTCGGAAAGCACGTAAAGCCGTTGGTCCTGCGCCTGAACTCTTTCCGGTCGTGTCGGATTTCCGTCCCATCGATTATAAGAGTTAGGGAATATCGAGTGCACCTGTGTTTGCGCACACACTTGTGCACTGTAATATCTCCTGCGTAGTTGGCTAATCTCTCTTGAGATTGGCCGCCGTGGCCGAAATCGGTCTGGAGGAGGATATTATTAGTATTATAATATGTACCATATTATTGAAAGTATTAAAAAGCATATAAGTATGTAAATAATAGCGTGTAAATGTCCCAGTGCTGAGCGAAAGCTTTCTCTTCTTTTAAGGAGAATATTTGAAGCTAAATCCACCGTGCGGTTTCAATGCGGATTGGTGGATGCTTGTGGCAAATTTTCATCCGACACATGAAAGTTTCCTCTCTATAGTTTTCTTCACCACTGAGCCACGAGATAAATTATTATTATTATAAACATAAATAAGGTATATTAAAATTGGACGGGTTTGGAGCCATCCAAGCAACATTGAATTTTCCTTTAATATAAAACAAGCAATATTCGATTAATATGAAATAAAATTTAAATGCATTTAAACATTTTATAATACTAGCCTTAGCATATATATTATTCTTATATATTAGGGTAATTCCATAAGTAGTTAACAGATCAACTATGTGTTATGTATATAAAGGAAATCCTCTGTTAATAAGTACTTTAAAATATTGTGGATATAAATAAGAAATTAAGTTAAATCATACGAATACATATTGAAAATGATCAAAACGAATGGATAAGAAGCAATTCTCAGCAAGATTTTGTTTAGATCACACTGCTGAGAAAAGCCGTAAGGAAAAGTATTCAAAGAAAACCTATTAAATTACTCAACTACACGTTGATTGCCTAATTATTAGGCTAAAATTATTATACTTAACCTGCACAATATTATAATCACTTCGTATTGAACATTTTAAAAATAGTAGTTACAATTCGAAAATAATTTCATTTACAAGTAATTGAATTTTTAGATTGAAAATATAATAATAATATATCTATAATATGTACAGCCGAGATGGCCTAGTAGTGTTGTCTTGCGAATCTCAAATAAAGATTGCCGGTTCAGGCATGCCACAAGCAAACTGATTTTCAAATTTTTGTTTAAAAATTATCTCGTGCTCGTAAAGGAAAACAATTGTGAGAAAATCTGCATGTCGAATGAAAGTCTGCCCCATGTGTATCCATCAACCCGCAATGGAGTAGCGTGGTGGAATAAATCGCGCAATAATATTTTATATAATAGATACATACTTTTATCAGTAAGACAACAATAAACTGTTACAATAATTATTTCATCTAATTTGGATATTTCTATATTACATACTTTATTGATACACTTCCGTAAATATAAATAATAAAAAAGAAACAATGTAATGCGCATCAGTGTACGTGATCGTGGTATGTAAGTATCAAAAACGCGAATTAAGCTGAACGATTTACAGTAGCAATGGTATTTGCTTCGTCGGTATTACGTGTGTCCTCTTTATGAAATCCTTGAATTCCGCAGCTGAAGCGAACACGTCATGAACTTATTTGTAACGAAATTTATTACGACATACAATTATTCTCAGAAATATCTAAACCAGATTTTATACAATTGGCTTTTATATATTTAATTTCGGATATTATAAGGCAATCGAACGTGTTGTTTTTCCTGTTATTTTTCATGAGATTTATTTATTTGGATTTCCATCAGTTGTACATAAAATGTATTTTATATCTAATACATGCTTAAAATTAACTTAAAACTAAATATAAAATAAAAGTTATAGGACATACTATTTAGTAATTTATCAATAAGATGCATGAACATGATATATATGTAAAGACGTCTATAAGTTTATTTAAATAAAAGAGGTAACAAATTTCTATACAAATAAAAATTAAAACTTTTTAAATAAAAAAAGAAAACAGAAACAAAACGTAGACACTAATTAAGTTTTTAAACTAAGAGTTACATAAAACTTCATAAACGATTGATTTTTCAGATCTATGAATTACTGAAATAAAAAATGGTTCTATGTACTATTATATTTGTATATTGTGGTTAAGATTTAACCTGTACTAATATTATAAAAGCGAAAGTAATTGCTCTGTCTGTCAGTTGCGCCTTCATGGCTACACCACTGAACCGATTGTGATGAAATTTGGTATGACGCAAGCGAAGCCGCGAGCAAGCACTAGCTTAATATATATTATGAAACCTCCTTTTTCTGATATGAATGTACTAAATACCTATATGTAGATTGTATCTAAACAAAGCAATCAATCGTAGGTTTTTATGTGATATTTCTAAATAAATAACGAACATATTGACTAATTAAGCTTGGCTGGCTGTAATGGTAACGAGAGCAGGTTTGAGAATAAATGTCATAAAAAAAAAGAATTGTACTATATCTACGAGTGTTTCTTATCGTCTGAATGTTATGGTAGAGTTATGCATGCAAACGTATCCTGGAATTTATCAAAACAACTCATTGACTGATGGCATGTTTATTCAGACTCCTTATGTTGTTATATTAAATTCATATGTAAAAAAACTTACTACTGATTGAATATAACAATCAATTACAATGGAGGTTACATTTCAGCAGACTATGTATATGTAAATGTTCTTCTGTTCCCGTATGTATTATAAACGACCTACCATATTTTTAAAATTAGAAGCGTATTGATCGTTTGCTGTTTTTTCAATTTAATATGGCGCCCTCTAGAGGACATTAATTCCTGTATTCAAAATGTTTTTGAAGTGTGGCGTGTTGGGTCAAATAGTAATGTTCAGTGCTGTACAAACAAATAAATAAAGAGATAAATATTTACTCACTTAACTATTTTCAATGTAAAATACAAGTAACCAATCGGATTCTTAATTTAAGTTATAATGAGACTAAAAATTTAACTGAACGTTAAATCTGATGTTAACCCTTCTTACCCTTATCCTTTTCCTTTTACATCCGTACCGTAACAGCCTGTAAATGTCCCACTGCTGGGATAAAGGCCTCCTCTCCTCTTTTTGAGGAGAAGGTTTGGAGCTTATTCCACCACGCTGCTCCAATGCGGGTTGGTGGAACATCGGTCCTTTTACATAACACTCTTTAATTAAATATATTTTATTGAATTTGAAAACCAATTTACTTCATTATTATTATTTTGATTGTTAAATTTAAATAACCATTTTTGTAAAATAAATATAATTTTGTTTGATTAATCATGTAACTTATTAAATTGAGTATATACGTAAATAGTAATATAATATTTTTAGTCATACAAAGCTTTGCCTAAATTTTAAATTTTGTAATTTGTTAATTTTAGTAATTCTATCATGTATTCTTTTTCTTTTCTTTAAAATAGTGCAATTAAAAATATTTTGTAATAATAGAGAAATGTCACTTAGTTGGCGGGCGTTTGTACTACTGCAGTTATTATCGTTCACATTTGTTTATGATTTTATGATGGTTCTAATTAGACTATTATTATTATCAGTAAATGATACCTTGTAAAGAGGGGTTACTTACTTAACATTATATTTAAAGGTATTATTATTTTAGCGGCTACGGCTATCCTCTGAACATTAAGATGTGTTAAATTGATACAAGTAAGCTTTCTTTGTATTAGATGATAAATAATATAAATATGATAAATAATAGTTGATATAAAAGATTTTCAGACAAGTATATTACGTACCTACAATAGCGCGATTTATTACGAAGTCGGATTTTAGTTTTAAACTATTTTTTTTATTTACTTGTCAACCAATGACATAGTATAAAATTTATTTATACTTTGTAGTACTACCGTTATTATGCAATATTAAGCCATAATTAATATAAAAATACGGAACACTTTTATAAAACGATTATGAGAAGCTTTTTATAAACTTGTAACTGTAAACATTATGATTTATGTAACACCGGATTGGCCTAGTGATAGATGGCTTGTGGTCACCAAAGACCATAGAGATAAAGATTTGTACTGTAAGAAGTGAAAACTATTTCAAACACTTACTTTTTTCTATTGTACCTTTAAGATTAAAGTACGTATTAAACAAAGTTAAAAAAAAAATTCAAACAGTAAATGACTATGAATGGTGGTTACTATCCAGACGGGTTTGCACAAAGCCCTAAAACCAAACAAAAATAATGACGCGGATGGGGTCACGGTAAAAAGCTAGTATTTTTAGTGCTTATTAAATAAAATAATTCAGTTCCGTCATGCGGAAGATGCTACCTAAGCGTTTGTTATGAATAACATTTAGCACGTTTTGTTTTATTTTGTTTGCGGATATGTTCATTGAATATTTTTGTATAAATGCCATGGGCTGGCGGATTTTCACATCACATTCAAGGTAGCACGATCATGAAGACTCTAATTGTGCTATGTTCTTTGGTAACGATAACGGTAGCGGTACCAACACTATCTCGAGGGAATTTTGATAATTATGAAACTGTAATTGAAGATATTCCTGAGAAAATCATACGGGAGAAAAAGTCACCTCTGCACGATTCTCCCCAAGACCTGAAGGTTAATGATGGCAAGGAAATTTCACAAATACATAACAATCAGAAGACAGAAATATCATTAGAAAAATCTAAAGTTGGTTTCAGTAAGCCGATAATTATAAAGAAAAAATTGGGATATCATGTTTACCGGGATTCTGATGAAGAAATGGCTCATGCTGATCCTAATGAAAATTGTAGAAAGCAATTTAAAGTGAAACTATGTGACAATGAACCTTTATTGCATTCTCATTCTAATAATGTTGTAACATCGGAAGTTCCTAATGAAAATATTTCAGATAAAGAAATGGAAAACAGCATAAAAATGGCAAGAGATGCTGTGGAAAAATTACAAAGAAATCTATTTAAAATGGAACAAAATAAAGGAAAGCTTAGTAATTCTAAGGAAAATTTAGAATCGGATAAGGTATTGCAACAAGATATTGAAACGGCAAAAAGTGCTTTAGAACATATTCAAAATAGCATTGGTAATTTTGAATCAATAGATTTTCAAGCAAATGAACCAAAAGCAGAAGTAAGCCACATGCCAAAATCTAGCGATGCAAAAGCAATAACTGAATGGAAAGAAAATATTTACAAAAGTGTTGAGATTCCGAGAAATATCGAAGATGCCTTCAAAAGTGAAAAACAAAATGTCGATAAATCTGTCAATATTAACAATCCAGAAATGAGAGAAAATCAAATATTAGATGACCAGCAGAAAGATCAGATTAGTATACAATCTATGAAGGCAGTAAACGAAGAAAAAAATACAAAGCTTAATTTAAAATCAAAAGACGAACAAAATACAAATGCAGAGCATGATATGTTTGTTTCACCAACAGATCATAAAGAATCAATAATGAAACTACATAGTGATAGCTTGAGACGCGATTCAGATGTCTTCGCAAAGGATTCAAATTTTGAAAATGAGAAAAAGATACATAAGCTAATGCCAAAGCCTGAAGAGGAAGGTGTAAATGACAAAGACATGTCATCAAGACAAAATAATGACGAAAAAAAATTTAAGACTGCTGTACAAGTTGAAAATAACCTTTTTAATACATTAACACAGAATGGTGGCATGAATGATATAATTAATGAAAAAACGGAAACACGACCTTTGGTGAGTAAAAACCTATCGTCTGAACAAAAAAGGGACTCAATTAAGTCCGAAGAGGAATTTGCTAAGGCTAAAGAAACTTTGAGCGAATCCTTAGATGTAAGTGGGACAGAACAAAAAAATATCGAGCATCTAAAACACAGATTTTCAGACAACGATAATAGACATTCCAGTGATGAAAAAAATACTTTACTAAAAGCAGATCCTCATTCTCCAAATGTGTTAGACAATAATTCATCACCCCAAAAGAAAATTGACATCCCAGATACTAATTTTCTTGATAAAGCTGATGTAACTGATACATTTAATACTCATGAAAAACTTGAGAATATTGAACAATCTTTGCCGTCTATCCCAGCTAAAAATCATAATGCAGACCATATATCCAATGAGTTTTCGAAAACGCAAATGACTGACAGTCATAACATGGATAATTTGCTTAATGAAAATCATGAAACGCAAGATTTTCCTTCAAAGCCCTTGGCTCAACAAACAGAACAGAAAGATCAATTGCTGCAAGATTCAAAATCTATGTCCCATCTCCAAAATACGCAATTACCAACTATGAATATAGAAGAACATTTAAATGAACACAATAACCTTAATGAGCCACGTTTTATAAATTTCGCTGAAGAAAAACATTTGAATGAGAATGTACCGCAACATATGAAATCATTTTCAGGATCAAATAATGCACACAGCGTTACTCCATCAACCAAAACTAACGAATTTAGAAATCAACAAATGGCGAATGAATACATGAAGGCACGTATGCACCAAATTCATAACATGGAACAACAATTACGCGAAAACCATAGATTCGACGATTTTATTTCAATGCCATCAGCTTCTAGGAAACAACATATCGATAATTTGTCAGAACAATTTAAAAGTGAAGCAGAATTTCACAATGATCACCTCTTACCTGCTTTCTCAAAAACAAATGGATTAAGAAACGGACAAACCGATCTCAATAGACATACAAGTATGCGTCTAACAGAAGGCCATAATCTAGGACACGAGCTGTTCCATAACGGACAACATAAAGAACCAATGCATATGCGAATAACTGAAGATTCCAATTTGGGACAATCATTCATTGACAGCCATGAGTTTCATGACTCTCATTTGATGCATTGGGCTCAAGAAAAACAACAAAACGACAATTTAGCACGAACATTTGATGGTGCCACGGAACTTAATCACGAGTCACATTTGAGTGATCATTTACTTGAGCACATGCCCACTAATAGATTTAGTGATAATTTTGAAGATAACACTCACGACGTATTTCCTGTGAGGCCAAGAATGCATGAACATTTACATATGATGAAACATCCTAAAACACATGACATGGATAGTTCAATGCAGCCAAGCATGCATATTGGTATGAGAGACAGTAATATACCATTGGGCCATCATCATCACCATCATCAGCATGGTTTAGCTAGATCAAGCTATTCACCAAGTCTACCTATCGCTAACTCTAATCCGGGAGCTGTAGGTGTATTCTCTGAGGCAAACACTGGTTGCGGTATACCATTATTGTTGAGCTGTTCCCCATCTGTTGTTTCCGGAAGTTTAGCAAAAGCACAGCCAACAGGAATGTCATCACCAGCGTACAGATCAGGAGATGAATTAATGTACTACATGAAACGTGATGCTAATAATATTGAAGGTCTAAAAAATGTTAAAGTACATAAGCCATCGAAAGCTTTCAACCGTTAAACGAAATTGACCTTTATTTAATTACAGGGTCTATGAATTTAGTAAAAAATAAGATGCAGAGTTAAGCAATACAACGTTTGTATAACGAAATTTGTATTTCTTATAATAGTTTTAGTACTAAATGCATCACAAATGCTTAATAAAATTATAACTATACCCTATGTGATTTTTATTAACGTTATTAATGCGCCTCTATTGTATTAAGTTTCTAGTTAGATCATGTTTTAATTTTTATATCATATGTAAATGTCATAGTGAAAATGTTACTGTGAAACCTTAATCAAACTGTTAATTATATTTCATAAAAATATATTATAATAATGAAACGATAGTATAAAATACAAGAAGAAATCTTGTACTCGTTTAACTAATACGATTATAAAATTAATTTATATTTACGATTTCTAGCTCTTTTCTACATATAAATTATGTCTTACTAAATTTAGTACTTGTGTCAATATCAATAAGATATACACGTACTGATAATATTGATATTGATACCAATATGAATAAGACACTGGTAGTATGAAACAGATTAAAAATTATTTAATATCTCAATAAATATTGAATATATCTAGTATTAATTACTAATTTACTTAATAAAAATTACCTATACTTTAAGATATGGTATTTTTTATTTATAAAGGAAAGAAATCATAAACATATAATATTGAATTTAACTTATATAATATTCATATACACAAAGATGTTATAGATACTAGTTTTGGTGTACTGCTGTGACTAAAATTAAAATAAAATATTATCAATAAGAAAAACAACGTATTAGCAATAGCAGAGAAATACTAAATGGAAAAAACAACTGTTTTTTTTAATCCCTAAATTTGTATATTATATGGCTAAGACGTTGGCATGTAGGTATATTTCTAATTTTTTTTTTAATTTACTCATCGCTTATAAATGTCCTATTGCATTAAATTTTATTAAGCGTGTGTAATATGATAATTATATTTGAATGCGAAATTCGATGACATTATATGAATTAAGTGTTATTCACCGAAACAGTTTTTGCGCTGTGAATAGTTATCATAAAACTATTCATCATGTCGCACAGTTTAATAACAATATTTTATTTGATAACAGCTTTAATCTGTATAATTCTATGTAAAAAAGTTGTCAAAAGTCAAGAAACTGCGATTATAGAAACCTTAACTTCAGAAAATTATAAAAATAAAAGGTACAATAATGTGGATTTAACTTCATGGGAAATATGTCTTGAAAATGAAAATTTGAACCATTCAGAAACAGATGACCAAACGGAAATGATACCTTACAGTTTGTCATCAGCAAAGGATTTCTATCTTCAACCGAATTTTCAACGAGATGACAAAACTATTAGCTCTCATACATATCAAGTGGACGCGTTAAGCGATTTGGAATCTTCTGGAATCAGTCTAAGAAAATACGACGGGGTTTTATATCCTTATACACATTCCAAAATGATTTCTTCATTTAAAACTATACCGCCAGTGAGATATCTACCCCCAGTTTATTCTCCTCTTCATGATACATTTTTATCTGAAAAAAGGGATTCTGATCAAGATTTCATGGAGAACGTTCGACCGCCGAGAATCGAAAATGATCTTTGGGAGCAGCTACAGTACGATTCTATTATGAAGAATATTTTGCCGACAATGCCTATGTTTCTTCGGAATGCTGAAACTCGAACACCAAGAAAAAAATACCCGTACTATGTTTCAATTCTATCTTTGTGCTCGCCTGAAATGATTTATAGCCGACAAAGTTTAGATGATGAGATAGAACTTCCAATACCATATGCCTATGCATATGGTTTCGTGGGGAATAGAAATTTTCCCGATCATGTAGACTCTTACAATAGGAAAGAAAATAAAATTAAAAAAATGTAAGTCGTTAACTAATTTAATAATGTGATACATAAAAATGTTATTATTCTGTATTATTTTATATTATAATTGATATACGTTACAAATAATTGTTAGTAGGTTTCGTTTAGTTTATAATGTCCAGACCGTTTTCGGCCACAGCGGTCAATCTCAAGAGTCATTAGTCAACTACGCAGGAGATATTATAGTGCACAAGTGTGTGCGCAAACACAGGTGCATTCTCTATTCCCTAACTTGTTTATAAGGAATCTAAAGATATTGAAAGCTGATGAAAAAATGCAAACGGAATATTGAGGCTCTTAAAATTTCGCTTATTTATTATCCTTGAGATTAATTTGGGTGGCGCATATATACGATATATTATGCCGCCCCGCAAAGGCTCAGAGGATACTGGTAGGTTTTAGTGGGTATTCTTACAATCGGTCTTTTGTTTCACAAAGCCCTCCGCTTGCTCCGCAAACGCGTCAAAGCGTTTCCTAGTAAAACAAAAAGAGGATAGTATTGTAAGATGTTCCGTTCATAATATTTTCTTAAGTGTATTCTTTAAAGTTAACGTAATATTATATTCCTGGTATTAATACCTAACATTGACATACATTTTAATCACGACAGGGCGTGATAAAGAGTCTTAAGTCGAAGAAGTAAGTGTTTCATTAATACATAATAAAGCATTTGCGTCTAATTATATTAAATATCATGTAACGATTGTATGAACTCTAAAATGTTACTAAATAAATACTTTTAATGATATTAAGCTTAAGGAATAAAAAAACAAAGCTAGACTAGCAAATTAAAAGGTAGAGGTTATTTTCGTAAATGATTTTTGATACGAAAATTATAATTTTAAATGAATGTTCAATAAACATTTAATTCCTATAAAAATACTAATTATATTGCTTCAATTTCATTTGAATACTTCAGTATATAACTATGCAGATATGCCAAAGTTAGTATTATACTTATAAGTACTTAGTACATAAATTGGTACTCGTAGTTGTTGTACTTTTTACAGTAGTTAGATTTTTTTTAATGTAAAAGAGAGTTTTATTGTAAAAAAGTGTGAAAAAGATACGAGAATTTATTAAAATATTTAAAATGTGCATTTTTTTACAGACGAAGCCATATGCCCGCCAGGGGAAATGATGGGCACAAACCTGCAATGCATTATGCGACGCCACACAACCGTGACCAATAATAAGCAGTGGCAGTACTATGGAGAATAAGAAAAAAATATAAACATAATCAGTTTTAATCAGCTTTAAGAAAAGATTAAACTTTTGTCAATATATATTTTTTTATAATTTATCCAATTTTAACAATGATCCCTTTGAATATTACATTTTTAAAAAATCCAGTACATTTCTCAATAAGTTGTGTCCAATAAAATCGAAACATACTTTATTAAAGAAAGTTCTTATAGCACATAGCATATAGCACTACACCCAAAACTACCACCAGCTCGGAATGTTAATTCTACCGAGAAGTACCGACAAGAAACTTAGTATTTTCTCTTCTATTTTAGAGAAAAGTCAACTATATAGATATATATATGTATACATATGTCAAATTATCTATTATGCTGGTTTCCGCATGATGTTTTCTTATACCACCGAGCAAGAGATTAGAAAAACTAATTTAGGCACATGAAAATTCTATAATGCTGGATTTGAACACATTATCTTCGTTTAAGATTTAAGTGTTCTAACCACTGGGTCATCTCGTCTCTTCATTTTATTGTAATCAGTAACATCATGCCAGTAATAGCTATAGCTTATTTTTTTTTTATCGAATTATGTCATAAATATTACATACAGACGTAAACATATAACAAATCAAATATAATGATTATTGCGGACGAAAGGAAAGGACAATGTATTTAAGTTTTACACATGTTAGCACTTTATTTGATTATAAAAGATAAAGTTAAAGGAACGTGTGACTGATTATATTGAAAACAAAGATTATCTAGAATTGATTACAAAACACACGCCTTTGTTTATATTTAACACATAATAATATGGTGTTTCACGGCATTTGAAATTTTTACATAAACGCATTCCTATTACGGTTTCTTATTCTTAATATTTATTTATTATAAATTCAAAGAAATAAGGAAAATATGAACGGACTTAAGGGAATTTAATAATAACATATATATACTTTTTCTTTAAATACGTAGTCGCTTTCGGACACGCCAGATGCACCATTTCCCTCACTCTCACAATCCGACGGGACGCCAATCCGACACAAAATGAAAAAAAAAATCTCTGCAGAAAAACCAAATAACTATTTTATCGACTCGGGGTTTGTACCCAGGAACTCGGGGTTGCGTTATAAGCTAGCCATTAAACAGCAATCAGGAATGAGGCGTTCTTTAAAAATATATGGAACAAACTTTATTTTTATTCTATCTAATAAAAATAATCATTAAAATCGGTTCACTAGGGAAGCTATAGCTGAACACATTAAATATGTGCTAAGCCCAACCACAGGAGGAGTAAACAGACATAAAGAACTTTGACATTGCGATATAATTAGTCGAGATCATGAAAAATCTATGATATTAGAATACGAATGAATTGAACTACTAATAAACACTACGCATTCTAATAAATGGCGTCTTTAATGTCGACGAAGTTACCGTCGGAACTTTGGAAGTATAGTTATCCTTATTTATGGAACATATAAATAAATATGTACGTACATATTAATCAAAAACTATTAAGTATATAGTAACTAACTATATAGTAATTAAGTAAGTTCTTACAGAGTAGCATTGCATATCCTGTTATATATACAAAATTTATATACGTACAGCTTCGTGCAAGTTCGTCTGGGTAGGTACCACCCACTCATCAGATATTCTACCGCAAAACAGCAGTACTTGGTATTGTTGTGTTCCGGTTTGAAGGGTGAGTGAGCCAGTGTAATTATAGCCACAAGGGACATAAAACATCTTAGTTCCCAAGGTTGTGGTGCATTGGCGATGTAAGCGATGGTTAATATTTCTTACAGTGCCAATGTCTAATTGCGTTTGGTGACCACTTACCATCAGGTGGCCCATATGCTCGTCCGCCTTCCTATTCTATATAAAAATATATATATATAATATAGTAAGCAATTAAAATCTTAATAAAGCGGGATTTACCAATGTTGGTTAAGTAATTTTGAATGCATGTACTTTAACGGTAGAAAATCCCAAGAAAATGGGAACTTGCGTCAATTGTATACTTTGAATATTACATGTATCATAAATAATTGTGTGTGAAGTTATTCATTCGTTATTGCGTCATAAAATGACATAGTGGGATGTTTAGCTGGTATAAAGAGCCAGCTTGGCGTCAGGACGCGAGTCTGTCAATACGCAGTGACGTAAACAACAAGGGCATTGATATCTTTTTGATTATATATTAAAACTACGCTTCCCAATTCCTATCAGTAAATAATTTGTTGGCACGAAAGAAGGAGCTCATAAAACTAACAATGAAACTTATAACTTGCACGTTATTAATGTTGCTTGGCGTTTTATCTCAAGCAAGACATATACATCCAAGAGATCGTCTAGATGTATTACCGGAAGAAATTTTGTTGGACAATGATGGAGACCCAAGAATTGTAAGTTATTCAATTAATTTTAAGTTTGCGCGAATTGAAGATCGTGTGAAGGAAAAGTTTTCTACTATTTTTTAGAATAATAGTTATTATCCAGACAGTACTTTAAAGAGTATTGAAGAATGAATGAATGTATTTAATATTTAGTATCGACAATTATTATTAAGAAATAAGTTATATAATAAAAGAATCGTATTTAACAGTAATAAGTTACACAAATCAATTGACATCGTTTTGTTTTTACTACGGGTATTGACTTCGATATTTATAATTCGCAATTTAATTATAAAATTTGGTAATATTACGGATTTGTAACTTATTCTGGCTTTTGATATATTCATATTTATCAAATCTTAATCCGTATGATATATTTATTTCAGTAAACAGATAAAAAATTATTAATAAGTGTTGATATAAGGCATGGGTTATTATCATATATATAAAATATATCGTATATTTTCCGTTTTATTTGATTAAATTTTCTATAATCTAGAAACATCTTTATAAGTAAATTCTATCGGTTGTCATCAAAGGGTTGGTGGTTTTCATCATTCGTGGTATGGGTGTTTCTTGTTTGTTTCCGAGCCTCTGACACAGCGTATCTGATATCAGCCGTTTAGATATATATTTAATATATTCTCAACAAAGTGTAATAATTTATATAATATATTATTTTTTTATTACTATACTTATATTGTCGAAGCATTAGGTTGTATTTTATTTAAATTTTATTTTGCTCTTTTCAGGATGTCTTAAATATGAAACCAACGAGATTTGTTCCTCCTAACAGCGTTTTATTTTTCAAAAATTATGAACCCTGCGAAGATGGATTTAAAAGAGACGTTCTTGGAATCTGCAGGGAAGTTTGGGACTGAATGAACACTGAAATATTTTAGTTCAATTTGTGATATTAATATTAAGTTACTTATTATAAATTATTACATCATTTGTAAAGTTTTTTTATTTAAACAATATGTTGATTATGTGCGAAATTTAATCTAAAAGTTTATATAACGATTTTTAAAGCAACAGGACTTAAATCGGATCGCAACAAATATGTAAAGGTACGAAAGATACGAACATGAACGAATACAATTTTATATGACATATGCCTACTATATACATAATGATATATTACACTTCCTATATTGCACTTCATGACAAATAATATAGCTATATTATAGTTTGGAGCAGTGATTTTACGCTGACGACAGTAGGAATGTATTATTTAACAATTATTTAAGGCCTCTTAAAATGCCGTTTGTTTATCTTGAATGTTACATAAGTATTAAAAAAACAAACATTTAATCTAATGTTTTTTCAGATAAAGCACTTTAGTTATGTAGGATTATGGAGATATTTCGAAACCAATTTTGTTAATATTATTCTAAAACCCAGTAATCCGTGACTTAAATTAATTTTTAGGCGACGAACTTACGAGAAACATACGAATTAAAATAGTTTTGATTTAACTTTTGTTTCAAAATTTAAAACTGCACTTATAGTATTTATCTATACTAATATTATAAAGAGGTAAAGTTTGTGAGGTTGTAGGGGTATCTCTGGATCTACTGAACTGATTTTGAAAATTCTTTTACCAATAGAAAGCTACATCATTTGTGAGTGTCATAGACTATATATTAACCCGAAAATGTAAATATTTTATGATAGTAGTGGGATTTGCAAAGTTAGTCGGAAAAAAAACGGTCGAACGAAAAAGTTTCTCACGAACGCTGCTTTAACGATGAGAGATATATGATCGAATTCTAGAGAAAAGTTTTAGAGCTTGATAATGCTTACAAAAAAGTCAATGACGGCATATGTCTAACTTTTATATTTAAGTCACAAAAAGTAGTTTTTTTATATTAAAAAATAATTTAAATCGTTAGGTTCATTTATTGGTTATATTATGAATTCTTATCAAAATAAGTAAACTTATCGCCTCAAGTGTTTAAAACAAAAAGAAAATCCCTTTTACTGCAAATAATTTGGACCAATGGCTTAAGTGATAATACGACATAAGTATGGAAAAACCACCGTGTTGTATTCTATTGAGTGATGTTTTTATTAGACGGTTTTTTTTCATATACAACAAGTCAATTTATTTAGAAATAAATTGCTTTATTACCAAGGAAATTTTATTTATATAAAATTCATTTTTTACATTTTGATTTTTGGTTGCATACCTTAAGAGATAATTTAAAATATCAAACACGTGAGACAAATTTATTAAGGTTCGGCCAATCGATCGCAAGTAAAAAATGTTTACCGCCAAACGAAGTAGGCAAGGGTCAGCTAGTTTTGATGATAAAGAGAAACATATATCTCAATTCAGTCCAATTATAAATATAAAATTAAAATTCACCAACTTTTTATTATTTTATTATAAACATAAGAAAACGTTTGACTTAACACAAAAATTTAAACATTACATTACAAAATTACAATAAATTTCAATTACAATAACGATATACAGAAAAAATAGTAAAGGTAACTAAATAAATTAATCTCCTACTTATTTTAATTTATAAATTAATTCCTTGTACTTCAATAACTGTCTAATAATCACATAAAGTACCTAATGTTTTTTTATACAAGGAATAGTAATAACTACAGTTGTAAAAAACCATAAATACTTGGAAATTATAAGGGGAAAACGACTTTTGACATTATTCATGCTATTTGTTCTGTAAATATCATAAACGAAACATCTGAGAAAAAACACCGCTTTTTCCCCTGTTTAAATTGTACTACTATTTCTAAGAAGTATAAAAACACACTTAATTTTAAGGTTTTTTTTTAACAGTCACGTTCGGAAATTGTCTAGGTACATAGTTTAAACCATTCAAAAATTTATGAGATTAAATTTACGGACGGAAATCTTTGATAGCTTGAAAATTTATTAAAAAAATGAAATCGAATGTTTCATATAATATTTGTAATTTTCTCTTTATACATCACATGAGTGATGCAGGGGGAAGCGTAACGGATCCGTGTCCAGATAGAGGTGAAGGCAACGTCGCAACTCCACGTATCCAGGCGCCGCGCTCGCAACAGAACGACTCGACATTACTCAGAGCTCGCATGTATATAGTTGTTACACCACCTGATAAAAACGATATAAATCTTATATTATAAAAAACTTTTTTTTTATTTTGCGATACACAAAACTTTCGTGGCGAAGGGAAATCAGGCGAATAAAACTCGCCGCACCTTAAACGAAAATCGCAGATACAAAATAGACAATTCTTTATATGAACGAAGTATATTTTTTTATAGAAGCGTGTATTTATTTATCTTAAACTCCTCGGTGAAGGGTAACGTAGTCTCCGTAGAAGCAGATGTTCTACCTAACCTGAAATAAAACCGCTAATCCGCAGCAGCTTCTTTGTAATTATGAGCCAATATATAGAGGTTAGGTAACTTACAACGGGTAATAAAATAGATTACGTATTTCTTTCAATAATTCACCAGTGGTAGGGCTTTGTGCAAGCTCGTATGGGTAGGTACAACCCACTCATCAGATATTCTACCACAAAACAGCAGTACTTAGTACTGTTGTGTTCCGGTTTGAAGGGTATGTGAGCGAATGTAATTACACTCACAAGGGACATAAAATCTTAGGTCCCAAGGTTGGTGGCGCATTGGTGATGTAAGGGATGGCTAACATTTCTTACAGTGCCAATGTCTAAGGGCGTTTGGTGACCACTTACCATCAGGTGGATATGGGCCTCGTCCACCTTCCTGTTCTTTAAAAAAAATGAATAACGTAATAATATGACTTTGGGAGAGTTTTGAAGGTATATTTCGAGTGTATGAGCATACTTATGTTTGTTAAATGTGCTATTTGGCTTACAACGCAAACATGATAAATATTAAATAAAATAAACTACATCGGTAAAATAACATATCAGCATTTCGTTCTTGATTTATTCAACAATGTACTAACATTAAGAGATTTCCAGAATTGTGATTTTTTATTAAAATTCGTGCGAAAACAGTTCATTGATTATTTTTCTTTTTACAAATTGATCTTACGTGTTCTTTTAACCTTGCTCGAAAATAGCAAGTTTTACGAAACGAAACACGTACGGGCGTAGTTTATATACAAATCATAAATAACAAAAACACATTGTTTTTGCATTTTTCTTTTATGAAACATGTTTTCTGATGACGTTCTTTTTTTTTAAAAAATGATCGTGTTCGTATCTTGTGATTTTTTACAATATTCGTTACACATTTTGTTGTTTTTGTAATTGAGAAAGTGTTACAAATAAAATGTTATTTTTAAAAGATTATCAGAAAAAAAACTTTTGTTTTGATCATTTTTATCAATTCCAGTGATATATTTAAATGATTGAGATCAATAACACACAATGATGTTTTTTTGTTTTTGGTTAGTCATGGATTCGCTTGTAATTTTCCGATACAAATCAATCTAAATTGGAGATATACCGATATATTAAAATATACGTCTTATAAAAACGCATTGTGTTTTTTATTTGCGTATTACACATTATTAATCTACATTCGTTTTGCAGGCAAAACATTTACAGGAAAAGTAGCCAAAAACGTTGGATCAAATTCGAATACTGAATATCCAATTGACATCCTTCTCAATTTTTCTCAAAGTTTCCTTGGAAATTTTTAATCTGATGGTTCAATTCTATTCATTACATATACATGTTTTAACGGAAATATTTAATTAATTTTACATGTTCCTCAGTAATGTTTCATCAAAATATCAGTTATTTTTTTGGACAGAATTAATTTAAATATGAAGATATAATTACTAAATATCTTCTATAAACTTATTATTAATATTATATTGTAAAAATAAACCTATTTATCTGTGCTTGTCATTATGTTAATTATTTTTAAAACATTAATCTAAGTAATATTCATGTCGTAAATATTTAAATCGTCCTGGTCTTTACACACTTTTATTCAAAGTAACATACCGATAATGATAAGCTGTGTTCCGAGGTACGCGAGAGCGTGTCCGTGCCGCGGTATGGACATTTCAGTCTCCAACTTCCACTGACGCTCTTTCCATTGCCACACATCAATAGCTCCAACACTACTAGCTGTTTTATCCTATAAAATTTGATATAATAAAGTGACATACGAAGTTGACTTTGGTATAATAAAATAAATCGATCGATTCTAATATCCGAACAACAATAATAACAGCTAAAAGTTGCCACATGAAATGATTAGAGGAAAAAAATTACTATAAGAATCAATTTAAAATTCAAAAATCAAGTAATACATTGCATATTTTATCGGCAGACGAGCAAACTCATTAGCAGACGTTGACAATATCCTACTATCTTTAACTAATCTTACTTATGGGATTTACGTTATTATTAGAGGTATGTTTAATTAGTCAATAAAACTAGTAATTATCTTTGGGATCATTTTAATATATATATATATATATTTGAGTAGTCTGCCTATAACGAGTATTAAGAGTTACGTGAGACTAAACATTTATTATAATAATAATACCTCAAATATATAGCATAGAATAATACGTTTTAATAACTATAAGTTCACACTACCTTGCTAGAGATCTTGCCGGCTCCACCAATGATGTATAATTTGTCATTCATAGAAAATAATGTGGCAAAACATCTGGGAAATCGTAAACAATGTATCTCTGTCCACCTAGAAACAAATATTCCTTATCACAAACATGCCAAGAAGGGTTTTACGCCATAAGGACCAAAATTTTTATTTCTATGCAATGGCATGCTAGATAAAAATCCTGACAACCTGTATATCTAATACTTATACAAAAAATGAGCCATTTGATGCCAATTTTTATTACGTTATAAATGAAGTATAAACTATAATTTCCTCATTTAAAACAGCGAAATAAATGATATTAATTAAATATACTAGGTACATAACTATTGCATTAGTAAATAATTAATTTATAAAACAACTAACTGATTAGTCTTAGAATTGTAACACTCGACGCTGGCGGAAACAGGATGGCGTTTTTTACCAGTCATGCCTCCGGCTACCCATATATAATCACGATACTTGGCTACTGCAGCTGCCGTCCTAGCTGTGCCCATTGCCCGCACTTCACTCCATGATCCAGTTTTTGGGTCAAAACGTTCCACTGATCGAAGTACTCTTAAGAAACATGTAAAGGTTTAGGTACAACATTTTACACAGCAAGTTAAGATTTTTTCTATGTCTGTTTTGAGACAAGATGGTTAATTAAAGGAAATTTTAATGAATTTAACGAATGTTGTTTCTAAGCAAGACATTAAGGGTATTGAGTGCATTATGTGCTGCAATTCTGTTTAATATTCATATCGTGTTCGGGGTTGGAGAAAATACGGTAGACATAAATTTTGCCTCGTTTGCAGCCTCGATTGGTTTAATGTGGTAAAATTATTTCCCAATTATTCTTAGCAGGAAAAGAAACTTTGGTCCAAAAGAAGAGCATTTACATTTTCATTTGGCAGGATAATTATTTGTTTTTGTGTTCATCGTAATTTAAGGATTTATCTAAATAAATTATAATCGAAAAGGTTGAGTTTTACCTGTCTTCTTTATCCTGCCCTCCAATCGCATAAAGAGCCATGCGATGCACTACGAGTCCGAAGTTCTTGCGAGGTATCGCAAGTCCTGATTCACTGTACCAGGACCGAGTCACTGGCTCAAAGCTCCAAACCGTTGATACCACTACAGACTTACCGCGTAAATCATCTTCGCGAGGATCTGCGCCGCCTAGTATTTAGTTTTTAGTTAAAATATCTAAATATATCATTATTGTTTTAATGTTTAATAAGAAGGCAGACGAGCAAATAGTAAATCTAACGGTACGTGGTCTGGACTGTAAAATTAATAGTGTGTAAGACACTATTAATTTTACGTCGTCAATGCGCCGCCAATCATGATAATGATTGATTGATTCACTGTCTGAATGATTATGACGATATAATATGCATTTCTCCTGTAATTACACTAACTCAATCATTCTTCTTTTCTTTACAATAAAAAAAGTTATTATTGTTTGGCGGTAAATAATAGGATGATTGGGTACGTGGCACATTACCAGACTGTATCAGACGGTCCTATTACCAGTCATAAATCTGGACGTTGAACTTGCTAATTTGATAAAGATTTCCTTTTAGGTTTTTTACGTTGGATAGCTAATGAGCGAAATAGAATACGAAAACATACGTATTTAAAGAAACAAATATTTTGATCTTACTTAAAGATGTTTGGAAATTTTGTGATTATCATTACTCTAATAATTATAAATTCAATAATAGGTATTTATGGAGACTGTGCCTTGTTTATTAGCACGTCTATTATATTTAACACCTAATGTTTTTTACAATAAAATAATAATTTTAAAAGTTATGAGAAAGCAGTTAGCTTCACTTTCAATTCCTAAATAATTTAAAGCAATGGTTTTAAATTTAATAATTACCTACAAGAAATACCCTTCCACGTAAGAAGGCAACTGAATGGTGATGTCTCGGTTCTGGAAGTTCTCCGACCAAATCCCAAGAGTTTGTAACGGGATCAAATCTAAAAGATTAAAAATATAACTTTCAATTTCTATTTCTATTAAGCATTCACTCTTTTATTAACACCCTAATAAAAAACACCAACTTATATAATTACTAATCAACATGAATTCTGTTTTTTTTTTTATCACAGTACTACTATACTTCAATTGTAACGACCCAGAATTAATTAAGACATCTAATAAGTTAGTATACGTCTACAGGAACAGTACTTTAACTTATTTACATCGTAAGATTGAAAATAAATTAGGAAACTTGCTTTCCTAATATATAAGCTAAGGCTTATGGTATGGTAAAAATTCAATTCATGAATTTACATGTCTAGTTTGGTAACTTCAAAAGAAACGAAAAAAAAGCAAATATTTTGCCTTTCATAGCAATATTATCACTTGTATAATCAGGTGCTACGATACCTAAAGATATCTTTGCCCGTATTTCTCGCTATTCCATACGAGGTATGAGGGTCGATACCGCCGAAAACCAATACAGTTTCTCTGTCCCAGTTGAAGAGTGAGCCTTCCGTGAGATAATTCTTATTCGATGGCCCGAGAATTGATGTTGACAGCTTATTCCTGTAATTGAAAAAAAAAAGTTCTATGTACAATAAATAAAGAAACCGGTCGAATTAAAAAAGTACAATCTAATAAGTTGGTTTTGTTACAAGAACTTATTTCTAAATCTATATGAACTCGATTAAATATCTTCTAAGTTAATGTTAAATAACTTATGACAACACTTGTACTTTAAAATTTAATCTAAATCGAATGTATATCTTTTTATTTAAAACAACTTTGGCAATCCCTTCAGGGTAAACTATGCAATAGATTAGATACGACACCGAATGGTAAATATTGTCTGGCGCTGTATTTATATTGGTACAGATGTATAATATGTATATATTATATACAGTATGTCAGTTGCTTTTTAATTCAAAATTATTGATAATTATAATAATATACTTGAAGCGAAAAAACGTTAGAAAATCAGCGTGTTTCTAAATTCTAAAGCGATAGTTGCATTGAAAAATAATATTTGAATAGTATATTTACATGTTGATTCTTGCAAGAGATTCTTTTGATAGGTTGAACATAGAAATTGGTGGACTGAAAAGTTTATTATCCGAAGACGTGGCAGCTTGTGTTTGATCCAGACGAGAAACATCGGTTGCTTGAGGATGTGCATGACTCGTTTTTTCTCTATAATTAAATGCGTCGTAAATCTTATTATTCTGGATATGTAGAAAACACCAATACGCGAAGACGTCGATAACGATTGATTATATCAATTGGACCATCTAATATAAGCGACATTTATAAAAATAAAGTAATAACCTGTGAATGTCCCACAGCTGGTCTAAGGCCTCCTCCTTTTTTGAGGAGAAAGTTTGGCGCTTATTCCACCACGCTGTTTGGTGCGAGTTGGTGAAACACATGACATTGGAAAATGTATAAAAAATACAAAATTTGTCCTTCCAATCTTGATCGACTTGATCGCTTTATTGAGTGAGATCTTACCTTCTAGATGTCAAAGCAGCAGTCGCTTCAGCTAAATAACTGGCTGCTACACTATGCCTCCTCTCGTTATGCCTGCTTGCATATTGATTCTGCGAGTAATTTTTTTTAAAGTACTTTTATAAATTTCTTCTTTATAAAGTTCTTCAACGGCTGGAGACTACTTTAAATATATATATTAATTGTTATGTTAAGTAAAGTAACTGCCTGTAAATATCCCACAGCTGGTAAAAAACCTCCATATCTCTTGTGGAGAAGGTTTAGCACTTTTTCCACCACGACACTCCAATGAAGATTGGTCAGTTGTCGAGCAGATTTTTATGCGATATGTTTACGTTTAGCCATTGGCCATCTCAGCAAATATGTTATGATATTTAGAAAAAAAAACTACGATACCAGAAAATTGAATTGTTTGTTGTTTTTAGATCTTACATTTTCCGTAGTACTGGTTCCAACAACGTCGCTGCTGGTTTCACTTACAGTATTCAGCTCTTCTGCTGAGTCTTTTTCAGGTGGATCGTATATTGGCGATGAAATGGCCATCTAAAATATCATACGTGAATCTTCACCAATTATAATCACATTCATTCAAAAATACACTGAATTATTTAGAGCGTACTATTATTCTTTTTTTTTTATAGAAAAGGAAGGTGGACGAGCATATGGGCCACCTGATGGTAAGTGGTCACCAACGCCCTTAGACATTGGCATTGTACGAAATGTTGCCCATCGCTTAAATCGCCAATGCGCCACCAGCCTTGGGAACTAAGTTCTTCTGTCCCTTGTGCCTGTAATTACACTGGCTCACTCACCCTTCATACCGGAACACAACAGTACCAAGTACTGCTGTTTTGCGACAGAATGTCTGATGAGTGGGTGGTACCTACCCAGACGAGCTTGCACAAAGCTCTACCACCAGTGATCATTCATTTATAATACTTTTATATAAGATCTCAAACTACATATTAATTTAATTCAATGACATTGGTCTAAGCAAGAGCATTCTAATTATTAAAAAATAATTTAAAAAAATAATAATTACGCGCTCCAGCTTTGGTTTACACATATGTATTTGATGTATGTTTTTAAAGCAGTCCTTTTGTTTCGGTGATTGTAAAATATTTTTCTGTTCCTGTAATTAACATAGCAATTTCGAGGCTATATATGTTTGCTCAGTTAATATATTATAATAATCATTATATACCATAGGAGTAAATGTTAACATTAATATTGTAATATCCAGCTTAATATTTTATTTATATTACTTCTTTTAACCAAAATACTACTTTTAAAATAAGTGACATATCAAGATCGAATAAATAACCACTACTCAAACGTACAATATCCTTACTCTTATTTACTATACTATATAATATTTTATATATATACCGTGTCAATGAAACTTAGCTGGAAAATCTCCAGAGAATAAAATCATGTATTTTAAATAAAATATGGTATGTTTTTGTTGTACCTCTTCGTTTTTTTTATTTCTTTCCAAGTTCGGACTCTTTCCAGAGTCTTGTAATGCACTTCGCATCCCATTTTCCATCGACGGGGGAGATCGACTCGGCGAGTGATGTTGACCATTTTCCTTAGCCTGTATGGTTATTTTGTTACATATCAATTCTTTGTTCATAGTTATTTTAAAGTATCTTATCTTATATATTCTACAATATTTAAAATTTAACGAACCAAAATCAAATCTTTATTATGATCTTTATCAATTTTAGAGAAAAAAAAAGTAAATATTGTTTAAGGTAATCTTTTGCTTATGCAGGACTTCAATGTGTTTATTTTACCTAAATCATACTTCACCATTGCTTAAGATATATGGTTCATAGCAAAAAAATACTTGATATGTGCAGCTGTTGTGCTGGTAGAAGATGGCTAGTGCAAATGTTCCAAAAAAACCTTTGTGTTTTGTTTTTTTATTATATAAATTATGGATATTAAAAGCGCCAACAGAAATATTTTTTACTATTATTAAAAAAAAATGTATATCTTTAAATTATATTTATTTATATATTTTTTCTTTTTTTTTTATAGAACAGGAAGGTGGACGAGCATATGGGCCACCTGATGGTAAGTGGTCACCAAACGCTCTTAGACATTGGTATTGTAAGAAATGTTAACCATCGCTTACATCGCCAATGCGCCACCAACCTTGGGACCTAAGATTTTATGTCCCTTGTGCCTGTAATTACACTGGCTCACTCATCCTTCAAACCGGAACACAACAATACCAAGTACTGCCCAGACGAGCTTGCACAAAGCTCTACCACCAGTGAAGTACTCCAGACGTTTACATTTTAACGTTTACATATTATCCTTAATCATCATTTTAGGAAATAAGACGGCTCAATAAGCCAGCTAGTGGTGATTTGTCAACTTCGCTCATATACTTTAAGTAGTATAAACCACATATCAGACCGTCATAGCGCCACAAAACACAGGTTACAAATGTTATCGCCCTTATATAATTCATTTCTATTAGTAGTTTACAGTTATAAAAATTGATTAAGAAATTGCGTGATAAGTGCTGGAAAAGACTCGTAGCCACATTCAAATATAGTTGTCTACGAGTTACGTACAAAGAGATTGAGAATTATTCGTGTATCTTTTATGTATTATAAAATATGCGGTTACCTCGGTTAAAATGTTAATTTAATAAATGTGCAGTGCGAAGTTCCAACACCTTGCTATGAATCAATGCTATAAAAAGTGAGCAGTAGATCGATCGCACCTTCCTTTTATTTTCAAAAAAATCACACATTGTTGGGAATTTTTCTTTATCGTTCGTCAATCCCTTTAAAGCTGCCGGCAAAGGAAAGTCAATTTTTGCTCTTCTCAAGTCCATTTTATCTGGATCCATTCCACGCAAATTGCCTGATAATATGTGTTCAGAAATTGACATGAATATATCAATTGCTATTATTTTAATAAAGGTATATCAATCAATATGTATAAATTTATATATATAATTGAATATAAAAACCAATTAGACATGATAATTTATATATTTCTTAATGAAAGTTTTGTATACATTACTGTAATATTATGTGATTAGACATAATAAAAGAGAATGTATATAAGGCATAATATACGGAGTGATAATATAAGTAACCAAAAACATCGAATGACGTGCTAAATATTGATATACTTGTTATATTTATAACATGGTTTAGCAAGCAAGGATATTGACCTTTTCATAATTTACTCATAATGTAATTATTTGTTTACCGGGAACATCGTCATTACGTCTCGGCGGTTGCATCATCGTCATCTGTTGGTACATCTGCTCCTTTGGTACCAGGAACTGGTCAAGATATTTGAGAAAATCCTTGTACGTTATGTGGTTCTGTATAAAGCAAGCATTTGTTTGATTACCAATACTATTCGGGACGATAACGCTGACTGTTTTTCTTGTATCATTATAGGGTCTATGCAATTGACGAATCGCTTGTTATACAAAAATATTGTGTCAAATAAAAATATACAAATAAAAGTTAACATATGTAAATATGATTTTGCGTCGGAAATTGTACAATACACGTTTAACCTAATGTAAACATTTGAAGAAGATATTCTAATGACGTCACGCCTTGTTCATTGAAATGATGTACCGGACATAACAAGGTTCAAATACCTATTTTATGAAACGTTCTCAATTATTTTTTGGTGAATAGGTACTTTCATGCTAACCTATTTACACTTTATTGCCGAAATACTTTATATATTAAGTGTTTTTAAGATTTAATTAATGAAGTAAAATATAGGATCGGGAAAGGACATATAAGGAATAAAAAAAATTGAAATTAAAATATATTTTCAGTAGACTCAAATTTATTTTATTTTTTTCGTCCGTTTTGTAAAGGTGCCGTTGCGTCCTGTCGTCTTATAAAGTCTCAAGACGACCTGGTTAGGCAATACTTAAACGCCAGTTATTTTATGACTCATAACGGATGCTTTACACTTCTGCATGAATAACCGATAAAAATGTCTATGGACAGAGGTGACTATTTACAATACACTGTCCATTACTTCTAATTAATTCCTTGTAGAAAAAAAATAATCTATAATATTGCATGATAACCTTTTCTTCACCTATCCAGTTTCTCTCGGCTGGCTCCGTTAGGTCCAGCACGTCGATCCAATGGTAATAATTCTTTGAATTATTGCCATACCAATATTTAATTATAACGTACCTGTAAAAACAACAAATATTGTTTTAAATATGATCTGTCACAGTCCAGACTGTGATGGATCATATTTACATCAAAGTTTTAAAATTAATTATTATATGTTATTTCTATTAAGTATAACAAAAAATATATATAAATGAGGCTTATTACAAGATTATATAGATTATAAAAAAGTGTAGGAAGTTATTTCATTCATTTTCATACAAGGCACATAAATTACCATGTTGTATATGATGATCATGTAACTTATTTTAGAAAAAGACTAATAAGTTTCATGCAGATTCCTAACGGTAGAATCTAGAATCTGAACCAGAGGTTGCTAGTTGGTAGGTAGTTGTGATAAATATAATTGTGACGCAACTGTAAGTTCTTTCTTAAAAAGATGTAACGTGATTTCTATGATTAAAATCAGACCGAGTTTTAATGTAATAAGCCGTAAGACATAAAGCAGCATCTATATCGGTTTTTTGTCTAACTTTCCTTAAGGCGGCGTTATGCTGTAAAGGCGTGTCTGAGAAATATTAGGACGGTAAACGAGGGTTCAACTGAAGTCTCGAATATCAATTCCTTTAAATCTACTTTCTTACATTATACGAAAAGGCTTAGTTTATGAATCGTTGCCAACCAATTAGGCACTACGTATTTTGATTTTTTGCCATTTATAACTAAAATATTAATTTAAGTCAATTGTGTATCAGTAACAATGCATTGCTTACATCGTCATAATTATTTCCTTTTAGCGGGAGAAACAAAAGATTTCATGTTATTATATTTCAATGATTTATTTATTTCTTTGTAATAAACGTGTTTCTCATTATATTAATAAGAGTTTTATCCGTGTGTTATTAATTAATTAAATTATATTTTCCTTGCAAGCGTCGAGTATACTAACCGATATTACTTATCAGAACCGAAGTACGTAAACATGTTAATAAAGTAGCTTACTTCCGCGGCTTTGCTCGTTAAATCGCGTATTCGCCGTTTGGTCGTATCCATGGCTGTACCTTTCACGACTGCCTCGTCAATAATGATGAATAATAGTCAATAGCTAGCGTATAAGCCTGCTGATTCCGAGTTCCGAATCTTTGAACTCCGGATCGCGTCAATACAAAAATGTTGTTAAAAAATATATCAATTATATTCTCACACTTCAATCATTACGCTACATTATTAACTATCTTATTCTATATCGAATTTAAAGTCCCTAAACTGATTTAATAAGAAAAATATTTAATATAGAGACAGCAATAAAATATTTTTATACGTTTTGAAATAAATACTTATTTAAATGTAAAGAAATAACGACTTTTAATAATGGACGATATTTAATATATTTATATATATATTGACAGGTTAACAGGAAAGGGTAAATAAAGGAAGATAACGAAAATAATAATTTAATTAAAGGAAGGCAAACGGGAAAATGGTTTATCCGATTGTAAATAATCATGGGCAGAGAAATGTCATCAGTGGGACATTTACGGACTGTTACTTAATGATAATAATCCCTACAGATATTGCCATTTAAAAAAATTACTAAGTATAATCAATTGAGCTAGTAAATATATCTACGCGCTAAGAATAATTAGGCGTTTCGGCGTGTAAACATTTACACAGCCAGCCATGGAAACTAAGGTGTTAAGTTTCTTTTGCCTGTAATTTCAACGGCTGCTCCAACCTTCGAAGGATATACAGCAACAGAAAATATTGTTGATTGGCGATGAAATTAATGATTAAAATGTAATATGTTATTTTAAAGCACAGTATTTATACTCTGAGTAATTAAATCTGATGAAAGATATAAATTGCGTATAGAACCTCTAAAGAATTAAAAAAAAACTTAACAAAACCTTCAGTTTACAATAATGTTCACCATATATCGAATAAATTGTTTGTAAAAGGAATTAAATACATATGTAGCTATATATAAGATTCCTAAGAAATCAAATAAGTGGCTCGGTTATCTAGTGTGTCAACGAGTACACTGGAAATTATAAACATATTGAGGCACTAATGGTGGTATTTCAAACATGCATTTCCTTTAGATTATTTTATAAATATGGTCATATAGTATATCGATCGGGAATATTATAAAAAACAATAACATTGAACCATCGCAAGGAAAACTGCATATGTCGGATGATTTGACATGTGTATCCACAAATTCAGAGTAGAGATCGTTATATGATTCTCAAACAAACAGCTTCTTGATCGATTTACGACAATCGATCGACCAGACAAAAGACCAACAATTTTACGTGCTTTTTGATACAAAAAAAATACATTAGAAATAATACATAAAAAAAATGTATTCGTTAAAAGGTCTACTAATAATAGGTCTACTAATTATCACATCATGCATCCTAAAACATCATATTTGGAACAACGGAAATTTGAATAATAAAAGTCAGTAATATTACCTTCAGTCATCATTGATCATAAAACTATCATTAAAAATTGGCAAAGAAGCACCTATAATAAAGTAAATATAATATTTATATAACAAAATATATGTTATGATATACATAGTAACATTATATAATTACAACAAGAACACTGATATAAGATTTGAAGTCTGCGAAAGTGTTTCTATGTATTTCTAATTACAGTTACGGCACATTAACATTTTTTATGTTTAAAAATCGGAACAAACGACCAAACAAACCAAAATAACTGTTAGGATAAATTAAAACTTAACTGAATAGGTAATTCATTATGGAATGGTTTTTATAATGATTTTTAAAAGTGTCAGTTACAATACTTACCTTTTATTTCATTATATTGTTCGAATGTAATAGATTGTTTTGTATTAAAGTACACGAAAGAATTGTCTTAGGACATTCAGCAGACGTTACGGGCTCTACATTTTTACTTACAGCTGCTTATAATTTGGTAGGCGGCGTGATGGTATTATACTATATATATATATACATATTTATAGGTAAATCGGCTTGGAGATATTTTTATACGCGTAATACCAAGTGCCTTGCATAAGTAGCGTAAGAAGTGTCATGCCATTTTGTTTATTATTATTATTTTCCTATTCTATTGGTTCTATGTTTGTTTTAGGTTGTTTTTGGACTATAAAATAGAGGAAATATTATAGAACGATCATATTGTACTCTATTTTCCGCCACCCTAAATTTAATCCTTCAGAAAATAAATGGGCGATAGTGGATATATAAAATTGTCTCATTGAATAAGTACGACATTAGCTGAATAAACATTTAGTGATATGACCGTAGAAGAATGGAGAACTGTTTGTAGATTGCTTTTAAACAGGAAAGGCAATTTTATTGTAGAAACGAGGTTTTAGACACATTATCAGAACGAATTAACACAAACAATAAATGATTCATCGGATGAAAGCAAAGATGAGGAAGAGTACAAAATGCCTGGAGTTGAAGTTCAAGTTATTTAATTAATTAAATTTAAGTTACATAATATTATTAAAATTTATGTTTGTGAACTTCTTACTACAAAACGTAAGGCGTGCAACAAAGACAAAAAGTGCGCAAGAGAGATGACACGAGATTGGCCACGATTCATAAATCTTTTCTTTATTGTCGCGGGTTATATATTATTCACTATATATAATGTAGTGTTTGTAATTTTGTTAGTCTAACTTACGCAAGCCCGTCATCCACCATCTGTTGTACTTCAGGCGTGTTAACGATTTCGAGGATCTCATTGTTCTCGGGGTTCCTCTTGATATCAACCAGTTGCCAGGGCGATATGAGGCCGAAACGTACACATCTCATTACGTCCACGACAAAGGGACTACGATTTGACCAGTTCGCTTTTAACCAACGTACTCCAGCCATTAAAACTTCTATTTCGCTAGAAAATTATAATAAAATTAAACAATCGAAAATGGACCAAGGCTGAAAACTAGTATTATTATTTGACCTTTAGCGGAGTCATGATTTATATTGCGCACACAAGTGGAAAAACAGAATGTTAATCAAATAGGTTTAATACATCATACGCGATTTACGTTATTGAAATGTAGACAGTTAATATTGTGATTATAGGTGTTTGTTAATATTATAAATATTTATTATTCTAGTCTGTAAAATATTTTTTATATTTCAGTCAATAATATATATAGTAGCGATATCGAATATTGATTTTAATAAAATTTTCTCATTAAACTTCTGAATATATGGAATATATAAGATTCTAGCTTTTTCCCAGGCGATTATTATATGAAACTAGATTTACGTTTATTCGAAATCTAATTTGGTACAGAATATATTTATCGCTTAATGCAATCAAAACAGTAGCAAACCGCGCCTTTAACTACATCGTAATCTAAAACATCTCATTTTAAATCAAATTTATCATTAGATATGGAACGATAAAATAAAATTCAGTAAACCACTCACCTCGTTACACAAATGTAATTAGATTTGAGAAATGTTATTATTTCCTCAGGGTCTAGTTGAAGAAAATCATTAGAAGCTACCAGCGGTAAAAAGAACCGCATTATCCTGGGCACCTGGATATACAATATCATCAAATTTCTTGTCGAAAAAAATAATTTATTTATTATGTACAGTACAGTAACAGCCTGTGAATATCCCACTGATGGGCTAAGGCCAGAGGCCTTTTTTTGAGGAGAAGGTTTGGAGCTTATTCCACCACAGTTAATATGTACTTACCATCAAATCCATCACGGCTGTCATTTTTTTTAACCTGGCTTCTCTGTATAATGTGAAAGCCGTATCTTCGTTAAAGAGGTTTTCGTTTAAAATTAACGACCAACATTGATCTTCCAAATCTGTCTTAGAAACAGGAAATTAAATGTGGTATCACCGCTTTATAAAGAATTTGTTTAAAAGATAACTAATATGTAATTATTAGACATATTAAAACAATATTTATTAGTCAATACAATCACTTCTTTCTTTACCTCTACAAGTTATCAAAGTATGTCAGTCGTTTTTTTTTTACTTTTGTTCTTTAAAACGGACAAAATTTGGACCTCACTGGTGACAGGCTTCCACGTATATTGAATTTTATCATTTAATACAAAGAATGCTTTTTGTCGGAAGAACCACTGATCAGTGACGATCAAATAATCAAAAACCTTACCACCGTTAAACCATACATTTGCCTTCGGTCTCCTAAAAACAATATTTGTTCGACAGTATGACAAATCTACCTTTGATTTCCAAGTATTGCGCAGCGCAAAATAAATCCAAAACGTTATCTCTTTTTAGTATTTTATTGCTTTCCGTTCCACTGAATAACATCCATTCATATATTGTATGAAACGTTTCCGGAGTAATACCGGCCTGAATAATATTTAGTTTTTGAGTACACGATTGTTTATTTTATAATTATATAATTTTTATCTCAAGGTGTAAGGTTAAGGTACTCACAGATGATAAATCTATTTCACGTTGGACATTCATATTAAAATAGGAGGAATATATCTGAAGAACTATGAGGTGACAATGAAACTCGTTATCACCAATATGGACGATCGTATCTGTATTTCTAAAAAAAAATGCTTATTAATGGTAAATATTTTAATTTTGATTTAGATTAAAAGATGGCTAGCAGATAGGAAACGTAAATCTTAAACGAAGGTAATAGGTCAAATGTTTGCAAGTACCAGTTTTCACGTACTTAATTTATACACGGTATAATGCATTTTGTAAGCTTTAATACTGGTCAGATATTTTACCAGAATCTTATTATTTCAAAAGATATTTAACCTCAATAGAAGAATAGCATAAACATTATTTATTATAAAGGACAATTAGCATTTGATTTATAAATAAGCAAATAGCAGCTGGCAAAAGACAAGTGACGCTTCATCGAAGCGAAACCTGTTAAACGAGATTCTGTTAACTGAGAAACGTAAACTAAGATATATTTTAATATTATACATTATTATACAACGCTTACATAAAATTATGTATTCTTTTGTAAAATTCTTGGAAAATATCTTGCTTCTTTGGAAGTTGTATACGCATCCAGTCTATTGGTTCCGTTGTGTTATATCCGAGACTGTTCAAATATTTTCCTTTATCTTCTTGTGTTGTGACAGGCTTTACTTTTGAAATCTTATCAACCGTTGATTTGTTTTGAATATTCCTTTTTACTTCTCGAGGGCCATATTGAAGTTGTGGCTCAGAATCATTACTAGTATCCTATATACAATATCAAGGACGAATCAAAGTTTAGAAGTATATTGCAAATATAAGCAATTGTAACAATAAATGACTACTTACATAAATTTTTATGTCATCCGGTTCTCCAGCAGCTTTTCCTTCAAACTTAACTTTAACTTTAGCTTGGGTAGGGTCAGCTAAAAGTACACCGACTGTAGACGACTGAAACACTACCTACGAGATTCATATGCATGAATCATGTATACAAATATACTATTATTAAATTGATTAATTTACAGAAACTATAATAAAATAGACACTCGGTTTAGTACTACTAATACGAAATTAATAGATATTTTTATATAGAATTGGAAGGCGGACGAGCATATGGGCCAGCTGATAGTAAGTGGTCACCAAACGCTCTCAGACATTGGCACTGTAAGAAATGTTAACCATCGCTTACATCGCCAATGCGCCACCAACCTTGGGACCCAAGATTTTATGTCCCTTGCGCCTGTAATTACACTGGCTCACTCACCCTTCAACCCGGAATACAACAGTACCAAGTACTGCTGTTTTGCGGTAGAATATCTGATGAGTGGGTGGTACCTACCTAGACGAGCTTGCACAAAGCCCTACTACCAGTAAAATACTTTATTTTACACTAAATATAGATAAAAAATACATTTAGTGTCCCTAACTTATGGATATATAACAATTATTCAATGGGTACAACCGCCTGAACTAGGCCGTCTGTATCACAGTGGCTAGTTTCTTCCGATGACGTCATGCAGGCTTAAAAGTGACATGGTAAAATGTATTACACATTAATATTACAAGAATTGAATATTACAAGAATTGTCTATTAAACTATTGTCGGTAATAGTACGTTTATGGTAACAATATTTTTTTCCATCTACTGATTTATTTATAATCATATATCATCGTGCCGCATTTACATCTCATCGGATTATTAGAGTAACGGAAAAGAGAATTAACTTAATGTGTAACACAGACTTATACACGATTCCTGCATAGTTGAGTCTCTCTTGAGAAAAGCCACTGTGGCCGAAATCGATCAGCAGTATCATATATACTATAGGAAATACGAAAGTAATTCATTCTGTACGTTTCTTATAAATCAATCGTAAAAACAATTTTGATGAACTTTGGTATATTTATAGTCCTGAAGAACATAGACTACAAAAAAATATAAAAATGAAGGCCATAAAATTGAAATTGAAATTACTATTTATTTAATTGACCGTTATAATATGTTAAAAAATGTCATTTTGATTATTAAATTATAGAGATTAAATAATAAAATTATATTATACCTGGTTCGATTGCACTTTCAAGTTACCACTGGGAGTTGGTTTAAAAGGAAATGTGGCCATATTTTGAGAATTAAATTCATCCGTACTTAAAATAAAAATATATATATATTAACTTATTATGAATTATTAACTTATTACGAACATGCCGAGATGGCCCAGTGGTAAGAACGCGTGAATCTTAACCGATGATCGTGGGTTCAAACCCGGGCAAGCACCACTGAATTTTCATGTGCTTAATTTGTGATTATAATTCATCTCGTGCTTTACGGTGAAGGAAAACATCGTGAGGAAACCTGCATGTGTCTAATTTCACTGAAATTCTGCCACAGGTGAATTCCACCAACCCGCATTGGAGCAGCGTGGTGGAATAAGCTCCAAACCTTCTCCTCAAAAAGAGGAGAGGAGGCCTATAGCCCAGCAGTGGGACTTACACAGGCTGTTACAAATTACATATATTAACTTATAAACTAGGGTTAATTTTAAATTAAAAATCAAATATCTTTATAAAAGTACCTTGATGTGTCAGCACATGACGAAATATTAGCATCTATTTTATATTTATGAATGTACTCATTTGCAAATTTTGAAGCATAATGATCCGGTGACATGTTGAACTTCTTTTTCGATTTTTTACTACAAATTCATAAAAAATAATTTAAAAAGTAATAAATTATAAATTATAATTATATTTGACAGTTTCTCTACCCACTTTCCGCGATAGTTGCACGACATATATGTATTTTTCAGTAAGTACTTTGCTGACCAATATTTTTCAACCGTATCTCCCGATGTATCAAATATACGGTAGTTCAAGTTCCTTTCATTCGAATAAAAGTTTCGGGCTTTTTGGAGAAAGTCGAGTGCTAAAATTATTACAATCAAAATTAGAAAATTAATATTGAATAATCATAAGGAAATGAAAGTCAACCCAAGAAATACTAACAACTGGCACTCACAAAAATCGCTCACATTCGGAGTTAGATCAGATAAAGAACTGCTCTTCTGGAGTTTCGGCTTAATAGAAATGTGATATCGCTCGGAGAATATATTTCTTTTATTCCCCTTAAATCTTTTTTTTACTGCAGAAGAAGCTCTGGAATATCTAGATTTATTAAATACAGAAACATGTATTTTAAGGGTATGTTGAATGCAATATACAGGTTATAAAATGTGTATGTGTGTATATTCTTAGCGGACTTCAGGATTGCATTGCACATTTGACGTAATACAAGGAATAGGCGTCAATTTTAGCATATAATAAATATTTATATACAATTTTACAACTCACAGAGAGTTGTTATCTTTACATATAATAAATGCGACAGGAAGCCGTATCGAAGAAGTAAACTAGCTAGAGGTAAACTTGACTTAATTCTTCTTTTTGTCTGAATGAATGAATGTTGTTGGTCCTACTGGCATTTACAGCGTCACCTTTTGCTTATAGCATTGCGAGTTAATATCCCAATCGGTTGGGTGACGTCACTAGTCGGGTATCTCGTTTTTTTACTTAATATCTATGTGTGTAGTAACCCATCTCTCATCTTTTATCTAAGCTTTTATCACAGTTGTTAAATAAAAATAACTTTAGCCAAATTACTCTTAAATAAAGCAATATTGCTTTATTAATACAGGTAAACTAATCAATTTTTAACTTTATAATTTATTTAAATTTTGTTTTATTTTCAAGTAGAATGTAGTATAGACTTCACTTTGACGTTTCTACTTATATCTTATCATATCTACAACAAAAGAACGTATTCAATACACTTGAAGAAAATTACAATTAAAATCTAATCGCCTGTATATAATTCTTGAGATAAATGAAATAATGACGTATGGATGATAAACAAATATTATTAAAAAAATGCTAAGCTTTATATAAATAGGTTTTTGCTTATTTAGTTTATAGTTCGTTTCGTGCGAGGAATCATGTGTTGAATGGAATGCAACCACTTTTTTCACGAGCACGCAGTAAAGTATTGTTGTGGATAAGCTACCTTTACAAGAGAGAAAGCTGGAGCCTAGTTGTGTTTAGGAGCTGTTAGCTACTACCGTCGTATTAATGATTGAGATAATATAAGCCAAAACAAAAACACACCTTAGCTTTTTGTGTATAATTGTCTCAACAATAGAATATCTTCATATGAAATGGTACGCATATGAGCAATAATACCCCACGATATAATAATGTCACTGATCACTCCTATTTTTCGACTCAGAGTCAGTAACTTATTTGTGGGGCAATGTATAATTATGGTTTTACAACCCAGAAAGCATTCAAAGCACTTGATGTAACTAAATTTAAACAAATTGTAGAGGACCATTTGTGTTATTACATAAATTGTATTGGTTACATTACATATTATATAATTAGAGATTTTAATTAGAGTTTATGGATATTACTTTCTTTTATTTAAATTAAAAAAAAAAATTGCAAGATCTGATTATTTGTGTTCAAGATGCGATTTAAACGACATCGATTTTCGAAAACTTAAGGATACTATCAATACCAAAATTTAAAAATTGGTAAGACTTTTTGAGAAACGAACGGTAACAATGTGTATGCCTTTCTATTGAAAAATATTCTTATCTCTTAAATTGTCAATGTCTATATAGATATCGCTAAACAAAGCGAAGATAGAAGGTTCTCCGGAAATTAAAAAAATGGCATTTATTTTGCGTAAAATTACGAAATTTTATACGGATAATCGTGATTGTTTTAATACTTACCCTGAACCATTACATGTGATAGAGGCAGTTGTGACATTTGAACAGCTATTTACCTGTATGATAAGAATGTTTTAATAGAAAACCCATATTAATATATAAAATATACATAAAATACTTTAGTCTTTAATTTACTTATGTAATTGTAAGATGGAATGAATATATGTAATTAGCATCTTCAAATATTCATAAATGTTAATTCTGACTATTCTACTATTTTTTTCACATAAAATTTTGGCAAATTAAACATTATTATTGTATTTCACTAAGTATGTTTGCGATGTTAAGAATCTAGATAGTAGTTGTAATTTTTTTAATAGCTCTTAGTTGTACGAGTACGGCAAATATTACTTCGCCACAGGATAAGTTAATTATGTTTTTATATCAAAACATTATTTATCAAAGGTTTTTAGATTGCAGATATAGTTTTTTGCATAAGTACGGGGTTCGTTGATCCGTGGAACATGTTTTAAAGGAATCGAATGTGATCAAAAATGTTATTCATATCCGACGAATGCAGATAAAAGTTTTAAATATACTTACTTTTTCCAAACTGGTACTATTTAACATTTCAAATTCATTGAACGAGTGATATAGAAACGTTGAGCATATTGAGAAAAATATTGACTTTATTGTTTTAAGAAACGCCAAAAATTCCGTATATATTTTTGATAGTTCCGTTTTACGTCTTAATATATTGCTTGTCAAGCTTAAAAATATTCCAAATAATGACATAACATTTAGCGTTATGTCTATGGTCGAAATTGTGAGTAATGCAAACATTTTATTGACGTCGAAACGTACAATGTGACGTTTGATTATGATTATTTTTTTTCCTCGATCAGATAATAGATAACAATAAGGTAGAAGTTATGTGAAATAAGAAATATATGTAATATTCCTGGAAGTATGACAAGAAGTATTTAGTGTTTACTGTTTCATGTATGATGGATATAATTAGGGTATATACCGTATGCCTCTATGTTGCCTGAATTAAATAAATAAAAAATTGTTTACATTTATTTAACGTAAACATTTATAATTTATCATACTAATGTTATTATTATTTATATGAACGCATATTTTCGTTCGAAGATAAAGATAATGATGATAAAGAAGATACTCAACTTTCGAATTAGGTATACTTCATATGTAATCAATTTATTTATCAATTGTAATCATTTAGGTGTGAAGTAGTGTCTAGGGAAAGTCCAGTAATATACGAATATATATATATATATATATATATATATATATATATATATATATATATATATTCGTATATTTATAATAACGTCTATATATATATTTATAATAACGTCTCTGAAATTCGACAGGCTGTCAACGTTTTTGCAAAATATTGACTACAATATATGCCACCTTCTATTGGGACGCGTCTTGTGCCCAAACCTCAGTAGTAGTAGTATTCGTAAAATTTAACAAGGTGTAACTATAGCATGACGATATAATTTTTTTAAATAATTTTCGGCATTTTTTTTATCTACATGGCTTTTTATTCCTAAATGGTGACTAGACTGTAAGTTTCATATAAGTGAAGTGACACCACATTAGAAAAATAAAGTATTTATTGGAAATTCCCTGCTTTCAATGTTCAGATTGCATCTCATCCATACATTTATATACCATTCGAATAAATTATATTATTATTATGCGCAAATAGGTATTCAATAATATAATATATAGAGTTGTTGTGATACTATGTAAAATTTTACTGCGTTTCAATCATATCATACAATTACATTTTGTATAAAAACCTGTCTGACTATGAATTTGATCTACGAGTATAATCATAATTAAAAGCAAAATAAAACAAATTGTTGAAATAATTGTCGTATATTTTCAAACACATATCTAAACTACTCGAGTTTTATTCATCGGTATTTAATTATAATATACAATTTTAAAATAATATTCTTGAGAGTGGAATTCCCATTAGCTATCTTGATTATGTTTACACGACAATACACAGCATCTACATATACTCGTACTGGATGCCATCTTGATACATAATGGTCTCGTTTATGTTTATGAAAAAAAAATCTCATTGATTCTTATTATGCTGTTTATACCAAGTTCTTTAATTCAAGAATTTAAGCAAATTTTTACGTTACAAATACATAATAACACATAGATTCTTATTTAGTCAAGTAATTTCAAGCAATATTCATATTAACTCGGCTTAAGTACACATCGGTTTACGTATTTCGGTATCGAGTGGACTATGGCTAATCTGATAAGAGTCGCCCTCATAAGTCGTCGAGGAAAAAATATGTTTATTTTTCATACAAAATACAGGGAATACATTATTAAGGAGTTTCTGTGACTAACACTGACGTAGGCTGGCATCGTTTACACATTCTTTTCGATAATTGTTCGTCTGGCTTTTCGATATAAACAGACGGTCAACGTGCAACATTCATAAGTAGATTAACCGGCTAAGCGCAACGTTGTGTTCTCAGGCAGCAGATCTTATATATATTATCAGTGAGTGCACCTTTTCCTTATTATTTGCATTGTGTTCACGTCAAACTAATTATGGCTGTACGAAAGTTATGTTTATTATTTCTGTTTCTAATTATCTTACAACTGTATGTAAATATTTAATTTCTTTAATATTATCATCATTGTGGTCTTTCATTAAATGGGTTTTGTTTTCATTTAATAGTTCCAAGGTTTGTTGTTGTCGTTCATTTAAGTTTTTCTTTATGCTTTTCGATTTTCCCACGATATTTCCTTATTTATTACCATAAACCGTGGCGGTAGATAGTTAATTATAAATTTGTCGTTTTTATCTTATTTAATTTATTTATTTATTTACAATATATAAATAAACATAATAGGTTGAACCTAAAGCGTTTTCTTACTTAATTAATATACTTACTCACTTAATTATTACAGTTTGTATGTATTCCGCTTCCGTTTTGTGAGTTAAACAAGTCAATAATTAATAAAAGTAATAAAGTTTATAATTAGGTTTACAACATACATTACGACACATGCTACTACTACATTACGAATTTAATAACATTATTGTAATAAAATAATTCCTGCTCGGATTACATTTACAATTAATTATTACCAACACTTAGTAAACAAAGGTATCTAATTCTGTGAAATGATGTTAATATTCAAACGATAAGTGATTTCCTGGACTCAGTATTATTAAAATCATTTATTTAAGAAATATTAAAGTTCATATTACGTATTGTGTTTAATATTTAAAAAATCGATAAAAGTGAGATTTGTTTTTATAACAATTATTTAATATATTATGTTTGTTTTTATATATTCTATAAAAAAATATCGGTTAAATACATATAACTAAATATTTGTAAAATATAATATGTGATATATTAATGCAAAAAATAACAAGAATTTGTTGTAATGTTATGTTAAATAAACAATTATCTTCCTTGTATTTGTCCAAACAACCGGAACACTAAGTATAAATCGTCGTAATTTTATCGTTTCTTCGTCATTGAATAGGAATTTCGACAATCATTTTTTTACCATTTGTTATTGTTATCTGATACTGTCTGGTTTTTTTTTCAATTTAGATTTTCAATCAAGGTTTGAATTTGCTTCGATTCGTGTAAAGACATTAATTGTTTGTGTTGTCATTATTTCATTTTAATGATCCATTAATTTATAACTTTCTATTGAATTAAAAATATATTATACAGAATTTTTATGTCCTTCAACTTTTTTAAATGATCAAAAAGTTACAATTTACATAATTATATTTTTTTTATTTCCGAAATGTCATCCAATATTATATAATTAAATACTAGGACCTAGCTGTTCTTCACGACTCTATCTAAATGTCAAATACCATTAGGATTACTTATGTATTTATAATATTATTATACAAATGATACAGGTTACATGTTATTACAGAAAGATGGCCGACAGCAACCGTATGGTATTTCCTGATGAAATGGAACAGATCAAAGCGAAAGTAGTACCAGATTCGCAAGCAACAAATACCAATACTGTGGAAGAACCACCTGAAGAAGTAGACGTGAAGAGCAGGAATATGATCGTAGCTCCTCCTAACTGCCCGCCAGGACAGAAAATGGGCGCTGATGGCGTTTGCCGAGACATATTTTAAGCTTTCGCACCGAACGTATTAAACGTTATGATTATTTACTTAGGATTAAGGTTTCAAATTGTCGAATTAAATCCCCATTGATCACAAATATTGAGGATAAAAAAGCAGTATTATTTGTTTGGATTTTTCACTTGTGTGTTGTTTTAAGCTCTTTTGTAAACTAAAAGTAAACTTAGATATAATCTTCACTGAGTTTTTTTTATCCCTGTTTATATATATATTAATATTGATGATGTATTGAATTTACTCTTTCAATGATTCCACACTTATTGCGCCTTGTACATTTTAAAATATGGATATTTATTTCATTATTATTTGTTGCGCATTATTTAATTATTTAGGTAGTCTGTCGGTTTTTATGAATGTAGATGCATATGGTAATATGAAAATAAAGTTAGTTTGTCGTAGGACAACTAATTCAAGAATGAATTAAGATCAGAATACACTTTATTTAATATCGCAGCAATACAACATCAAGCACAACTGTATAAAGCCTTTTCATATAGCAGGAAAAAAAATGAACCCTGACTTGACATGACATCATTGGTCAAGATCTAAAATAATCTATATCATTAAAAAAAATTGAATGTCAGCATTGTTATCGCAACTTCGGGTAGAAATTAAAGTGGATATATGTAGTTAAGAGGAATATTGTTACACACACACACATATATTCATCAAGAACTATTTGCTGTGTATATTATAATACAGCAGAGCAATTGCATGGAATGTGTAAATATAAGGTTTGCTTAGCTTATGAACTCATTCTGCAACTGGAATAGGCATACATACATGTGAAAACGAAAAAAAATGTGATACTCGAAATTCGTGGTGCTATTTTACTTTTGGGGTTATTAACCACCTCTTGCTCTCACCTGCCTTTGCGTAACCACTTAGCACCATTATATTTCCTGATCAGCTGGCTACTATATTCGATTGTGTGAGAATGGTGTGGGTGAGAATACCTTCACTCCTCTGAGGAGAGCTCCGTCGAGCAACAAGCGGAGCACAGGACGGGGCCGCGAGTGTATCATATCAATACGATCCCGCAGACGGTCATCGCAGAAGTTTTTGTAGACAAGAATCCTATATAACTCGGGTGTAGGGCATCTTTCGATGATATCCTCTGTATAAGGGTGAGTGAATCAGTCATGTCCTTTGGGCCTGTAGTTTTTACAGGCTCAAGGGACAGGGACAATTGATACTCTGCTCAACGGTTAAATGGATGAGATCGCTCCTGTAGCGATAAGTTTTCTATTGCAGTTTATGCATCTTTGTACACTGCGATAAATTATTATGCCCTTTCGAGAATGTTTTGATAATTTATTATATAAAACTCACTTGCACCTTATTATTGTTTCGTAGTCGACGATTACTAATTGTGTATATACCACTTGTGTAATTAATCGCACACACTTACTTGGTGTTTCTTGGTGGTCTTTGTCCAAGCTCCTTTGGGTAGGACCCACTCATTACCGATTCTACTGATAAGCAGCACTATTTAATTTTGTTATGTTCCGGTTTGAAAGGTAAGTGAACCATGTCATAAAAAACAAGGTTAGTGGCGCGTTGGTGACGTAAGGAATGCTAAAACCATCTTACAGCGCCAGATTGGCGGTATGACTTACCGTCATATAACCCATTTGTAATCGACTTACCCATAATTTAAAAAAAAAATCATTACTTATCCAAAAAATTCTTAATTCCTAACAGCATATACTATTTAATAACGATTATAGTCACTTATGCAAATCATCTGGATGACCAAGAGATTGTAGTTCTTACTTAGGGTTAACTCAATCTTCATGATCAGATTTATGGCGCGAGCTTAGCTTATCTAAGAAATAAATATAATTTGGGTTTCAGTCTATGTTTTAAAATAACTGCTTATTAATATTATTGTTATAATAGCTATTTGCGCCTTACCAAAACCAAAGCAACTATTTATTTTATTTTAGGCTATCGCTGTTACCTAATAATTTAAGTATTTCATGTACGTTAAAATACCGGATTTTTGTCACAAATTACAGGATGGCAAAGTATGCTAGTTTTGATAGTTTGTAATATAATATGATGGGCTGAGATCACTTTTTATTAATAAGTGCTTCAATGATTTATAAATAATACACTACTTATACTATATTATGTAGATTTATTGTTTGTTTGTCTGTTTCTACGTTTAAGTAAACATAATAATTACAAACATAATAATTTGGACTAATTTAGCAAAAACTTTTCTAAAACATATAACACCTTATCTCATTGCCTCCACTGGTGACAGGAGGGCTGGTTCATTTTTCGCCCAGTGAATCAGATTTACGATTCAACGGAAAAATTCTTCTAGTCTTCTTGCCACCAATCAACACGCTCACGATTTGTACAGTTGTTATTTTAAATGTTGGTTATTATATACTTATTTAAGTTCTCAATATAAACAATTCTTATGTAAATAAATTATTACAAGTTTATTTTTCAAATTTTCTCACTATATGAGAGCCAAAATGAAGTTCGTCTTATTTAACTTTTTTTTTTATTTAATCATTAACCGAAGCCACTGTCAACGGTACAAGCTATGAATAAAAGACTGTAATTTCTAATAATTAACAATCATTTACTTCAAAATATTTATATAATTACATAATAATACTCTAGGTTTGTAATAATCGAAACAAATACCATTAAAAATAAAATATTGTTTTTCTATAACCCTGACATCATAAAATATTGTTGTCTACGTAAAATAGAATTATAAGTAACCGAGTGTTGCATACGTTTTAACAAATGGAGCATCGCTCTCGCAGGAATTCCTGTAAAAGAAAAATATATATCAATTGCATACCAAGAAATTCTGCCAAATGTGGATCATAAATCACGGCACACTGCCCGTGTCTGATATGGATCTCGACTACACACACGAACAAAGCAAATAAATATTCAGATATATTTTGGTATATGGATCTTGAAACGAAAATCGCGGTTACGAATCCGGGCAAGCATTCCTTTCATGTGCTTAATTTAGGACATGCTCGGCGGTGTAGGAATTGTAAAGTCATCTTCTTAAAAGGGTTGTCACTTGTTTACATAAGATTTTTATTATAAATTGCTCCATTCTATTCCCTATTCACCATTTGAACAATTAGGAATTGAAGGTAAATTATTTTAAAATGTGTTAAATTGACAACGCTTCTTGATTTTTTTTCAAAACGTAACTATCCAATCCACGCTCTAAGGCATAAGGCGCATGTAAAACAGCTACAAGAAATGATCGATGAGTTCATAATTCTAACACCTATATCATATATGTTAGGGTCTAAATTAGCGCCCCTATTTGTTGGCAGATATAACACATAATATATTATATGCACGGGTAATCGTAACTAATTTATAAACTTAGATCATACTTATTGTATATATTTTGATTATTAAAACTAGTATTGTCTCACGTCACGGTATTGATTTTGTAGTAATTATTATCGAGCCTGAAATCTGAGTAGTTCGAGTTACTCTTAGCGTTCGAGTTTAACTTTTTCGATAGCATTGACGTTAAGTGCGATTTATCTGCAATTCCGATTATTGTTACAAGACGGCGCTGTTTTCATTTAAAACCGCAGTTAACGTAAACGCTATAGAACAATACTCGATTTTGATGTTAGCTTGACACAACGAAATTATACTACTAGGGTTTTTTCTTTGAATGCTTGTGTAATTTGGAAGACAAGTTAAAAATCGCCATAAAGAAAGTTTTTCATTTCAAAGAAGTGTTAAGGCTTAGGAAAAAGTAAACTCGATATTATCTATGTTTTTTGACGGGAAATTTGTCACGTGTTAACGGCGATCGAAAACAAAAAATGAAATCATATTTAATTATTGATGAAAATGAATGAAATTAAAACATAAGTATTATAAAAAATTTAATATTAAATCTTTTCGATTTCAATAATTCAAACAAAACATTTAAAATTAATAAATATTTAAATAAGAAAAATAAACAATGGACTAATTAATGTAAAGATGTAATCTTTAAAGTAGTTGATATTAAAAAGGACAAAAACAAAACAACGATTAAAAAAAAAACATTTTATACTATGTGGCTAAAATTATTGCGTGGCATTTAATTAAGATTAATTCAATATTTACTTTTAACATTTTGTTTAGGTATAGTTTGTGGCATTCATGAAGGTAGTTGCAGAAAAAAAAATTATGAAGATTAAAACAGACTTATTAGAAAAAAATAGATTTATGATATTATTGTGATAATAAAGTAAAAGTTATTTTCAAAGTCAGAAAACGCTTACCTAATGAAAAAACAAATAATCGTCAACTAAAAGATAATCATGTTAAAATAGATATTATATTCACAACCAAAATTTATTAGTTTTACGTACTTAATATTATTGCTAATTTTTATAACAATAATAAGGCAAACTATATAATCTATTAAAAATATTCAAAAACATTTTGGTTTTTATCCAGTAAAAATAAAACGAAATTTTTTTTCCAAGTAAAATATTATATTCGTCGCTATTCTACGTTAATTAAAGTTTGTACGCTATTTTAATTCCTAAATAATTAAACTATGTCATTGGAGAATTTAATAAATAAACTTATAAAAGTAATACTTGTGCTAGTTAATTTAATTTTATTTAATTCGGTAAGCGTTCTCAACAGAATGTGTGAATATAAAAGTTACCTCAGATTTTAGCAGTCAGAAAGAAAAACCGAAATTAAACCAGAACACATTTAGGTGACAAATGAATATTATGCAATAAATATTAAAGGCTATCTTGTTGAGGAATATATTATTTGTCATGTGAATCAGTAAACCAGTGACACTAAAATACATAAATTATATACACTATAGCTACCTCTACAACGCGATATACAGTGCAAACACGGTACCAATTATTCTGCAACACTAACTACATTTCTACAAACAATGCTCAGCGAAAAACCGTACTTACTCGTCCTCCCAGGGACAAATGTCGTTTCGCTGCTTACATTCACTGACTCCGCTTTTACTATCACGCTTAACAATATCGGATTTAGAAACCGACGACAGTTCGTCTCTATGAGCAATTTTTTTCACCGCGTCGCCCTCGAACGCCGCCTTGGAATCTTCGGAAACTCTCTGTGGTAGCACCGAAGGCACTTTGTCTACGTTGTCATCGTCGACCCCGATGTCTTCGCAAACAGCGAGCGGCGCCACCGGCGGTCGGGGCAACCCGAGCTCAACAGCCGGAGTGCCGCTAGACAGCGCTGTCATATCCGGAACTCGCGCTTTGCTAGTTTCCGATGCAGACAAGACGATAGATTTTACACTTGCGGTTTCAACTTCTTCGATTCGACTCGTCTCCGCTTCTTTATTATCGTCGCCGGCCTCCTTAGTCGGGGACGAGGCTGTATCTCTCGTTACTGACGGTTCCCGGGACGGTGGGAGACGAACGGACACAACGTCGTCTTCAGACGACCGCGTCCACTCATCTTTCGAGTCCGTCTGAGAATCAGCTTTTGAGTCTCCTCGAGACTCGTCCTTCGACTCCGTCTGCGATTCATCGTAGGAGTCTACAGACGCGGTAACCGTCGGTAACTCAATCGGAGCAGTTCCTATTTCCACTTTCGCCGTGTCACCGGGCTCCACTGTGTCGACGACCATCGCGCAACGTTCGGGGAACGCCACCGTCTGCTCCGTAGGCGTCGCGTCTGCGGACGCGAACACGGAGGAAGGTTCCTCGGAGTGAGCAATAGAACGACGATCTTCAGGCGAAGCGGTTCTCGTAGGCGACTCCGCCGATTCGTCATCGGGTGCCGAACTAACGCTTATCGTAGGCGTCGGATGGTGAGGTGGCATCGGGGCCGTTTGCACGACAGGCGGCGCGGGGGCGACGCGCGGCTGTCTCGGCGAGTGCGGCGGCGAGGCGAGCGGGGCGAGGTGGCGCGGCTCCACGGCCGACAGCCGTCGCAGCGGGGGCGGCGCGCCTCGGAGACCACCATCGAGAGTGCTCTGTTGCGGGAGTCGTCGGGTGCGCTCGCTCGTACCCACGGCGGCACTCACGTCCGAAGAGGAACTACCGGAGTCTGCAGCCGAATCTTGTCTCCGTCTTGTCGTTCCGTATGCACTCTCCCGAGTCGAACACTCCCAAGGAAGCACATCCGCCGTGTCGTCGTCGAGTGGATCCCTGGAAGATTCGGAATTTATGCATAAGTTAGTTAAGTATACATTCTATGTATTTCGATGTTTTTACAAAAAAAGAATGTTTAAAACAAAATTAGATGTATTATCAGTTTTCGACATGAATTGTATATATAACACGTACCTAAACGGGATGTCGCAGAGGTTGGACTGACTGTGGCTGTGAGGAGGCGGCTCGGGGGCGCGCGGCGGCTGCGCGGCGCACACGGCCAGCTCGTGCGCCGAGCCCGTCAGCGAGCGGTCGGAGCCGCGTCTCCTCGACAAGGCCGCACTGCCACTGCCTCCGCTCCCACTCGTAGAGCCCGGTTTCTTCTTCACTTGGCCACCGAAATTGAAAAATCTGACAAGACAAGACAAGAAGTGGCTCAATTAAAATAAATATAAAAAAATTATACCCAATAAGGTACTATCAAATTATCATGTTAATTAAAAACAATAAATTTTTCACTAATATTTTGTTTATACAAAATATATTTAAATACCACTTTTATGCTGATGACTTGCAGCTGTATAAATAAGCTAAAACCTCATTGACATTCTGACATGACATGATCTATATTATATTCTTCCTTGGTCTACAAACTAAGCGATGCGTAAGCGCTGCGTCTCGATAGCGAGAGCAGCCTGATAGTAGATGTAATTTATGTGACTGCCCTTATATGTATAATTGATGCAGTATTCATGTTCAAACCGAATATTTGTACAACTTATTACAACCACAGGAGGACAAATAACTTCGACATTGAAATGTCGTGATATCATTTGTTAAATAAAATCTATGGTTTCGTTATGTATTCATGAAAAAAATGACGTTTTGAATGTTTGCGAAATTGTTATCGGAACTTTGGAAGTAAAGTGCATAATATATGTATGTATGTGGTTAAATGAAATTGTGTTGTATTATAAATAAAGATATATAAATCAAAAACGATAATAATTTTTTTAAAGGCCTTCCTTACAATTTATTAAAAAAAAAAAATAGAATTAATTAAATTTTCTTAGAACTCCTTGAGAAACATTTAAACGACATCTTAAGATATTATTGTTGTCTAGTATTTATTTTGATATCTATATATATATATATATAAAATTATAAATATATATATATATATATAGATGTGACGTGATGTTATATATGTATTTATGTAACTTTTTTATATTTTCATGTATGCATTTGTGTATATTTAAATACCCTTTTCAAAATCATGTCGTCATCATGTTAATAATATAAATGATTTATTTAAACATTAAAACCTTAAATATATACAAATAAAAAAAATAGCTACTGTACTGTACTGGCGTTGACGTAATTATTATCAATATAACAAACATCTTAAATTTAAGATTTATCAAAAAATTTAAATTATACGAACTTTGCTTTCTTCTGGTGAACATTCCGCCCTTCAGCCAGTAACCGCTGGAAGTGATCGGAGCGAATAAAACGCGGGTAGCAGTCCTTCTTGAGCAGCAGTCCATACACGTGATCCGCTGCGTGGTCCAGAGCGTACCGGGAGCCACTGCGAATCCCTTCTGCTACGCGCTCTGCAGTCGCACCGTCGATGTTTATCTCGCACGGTGCGCCTGGCTTCAGGAACTCCCTATAGAAAAAAAAATACGTCTGAATATGATTTTATTATTCAACACAACAAGCAACAGATATACTTTACAGTTCCATTAAGACAAAAAACCAAATCCTACGGTTTGAAAGAAGTTTTAATCATGTTAACCGAAATTGAAACGATGGTTAAAATTTACTTTTAAAGTTGTTTAAAAATGTTACATATTAAGACAAATGTGTACTTACTCAAAAATTTCTTCAAGTTTTTTAGGTATTTGTTTAGTACTACTTCGTCGTAAATCCATAACAGCCAGCCAAAATCGAATATTCTCGTGAGAATATTCCTTTCGAAGAAAACTTGTGAATTCTTGGAGGCCTGTTGGGTCGGATACTAATTCTTCTATAGAAAGCGCCCATCTTTGCACTCGTTTCTCACTGGGTACTTCCACACTGTTGAAAACCAAAGTTGTAAAATATATAATGTTAGAGTCGCTAAATGTTTATTTATAATACAGTGATCTATTTACATTGGGCTGTTGATCTGCCAAAATAGTGTGTCATCGCTGATCCATGGATTAGAGGGTTGAGCTGGCGTGAGCCAGGGATCATACGCCATGAAGGTCTCCGAGTAACCCATAAGGGCCTCAAGGGCAATAGACGTCTTCACTCTCGTACGATCTAGACTAGCTCTTAAATGTTCAACCTGCAAAATACAATTATTTAATTATTATTTCGAGAGTAATATCTAGAGTTAAGTTTTATTTTATGTTACAATAATAATGCTATAAGTAAGATTTGCCTTCAGCAAGGATGTTTTTTTTTTAAAGAAAATAACAGTTCTCCATTTGTTACCTCTCGTGTTAGTTGTTGTATCGATCGCTTCTTCGGCCGAGGATGTCTCGCGCGCACCGGAACAGGACAAGGCTCGAGAGCGCTCGGCACTCCTGGAGGCGGTCGCGCTACTCTCCAATAGGCGCGCTCTTGACTGTCGCTTACTATTTTGTCTCCTTTTTTACGATCTTTTGCGAGCCGAACCTTATGCATAATGTTTGACATTATTAATTTTTAAATCTTTATTTGGACCATTCAAAATTCTGAAGCAATGTTCTTTTTTAGGAATCTCTGACAACAACCGAGCTATAAGACTAGGTATTAAAAAGTTGATTAAAATATTCGTATATATGTAAGGAATATGATGAATATACTTTTTACGTTATCGAAGAAACTCCTTTAAATATTTTACAGAAGGTATTTTTTTTTAAATAATTTCCATTTGAAATAAATGAATAGTGTAAACGTAAGTGTATAAGTTACATGGTATAAATAAGAAATAGAAAATAATCACCTGCTCTTCTGCCTGCATCGTGATAAAGTCCCATTTGGCGGCGAGGTTCTTCTTTAAGTTTGTTAGGGCTTCTTGCTCGTACTCTTCCAGGCCGTGGCGCTGCTTGTTCCGAAGAGTACGCTTCACAAGATAGATAGCGTATTCCACGTTGTCGGGACCAAGTGTAGGCGCGCTGGAGCCAGCCCCAGCGACACGAGGCCCTTGCCATGGCCAATAGTAAGGACTCTGTGATAAAATGATTAACAGATAAAATATATCGATTTGTTTTACTATTTCGTGCTGGTCTCTATACCATCAAACAGAAAAACGTTAATACTCGACAAAAAATTATTCATCAAAACTTATTTTCAAGACGCCATTTATACGTATTGTCTTTCAATTTTAATTTAAATATGTATCGATTACAAATCATAACGTTTGATAGCTTACAATAAGTAAATGAAGTTTGCTAATAGACAGATTAAAAGTTAACATTGAAAATTGTAGTTCATGCAGAGAAATTGGATTCAATTAATTCAGGGGTCAGACGATTAGAAGACATACATGCATCGCTAGATGTTACACTGCTCTGTATTAATACTCACTTGAAATCTATAAAGTGAAGAATCATCCTTTAACACAAGGTTTTTCAAATCGTTGACAGGAAAGAAGTAACCATATTGGCATAGTTGGTTGGCTAAATGTATTGCTTCAACTGAAAAGGAATAAAAAAAGTTATTCACAGGACGATGATGTTCTATTTTTGAATACAATTTTATTTTCTAAAGAAATTACATAGCCAAAGACAAGTAGAAGGGTCAGATTAATTCAGGGTGATAAAAGTAATAGTAATGAATAAAATAAATGATATTAAACATAAGAGTTTTACCCACCGTTACTAGTCTCATCTAAATTAAATCGGTCCATTAGCCATTCAACAAGATCATATCCTGCAAAAAAAAAAACATAATAAATAAAGAATAACAATAACTAAACTATAACTATAACCTATAGAGCTAACACAATTAGTTTCATTAATTTGCTATTAAAATTTATCTCGTGCTCGTTGGTAAAGGAAAACCTTGCGAAGAAACCTGCATGTGTCTTATATAATTCTACTACATATGTACACACTAACACATATTGAAATAAATTGGTGGAATATGCTCCAAACAATGTTAATTATTATTCTTTATTTGTCAAAATTTAAGGTGCACTGATTCAAATAATGCGATAATTAATTATATTTCGATTTTTTAATGACGTTAGAAACGGAATCATTATTGTAGTTCGAAAATGATTCAGAAATGTTATTTATTTATTTATTTATTTAATACTTTATTGCACACACAGTGAAAGGACATACATGTTATTAATTTTAATGAATACATTTTATACTTAAACCTAAAAAAAGAAAATGATATTAATGATTTATTGATAAAATCTCTTATATAATTACTTATATAATTACTACAACTGTAACGCGATTTTAATAAATAAAAAATAATATTATACTTATATCGAATCTCTCTAAAGCAACCTTATTTAAAAAGTTTGTATGTCATATTATTAAGAAATTAATTGTATTGAATATTAACTAAATATAAATAAATTCGTAACCTATTAATTATGTTATCATCTAATTTCTTTAGGGCATAATCAATGTACGTAATCCAGGGTAAGATATGAGAGCGCGTCTCGGTGAACGGCCGACGCAAAATGTCTATGCGTTCACTATTGATTTTGCAATTAGACCCCACAATGTTGAGAATTGCGGTAAGAATCGTAATGCAATGCCTAGCTCACTATAGATTTGAATTATATATTGTATTTTACATCAATTTACTACACTACGAGCACTACGAACCTGTAGGTAGTTTTTTGTTTTAAGTATGAATGTTTTTATTTTTTGCATAATTACCAATGTCTTACGACTTACCCATAAAAGCTGAAGGTATAACGCTAAGAAATAGTTTTTGACTCCGTACTGGTACGCCGTTTTCCGGATCTTGCATTTCTTTTATCAAACTTTCCATCTGAAAATGAAAATTATTAATTATAAAAAAAAAAAAACTACGGGTTTATTTGTGGGGCGTTATAATTAAATTTAAACCTTAAAACAAACGATAAAAAAGCCTTTATATATTTAAATGATGGAAATTGAAGTTAATATTCGTTGATGTTCATATATAATACATATTAAGTATATGATTTTTACTTTTTCTCATTTTTGAAAAATAATAACTACTGAGCTTCTTGCCTCTCAGTAGAATCAATATTCCGAACCGGTGTTTTATAATAAAATTAACCATGTAGAATGACGATTCCGTACGACGAACCTACTTAAGCCCGCCTAAGTATATTTTGATTATGTTTATTTAATTATGATTGAAGTTTTTATCCTTATTTATTAATTGATAATATTAAGATTCTTTCTAGTGTACAGTTTCGTCGCAAGGAATATATTATGTCACTCCAAGTTGTTAGTTTATTCGCTTACTTAATACGTCGCTTTCATTGCCTCGTTGATCTTGTGGCTAAATATAAAGCCGGAGATCCCGAGATTCTGGGTTCAAATCCCAGGTCGGGTCGATAAAAAGTTAGTGAGTTTTTCTGTCAAAGATTCTCAGTAGCAGTTTGAAGTCTGGGATTTGAAAGTGTGTGCACTCCCGTGCCTTGGAAAACACGTAAAGCCGTTGGTTCTGCGCCTGAACTCTTTCCGGTCGTATCGGATTACCGTCTCATCGGATTATGAGAGTTAGGGAATAGAGAGTGCTGTGTTTGCGCACCCACTTGTGCACTATAATATGTCCTGCGCAGTTGGCTAATCTTTCTTGAGATTGGCCGCCATGGCCGAAATCGATCTGGAGGACAACATCATCATCACATCCCAGTAGAATAATTACAAGTCTTCGTAAAAGATCAAGGGACACAACGATGAAAGGCCCTTTGCAGTTATTAAGTAAAACCATTCACTATTGCGCATAATAAAACTTCTTTATTCAATACTCATCAACCTAGTTAATATAAAATAACTTTTACTATTTGTAGTTTTATTTATTTTTAAATGTTAACATAATAAGGGTATATAAATTTTTTATCATCACAATATAATATATATTTTAATATGAGTAAAAATCAAATCGATTCAAATATAGAACGTAAATCACTAAAAATATCCTTTGGAGTCGAGTTAAAAGAGGGCCTTAAGCAAAAGGCTGACTCTTATAATCATGATAGCGTCTTAAGTCAATAAGACTTCACAATAGCGAGGACAATGACGCGTCACTCTCAATCTATAAATACTTCAAGAGCCCTTGCTTGTAGGCGACTCGGGGTTAAAAAAAAACTTTACAAAAGTAAGATTCTCGGTGTAAAAGAACACTTAAACGAAACTCCATACTCGCCTTCAATATCTTATAATTATATAATCTTGAGATTGCTTATATTAGGTATAGAGGGTATTTTTTGACACGAGACGAATATGAGAATAGGATTTTGAAGTGACGGAATTTGTTACTTATTTTCGTTAGGTTTTACTAAGTTTTAAATATCTCAACCTGTTAGTGTGTTTGTGTCAACTGATGCAAGTGAATTTTAAACCAGTTCCAACACATTGTTGAACTGTAAATTTACTTTATTTTAATACCAACATAAAATTAAAAATTGTTATAATAATTTTTATTTTTAATTAAATTTACTTCATATATTAGTTTGTTCATGTATATTTAATATTATTTATTACGCTCATCAAAAGATAAGTATAAAGTTTCATTCTGGTTCTTCTCGGTATTTTAGTACCAACATAATTCGGAACTTCGTTCCGAACTGGTGGTACACTTATCTTACTATTAAATGCCGATGTTAAAGATTTTTTTTAAAATACATATTAAAATTAGGAGTTTTATAGATGACTTACTTTGTTGGCTCATATTTATTGTAAAATATTATGCATGGCGAGCCAGCGGTGATCTAAATTTAAATGTTTATATTTAATTTTAGGCTCCGTGATGGAATATTGTGCATATTCTATGTACAAAAAGGTTGTTCATAATTTAATAAGCGCCAAAGAGATATTCTACATGAAAATAATGTATAATATTTATATACGCAGTATTCTAGCGTGAAACGTTGATAGGAAATAACAGGATCGATAGGAACGCGCATAAGGAAAGCTGAGTCATATCCACCCTCAGACCAGTGTCTTGAATTTAACAGATATAAATAACTTTATAAGTATCATTTATATAACTTAGAAATATCAATTATAAGACAATGAAATAATAAAATGTAGTTGTAGGTAAATTTATATTTTCATATTTTATATATAATTAAAAGAGTATTTTATTTCATTATGTAAAACGAAAAATCTTATTTTAATTACATTATATTAAATTATATGTTGTATGTATGATTTTGATATCATACTAAAACTTTGTACGAGATATTCGCACAATTCTTGTTGGTAGATTTTATGAATATTATAAGTATGCAAATTGAAGGAATTGCCTGTTTTGGTCGGTCAAAATAGCTGAAATGCTTTTTTTATAGGTAAAGGAATACATTGCAAACTTAAATAGCTTAATGTGTAATTTGATACCGCGAATAAATCAGGCTTTCGTGTAACTGTATATTACATTTCCGTTTAATTTTATTAAGTAATAAATAACGTGTCGGTTTTTATAAAATAAAACATTAAATACGGACAAATATGTATATATGAGTTCTGTATTTAATAAATAAAATAATTAAAATCGGATAGTATGAAACTATCGTGCGCTTATAATCGGATTTAACTGTCGATGCTTCGAGCAATTTGTTTCGCTATCGTGCTAACGACCGACTCGAGATGATATTGGCTTTCAATTCAGACTAGACTTTAATTGGTATACTATCAAGTTCAAAATAATCTTTATACGAAATTGATGGGGGAAAAAACCAATAGCCACTTATCAGTATTTAAGGCTGTTGTCTTAAAAAAAGTATAATACCCCGAGTATTGCAGGTATCTCTTTATAAAAACGTTATAGTATATATTTTATATAATAATTATATTACCCACGCAATCATTCTTATTCATAATCAGTAATTCTACTTCTAATAAGAAATCATCTTCATTTTTTGAAGGGTGAGCCAATTTACTGCAGACATTATTTTATGTCAATTCCTTTACTGTTAAATCCAATTCAATTATGTTACGTATATATTAATATGTCTTCTTGTTTGTATATGATGTGATTGTAGTATATAATGTATCTATTAAAATATGTGTATGTATTTATAGATATTAACAGACCGTAGAGCTAGCTTTCACAGATTTTAATGCGGAATAATAATAAGGTTTATATATTTAATTAACCTATATCATTTATACCTATGTAATTTAAAACGGTAACCAGAAACTATTGAGTTTCTTATACGAGTACTTTACATTTAAAATATTCTTTTAATAAATATATTCTAAAGAACCTCTTTAGAATATTATGATTATGAGATTATATGAGGATTATGAGAGTTAGAGAATAGTGAGTGCAGCTATGCTTCCGCACACACTTGTGCACTATATGTACTGCGCAGTTGGCTTATCTCTCTTGAGATTAGTCACCGTGGCCGAAATCGTTCGGGAGGACGTTATTATTGAGATTAGTTCTTTTTTCTTTATTTTAACTTATGGTTGGTTGTCCGTCTAAAATCTTTGTCTTAGCGGCTAACCGCCTCTTGGCGACCATTTTTGTTTTATTTTAAACTTGTTATGTAGATATTAAATATTATAAATTCCCTATATAAATAAATATACAGAAACTAAATTACATTAATGTAAAAATAAATGAAATTGATAAAGATCGTATATTATAATAACAATTACGATTATCTTTAATTGTAATTAATTATATATTTTATTAATATTTTTGAACTTTTAGCTATTTAACGATAGTAGTGTTAAAACATTCTAGTTTAAATGTCAGTAAGATTAATAATACAACAGATTTATAAAAATAATTAGTAAATAATATTATTTACTAACAATAATAGATTTACTTAGTATCCTTCATTATATTTATGGAGTGGTTAGTGTTTAACGTTAAAATATACTCTATATTGTAGATTTTCGGGTAATTTGGCAAAATTTTCGAACTATTATGTGAGCGGCCCCGCGTTGATTCATCCCCCAAGAACCGAGGCGAAGGCTGTGACGTCACGTGTCCGATCAATAGATACCCGTAGCTGAATCCGAGTCCGCTAATATTTCATAAGGATGTTACTAAATATTTTTCTTCCACGTGCTTAACAAGAATCTTCTCGATATGAACTTATTATAATATATTAAATGTTGCATAACTATTGTGATCGTTATACTTACATAAATTTTTAGTTACAATATGAAGTACGAAAAACGTTTCCCGCTTTCTAAGATAGATAACTTGGTGTCGCTTTATTTTATGAAATAGGTAGAGGGACTGGCAAATGGGCCACGTGATGGTTAGTGGTCACCGCCACCCATAGATATTGTTATTTTTAGAAATATTAACCCCTCAGTATATCGCCAATGCGCCACCTCATGGCTGTAGTTACACTGAGTCTCCTTTCAAATTGGAAAATTACAATATTAAATATTGTTGTTTAGCGGTAGAATATCTGATCAGTGGGTTTAGGTGGGCTTGCTTAAGGCCCTACCACTGAGTAATACCTAATTAAAAAACATAATTGGTTATATTAGGCCTATGTACTTTATTTTAATTTTCTTTGGTACGAATTGTTACCATTAGCCATGTGATTTCCGGTAGAGTAGAATAGACTCAAAAATAGACAATTTTATTTTTATACCAAGCAACTACCAGCAAAATCATTTATTTATTATTAGAAAGATAAACAGTTACAAAGTACACCTAAAATTAACAAATAAAAAAATTCACAAACCAATCAATTCTTAATAAATATGTAAATCAAAATTCATTACACAATAGATTGTTGAGATGGTAACAACTAAAATACAAATCCCCAAAGAGTGTGAGCTGGCAGTAAGTCTGAAAAATTATTATCATGTTGTCACCGCTGATGAAACACGAGTCAACCATTTCGCTTCCAAAAACTACGAGCTGCTACTACCGTTGGTAAAGTAATCGTCTCTGTGCTTTCGAATAGAGAAGAAATAACTTATTCATGTCTAAGGACTGGACGTTGTTTCTTCACAACGCTCCTCATCCATCGGAAGTTTCTCGCTGCGCAATACGCAGTACTCGCATCGATTTTATTGACCACGCACCATATTTTTACGAAAGCACAAAAACGTAGCTTCGAAACTTAAGTAATAAATTTTTTAGTGCGGCTCATTCAAAGTGGTCACGCATTTTATACGTAAGTATGTTGTACGTTATAAAATACATCCCAAATTTATGAGAAAATTGTAATTTATTTAATTACCTTTTAATTAATATAATGTATATATATAAAAAAATTGATTTGTTTTAAGATAACATTTTATTTTAAATCAAATCAAAATATTTTTTCAATATTCGGAACATTTGCTTATTGAAAGTCAAAACATGTATATTTTTTGTCAAATATGTCTGTCTGTTATGCAGATTTTACAAATAACACCAGATCTGCTTTGTGCACTTTGTTTTATATTGTGATCAATCATGTATTTTTATTAAACTCGTATTATGATTATTCGTACTAGGTTTACATAAATCAATAAATGTCAATTATAGATACAAGCAACTTTACCTTTAATTGAATTAAATAATATTTAAGTTCAGAAGCTATTGGCTTTGACCCGCGGGTTCACCCGCATGGGATCCTATTGTTAAAGCGTGTTCTTCTTGAGAGAAACACCCATTTTTTAAGTTTTAGCTACATATATGAGAGATGTTTTGAATATCTTAGGGTAAAATTTCTAGATCACTACAAAAAATTTTTATTATATCTTATTATTATATATTTATTCGCGTATTTTATAGTATACAATTATGAGTATCGATAATATTGAATGTAATATTTTTTCAGACGACGACAACAATAGTTTCACCACAGCTTATTCCTCGGATGATAGTTTTCACAGTTCTTATTCTCCTCTCTCCTTGTCACTTGATAATACCTTCTCGTCTTTTCCTAAAAACTTTAATGTAGTTCACATAAACGCTCAAAGCATCCCTGCTCATTATTCCGACCTTATATCCTCTTTTGATAACTCCAACATACACGCTATCCTTGTTTCCGAGACTTTCCTCAAACCCTCCTTGCCTTCTTCCTGCTTCTCTCTGCCCAACTTTCATCTCATTCGAAATGATCGAGTGGGTAAGGGAGGTGGAGGCGTGGCAATTTATATCCGAAACCACATTCCTTTTACAATACTTGATATGTCTGACCCGCAATATTCTGAATCTGCAGAGCACATTTTCATTGAAGTTCTGTTTGGCCGTGTTAAGTTACTATTAGGTGTTTTTTACTGTCCGTCTCTTCACATTGATTACTTTAATTCCTTCGAACAATTATTAGAGCTTCATACGGCTAATATAGAACAATCAATTATTATGGGTGACTTTAACACATGTCTCATTAGAAATGATGCACGTGCAAAACGTTTGTTAAATATTGTCAACAGTTCTAATCTTAACGTTCTCCCTTCGAGAGCAACTCATTATTTCCCCGGCTGTTCACCATCTCAGTTGGATCTTAGCATTGTTGCATCCTTGGAGCATGTTGAATGTCATGGACAATTTCCCGCAGAGGCCTTTTCTTACCATGATCTAATACATTTATCATATAAAATTCGACCCCCTAAAATTAGGCCTACTGTGGTAATGCGTCGCTGTTTTAAGGATTTTAACAATGATGCGTTTATGAGTGAGCTTAGCCAAATTGACTGGGATTCTGTATTTAGAGCTGAAACGACTGACGACAAGTTAGACATCTTTAATTCGCTCCTAACTCAACTTTTTGATAAATACGCTCCTTTACGTCCCATCAAATTGAAAAATCTTCCTGCTCCATGGCTAACCAATGAAATTAGAACGTTGATGACTAAGCGTAATAGAGCCAAATTTAAATACAAACATAACCCCAGTACCGAAAATTTAATTAAATACAAGCGCTTGCGTAACCGTTGCAGCAGGATTTGCCGGGATGCGCAACGACTTTATATCCACAATACAATTAAGAACAGTAATTCTTCTCAGACATGGAAATTTCTACAGTCGCTCGGTACCGGACGTCAACCTTGCCCTATCAATCCAAACCTTGATCTCAATGCTCTGAACGGATTTTTTGCTACTACTATCCCAATGGATAGCAAGGAAAAAATAAAAACGCTTAGTATTCTTCGCTCTCTACCTATTCCTAACAACCCTCCTTTTCAGTTTTCGACAATGGTGCTATGTGATATTAGGGCTCATATTCTGGCTATCAAGTCTAACGCAATGGGTAGTGATGGAATCAACCGCAGAATGCTTCTCCTAATTCTTGATCAAATCTTACCTGTCATTTCTCACATCTTTAACTCCTCCCTCTCTTCCGGTCAGTTCCCAAGAGCATGGCGTATTGCTCACATCCTTCCAATTCCTAAAAATAAAAATCCAGTATCCTTTTCCCATTATCGTCCTATATCGATCCTTCCCTTCTTGTCGAAAGTATTGGAACGTATTGTGCACCGCCAGCTAAACGACTACATTTTAAAGTACAACATCCTCTCCAAATATCAATCTGGCTTTCGGATGGGCCACAGCACAGTTACCGCTCTGGTAAAAGTATGTGATGACTTACGTTCCAATATGGACAACAAGCAGCTGAGCATCCTTACATTGCTCGACTTTAGCAATGCATTCAATGCGGTTGATTTCGAGCTCCTGCTGGCTGTCCTCCAGTCCATCAATGTTGCTACGGACGTTTCTGACTGGTTTCGTAGTTACTTGTTTGGTCGTCGGCAAAGTGTACACATTAACAACCAATCTTCTTCCTATCTCCCTCTCACAACTGGTGTACCGCAAGGTAGTGTCCTTTCACCTCTCCTGTTTTCTATTTTCATTAATACCATCCCAAAATTCCTTTCATCCTCTTTCCATCTCTATGCCGACGATCTGCAGGTCTATGTTACTTGTACAGCACATGATATTGATGATGCCATCGCAAGACTCAATCAGGACCTGCTTAATATCTCCAATTGGTGCAAGGCGTATGGACTCCATGTTAATCCTGCCAAGTCCCAAGCCATTATAATCGGTAGCACCTTTCAACTCTCCAAACTTAATCGTAGTAAATTACCTGCTATTCTTTATGACAATGTTTCCTTAACCCTCTGTTCCCATGTAAAAAACCTTGGTCTCCTTATAGATAGTAACCTCTCCTGGTCCGTGCAAGTTGCAGAAGTGAGTAGAAAGATTTTTGCCACTATTAGCTCTTTTAAACGTTTGAAGCACCTATTACCGGTTAAAACTAAAATTTGCCTGGCTCAATCACTACTGCTCCCAATACTGGACTACGCTGATTGTAGTTATACAGACCTAACAGAAGAACAGCTAAACAAGCTTGAACGACTACAAAACGTCTGTATCAAATTTATTTTTGCGCTACGTAAATTCGATCATGTCAGCGAATACCGTGACCAACTGAAGTGGCTTACAATTAGACATCGCCGCAACTTGCATATACTCTCACTTCTCTATTCTATCCTTTATAATCCTTACTCTCCTAATTACCTAAAAACTCGTTTCTCTTTCTTAGGCACTGACACTGATTGTCATCTTGATCTGCGGTCAAGAAGTGACAATCGCTTAAAGATGCCAACAGCTCATACTCGCTTTTACAGTGAATCTTTTACTGTTAAAGCTGTGAAGCTATGGAATATGCTTCCCCCGGAAATTCGTCGCTCTGATTCTATTTATATATTTAAACGTCGTGTGAAAACTCACTATCTTTCCTTACAATAAGTAATGTATGTACGTTTATTGAATATGTATTATATATAAAAATGTTATATGTGTGTATGTATTTATATTTATATGTATCTATGTATGTACGTATATACATATATATTTATATGTAACGTATGTAGGTTATATATATTTTACATTAGTATGTATATTATAAGTCATTATTTTCTTTTATCTTGAATATTATTTTATTTTTATTTTTTGCACTATCCTGTTTCTGCTTTTGCAAATCCTTTCACCAAAGGTTGTCTGTTAGAGATTGCTTTAGCAATAAGACCGCCTTTGCACGCTCTTATTTTCTTGTCTTTGTTGTAATTGTTCTCTTTATTTGTATGTCCTTTCATTGTGTGTGCAATAAAGTAATAAATAAATAAATAAATAAAAAAATTAGAATCCTGGATGTTAGTCTCTTCGAATTTCATCGTTTTCAGAAGAAATCAACGTCAGCGTCAGAGGCAGCCATGAACAAAGTCTAGTTAGTTTGAGTGCAGGACTTAAATTGGACCAAATCGATTCCTATTGACCTGAACCTTTATCGTTATCGACATGAAACACGAGCAAGTCATATAACGAAATGCGCGACAGCTCCGTAGCTTTAACTCGTATTTGATTTTTATTCAATTGAATCATATCTGGCATAATAATTTATGACGCAAACACTGTTCTGATACAAAAGAGCCATTATGATATTAATGCGTTGATGGTACCATAAGTGAATCTAATCTAAAGAGGTGAGGAACTTATTGTAATAGATAATATAGTGCGACAAGGATCTTGAGGCAATCCAATGGCATTGACAGTGCGTATTTGTAGTTTAAGGGTTACCAGTTAGCAAAAAATTCCTATTATGTAGGGAATACATCAATGGTTGTTATTTTATATATATATGTGAGTTAAGTCTAATGGATGGAAATCAGAGATATCATCCGTGTTTCAAATCATTTTTGTGAATTAAAAAATCTTATCATCATTCTTAATATCGAATTCCTTCTACCAAACCAAATAGCCCTAACTATTGTTAAATGTATCTTTAAAATGTAAATAATTTAGTTAATTTAGTAAACTGCTAAGTAATATGTCTAAGGAATGTTTCACATCAAGAAACTCCAAGTCTAGTTCTGGTTATTTTACCATAATTATGTTCTGCATTAATTAAATCAAATTATCACATGTCGAAGTCTTCATTTAACCATTTTTACCATAAACTTCATCGCTATACAATACATCGATTTCAAAATTATCCAGCAAAAATGTCTCCTTCTTTTGCTATTCATCATTAAGGATGTACCTATAAATATACCCATAAATATATGCAGTATAACAGTATACCTACTGTTATACTGCATATATTTCATAAAATTCCATCAGTTATAATTTAGTTCTTTCAATTAGATATGTTATCACGTACATTTGTTGTAACGGCTATCAAAATGTGACACTTGATAAGATGTCGACAATACTTCCTATTCTCATCGCGCGCCAAAATATCCTCGTCAAGACTGTACTAAAAATTACTGTTTGCTTAGCATTGAGTTAACGTTTAAGAATATTGTGACATTTTATTCTTTGTTGTTTTGCATTTACTTGCATTTACTTCATTCTGAAAAGTCTGTGGCTGGCTGTATCCTCGTTTTAATTTACAAATTAATTTGAAATAAAAGAAGGAAATTTATTGGTCGATACAATATGTTATTTTTAGATACATACAATATAATTTACTGAAGATCAGAATTACTGAAATTGCAAAAGTTATGATTTTACGAATGTAACAATACATTCCAAAGAATTGATGCAATAAGGAAGCAAAGTGACCTTCTCCATACAAGTTATGCAATACATATTAATTGTTCTAGTAAACAAGAATTAATTAACTAATACGTATTAATAATAAGATTATTGATGTGTTTTCATTCATGTTAAAACAACTAATTAAAAATAATCATTATAAGGATTATCTGGTATTGCCTATCTTGACGTATGTATTATTATCTCTATAAGTCTTTAGTCTTATTTATCTAACAATTAATTATGACAGAGGTATCATATACCCTACCCATGTATTGTCTTTTGGCATACTGTCGAATAGTAAGACAAACTATTCAACTAATCAAAGACATTAAATTTTTTTCCATATATAGTTAATTACTTTTCCTGATTTTTGACATATGTATGTATATCCTAACATTGTAGTTATAAATAAACAATGAAAATAAAGTTGATAGATTTTTAGTTTATTACTTGAGGAAAAATACTTAAATTTTTATATATAAAAAATATTTTTCAACTGACGAAAACCCGGAGGTTAGCACGACACGTTTTTATTTTGATTATATTTATTTAAAATTACCTAACTATATTTGTTTATTGTTGGTTTGGCGCCGACTTAAAATTATATACTTACTAAGTTTAGCATTAGTTACTAGTTGCCTCCCGCGGTTTGTCCTCGCGAGAAGGGGGGATCAAGAGATAGTTACCCTATGTCCTGTTCTGTAATCCTGACTACGTGTATGCAAAAATTAATAATGAACGTTAATCAATCTCATTTTCGCATTTATAATAATAGTTAGTATTAAAAGTAGCGGTTTTATTTTATTTATTTTTGTTTTTCAGTATTTGTGTCGGTATACATTTTTGTTAAAAAGTTTTTGTTCGATATAAATTCAGAGTATCATATTGTTTTTGAATATTCCATTTAACGCGACAAAGACGTAACGGAATATATACAGATTATAATTTCAAAATGTTGACATATCGTAGAAAATGTACAAAGGTTACCGATTATGTACCTGAGTTTGCTCCGCACGGAGTAATCAATATAATCAAAGTTCCGTCGTACAATATGTGAGTATTGTTATCATTGTGTTGCCGTCCCGGGGGACGCAACAAAAGGAGTAGTGGCTCATATACGGTTTCATTACAATAGCAATAAAGGTGAGCTGTAATAAAAGATAGGATCGGACAAAATTAATAAACACGGAACACTTAACTGGATGTTTATTAATATATGTGTGATATTTATAATGTGTTAATTGGTAGTTATTTTTGAGAGATTTTGTACATTATATATATATTTTTTTTTTATATTTGCCGGGTGGGCAAATGACTCTACTCCACCTGATGTTAAGTGGTAGTAGAGTCCAAACGCGAGGACGGCCAGTACAGTCTGGAAGAAGATTCTGCACTAGCCGCCCTCGCCTTGCCGGCCGGCTTCACGCCTCGTAAAGAGACGTGTAGCGAGCGACGTATTGCCACGATAGGAATGGGCAAAGTGTGGTAAAAGGTAAAATAACGGATAAAATATATAATAATATTTTTGCGATGTCTTATAATAACTACAATTATTTTTCCGTATTTGTATTAGCATCATGTCGATTGCGTCGTTGATCTTGTGATTATATTATAAAGGCAAAGACCCCCAAAACCTGGATTCAAAACTTGGGGGCATAAAAAGTTAATGAGGTTTGTCGTCAAAGAAATTTCAGTAGCCTTCAGTTTGGAAGTTGATAGTTTACCGACCCGTGCCTCGGACAACACGTAAAGTCGAAATGTTGGTTCTGCGCCTGAAATCTATGCGAAAATCTTGGATTTCCTATCCCATAAATTGAGAGGTTTTAGGAGATAGAAGCGCACTTGTGTTTACACACACGCTTGCACACTATAATTTGCTCTGCGCTGTTGGCTTGTCTCCATTGAGAATGACCGAAATCAGTCAGGAAGGTCTCAAATCTGCTCTTACAAGCACTTAAGATTCGTCATTTTAGAAATCTCTTTAAGCAAAATCAATCAAGCAAATCGTGTAATAAATTTTATACCTTTAGTATTTTATCACTGTATTGCAAACTCAATTTCCATTTAATCAGAAGCATTAATTCAATTTAAACTTAATACATTTGGAAGTTGTTTCCTAAGTGCAGAGTTAACAGTTCAAAGGGAGGAAATCCTACAATTTTCAGTTACTTAATCGGTCAATATATTTTAACAACATTATATATGTTATAAGATGCCTATATGGCCATCTGGTACATATATCCTGTTATGTAAGATTATGCTGCCTCGTTGGACTAGTGGTGAACTGTGTACGACTGCAGATCATCAGGTCACGGGTTAAAAGCACCTGGTGTTTGGCAAACACATTTAAACTACTTTGCAATTACCAATTGTTATATAACAAAATGTATGAAATATTTTGCATCTCTAAGCAAAGTTAGTCATGTCTTGTCTAAGAGTATTGATGACATCATCACGTTTATGTCATATCTTCATAAACTTAGAAATGAATCGTTATTCTTATATTGTCTATGTTTTTAGTGTTTTTAATTTCAGTTTCGATTGTCGTCATTGTGATTGATCGTAGTGGGATTTCGGATATTTTGTCAATGATTTGTTTTATAAATAGTTGTGATGATGATGACACTGACCGATTTCAGCCAGGGCGGCCATTCGCAAGTCAGATTAGCTTAGATTAAATTAACTGCGCAGGACATATTATAGTGCATAAATGCGTGTGCAAACACAGTTGCACTCTCTATACTCTTATTATCATAATTTATAGGACGGCAATCCGCATTACTGGAATGGTGGTGGTGGTGGTGGAAAGTGCTTTCCGTGGCACGAAAGTGTATACACTTCCAGTTGGAAGTTTCAGACCCCGGGCTACTATTGAGATCCTTCGAAAAACCCAATATTTTTTTATTGGCTCGACCTGGGTTTTAAACTCAGGACCTGTGATTTTATATCTAGCTGATCTATGGACTTATATCTAGCCACTACACCAACGAGGCGGTCATTGTTGTACAAGGTAGGCGGAGTATGCGCATGCGATTCCGTAACGCACCCCCAAAAGATGGAGTGCATTCAGCACTAACATAGCCCCCCTTGATCCAGTATTATAAATATATGTGGTATAAATGCGATTTTGGGGACAAAAAAAAATAAGCAGGCGGGACTTTGGACCTTTGGACCACCCGTGGACACTTACCTCCGTTCAAAAACATTGCCACAGAACACTTGTAAAAATTACAAATCATTCCTTATTACGTCAATTCAACACCAAACAGGGAAAATAAGTTAGCTCACTCAGCTTCCAAATCAAACCACAACGATACAAATTAAAAATATTATATTGATTTTTGGCGGTAGATATCTGATGAGTGGGTGGACCTACCCACCTGAATATAATTAGATTATGGCTTAAAAAAAGTATAAATAGGCTTACATTACCTTATCAAAAGCAAGAGGTCTGTGCCTCGGCACATCCGTGATTTCCATGATGTCGTGGGGGCGTGGCGGGGGTAGCGGGCGCGGGGGCTGCGCGCGCGCCGCTAGCCGACCTCCATGGGCGTCTGCCGCAGGGGCCGCATGCCGCTCGCGCCCGCGCTGCGCCCCCGACACCTACAAACATTACCATGATTCTTGACATAGATTTCGTCTTCGTTTTATATAAAAAAAATTAAAATATGTTTCACAGTTTTATTATTAACATCTAAGTATACTAAAAATATTAATGATAAATTTACGATTTTATTAGCTATCTATTATTCGCATTCGGATACTACATAATTAAATAATATATCAGCTACTGTATCAGCTAGATGGATAAGAGAGATTTAATTAATTTAATGTGGGCTCGTGTTTGCGGTCTCCCGCTATGTATGCATCAAATTACAAAGTCGGAAATGAAATGACAGAAGAGTTTCAACCAAAATAAAACCAAACGTTTAATTGTTTCAGGACGTTTTACTTACAATTATTTATCCATAATAGTTAACTTTCGATATATAATTTATAGACTAATTATACAAAAAATCAAACACAATTCAAGCAAATTCATGCATCAGTCGCTAAGATAAATAATTCAATAGCAGTCCAGCTTTCTCGAACAGCACGACAAGCAGTCGATTAATAAAACAGCTTAAGCGATCGACGCGATGGGAACATTAAAATTTATAAGAACATAGACCGAGTGAGTCACATTATCTCGTCAGCTTGTTTGATTAATATTCATCATTCAACTCCGAGAATCATTCCGATTATGAGTGCCTACTTTGTTCGTGTAATAGTATTTCCTTTTAATTCGATATTTCAAATGCATTTGCTTATTTTAGATCTTATTCGAATATTTTTATTGTAAAAATATTTTTATTACAAAAATAACTTCATCTGTTCGTTTATTCATCACGACCAACTACCGGTCTGACCGTTATGGAAATTGACTCAGAGATACATTAGGATACGGCTAAGGAGAGAAAAAATAATAGAAGCGAAAGAAAGTACAAGGCTAGCAGTAGCATTTGATCAACTCTACAGAAACGTTCTTTGAGAAAAGACGGAGTTTTAGTATAAGCCATTTAAAAGAAGAGTTAATATACAAGTCTCATCTGCGCCTAACAGGAAGCCAAGTGCTTGTTTCGAAATTCATCTAATTCACTCAGCCATATCTTTGCAAATCGAATTATCTTATTACTCAACATATAATAATAACTATGTATAAATTGGATAAATAAATTTGTTTTCGATTTCACAACGACTCAATTATTATTATTGTACCAATCAATGTATTCCACCAACCCGCATTGGAGCAGCGTGGTGGAATAAGTTCCAAACCTTCTCCTCAAAAGGGAGAGGAGGCCTTTAGCCCAGCAGTGGGACATTCACAGGCTGTTACGGAATCAATGTATACTACAATATTAGCCTTATTTGATCAAAATATGATTATAAGCGTGTTATATTATAGTGTTATGATATAAAACAATAATAAGCCATAATGATACTTTACATATACACAGCTACTACAAGAAGCATATAAGATTATTTAAAAAAAAAAACTTAAATATAGCCATTTCTTAAATTTAAGAAATATAAAATGTTGGCCGCTTTTTAAAACGATTTTAACTGTAAGCTTTCCAACTCTTAATTTAAGCGCTCGTAATTATTTTCGTTTCGTAGTTTATGCATCATTATTTCAACTTTTGGGTTCATTATTTAAATTCTTTTTAAAACCTTTAAGTGGTGTGGAACGACAAAAATTATGCAATTGTCACGGTAATTGCAAAACAATTGCTATTAAACATATTGATACAAAATTCATACATATACATAATTTGTATAGTAATGCTGTAATGCTGGTTGGAAATGAAATAAAACCAATCAAAATAATAAAAAGATACACCAAATGCGTGTCAATGACAACTCGTCTGTGGAGATTTGTTTAATTAAAAAAGAAAAAATGACGACCGATTTACCGTCGAGTTTTCGTTCTGTTTCGTTTTCGAACAATACGCATCAAGCAATCATGAGCGTTGCAATAGAATCGTGCAGCCCCACACTGGCGCAATAGTCTTAACCAAAAGCTATAAAGATTCTATATTCGTAACAGTGCGTGTTTAAGCGTCGATAATTAAAATTACCTACTTCCTATCCTATAGTGGAAAATATTGGATATTATTATAAGTTTAAAATATTAAACTAACAGCACCTCGGAGTTTCACCCGCTAGTGCTAATGTAGAATTTTTTAAATATTTTTTACACAACTAATACGAAGGAAAATTTTATTTATATCTTGAATACAGTGCAACTACCACATCCCAGCTTATATATGGATCATAATCATAACAAATTAATATATTATGTAAAAAAGACCTTAAACGATTGCGTCGTTCAATAATTACACGATCATCTTCTTTATATATATATATATATATATATATATATATATATATATATATATATATATATATATATATATATATATATATATATATATATAATTCTTCTATACATGAGTATGTCACTGATATCCTCCTAAGTGGCTGGGCCGATTTTATTTTGTGCGTATGAGTGATTCCCTGTATGATTTAAATTAGACCCAGTAGGTGCTGCGATCGGTTTCTAAGATTTTCAAAAACTTTATGCACCTGTAGGAACGAGACGTTGAAACGGGCAGGTAGTATACCTGTTTAAATATTGCACTACGTTTATCTGTTCAAAAGGGACTTGTACAAAAATCTGCAATCCCCTTACACGCAGCGTAACCCCGGGGGAAAGCTAGTATATATATAGTTATATTACGTTGTCTGGAAGAGATCGCTGTCTAACCGATAAAACTGCCTTTTGGATAAACCATTAATTTTCATTTTATATTACGGTATATTTTCTAAAATCTGTCGGTGATCAATAAAAATATTCTATTCTGTTCTATTCTATATTTACAAACTACATTTGACGATGAATATCATAATAATAATAAGAAAGATTTTTCCGTACATGAATTTTGCTCTGACTTCATAATACTATCGTAACTATATATTATAAAAAAGCCCCTCGCCGCGTCTGTCTTTCTGTCTGAACGCGATAGAATACGGTTTCCACCAATAGATGGAGTGATTCGTGAGGAAGATTTAGATGTATTTATTTTATAATTCGTGAGGGTTTTGTGTAAATTAGCTAAATTATGTCGACAATTATTGAAGGTGTCGGAAAAAATCATGCCAACCGGGAGCTTTTAGCTTGGCATGCGTCGCGTAAACCAATAGAGTTGTTTATGTTTTTTATTATTTATTACGATATAAAAGTTTTATGTACAACATTATTCTACACAGAACGGGTAGTTAGTATATAGTAAGACAAAAAGGAATGTGTGGTAATATTTGTTAACATTATGGTACCACTAACACAGCGGTAATAAACAAAATGAAGCAACTTTAATAATTTACATTTCCGAGTCCTTTATCAAATTAATCCATAGATAATTTACGTAAAATGAGTGAATGTTTGCAAACTACGAATACCACATTTTATTACGAGTTTATTTATGCAGTAAAACCCACGTTTATGAGAGGCTCTAAAGATGTATTGGAACGATAGAGATGCATTCGATTCACTATAGGAGCGTTCGGAAACTATCAATCGACGAAAATACACACACATACACACGTTAAAAAGTGAATGAAAATAATAAATAAGTACGTGTTTTGTACATTTGAAATTCGTTTGATTAAAACTTTTTATAATTTTAATTTAATATCTTGCTGTCCGTTTCAAATTAAAACATCTATTTTTAATTATTTTATTTAAAATTCAAAATATTTTAGTAAAGAGTAAGTAATTGATGCAAAATTTATATGCAGTTTTCATTTTGCTTTCTTTAGTTATTTTAGAAGAGGTAGAAATTATTTATCTATACTTAATTATGTTTAATTAAAAAATGTAAAACATATAATTTTATATCATTATGCTTTGGTTATATTACCGCTAAGACATTTTAGTTATAATTAAAAATTATTCAATTCAACGTTCCGCATGACTGAGGAAAATCATTTAAACTAAAAATTCAATATATTGTAAGAGAGCTGCCACACCACTGCTGACACACTGATTAAAATTAGTAACGTTAAAACTTTTTTAATTATATTTCGGTTAGTATCTAGCGTTATCGAATACGTTCACAAATAAAAGTGGCACTTTCAGTACCGAATCAGTACCTTGATAAGCCATGCTGATGAATTCACAAATTCATCTATCGATGTCATTGATACTTGCTTATCTGTAAATATTATTAAACGTTAAATCAATTCAAATAAACTATTGCAATTTTATAAGCTGAATTAACATTAAACAAATACGATGTTATCACGTTATGCTTAAAATTATTTATAAAATGATTTATTTGTTAGTATCATTAATATTTTAATAACTAACCTCGATTAACTAAACTGAGCGGTCATATGCGCCATTGTGCGTCACCCCTTCAGACTTCATTGATTCGACTGATGCCCACGCGTCGAGATCTAGTAGACTCGCCTAAACAGCGTATACTAACCACGAAACATACCGCACACTGCATGTACAAAAAACCGAGACGCAACTAACTATTTTATAGCATTGCAAAACGACAGACACGCACCATCTCATAACATCATCTGATAAAACAGATAACAACGCTTAAAATATTTTCTCGTGTCGTAAATTTAAGAGTCATGAGAGAATTTTAGGGGCTTAAGCACCTTTAGATAATGGAGATAAGTGGACTCGAAAGCAGAGGCACCCTGAGAGGATAATGACGAAGTGCGGCCTCGTTAGTGAGAGCATCACATATTCATAGCTGTGTTGTCGGAGTCGCGAACATTTAATTTTGTTTATGTAAACAATCACTCGTCTAGTTTGCAAGCTTTGCCTAATTGTTTTCTGATTTTAAGCGATTATTTATCGTCTTAAAAATTGTGATGAATTATTATTAGTTTGAAGATTGATTGAAAAGTTTTTTTTTGTTTTTTTCTTTTATAGAATAGGTAGGCGGACAAGCAAATGGGCCACCTGATGGTAAGTGGTCATCACCGCCCATAGACATTGCCATTGAAAGAAATGTTAACCATCGCTTACATCGCTAATGCGCCAACCAACCTAGGGAAATAAGATATTATGTCCCTTGTGCCTGTAATTACACTCACCCTTTAAGCCGCATCACAACAAACTACTGCTGTTTTTCGGGTGAATATCTGATGAGTGGTTGATACCTTCCCAGACGAGCTTACACATAGCCCTGTCCCCAATAAAGAATCTATTACCTAACTGTAATTTAAAAAAAAATCGTTTTTAATGTATATATTATTTGTAATCATGAATATTATTATAAATTTTTTGATAAACTAGTAAGCTGTACTAAGTGATCTTCTTGATTACATAACAAAGACACGATTTTATTTTTTTATTAAATGTTATACTGATTGAGTCTGTATTTAATATGCGTTGAGAAATGTATAGTTAATGTTTATTTAAGTAATAAAGCAGTGTTTGATAAAGATACTCTCCAGTGGTAAAACTAACGTTCAGCATTAACGTAAATCTACGATCTTACGCACACTGTTTATTTGCCAAGTATTCAGTTATTCCGGTGTTATACTTTCAGACAACGCCAATGTGGAATTGTTTTTAAAGCGAATCAGCGAATCTTAAAATAGGTTCAATAAAAAATGTCAAAGAATAAATAAATAAATCTTTTATGTATTGTTATTTAAACAAATATTAAAGAAACATCAAAGGTTTTGATATCTGAGCTGTAAAAAAATAATTAGCTCTTAAAGTTAATAGCGCGAATGTATGAGTAGCTTGCTCTCGTAATTAAAAATATCATACTAACATTGGCCTACTGCGAATTAAAGATAAAAATAAGTTTAAATATGCCGCACCATAATTTTGAAAAGATTACTTTTTGTAATTAAATGCAAAATGCTTTATTTAAAAGGATGATAATTGAAATTTACGACGATATTTAGCCAGTTATTAGTGTTCTACGTCGGTATACAGAAGGGATATTCAGCAATTAGATATAAAGAAATGTTCTGGAATAATTTAAATAATAATTTTTCCTCAATATTAAGCTTATAAATGTAGATATCGCATTTCTTAAGCTTGAAACATATCCATATAATTAGTCTATATTTTGAATATCGAAAATACAATTGCGTACTTTCATTATTTAAATGACAAGTGATAATATAATTAGTGGTGTAATGAGCATATGAGGATATTTTCATTAATCGGTCCATTATTTAGGCGTGGGCGAATCAGGGTACATTCCATCAGCAATCATTACTAAGTTGGCTATTACTTTTCCGAATATTCGAACATAATCGAATTAAGCCGAAAGCTATATCACAATAATATGATAAAGTAACTTGTATTCGTTACTTTTAATTCAATTTAATAATTTAAATATAATAAAATAATTTTAGGATTAAATAATAATACGCTTTTGGACATGGTGATTCAAGTGCTAACAAGAGCCCGTTTTAGTAAAGAATAATTTGATTTCAATTTGTCCGTTTATCATCCAGACTATCATCAGAATATGTAACTATATAAATTTAAAAAAAAGGTTTGTACCAAAGAGGAGTTAATAAAATCCGATAAGCTGCCAGCATTCATTCGTTACAATCATGTGATAAGCAGCATGAGGTAACGGTAAGATGCAATATGCTGGCTGGTTGGTAGCGCAGAGTTTGGAAAGCGCGAAATTACTTTGATATTGCTTTTTCTGACAGTATGATTAAAAATACTCTTTCAGTCCCATATATCATAATACACAATTTCCAATTTTATTTCATATTTTTTATACTATTGCTTATAACACAACAATTAACGGGAATATATTTTAAATTACGGAGGAACTTCCTTTACATTCTATCTGTACCTGTAGTTGTAACTGTTTTGCATTATATAATTAACCAATTATTAAAGCAAGGGGGAATGATAAAACGCTGGAAATAATAATTAACTTACGTTTATTCTATTGAGTCGAAAATAGAACGATAAAATTATCCAAGATAGGCAGATCATAGGTACGTTCTGTCTTCAGTTCAAAAATCGTTTAAATAATTATGATGATCTGAAATATATTTCCAGTTTCAGTCTGTGAAACTTTTATTCAAATTTGTCGAGTGTTATAGATAATAGAAAAATCTATAATCAATCATAATGTTCTTACAAATTTGAATATAGAATACAAGAAAGCAGTAATACAAAAAAAGATTAAAAATTTAAAAATTAAATATTTTGACTTAAATTTAAATTTAATTTATCTAAATAATACTTGAAAGAAGATGGATCAACACTCGTATCTGTAAATGGAGTCTATCACAATTAGTTACATATTATGTATGCAATTTGAAACGGTTACCAAACGGAGAAGAAAAAGGTACAAAACTGTTTGTATTTTATTGGTTTACACGGAGCACGCCAATAAAGCTTCCAGTTGTCATGATTTTTTCCAAAACTTTAATAGAAATATAAAGTATAAAGTAAAAACAAAAAGTATAAACTTAAGCCTTCCCCATGAATCATTCCATCTATCTGTGAAAACTGTATTAAGAAAGACGTGGAGTTTTATAATGAAATTTATGAATTATTTCTAATTCGATCTGATTTTATTTACTTGGACTTATGTTGACAATATGTTTTAACGATATTGATGCCTATGTTATTTGAAATAAATTAATTTCACGTCGTCATGAAACGAACACGATTAAAAAACTTAGTTTGCTGATATCCATCGACAAAATTCGATGAAATTTGTATAATTAAATAATTATTTAATTTCATAAACTATTAAAATTTCCAGGTATCGAACGCAGAAATATAATATATACACGTTAGATCATCGATGAACGTATTTGGTATGCACCATTTATCATTCCATCTAATTGATGTACATTTATGGCGTTGATGTATTGCATGCAGGCATAATGTTCAAGGCGAACTTCTTAGACGATTAATAATTGTTTATCAATTGTATTCACTTTTATCTAAATTATGTTTGTTTTTTTTTAACACAGCAAGCTCCTTATTTTTAAAATGATCACCGCTTTTGCATTTGTATCTCTGTTTATCCGCTCTTTGAAAAGTTCTATTTTGTAATTTTTGGTGAGCAGTTAAAGGTACGTGGCAGAAAAAACCTGGACCTTAACAATAAATGATTTTTTTTTAATTAAATAAATATATTTTTTTATTTATATATACTTTATTGTACATGTAGTAACTTAGTGGGATAATAAATTCATAATAATTCATGCACCAATATATAAGCCTGCAACCAGGGAAGGATTTAGCTAAAATATCATTGGTAATCAATAAGGGGAATGTTATCTATACATTTGTCAAATGTTCGCGGTCACTTCTTCTAAGATCCTAGTACCCAGAGAATAAATCAGATTTATGTTAATGAGATTTATAAATAATTATTTAAATGTATTGTATAATTATTTTTCCGCCAGCCTCATTATTAGAACAATGAATCAGAATTACGGTTCAAAGACAAAGACAAACTAGTATTTCTCAACGCGAAATAATGAATGCAAAAGTTTTACATTTTATTATTTTTAAATATTCTGTGATTATTATTTAAATACAATGTGTAATTCAAAGTATATTCAAGATAATATATACGTATCGCGACTGACATACATATATGACGTGACACATTACCTTATAACTATAATGAGAGAATTATTTATAGTTTATGAACTTAGGAGCACGCTTTTATCAGATTCGTCAAAACAAATTAAATGAGCTCAAACTCCTAAAGCCTTAGAAGAGTTCCATTATCCACCTCCTGGCTCCATCAACAGATGAATAAGGATTAATTATATTATAATAATTGAAACATTATACATATTTGTAAAGTTTAAAATATATACGATGAGTAAAAGTCAAATTACGTGTTTGATGTGCAAAAGTCAAATTCTTCATATACGTGTTTGTATACCAATTTTTTTTCAAATTTTTGCGAGTACATATAATTTTTTTTTTTTTATTAAATCAATAGTAAAAATAACAAAATTTACTAAATTGTATTTTCACCAATGCCGCATGTGTGTACGATTTGAGCTCAGTTAGATGGAAATGGTTTAAAATATAGTTGAAAGATTTTAAAAAAATTGAAGGGATGTGGTAATTCCCATTGATATATAAACAAACTTCAATAAAACGTTCTTTTATGTTAAAATATTTTCGAAAACAATAGTTCTACTATTTAAGGTTCATATAATTAACTAATATAACGAAATTATAGCGTTACTTATTGACTTAGTTTGACTCCAATTAAGATCGAGATCAAATCGAGGTCAATTTTTTGTTTGGAATTCGCATCATAAAATTATTCTTTAATAAATGTAAATATCAATTTTTCAGATAATTTTAAAAACAATATATGTTCCTACTTTATACACTTTACCTTATATTGTGATAAAAATGCACGCTTTTTAATTAAACTTGTATTAGAATTATTCGGTTTAGGATATATATATATATATATATATATATATGTTATAAGCAGGCGGACAAGCAAATGGGACACCTGGTGGTAAGTCACCACCGCCCAAGACTTGGCCGCCGCACATATCTAAGAAATAATAACCATCGCCTACATGGCCAATGCGACACCAACCTTGGGAACTAAGATATTATGTCCCTTGTGAGTAATTACATTCGCTCACTCACCCTACAAACCGGACCGCAACAATACTAAGTATTGCTGTTTAGCGGCAGAATATATAATGATGGCGGCTGATAAGAGGGTGGTACCCACCCAGACGGGCCTGCACAAAGCCCTACCACCAGGAAGATATATTATTATAAATCATTTAAAATCAATAACTGATACGAGCATTTTTACCTTTATTTTTAATTGAATACGAGAAGCATAGATTAGAGACTTTAATGTTCTTATTGTATGTCTATATAATAGCTGTGACACGCGGTTTTATCTGCATTCATTATTTATTACATATGCCTGTTTCATAGAGTTTTCTATATTGGTTGACGTCTATGGTTACCTCTAACTTTAAGCAGTTTAGCCTTCCTTGATAAACAGGTAAGCTAACGAAAAAAAAAATATCTTGAGATTGGTTCAACCAAACAAATTATATATAAAAAATCGATAAGTTTTTTGTAAATTTCGAATAAATGTAATATAATACGCTTATTATAAAATATATTGTTTATTAAATAAAAAAAGCTTATTGTTTCTTGTTATTTCATTTACCGCATTCCGGATAGACCTATAGTACATGACATAGCCTAAAAAACTTCTTTTATAGATGTGTCATTAAAAGTTTACGCGGTCAGTTACAGCGAGCGTTTAAGGAGATAGTATAAATAAATGGAAGTGCATACAATGAACACGTTTAAAGCTTAATCATTAATAGCGTAAACAACAGGAAAGTTGAAACCGGATTAAAAAAATTTTTCATTTGGTAAATTCAAACTCAGATTCGCGCAAGAACTATTAATAGTATAGTTATACCAAGTTTAAAATAAAACTTTATAGAGACACCTCTATGAACATATATAATTGATTATAGTATTTTGGGAAATAGAATGGTTGATGTATGGTTTGAGAAAGATTCCATAAGACGTGACTCTTTTGTTATTTTGATTAACCTAGTGGACTGTACGAGTGATGGAACAACTTCTCTTCGGGGAGTAGATGACGAAAGTTGCCTTCCATTGTTAAGACCTTTAATATTAGGAAGAAGACGACAGGACAGGATCATTAGAAAGGCAACTCAACCCGTGCCCTTCGGTCGTGAGTGCATAAAGCGTATCCTAACAAAGAGCATAAAAGGAGATCAGGAGCCGAAATAACCTTGTCGCGCAACCCGGCGATATGTGCGAGTGGTGATAAAAAATTCTTTTTATTCCCCTCTGAGGCCTATTTCGCCAAATACGTGCGTTTTAGTTAGCATTGATCAACTGCACTGAATAGGTTTGCCTTAATTATCAATTACCATTAATAATTATATAAAGTTTATTTTATTTTTTTATTTATGCCGAAAATTAGTAAACTCATATTGATTGATTATTATACTGTTGTTTATGTATTAGGATTTAAAATTAACTTAAATTTGTAAAAAATAATGTAACGCGGACGAAACCGCAAATAAATTGTATGTACAGCTTGATTTGATTTATTAAATCGTTGGGTACATTAATTCAATCGTTACACATAAACCGAGAACTAATTGTGGACGAATCAAATTTTCCGATTAAATATAATTTGTAAAATTTGCATTTGTTGATATAGATATTTTGTCTTACTATAATAAATATTTTTCTATCCTTCCAAATATCAGTTATACACGAAGAAATAATTGAAAATTATATAATTTTTACGTCTGCGAAATATAATGTTTTTAATAGTAGTTTTAGGTTTATTTATGTAAAATGTGTATTTTTCTATGCACGTTTGTTTACGTAATCCCATAAACAAAATTACCTTAAATTGGTTTGAAAATAATTGCTTGTAAAAAAATTAAGTTGAACTTACTAAGTTTTAATTGACCCTTACTTTAAAATATATGTACATATAATGTCTACTTTGACATTGCGAAAACGTACTTAAGAACAAAACAAATAAATAATTACAAAAATTCATATTTCTCTTTTGTTTATGGTAGTAAAATTCAATGAACGATTATATTAAACGGAATCATGACTATTTTAAGTTTGTTGTTTTTTTTTATGTGTCAACTTAAATTTTCTTTAACTGATTAAGCATTATTTAAAGCACATACACACAATGTGTATCATATTTAAATGTCAAGTAACTAGTTCTAAACGCTACTGAATACGAAAAAAAAACTCGTCTTATAAAGTATACCTAAATATATATATTTTTCAAAATTATATTATATGGTTAACAATGTTTTATTTATAATCTGTGATTCCTTAATCGTGCATAGTTTACTGGCTGGTAAAATAAATAAAAAACGTAACATAGAACGCCGTACAAGCCTTTATTCAAAAAGCAAAGCTTTTGATAAACGACGAAGAAATCGCCGGGGGAAAAATAGTCTTGGGCGCATGTCCAAAGTGGATTCTGAGACATACTCATTTAGCTCCTTTTGTTGTGGCTTAGTACTATCTTCTGCGATATTTTATGAGCTTAATTTTTAATAAGAAAGGTTTAATGTACAATTTAATTTGACATAAAAAGCCGATTTCTTAATATGGTTCATCTTCCAGTGATCATGAATTGTTTCCAGGCATTTCGTTTTAAAATACATGTATATTTGCTAAAAATTAAAAAAATAAGATTTCGACGATAAATTAAGTCTTCATTCGATTAAAATGTTGATACATGCAAAAAAAAATTCTCAGCCGCATCTTATTATAATACTAATTTAATTTAAAAAAATCTACTCGCAAAGAATTTTTAGATTACGATTATAATTTTATTTATGTACATCACTAAATTTAAGTTTACATAAATAAGAAGTCTGTATTTTTTCATTGCGTTTGACCTCAAATCAAAGGTCAAACTTAAGGCTTGAGTATCCTTGAGTTTGCAAGCTCACAACTTATATATACAGGAATATGTTTATATGATACTAAATTAAAATCAAAATAATAGTTTTTAATAAAAAAGCAAACAATCTGTTTCTAAAACTATTAATTTCATTCTATCGCACTAAGAGCTACGCGAGAGCAGAAATGGGGTTCGACTAAACGCCCATTATGTAACATCCATCTAGAGCATCGTCGACGAGATCTAGCTAACTGTAAAAGGTAAAAGAGAGCTGTTAATTTATTCGAGTGAATTAATTAAGCGGTAGCGACTTTTTGCGAATAGGTAAGTAATAAATCGTATAGACTAACCAATAGAGCATGAGAGCAGTCGAGAGTGGAACACACGGTGATTACGATCACTGAGGCCGTCGAACACCAGTACTAATAGTTCAGATACAATCGGCCGGCAGTGGTACAGCGTATGTCCCGGATTGCGGCAACTGTTGTCGTCGCCGATAACGTTAGCTACATATGGTCGCGAGGTAGGGAGGGGGCGAGGCTCGAGGGACAAAGCGCTCGGCGGCGCTAGGAAGGGTACGGCTCGCCGAATACTTTACCTAGCGGCGGCGTAGCGAGGCGTGGGCGTGGGGCGAGGGTGAGGCCGGTCGCGCGGGTAGCGGGCGCGGTCGGGCGCTGCGGTCAGCGGTCGCGGCGCGGCGCGGCCATGGCGGCGCGGCAGGCGGCGGCGACTCGCGCACTGCCGGCCCGGCCGCGGCCGCCGCGCTCCGGCCCGCCGCGCCGCTCCTCTCGCCTCGCACCGCTCCGGGCCCGCGCACGCGCCCGGCCGCCGCCCGCCCAGCTCGCGAATTGATCAGCAGGATTCTCGATTGCGATGAAATTTATGATAGGTCGCGGATCTATTATCGACAAGATACTGCTGGTAATATTTTGTCCGGTTCGATAGACGTAGCGTCTTCGCCACGAAAATGTTTTGTTTACTTTGATATAAAATCATTATTAACATTTATAATAAAAAATACTTATTATTCTAAAATCATAATCTAGTATATTGTTTATAAGAACAAGATATGTTATCCTAATAGGCATATGAGAAAGATGCTGAGCAAGAATAGCTATTTCGACAGAACAAATCTTCCAATAACCTTTAGAGCTAAATGTTCTTACGTATCCTTGACTAGGTGGTATTGATTTCTTTGTTACGTTATTTATTCACCTCAAGTCTAGTCCGATCGTTGTGATAAAGCATCTAAGCGTGAATTAACCAGTTAAGTACCATGGCCTGTGTACTCTATCGGATTTTATAGTAGCGTCGTGGAATACATCAATATAAAAAATATTACGGCTCATTACATGTTTACATGAGTAGGTACACAATGTTTTGTAGTTTTTTTCGAATATCTAGCTACAGAAGACAAGATGGTCGAATTAAAACAGTCAAAAATTACTAAAAATTATTTTACATCATACAGGGACAATAGTCTTGTGTCTTTTTATAGTTTCCCATACCTTCAGATAAGCATATTATACTTACTTGTTATACTTCGGTATATTTCTTCTGTGTGCCACAGATCACCTCCCCGTGCCTTTATATAACTAACTTAATTTCTCACCCTCCAAATGTTGATAACCGATTTATGGTGTATACCTACTATTTTTATGCGAGTATTCTTGAAATGTTATAATTAATATGGTCAATGCGAACTTTTTCTGCGATGAATTTCGAATTTGTTCTTATAGAATACAGTTCAATACAACATAAAACGTTTTTATATTTGGAATTATTATTAAAACTTTTTTGAAAATCAATTAGTTTTATTACGTTACATTTACCTAAAAATTATATAAATATACCTTTAAAAGATACACGTACCAGTCTGACTTAGAGATTTTTTTTTAAATAGAATGTTGTATTTCGTTAATCACTAAGCACATTCGGTATTGTTAAACATATGAAATGTGTTGATATTGTTAAAAATATACATGAATTACGCTAGCCACACCGTCAGTCATTGACGCAATCATGATGACTGTTATTTTCATAAAAAATGTTGTATTCATATAAAAAATACAGGCATATAACACAAATATATTGCTTCGAGAAGCAAAAGAAAAATGGCGTTGTTGTTGTAATAATAAAACGATGATCGGCAATATAGCCGCGGGAAATTAGACTTTTACAATGCAAAAAGGACTTTTTAATAATCATCGACTTCTTCAGTTGAGAAAGGTGATACCTAAGTGTTATTCCAAAATATCCAGGAGAAAAATTCAAAAGTTAGCAACAATTTCTTTTACGTTTTTAAAAAAATCGTATGATGCGTCGTAGTCGATGGAAATCTTACACGACCGGTGAGAGATCAGGCGCAGGACCATATACTTTCTTATTCCAGTAAAACGGGATCCGTAGCCATGTAAATATAATTAGCTACTAAGTAGACAAACGAGGCAGTTATTAATATAATTTGTTCATAATGAGTCTTTAAAAAAATACAAGATTTATGTCAGAAACGAAGCTTCACAATATATTTCATGATTCAAGGTACAAATAACGATTCCCGACTTATCAGAGGCCACACGACACGCGATCCTGCCGTTTCGCAATCCGTCGAATACCCACTTATTTGGTCGATAAAATCAAGTCGTTCGCATCGCGCTAGTGCTGCAATATACCCTCACACAATTTATACATTGTCGATAACTGCCCACCACTCACGCGATGTTATCGGGTTGCATGTAACCAACCCTTCCTTTGTTTTATGACATGATTAATTTGTCTAATTTTGTATACTAGCAATAGTTTCGCCCGAAAATTGCTTCAATCCATTTGATTAAGTGGTCATATTTTAACACAGATATAAGGAAATTCTGGCACATTAATTTGTATACTGCTTATATTAACACTAAACTCCTAGAAGATTCCATTATGCTTTTCGTGTTTTAGTTTTGTGGTTCGAGGAGAGGAGAAGAAAATACAAGATTTTAAATAATACTATATTTAAAAATACCATAGTGAAACAAAGGTGCATAAAATGTGCAAATTAAATTTGTACACACGTAAAAAATCTTAGCAATAGCAAGATAAGTTAATATTGGAAATGCTAAAAGTAATCTTCCACCAAGAATAATATCACATAAGGCAAAGAACTTACATTTAAATATTTCGATACTACCCTTACGCAATAACAACTTAAGGATTGCCATTCATTAACTTTTTTTAAAAGTATTTTTATAATCAAATTATAATCTCAAACATAATTATAATATATCACGATTTTTAAACATTTAATAATATTTGTTTATAAAATTTTAAGTTAAAATATTTGACATTTATGTGGCAACCCAAAATTATTGATATTTAATTACGTGACTTGTCCGATTTGATGAACTTGTCCAAGTCAGCGTCACTGGCGGGGTCGACTTGGGAGAGTTGGCGGAAGCTCTCATCATCAACGAAACAGATCTCGTGGTCATCTGGGTCAGCCAGTATGATAACACGCACCGTGGCCTTTCCCGGTGTATCGAGTGATATGAGAGGAGTTAAAATTTTTCCATTGGTTTCTTGAATTTTCTTGTCGATTAACGGTTGTTCGTCGAAGGGGCAAGAGAATGCGATACGACCGTATGCCTTCGCATGGTTTACTGGACCACCTGTTAATATAAATAAATGGTATAATTAGTTAAGTATCAAGGATATTAAACGGGATAGATTACATTATAATATACAGAATATGCGTAAACAATAAATGCGTGTGTTCTTATAATTGTCAATGTCACATATCATTTTCTGACATTTCATGACCATTTTTGGTAGTGAATTTCGAGATTGTTCTTATAGATTAGCCTTACAGGATAACATAGGCTACAGTCTCTTAGAAAAAAGTCTCTCAAGAAATGTCAGACTTTAGCGTAAACGATCGAAATCTCGATCACAACAATTATTATCATTAATTATTTATTGGTCACGTTTGGACATACAGACAAATATCCCTAACTTGTAAATTATTTTTAGTAATTCGTTCTGAGCGAATATTAGTTATGGTAACACTGAAACACTGTTTATCTCTGACAGGATAACGCTATGATTTGACTATCTCACCTGATGGTAAGTGATTATGACGTGTCGAGGATAATACACGTTAGGCCTAGAACTGACACAAGTTTTTAACATTTTGTACTAACCTAACGTTGCAATTGTTTGAAACAACGAATGTTAAAACGCCGCCTACGACGTCACAATACCGAGAGAAGTATTTGAAAGAGACTACTATAGTACACATCTATATTAAGGATTGTGACAATGTAATCAGCCATGCATTTAGAAGAACACAGCCATTCAAAAACTTTTTTTTTATTTAATTAATTACCTATTTGCATTATATTACCTAATTGCATGCATTTAATTTAGATGGTCATGTAAAATCTCACCAATATCAACTAATTCAAGCTTAGCTTGATCTTCACTGAACCCAAGAAGCACAGACTTGTTTGATTTTTCAAAGATTTTGAGTGTTAAAAGTCCATTCCAATAATCAATAGACTTTGCTAGATTTGAACTTGCTAATGACACTTTGACAACTGGATCTGAAAATAAAAATATTCTCTTTTAAATTTTAAATTAAAAGCAACATTCACAAATAAACAAACAACCAAATATGACAAAATAACAACAAAATTATCTAATCATCAATTTGGGATTGCTCAAAAAAATTATAGTTTTGTCAACAATTTTTTGTTGTACATATGTTTCCATAGAATGATATTTTAAGTAATTGTAGTTTATTACCATGAGAGTATAATATCAAAGTCAAATTTCAATACATCTCAAGTTTCGGAGATGCAAAACTAATTTCCTTTTTGCGGTAGCAAACTTGAAATGACTTAAACCCATAAAGAATAAGGAAAGTAAATGCACCTTCAATGTTTACCTAATTCAATCTGTCATCTACATATATAAAATTATGACTGACTGACATATCAAAACAACCCCAACTGTGGGGGCTAGCGACATAAAAATTTGCATATAGCCGAAAGGACTATATGCAGTAGGATAGCACTAAGGAAGGATATTTTTAAATCTGGTTAAGATCACTTTCATCCCCTTTATTTACTATGGCAGTAAATAATGAGGGTTGGAAGTTTGTATCAAAATCCTTTATTTTTAAAAAAAGTATTGAAAATGGTATTTAGCAATTCTGAATTATGACACAAGCAAAGCCATGGATAGTGCCAGTTCTATATATCAGATTACATATTATTATTAAATAGAAGATTATAATCACATGATATGCGAGACATTTGATAAAATTTTCCAATGGAAAGATAAAACTGAGATAATATCAATGATATAGAATTAGATACTTATTAGTTAGCTACATGTATACTGTATGTTACCTGTTGTAGAAGGACATAAAAATATAAAAGAAAAGGACTTAAAAATATCAAACAGGTTCTATTTGATTATGACTTGCATAAAAATGCTTTTTTAATACTGGTTTAAAAAATATCCTTTTTGCAAACTAATCTAAAGAATTACATAGGAATCAGTTGTTACAGATTTAAATTATTTATAGTAGAAACCTTTATCACAAAATACAACAAAAATTCGATAACTAACATGATATGTTAAATACATATATAAAGAACTGCTTAAACTTGTTTGTTTTCTTAAAATGTAATTAATTTTACTGACCTTTATCTGCAGGTTGTGGTTTATCAATTATGTAGAACTTGTAGCCACCAGGTGCTTCAACATATTTTAAGCCATTCTGTTCCTTGACCGGCCAGTTAGCTGCAGCTGCTCTCTTCAAGCTCTCACTAGATTGAATTGTAAGGCCCAAGAAGTCATTTCCTTGTTCATAATAAGTTATTCCATAATTGTAAGTCAGTTCAACAACAAAATGTGTGTCTTCTGGACCATAGCCAATCATAGTTTTACTCCAACGGTTAGCATAGGGTCTGAAAATGTAGTCTTGGTTTTAATAATATAAATTATACAAGGCACTTACTCTGAATGACATATTTGAACATACATAAACATAATTAAATTCAAAAGTTGTAATATATAATTTTTATTATTTAGTATTTGTTTAAAGTATAATGTTGTATTTGTTAGGTAAAATATATTTTTATTAATATTTTTTTATTACCCATTGCATGCTGCTTCACACCCTTCACTAAATTCTTCGTGACGTAAAACCTAAAATAAAAACGTTAGCAAAATAATTATATATGTATTTGACAAATTTATCTTAAACATTGATTCAATTCTATTGAGATAACTTACAGAAAGACACGTTGGACATACATAATGACTAACAATTAGTTCTAGCTATTAAATCGCTGTCGCAACAAGCTTCATTTGTCCTTGAATTATACTTTTAAACCGGCTTGTTTCACATAGCAACGAACATGATCAAAAGAATGTAATTATTTAAATGTTCTTTTTTTTTAAATTATTTTAGTGTTTTGAATTTAAGTTAGCCATATAGATATCTTACCTTCATCCCCAGAATTTCCCTGTAAAATTTGGCTGTAAGGGTTCTGTCAGCAACTTTGAAAACAAAATGTAATGCTCGACCGTTAATCATGTTGTAAGTGTAGATGTACACACGGGATTTTTGAAAAATAAATACTAAGTACTTTTTAAAACTATTTGGATTGGGTTATACACATTAAACTAAATTCTAACTTGTTTTTAATTCCAGCCTCGACACTTTTAGCACTAGGCACTAGTCAATCAAGTCACTAGTCACTAGTCAATCAAGTCACTAGTCACTACTGTCAAATTAATTATTGTCAACTTCAAAATACAAATATGGAGATTCTCATTATTTGAGTGTTTTGTCTATGACATACTCGTTCAACAACAGACATTCGAATGAGTTATTACTTATTATACTATGCGCCTATAACTACAGATAATAGATCTACATGTATAAGAGAAGAGACCAGGTTTTTTTAATCCAAAGTAGGACATTCGATTAATAAAGTTTTAGATTAAGTAACTTTTTTATTAATGTTAAACAATTGAACGTGTGTTTGACAAAAAACAGTAAATTTTAAATATTATGTGCTTTAGTTTAGTGATTGGAACTCTTATACTGTCTAAGCCGCATTTATCGCGACAGCACGAATGTTACTGGTATTGCGATGTTTGAAGCCAATTCTTCGTGAAGAGTTTGGTATTTCCGGCGAAGTCGAAGATCTTCGCACCACTGGCATTAAGCTTTCGTGCATCAAAGGGATTTGTCGCGATGAGTTTCACTTACGCGGCGCGGTGTCGCTTGTATAATTTAACTATAACGAAATTTGTGGTAAACTACTCGGCGATGCAATGCCACATTGCATTCACTAAAAGTTTAAGTTTTCTCGCAAGAATATTGATATAATGCTATCGCGGTCGAGGCATTACAAGGACAAGTATGTGTGTATAATATTTCCCTAGTTAGTGTTATATTAGCTTAAAGTACATAGATAGATACATAGGTAATCATCGTTTTTTTATATTTTGTAAACTGAGATCAGCGCCGTGTGGTTTTCTGTAGGGTAAAATAAATGCTTATTTATTTATTTATTTTTTATATTTACCGGGAGGGCAAATGACTCTACTCCACCTGATGGTAAGTGGTAGTAGAGTCCAAACGCGATGACGGCCAGTACAGTCGGGATGAATGATCTGCACTAGCAGCCCCCGTCTTGCCGGCCCGCAAGATCTTCCTCTTTTCGCCTCTTCACGCCTCGTTTGAAGGAACCCGGGTTGTAAGAGGAGGGGAACACGTGAGTTTGTAAGAAATTCCATTTTTTGGAAGTGCGACAAAGAATGTTTTGTGCGCGATGGAATGCGGACGCGTAGACTTATGAAGGAAGGGGGAAACAGGAATTATATAGAATAATTCTTCAGAAACACACTTAGCACACAAACTAGTTTCTTGAGAAAAATAAAGAGCATAGACCACGCCGCTTTAAGTCCAAAGCGTACAATCAGTAGCTACCAAAGGAAATAATAAAAATAACAATAAGCTGTTATTTTAAAATCTTTTTATATTTATAATTATTTACTTACTATATTTTAAGATATTCTCCTCGTGATAATTTATGGTAACAGTGTCCATCTTTCTGAAAACAGGACCTTTCCGCTGAAAGGAAAACGTCTGGTCGCTGTTGTATACAATAGCTACTGGCAAAATAACTACAAATTGAAATTTGAATTTTAATTCAATAGTTTAAGATTCAATTTCGAGTGCCTTCTAAACTCATGTGTATTACACGTGAACTTGAGTACATATTTTAAGATAAACAATAAAAGATGATTAGATATTATAAATTGAGATTACTAAGTAACATTTAACCGAATGTTTCGAATAAGCCATATTGTTATTTAACTTATTTCGCTTGAATATTATAGTTAATATATATGATGCTAATTCTTTTATAAATTACCTAAAGTTCTATAAATATATACAGACAAATTACTGATAATAAACGAAAGCCATCTTTATACGTAGGTATGTTTTTCAAGTACTCATCTACTCTGACGTAGAAAAAGACAAACGTTCTTAGGTAGGTATTAAGTTTAATTAATAGTGCTTGCTTAAGGATTTGTTACACGGTTAAGATAAAAAATCTGTTGAGTTACTGATACATTACTGTCTTAAATGGTATTACCATCCAATTTTGGGACTGGGGATGTTATATTTCCAAAGCTGTCCACCATATCTTTAGAAGTGGTCTTCAAGACGCTGGAATTGACTTGATATGGAGTCAAAGTAAACAGCGAATACATCACACACCTTCGATTTGCCGATGATATCGTCATCATTGCTAGAATAACTTACCGAAATGCTGCGTACCCTTTAGTCTAAGTGTCGGTATCCGTATGCACTTGGACAAGGCCGATAAACGTCGAAGGGAATCCTTTCGAGGTTGTTGGTGAATATACCTAGCTGGGTCATTTAATTCAATTTATTTGGGATGGGCAATTTGTAAACTTGGCAACGTCAAATCCTAACGTCGCTTATATCGCTATTTATTATCCGGAGATTCTACTGAGTTACCGACATATGTACTTTGCAAAATTAGCAGACTGTAGTGGCAGTGGACTGGTTATGTTATGTTTAAAGACTACAAGGAAGGAGACCGCGTATCGGCAAACACAACGTAGGGCGCATTCCAGGCAGGTAGACCGACATGAAGAAGGTGGCGGGACGCGGTAGGAAGGCGGAGACCTGAGAGTTTTGGTGCACTTTGGAAGAGCCATAGCTCCAGTAGTGGATTGCGATTGGTTGGTGATTATTTGATTGTACTAATTTTGAGAAATCTTGTAACACATATAAATTAAAAAATAAACGAAGAATATGTCGTAGGCAGTCTCATTTCTTACGACTTATTTTATTATTGAATTTTAGTTTTACTTCAAGAAATGTTCCGTAGAACAGAACAAATATTGTATTTAACGTATTTAAATTCTATAGAGTCCTAATAACTGCCTTAATAAGACCTATGGTAGGACTCTATGCAGGCCGCCTCAGAGGGAACTGAGTACTGTGTACTTATCTTTACAAAAATATACTTATAAATCTTATGTTCCGTTTAAAGTCGAAGTGAATCAGTAGCACTATACGTATTGGAAACTTATGCCCATAGTTCATGGCATATTGGCGCAGAGTGAAGATGACCATTTACAATAAAAAAAACCCATTTCCTCGTGTGCTTTCCTAAAATAAATTGAAAAAATAGACACGGAAGTCGATATTTTGACGATTTGTTTAGGCATATTTTTATATTCTATTTTATTTGTAAATCCGTAACCGCCTGTGAATATCCCACTGCTGGGCTAAAGGCCCCCTCTCCTCTTTTTGAGGAGAAGGTTTGGAGCTTATTCCACCACTCTGCTCCAATGCGGGTTGGTGGAATACACATGTGGCAGAATTTCAGTGAAATTAGACACATGCAGGTTTCCTCACGATGTTTTCCTTCACCGTAAAGCACGAGATGAATTATAAACACTAATTAAGCACATGAAAATTCAGTGGTGCTTGCCCGGGATTGAACCCACGATCATCGGTTAAGATTCACGCGGTCTTACCACTGGGCCATCTCGGTTTTTATTTGTAAATATTTCTATAAAATATTATCAATTATCGATTCAAAGAAAAAAAGGATTCTTTTCGTATTAACTCTTAAGGTGTACTTATCAATAACAACAATAGCACTGCTCTGTAAAATAATGATTTTAGAAGCATAATATTAAAGAATAAGCTTAAAGAATGCAAAATTGGTATTTTAAATTAAAAAAAAATGTACTAATGAAGAAAAGATCATAGAAAAAAATTAAGAAATTAAGGACAGAAAGAAATTGAAATGGAGTATGTGGGTAATTTTCACCTGTAAAGTTTTAATAGGTAATCAAATCCACCATTCAATAATTCACATAAAAACTACATATAATTTCATACAGAAATACGGTTAAATATATTTTCTCTTAAGTCTAAACTACAATCATTTATGGTATTTTTTTTTACATTTTTTTCCATAGTTTGCAATAAATATAATATTATATGTAAATCGTAAACAGATAAGTACTACGATCTCTATTGTTTCTGCTAGTCTGTAAATATTTTATCTCATAATTTTATCTGATTAAATTTATCAGGTATACCGTTTTTTCGGGATATGATTCGGCGAAGCCAATGTCCGTCTGAGAATATCTCTCATTATTATTTTATTACAAAAATAGCAGCAACTAGACGCTAACGAAGTACATAGGTACATATGTAAAATTTGATACCACAATATAACATATAAAGTAAATTTTACACAAATGTTCTTTAATAATAACAAATCGATCAATGAATAATAGTTAACAATATTAATGTATTAATGACTAGATTCAAACTATTATAACGAAGCGTTTTGTACACATCAAAGAATTCCTTTTTAAAACGTTAGATATACCTTTTCAATACATTAAAACATCGTACTTTGTTGCCCTGATCTTTATGATATAGTAATCAAATTATCAAAATTAATTTAAAAACAGTGGTTAATTTTTTAAATATTTTTATACTTAGAAAATGGATAGGTCAGTTATATAGACACCGGATAAATTGACTATAATGATCCCTATAAAGAATTTATATATTCGTAAATTACAAGTATATAATGTACTCGTTTAAGAAAATACTTTAATTTTGTAGGCTCTCTGAACGTAAAATGTTATATAAATATTTTCTTTTTTATGTAACCTAATGAAAAACCTTGAAAAAGTACACACGAATGATTTTTTTAAATATTTTACGGTTCATTTGCGTACATCAATAAAATATAACACTGATATCGATAATAGGAATATAATATAAACATTGTCTTGAAACAACGTAGCGATAAGCAAAAGAAGTTATTCATTCTACTTAATTATCCAATAAATAATTTCAAGTTGAGAATCAGAATTGTTACAGACCCATACAATTTCCGATGTATCTGATGTTCGTTTATTTTTAATTTAAATCTTGATTCCCAACTTGAATGGAATAAACATTTCCGAACGATAATAATTATGATTAACGTAACTTTCATAATCAGTGTCGACTCTAGTTTCTTACTGAAGCTTCCTCATACATTTCTCTAACGAGTAGTGAACATCATTGTTATTTCTATTTAATTGTGCAAACATTTGAAGCTGGAGCCGACGCTAATCATTATAAGTAACAAAGTCGTGGTCGAGTAAGTAGTGCCTGGTTCAGTTGGGTTTCTCCTTGTCGTTGCCTTCTTTTTCTTTCTCTTTCTCCTTTTCTTTTTCTTTGTCCTTGTCCTTCTTCTCTTGTAATTGTTGCAAATGCGCCGGTAAAGCCTTGAGTATTGCATGTACCTGTATGATAACATTTAAATTAAATAGTTAAAAGACGATTCTCTACAAAACAGCATTTCTATAGGATTATACTTACATTCTATAAAATGTATACGATATTTATGTTTTATATGAAAAATAATAACTAAAATGGGAGAATTGTGACAAATATTACCTCTTCAGCAACAGCCATCAGAACGAATTCGAATTGTTGTTTGGTAGCAACGGTGCGTGTGCGCTGGTCGCGAATGTGCTCGAGTGTCGCCGCTATGTCTATCTCCTTTGCACCCTTTGCCATACGATTCAGTACCATGTCGATCAAGCAGTAAGTACCCGTTCGGCCGGCGCCATCGCTAATACATAAAAGTAATGATGAATTATATTCTTAAATTATTTTTACCTTAAAGACCTAAATATGATTACTATTTTGATCCTAAGTTAAAAAAATATTAGTTCTTACAAAGATAGTAATACTAAGTCACGTTCATTTACAAGTATTATACTGTTGCGCTATCATAAACATTAGAATAAAGCAAATGGTAATTTACTCTTAAATTAAATAATTTCGTTTAGCGTATCTACCTACAACAAATTCTGGGACCTGATTCTGACCTGATCTGATGACCTGAGTGTTGAACAGAAGACATTGATATCTGCACCCTGTACTAGCCTATTGGCTAAGTTTAAAGGGGCAGTATATAATATGATATAAGGTCTTCCAGATCGATTTCAACCACGGAGGCTAATCTTAAGAGAGTGTGTGCGCAAACACTGTTGCACAATCCGTATCCGTATCGTAATCCGATGGGACAGCAATCCGACACGACTGGAAAGAGTTCAGGCGCAGGACCAACGGCTTTCGTGCTTCCCGAGGCGCAGGAGTGCACTATCAACTTTCAGACTCCGGGTTGCTATTGAGAATTTTCGACAGAAAACCCAATAACTTTTTAAAGCTCGGCCTGGGATTTGAACCAGGACCTCCGGGTCTGCGGCCTTACTACTAGACAAACGAGGCAGTCAAAAAATATGAGATATAGGGTGGTAGCTTATGTTAAATTATTAAAAATAGAAAAAATATCAAAAGGTACTCTTTATCTTATATTGTCTTATCACAATGTATCAAAGTTTAAATACTATCGTTAATTAAGATAAAATCTATTGTATAGATTTTAAATAGTAAAAACGATTAAATTAGATGATTACTGATAATGATAACCGCAATTACAAAAACTGTTTAACATTTTTTTGGTATACGTATCGTATTTTTTTAAATGGCAAATATTTTTCATTTATATTCTACGAAGCAGTTTTGGGTGAGGTTTTCGCATGAATTATGAACACAAAGTTGAAGACTCAGCAGTGATTTTCGGAGTTCATACCTTCAATCTTCGGTTAAGAACCACAATACGGACACGAATGTAGATTAGATTGTTGAATTGCTGATGCTAATGTTTAAAGGTCGATAACCTTAACAATAAAATCAAAAGAAACTGTGAAGTCTTACCTGCAGTGGACAACTATCGGACAAGATCTACCGCGATAGGATTTATTCACTTTCCTGAAAATAAAATGAAATTGTTATATTCGACAAGCTGTTCTACGCGGTTTCCCACCCACGTTTCGTTACTGATTTTGGAGTCGCGATATATATATATATATATAGTCTTTCTCAAACTCTTCAAGTTTATAATAGATAAGTATATCCTAATATTGAGTAAATTCAATTCATATTATGGAAAATTGTCTTTATATTACAGTAAAAATATTGTGAACTGTCAATTCGTTTCTTTTCTTTAATATAATATTTAATTGATAATATAAAAAATCAATTAAAATAAAAACTTTATTGCCAAATATCCTTACCGCCTGAATTCGAGAAGTGCCTTGGTAGAAGCGGGTACTCCGTTTTCGGGCCAAGATAAGAAGTGGAACTGCGTGACAGTACGTGTTTCGCCGGTACGCTGGTTCTTCAGATAAAAGCTTCGGACGAGATAGTCATCGCACCAGATGTGCTCGCTCACGAGATGAACCTGAATTATAGTAAGAAATAGTTTGAAAGTGTATTTGAAGTAACTGAAAACTCAACAATCTTAATGTTAAAGATCGATCTTTACGTATATATTAAAACTATTACTTAATATGTGAACTTTCAAAACTGTTGTTATTATTTTTACTGTCTATATATATAAAAGAATAACTGACTGACATATCAAGGAGTTGAACAAATCGAATCGAGTAAGGTAAGTAAATCTTACTTCATAGATATGATAGAGCTCCGATCCTTCCTCAGGCCAATATCGGTGGCAAAGTTGCTGGCCATTTTCAGTGAGTCGGGTAAGCATCACCATCACAACGCTGCCTTGCTCCCATACCATCTGCCAGAAGTCAGGTGCTGTGTGTGCCAAGGGACCAGCTGCAGCGATGTATGCAGGATTGCGTGGGTCGTGGTCAGTCTATAAAAGGAATTTATACACCAAAAATCTCACCGCTTTTTTTATACTAAAAATAATAAATTTCGTTCTACTTACAATAGTAGAAGCATTGATATAATCAGATCCAAGGTGATTAGACAAGGTGTTCAGTGTAACGCGTGAATGATCATACGGCAGCACATCGGCGTAGCGGTTCTTGCCAGTGTTGTCAGGTTTAAGAGCAGCAACGGTAGCGCAAGGTTCGGCCTCGTAAGCGCACAACGCCCTCCATTCTTGTTCCAGACGGTCTTTGTTGCGAAGATGATCTTCCATGTATGCCTTGAATAGCATAAAATATCCTCATTTACGTATAAAATTGCTTAAAATGTCAAGATAAATAATATCAACTAACCTTATGTTCTAAAATAACAATAATATACTCACCAACACCATGTGTCCAGTTGAAATGTCCATGTTAGTCAGAGCCGGTTCTTCACTCCTGTTACAATTATATATTATACAATCATATACATATTTAACATCCATATTGATATTATAATCAAAGAACATATTAAATTCAAATTAGTGTTTTTTGTGATTTTGTTAACAAATTTAGAATGAATATAACTTAAGTGTCAGAGGTAAGAACTATATCGTTGTCCACTTTTTGCCAATTTTCTAAAAATTGTGTTTACCAGGATGAAGTGCTGGATCGTGTTGATGGTGAATGACCTTCTGGGTCCCTGGATAGTGAGGTAATTCTTTGTGGCGTCTCCGTTGGGTGGGTCGGCGCAGCGGTTGTCTGCTGCCCTGTCCACTTGCCTGACATACGAGCTCGACACAGTTCCTAACATAATGATTGATTAAAAATTAAATATATATTACTTTGTAATAGCTATTATAGTAATAATAAAATTTACCTGATAATCTCTAGTAGCTTCAGCGTCAATTTCTGCTGCAGAGGACAGTCCTTGCATTTTTCTCTTACTGTTCATGTCCCTTTTCAATAAAATTGCGAATACCACAGCACCCACGATGAGAACTGATAAACTACCCACAAGTGCAAGAAGAACTGGTAATTGTAAGCCGAAGATTTGAGGCTCTTGAATATCAGTATGGCGGATGATAGCATGTTTGCTCTGAAAATAAAACTAAAATAAATAAAACTAGAAAAAAAAAACACTTCTACCGTTAGAAGTAAACTTACTCGATCCCCGACCCCAATAGATTTTATTTGAGCTCCTGTTTCTTTCCACACTTTATCCTTAATTGCATCTGAAATAAAAATATTTATCTAGCATAAACGCAGCTTTAATAGGAAAAGTGTAAAACAATTTGTGATTGTAATAACATTACCAATCTGCTTTCCCACTTCAACCGCATCATATCCTTTACTATTTTTTTCAACTTTGAATGTTACTTCACTTGGATCCACTCTGTAATATAAAATATATTAAAATCATGTCCATAGATTCATAAATATTAAGGATACATAGCAATTAACAACAGTGATAAATTACCGAGGATTCGTAAAGGTATTTTTTTCTAAGCCCAACATTTCTTCTAGTCTTCCGATGAAAGCCATGCCTTTCTCCCAATTTGTAAGGAACCTGAGGCAAGATTGTAAGCGTTTACATTTAAGCATTTGACGCAAGCAGTATTTTTGGCACTATTTGCATTATATGCAGATGTTTTAAAATACCTAGTATGTAACTCGACGAAAGCGTATGACGGGTCGTATTCGTAGTCGTTGTGATCGTGGTTAGGTTTGCTTGGATTTTGCTGGCTGGAGGCTTCTTGGGCTGTAAAAAATAAATAAATATACTTATGAACATAAGTATATAGAATTCGCAATGGCAACTGAAACAACAATAAAAACTTTGCATTTTTTGAAATTTAATAACAACATAATTGCAAGACATATTTACGTCTCCATTAAGTTTTAGGGTAAATGATAGATTAATTAAATAAAATTAGTAAGATTAATAGTCGATTTTAAATATAAAAATAATCATTTTTGATCTCATTTGTTATTATTTACCTACCTCTGCCAGTAGCAATGATGTCATAGCGAATACGCAAAAATAATATTACATCGTTGACGCACACCAAAGCTAAGATTTACTTACACTTATTACTTAAAATAGCCATGGTATTTTTTTTCTTAAAACTCAACGCAAGCCAGGAAGATTAAAATAATAGGCACATGTATATTTTAGCTCATGAAGTAATAACATAAGATAAAAAGGTTAAATAATACAAAATATAAATATAAGAAATAATAAACAATCAAATATAAAGAAAATAAATACATCATATACGTTTATTGTGTAAAAAGAGAACGACAGAGTATCATGCGGTTTGTGTTTTTATAAGACAGTGTGCTTTTGAGGAAAACATTTAGTGCGGATATTCTAGGTACAACGTGGCAGTGCATTAATTCAGAAAATTAAAACGATTTCATTGTTTTCATCAGACGCAAAATAGCGTAAATTGGAAATCATTGTAGGGCACATCGAGAGTCTAAAACAGTTAATCTCAGGCCACCGTGACACTAACCTGTCACTGATTTATTGTTGTACAATATCTTTAAGGTTTTTGCGTCCAGACGCGGCCCGGGCTTTTTTACATCATCTCTTTCCCTACGCTTAAAGCCCCATTCTCTATTAAACAAATCTTGAATATCTTCCGACATATAAAATTTTGTATTTTCACCTGAAACATCGTTGGTATTTGTAACAGCTTCAGTTCGGTATAGTTTTCGTTTTCGGGCAGAGTTTCTCAAATTAATAATGTCTAGGTATAATAAAGAAATAAAAAAACTAATTTCAAACAAAAAAATTTGTAACAGTATACAAAGCTGTATATTTGTACATATTTGTCAGCGAGTTAAGTCATATTATAGAGGTGGTGATTCAGCTCTAATGTAGTGCCTATAATAAAATAAATATATAACTTAAATCATATCCCATTTCGTTTTTACTTTAATCGCTTGATCTTACCTTGTAATTCATCAGGTTTTAAAGGTCCACCCTCGGCATACAACTTGCCCTGTGGTTTTAACTTTGAGCCGAATAACTCACGCCAGTAGTTAATCAAATATTCCATATTCTTGGAATTCTTAGCTTTAGTCGGATCTGTCAAATATACATTAATATTAATTAATTAAATTAAAATCAATTTTGGATACAATATTTAACTTTACTACTTGACTGCCTCGTTGGTCTAATGGCTACATATAAGTACGGAGGTCCTGGGGTTCATATTCCAAGTCGGACCACTAAAAAGTTATTGAGATTTTCTGTCAAAGATTCTCAGTAGCAGCCCGGAGTATGCAAGTTGAAAGTGTCTCTCGTAGTCGTGTTGGATTGTGTTCCATCAGATTATGAGAGCAAGGGAATAAAGAATGCACCTGTGTTTGCGCACAGACTTGGGCACTATAATATGTCCTGCGCAGTTGGCTAATCTAGGACATCATTTAACTTTACTAACCTTTCAAGTGATATGGGTCCAAATCGCCGCTCCCTGTGTCAATAGAAAACTCATCACCGTCTTCATCAAAATAAATTCTTTGTTCTTGAATATCACCTGGATTTTCATATTCAAATGGAAAATTCTTCTCTGCGAAACTTTGCTTATACTTCTCCAATGCATTCGAACGAACTTCAGCGTCTAATGGTGAGTATCGATTAGCAGTAAGATACTCTGCTGTAAACGGCGGAGGCTTAGTCTTAATTTTACGGAAATGAGCCCCCAAACGTTCCTCATCAGGGAATTCATTATTTTCAGTAAGAGACTTGAAATCATTTTTAGTCTCTGCCAGAGATTTTTTTTCTTTATCTACAAAAGTGTCGCGGACGACATTTTGAGTATCAAGATTTCTTGTCTTCTGTTCCTCTTGAAGGCGTTCCCTGAATCCTTCAAAAGGCATAACGACAGGAGATTCTTCGATGCCACTCATAAGCATAAGGTCTCTTATTTTATCGCTTGGATTTTCTTCGTCGGGTTGTATTGGTTCGTTGTTTATCGGTGTTTCTCCTGTTTACAAATTATTCATGTTATATCAATCAAATAAAAATTACGTAACGTGTTGTTACGTAAATTAATTTCAATAACTCCATAATATTGCGCACAAACCTTTAGATATCAAATATTTAGCCGGATCGTCTTCCGGGACAAATGGTGGATTATATACTTCATTAGCATAATCAGAATCGGATATTTGTGAGTTTGGCGTAAATCTCACATACGCTGTTTCGTCAGGTTCAATCTGTATTAAATTAAAATATGACTGAGACAAGGTCCTATAAATGTATAATCATTCAGTAATACATATTGCTAATGCTTACATCTATCGCTTCTTCACCTTCAGCAGTAGGTTCAGAATTTACTTTAGGGTCCGCAAAATGGTCACATAGCTTGGAATTGACGTTCGCGGGATCCCTGTCCAGAATGTTATTTTAAATATAATGGTAAAAATATAAGGATATTGTGAAACAAGCGATTTATAAATAGAAGCATATTATTATTAATGATGACAAAAAGTTACATATATTTTATGGTACGCACATATGATGGCGCAGGGCGTAGAGCATGCTTTGCAGTACACACTGCGTATACGCATGCTCCCAGCGGTAGCCGCGCGCTGCGAGCTGCTGCAGCTCTCTTTCGAACCATTGCAGCTGATTCGAACTCATATCATACCTGTTCGTACAATATAATATAATAATTCGGTAGATTTAATAAACATTTTAAATGTTTTGTAAGTAAGTGATAAAGTAAGGGTAATTTATAGTAGTGATTTAATGTGAATATAGGGAGTTTTAATGGCAACAAGAAAAGCAAAACCTTTTTTTTAGTAATGTCTATTACATCCAGTTTTGAATTATATACTTTTACAACAGTTTATTTATGCAAGCCGTTATGGTATCACCAATACTAACGCAAAAAACGTGTTTTACGAGTAACTTACAAAATGAAATGCACTTAGTATATTAAACACTTATTAAAAACTAAGTACTTACTGATAGAGCGATCCTTCTTCGGGATCATTGTCATATACCGGTATGCATTTTCCGAATGCAAAATCTATAAGAAAAAAATCCTTATTTCTCTCTTAATTTTAAGCTTAATACATGGTTTTTGGTTTGATTGTTTTCTTACCATCATAGCACCACTCCACTCCCTCTATGCAAAGGGACGAGCTAAACAAGCAACCTGAACAAAAATAAGATTTTAAAATCCGATATTTATTATTTTATATAAAAAATACCCGATTATTTTTATATCCAGCCAGTAAAATGGGTCACTATAATGATACCTATGTTTCCATCGGCTTGCGAGGGCGCCAGCGAGTTGAACAACGCCAGCGCCCACAGGGCCTGCCGCCAGTAAATACGACTCATTACATCTGAAAAAATAATTACTATGTATTTTGTGCATGTGTATTTTGTATGCAAAACTGTAGATTAATCGATTTTTTATTTTTTTTAAATGTATAGGCTAGCGCTTGACTGTTATCACACCTGGTGGAAAGTGAGATACAGTCTATGATGGAACGTGCTTACCTAGAAGATGCCTATTCACTCTAAACTTGAAGGTATTGTAGGTGGTGGGGAAAACGGAGGTCGGCAGGGTATTCCAGGCCTAGGCGGTGCGTATCAAAAACGAGGAAGCAAATCGTTTAGTACGTGTCTTAAATACGTCAACTACGTACGGATGTAGATCTTTATTGATTGACATAAATATATTGATTAGAGTACTGTGATTCTGTATGAGATTAATTTTATTTGTATATAATGTTTGTACGTAAATGATTGACCAATAAGCTTTCTTTATCGGATTCGATATAAAACTTGAAACTTAATAAAGTTTGTTAGTATAAATATTGTAGGTATATTAACGAATACGAGTTGTACTCTCCGGACCTTGCTCCAACAGACTACCATTTTTTCCGGAATTCGGACAACTTCTTACAAGGAAAAAAATTCAACTCCGATAGGGCAGTCCAAACCGCCTTCAAAGAGTTTATTGATTCTCGCCCCCATAGTTTTTTTAGTAAAGGGATCAACTACCTATGAGATGGCAAAAGTGCATAACAACGGTGCATACTTTGATTAATTAAATATATATTACAAAAAAAATATGACTATATTCCTCCCGTACAAAACGCCAATTTCATATGTAAGGATCTAATATAATGTGAATAATCGATTTAGCTAAAGAAACAATTTGATTTTAGTCGGTACTTGCATAAGTATGATTTGAAGTTTTTAATGACATATATACTTTATTTATTTTGGCTTTGACGAAAAGACAAAAAACGACAACAACTAAAAAGTAGTAGTACATATTTATCTATTAGCGAGATTAAATAAAAAAGTCTTTATTGCCAAATTCGTTAGTCTTTATATAAAACTTTTCAGGTATACCTGCATGAAAATGGCCGTTTTCAACAAGTCGGTACCTGCGTCAGCCTAATTGAAACTATGCACTATGTCGCTTATTGATTTATCCAGCGATAGGAGTAAGGACGAATCGCTGTGAAAGCGGCGGCGATTCTTGGCCAGATAATCTCACCTTCGGATTCGTTTTAGAAAAGATTATTAGTTAATAACTCAACATGACTGCATTGCAAACCTGCTAGCTTGTTATACTGGAAATCTTTCGCCTCTCTGCACACTCCTAATGCTGTAGTGCAGACGATCAAGAGCTTATCGTGAAAAGTTGTTTAGCGAGGTTTTTCACAAACCCTAGGAGGTTGGAAATCTAGAAACGGATATAATTCTGACACGAGAGAGTTTCCACCCTCCAGTTTTTAGCCCTATGATATGTGATAGATGGGATAGATACAAAAGTAGGTGACATACTTGAACGGGGTGTCCGTTTATCTTTAGTATTTGTAATACGGCAATTCTAAGGTCCAGACCGATTTCGGCCACGGCGGCCAATCTCAAGAGAGATTAGCCAACTGCGCAGGACATATTATAGTGCACAAGTGTGAGCGCAAACACAGGTGCACTCTATTTCTATTTCCTAGCTCTCATAATCCGATGGAACGGCAATCCGACCGAAAAGAGTTCAGGCGCAGGACCAACGGCTTTACGTGTTTTCCGAGGCACGGGAGTGTATACACTTCCAACTTCCACACCCCGGGCTGCTACGGGTCAGCGGCCTTATATCTAGCCACTAGACCAACGAGGCGGTCAAACGGGAATTCGACCAGGCAAGGGAATTCACGTTCAGGTTACTGAGAACGATAATTCCACTACTACGTAATATCCTCAATCTGGCTCGTTGAAACTCGGGGCGGGGTACCCGGTGAGGACCATATCCATTTTATCACAAACTGCAGGAACTTCTGACCACCGACTCAGTAGCTGATAGTCGATTGGAGGAAGATGATGTTCTGATGGAGGAAGAGCATGCTCCTACGCCTGACGGTGTCCAAAACATAAGTCACACAATCTGAGTCCTTGGGAATGCAAAACCTTTTGGACGGTCCCACCGACATCTGCGCACACTACAGGGAATCTTATTTCTGTATGTCGATATTTGTAGCGGTATACATCTATAGCAGAGGTATCTTTGTTCAAATTGGCATCGGAACTAAGTTAACTACTATAATATAATTTACATGATATGCCGTAGGTATTTACGGCTATATCATGTAAATTATTAATAAGGAGTATAAGTCCGACGTCCCAAGTTCACTACGACGATGCGTTATCGATATCCTCCTCGGCTATGCTCACAACTATATATTCTATTTTTATTTTATTTTAAGTAAGATATACCATCGTCTAATCACTAAACTATTGTTGTAAAATACATTTCATCTTAATGTATTGTGTGATTTGCCTTTGCATGTATATACAACATTTATAATTAATATAAAAGTCACTAGCAACAATATCTGTAATATAAAAATATCTATATTGCAGGAACGAGCCTGCTTATTTGACAAGTTTCACGTGCCATCAAAACTATTAGGTCCTTACATATGAAATAAGCGTTTTGTCGTACTGACCACTTTAATCTGAAATATCTCCTCTTTGGTTAAGAATTCCAAATTCAAATTTATGAATTCATTTAGCTGGTACATTTGAGTTTTGAAAACAGTCATTCATTTGTTTTTTCCTCATTATTTTTTTCTTTGGCGTCGCTTATTAACGCACAATGGAAAACATCGGTATATTTACGAGTAAGAGTTCTACCGTGGCACCAGAGCTGCAGAAACAGCTCGAAGTATTAATGATGTGTACGGCGCTGGTGTCGCAAAAGAAAGCACGGTACGTTTTTGGTTTCAAGGTTTTTGTTCTGTGGCTGGAGACCAAAGTGAAAAATGAAGAATTAAAGGCTATTGTGGAACCGGATTCATCACAAAGCACTACAGAGATAGCTGCAGGCTTCGGGGTAAGTGATAAAATTGTATTATTCCACTTGAAGCAAATCGGGAAAGTAAAAAAACTTGAACGATGGGTACCTCATGAATTGAGTGAATCGAACTTGAAAACACGCGTCGACTGCTGTGTTACTTTGCTCAACCGACACAATAATGAAGGGATTTTAAATCGAATCATTACTTGTGATGAAAAGTGGATACTGTACGATAATCGGAAGCGCTCGTCGCAATGGCTGAGCCCTGGAGACCCAGCCAAATCCTGCCCTAAACGAAAATTGACTCAGAAAAAGATACTTGTGGGTGTTTGGTGGACTAGCGCCGGTGTCGTTCACTACAGCTTTCTAAAATCTGGCCAAATGATTGCGGCAGATATCTATTGTCAGCAACTGCAAACCATGAAGGAAGAACTGCTAAACCACCGAGATTGGTCAATCGCTCTAGGCCACTGCTGCTTTCCTCCTATTCCTCCCATACAAAACGCCAATTTCATATGTTTGCTATAGTTATGTTTAATATTGAAAAAAATGAGCCACACTGTTGTTATTTCGATTTTGGTTCTCGTTAAAAGTAATAAGTGTAATTTTAGTTATAACAGCAAAACAATTTAAAAGTCAAGTGAACAAATGAATTAACTCATCGGAAAACTTCATTTTCTGACGTGTATAAAAATGAAGTATAGTATAGTATTGTATGATAACCAATGATGGTTATACACGCGGTTATGACAAATAATATTATTATCATTAAGGCAAAGGCATGGCTTTCATACAACCTAATAATGTATTTTTTTGTTATTTTTAAAAGATGTAAGATTTTATTGAATATTGGCATGTTTAGATGAACAGCTCAACAAAATTAATTAACAAATGACGATTACTGTATATTAATTCTTCAATAAATTATGTTTTTTCATAACGATTGTTTCATTGAATACAGATTAAACAATTTGTTTACGGTTAATTAATTTTCGGCAAACTGTAACTTTAGCGTTTCCTTATAATCAATCAAATACTTGTACTTCTACTCTAGTCAGACAAAACCAGAAAGTAGCTAAATTATAATTTTACTACAGTTTAGGTAGCTTCTGTAAAAAATAAAATACACACATATAGGTATTAGGCGGAACTCTAAATTAACTAAGGCTGAATTGGTTTCACAAATGTATTATTTGTAAAATAAGAAATTTAATTTTTGCAATTTTTGTTACATTTAATTTAAAATTGAAATATATATATGCTAAAATTATATCATACGAGAAGTCGAGAAGTAAAACATGTATAACACTCAGTAAAAAAAAAACAAAAGTTAAAATATAGTAATAGTGATGTTTTAAAATATAAATGATGATAAAGATATATAAGACCGTAACAGCATTTAAAAACAAATTATTATTATTAAGTGCAGAAACATAAAGGTTATTCAGGGACCTGAATCTATTTATAGCTCAACACAAGCAAAGCTCCTATACCGGATAAATTTAACGTAAAAGGTATAACTATTATGGAATCATAATATTTATCGTTTTATTTAAACTTTTATTTATAGAAAAATATAGTTGCATTTAAACGCAGTTCGTGTAAATCTATAAAATGCTATGTTCAGCTCTGACGTAGGCGTTCATGCCCTTTAGGTAAGCGCTACAACCCACGCACTCGGGTGGCCTAAAAATGATTCCTCTTGTATATTCTGGATATTAATTAAATAAAAGAGATAATAAAATTATTAATTTTCTATATGAATATTATATGAACGATCAGTAAATTTAATAATTTGAAAATAAAGATAAAATATGCTTAAAATTTGACATATTTAAACCAACTACAATATATACACAAAAATGTACTTCAATAATAAAAAAATATTATCTCATTACATTATCTTACACTTGTAAAAAAACGGCGAGCGTTGACAAACAAACAAATACTAAAAAAAATTAATGCGTTGTATAAGGCACATTGTTCACACAGGTTTAACGTACATTTTTGCGGGTGGGTCCGTAGTGATCTTTGATACTTAGGGACGTGATTAAGGCTTAGATAATCAAGAATACGCACCGTTTAGCGCCGACAATCAGACCGGAACATTTCCGTGACAATAAATAGATCACTTAGGTCCTCGCGGTTGGCACTGAGACGCGGGTGTCGGATCGGGCCTCGCGGAAGGATGCGAAGCCGCCAGCTGTGTTCCAAAGCGGACCTGCGCACACCGCTCTATCGATCTTGCGCCCGTCCATTCACACGATGCCACTTCGCCGCCTACATAACGATACGATCCGACTAGATGTTATACTTCAATCATCATTAGATAACGTGATATTAGCACGAGCTCTCAAAGCCTCCACGCTTGAAGCACTCAACTCGAAGCTCGAATTGATTCCGTAAATACGAAAGTCAATTTGGAAAAGTAATAATTTCATATGCGATACGTTCGTAATAGTCCTATCAAGAATGTATTTTAGGCGAATGAAATATAACGAAACGTTTTTAGCTTTTGCTGGGTAATGGCGCCCACTATCCAAGCCAAGTTATCGAGGACCGCTCTGCATGCTAATGACGTTGTAGCGATAACGACCGCAGCAGATATATGTACCTACGATCCACACAGTCGACTCTATTATGAGCAGCCTTAATATTCTCGTAATTTCTAATACGAATATTCATTTACGTTAATTGAATAAGAACTTTTTATTAAAATACGTTGTTGTTAATAACATGAATATGTGTAATGTGTTAAAAGCTATTGACTAAACTATATCATAGGTAATGATACAATAATCTGTTTATACATTTGCATGGCTGAATATCAAACTGTATACCTATATGTTTCAGGAAAATATTTTCAGTTTTTAATTGATGTTAATTTTTAGGGTTATTAAAACAAATAGATTCTACTAAATGAATGATTGAATGATCGTTACTCAAATCGGGGTTACGCCCTTGATGCGCTACGGAGGTTAGATAGGAATCGCGCTTGGTGACTTATAACATATCATTATGTAAAATTAGTTAACATTAGATCACTATAATTGTGTTTTTTTTAAGATTTATGTCAACGGCACATCGACATATAGGTTAAAACTGTTACGGTAAAATATCGATTGTTGTATTAATTATAATTATGAAAAGTATTTTTTGTTATTCATCAAATAAGCTGTGGAAAGGTAAATTTTCAAAAATAAAAGCATTTCCAAAGTATGTCTCTACTAATACGTACTTTGGGAAAAGTACCTACCAAATAAAAATTAAACATAATTATATAAATAAGTTTAGTATAAAGATGTTAATTTATAAGTTATTTAAAAGTTTAATTAAATGTGCTTTGAAGCTTAGAAACTACTACGATACGAAGACCGCTAAAGAATTTATCGGAACCTTTTGAACTTCATATACTTTAAGCGTGGGAGTCAAAGATAAAGTTTTCCTTGATTTTTATTTTAATAAAAACTATTTCAATCATAAAAGAGATTATATAGCAATGTATAAACTTCGTTTATGTGTGCCAGTCTTCTTTAATTATGATTCGAGATGTGAAAAAATCAGTTAGTGAATTCATGGCTAAAAAACAACATATTACAAAAGGAAAATATTAAATTACAACGGTAGTCATTTAATCCGTGAGAACGTAATTCGTATCTCACTTGTAAAATGATAAACGACTTACGCGGATACGCTGTATCCTTAAAATGTTATAATTAATGTTTATTATTATTGTCGATGACGCATATAACTTTCTGACATTTCAGGATCGTTTTCAGCGATGAGTTTTTAGTTTATTCTTACAGAATATGTGCATGTAACAGTTGTGCGTTTTTTTATATACTTATTTTAATTAAGTCTCTGCATCCAATATCTTTTTTTTCCCTCTTGCTGTGTACATTCATAAAAGTAAATGAACAGCCTGTATATGTATTTTTCACCGCTGGAATAAGGCCTCTCCTTTTGAGAAAATTTCGAACTTATTTTACTGAGCACGAGATGAATTATAAACACAAATTAAGCACGGATATTCAGTGGCGGTTTTAAACCCGCAATCTTCCGTTAAGATCACGTGTTCTAAAAAAAGCCAGGTGCTGAAATCTGACACTATAAATATTTTAACATGACGTTACTTACATATCCATACAGTGATAATCGGTTTCCTTACATTTTGTCACGGAAAATAATTTCTAACCTCCTTTCACGTACTTACTTATTTCGTATTCAGGACGTTTCCTACACTTCAAGCATCCATCTCAATATTTATTAATGAGTGGACTGAGGTACCGAAAGTCGGAGCAGAGAGAGGTAGAGCATAAAACATTTTGTGCTACCGGAGAATAACTTGTAATGCATTTTAATACAATTTTATCTTTCCTAACAATTTCAACATTTATTTTCTCAAGAAATTAAGGATTTTGCAAAAGTTACGAGTTTATTCGTTAGATGTTTGTATTGAGTATCTTAATCGAAGAGCTTATCGTCCGAGGCATGAAACCTATATTACCATTTCCGTTCAAGGACAGTTACCAAATCGATAGAATCTGTGCCTCACGGGAATCGAAGCTACGAGTAGCCTCAGAATGCAAATTCAATTATAGACGGTACACGAGGATTTTTTTATACACATCTGGCATGGTGGCTTTTCAAGGCTTTAGTTTTAATTTAGTTTAGTTTTATAAAATAAAAAATACTAAAAAACGTAAATTTATTAGAGACTGAGATTTCCAATAGATTGTTCTATCTAAAGAGCTCATTTGAATATACTACTTAGTTTTCATAGTATAGTAGAGAATGAAAACATTGTGAGAAAATTAGTATGGGTCAGAAGATGCTCTGCCACATGTCAATAGCAGTGAAATATTGTGAATAAGTTCCATATATTTTGCATGTAAAACCGAAAGCTAAACGATGCAAACCCATCACACAAATGTAAGGTACAATTCATATACTCAATAGTGAAGGTACTTGTTATTTCCATAGCATCTGTTATTGATAACTCAATATTGTGTGAAGGATATTATTACCGTTTATGTAATAATATCCGCGCTATGTTATTTATTACCTATAACGAATCATTTATGAGATAGCCACGTATAGGTATAAGTAATATATAATCGGAATATGAGTGATGTTAACGAATGAAATAAAATCATATAATTTGTTAAAAAATAGAATAAGATGTCTCTTTCTAATAAAAAGTTGGTAAAAAAAGTCAATTATGATAATTCATTTATAAAACACGATTGTCCTGGCAATAAACGGACTAAAAATTTTAAAAATTACGTCAAACGTCAATTACGTTTGTTTATTAAAAAAAAATCGGTACCTGCCCTTCCAAACAAAAAATAATTTTCAATATCAGTTTATCAATGACGGAGGTCCGCGGTAACTAACGTAAAAAAATTAACCGAATTGAGAAATGCGTCATTTTTTTGAAGTCGGTTTAAAAAAATTAACATAGAGCATTAACTTAGAGCCGATTTCAAAAAACCTAAACATAAATAGTTATTGTAGGCCTACAAACTTATTGCTTCGCTATGGGTACTAAACCAGCAATTTAAAATAAAAAGAAATTGGTATTTTTCCAACAAGATAAGGTTTTCCGGGGGTAAGATGCAAATGCTCCAATGATTCTAATTGCATTACAAGCTGATTCCGACATTCCAAGTTCAAAAATCATTCTATATCTCGTTCAGCTTAAATTATTATAAAGCTGACGATAAATCAGGATATATAAAGAGATTTTCAAACAAATAATAAAGCAAGTTCCAATAGTTGTGTTCACTGCAAATGTAGATGCAATATCACTCCATAGATCACATTACAGAGATAAATTGCTTTCTCGACTTAAATAAACATGAGCTTCTTGAGACAATAACGTGCGCTACTTTTTCTCGTTTATAGGGATCCGCGTAATATTTTTTCAACCAATTACTAATTATTAGTACATTAATTGTAATGAAATAAAATCAATTATTTTTTCAATTTAGATTTCTAGCACTGTCAATTTAGTTTTTAATAAATATTTGTGAAAAAATGTACTTAATTGGCGGCAGGGGTGTGTCCTAGCTCGTCTATAGACGGGTGGGTACCAAACATTTCATATACTGCCTCAAAACAGCAAATTTAGCATTTTGTTTTTCGGTTTGAATGGTAAGTGAGCTAGAGTAAATAATCAGTAATCTGTATTTAAATGATTAAGGTGTAAATGAATGATTAAAATTAAAAAATCTCAAACATTTCCACCGATATTTATAATGATTTTTTTATTTTATTTTAGTACTGTTGGCTAATTGATTGTTATTTCTCAAAGCGACGAAACGGCTTCACCCGCATCTTAATTCTGACAGGTATCTCGCTATGTACAAAAAAAATTCCTTCTTTACTCTTCAAGATTGTTTAATACAAATTTAATCAAAATCGTTTCAGTTGTTTGACCAATAATGCGTAACAGACAGACAGCGTTATAATATGGGTATATATTATTATTTATTCTTATCAATGTGATGATATAATTGTATGTAACTTTAATGTATTTTTCCTATAACAATAATATATACAAGTTTTTTCTAGTCGAAATAATAGTATAATAGATAATACAACAGCGTATATACAAAATTATTACATCCAATAATATATTACTCGTAAACAAAGTCAAAATAGGAATGCACATAGAAATATAGTCTATATTATTTATGTTTATAATATTGTCTATATTAAATTATATATAATATATATAATTTAATATAGACAATAACTAAAGTAAGTACATATATGAGAATCGAATGTGACATATATAATACAAGAACGTCAAATTCACGCTTATTACGTCAATAGTCTAATTTGAATGCGGGTGAATCTGCGAAGCACAAATCTGCGTATATAATAATTATATCATACTAAAACCTTCTAAGAAACGTCCTGCATCTTCTGGTATAAGTTTTATTTATATTGGTTTAGTAGCTTTTTCTGTTAGGCAATACAAAAAAAATTCTCCGCATTTATTATTATAGATTAAATAAGGTAGCCATAACAATTTTCGAATAAAGATTTCTTTTTTAGTAGAAAGTACGGAACTCTTACATCGTCACCTATTAAGGAATTACGCTTAAATAAATAATAATGTAGGTCTCGACTGACCTGCAAGTGACATAAACAAACGTTTACCCTCTAGGTACACAGCAAATCGATACAGTACGATTGTTTCGCGTGCATGTGTTGTATAGCTCAGCCCGTTGTAGATACACACATAAATTGCATCAGTGTGAGTAAAAGCGTTCCAAACATTTTATAACTATAGCTCTTTGATGGAAAGGTAATTTACAAGTCAAAGAATAATACTTTGAATAAGTGTAGACAATTAATGTGCCTTAAGTCTTAAGCATTTTGCATAAATTATATTTTATAAGTACCTAAGTTATTTTTATTATAATTAATTGATCAGAACTGGTGAAGATACTTGTGATTTAATAGTTATAAAAGATTTACTTACGAACAAATTAACCTCTTTATGGTTGTAATGATAATCTTAGTAACTATAATGCGGCACAGTATAAAAATATATATAATAATTCAATGGATTTGTACTTTAAATTATTTAGATCTTATTAAATTTAGTTAAATTGTTGTGTAAACTAGCTCAACAATTTTTCATACAGAAATTCTTTATATTTCTACTACTATCTACTAGAAAGAGAGATGCGAGGGTAGTGTCTACCCACTGGTATTACACTGTTAGTAAAGTATAAACAAAAAAATCTTATAAATAAAAACGTGCATTCATGAATTTATCACACTTTAAAACGTAGCGAGATAGACATAATACAACATACAATAACGTAAAATATTTACACCTTACAAATAAGAAAGAGAAATTGAATGACTTTTTCAAAGAAATAAAGGTCAAATAAATTATCGTAGGTATTTAATATGGCAATAAAAGCGACTGTATGCGGGCACTCGGAACCAATGGAGACTGCAGAGTACACACATCACGTTGAAAGAGGGAAATTCATCTAACAATAACAAATTACTTTTTTCTATTAAACATATTTTAAAACCCAAGATGACATCTCTTCTTGGATTTTAATATATGTTTCGTGTGCGAGCTTAAATGCAGCTTAAGCTTTATTGAACAAAAAATATATCTGGATGGACAATCAAGGCTGTAGGGAAATTTTATTCGTATGACATCTGTAATTTGCAAAAATAAAAAAATTGGCAAACTTTCTGCATAAAATTGGCAAGCGAATCTTACTAAAATTAAGTTACTGTGATATTTCAGGTTGAATTAATGCGGAGAAAATGCTGGGACAAAACAATAAAATACCAGGTTTATGAGAATATCGTTTCGAAATAACATTAATCGTAATGTATCGTAGTGAATATGCATTTTAGGCAAAATCTTAAGCCATATTACCACATGTATTGTATTGTAAGGATAAAAGAAAATTAAGGTTTAAAATATTATCTTTGTACGATTTGAAATACTTAATAAATTTATTACAAATGCTTTTTTCTGCCACTCATTTATTTTCAAAGACAAAAAACCCCGTCTATTTTGATTTTTAAGCCGAAATTGCTTTATTAATATTTAAAAAGAATAAGTAAGTACTTAAAAACATATCATAGTCTTTAGCAACTATTTATAAACCAATTCCATTTAAAATGTATCTACTATTTAATTTAATTATTTAATTAGTATTATGTAAAATAAAATCCGTAAAAGTAGACGTTAAAAAAAAAGAATATCTATTGTGGCCTTGGGAAAACATTCACAATGTTCATAGGGTTGATGACAAAATCGATTGCAAAAATAGGACAAGCATTAAAGAACAATAATACTACCTATATGATACTGTGTAACATGATCGTGTTTCGTTTTCTGGGTCAATTATCAATGGTTTTTGACGATTGTATAATAAAATTAATATTAGTATTCGAAAATATAACGAGATAAAGTATAAATTAAAAAAAATGCCGAGGAGTGGTTAGAACGCGTGCATCTTAACCGACGATCGTGGGTTCAAACCCGGGCAAGCACCACTGAATTTTCATGTACTTAATTTGTGTTTATAATTCATCTCGTGCTTGACGGTGAAGGAAAACATCGTGAGGAAACCTGCATGTGTCTAATTTCATTGAAATTCTGCCACGTGTATTCTACCAAATCGCATTGGAGCAGTATGGTGGAATAAGCTCCAAAACCTTCTCCTCAAAAGGGAGAGACCTTAGCCCAGCAGTGGGATATTAACAGGCCAACAACGGTAACTATAAAGTATAAGTATAAATAGAAAAATAACTGGAAATTTGTAATAGCATATAAAATGACACGAATCCATAAATTTATATAAACTGGGCGTGAACATGAAACGTAATAAATCAAGATTTTTATTTACTAAATTTTACTTTAATTGATCTCTTAAATCATGATCAGCTTACATAAAATTTCATCGGGAATGTTTTTTTGCAAACCCGTTTTTATAGATACCACCCCAGTTATCAGTTATACTACTACAAACATTATTAAAAAACTTTGTATTGCTTTGTTCCAAGTAGAAGAATAAGTGTACCAGTATCATTACAGTGCCTTCTTCTTATAATGAGTTACCTAAGACTCTCTCCCAAGTCCGATGGGACAGCAGTCTACCCCATTTGGAGAGATCAGACGCAGGATTCCTTAACAGTAAACCCCCAATATTTTTTACTGATCGGACTCTGGATTTAAGCCCAGGACCTTAACTCGAACTCGAAAAACATGGCAGTTAAATACACATGATTTAGTGACCAAATAAATATAACTCAAGGTTAAATTCAAATGCTGAAGAACAATTATGAAATTACTAGTTATATAAGAAAATGAGACAAATAAAAACATTATTAAATATCTACGTCTTTATTATGATAAAAACTAATTATCATTCAAATAGATACAACGTAATTATTAGCTGCACAATGCAAGTAACATATCGACTTGGTACATACACTTTATATTACGTTTACACATACAAAAAATCAAATATCAATGCAAATTATAATTAGTCAGAGTATTAACAGATAGAAAATCATATTCCTAGATGTTTTAAACACAGAGAAGTTTTATTATATATATATTACACATACTTCTTATAGCTAGCAAATCCAAGACATTTCGCTACAAATAAGAAAAATTAATATCATTATATTTGTTGAAAGCATTTTTAGGCTTTTGGCTTCAAACATATGTTACCGTTAAAGTAATAAATTACCATATTTTTTACTATTATTATGTTAATCGATTGTAGAGAATTACAGTAATTGATACTTCATACATTCATGACATGTAGTACCTTCTTATTACATTTTAAACATAAACTGCCTTATTAATAAACATTGTATATGTAAATAGCTATATACTTTCTCTCTTTCTGCCACCATTAATTTGACATTTGAAAAAAGAAGACAAAGCATTTTTCTAACTATACAGTATTCAATAATATGTGGGTATATCTATAGCTTTATAAGTCTATACATATTAAATAAAGTCGTATTTTTTTTTGTAACGCACCTATACACATTAACAAAATAATTTATATACATATAATTGAAGGTCTCTTGCAAAAATTATCAATTGTTAACTATATTATTTTTTTATTACAACTCTTAATTAATAATGATGACATAATATTCTGCATTGTACTAAGTATATAAAATATAAGTCACATTTAAAAATATATAGCACATTTTACAGACATACAGTTATTAGATTAATATATTCGAGATTGAATTAAACTAGTTAGCTTTTATAATGCTAATTGAAAATTAATTACTCTTTTATTTCTTATGTAAAAACAAATTTCAACTAATACTATTATTCAAACTTTGCAGCAGGCAACAAAAATTTGTTTTTATAAAATTAAAATATTTATTACAAATATTATTTGTACCGGACTGTAAAATTATTTAAAAAAATAGAATCAATGATTCTTAAGAAGTGTCATGACTTAATTAATGATCTAACATAAGGAATTTTAGCTGCTATAGTGGATATCTGTAATTCATCAATAATAATATATATATATTTAATTATCTTCAAAAATGGTATTTTAATCTGTGGTCGGATTTTACACTATCTTTTAATAAATGTTCCGAATCAAATAAGATTGAATACGGTGTTTTCGGAAAGAAGAAACGAATACAAAAAAAAAAGTTACACAAAATATGTTTTAACTGGCTTCGAGTGAATATCTTCGCTAATTCTATATCTAAAACTAACAGGTACATTGCGGTGAGGCACCATGTGATGTCGGGATAATTAGATCCACGTAGACAATAATAGGCATGAAAAAAAAATCTCGACGCAAAAACCGTTTGTCAACCATGAAGAATATTATATAATGTATAATGTGAAAAAAAAACGATTTTGGTACGTATAATCTCGTTTTATCGATAGTAATGCCCACAGCGATTTTCGCGGTGGCCGAAGCACAGCAACAATTATATAAGTTTTAGTAGCCGCACTTTCAAACGGTATGAAATATAAGCAATAGCGACATTGCCATAGAACAAACTAGAGTCCATAGGTTCACATAGAAAACCTTTGGTTCAAAGTTAGTAATATACGATTTACTGCATTACTATATCATCCTCACATCACAATTGTAATAATGGGGATGGACTAAAAGTCCTTACGAATTTTATATTAATCAAGCTTCTACACACCGATATTTTTAAATATGAGCAATGACTGAAAGTTAATTTCGAATGACCCGAAAATCTGGACGCAATACTAATATTTATATTATGTTATAATTCAAAATTAGAACTATATGAATTAATAACTAAGATTATTATAATATTTCAGATGATTTATTTTAGCCAACGTCAATAAGTCAACTCGATTTTTGGGTCTGTTTATATTTTATGTCATTTGAAAGTGCGTCGAATATTTATAAACTATGAGAAAAAAATAATCAATTCGTTAATCTCAGATATTTCCTTAAAGTAAAATACAATCACACTTACAATTGTCAATGAACATTTGCTTTTGTTTTAGGAACTATGTCTTATGTCAATTCGACAATTATTTGAAAAAAAAGTGAACGCAGCAAAAATTAAAACACGTTTATAACAGTAAATGTTAGGACAACACTTTTTTAATAGGTAGGCAGGTATTTGGTAAGCAATATTAACCATCTCTTACATCGTCAATGCACCGCCAACCTACATTCATTGTATATTACTACTGTATAAACAAAAAACAACTGAATATTATCTCCTGCTTTGTGCTGACGTCTATATTATTTTACCAGAATTACTTTAAATGTTACAATCTACGAAAACAGTAATAAAAATGTTTTCCTGATTATCTAAAAGTAGATAGCTTACAAAAATATTTTTCTTTCTGGAATCCTTAAAAAAAAGTATTTATCTCATGTAATTACACAAAATATATATTGAATGAAAAAATAATACAAAAAGTAATACATTTGTCAATATTTTTTAGTAGGTTTACGTTCGACAAATTGAACCCTTAATGACTTCTATGCAAAACAGTTTCTGTATTTAAAAAAAAATTCCTTACAACTAAGAATTAAACAAAACTATCAATATTATCAATTCTTCTATATAAATTCAGTCTGATTAGTAGTTTCTTGCCAAATTAAATCAAAATATACATTTTCAAAACAAGCTGTCAATTAACACTCATGCAACAGACAAAAAATAATTTACAAAAAAAAATGTTATTATGACTGACTTTCCCTTTCTTTAATTTCAACTAAAAATGAATTATAATAATTTATACAGGACATTATAAAAATCGATATGACCAAAGCATATAATATAATTTTTTTTTAATTTACAAAACCTACTTAGGTTGATACGGGCAAGGGGGTGCAGGACGATGAGGCCTCGGTATGGGCTCATACACTTCATCATATATACACGTATTTGTATAATTTACACTCGCATACACATCCGGGGCTTCTCCAATCTCACTGTAAATATTACTGGCAGTATCGTTCACTTCATCGTACATCACATTCCGTGATGTGGAGGCACCGTAGCCAGAGTAACCGTATTGCCCGTAATCAACATTCTGATATTTCAGAGCACTGTAATTCTTAGAGTTCTCGAGGGAATCACTGAAGTTCATCAATTTCTCGCCCTCCTCTTCGTATTTCGGCACATATATGTTCTTCTCGTAGTCATTATTCGTCTGACTTCCAGACGGTGTCGAGAATTTCGTGTAATAATCCTTTGTCTCCAATATAAACTGCTGCTGTGTCGGGTTTATTTCGAAGTTACTATAAATCGGTATGTCGTTGTACCTGTCGTTGTTCGTGTTTCCGCTGTTCGATGTGGAAGCAACATTACCATACGCGCCACTGTTCGTATAAACATTCTCATTGGTATTTTTCGATCTGAGATTCAATGATTCCGATATCCTGTCGTCCAGCGACATTTCAGCAAACGATTTAACGTTTTCATTCGTAATCGTCATCTCTGATTCATCTTTATTGCTTTTCGAGAGAGCATTTGTAGTCGAGTATGTGTTCGTTGACGTGCCGTGTGATGTGCTTTGGCTCGTTGCGTTATTCATAACTGGAGTCATGTTATTGTATATGTTTCCATCCGCACTTGTCGATGCATAATTCGAGTATGTTTGAGATTGACTGTACCTCTTGAGAAAATCGCCTTTTTTCAAATCGTACGTGGGTTCATTTCCATGAGATTCAGCGTTATTGGTTGGCCAGAATGAAGTGTCAAAAGGATCTCTCTGCGGTGTATAAGCTTGAGTTGTCGTTAAGTTGAGGCCGTCTAGAGATTTAGCACCATACAAATTTGGTTGTGACGTCACGGTCTGAGATTCTGTGCAGTATGTTGGTAGGCTTTCTATGCTTTGTTGACCCCAATCTAATTCTTGTCCTAGAAATATGAAAAAATAACACTATAGTAGATAACATTGAACGTGTAATACTAAAAATACACAAACATCGCATTAGCCTTTAACTTTGTGTTAGAACTTTGAATGCAACGGAATGGAATGGGGACATCACACATTATACTAAATGTCAATATATATAAGGTGTGGTAAAATTTATAAAATGTATCCAATGGTCCAATCACATACATTTTTGGTGGCAAATGGGCCCCTAGATGATAAGTGGTCACCACTGCCCATAGACATTGGTACTATAATAAATATTGTTCATCTTTTACATTGCCAATCACGGGCACTAAGATGTTATGTCCCTTGTACCGTTGGTTACACTGGCTCATTCACCCTTTAAACCGCAACACAACAATACTAAGCGTTGCTGTTTGGCGGTAGAATAAGTGGTTGTACCTCACCAGAGCTAGTACAAAACCCTACCACCAAGTAAATATTTAATATATATATACAGCCACGTTAAGGTTTCACATATATATAAAATCATATATATCATCAGACTGCCTCGTTGGTCTAGTGACTGTAGATAAAAGACCGCAGATACGCGGGTACTGGGTTCAAATCACAAGTTGGGCCACTAAAAAGTTATTGAGTTTTTCTATCGAAGATTCTCATCGGATTATGAGAGTGAGAGAATAACGAGAGCTGTGTTTGAACACATACTTGTGCAATATAATATGTGGCAAATCGGTCTGGAGGACATCGATTATTATCATTAATCGAAAATGAAAAGTATTAATTGAATTAAAAATACGTTAATTGAAAGTAATATTTAATAACTTACCAATTTCTGGTACATCAATTGGTTCATCCAAAATTGAGATGTTATTCGGATTCGCTTGCTTTTTTTTGGTCGGTGTTTTGTTAGTCATAGGAGGTAGATCCAAGTCGATGAGCAGCTCTTCTTTCACTATAAAATATAATTATATTGTAAACAAATATATTCAGAATATTGTATCGTGGAGATTAAGCAATATTAGTTTTGCTTTAAATCGGAAAATTTTACATCTGGAATCGGTTTACTATAATTATACCTCTTCTGAAAATACTAATCGTCGTATTTAACGTCTTTAGAAACAGTATTCATGATTTTTATTCAAGTTTTTAAAATAACGATTTCTATACTCTATTATATTTTACTTTACTATATTTATTACTAAAATCTAATTTTTTTAATCTGATATAATTAACGTCACGAATAAACGTAAGGTTGAACTCAAGGGCGCAAGAACCCAAATGATTTGCTAATTGTTAATTAAGAGTTGTATTTATCTCGAAGTTACACACCGCAGCTAAAAAAGGTTTAGGGAAAAAGCTGATCTAATAGGCTGAGCTGATAGAAGACCAACCGAGGGGGTCACGGTAATATGCACATGCGATCCCGTGACGCCGTTAAGGATACGGTGAGGGTACCACTGTTTTTTTTAGTGGGTAATCCGGTGCACTGAAGATAAAGGCGCCGGCGTGTCACACATCCCCCCCCCCTCACTACATGTGGGGGTAACGCGCAAATGCGTTTTTCCAGCGAGATCAAAGAGTAACTCTGCACAATGATAGAGCGAATACCTTGATTCATGCTCCTGGAATACAGGTCGCGCAGGGCGCGCGCGCCGGCGGGCGGCGCGTCGGAGCGGTCGTTGACGAGCTTGTTGTAGTGGAACTGCTTGCTGTCGCCGCGCGACAGGCGCGTGCTGGCGGCCTGCGCCGCCTCCGCCGAGCGCCGCCGCCGCGCCGCCGCGCACTCGCCGCCCACCGCGCCCGCGCCTCCCCCGCCGCCCGCGACACCCGCGACGCCTGCGCGACGAAATATTAACCATCTCTTACATCGCCAATGCGCCACCAACTTTGGGAACGAAGTTTTTATGTCCCTTGTGCCCGTAGTTACCCTGGCTCACTCACCCTTCAAAATGGAACGCAACAATACTATGTATTGCTGTTGAACATATGAACACATCTGCACTGTCATTGGATCTAACATTGATGGTTGAATACAAGGAAAGAAGGGAAGTTGTTGTCTACTTCGATAACGCAAAGGCATTTTGATAAAGGCTGGCAAAATGGCTTATTTACTAACTCAAATAAAGAATCGAAGATAATCCCGCCAAAAATATATTAATATAAGCAATGTAATTTCTATAGTTTATATCTATATAATTAAAAATGACTTCAATGGTTTATTATACAAAATAGCTGAAATAGGATTTTTGCCACGAAACGAGTGAGTGTGAGCAAAGCCGCGGGTCCAGCTAGTACGTAATAAATTTTGTAAAGACTTTTAACTTTAAAAAAATAAAAATAAAACGACATACAAAAACGGCGATAATTAAGGTCGTAAATAGAAAAAAAAATCACGTTAGCAGATAATAATAGATTTAAATCAACATAGGTGCGAAATATTTCACCGCGTCCATAAACAGATCAGTCACACGCGTGATAAAACGCAGTTAGTCATAGATTAGCAATTTTCAATGCTACGGATAGTTTTGCGTCGTATTATTGAATATATTGGTTGCATTCGTGAATAAATTAAATCATACATACATTATGTTCTTCACTTGTAAAATTAAATATATTTTTATCTCAGTTGAAGCGCTTAGGTTTAACTAAGTTGATTTTTGTAAAATATTAAAGCGCTTTATGTTGATTTTTTTTAATTACATGTAAAACTTACCTTTTCGAACCGGTGATACCGCTGGAGCTTTCTTTACGCTTTGAACGTTCTTGCTTTTAACAGCCGTCACTAATGTACTAGAAAAGAAAATAATATGTACACACTCACTTACAAATAAATAAACTAAAATGAAACATATCGATACTACTATGAAATAGTAATAAAAGTTTATAACGGAAATCAAATCTATAAAGTTTACTAACTACTATATCTTATGGAATGGATAATGTATCTTACCTGGGAAATAGCCCGACTTCGAGGCTGGTCTGATTCTGTCCCTTCCACCAGTGCAGTTCCGGCCGCTTGTCTATGAGCACTATAGCGTCCCCTGCTTCTATAGTCATCTGTCCATGTTTTCTATAGCTGTGGACAACAAAGACGTCTTCCATTTTACATCTACTATCTCAACTTTGATATTATAATGTGTAAGTGTGAACAGCACAGATGTACTCTTTGTTCCTTCACTCTCACTGTCTGATGTTTTTCGAAGAAACTATCATTACCGACTTACTAATTCCTCTGCTACTGATTATTGTCAGTAAAACCTAATAGCATTTATTGGCCGACCAGGGAATCGAAGCCATAACCTCGGGATCTGCATCTCTATAAGCTAGCAAATACACTAACGAGACAGTTCACATCTAAAGTCTTTGAAACATATGTGATATATAAAACTTACCTAAGACTAGCAATTGCCGTTTCAAACTTATTTGTCTCCATATACCGCTGTATACCGACGAAGGTCGGACGTTCCTTGGGATTGAGGTCCCAGCACTGCATCATCAGCATGTAAACATCAGGCGGGCAAGCGTTAGGGGCTGATAAACGTTGACCTTCGCGCATTATCAGCCGAAGAATCTCTGAACCGTTTAATCCTAAAACAAGAGTTAAAGTTGATCTTCATTTGACGTTTTCACATCTCATCTAGTCCGGAAAAGCGGGACTCCCACAATACAATGTGGTATAAATTAGATCTTCCGATATAGTTTGATTGTTTGTAAATGTTTGTCTATGAGATGATTCTCCCAATGAATTCAGTTAACATTATAAGCGCGAATGTTTGTGAATAGAGATGGATCTTTGTTACTTTTTCTTACAAAAACTACAGAATAGATTTAGATGAAATCTGGTAGAGATATCTTAAACTGCCTAAACAAATAGGCTGCGTAACACCCGCCCTTCCCCATACAATTGGGCGGTAGCTAGTAAGGCATATATCTTCTGATATATGTATATGAAAAATCTCGGGATACAGAATATTTTTGGACTGTGAGACATTTTCAGTGGGACATTTAGAATCTGTTATTGTACTAAATTTTTATAGACCTGGTTAATGTACTGAATATATTTTTTGCTAATAAAAAAACATGTGTGTCATGAAAAAGTATAATTTTTATCTCGTGATCTCTTGCTCAGACGTGCGCTATCAAACGCTCACGTATGCGAATTAAATATAGCAGCATAATAGTATATAATGTCAATGACGACCTTCAGAGCAGCTGTCTTCATAGCGACCCTGATAAATATGTTTGTATAGATCACACAGTATATGGTACAATATGGGTGTGTTATGAATGTTGAGTGACTGTTTCCTTACAACGGAAATTGTCTGATTAAATACATGTATGTTTACATTGTATACAAAAAAAATTGTGTATATATGTAGGCAGGGTAGCTATGACTGTCCAATCAACTATTTCTATAATCCAAAGAACATTAAGATTTTAATATATTTTAATTTTTAATAAAACGAAAAAAGCATGGCGTTATATATCTATAACTGTGTATAATTAACATATAATAATAACATTTCGAGAAAGAGATCAAAATATTATCTATAAAAATATATATAAAAAGTATATATTCTAATATTGTATATATTCTAACACTCCTGAACAGACTTCAACAAGATATATTAAATTTAAAGCCAACACTCACAGTCGCATTAATGCTTATAATTCTAAAAATTCTGACTAAATTAACATCTAATAAAATAATGTAAAATATATTATTAGATTTAAAAGTATAAGAGCCTACTTAGATAGATAGATAAAATATTAGTGCTTGTTCACGTTTATACAGGATATATAAATATAATTATATATGATAAATCTATACAGTAAAACAATAACAGTAACAGCCTGTTAATGTCCCACTGCTGGAGTAAGGCCTTCTCTCTCTTTTGAGGAGAAGGTTTGGAGCTTATTCCACCACGCTGCTCCAATGCGAGTTGGTAGAACACACATGTGGCAGAATCTCAATGAAATTAGACATGCAGGTTTCCTCACGATGTTTTCCTTCACCGTCAAGCACAAGATGTGTTATAAACACAAATTAAGCAAATGAAATTTCAGTGGTGCTTGCCCGGGTTTGAACTCACGATCATCGGTTAAGATTCACGCGTTCTAACCACTAGGCCATCTCGGCTACTACAAATATAAATCTATATTACATCTAAATTTTTTGATTGATACAAATAGTAACTGAGTTTCTTGTTGGTTCATCTCAGTAAAATCTCAAATAAAGTAAACTTTGATTATGATACTAATTCTGTAATATTTATAGTAATAAAACATCATCCTCACCCATCCAAGGATCTTCTCCGAAAGTATACATTTCCCACAGTGCAACAGCAAACATCCAAACATCAGATGCATGAGAAAATTGCCTCGAACGTAATGACTCAGGAGCACACCAGGGGAACGGCACACGACGACGTTCGCTCATTACATAACAATCATCAGCATCCGGTAGTGCACGCATCAGACCAAAATCACCAATTTTAACCTAATGAAAAACATATTATGTAATACTGACTATACTGTCATGCAATTGTGCAAATTGTGCTACAGTACTTTAAGATTTAACTTTATAACAATCGAATCGAATATGGATCTATGGTACTCAAAAAAACACATTCCCTATGCTTAAGAAAAAATTAACCCAAAGCCAAATTAAACATGAATCTTAATGGAAGATTGCAGGTGCAAGCCCAAGTTAATAGGGCTAAGTTTTCATATGCCTTATATGAGTTTTATTAGAATTAATTTCATTTTTGCATGTAATAGATATTGTATGGAAACCTGCATGCAACCTGCAACCTATCAATGTAAATCCACCAACCAACCATTGGGACTACATAGGGAATTCAGCTTCAAAACATTTTCCGCAAATGTAGCAAAGTTCCAACCCAGCAGTGGGTCATTAAAAAGGTGTATCTTTATTATCTTTTTGTTCGGTAAGAATAAATGTGATTACCAAAAATCTATAACTTATTTAATAGCAGGTTTTAATCACATCATCATAATATTATATAACTATATTAATTAGTTAACAAAGTAGTAATAAATTCAAGACTCATACCAGTTCTAAATTAGATAACAATATATTCCGGCAAGCTAAATCTCTGTGTAGAAATCTATTTTTCTCCAAATGTGCCATTCCTGCGGCTACTTGACATGACCACTTTGATATATAGGTCAAAGACACTTTACCATCTTGTGCTCTTATGTAATCTAATAAAGCACCCATAGGGGCTAATTCGCACACCATCATCAAGGGATGAAAAACAACACCATGTAACTTGATTAAATTAGGATGTTTTAAGCTATGCATAGCCTCAACTTCTCTTCTAAAGTCATCATAAATTCCTGGCTGAGAAAATGCATCAGCTTTTAATACTTTAACCGCTACTGGCACCATTTGATTTTGTTGATCTGTCATTCTCCATTCTCCTCGTTTTACAACTCCGAACGATCCATTACCTAATTCATTGTGTAACCTGTAAACAGTATTGCATTTATTTCACATACTGAATAATTAATAACACTAAGATGTAATATTATATATATAATATAATTATAAGTAAAACTATATACAAAGTTTATAGAGACAAGTTACCATAATATATATATAATACTAGTTTTTGCTTGCAGTTTTGCATGCATGTTAAAGGGAGGAGTGAGATGATTGCTTCATATCAAATTTCATCAAAATCAGTTTAGTGGTTTAGCCATGAAAGCATAACAGGCAGGTAGACAAAGCTACTTTTGTATTTTTAATATTAGTTGCAATAAATACCATAATACTTCCTCTATTATTATATAATGAAATTAAATCAATTTGGCATACCAAAGTCATACTTACACAATATCTTTCTCTAATATAATGCATGTTGTACGAGCCTCAGTTTGTATTTGGGGTTTGAGTGCTATATCAGTCTTTTCTCTTGTAACGGAACCTGATCCAAATAATTTATTCCAAAATTTTCTATTCCACAATTGCAGCTTCTTTTTTCTAACAGCATCAAGCAGTCTTCGAATGCCAGGTTTGCTAATGCCAATTTTTTCAAGGTCCTCTGCATGTACATAGTCAAAATGCGCCAATCTTGTAATCTGTATGAATGGAGAGGACTACATGTATACTAATAATGTGATATTTAATAACGCCACATTTTAAATAAATCTCACTTACCTGTAGCTGATCTCTGATTGGTATATAGAACTGCTCCAGCTGCACATTTTGCAGAATCTCGCATAACCAATCAGTACCTGAGTCCATTGTGAATTACGCGTAGTGACTAGCTTCGTAATATGGTTATTAGAAATCTTCTCAGAAGTAACATTTCCAGCAGGAAGTAGAAATTACTGTATACGAGTGCTATCAAACGCTTTAAAACTTAAAAAGCTCTCTGAGTTATTTCATAATTATCACACCGAACTAGATATCCAGTCTATTTGGTCGTATTATAAAAAAGTTGTTATATTTTTGTATTTTCTATCTATACACAAAAAAACAAACACAAGACATATATAACAGAAAAGCTACCTTCTGTCTTCATCATTGATAAAGACGAACTACAGAAAGAGACAGTAAATCATTCATCAATCAATCATTCGTGCATGAAGTGTTGAACGATGTTGCCATATATATTAATTTTCCATATATAAGAAAACAAGTTAGATTATGCAGCAAAAATATATTATTGCTCAAATCACTAATTTATTTATTATTTATATTACATATAATTTAAAATATATATTTTTTAAATATAATTATTAATGTCTAATAATTATGAAAAAATATATAGTCAGATTTTTAATATTACATTGTAGGGGTAATTATTCTTGTCGTCTATTATTGGTTTCCACACCATTATTGTCACTCGAATCATTCTTCAAAAATATGTGAAATAAATAACAAATTAAACGTGACTACATAATCTGGATTATAAAAATAACTATTCTTATCGGAACCACCATTTTTTTAAATGTAACTAATAAAATCCTGACTCCAAATTTTTTTTTATTCTCATGTTTTTATAGTAAAATATAATCACTTTAACGTTTTATAAACATGTTCATCTTAAAAAGTATATAAAATAATATTTACGTAACTTTCTCAAAGGAAATAAATAATCTCAAGCTTGATTTTCACTTACGAAGATGTGGTGCCAAGCTTAGTTGGGTTTAGAGCAAAATAAGAAAACAACAAGACCAAAGAGAATCTTAAAGGCTTATACAATTAGATGAAAATCTATCACCATTGCGAAAAAGCAAATGAAGATTATTAGAAATATTATTTAAATACATGAATAGTTATTTAGCAACTATTGATTCAGACTAAGAATTTAAGAAAAAAATCTGTACGATTTGTATTTTTTTAAATGTCTCTGTAAAGTTTTTGTTTGATAATTAAGAAACATTTGATTTCTTTAATATCAATTATATACTTTGGGTCTTATTTATTTTCTTATAAAATAGGGGTACCGTTTACTCTCCATTTATTAAATATTTTCAATTGTGTTTAATGAATATGTTGTTCTAGATATTATCTACTGTAGTATTCATTATCATTAAACGCTTCAAAATTTGAAACCAATTGATCTCATATGTGTCATCTCTTTTATACGCGATATTGGCAAAATATTTTACGCTCAACTAGCGTAACAAGCCAGAAAAAAATAGGTGTGCCAATAAATTTACAAAGGGACTAGAGATTGTACAAATTACTTGGTTTTTAATTGTAAATTTATGTGATAATAAATTATAATATATTTTACCTTATTATTATTTTGACCATTACTTTTTAATTTCATTGTTTGTGATCGAGTTTATCGTAGTCATAGCATTGGCCATAATTATTTTGTACTAAGACGTTTAAAAAAAATAACGTCATAATGAAAAAAAAAACAAAAATTATCTTTGCTTAACTAATGACTGGCGATAGAAGATATTCCGTAGGAAGTTCGTTTACACTTTGATAGGAGAATAAGAATTTAATTAATATATTGCCTTGAAACAACTTAAAATGCAGAACTTTTCCGCAGAAAGTATATCTGATCACAAATTAGTTCATTTTAATAATATTCCAATTGATACTTTTTCTGAAAAAAACATATCGATCCAAAATGTTTCGAATGTGAGCACTTATTATGTGTTATTTAATAAAATAGGCAGAGGCAAAAACATGATGAAGGTTATTAATTTATATTTTCAGCATAATTTAACTTATCGCGTCTCATTAATGTACATACTCAATAGCATCGACCAAGTTTTTAAAGTTTCCATCACCTCAGTTCCTGTAAGCCCTTTTGATTGGGCCGAAGTAAAAATTGTATTCAAGCCCAAAACCGTCGGACAATCATATACGGAATATTATATAATTGAGGATACAGCTGGAAATACTTGCAGATTGACTGTAACGGGAAAATGTTTCGGTAAGTTATATAGATATAAGAAACCGGCTCGCATTAAATTAATTATATGCGGAAATATTTTATATTATTGTTTTTCCTGAACTTTATTTCCTTGTAACGAATACGTAAAGTGTTATTTTACCTTTCCAGGACCTAGGGTGTTTCTTAATAAAAAACAACTCGTGTTTAATATATTGAAAAATGTAAATAAGCAAATACAAGAAACTATAAATATTATTAATAAATCTTCTGTTGACGCTACTTACCAGTGGCTCTTACCTGTTGGCGGGCAAGGATTTTTTCAAGTAAATACTGATGTTTTTAAGTTAATAATTTCAATATTAAGATATTAGTGACCATTTTCATTAAGATTATTGGTGATGCGTTATCACAGATTTTCGATTTCGGTCGATTACTTCGCGGTTTCGCTTACGTGAAGTAAATCCTGATTTATATCCTTTTGATGTTAGGTCAAAGTAAATGCTCTCATTAACGGCTGGTTTCGCCATTCGAATCCGACGAATACAATAATAAAAGGTTGTAATAAAATTTATTAAATCAATTATTATCAAGCATGTTCTGTTATTTTGTAAGACGTAGATCGCGTGCCTTACTTTATCAGCATTAATATGCTATACAATCAGAAGTTGAAAAAAATTGATCAATTTAATTATTTGTAATCATTTTTGCATGTTGTGGCTAATATAAATCAGTGCATGCGGGGCAGTGAAGTCTACGTTGAGTCAAGTCAGTCAGTCCGATTAATAACAGCATATGACTAGCTTTTCTGGTTCACAATACCGGTATTCAATTTAATTACAACGCCGTTCTTATGTACGTAGATTTCAACTGGTAACTGTGGAGTAATTCGTGCATTCGAAAAAATAAACACAACTATCACATTCACTGGTATAGCGCTTGGATTTTATACAGCAGAATTAGTTTGTTTGGTTCTTAACCAGGTAACGTAGAAATGCTTGATCGATTTATTGATGTTAATGATTATTAATTATTTGTCAAAGTGTAATTGTTTTTTCGTATATATTTAATGTATTATATTTTAGGAACCGTTATACTTAAGCATAATAGCGTCTGTAGTACTAGCTGGTACACCCCAGTATAACATACAAGATCATATTTTCGAAAAGTATTGGAAACGAAAAAGTCGTTCGACACACTTAATGGAGAATAGCTTGAACCGCCTAAGCTACATACCAGCGGCTTCGGTTTTTGACCGATATTTAGACTTTGGTACAGGGAGTGATAAAGACATGACCTTGAATATATCAAAGACATTATGCGTTACCAATCATAGACAAGAAGAAGGTTGTATACAGTGGCTTCCAGGTAAGTGATGAATAGTTAATTGTAAGTTATCTTACGTATAATCGTATTATAAAAAACAGTCACTTATAAGGACTGCCCATAGAAGCGAAAACTTGAAACTTTTAAATATGTTTGTTCAATTACCAAATCTATTGGTACTCCAAGTAATAATTCTATTCCTTTTTATTATATAGCTTTTTATTAATCAAAATACATAGTATGTATGTTGCAATCTTGGTACAAAATATTTTACAGCTTTTTTTTTAACATGTGTATTATTTTAATCATTTTTATCCTTATTATTTTCCACAATACTTAAATTATTTGTACTTTCAACAATTTCATTATATTAGCATGTCGGTGACGCAAAGCCACGAGTATATCCCCTACGATAAACCAGCGCAACGCGCCTAAGTTTTAACTCGAAACGTAACTACCAACTAAATCAAACAAGAATTTGTAATATTATTCTTATTCCTTCACTTGACACTTTAAAATCTTGATATGATTCGATCGAACTACGGTTCCAATATAATCGAGCAGAGGCGTTGGAATTATCACTAATAATAGGTAGTAAATGAGTATCTCTTTTCTTATATGCGGAAATGAATACTTATTGTGCTCCGTATTCTATGCGTTCTCGATCGGTTATTCTATCATTTAATAAATTTAAACTATGCCCATTTTGAAACTTACCTTATGTTTTCTAGTACTATCAATGTACAATAAGTTGCCTCGTTGCAATTTATTACAAATGTGATGGGGTATTCGATATTAAAATATAAATATTTTAGTTTAATATACCTGATAAACATAATATAGGAATATGAAAGTAGCCTATGTCCTTCCTATGGGGTTCATGATTGCTTCATACCAAATTTTATCAAAACGGTTCGGTGGCTTAGCCGTGAAAGCGTAACAGACAGACAGAATTACTTCCGCTTTTATAATATTAGTATAGTTTAAGAGGCCTTTAAATCCAGTTGAATTTCCACAGATTCTGATAATGTATTCCTCATTGATCCAATAACAACTGTGATTCCACCAAACGAATCCAGAATGTTCACTGTCAGATTCAGGTACAAAACATATGGTATTCGACCTTGCTGGTTTGGCCTTTATTTTAAAATATGTTTTTCTCTGTTAGGCCAAAAGCTGATAACGAAGTCTATAGCTATTTATTATGTGGCGATTATCAGTACAAGGTATACAACAATGATAATGCTGATGTAATAAAAATCAAACACACCTTGTTCAGAATACCATGTGTTGGCAACACGTGGTCTCCTTGCACTGAATGGAGTACGGAATGGAACTGTCCCTCTGAGGTAATATCGGCATTGGTGCATCAACCGTTCGGCAGCAGTCCGACCGAAAGCACACTACACTATGTCTTACTAATCGGTAGTACGAGTTTCAGGAAAAAAACCGTCGTATTTGGTATAGATTTGTTCCCTGTACCATTTTCACGTTTAAAAGCTAATATACCGTTACACAATGGGTATGTTTCAATGCGTAAACATTTATTATATAACGTAACATCACTGTGAGAGCAAAGCAACTCTTTTATTTTGCTTAAGCGTGAGAAGGATTCAAGATTCAGACAAGATTTTTTGATTATATCAAAACGTTATTTACCATAAATACTACTTTTTACTAATATTAAGAAAACCTTGTGTCGTGTTATCGGACCTATCTCAAACTGTTTTTTTATGAGAACATTGGCGCGGGCTAGAGCAAATCCTTAAAGAATGATTTATCTCAAAAAAAAAAATACTTTTAATAAACATTGTAAACGTGCACAATTTCACTTTTTGTCTTCTTAAAATATCAAATTACCGATGTCATGTGTGTGAGAGAGAGAGAGAGCAACGATATAAATCGTTTACAAGACCGTTTAACTGTAATCGTAATTACAATTACTTTAAGTAGGAGAATTAACAACTACCATAAATTAAGATCGGGTTTCCAGGAGATTAAAATAACAAGTTTCCATCTGTCAATCCACTTTTTCAGCACATGATACAGGTGCAGCTAAACGCCCTTGAAGTGTTACTGAGGTCAATTACCAATTAGTATTTTTAATTCAATGATATATTAACTTAAAACATGCAATGTTTAGTTGGTTGTTAGTTTAGTTTTAAAAGCAATTTTAAATGTTTCTAGATAATTCTACCTCCAACTGTTCCTTCTAGAACAGCTTTTAGCAATTTTTTACTATCGAATAAATTGGATATACCGATGCATTTCAAATTAGAAACGCCACCTAAAACGTTAGTTTATATGTACCTGTCTATTGCAGTTAGTTATTTTTTATATGTAGTATAAAATGACTTATGATCCTGATCTGATTTGACCTATTTTAGGAATTTTGTCGTAATGCCTATGTGTGGAATTGTATCAGGACGTGGATGGCAAATATTAACGGTAGCTTTTGAGCCATTGTCGTTTGGTGAATACTGTGAGAATTGGGACCTTATCATTAACAGAAATCAAAAAGTAATACCAAAAATTCAGTTCAATGTTAGAAAATTATGTTCGAATACAAAATTTATTCATCAGCATTTATCTAAGAAATTATTAAAATACTATTTGATTACAATATTTATTGAAGCACAGTAGAAACTGTTTCTTCATCGCAATAATAAAATTAAATGTTACAAACAGGCTCGTATATGTTTTTCCGCTAGTGCGGAAACAAGTCAAGTTGAGATGATGTCCCATGGATATAATCCAGATACACACGCAATGTATGAGTTCCAACCCACAATAACTGGCTGCACTAACTATTGTACTGCATACCTACATAACCTTACTCGGATGGAAATTCAGTTTGTATTTACATATATACTAACATTTATCCTCTATTATATACTGTCTGGAACTGCCTTAATACAATGGATTAAAAAGGTTATCCAAGAACGATAAACTAAATTGTGAATATTTGCATCTTTAGGACCGATTTTTTTATGTAATATTTTACGAATTTATGTATATGTGTGTTTATCTATTTCTTTATACCTTTGAAATTTCTTGATGGATAACATACAAAGCATTGTTTGACTCTTCCTCATTGCGGGAGTGACATAAATAATGAGGTATCGATTTAGCATCCTATCGCCTATAACCCTATCGACTGAGACAACAAAACGAATGTGAAATGAACTAATTAAATTATATTTTTATTTTGACAAGTATGAGGATTCTAAATAGCGTTGCATGGTTGGGAGCTGATGATTGTGGATCTTTAGTGTTATCACCCAAAGAAATAGTTCGCTACCACTGGTGGTTCTTCCCCAAAGAACCGAACAAAGTCTACAAAACAACTGTGACGTGTAGCTTTGTCTGTTTGATTAACGGCAAGTAAGTATATTGTGTTTCTATAATATCGTCTAAAGGCAGCACTTAACTAAGCTCAGATTATTCGCGTAACGTTATCTTGTCCATCGACCTCTCGATATTTGTGTATACGTAAATATTATAAATACACACTAAGACTAAAGCACATTTGTGATTGAGTAATTGTGCAAATGAAGCAAATAGGTCCTAAAAACATTTTCGTGTCGAAAATATAATAAAAACAAATAAGCGAGCACACTACGCTTAATGAACTACCGCTTTTATTTTCTATTTATAGAAATATTACACAATTTAGTTAAAATATTAATAATATGTTTATTTTACCCTCACTACATCAATTCTTAACTTTATATTGTTATGAAAAAAAAAACTTAACACATAATATTGGTCATAGTCTGTTTAAAGATTTCTGATATACTATGTTTTTTATTAACAAATAAAAATAACATTTTTACAGACCAATAGGTGAGCCAACTGAAGTGTTTGTTCAAATAAATGGATTTTCGGAGTTACCAGATTTAAGAGTACTTTATTTGCATATTTTAATGAACATTTTTGTCTATACAATAGAAAAATTACTACAACAATTTCTCAACTTTAGGTATTACCAAAGACTTTGAACATTCACGATGCGTTGGTTGGGAAAAACGTCACGTTTAATGTCACGCTATATAACAATGGTTCGTGTTATTTTACATCGAAATTGTATCACACCATTGACGGTATGGGCGATGATTTCAAAGGAGATAAGTTTGAAATTGAGTCTTCAATTGTGAGTAAGATTGAATACTATGCAAAGCAATTAAAAAAAGATAGTGAAAGTTAATTTGAACATCCCTCTTATGTCCGTTAGGTATAAGAATTTTTAGATCAGCTACTCATTGAAATGGAAAAAAGTAGTTGGTATTGTTTATGGACACAGCCGAACTTACGCATACATTTGTTCGCCTGTCTTTCCTATGAATGTTCATATTTTTCATTTACAGTTAGGTATACAATGTAAGATTTAATAAGATATGAGATCCATGATGTCATTATCATTTGTCCAATTAAAGCAACTTGTTGATGCAGAATAGTCTGAAACCATCGAACCACTGTAAAGTGAAACTAACGGTGACAGCGGACGGAGCTGGTTCTAGACAAATAAATATCAAGTACACTGTTCTGTTTCGTACAGAATATGAGGAAGTGGAAGAGATACAACCGATAAATAAAACGATTTGCATCGTTTGGTATGATGGAATATACCCAACTATCAAAGTAAGATCTAAATCGGGAGTCATGGCAAAAATGCACTTTTCAAATGCTTAGTAGGTGACAGACTTGAATTTAATTCCAGCACATTATTACCAGCACTATTGCGAAAACTTACTATTTACGGTTTTTACATTGCTAAGTAGACACAATCTAAGTTTGCCGGATTGAAGTTAATCACAAGAGAGTGCGCAAAAAGATATTTTACGAAGAAATCTTCATAATGATTTCATTTAAATTGTTCTATAATAATTCATTGATAAATAAGAAATTTTACTGACACAAATTTTATAAATATGTTTTTGTGTAAAAGTAAAACTTAATCGAAATTACACCTCTTCAAGTGGCAATTGTAATATACCTACAATCTACAATGTAATAACCCTACATGTATTGTAATATACCTATGTATACACAAATGGTTATAACTTTTAAGTTCATATGTATTCTTTCAGCCGTTGGACGTGATAGTGTGAGAAATATACAAAATTACGTCTCACGTCACATTTATATTATTAACACGATTATTTTCAGGTAAAACGCACAATATCAATTAAGTGCCCAATCGTTTTGAGTAATCACTGCGTCTGGAACATAGTTAACGTTGAAGAGTTCGTATAACTTACCTTTATCTATATGTTACATTAAAATAATATTATATTTTGTTAACAATTATAAAGATTTTAGTTTATAACTTTAAAAGAAACCTTGTATAATGGTTATATTTTTAACTGCTTCGGTCTCGGACTTTTTTTTATAGAACAGGATGGCGGACGAGCATATGGGCCACTTGATGGTAAGTGGTCACCAAACGCTCTTAGACATTGGCTCTGCAAGAAATGTTACCCATCGGTTACATCACCAATGCGCCACCAACCTTGGGAACTAAGTTGTTATGTCCCTTGTGCCTGTAATTTCACTGGCTCACTCACCCTTCAAACCGGAACACAACAATATCAAGTACTGCTATTTTGCGGTAGAATATCTGATGAGTGGGTGGTACCTACCCAGACGAGCTTGCACAAAACTCTACCACCAGTAAAATCAAAACTACTGAGACTTTCTGTAATATAATTCTCAGTAGCAGCCTAGAGCAAACAATTTGTCAGTGATATACATTCTCGTGCCTTGATTCACACGTAAAGCCGCTGGTCCTGCTCTTAATATCGCAAGTGCTCGCCTGCGCATGCGCACACACGTCTTGTACGGTTGGTTAATCCTTGAGCCGCCGCGGCCGAAATTCTATCAGGAGGACTTAACGTTGTTTATACCGTTATTTGAAGTGGAAATTATATTAATATCTAGTTTCAAAACAAAAATCCTTTTTAAAACTTTTGTTTCTAGTTTTCACCATTGTTTTTTGTAACGTTGGTAACGTGTTTAGTTTATTTATTGCAGTTTTCGTTTAATTATTTACAGACTGAACAAAGGTCTTCAAGAATGTCGTCCTCATAAACCATTGAATGTCATTCTGCATGCTCCTGATCTTTGTTTACGCTCTGAAGATGTTGAATTTGTATTCGTTTTGAGTTGCATATATTCAGTACCCGTGCCGTTCAGTTTTCGTAGGGAGAAAATATGCGATTGTGAAATGGTTGAAGTTCAAGTCGGTATATCAACGTATGAGATGAGACACACGTGTGTTCACAGACCTTTGGTTGAACTATTTCCTATGAATGGAATTGTTGCGGTATTAAAATTAATTAATATGACTATTTTACTAGACATTTATTTCTAATATTTAAGACGAATTATTTCTCCTCTTAAGTCTGAGGTATCTTTCGTGTATGTATGCCTCATCAGATTGGATTAGTCTAATGAAAGTGTCTAGTGTAGCTTTGACTTAATAATTGTTGTAAAATTAAAGCCCATTATATTATATTAAAAACATAATTGACCGATTTTTCATGATCTAATAAGTCAATAAATAATCACAAAAAATAATATAGATAATACAACAAGATCATTAAGAAGTGTATTTTATTAATATTATTTCAGCCCGACAATCCTGTGTTGTTACATATAAAATTTAAATATACACTTAAGGGACGGAACATTCTTTCTTATGTAATGACTTTGCCTAACCAACGAACTTTAAACATTTTTATCCATGTCAATACATTGATGAATACAAAAGGAATGCTTACTGCTTTACGGAGACCGACCATTGTGGAGGATTATTTAACCGTTTTGGATTGTGGAAGAGTTCCCATTAATAATTTGGACCCCGTGATACGAGTACGGTTATTTCAAAGTTTAAAATGTCAATTTATTAAAAAATAATACCTACTACAAAGTTGGAAAATTAATTTATAAAATAACGGTTAATGTATTGATTATCGTTGATTTCTTAGCGGAAAAGCATATTATATATTTATTATAGTTTCTTCAGTTTTGATTGAAAATAATAGTAAATATTTCTTTTAAAATTTAAATTTATTCAATAGTTCCTATTTTTTTTTAGATAGCTTGGCTTTATAATCCAACAGAAGTGTTTACAACATGGCGTCTTTTACGCGGGAATTCTGTCACGTCAGACTCGGCTATACGTTGTCTACAATACTTCGCGGAAGTTCCACCGATGGATAAATTGGCAGTACCCTTCGCTTTCATGCCAACGGAAATGATTGATTATGAAGTTAGTTAATGTATATAGACATAAGAATATTAAAAAGAACAAAGCAAAACCAAGCTGAGCTAGTTTTTTAATACATATTTACTCTATTATACTGGTGGTATATATGTACTCTATTATACTCTTTGACTGGTGGTAGAGCTTTGTGCAAGCTCGTCTGGGTAGGTACCACCCACTCATCAGACATTCTGCCGCAAAACAGCAGTACTTGGTATTGTTGTGTTCCGGTTTGAAGGGTGAGTGAGCCAGTGTAATTACAGGCACAAGGGACATAAGATCGTAGTTCCCAAGGTAGGTGGCGCATTGGCGATTTAAGCGATGGGCAACATTTCTTACAATGCCAATGTCTAAGGGCGTTGGTGACCACTTACCATCAGGTGGCCCATATGCTCGTCCACCTTCCTTTTCTATAAAAAAAAAGCTGTAAATTGGACATGATATTATAAATGTTATATATAATAACGGCACTCGCACTCACACGACACTGCCTCGTTGGTCTAGTGGCTAGTAAGGCCGCAAACCCGGAGTTCCTGGGTTCAATTCCTAGATCGGGCCAATAAAAAGTTATTGGGTTTTTCTGTCAGAAAATTCTCAGTAGCAGTCCGGAGTCTCGAAGTTGGAAGTATGTACACTCCCGTGCCTCGGAAAGCACGTAAAGCCGTTGGTTCTGCGCCTGAACTCTTTCCGGTCGTGTCGAATTGCCGTCCCATCGGACGTGAGTTAGGTAATAGAGAGTTGAGAGTTAGGTAATAGAGAGTGCACCTGTGTTTGCGCACACATTTGTGCACTATAATCGATAAATGGTCTGGTCTGGACAAAATAAAAGACGTTAAGATACTAATCTTAATTTCAAAGAGAAATATTAAAAATATGTAGAAAAAAAAGGTTATAAATATGAATATATGTAGTTTGATAAACAATGTTTTCATGGGATCTCTTTTTAGATAATTTTTTTTTGTTCATTTGGATACGACATAGTGAAAATTCTGGTCAAAGGACAAGGAGGCTTACCGAATTGTATTGAAACGAGGCTCGATATACCTTTATATGTAGAAAAAAATATTCGATCCACGTACAGGAACAATGTTGTAAGTAACGTTATATACTTATTATAAAAACACATGTTTCAAGTAAATTTATTAATTCTGTTACAAGGTATAACCAAATTTATGTAAATGTATTGCCAAGAACAAGGTAAAAATAAACAATTACTTTTAATATTGTAATTGACATTTGATGTACAATTTAGTAATTGAACTGACCCTTTTAAAGGTTTCTAACGGCCTAACGGATTTTTCGAGCCGCAACGCTCTAGAATGTCATTTGTGTTGGCACGGATTTATCTGTAAATCCATCATTTACCAAAAGTCAATGAATTCAAAGATAAGGACGAGACTGATCCGTGATCAGCATTTATTATTGATTAATCAGTGCAAACCAGATTAGAATTCGCAACATGAAACTCGGATTCGTGCACCCACGGACGGTGGAAAACCGCCTTTTATAACTCGTATTAGACGTTATTTCAAGAGATCTCTAATGTAAACATTGATAAAAACAAATACACATGGAATTAAAAATGATTAAAAAAATATATCAATCCTATTTATATACATTTTAGGTATCCCTCTCAAAAGAACATCTCACAATACCAATAATGCCCACACACTCACTCACAAGAGAAATTATAGCTATTAACAACGATACTGAAAACACTATGAGGTTTATTTGGTTACCGTAAGTTATTTTTGAAATAGTCTTGAAATATCCCTAAATAGATAAATTATTTATAATAATGAATATACGAGGGTGTATACAATTCATAATTTACGCTAATTTGAATTACATAGTAATTTACTTAGGTATGTTTTAAATAATTCACTTAATTGTAAAAAAATACTATATTGTATTTTTTTAGAGAACGTATAGCAAATGTTCTCAACGTTGTCATGACGCCATGGTGGGGAGTTATCCAGCCTAAAAGTTCAGAGTGGATTACGGTGACCATATATTCTTTACAAGAACCGGCGACATTTACGTAAGTAAAAGAAAATTAGTATGGTTGATAAGAGCCCTTAAGATCTAATGAAACGACAACGCAAATTCGACATGTTCTAGCAAAATGTGTACTTTTTAGGACAACAATTTCGTGCGAAATTCTAGATTTGACTAAGCGCAAAGAGTACCAAGCGAACGAGATACTGAGGAGAAATAAAATAGACAAATGCAGCCGAGAATTTATATTAACTGAGGAAGGACTAAAAAATCCAGTTAGAGAGCAATGAATATGCACTACAATTTTACAGAGATCTTGTCTGTTTGTAAAATGCAGTTACTATTTTACGAAGATAACGGAAGATGTTGAATAAAATGAATAGCTATATTTATGATGCGAATCAGCAAAGCTGTCAAATTAATTTCCAATTATATCTTTTTAGCAATTTCATTGTTCAAAAAAATATTATTTTTGGTGTCCATTAATAACAAATGAATTGACTTGCAGGCTATAAATGACTGTCCACCTTATGTACTCGATATCAGGAAGCCCAAAGCTTCATACCTGGCTATGACTATAGCGATATCATCAATGGGACAACGAGATGGATTCCCAAGAATGAAGTTAAAGCAGATGTGGGAACAGGTACCAAATTTCAGGATTAAATAACATGAATCTATATAAATATATAATGAACAGATTTTAATAAAACATTATGATAAACTATGATTCGATTACTCAGGTTTTTTTTATAGTATAGTGTAAAAATTTTGTAACTCCGGAGGTAATTAAATTCAAACACTCTTCTCCTTTTTGACAAATTTATTATTTCAATACTACACGATGTTATCCACAGTAGTAACAATCAACTTGTTTTACAACTCAAATTAAAAATCCAATTTCACAAATCAAAATGTCCGTTCCTCTCTTTTAATAATCAAAACCATGCGAGCTTCTCTCTAGTGCTCAACTGACTAACCATAATATAATTTTCCTCGGAACCGGTAGTCAAATTAGAGCTACTAAATAATAAAAGTACGAAATATTTAAATATACAATATAAAAAATAAACAAACAAAATCACTTTTTATAGTAAATATGACAATAATATAAATTATAATTTATTACATTCTTTTCATAATGCAGATTTATTTTAATAGGCGCGGCTATTCTTTACAAAATGCTCAATACTTATTTTAAATTACAGTATTATTATTTTATCAAGCTAACAATTCGTCCATCCTGATAAGTTTCGCGTCCCCGCGAAGAATACAAATTTATATGGTGTTTACATTCGATTACGTATATAAAACAACTAGTATGTTCTTACAAACACATGTTTATTTATTATTATAAAACGGTAATTACACTAACATAGGATACATTTGATAAATTAAATTCACTATTCTAAAATTACTTATAGTTACTGTGCACTTTGCACTTCACAAGTAGAGTATCATCTTAGCAGTACATAGTTACCTCCGTGCACAATGCACTTCAACGTAATAATTGCTCATAGCGCTTTATTGATATGCGCTCATAGCGCTAAAACATCATAAATTATAAAATATTCTAAAATTACTTATAGTTACTGTGCACTTTGCACTTCACAAGTAGAGTATCATCTTAGCAGTACATACTTACCTCCGTGCACATTGCACTTCAACGTAATAATCGCTCATAGCGTTTTATTGATATGCGCTCATAGCGCTAAAACATCATAAATTATAAAATATTCTAAAATTACTTATAGTTACTGTGCACTTAGCACTTCACAAGTAGAGTATCATCTTAGCAGTACATACTTACCTCCGTGCACATTGCACTTCAACGTAATAATCGCTCATAGCGTTTTATTGATATGCGCTCATAGCGCTAAAAACATCATGTTCGCTCATAGCGTTTCATATAGGTAATTATGTGCACCTTGCACTTCAAAATTATTTTGCTCATAGCAAATCCACATTAATACACAACATTGTAGTTCAAATAGCTATCTACTCTCATGCTCATAGCACGTCGTAGGTTTACTAATTGTGTATTTTAATATACAATTCTAAATTAGTAAAAAAATATATACAAACTCAAAAATAGAATTCCCAATAAAATTAATATATTTATTTTACATTTCTTATTTAGTTAACCAAATCATTATTGTGCTTAAATTACAATACCTATTTACACAAAGTATTATTGTTTATTTTTCACGACACTATACTTTATAAATACACGAAGCACCCGCAAATAAATATAATCGACCACAATAACTTTTTAAATTAATCATCAGTATTCTCGCTAGTAGACGATTCACTATCCTGGGTATTAAAACAAAGCCAAGGATGTATTTTATCAACTGAGAATATACCCTTATATTTTGTACCCCCTTTTTTTTGTAATAGGAGTATCTACTACCTCATATCTATCATGATCCAGAATTTTTGTTATTCTGTATGGCCCTGAACACTTTGGTAATAACTTTCTACTTCTACCAATGGTATGAGTTGTTCTTTCAACTCTTACTAAGTCTCCAACTTTAAAATCTAACGGTTTTTTTCTCTTTTTATCATATCTATTTTTCTGTTTTTCTTGTGATATTTTTGTATATTCATCTACTTTATCCCTCATCTTACGTAAACTGTCATGTCTGTTACTTATTTCATTTTCATCAGGATTGCTTTTGATTATTTCTTCATCTATTTGCGAAATGAGTCTGCCTTCATTTATCCCAGTAAGCCTTAATCCGAATAAAACTTCAGCAGGAGTTTTGCCCGTACCTTTATTAACTGTATTATTTAATCCCCATTGTACTTGTAATAGTTTGTCATCCCAGAGTCTTTCATCATTACCGTGATTTTGTGAGGCTAAGGCGTCCAAAATAGTCCGATTATATCGCTCTACCTGGCCATTTGCCCTAGGTGAAGCAACTGCATTCTTTATGTGATGAACTCCTACTTCAGTAAGAAACTTTTTAAATTTCAAACTTGTAAATGACGTGCCCCTATCACTAATTAGCCGTTTCGGTAAACCAAACGTTCCAAAATAGTCCCTAAGAACTGTAATAGTGGAAATGGACTTAGTATTTTTAACCGCCTTCAAAACAATAAATTTTGTGAACGACTCTACTATAACTAAGATGTAACAATTCTTCCTTTTTGATTTCACAAATGGTCCAACATGATCAATATGGATAGTATGGGAGGGGGTAGTTTCTTTAGGGATCGGGTGCAAATAACCCTGCTTTTTCCCCGATGGCATCTTATTATAAGCACACTCTAGGCAGGAATTTACATATTTTTATAAACTTTCGCATGCGTGGAAACCAATAATGTTGTTTTATTTTATCAAATGTCTTATCAAAGGCAAAATGACCTATTTCATCGTGGTTTTCTGTACCTTCGGCACCACCCATCTTAATCCATCCTCAGTTATTTTATACACTCTCTCTCGTTTAAGGACAAAATTCTTACGTATTTCTAACAAGTTCTCAAATTCTTTATCAGAAAGGATTTTTTTTATGCGTTGTATTTAGGAGTCCTCTAGCTGTACCGTCGTTAACCAATCATCTGTTATATTCATTACATCTGAAGCGTCAATAGCTTGAATTATCCCTGCGCCTTCCATTGTTAGATTCCTACTCAATGCATCAACATGCATCATACCTTTGCCAGATTTATATACCACATTACAGTCATACTCCTGAATCAAACTCCACCAACGCGCCACTCTTGGTACCATATCTCGTTTTAAAAATGTGGCTCGAAGAGAGTTGCAGTCTGTTACAATAGTGAAGCTTAACCCAAGCACATAGGTTCTGAATTTCACCAACGCGGAAATGACTGCGAGAGTCTCTAACTCATATGATGAAAAATGGGACTCTTCATGCGATGTCTGTCTACTGTAATATGCTACTGGCTTAAAAACTCCATCGTTTTGTTTCTGTAACAAAACGCTCCCTATGCCATGTTTGCTTGCATCTGTATGTATCTCTGTTTCCAGTTTGGGACTATAAAGTGCTAACACTGGCCTTGAAATAAGGGCGTTTTTCAATTTATCAAACGCTTCTTCTTGAGCTTGAGTCCATTCCCAATGAGAGTTCTTCTTCAATAATTTGGTAAGAGGACGAGCTATTTCACCGAAACCCCTAATAAAACGTCGGAAAAAACTGGCTAAGCCGATAAACTGTCTGATATTATGTACGTCTTTGGGCTTGGGAAAATTTTTGACGGATTCAATTTTATTAATTCCTGGTCTTACGCCCTCGCTGGAAATTTCAAAACCTAAATATTCAACATTATTTCGGAAAAAGTAACATTTTTGGGGTTTTAGGGTCAATCCCGACTCTCTAAGTCTTTCAAGTACGATTTCTAATCTCTCAATACCTTCTTCAAACGATCTACTAGGCACCAAAATGTCGTCCATATATGCTAATGCGATGCTATATCGTAAATTGCCCAGAACCAAATTAACAGTTCGCTGGAAAACGGCTGGTGCATTAGCTAATCCGAAGGGCATTCTATTAAACTCAAATTGCCCATCAGATGTTACAAACGAACTTTTACTCTTGCTTTCTTTGGCCAGTGGAATTTGGTAATATCCCGACGCCAAATCTAAAGCACAAAAATATTTATTTCCCGCCAATCTGTCAATTTGGTCTTCGATACGAGGCAACGGGTAATGTTGCTTAATCGTTTTCTTATTTAGGGCGCGATAATCAACGCAAAGTCGTTTATCCCCAGTTTTCTTTCTCACTAGCAAAACGGGACTTGCATATGGCGATTGAGATTCGCGTACAATGTCATATTTCAAGAGTTCTTCGACCATGATTCTAACTTCTTCGCGTTCTGAGTGACTCAATCTATAAGGTCGATAAACAACTGGTTCTGAATCCTTTAAGTGAATATTCATTTCTGCAATCGTTGTCTGACCTAGTTCCGACAAGTCCTTGGCAAAACAATTGCGGTACTGGTTTAATGTCTGTAATAATTTAAGTTTCTGTCTATTATCGAGATTTTCGTCAATATTGAGGTCATCCAATGTAAGTGCAGTTTTAGCGTGGTGCTCTTGTACATCTTGTATTCTATTAATGCTTTTAAAGTTATTATTTGTTTCGATAATACAGGCACGAGCTAAGATTTGACCCTCTTTAAAATGAATTAATTTATTTTCATAGTTCAGAATAGTTAAATGACCACTACCGTTTTTGATATTGTAAGTACCAATCTCTATATCATATTTTAAGCGACGACCATTTTCAACAAAAACGATTCCACTAAAATTTGTATTGATGAACACCTTTACAGAAATACAACCTTCAGCCATAACAGTCTTTAGAGATCTTAAAACCAGTCGCGTGTCGTCTCTCACTCGCCTATCGGTAATCAATAATTCTTTATTAGTTTTAAATACCCATAAGTATGGTTGCTCCGTGGCAGTATGTCCAATAAGTAGGTCATGATTTAGATAATTATCAGGTACCACAACTGCCTCTACTGTAATTTTTGCATTGTCAATAACTAAAGAAATTTTAATTCTACCTAAGGCATTCACGTATGTATTACCAAAACCCTTAAGAGATGGTAGATTATTTACTTGCCACTTTTCGCGTGGTACTATTCCTTTCATGACGGATTCTTTTATCAAAGTACACTGACTACCAAAATCTACATACCCCGTTAACTGTACATCATTAACTGTTATACTCTTGATAAATTTGTCGTCTTCTCGCATGTCAGTACCGGTTTCTAGTCATAATGTTCTAACTTCGGCTTTATTTACCCAAACGCTCCTATTACATTCAGGATCATCATGACCAATGCGTTTACACTTTTGACATTTAATAATAGACTTTTGACATCCCGATACTACATGACCTGTTTCATGACAGTTAAAACATTTTAATGGCCGTCCTAAATCATTCTTAATTGCTTTATGTGGATTTCTAATTACAGAACGTACCGGTTTTTTGTTAAACTTGTCTAATCGCTCATGCTTAACACCCCTCAAATAACCCAATAGTTTATCAGTATTCTCGAAGCCTACTGCCTCTGCCCCGTATCGCACCGACCTATCGTCTATTCCATAAACAATGCAATCAACAGCGTTTCTTCCCACTATCCCACATCGATTCAAGGCTATTAACTTTTCATAGTAGTATTCTTCTAAATCATCCCCAAATTTTGCTCTTTTTGCTAACATTTCTGTAAGTAAATGACCATAATTTTCGTATGACGGGAAGGCAGATTTCAATTTTGCGACCCATTCGTCCCATGTAATCAAAACTGATGGCTGCCCTTCGTACCATTTTTTTTTGCAGTACCAATCAGCTTCGGTAGAGCGTAATGAGCAGTCTGTTTGCTATCCCAACCATAAATCTCAGAGCATTCTTTTACTTTATGCAACCATGTATCAACTGTTTGATTTTTTGATTTAGGATCAAATTCTGGAACTACATTATTATTGGTAAAACCATCTTTATTTTGTGGCTTTATAGCAGAAATAGATTGTAAGGACTCTTTGATACATTTGAGTAATTCACTGTTAACGTCACGTACTGAACTACCTGATATATTAACTCTTTCTCTACAAGGAGTCTTTAATCTGCGATGCTTTTGCCTACTGCTACTACTACGATGATCTATGAGGTTATCTATCGGTTCACGTAACTGTGTGTCCAAGGGTGGCGTACGCCGTAGTGGAGACGTTACAACTGACCTGCTTCGACTTCTTGCCTGGGGCTCCCTTGGAGATGACCTTCTTGATCTGCGACGCTCGGTATCACGACGGTCGGCGTGGAGCTCTGCTGGTGAACGATGATGTTGCCTCGAGCCGCGAGCACGCGTCCGTGATCGGCTGCCTTTCGCAATACCTCCCAGCACAATGCTGTGATGCCTCCCTGTTGATCTCCGTCTACTATCGGACCGATCACGAGGCATTTTCACTCGAGTGTACTGTACCCACTGATTCTGAAATAATTATAACAACAAGTATCTATTTTGTAAAATTAAGTTAATTCTACGAGACACAATTTTTAGTTACAACTGAGAAAAGTACGTAATTTGATAACTTAACAAAATTGCATAATTAGGTTTTTAATTTCGTCATATATGCAATTATTTTATTATAATTTAGCATTTTATTAATTATAATTTTATTGACAAAGCACTGTATTATATACATTTATTTGTAAAACAATCATAAATTCTAATACTTTTTTAACCTTTATCATTCTAAACAAATTAATTTCGTTACCAATTAAATGATTATAACAAGAAGATACTGTTTATTTAGTATTCCACAATTACACAGTTAAAGTAGTCTAATTATGGTATATCTCACAACAAGTATTTAAATTCATCAATTACTATTATCAATAATCTCACCTCATCATATTAAGTAATTGAATAGTAGTGAGTTAATAATTTTTTTTTTTTTTTTAACTTTGTTTTGTACAAAAATAACTAACTAAAAGTACAAATATTAGATAAATTTAATGATTACATACCTTGATACAGGCGTATGATCACACCAGGGTATTGAACTTCACCAGTATACCCCGATGTAATCCCACTTCTGAATTGTAAAAATTTTGTAACTCCGGAGGTAATTAAATTCAAACACTCTTCTCCTTTTTGACAAATTTATTATTTCAATACTACACGATGTTATCCACAGTAGTAACAATCAACTTGTTTTACAACTCAAATTAAAAATCCAATTTCACAAATCAAAATGTCCGTTCCTCTCTTTTAATAATCAAAACCATGCGAGCTTCTCTCTAGTGCTCAACTGACTAACCATAATATAATTTTCCTCGGAACCGGTAGTCAAATTAGAGCTACTAAATAATAAAAGTACGAAATATTTAAATATACAATATAAAAAATAAACAAACAAAATCACTTTTTATAGTAAATATGACAATAATATAAATTATAATTTATTACATTCTTTTCATAATGCAGATTTATTTTAATAGGCGCGGCTATTCTTTACAAAATGCTCAATACTTATTTTAAATTACAGTATTATTATTTTATCAAGCTAACAATAGGAAGGCGGACAAGCATATTATGGGCCACCTGGTAAGTGGTCACCAACGCCCTTAGATATTGGAATTGTAAGAAATGTCAACCATCGCTTACATAGCCAACCAACCTTGGGAACTAAGATGTTATGTCCCTTGTGCAATTACACTGGCTCAATTACCCTTCAAACCGGAATACAATATCAAGTACTGCTGTTTTGCGGTAGAATATCTGATGAGTGAGTGGTACCTACCCAGACGAGCTTGCACAAAGCCCTACCAGTGAAATAATTAATTGAAAGATATTATAGAGTAAGCGTGTACGTGAACATACGCTTAAACATTATTCTACATGTTTTGTCCAATGGGAAATTACTCCGACGCATCGGAAGGAAAGGGATCAGATACACGAGGCACACGAACTAAACGTACTTTATCATATATGGGATAAAAACGCCAGCTTAAGTTAATGCCGCTTCTAAGAATTTCTCGATGCTACCTAGCGATGTAAAATTGGTAGATTTGAATCCAGTCCTTGGGTTATCTAGCGATCTTACCTCACCTAGATCAGATTAGCGCTGCGATTTGTCATATTTTTTATAAAACCTTGATCAACTTTTAGAAAACGTTTTAGGAATTGAAACGGTTATCCAATGGTAGTAGTAAAGATGTACGTACACACAATGGGCAAGCAAACATAATATAATATCTAATTCATTGACTACTTTTCCTAGCCTCCGCCTTACGACTTGTTGTCAACTGACTTGACCAATTATGGTGACCATTTTGAGAATTCGACGGGAAACAATATGGCAACGAATGATGTAATAAAAATCATGGATGGAATATTATGGTAATACTACAAAAACGTCTGTATCTAAATCCATATCATCCTGTTTTGTTTTAAATTTAAGATTTTTGACAAATATTCCAGGGACGCACTGCATAGTAAGATGTTTAAAGCTCACGTTGAGTTTTATGCCATGGAAAGTATACCGACATACGAACAATTAATCAAAGTTATGGATCATGATTCGAAGAAGCTAAGTAGACGGTTAGTTAATACGTATATATAATTAAATTAACCACAATTAGTTTTTCCAAATTAATTATAACGTCGAAATCGATTTTAAGCAATGCTTTTTTGTTTTAATTTCTCTAGAGTAACATCAGGAATATGCGACGCTATTGTCAATAAGGCAGTATTTCATATTTATAACCTCAAAATAAAACAAGGGTTATCAATTTTGGAAGCTGAATAGTTATTCCTTAGTCCATTATAAAATTAATTGAAATAAAATATAACAAGAACAAAAGTAATTTCATTCAATTAACATGTATTTAAAAAAAATAACACCTTGCCGGAAAAATGGCAGAATTAATAAAATCAGTCAAGAACGTTGTCAAGTTTTAATTGTAGCTTCTTTGGTTTGGGTGTTGATATTACGGTAACAGCTACTCTATCACCTAGTTTCAAGGTTGCGTTTCCCATCTTACTCGTGTGTATGAGTCCATTGTCTCCAACACCACAGTCAACGAAACATCCAAAAGGCACGACATTACGCACAACACCTACAAACATTACACTTTACTATAAACCTCATACTATATACAAATAGCACGAGGACTGGATATAAATTATTTAAATAAAACTAAATTAGTTTTAATTTTACTTCCATGGTTCCGATAACAACTTTGCCGACATTTAAATCGTCATTTTCTAACGAATTCATAAGGAATACCACAGATTATTTAATATAATGATGACAAGTTAATTCAAGGTCAAGGTTGCTTATTTATATCTACCAGGAATAATAATTTTAATCGGCTATATATTTTTACACTACAAATTTTAAACATGTATATCCTCCCCCTTCATTAAACTCCGTTAAACCTTGGGATATAATCCCAAGAAGGTCGATGGAATAAATTTATTACCTGTGAGACTGGTGCCCTTCTTCAATTGGTCAGGAGCCTGAACGGACACTGAGTATACTGGTCTACAGAATGTAATCATGTTGTCTTCATATGCTTTCTGTTTGAAAGCATTCACTATTAACTCGAGAGTACTGATATCAGTGTTCAAGTCCTTGCTCATCGATACATTGTCTAATGTAGCCACTTTTCTTTCAACTTCTTCAGGAAATCGTGGTTTTGTCAGATCCTTAATGTTAACACCAATTTTTTTAGCGAATCTTGAAAATAAATTGAATATATATAAATTTATCTTGGCTAAACTTGATTTAATGTAGGAAGATCATATTGTCATACATTTACTATGGACTAATAAGAATTTTTGTATGTTTAGAAAAATAGCGTCAATTAAATTGGCTTAAGCTATTAGTATTTGATTTTTTTTAAAATAAGCTCATCACACACCAACAAATGGCTTTTACTTGTTTGATTATATTGAATAGTTTTTCAAATACACAAAGACAATATATAAAGATGAACCTTTAATATATAAAGATGATGAATAATTAAATAATCTTACAACTTGGCAACAGTGTAACTTTCTGGGTGTACAATTGTTGAATCCAAGGGTTCTGAACCTCCTAATACTTTCAAGAAACCAGCACATTGTTGGTAAGTTATTTTTCCGATTCCACCAACTTTCAGAATCTCCGCTCTCGTTTTAAAACTGCCATTTTCTTGACGATACAATATAATCTTCTTAGCTCGGCTTTCATTTAATCCGGAAATCCGTCTAAAAATTTATAAAATATTAGCTTTTCAAAGTCGATTTTGAGTGCAAATTTTTAATGAAACTTCTCTGAGGCAAAACATATAACTTGTGTCACTAACGCGCTTTTTATTATTAATAACAATAATACCTTAGCATTGCTTGTGACGCAGTATTAATGTCGACTCCAACTAAACTAACAACCTTTTCCACGGTTGCATCCAAAACGCCTTCCAACATTTTTGGAGGAATATCATGTTGGTAAAGTCCAACGCCTAAATTCTTAGGTTCAACCTATAAATGTAAAATGTCTTCAAGTATTTGTCATAAATACAGTAAATATTGTATTAAATTCAATTTTGAAACAAATCGAATATACCTTTATTAATTCGCCCAAAGGATCCAGGACTCTTCTTGCTATTGATAAAGCTGATATCAAATTTGGATCCATGTTTGGGTGTTCCTTGAATAAAATAATTATATTAAACTTTCATCAATTTTAACATATTTTGTCAGAAAACAGATAAACTAATTCAATTATCGGTTTTCTTCATGATACCGCCAATCATTGTTACTTTATCTAGGCCCGCGACCCGTGATTTGGTTAACACTTTATGCATTTGGGTTTGCGCAAAACTCCTTTCGTTGGATTACATCATCATCGAATCACATATTTTGTTAAATAAATAGTGTAAACTCGAAAATTACCTTCTGCGCCTCTTTGCTAATCGAGTAAATAGAAGCGCCCTGTTCAGGAACAATAATTACTGGTATTTCGTCTGATACGTAATGTTTTTTCAGCCAAGATTCCGTTTCACGGCATGCTGTACCATTGCCTAGACCGATTAATTCTACTCTGCAAAATATTACATACAGTTTAACACTTTTTAGAACAGTAAACGCCTGTAGACGTCATAACAATTATTTAGTAATTGTGTCTAGCTAGCGCTGAAGTGTTTATGCCTCTTTTAAATGATATTAAAGTTTATTTTTATTCATAAGCTAAATGTTCGTGTATCATTCATCCGATTGCATTGAAACTTTGTACAGTTGTTGTTGATACAAACCGTGAGGGTTTCGTGAGCTTGTACCATCAAGGTACAATAAGCTGAATAAATAATGGTATATTAATAATGTAACAAAGGGACTTGGTACAATATAATAATTTTTATTTATTAAAATTAATAAATCAATAATCATGCGTATAGAGATATTGAATCTGTGTTAATATTCAATTGTAGCAACCATAGCACTCATTAAATTAAGCAATTTGTCAGTAAAAAAGCTGTTCTGTAAGTTAGGAAACCTTATAATACCATTTTTTTTGTTATTTTCAAATATTTATCGTATTTTCAACATTAATAGGGCATTTATTTACCCAATATATAAGCGATTTATTTTATAAGCATAATGTAATTGACATTGGATTATTTATTTAAAAAACTCAAGATTACAATACCTATGTTTTTTAAGAAGATTTCTTAACTGGCTAGCAGCTGGGTCGTTATAATTGCAATTAAAATTAGGATATATGTTACATGCTTCTAATTTCATTCCAGTATTGTCTATGATTCCAACCTTAAAAGATAACATAGTTATTTCCTGCTCTTATGCTTTTATCCTATTAATATTTCATTAAATTTTTTAATGGGAGAAATTTCCCTTAAGGCAGAAATCTTAACTACTTCACTGCCAGTGAAATGTATTAAAAACTATAAGACCTGGGAATTGCAGTAACACTTCTAAGATTATCATGTCAAAATAATGAGCTATTTTTATGCAAAGTAAACTTACTTTACATCCAGCCTTGAATCCTGGATCTAATCCTGCTATGTTTCTGTTCTTTATTGGTTCTGTTAAAAGATATTTTTCCAGATTAGTTGTGAATGTTTTCACGGCTTCTTTCTGTGCTGCATTTGTTAGTTCTGACCTCACTTGTCTAGAGAGCCATGGTTTTATCAGACGGTTATATGCATCGCCAAGTCCCTTTTTCACCCAATGATTGCTTCTCCAAAGAGTTTGACAAAACCTTTAAATATTTAAGTAAAATTAATAAATAAATTGTACTTGTTATTGTGTTTGGATTTAAGCTTTCATCATAATATAATTTTTTTGTGTCTTATAAAGATTATTTACAAATGATAAGAAAATATTACATACAATACTCTGTTTATGTGAACATCGAAAATTTAAAATATCTATACAAAGAAATAAAATTCAAGTGTATGTCTGTAATTTTATGATAAAGTAAGTTGAATTTGATTGAGTCTATCAAAAGTTAACTTAAAGTTCACATACATTTTGAAAACTAAAACACATGTGCCGTCAGCACATCACCTTTTAAGTTGTATGGACATATTTGGCATGATGACGAAATCATAACAATTTCTTATTAGATCATTAGAATGTATTAATCTGTCAGTACAGGGTACTCAAACAATGATGACGTGACTTAAAGAAAAATATATATTATTTCTTCAGTCTTTGAGTATTGACTAGCCCCATACCTGGACCCGTCTCTGAATAATATACGCCTCAATATCTCAAGATAACCTACATACTACCTAGATACACGATACTATTAGAATATTTTGCTAAAACTTACCTTTCAAGTTTATTGTAAAACCAATCGGGTACAATAACTTTTACAGAGAGTATTTTTTCTTCTTCACCTCTGTTAACAGCTAATGTCTGGTAACATTTAACAAACATCACAGGGCATTTCCAATCAAAATATAATTTGTATGTTTCCGGATCTGATCTACTATCAAGTTTTCTGTTATCGCCTTCTTGCTTTTCTTTAGTAGAACTCTTTGTTCTACTACTTTGTAGAGTAAATCTGGTTTCTTCTTTCCTTTTTTAAATTATAGATGTTTTTATAAAACAATTGTAGCAGTATAATTTAGCAACAAAATAAAAATCTATTTAGTTACATAATTAATTAATATGTGAAATGAATATTTCAAATTTCAACTAAATTCTACTGCAAGGTCTAAAAGACCTTAACACATTATGATGATGATGATGATATTACTACCACTAATATAGCATTATTTTATTTAACTTACAATGTCCTCATTTGTTGAAGTACTCTTGTGTCCTTATAAATGATATCTGCTACAATGTGTGTTATATGAGATTCTATTTTATCAACACTTGATAGTTCCTCTGAGCCATCACAAAGTGAATCTAAATTGATATATTCCCCATTCAAAGCCCTTACTGCATATGTTTCTAAACCTAAATTACGGGCCCTTTCCGCTAAGGATACGGCATGTGATTTTAAAGGTCCATACTGAAAATAATAAATTATTATATGAAAAACTTTAAATAGGATAACATTAATTATATAAAATTACAATTACTTATAATAGCATAGCCATAATTTATTTTTAAATAAACTATACAGTTCCTTACCACTAAATCTAGTTCAGATAGATTTTTCGTTTTTAAAATACTTTGTTCGATCTCAGGTGTCAGTTTCTTGGATTTTCTTAATGTTTCCAAAACAGATTTTACCTTCTTTTTAAATTGTATCACATTTTGATAACTTTCATAAATATCTTGAAGTCTGAAATTAATATAAAAAAAAGAAGTTTGTAGCAAATCTTAAAAGTGCATTTCAATTAAAGATACTAAAAATTTGGTAAAGTTTTTAGTACCTGTGTGAGGAAGATAAGACACATTTATTTATTGTATTTGTACTTACAAATAATTTAAACATACAATTTTTTTTTGAGTTATTTACATATATAACCTTTTCCAACCACAAGATCATTAGAGAAAAATAAACTTTGACAATTAATTGATGCAATATAACTGGTGGAGATCTTGAATAATCTATGATATTCATAATGAATTCGCAACAAAATTGTGTTTTAATGTAAAATATAGCAAAGCTATTAGTTATTTGTATGGAATATGGAAATCTATGGTTTGTTTATTTTTAATCCTACTTCAATTGGAATATGCCATAGTTATTGTATATTTTATTTATTAGTTGTATATCTGTACTAATATTATATATTCATAAGTAATTTTGTTACACTTTCATGGCTAAACTACTTTTAATTAATTGTGGTATGGAGCAAGCTTAAGCCCCGCTGTAAGACAGGTTACTTTTTCATAACTAACACCTAGAAGCTGCGGGCAAAAACGGCATATTAAATATAGAATATGGAATGAGAATGCTGTCTCATTCAAAGGTGCATTTAATGAATGTATATAACAATAATTTTTTAGTCTTCCAATCATTGAGTTGGATTTTTTTTCTAAGCTGAAATGGAACCACCCAAAAGGTATGTTCAAGACAAAAAATATCGAATTTGCTTATAATTGACAAATATATTGAGTAATATACAAATCAATGAATTGCTTCTTTATTGTAGTCAGCTAAAAATTGAATGTAATAATTACCTATCTGGCATAAGATGGTCGACAGCTTCCTTTCTATACCTAGCGATAAATGGTAATGTGCAACCTTCACTTATTAATGTAATAAATTTTTGTGCTAAGACTGGAGATATTCTTTCAAAATTTGAAAGCATTTCAGCGTCATTCCATAAGCTATTGCATTCCTCATTTTGGTGTTCATTATTAAGATTAATATGGCTATCAAAGTCATCATTTGCACCTACTTCTTTTTTAGTTTGTTTTTTAATGATTTTTCTCATGGGTTTATCATTTTCATCATTTTCTTTTTGAGTTTGTTTTTTAGTGATTTTTCTCTTAGGCTTATCATCTTCACTATTATCACATAACTCTTGTTTAATTATAACGGGTTTTTTACTACTTGCTCTAGTTGTTCTTTTTTTAATAGCAGGTTTTAAATATTCATCATCAGCATCTTTTATTTTTCTTTTTTTAGAACTAGAGTCTACACCTTCCATATTTAATACTCAAATATATCAACCCCAAATATAATTTATTGTGATTACTGTAATACGACTAATACGTATGTACTTATAAGTTGGTTCATTCGGAATATAGCATGTTATTTCAAATTCAAATTTGAATTTTGAAATAGTTTTGTATGACTGCTGATATTCTGACGAATGCTGAATGCTGATCTAAAACTACTTCTGTCAAAGTCAAAAATGTTGCGCGTTTTTAAATGTTAGTAGGTATAGTCCCAGAGATTTTTATAACATTTGTAGTTGCCGTATAAAGGAACGTTCAATTTATAAAAAAATATAGTCAAGTACGAGTTTGAGTTGGACGAACATGGACAAGATTGCGTAGATACTGTTACAATATATGAAAAAAAAGAAGATAAAAATGTAAACTCAAAGTATATATTATGTAATAGTAAATTTTAAAAAATAAGTAATATTTCTTTATTACTAAAGTAATGCTCGACTCATTGCAGAGATGTCATATCGACTGGAGATACATCGAGGTACTGAGATGTCTATACAACGCCGCTACAATGACTGTCCACATCCAGGACTGTAAGACGAAGGCGATCCAACTGCGCAGAGGGGTGAGACAGGGGGATGTAATATCTCCGAAACTGTTCACCAACGCGTTGGAAGACGTGTTCAAGACGCTGGATTGGACTGGATGTGGAGTCAATGTAAACGGCGAGTACATCTCACACCTTCGATTTGCCGATGATATCGTCATCATAGCAGAGTCGCTGGAACAACTAACCAGAATGCTGCGTAGCCTTAGTGAATCTTCCCGGCGTGTCGGTCTCGGTATGAACTTGGACAAGACCAAGGTCATGTTCAATAGGCATGTTGTGCCGGGACCGATATACGTCGAAGGGAAACCTCTCGAAGTTGTTAAGGACCTACCTAGGACAGGTTATACAAGTCGGTAGGAACAACTTCGAGAAGGAAGCCGATCGAAGAATTCGCTTGGGATGGGCAGCATTTGGCAACCTTCGTCAAGTCCTCACGTCGTCTATACCGCAATGTTTGAAGACGAAAGTCTTCAATCAATGCGTCTTACCTGCCATGACATACGGTGCCGAAACGTGGACACTAACTGCGGGACTAGTCCACAAATTCAAAGTCGCTCAGCGTGCTATGGAGCGAGCTATGCTCGGAGTATCTTTGAAGGATAAGATCAGAAATGAGATTATCCGGAAAAGAACCGGAGTCACCGACATAGCTTGCAAAATTAGTAGGCTGAAGTGGCAGTGGGCTGGTCACGTATGTCGTAGGACCGATGGCCGTTGGAGCAGACGAGTCTTAGAGTGGAGACCGCGGATCGGCAAACGCAGCGTAGGGCGCCCTCCAGCCAGGTGGACCGATGACCTTAAGAAGGTGGCGGGCACCGACTGGATGCGGAAGGCGGAGGACAGGGAGCTTTGGCGCACCTTGGGAGAGGCCTATGTTCAGCAGTGGACAAAATGATTGGCTGTTGATTGATTTTTGATTGATACTAAAGTAATAACAGATCTTATAAAAATAGAATGTAAATTACACTTTTCAATTATTTAATAATTTTAATAAAATAGCAGTTAAACTATAGAACCTAACCTAACTCAAAAATTCGTCATTTTTAAAAGTCGTTTGCAACTTTACATAAATTATTATTTGTCAAAATAATATTTCATGTTACATTATTTATTTTTTAGAAATGTATTACATATATTAAGTTACTACGTATCTAGGAATTATAGTTCGGAGGTGACTAAACCTCAAAACTTTAATCATGAATATCTCGATAACCATGGGTTTCCGCGGGGGGATGGAGTGGTACAGGGGGATTGTACACCTCCCCCCATACCCCTCCATCACATTTCCCACCCAAAATCGAGATGCGAATTTCTAAAGCCAAGCCGTGATTTCCACCTTTGTATATTGTGTAATAAAGACTTAATAAATAAATAATAGAAATATTGTAATATTTGGTACATCACTTCACTATAGGAGGCAAATAGTAGTTATTTAAAAATTTTTATGAAAGCAATAAGTAAGCAGTTACCATTGAATGCTAATATACTGCATGTCAATACATTATTAAATGGCAGTTACAAATAAAATAGTGTTTGTTTTAGGAATATAAATCAAGAACAAAAACATTGATCCTTAAATTATATTTTATTTATTCTTAACAAACATCTATTGATGGAGCTATCCCATTCTATAAATCCATTATTGGATAATGATATCTCTTCATATTTAAATTTTTTTGATTCTGAAAAAAAGACAATGATTGAGTAATGATAAAAAAGTGAAACTATCAATATAACAGATACATACCTAATACTTTTAGAAATTCATTAAATGTATCTTGATTTCGTATGACACTAGCAATGTATATATCAACATTATTATTTATCTTGTGGATCATTAAAAGTACATTTAACAATGGCTGCAATATTGATGGGTCATATACTATATCAGCTCCAATTACAATATTTGGTATAAAAGGTAATGATAAATCTTCAGTATCATTCCAGTCCAACATCATGACACCTGAATATATATAAATCAGTATTAAAGATTTCACATGAACATTAAACTAGCCGTTTGAACAATTTCAATAATAAAAAATATCTAACCTATTGACTTGCACCCACTTGTATAAATATTTGAGTTAATATTTTCTTTCAAACATAGTTCAGATAAATTGATTTGAATATTATTATTAATTGTTTTTAATACATCCGAATGGCAATCAGTCATAATCATTGATGCTATATCACATTGTTTAGCAATAGTTATACCAGTGAAGCCAACGCCAGACCCTAGTTCAAGAACATTCTTGTTGGAAAATATTTCTTTGTGACATAGGGCCCAATCTGATAACATAAGAGCAGCCTAAAATCATAATTGAAATATTTAAACTTCTATTAATTATAACTCAATTTATTTTATATATTTATCTTTACCTCCCAAGTCTTTAAACCAGTAGTACCATTTAGTACCATATTTTTTGTTTCCTTGATTGTTATTATATTTTTAAATTCGTTTTGTACTACATAGTGGCGGTAACAAAATTCATTATCTGAGGTTTTCATGACATTACACAAGAATGTATACATGTCATCATGGACTTCTTGTTCAGGTTCTAAGTATTGGATTAATGTTTTAAAAAAACGAACACAGAAATCACGATTACACGGGTATTTTTTAAAAAGTGGTGTCTGTATTGTTTGCTTAAGAAATAAGTCTTGATTTTCCCAAGTCATTTTTTTTATTTCTTCAGTCTGAAATTAATTGTTTTTAAATCAGACTTTAAGACCAACTTTCAAAAAATTATATGAAATTTCTAGAGATGAACTTACTTTCAAATTACAATGTCTGCCTTTGAAAAAAGACAAAGTAAGCATTTTAATTAAATTGTCGTGATCTACCATTTTCGTTATTTTTTATTCTGATTTAAATGCAATGTATTTTTCTAATGGCTAACCTATTTAACCAATTTGCAATGTGAATTTTTATTTTACTTAATTCACTTAACTTTTATTTTTATATTTTCGTCATAGTAGAAGAAATAGTAGTTATTGATAGTTCAGTCGATAAATGGTGATTGGTGACTTTATATTAAATAATGTAGGTAGGTACCTATTTACCTAATAATGTAATCATATAAGATTATGTCAATTAATTATGACAAATGTCAAAAGTTTTGAAGTGTTTTGTGTAGTAGAGACAAATATCTTGGCTTTATTTTGGACTACGGATTATTTATTTATTTAGGCCTTTCGGAAAAACTGAACAAATTGAATGTGCTTTAGAAAAATTCTAAAGAAAAAATTTAAATCTTATAATAATGCCCTTGGCATATTAACATTGCATTAAGATTATCTCATCCTAGAAGTATTTTACACTTATATATTGAGATTTTCTTTAACAGATGTATATTATCTCAGATCTTGTTCGTATTAAGGGGCACCTGAAACAAATTTTAAATAGTCTTAACATAAAAATTAGTCAAATAAATATAGCTAATAACTGTAGTAGAGACTGTATGTAAAACACCTTTGTCCTTTTTTAGATATAAAGTTTAGAAAATAATGTGTCACTGTCAATTATTATTGTCAAATATCAAAGGAAGTAGGAACGGACAGAGAAAACAAATTATACTTACCTGTAACCTAAACTATAATATATTTTTATATATTATTTAAAGTCCTGATCTAATTGAAGTGAAGTGTGAATTCATATTTAAAATTTAATGTCTAGTAAAAACCAAGAACCTGAAAAACAGGATGGAAACTCTACCACCAATGAGAAGAAAGAGGCTTGGGGTTATGATTTATATCCAGAAAGACGAGGAACATTTAAACCATCAATTACTAACGTGTTGATAGGTAAAGAGGGAAAAGAAGGTATTGAAAAAATTAAATGTGAGAAGAATGTGTACAATTGTATAAAGGAAAGTAAGTGTAAATCAATTTGTTTTAATATCTTCCAACATTTTTATTTTAATATTGTAATTTTAATCTGGAAAGGAACTAAGACCTAATTATTATATATTTATAGGTCCTATTGTAAAGGTGATGTTGGCAGCACTGAAGAGTTCTGGTTGGTTAGTTGAAGTATTATTTTAATTTAACATTAGTTAAAAATTGTAGACAATCACTAATATATGAATATTTTTTTGTAGCCCTGTTGATATTAGGCGGCACATTTCTTGTGAGGTGTGTGATTACTCTGTTAGTGGAGGGTACGACCCACAGTTAAATCAGGTACAGTGTATAATTTACTTCTCATACATTATTTAATAAAATTAAAATTTTATTTATAAAAGTTTTTTCATATGTGTATTTTAATCATAAAAAAATCTGATTGCAATTAAAATCGTTTCTTCGTATGATTTAAGATTGTTGTATGTCAAAATGTATCGATACGGAAGGGCATGGTGCAAGGGGTGTTGACTCATGAGATGATACACATGTTCGACTACTGCCGTAATGAATTGGATTTCAAGAATATGGAACATCTTGCATGTACAGAAATCAGAGCTGCCAACCTTACACATTGTTCATTTGCCAGTGCCTGGTCACAAGGAGATGCATCATTGACAAAAATTAAGCAAGCTCATCAGGTATGCTTCAACTATGAACAGTTAAAAGATAAACAATAAAGTATATATTAAACAAATTATAGTATTCTTATATATTTGATGGGCCGGTTGGTGTGGTTGATAGATACTTGCCTTTCACACTGAAGGTTGTGGGTTTGATTTTCACACAGGACAGACATTTGTGTGCATGAACATGTCTGTTTGTCCTGAGTCTGGGTGTAATTATCTATATAGGTATGTATTTACAAAAGAAAAGTGGTATATCAGTCTTCTGGTTTCCAAAGTACAAGCTTGCTTAGTTGCTAAGTATAACGGTCATGGTGGCCATTATTTGCAACAGAAACTAACTGTTTTCTTTTATGCAGGTGATTTAATTGTTAATGATATGTATAAAAAACATGAACAGAATAACATACAGAAAGCCATTCATGTTCTTTTTGTTATAATTTATCCTCATATAAAAGGGTTAGAAGAAAGCTTAAAGAAATTTGAAAATGTAAAATTTAAATGTATTTTTTGGCACTTCTTTGATTGAATGAAAAAATGACATTCTTTTTATTGGTTTATTAGCACTATATAATCGAGTTGACACTTTTAAAAAAAAGGTGCAATATACCATATTGTAATAAAAATTAATAATTACTTTTTTGCAGGATTGTGTTAAAACAAAAGCATTATACTCAGTCCTTGCTGTGCGTCAGATTGAGAAGGAAGAGGCTGTTGATGTCATAGAGAAAGTATTTCCTAAATGTTACAATGACTTGGAACCCATAGGAAGAAGAATAAGAAGAAACTCTGAAGATATGGAACGTGCTTACCGAGAAGCATCTTACTATGGATATGATTTGTAAAATAGGAATATAAATGTAATGTAGATATGTACATATTGCGATATGTATTGCAATTTTAGGGTGAAATAATAAAAGTTGTTTTATTTATTTAAAATAATGTCTTTTATTTCAACTATTATTTACACATACAATATGTATTGTCTAATTGAAAACTTTATTTTACTCACTACCATCACATGACAGTAATTAACTTATATCATTAATTTATAAACACAAAACAGATTAATTTATTTAATAAGTGAAAATTTAAGGGCAATATTTATTGGTAAATCATGACTTGCTGGCAACATCGTCGGTCATGATTTTTAAACATTCATATATTCAATTTTTTTATTATACATCTTTCATAAAGAAATGCAATTTAAGTTAAATGATAATCTGCATTCAAGCTTCAAATGTTTTTAGAAACTGTATTTATATATAATATCAAATGTCAAAATAGCTTTACCAGACATAGATAAGTACTTTAATTATAATAAAACAAACAATCCTTTCATCATATTTTTTGAATAAGGTTTGCATATTAAAAAGGGATACATAAAAAAATCTTAATAGTCGCAAATTAAATGTTTATTTTTTGTATATTATTATTTTGTCTTCACTCTTATTGTGATTTATAATAATAATGTATCCAGAGATCAAATTAATATCGTTGTGATCTGGTACTAGGTACAGATTCGTTTTTTTTTATTCCTATATCTGCAGTGAAATCATGACTGAAATTTTGTGCATAAAATTATTTGTGCTTTAACATGCCACGGGGGCTAAAGCAAGCATATTAAGCCATAAATATATTTAAGATAAGCTTATTTATATTTTAATTAATGACTATTGACTAGCATAAAATATCGTTTTAAAAAAATGCGTTATACGCGCTATTTAATTTAATTTCATACTCTTTACCCTTATGTTTTTTATATATACGAGAGCATTTGATGATAAAAAAAAATCAACATTTCTTATTTAGGTTTGTTTTAAATTTTCTAACCTATAGGTTATTTATTTTTAAAATATTGATATGTGCATATTAAATAGTTTTAATGAATATGAAATTGTTATATTCACGTTCATGATTAACAATACAGATGCAAATATTTGTGTAAGATTTTGTAAAACTCGACGTGCTTTATAATTTTAAGCTGATGATTTATAAGCGATATATTTAGAAAATACAGTGTTAAAAGTATTTTTCTTAAATTGGATTTTAAGCCTATAATTTAATATTTATGTAAAGTTCCAAAGCGAAAGGCACGGTAATAAGGCGTGATGTTCTAGTAATCTACTGAGCTCAAATGGTCCCAATGTCGTGTGATATTTAAAGGCAAAATCTTCATTATTGTAGATTTACATCTGTAATTTAATTAAAATTATACATATAGGATTTATTTAAATATAAATCGTTGTCAATACAAATATCTAACAAAAATACATTTGCCCACTATTTTATACAAACACGCGGAAACCATTGGATGAATAGACTTATATCCATGACTCAAAACAATAAAATATATCGCCGAGTGAGAATTGCCTCTTTATGTTTAACTGAATAAAGTCGTCAACATAAATATATGAAGATAATAACTCATTCTGCACATATTTTATTATAGTAAAATCTGAAAGAATTAGTAACTATGCCAACATTGTTACTAACTCTTTTGAACTGTGTGACATTACAGTCTACACGTAAATAATAAGGGCGTAGACTTATGTCTATGTTACGGCACTGGCCAGCGTGCTGCGACACGACACCGTGCCGTCACCAGGCAGCGGCGCCGTGCATGACGTTACACGGTGGCTGCCGCCGCACCGTAGACATGGGTGCACGCCCTAAGAGCTTTAAATCTAACCACATTTTAAATTCAGAACAGTATAATAGGACGGAGAGTCAAAGTGTTCTTAAAAGTATTAACATTAGGCACTCATATGAGGTTCATTTAATTCAGCACAAATATAGTTTTTTTTTTTTTTATATAATAACATTTCAGATAGTTTACATCTTAGGAAATATTGGTACAGTTAAGTTTTAATATACAAAGCCTTATTTAAAATTACAAGAAAATAACATAAATATAGTTTAGATATTGCTTTTTTAAATTATTGCATTTCTCAAGGCCATACTATATTATGATTTTATTGTATATTATTGAAATATATCAAGACAATGAACATATTGCAACGTTTTAAATAAACATATATTCTACAAAACAATTTAACTTTTTAAATAAAATTTCTATAAACTTAACTATTAAATTGTCAACAATGGGTCAAACATTAATAAAATATCTAGCATCTTATCTAATATTTACAATTGTCTTACACTGAGTAGGCACTGTTCACAAAGTCACATTAGTCGGGCATCGCTCGGTGTGCTTCACTGAGGTATGTGGTCCAGTAGATGATGGTGAAGAGTGTAAAACAAATAGGGAACACCATAAGGGCGAACTTGTCTAGTGCCCCATGTTGGGCGCCACAGAACATGACGCCTCGATCGGCCATCGCAGCAAACCTTACTAAGAAACTTCCAGACGAATCGCCTGGCATCGTGTCGAAAATTGGCGAGTCCTAAAGAGAACACATTTAAATAATAACGGGTTCTTAATTTTTTATGTGTGTGGCATCTTTTTAATAAACATACTACAACTTCCATTTACAATTTTAAATCTACTAGCGTCCACGACATACCTGTGTGTGCAATGCGATGAAAGCATTGGTGTAGGTAATTGTTTTATCTAGTTACTCTTACTGAGCTATATAATAGGTATTTCAAGATAATAAAGCTTTAAATATACTTGGTCAAATTTAGCGCTAATAGAGTTAAAATATTGTGTAAAATTTAAACAGATTTTTTAAGTTCTAGCTTCTTGTCTATCATCATATCTATGCACTCAAATCAATTCAATCTACATGGATGGACCTAAATACAACATTTTCTTCTATAATGCCTTTATTGTACCTCGCTTAGCGTGACCCACACAGTGCATTTAATTTTACCTTACTGACTGTTCTCGTCTCACATCCGACTTTATTGTCTCTTCGAAGCCTTCTCTCCTTAGATGACAACTAAAAATTGTTTGCCTAATTTAAAAAAACAACAACAGTCGTATCTACAGCATACGCGCAACGCGCAACTGTTTTTGCAATGCAGTTATATTTACTGCGTAATATTTAAACACTTTTATTACGTGTAGACATTAGAATAACGTGTGCGTGTTAAATGCTCGCATTGTTTCGCTAAAACAACCCTTATTGTATATTCTTAATGCTTTCGAAATCTACAAGCTTAATAATTTGCTTATCACATATAAATGTTGAGACGTAAGTGCTTAAGGATTCACGTATTTATTTTTTATAAAAATATTTACCCTCTGAATCGTCTGATGAGAGAATTGTTGCTTAAGTCCTTCATCTTCTACACTAAGTTGCGGAGAGAAAACACCACCCTGTGGTGTACCGCTAACTGGTGTACTTAACCTCTGTTAAATGTATTATACATAATTTAAACATTACATTTAATGATGATTAATGATTGCATTAATTACGTAATAAGCTCAAGGAAATTTATATTATAATTAATATTTATATTTGATATCTTAGAATCAACAAGGGAACAATAAAGAAAACAGAGGGTACTTTATTTATTTTATATCAAATTGTTTTTAAATTTGAAGCGAAAATGCAATGATTTTCTATGATGTAGATTTATATATATATTTATTAAGTTTTTCTTAGATTTTTATTAGAAAAATAAGTTTTTAATGCAAATCAAATAAGTCCTTACGTACATAGCCCACGCCTTAATTAGATATGTTTGCACTTGTTGCTAGGTACCTAATTATTTTAAATGACGTACCTGTGAATGGTTGATATGTATAGGCGGCGCGAGTTGCGCGGCGGAAGCTGCCCGGCGAAGGTCTTGTCGTCGTCTGCTCCAACTCTTGTCATAGCGGATGCCAAAGAGCACCACGAAGTATTCTAATAACGCAAGGAACACGAATATCGTGCATGAGATCAGCCAAACCTCAATGCATTTTAGTTCCAGGGCATCAGGAGAGTTCGTGCTGAAAATGACACCAATAATACTTAAATTGAAATATTTTTACAATTTCAGAATGAATTGAGTCTTTAATTGTTTTAGAGGCATTTACGCCTCAATTTAAATTTATCAATATACTATATACATACATATGTTAGTAGATGTATGCAGCCGAGTATATGGTACAAGTTTAATCAAAATCGATATATATCGATAAAAATATAAATTCAAATAAATTACAAAAATAAATATAAAAATATGACTTAAAATTCGAGTAGTTAAGAAGTTTTAGTGAAAATAAAAATTTCTATTGATCCTTTATTACTAAAAAAATATCATATTAAAGATTAAACCAACCTCACAGTATCAAACATGGTGACCAATGAGAGCAAGGTTGTCACTAGCAACACCATCCGACCCGGTACAATCTCCGGTATGACACAAAAGCTGCCCCAAGATATGATCACAAAGAGGGAGGAAGGTAAATAGCTCTCTAGAAGGTAACCCCGCAGTTCGCGAGACAGCTTGATTTGTAAACGTGCTGCGGAATGCTCACCTGTGAAAATTTAAACTTTATTTTCGTTTGGAAATTTTTAATATCAACTTTGTTTGGGTAAAGAAGGTTAAACTGTTAGACGGTAAAGCCAGTATCAATATTACATTAAACTTGTAATCTATATGTTACATTAGATATATTACAAAAATACGCAATAGAAAATCTTAATACTTCATATTTAAATATTAGTCATTAGTATGAAAATTTAGACTAATTTGAGACATATTTATCAATAGATAAGATCTTAAAATTATATTTTCTTCTAATCCAATAGAATCTGTGCAAACAAACGTTCAAATAAACTTTTTAAGATTAATTAAAACTTTTAGTTAAATGAATGAGATTTTTTTTTATCAATCAACATCTAGGTAGTTCAGGCGTTTTAACTATTTTTATTTATTTGCACATTTTTTATTAGGATGAATAATCATGCTTTCCACGTCACATTAACAAAAAAAAAAGGATTGAGCAAGTTACGAATGCCAAGTTTCAAGTTCTTATTTTAAAAAAGTCTACACATAATCGAAGTACTTTAAATTCATAATTTTTATAACATTCGTAACAAGCTCAAGGAGCGTCATGCAAGCATACCGCATAGCGTTAGTAAAGGTTAATTACAAATTGTTACAGGTGGGCGAAAACTGAAGCGCAAAGCGATAAATATACATTTACCTTCACCAAAATTTCGAATATGTTTACTTTTGTCTGTAACAAATGTGACCACGTATTTGGGCAGGCGAAACTCGCGTCGCTGCTCCCCGGCCAAGCCAAACCAAGGTGCCACTTCACGCCACTCGAACCGCACGTCTTCTCTCGTGTACTTGTCTATAATAATAGAACATATTTCCATTACCTTTGACAATTTGTAATGATTTAAAAATAATTAACGCTTGTAGTCATATTTTTTTATAAGATAAAAAAGGGAAAAATGCATGAAATAAGCTTATGTCATTTTCTACGTAAGCGTCTCTGATCAATTTTCGATCACGGTGCAAATCTTAAAGGCAAGGGATAATTATTACATTGTGCAAGCGTGTGCGAAAACTGGTACAAATAATTTCCTCTTTTACATTTCGATTGGATCAGACCCACGTGCTTTCGTAGATTTGGTTTTTTTTTCATAAAATATTATTTTTAAACACACCTTTTTGGCCAAACCCGGGCTTCGAGATCTTGAGAAATCATGATCACAGCCGTAGAAAATAGCAACTAGACTAACGAGCGATCACAAGGCTGTTTAATATAGGTGTAGGACGGTACCGCGAACATTTTTGTGTTCTCGGTTTAGCCTTATAGTATAACGATCCAAACGCCCTTAGGTTATGTAAATTTTACATTTGAACTAGATTCATTTATGTAGGTACTTGTCTATAATAATACCATGACGCTCGTACGCCGTAATGACGTTAATACAATAATTTAACGGCTATTTTTACTCTACTCCGGCATGGCAATGATACAGAGATCTTTTCTTAAATTAAAGATCTCATTCACGTTTAATGGTAAAGGTTTAAATAATGGCCCTTTTTTTAAAAGCCAGATTTTTCGTGTTAAAAATCATCATTCAAGAGTTTTTTTTATCAGACAAATGTTGCGTTACCGTTTAATTATTTTTAGAAAATTGAGTATTTGATTTATGTAAAGGATAACGAACAGATTTTGATAAGATTTTTATTCTTGTTCGTATTGTGGTGTTTGATACGAAAAATGCGATAAATTAGCAAAGCAAAGAAAAATTTACATTTTAAGCCTTTCAAAAAAGGGACATAAATGATAACAGCAATTAATGTACTAGATTGGTTGCTTGTTGCTCAATCATGTTCGGTTTGATTAAACGAAGTCCAATTAAATTGTTATAAAAAAATATGTCATCATTTAATTTACGCCAAGCGAAGCGAGAGATTAACATCTAGTAATAGCTTGATTCAATTATTCTTTCCAATTAGGTAATTGAAGTTAAAAAATAATAATTATAAAACCGTGATAGAAGTGAATCCTTCGCTGAAACGTTTCATTTTACGTTCGTTGCATTCAAATTCGACCTTGAGAATTTACTATTATGGCACCCAAAGAAGCTTAATTTTAAAAAATTATATTTTTTTAATATAATTATCATTACTCACAGCTACTGAAGTCTATAGCGCAGTTTTGTACATCTAACGGGTAGAGAACGAAGTCCATTTCACATTTGATGGTGATCGTGGCACTGAAAATTAAACATATCATTGTAAATATATATAAATATAAATATAATTGTTTTAAGCAAAACAATTATATTTATCTATTGTTTTAAACAAAACAATTCCATTTATCGCAATTCATTGATGTCATAGTTCGTATATATTATTTAGTTTCAATAAACATTTTAGCTTATTTAATAACAATAATATGTCTAGTCTATATTTTTACAAGCTTTTATCCAACTTGCAATCATTGTTTGTTTGCCTATATCAAATTTTGCAAGCTGAATTAAGAGCACTTCATCTTATCCTACAGATTTGTAATTTTACATGTTGGTTCAGAAGCGATGACAATGCATTTTTATGCTAAGCATGACCTGATTCTACACCCAGGATTGGCTCCAATTTATTTATTATTGTTTATGAAAATGTTTTTTTTTTTAATAATCATTTATTTATATTTTGACACGATTATATAATTGATAGCCTTACTACTCATCTAAAGGCTTGCTATCCGTTCTAGTTGTACAGAAATCGTCCTAGATTTTCGAATACGGGTATTCTCCAAGGGACGGTTTTGTATAAATTCCAGAATTAAATTTGTCTGTGGTATATACCCGCACTTTTTAAGAATTATGATAAACTAATATTTAAATTTTCTCATAGCAAGCCTCTACTCAAACTTTTAATAATTTTTAATAAAAGGTATTCGTGTAAAACATTTAAATGTTGTGATAAAAAGAAAAACAAAAATATCTTATTAACTTTCATAATAAGTATAAATAAAAATATAATAACAGATAAATAATTGAACGAACCCGATACTGACTGAGACGGTGCGGTTGGCATACAATCGTAAAGATGCCATTTCTTGTAGCACCGACAATATTCTCATGGTCTGCAGTTGCCATATATACAGATCTGGCGTCCAGATGAGCTGACGGAATTCCCAGGGCAAGTCGATGTACGATCGGCCTGGTGGGACTTTTAACCGCATCTCTTCCCATGATACTTGTAGGAAAACGTCTAGTGTGATCTCCTTGGACAATTAAGAAACAAAATTGTTAATTAGTTATATTATTTTAATTAATTAATTGTGTTCACAGTTTTTAAATAAGTATTATTAATTTTCGAATTGAATAACTGGTTAGCAGGCAATTTAAAACTTTAAAAAAATTAAAAAAAAAATTAAGATCAACAAAAAGTGAGATTGTACAGTATAAGTTAAATGTGAGGATCGTATTAAAGAATTATGTCTATAAGCCTATTTGTTATGTTATATTACATTATTTTTATGATGCAACAACATTATTTTGTATGTATGCTATTTTATTGCTCCGCTTTATTGGGAATTATAGTAATTTACGTTCAAACGACCTTGACCTTAATGATAGATTGTAATAAAGAAAACAATCGTCTAAAAATACCTCTCTATTCTCGTCGACTCCAGAGACCCTGTTGACGTTTACTCCAATATAAACTGTCGTGTTTTTACCTGTAAAAGTGAAATTAAAATCAGACCTTGATATTTCGGTTTCATTGAATTTCTATAAACTGTTGCATAGGTCGTAGTCGTTAGGGTAACGTCCACTGGATTTATATGGTAAAGTTATAAATATTAATGGGATAATCGTTGATTATTTAATTATTAATTTAGGCTTAAGAACTGCACATTTTCCTTAAACATTATTTTCCTAAAATATATTGTTATCACCCGGTGGTAGATCCCATACTAACTAATCAGTTTTTTTTACCGCAAGGCTGTCGTGTTCCGGTTTAAAGGCAGCGTGAGCCAGTGTAATTACAATTTGAAATTCAATAATTAGTTTATATTTATTCTAAACACACATAGGTATAATGTGCTTGTGTGCATGTATGTGTGTTTATATTATAAAAGTGTAGTTTACATGTAAATTGATAATCCTATATTCATAAAAAAATATCTAAATGAACACGCATAGTGTTACGGATATGTCTAAAGTATAAAAAGTTTTAAAAATTGTCTATGATCTCATCTCGATATCTTTTGTAAGATGAGAAAGGCTAACTTGGGAACAATTAACTCAGTGACAATGAATATGTACCTTATTAGTATATAGTGGAACAAACAAAGTCTAAGACTAATAATAACAATTATACACATAGTTGCTTTGGTGGCTACGAATATTGTTCAAACGATTACTGTTACATTTGTAGTGTTGCCAGTTGATTTCGTCAAATAAAAGCAAAATAATAAATGTTCGATTATCGAATAGTCTTTATTGTATATTACCTACCTGCTATAGTCTTGCATTTAAATAAATGTTAAAAACATAAACGGTACACCTATTTACAATATCTTAATAAATGTAATTCTTCAGCATATCCAAATAACTTGATTTATTCTAAATTTGAACATAAGAATGTCTCTGATATAAGATTACGTTTAAATGTAATAAAATTAGATACAATTAATATTCATTGAGTTGTGTTGCGCTACACATCGAGTGGACGGATGCCTTTTAACCGTGGCTTTATGGCGCCCATCGGAGATATCACCGATACGCTCCCGTCTTTACTACCAAGCTAGCTGAATATATTAAAATTAAACCAAGCCAAGCCAACCTACTTAATGAAAGGTAAAAGCTGACTGATTTTTTAATATTGTAATCAAAGGGTACAGACGATAAATCATAATGCCACGTCACATGCTTAGATCACGAAGATTATTTCAATTATATTGTATTAAATATTAATTAATTAAATGGCTAGTTGAATGTATTGAATTAATAATAAATTATTGATTTTTTATTTACCATTATATAAATTATAATCTTAAATTACAATCTTCGTGAGAGCCATCGTGCAAAATTCATGGTCGGTGTATGGTAAATTAATGCTTGTATAATGATTGGCCAAACGTCAGAGTGACGTGACGTGTGACTGTTTTGCTGACTAATGTCCGGTCTTAAGTGGATAGCTGTCTAGTTTGGTCGAATCATCGATGCGTTGCAAAAAACTCTTCTATAAATACGACCTATTAAAAATAACGAACTTAGGTTCTTAAAGCAAAAATCGTAACAGTGCGGCACTACCTTTGACCTTTTTGTATATTCAGGCAAAGGGATCGTATTTTACAGCATTCTTTCATTCGTCTCGTTTTTAGGTTTATTAACTTTCATAAATCTTTGTTGATAACTGTAACTTTGTTACTCGCTTAATTTATTAGTTTTAATTCGGATTCCAAACAAATTTGATTTATCCGCCAAAGAAGTATGTAGATTTGAATTGCATTTGGCAAAGGTTCACTTTTAATGTTATTAATAGTAGTATTAATACAAAATAAATATAATTTATTAATAATAAAATTGAACAAATAATAGGAATTAATGTTTTATTACGTCCAATATTCAGTTTTTATCTGTCTTCATTTTTAAAATCTTCGTTGCTGTTTAAATTAAATATAATATCGAATATTGTATCAATGCGGTTCGGTTAGTGGATTTTTCCTCTCAATACATTCCTTTGTCAGCGAGCTCGATGACGACGAGATAAATTAATAAAATAACATTTTATATTCTAATATTGGATATGATTTTTGTTTAAGACCTACTGGACCATATCGGCTTATTGCTAATTCATGGATATATGTTAAAAATAAAAATTGTTTTTACTCACCAGGTGGAATGTTTCTACTGTAGTTTGTTGGAAGTTGATATGCATGTTGGTCTATATACAGGATCTGGCTGAAAAAAAGTTTACAGAAATTAAATACCTAGATACTGGCAATACCAATTTTCATTGACACGATTTACACTGCGTTTGAAATAGTTAAAAACCAATATAGTAAAAGTGACTAAAACAGTTTGAATATGGAATCAAAAGAAACGTAGCGGTTATGTACTCTTTATAAAAAAAAATCAAAAACAATATTCGACATCAAATCGAAGTCTTTATAACACTGAAAGTTATAACAAAATGATTACTAATCATTAAGTAAAACATTTTAAAATGAAATTGCAATCGCATATGATAATTAGATCATGCCGACTGGGAGCTTTACTGGCGTGCGTCGCGTAAATATACTTATATATTACGATATAATCGATTTATCTAGATCCTTATTCAACCCGACTTCGCCGACACGAGAAGCTAGTAAATAATAATAATTATACACACATATTTTCGTATTTTCCTCAAAATCGTAGTCAAATAACATTAAGTACTGGATTTAACACAGACAATGAGTTTGTTTGCGTTGAACCCGCTAATTCCATTAATGGCTAAATAATCTTTTGTTTTTTTTACTCACACTCCCTCTGTTTCTTGTTTGCTAGAATATTACTTTCATGGTTTCAGTTCAGATATTAATTGTTTAGTTTACACGTACAATGAAAATAAGGTTTATTATTATGACAATAGAATTGTTTTTCAAATGATTATCTTGTTGATCATTTAAAAATTGATGTTAAATAAATAAAAAAAAAACATTAAATCGTAAGAATACTGTATGAATGCATTTTATATTTAATTACATACATTTCCCGTACATACGTACGGAACATACACTATGTATTAATTATGAATGAAAATATAATAGTAATTAATTTTCTTTGAAAATATGTAATGGGTAAAATAACCTGTATATTTATTTACAAGCGTTGTTTGAAAATATAATAAAATTATAAATATTTTTGATCAATAGAACGAACATACATATATAATGTAAAAGCTGAAATACTCGTAAAGCTAAGGTATTATTAAAGATAGAAGGTATTGTTACTTCGACGAATTCAATATCAAACGACTATCCATATTACAATTATTTCAAAACCAGTCAAGTTTAGTAGTAATAGATAATTCATATTTTCTCATAGTTTTAACTGCAGCTCTCGTGCATTAGCTGGAATAAAAATATACTCCATGACATATAAATCATATATCTCTTTACAAAAAATCATGTCGATGTCCAATAACATATATAATAATATATATTAGGCACCGCATAACAATTATTATATTTTAAAAAACAATTTTTAATTCTATACTTGAGTTTGAGATTTTTTTTGTCATGAATCATATATACATGATATTTAGTATCGAATCCTAAAAAACTAATATAAGAAAAAGGCAGAGTAATGGCAATTTTTATTTAATTTAAGAGTAGATTCGATTACTTTTATCATATTTTTATTGTATTTGGCGTAAACTATTGTATTTAATTATTCTAGTAAAAATTAAATCTCCACTATACATATGACGTCACATTGAATTATTGACATATTTTTAACCCGATAAAAAATAATAAAAATATTTTTAATAGATTCTAAACTTATATATTTAATTAAAAATCTTTGAATACGTGTTCAATGAAGATTCTGTTCAAGTACCTATACGTCGAAGACTATCAGCTAGTTCATACAGGGATGTTCGCGTTTACCGCCTAAGATGCGATAAGCTGACGAATTAGATGTTTATTTGCAGATCATATCTATTCAGTCCGAGTTGCACCAGCGCATGTCGGCTCGATCATATCTTAACCAGATACAGAAACCTCTAAAAGTACACGGAAGACTCGTATAATAAGATAACATTAATTGGATATTATGCTAAGCATTTTATATTAACTTAATGACGAGTTGTCTTCATTTATTTTTAACTTTTAAATATATTAATTTAATTTCATTTTATACAATCATTTTATAACTTAGCATATTCTCTTTGTTTTTTACTGAAAACTAAGTACATGTTATTGAATAATGAAGTACTTGACAGGCTGTCATCTAACTGAAAGTACCTGATGATCGTAAAATAATAATCCCATGACAACAAGTTAGGTAACAAATAAGTCATTTAAAATTTTAAATATTTAGTAAATTTAAATTAAATAAATATTAAATCAAAATACTTTATTGAACATTGAAGCATTACACTTGCTTATTGATATATAAAAATCCGTAACAGTCTGTGAATGTCCCAGTGCTGGGCTAAGGCCTCTTCTCCTTTTTTGAGGAGAAGGGTTGGAGCGTAGCCTACGGTGCTCCAATGTAGGTTTGTGGAAAACACATGTGACAGAATTTCGGTGACGATACACGTTGGTTGTGTCACGATGTTTTCCGTCCAGCACGATATCAATTATAAACACAAATTAAGGACATAAAAATTCAGTGGTGCTTGCTTGGGCTTAAGCCCACGATCATCGGTTAAGATTCACGCGTTTTAAGCACTGGGCCATCTCGGGTAAAATAAAATAAATATATATCAAAGTTTGTTTTTTAAATCGTAAATATGTATATATATACCAACTTTTTATTTTATGGTTGAATAAATAAAAAATACTTCTTGTAAATATCCCAATGTAAAGTATTACTTTACCAATTATTTTAAATAATCAATTGTTTTAGTTTTTTTATACGTTTTGGTGATTGACACATGTCTATGTCAGATATATTTTCGTTTAAAGAAATTAAAATTTGTCATTATGTCGCTGATGTACCTTTATACATAATATATAATAATACAAAATGTAATCTAGGTATATATTAAAATGGTAACATTGGAGGAATGAATTCTATAATTCAAAGCTGTAGTAGCCTGTGCATAAAAAAAGTTCTAATTGTGTCCAAAAATAGTACGTGTATTTCGATTACACGCGATACACGCATTAATTAATACATATAAACTGTTCTTGAAGTAAAACTTGCAGAATTAAATAACGATTTGAAATTAACTTTACATCAATTTCCTTACCTTCCCAACCGTGAAGAATACATTGTAAGTGACTTGTAAGGGTTCAGAAGCGAACTCTATAAATTGGCATGCGAGAAAATAGCATGTCTTACTCACGACAGGAAAACGTATGTAAATGCTTTTTAATTGACTTCGATACATGGAAATTACATTCATTACAGATGTAATTTAATTTATATTTCAGTTTTCTATGTGAAGACGATTTGAGATTGACTTTTGATAAAAGTATCAATGAATAATGATATAGACAATAAAAACTTTATTTATCGCATGAAGTTGAATTTTCAAATTTCATCTTACATTATAACCATTCTGGGGCCCAATTCTACTAACAAATTGTCATTCTATCGCAATCTAATCGAAGCGTGATCGTTGCCGTTTTTCCGTTTTCATATTCTTTAATTTAATTATCGACTATTGCCATAAAAGTAAACAATTACGTTTGATTTTGACGGTATATGTTAACATATTATCGGTTCGGTTCCAATTCGAATAAATACAGATGATTCAAAGTGGGATCGGAATTGAATCGGGAACGTATCGTAATCGTTATAAATTAGTAGAATTCGACCCCTGATTTTAGTCCATATACATATTTTGAGTAATAATAAAGAACAATATTATTAACAACATTAACAATATTATTTTGTAAAAATAAACTCGGATTGCAAAACACGATTGCGAAATGACAGACGGTATTATTCTCAAAATAAAAACAATTATTTATAACCGAAAGTCGCTATTAACATTTCATGAGTGAGATACGAAGGGAGTTCTTGCTTTTCTAGTGGTAGGGCCTCGGGCAAGCCCGTCTGGGTGGGTACCACCCACTCATTAGATATTCCGCCGCTAAGCAGTAATACTTAGTATTGTTGCGTTTCTGTTTGAAATGTGAGTTAGCCAGTGTAACTACAAGTGCAAGGAAAATAACATCTCAGTTTCCAAGGTTGGTGGCGCATTGGTAATGTAAGGAATGGTTATCATTTCAAACCTCGCCAATGTCTATGGGCAGTGGTGACCACTTACCATCAGGTAGCCCTGATTTGCTCTTCCGCCTGCATATAACATAAAAATGATTGCATTGTAATAAATATTAATACAATTAACGGCCTAACTACTAATGCCTTTGTCTCTTCTATTTCAAATGAGTAAGCAAATCACAAAATATATTTTTAATAATGTAATTGTTTATTTAAAAGGCCACGAACATAGCACAGGCTGATAACAATGTAAAAGAGGTACATAAACATATGTGCCTCAATTACATGCGATAGCGTTTTTGCAATGATATTGGCAACAAAAATAACTATTAAGTAAGATTAATAAATAATATTAAGTAACTAGAATAATATTTTTTGAAATATTACTTAAACTTCATCTTGTTATATTTAAAGAAATTATATTTTTTTATCAATCGTGGTAAAGTGCGCAAATAGTTTTCTTTTCGGCGCAAATTTTGATATCACAACTATTCTATTAGGTGTTGTAGGATTTGACATTGCGTTGTGGCCTATATTGGTCTTAGACAATTTACATTTAAATATGGTGATTTGTTTGAATTTTGGTAATATAGGTGATGCAATAAAAATAAGGTAATAAGGTAAAAAAGAGGTAATAAAAATTAAAGAACAAAAAACCGATTGCGAAAAAAACGAAAAAGAAACAAACAAGATTTAGATTATTATCGTTGGTTCATAAATGTCGATTGAGATATAAATTGCATAAGTTCAGCAGTGCCATTCTGTAAGAACTCCCTTCATTACTCACCTGTGAAATATTGGCTACCGACTTATGGTGATATTTGATGACATCACCATGAGTCTTGTGGTGTTTGATGCGTGTATTCTTGATATACAAAATAGCCCTAATGATCGCGCTTATATTTCTAAATCAATAAAAATGTTATAGAATCTTTGAATTATTCTTATTTTTTCAATTTATATATTATTATTTTTTTGTTTTCTCGTAATTTTCTTCGTAAATCTGATTTTATTTTTGTAATATGAGTGGCAAATATTTATTCATAATCTATTCTCAACATTCACAATTCATGATTTACAACATAGAAAGGATATAAGTCAGTAGGTAATGCTGGCTTTAATTAATTCCGATCATTTTTGTATAAAGGACAAAATAATTCATTGTCTTTTCCTCTTCTATTAGTCAATCGATTTTCTTTTTTTTTTGTAATGAGCTCTAGAGTTTATCAATAAAACTTTTTGGAAATAAAAGTTAAAATAATATGTTCTGAACATTCCGATTAATACAAATGTTTCGCTCATTTTTTTAAATAATGATTATCGTCGAAATACAACCATTAGGTATACATAATTTTATCCACAACTTAAAAACACATAACGTTTTAAAAACTCTTTCTATTATCGTTCTAGGTCATCGGAGTGCAATTGTAATGTTTAATTCAAATTAAAAAATATGCATATTTTACAATAGCTTATTTAGCTCATAAACTTTTATACACGTCATTGTGTTATTATAATTGTTTTGGAGACTTGGTTATGTTACGTAATCTGTGCTATAAAATCTCTTAAATCAACACTTATTTCTAGTTGTTAACGGCCTTTCTTATAAACATTGCTTAACAGATGTTTAGTTAAAAACTAAATTGTCTCGTTCTGTTACTATTGATTTGACATTCGAAAGAAGTAGACACAGTATTGTTTAAATTATCACTCGAAACAATGCTTAGAGATAAAGCGTTTAGAGCTAACTGTTACCTGCTGGCTTTGTTAAGCCTGACTTTGATTGCAACGATTTTGTATGTAAAGTTTTTTTTCCGTAAAGGTTTAATATATGTCACTTGTATTATATATGATTTACTACATATTAAATAAGTTAATTATTTCGCATGTTTTATGTTATATATTGTGTATACCTCGCTGGCATAATGACTAATTTAGGCCGCAGATCTTGAAGTGTCTGGGTCCAACACCCAGTTTGTTCAATAAAATGATATTGGGTTTTACTGACAGTAATTCTTAGTAGCATCTAGGAATTTGGGACTTGGCAGTATTCACGTTCTCGTGCCTCGAAATGCATCACTGAATAGTAGAAGTGCAATTTCAGTGAAATCCAATTATCTTATTAGTTTTCATTACATACATTATCTACTATTATATTGTATAACATGTAACTCTTCAAGTACTCATATGAATATTTTCTAGAAAGTTGGCTAGAATAATATTGTTTCTCTGTGGTCCATGTATACGAGTATTGGGTAAGGCCACAGTATAAATTGTAACGAAACATAATGATGATTTGTTGCGCAGACTATATTTTGCATTAGTATATTTGTAATACTTTTAAGCTATTTATATAAATGTACTAAATGATTCCATCACACTGCAATGCAGGTAGGTGGATGATTTGGTAGCTGGTGGTAATAATGATTATATCTTTGATAGATATTGAATATTTATCTCTTTTTTTATTTTGAGCTGAATTTTTATCCACTCCAACGTAAAACAAACCAAATTTTAGTGAACTGTTTATAATGTTGGCTGTAGAAGCGTTTCACGTTCGTACACTCGCTTTTATTTTATGCGCCTATTTTCATAACTTTTGCCTATTTTTTTTATAATATAATTTCAATAAAGTGAAGCCTCTAATAGATCAAATAATATGTGCTTTATAAATAAAAATTAAAACATTATTGTATTTTTATAGTTCAGCTAAGTTTTATTTTAAATTTTAATGACAGATTTCGATATTTACCTACAACTTTAAATTTATTCTAAAACTAACAATTTTTCATTAAGTATAGTATGAAGTGTATAACAGAATGATAGGTATATATACGTACTGTACAAATAAAAAAAAAACTTTTTCAGATTCATGTTTGTATACTTTTATTTATTGTAGTTCGGTAATACATAAGTAATTTATAGCACAACAGGTATGTGATGCCATCTAGTGACGAGTTACAAAGAAGTGGTTACTATAAAAACCTCCTTGAAAAAATACGTGCACTGTGTCTTGTATCTGGTTAAGATATGTGCCAACGTTCACAGTGATCGGTTAAACGCTATCGAAGTCTATAAATCTCAAAGTGATATACTCAAATCCATTTTTACATATAATATATAATAAAGCAATAATTCACTGGGTAACAGCGTTTGATAGCCTGTCATGGCAGGTATGTGTCGTATCTTGGCGCCAGGCCAAGTCGTCTGCAGAGCAAGCCCAGATTTCTTGACACATCAGAGGAAAGCATCTTCTCTAATTCATATCAAGTAATCTGAGTTTAAACAGATACTTAGTGTTCTCACGGACGTTTGTCATGAAACAGGTAGTAAACGTGAACTAATGGTTAAGCGATTCGAACAGCGCTGTGTAATGAAAAAATGCTTATAAGCAATTCAGTTCGAATGGAACGAAAACTTAAATAAAAAGTTTATTGTATTTACTATTAAGCTGTATAGAAGAAGTAAGAAACTTGATAATTAACGATTTTATTTTGATCATTTTACACAATTATGGCTTACATAGGGAGTTACGAGTTACGGGGTTCTAATAATAGAATTATGCTTTTAAATTAATATATTACTTCATTGTAAATTATTGCTTATATTATTTCGGTATATAAATGTAGGCAATTTTTTAATTTCAAGTACGGTTATAGAGTATTTGTTTAATTATGTTTTAATTCAAACTTTTTAATTTTATAAGTTTTGTATTCCTAATTTTATTCGTTATTTAATTTAAGTGATGTGTTATAATATTTTTATACAAAAAACCTGACGAAATAATAGAAAAGAATCGAGATTTCAAAACTTCTATGTTGTTGGTGTGCGTTCGTAAATATAAGCAGTAGTAGGTATGCATATAGTTGTATAAATAATTATAGATTACACATAATATGTATCGAATTTATATATATATATAATTACAGGCACAAGGGACATAAGATCGTAGTTCCCAAGGTTGGTGGCGCATTGGCGATTTAAGCGATGGACAACATTTCTTACAATGCCAATGACTAAGGGCGTTGGTGTCCACTTACCATCAGGTGGCCCATATGCTCGTCCATCTTCCTTTTCTATAAAAAAAAAATATCTAAAAACATTGACGTTTGACTATTGTTTCCATAAATTGATATATATATATATATATATATATATATATATATATATATATATATATATATATATATATATATATATATATATATTTTTTTTTGTTATCGATTATCTGGAACTACTCGTGCGCCACCTATTGTCCGTTGACTATGTACTATGTAAGAAAACTTTACTTCAGTACTATTTTAGAAACTCTTACTTCAATCGGCTGAACGATTCGTGGGCGGATGGAATAACACAAATCAATTACATTTTTTCATAATTACATATGATTTGTAATTGTTCTGCTTACTCTACTAAAATCTATGCTCGCCAATGTGTATCAGTGCACGTAAACGCATCACAGCTGTAATAGTTATGCATATATTAATACGACAGACTTGTGGTGCAATGATAGGTATTCAGCGCGAGGGTTTATTTCTGTTGTCACAGTTACCCGACCCGCTAGTTATATTTGGATTAATAATGACGCAGATGCTAACCGGTTAATTTTGGCGCCATTGAAAGGTTATTGTTGTCATAAAGTTGTGTTATAGTTTTACGGTTACTCTCAACACATATTTCCTATTATTTGCGAAATCGCAACTTTAATGTATCGTGTCGGGAATTTTGACGAATCGTTTCTGTGTTTGTATTATTTATAGTTTATAAGTATCCTGCTTATATACAGTAATTACGTATAACAAATTAATGTATGATATGAATAATTTGTATACTAAATACATATGTGTTTATCTTAAAAAATTATGTATATTTTCATGCCATTAAGATAATGTATAAAATATTAAGGAATTTATAATATATTAGAAATTAAGGATAGAAGGAAACTATTAAGGAATTTATAATATATATAGAATTTATAATATAAAATCTTAAGGAATTTATAATAAATACTCATGGCTAATATTTAAGCAAAAAATTAAAAAATATACCTATTACCAATATTCTATAATTTAATTTTTTTTTAATTTTATTGATAATAAGCAATTGACTGATCCCACCTGATTTTTAAAGTTAACTCAATAATACAACAATATTCATTATCTTAATGTAGTGAAACGATTACTTATACTTTCCATGCAAAATTGATGGTTCCCTGAACGATTTGGTTGTGTATCTGAACGGAGGCTAACGTAGATGTATTACTATATATACTATATAATAGACTAAAGTGCATGTATGAGCAGACGAGGTGCACTGTGTATTCCCACACTCTCGTATTAAAAAAGTAACAATTGAACTAGTGAAAGACCTTCTGTGAATAGATTGAACTGAAGGAAACTTATATGATGTAACGATTTAATAATTTGATTGTTAACTTTAATTTTATTATCAAATTTAACATACTAAACAATATCAACAGACGCATTCCAAACAACGGAATAATTACGATTGTTTGTTTCAGTATTTTCTATTTCAGTATTTATATTTTTAGTAATTAATGATTTTTTTACTTTTCCCGAATTAAAAGCAATATTTTAATTTAATTAGTATGGAAATCCAAATTTTAACAGATAAGTGTAGTACTTGTTTTTTATAAGAATCCCTGTGTCTGTGTTTATGTATTAGGGATAATATGGAAAGTAGCTTTATAAACGGTTTTAAAACGGGAAATTCTTGGTACAAAATTTGCTTTCACAAGTTTTAAAAACGGAATAGACCATCCTTCTAAGTTTTAAACGCGATTCAATTCTTGTTCGGCGAAGAAAATATATGAAATAGAGATAGAAATATTCCAATCTTCTAAGATAAGAAAATTGAAGGTTAGCTTAATAAGACAGGACGTTATTATTACGAATGAAACTCAACGACATGAGAGTCAACCTTTGCCTTGACAGATTGCTTTGCTAGAGTAATAAGTAAATGGCAGTGTTTTTTTTTATATTTACCGGAAGGGCAAATGACTCTACTCCACCTGGTGGTAAGTGGTAGTAGAGTCCAAACGCGACGACGGCCAGTACAGTCGGGAAGAAGGTTCTGCACTAGCCGCCTTCGTCTTGCCGGCCCGCAAGATGCCTCTTCACGCCTCGTTTGAAGGAACCCGGGTTGTAAGAGGAGGGGAACACATGAGCTGGTAAGGAATTCCATTTTTTGGAAGTGCGACAAAGAAAGGAGTTGCCAAATTTCTTTGTACGCGATGGAATTGATGCCACAGTTAGGCGGTGACATCGAGAGCCAGCACGCCTAGACTTTTGAAGGAAGGGGGAAGCAGGAATAAGAGAGAATAATTAGTGTCCCGCAATCTCACCCGTCTTCAAGTGAAATTATACATGACTGGTTATATTGACTAATATTTGGATTATTTATTCGCTCCTGAAGGTTGTGGCGTGAAGTTATAAAGTCTATAACCTCTTGATTATCGGGCTATCTAACACAAATAGAATTATTGAAATCTGAACTGTAGCTTATGAGATTAGCAATAAAAAATAATCATAATAATTTACTTTTCAATGTTCATTAAAATCATTTGCTAATTTGCTTTCTAATTGTTTAAACAAATACAAATCGTACACTTCCCGTAGTTTGTTGAAACTGTTAGAAGTTGAAGGTGTGATCTCTGTCTTCCGCTAGGAAGTTGTTTTGTTTATTCAATTGGCTTTAGTTTGTCATCACATTTGGGCAAGTCAGTTGCGTCAGTTTGACGTATTAATGGACATCGGAAGCTTACCTTATTTTAAAGACTTATGAAGATATAGATTTGTTTGAATTTTTATATAAATAAATAAAATTAAAAATAATAAATATAAAATCCAGAGTATTGATTTGTTTTATTATCAAAATTTAATACATCGTTCGTTATAAGTACTTGACCTTGACGAGGCGTTTTTTGGGTTCCTCTAAAGGAAAAAAAGGAACCCTTATAAGATCAAATCTTTGTCCGTTTGTGTCTGGCTGTCTGGCTGTCTGTCCATCGAGACCCTTTTTATCAGGAACGCGTAGAGGTATATAGTTGAAATTAATACCGAATACTAAGGTCTGCAGACCCTTGGAAGCTGTGGAAAAATCAAACCTCTAAGTTTACCCAATTAAAAGATATGGCCCTTTCCGGTGACCTAGAATCATGAAATTTGGCAACAAGCAATATCTTGTAGTACAAGTAGAAGAAAAAAAACCGGAAAACCGTAAATTTGATGTTTAAAAAATATAATTAAAAAAATAAGAAAATTAATTTTTACAAACAAATTAAAGTCTAAATCTTAAAATAAATTGGTAAATCTTTCAGTAGTGTGTGTATAGAACCCTCAGAGCGCGAGTCCGACTCGCACTTGCCCGTTTATTGAGATATATTGATTCTTAAGTTATGTTGATTTTGTAGGAAAAAAATTGATATAATATAGTATATATAGACCAAGCCAATCCACTCATATTGGGATCTGGCCAGCATATTGTTTTATGTGTAGACTTTTCCGAATGTGTTTTTTATACTTTGGAAATGATTATTTATTTCGATTCTTACAACTAAAATGATAGAACAATCATAAGTTGATAGTGTAGTCTCATAATAATTACATAAGATAAACAATGTGGTTTTTCTGAATTCGTCCACAGATTAAATAAATAAATCCAATTTTTCAGCAACCCGCAATTTTTCAGCAACCCGATTGAGGGCGTGCAGTAACTGTGGCTATAACTATGATTTTTAAGCAAGTTAAATTTTTACATTTACACAAACCTATCATAGAATTATCACTTGATTTTACATCGTTTATAATACATATATATTTTACTCATATATAAATGGATAACGACAAAAGTTCAAAATGTTACTGGTGGTGGTGGCTTTGTGCAAGCTTGTCTGGGTAGGTACCACCCACTCATCAGATTTTCTACCGCAAAACTGCAGTATTTGGTATTGTTATGTTCCGGTTTGAAGGGTGAGTGAGCAGTGTAATTACAGGGACATAAAATCTTAGGCTCTAAAGTTGGTGGCGCATTGGCTATGTAAGCGATGTTTGACATTTCCTACAATGCCAATGTCCATATGCTCGAACGCCTTCCTATTCTATAAAAAAGAAGTAATCATTTGAACCGAAGGCTTACAAAGTGTGGACTTGAGTATCCATAAAATTAGTTCTTTGGTCAAGATAATATCGCCAATACAAACAAACAGTCGTGCGGGAATCATAACTGTACCGCATCGTAACTTACCTTGTAATTAAAAATCTGTTTTTAATTTTATTTAACTCAACGATGGAATATTTATGTAACACGAACATTAACTATATTTACTGTGGTATTTTATATAATTAGACGGGTAACCCTAAAACAGAATGAATGAACAAATGATTGACTATTTATCAAATAAAGGGAATATTATTCTTTAAGTACAAGAAGTACTTGTGTTACCATAGAAAAGCTGCGATATACGTACATATAATAACCTTCGTAAATAAATCTGTTTTATTGTTTATTTGTATATCATTGTTAAATAACTTTCTAACAGCTATTATGTATTTATTCTTTTGATTTTTGTAAATACAAATAACAAATGATAATACGCTGTACCATTTGTCATTATTTTGTTTAACAGTTTACACCAATGTTGTTGTTGTTTTACACCAATGATATTTTACTTGTAAAATAAGTTTAACACAAATGATGACAATACAAAACAATTACTACTAGATATAAAGATTAATATTTTAGTTATAATTATTTAGGTAGTATAACAATATCTTTTATTTATGATAATTTCATTCTCTCAAGAGGATTTTGCGTCCGTATATTTTTTCTTCTATAAAAATAAGTATTTGTCTATGATTTTAAAATAATTGCTCCTTTTTAAGTTAAAATGGCTCTTACCAAAATAATTCTTTTATTTTCGTCTGTTTGGCCGGTAATCTTCAAAACGTCTAAAAATTACAAATAAAAACAACTGAATTACTATCTATTCCAAGGTACCGAAGTCTTTATTTCATTAAATCGGTTGAGCCTATAAAAATTTATGACAACTATAATTTTACGTACGTATCTTTGTTGTTTATTATTTTATCTATATATCTATACAAGTAAATACTATGGAAGTGCTTATCAAAAAAAAGTGATTTCAAAAAAACTAGTTTTTGTTTAAGTTTCTTGCAAGTTACCAAAACCAAAATAACTATTTTAGACTACCGTTACTATCTATTAAGTAACTATTTTGTGTATAATGACATTATATCCGTTAAGATTTCAGATTTGATAGGATTTTCGTTACAAACTAAACCCACGGCTGTTTCATTGGCGAAGCCGCGGGTTTTGTTATTATAGGCTAGTAAATATATTATAATATGTGAGTAGTCATGTACCTATTACTAGGTATTCTGTTGTTGTACGCACACGCTTTTGAATTGGGACACGTCTGCTAAATCAGTCAGAATTGAGATCGTTGCACCTGGCCAAGCTTGGCGGTCAGCGGTTAGTCGCAAGTGTTTATGTCAACAACGAGGCTTGCCAAGCGACTCGGCCCGTCTCCTTGGACGAAAAGAACACAGATCAATCTCACAAAATTCACTAAGTTTGTATTTTCTACACTATCACAATAATACATTCATATAAGTTTATTGATTAGATTATATATAATGTATGACTTTATTGTAATTTATAAGCAGCGTTTATATTTATATATATATCTTCATTTGATTGTTATTGGTGAGCAATATTAAACAAGGCATAAATTCCTACAGTGTCAAAGCAACTATATCCGGAATTATAATTAGTTCTATGTTGTAACAGTCCATATGAATTGATCTGAGTTCGGACTTATATTTTCAATATCTTATATAATATTGATGTTCTTTGTACTTATTATCGTTTGATATTATTCAATAAGCTTTGAAATTTTTAAATATACTTTAAAGACATAGGATGTAATATATATAAAAGTTATTTTGTTTTTTGTTATTTATTCGAGAGATAACTATGTCTAATTGTGACTGTAACGTCGCCGTAACAAGCGTACGCCTTGTGTTGAGATTTTATTTTTATAGCTCATCCGAGGTCCCCGCGACGTTAGCCAAATTTTAACCTCTAAAATAATTTCGCAGTCTGCTTGTAATAAAATATCGCGCAAAAATGTTTTAAATAGTTTCAGCATATGATTATAATTTTTAAAAGTTTTCAAATAGCTATAAAGTTTTGTAACGAACCTTGCACATTCAAGTAATTCCTTGTTTGGTGTGAAAGAGACGCCGTCGCCTTGCGCTAGAAGCGCCAGCAGTGGCATGAAGAGCGTCCACATGGCGGGCTATGGGCGCGCGGTCCGCCGCCGCTTGTCGCTCGCGCACTTCGTCACAACACTCACTCGGCTGCACATCATCAGCTCACGAGGCACATCACAGATCGGGTTGAGTCGCGAGCTGTACCGAATCCGGCGGGTCGAGGTCCGAGAAGTAGAGAGCGCGCCGCGATACTGCGCTACTGGCGATGTTGACGGCGGGCGGGCGCGGGCGCGGTCACGGGCGCAACCTTCGTTTCCGCGCGATCTCACCCTGTGATGCGACGCCACGCGAGAAAACTACATGCTACGCAATCCGCTACGCAGCTGGCGTTCGCATGAGTGACGGCTTAAAAGTGATGTACTGTTACATGCTAATATCTAGTTAACGGCAACAACGCATAACCTTGGCGTAGATGTAATTTTATAATATCAGAATTTGCCTCTATGCAATTTCGATATTCCGATATTTTAATTTGATTAGTAAAGTAAGTTTAGTCAGTTTACAGCACGTGTCACGATCGCGTGACCCGACTTGCCGTGCCCAATAGTCAGATAATATTTAAGTTTCGCAAATGTAGGTACATACTAGGTAAAATTATATTTACATAAGAATTTGTACATATATTTACTGTCATACGGTTTCATGTTTGATCGCGTACTATTTAAATAAGTGTAATATACCACGATTAGAAAAAAATAAATAAATCAATACCATACTTTGTATTCCGTTAGGTTGCATTTGAAAAAACAGAATTGGAGAAGTTTAATCCATAAAAGGTATTGCGTGCGTCATGTTTTTATTAAATTCCCGCGTAATCCCCAAACGACGTACACAGACAAGCGAATTAATTTGTTCCAACAAAATAGAAATGTAAAATTGACTAAAACCAAATTGTTTATGATAATTTATACTTGATCTATCCGTGTAAAATCATTTGTCTTGACTGACTCCCTCTGACGTACAGCCAAAGCTACTGCTTCTAGAAAGTTGAAATTTGGAACATCCGTTTATTTTGTAGGCGTCTATTAAGAAAGAACTTTTGGAAATTACAAAATTACGAGGTGGGATAGAAACCAGACAACAGATATACTACATATACTACTTTTCTTTTGTAAATACATACTTATATAGATAATTACACCCAGACTCAGGACAAACAGACATGTTCTTTCACTCAAATGTCTATCCTGGGTGGAAATCGAACCCACAACAGCGTGAAAGGCAGGTATCTTCGAGGTGTAACTTAGGAGGTGTAACTTCGTATAAAAATATTTTTTTTTTTAAGTTAGAAACATAAATCATTGTTTGGCACGTCGAAGTTTGGAAGTGAAGCTAATAAAAAAATAAAATAAATTTAAAAGTTGAAAAAAGACTAAATCAATAAAAATAACGTTTAAATATATAAGTTTATAAGGTATATATAAAATAATTGTTATTTAAAATTTTACAATTACTATAATCAGTTACTTTCTGAGTCGGTATTAGAATTTACTTGCTTAAGCTGCTGTCTATAATTTTATATAATTTCTCTATAAGTTTTTTTTACCCTAATAAAAATCATTCATTTGTATTTGTTTCTGAAGATTTTTTTTTGTATTTTTTTAATTTTAAACGTTTTTGTGGTATTCGATTCAAAATGTTTCATTAAAATCGGTGTATAGTAGGAGAATATATGAAGTACCAAACGCAAAAAGCAGCCAATGTATAATGTGCCTAAAACTGCCGTATGCTATTTGTTTTATGCAGTAAGTCATTATGTTGTATTGGTCTGATATTGAGTGCATCGGTGGTCTAGTTGATAATTTATAAGGGTGAAAATCCCGTCGGTCCTCGTTTAAATTCTGGGTTGAGAGAATAAACAAGTTATTGGATTTTTTTTGTACAGGAAGTCTCAGGGCTGTTATCTGGCAGTATTTACCTCTAGTGTCTCGGAAAGCACGAGCCCTCACGCTGCGGTTCGATTCATGATAGTGAGGGACAACAGAGAATGCACCCGTGCTTTGTGCGCATACTTGTGCAGATTAATAACTTTATATTAATCTGCAATCTAATATAATTGTATTTGTATGAAGTATTACACGAAAAAGTTTTTAATGAGTTAGCTTTCTCTTCAATATTTCAAATTACAATTACTTAACATTAAAATTAAATTGTTTGTAACTTATTTTGGAATAATTTAATATTGTTAATTGCAACCAGTCATTAAATGGAAAATCTTTTATTAAAGTCAATTGATAATAATACAAATCAAATTACGCCACTGTATCTTGTCCACTTTGGAACTTCTCCAACACACGAGTACAACTATTAAAACTTATTTATCGATAAAATCATCGCTTTGTAAAATAAATACATTAGGATGACGAGAGATTTTGTAGTGAGCCGTTTAGTTTTATTTTCATTTGTTTTTGTACAAGAAATCTAGGATAAAAATCCTCACACATATGTTTGTAGGAAATTGGCTTTGAAATTTTCTTATAACCGTGTATCTACGCAACTCAATATTGGATGTCATGTTTTATATTTAAACTTGCATTTTATAGGATTCACTTCGGCCCCGCGTCCTCTACTTATGCGCATTACATTATTTACATAAAACCGGTTAAAAACGATTCGGAATCGTCCGTAGTACGATCCTTATTTACAATTTTTTTATATATAATATATGAAACGATTTAATTTAACGTACTCTTGTATAGTTAGTTACCAACATTAACTGTGTGTAAATAGTTTCAGTTCAATCGGTGGGGATATTTATTAATGAGTTATTACATCACGTTTTATCACTTCACAACCCTTTGTTTAAACTAAATGAAAATAAGACAAAAACTCTACTACTACTAGGGCAAATGACTCTACTCCACCTGGTGTTAAGTGGTAGTAGAGTCCAAACGCGAGGACGGCCAATACAGTCGGGAAGGAGGTTCTGCACTAGCCGCCCTCGCCTTGCCGGCCCGCAAGATGCCTCTTCACGCCTCGTTTGAAGGAACCCGGGTCGTAAGAGGAGGGGAATACGTGAGCTGGTAAGGAATTCCATTTTTTGCAAGTGCGACAAAGAAAGGAGTTGCCAAATTTCTTTGTGCGCGATGGAATTGATGTCACAGTTAGTCTGTGACATCGAGAGCCAGCACGCGTAGACTTGTGAAGGAAGGGGGAAGCAGGAATTAGGGAGACTCGTTCCATTTTAACATATATTATCAAAAAAATATAACACGCTAAATGAAAAACGTTAATTTAATTGTTAAATTTTTATTATAAAATATCATGTTCAAGATAAAAATATTGAAATAAATATGCAAATTTACCATTTAAAAAAAACGCTACGAGTACATTTTAATAAATGCACGCGACACGATACTGTTAATGTCCTTGCGGCAAAATTTGTAAAACAAACAAATATAATCAGAACGTTTTACATTACCTATTAACTAACCATAAACCTGAACGTAACTGTCGGTTTATAGACACGATGATCAGGTGAAAACATTTTCGAGCAATTAACGTCCTTACGACTAAAGCAATACGAGTCGTGTTTTGTGCGTGAGTTAACAGTTTATAAGTAAGTATTATGCCAGTGCCAGGGAGCCAGATAGAGGCATCCTATAAATAAATACAGAGTTGTTTTCTTGCTAATGCGTGAAGTGCTGTTACGTAGGCCGAGGCCCGGGTCGCATCTCTGACATCATGTGGATCACCTATGGGATTATTTGAGCTATGGTGATACAACAATTATTATGTCTTACAAATCGATTTCGACCATGGCAGTCTAAGAGATATGTGGGCATTTTATTAATAACTTGGTCATAGGGTTTGTATATGCCAATGGGGATAGGTACCATCACTTATCAGATTTTCTACCGCCAAACAGCAATACTTATTGTTGTATTCCGCTTTGAAGGGTGATTGAGCCAGTGTAACAGGCCCAAGATTCCAAGTATATCTTTGTTCCCAAATACCTAATGGTAACCACTTACCATTAGCTGACCCATTTGCTCGTCTGCCTATAGCATTAAAAATATATATATCGTTTATACTAAGCTCAAAATTAAGTCGAGATGTAATATAATGGATCAGTCATGCATTGTTTTGTGAAGCTGAATATCCATAATCAAACCACTCCAATCTGATACTCGATATACATTCCCTAACAGCAGTGACGTATTTACCCTATGGCAAGGCACCTCTAAGGCCTCTAAGACCCGGGGCGGCAGATCTAGCCGCCTTTTATAATAATAGTTACCCATTTTTTGATTGACCATCAAAAAACTCATTATACGATTCGTACCTACTTTTAATTAACTGTAAAATATGTCTTTTTGCCTCAAATTTAAGGGGCGTTTTTATGTGGCCGGTGCTCCAAATCTCAAAATACGTAATTGCATAACAGTCCACAATCGAAATCGATAAACAGTTCTATATATATGACTATCCATATTCAGATTCAAAATTTCATTTGTTAAAAGTTAATATTCCACGTCTTTATTAGTGTATAACTAAGCGAAGAGCATAGCACAACATACAGCAGACATATTATTGCCGGTGGAAATCGTATTCTAAGTGTAAGATATTTAGCGCCGAAGAAATTGTAATCCATGTTTACAGAAACTAAATTCTGGTCCAACTTTCCCTTTCCGCCGCCGCCTATTTCTGGTGTGTCTAGCGTTAAGCGCTCTCAGACTGGGATCTTTTGGAGACGTCACCGGAATTGTTTCACGTCGTCTCTCATGCGTAGGCTGGTTTTTTTTTTAATACTTGGCTGGTGGCCAGCTGTTTTGGCGGTCTTTGTCAATGTTGGATTTATTAATACATTGCATTGTCGCTCTTCTGGCTAGCCTGAACGGTTGTCCTTTTAGCGAATTTCGTTAGTGACGATAATAGTGACCTACAATTTTATATTGAGTGATCTATTTCGTTGTGTTTAATATTTTTATAAATTTAGAAGTACGTTTTTAGAAATGTTAGGTATATTTATGTATTTTCAAACAAAAAAAAAAACTATTTTAAAATCTTTCCAAAGATCTTATCATGTAGCTAAGATAAGCTCAATCTCTCTCTCACTCTCTCTCTGTTTCGCTTAAGCCATAATCGAGCCAGATGACAAAAATCAGGTCAATCAAAATTGCGTCATACCGTCTGGTATTTGAAAAATGTAATTATTTGTATGTTGGTCGCAAGTAGCCGAAATAAACTCTACGCGACCGTCGCTGCCAGATTCCCGGCGCGTGCGCGTCTCCCTGCCAGCTGCGAGAAGTCGCAACCGCTATGTCTTGCGATTACGCATATCATTTATTAAGTACTCATTATCACCCGTTATTCCATTCGCTTTGTATATATAACTAATATTCGTATTACATGAACTACTTAATAAGAATTGAAATTTACTAGACATTCAGCCAGTGAATTTTTTTGTCTGTTATATTGACATACGAACACTGAAAACTGCATACGTCTATTATATATTATCGGCAGTATATAAATTTAAAAGTATTTTATAAATCAATAGGAAACAGATTCTAAGTATCTTAGCATTACATATACGATATATGCGGGTAATTAAGATATACATATTTATTTATTTATAGTCATCTAATAAAATTTAAGTACGCTTGTCATAATTGCTACCAACCTCGCCATCCCTCATGATTTTCTTTGCCATTCGTTTAATTAAAGTTTTGCGTTTAAACACTTATTAGTTTTATGCAAAATAGTGTAAATATCACCTCGCGTGTGAGTAATGTGAATGTAATGAAGGTGAAATAAATTTAAATATAATTTACAATGCGCTTTTTAATAGTAAGAAGTAAGATTTAGATTCACATAAACGATATTGTAAGTCATTTTTGATAGCTTTAGCAATTACGTTTAAGAAATCTTGTATTATTTAATCTTAATAATTATTTTAATGTTTTGAAGTGATTTATGCTTCGATCAACAATACCACCGATGGTTTTATGTAAATAACAAACCATTGATCGTATCTTTTTGAAAAAAAAGAAAGTTGTTTATATAAGATACTTTTTTTATTAATATTATCTTATTTATATAGCTATTTTTTATTATTATAAATAATAGTAAGAATTTGATTTCTATTGATAATTGACTTGACAATTGTTTTATTATAGAAACTGTTTCGTCTTATCTTATAACATGAAATGAGCAATTCTTGTATATTTATATATAAATTTATTTCGCGTATTTCGGAAACAGCTATAACGATTTCGCTCAAAGCTCGTATTTAAATAAGGTTTTGCTTTGTACATTTATTTTTATGGGCAGGTATCATTCTGGAAAAATTGCAATTTTTTAAATTTTAAAGTACGTTTTAAAGTCGAGCTAATCTCGGTCGCTCAGGTAATAACTAATAGTAATAATGATATAACGTTTTATGAACTTACTATAAGAGATAATTTATATTAGGTACTCGACTATGCGTGTCTCTTTTTATATGCGTGTCTGTCCTTAAGATTTGGCCGCATAAACACGGAAGCAGATTATAGCACGGTCGTACTACAAAATGGAAAAAAAACAATACATTCTTTCAGAATCTTCTGTAAATTATTAATGAATTTTTGTATGACATTAATAAATGGAAAATGCAGCAGTGCAATAAGAGATTATTACGAAACCTCGACCTCGATATTTTAATTAGATCTATTTGACAATTAATGAAAATGAACGACAAAGAAAGTCACTTCCGTATCCTTGACAATGCTTTTGATATTTGACAATAATCGCGGTGTCATTTTACATCTAATTTCACCGAACATGTAATAACTTTTTTATAATCTTTATTATAAATGACGTAGTGTTTTTATTTATTAAAATAATAATAACCCATACATGGCTGTTTATCGTAGAACATAACATGATTGAAAAAAAAATCTATTAGCCAAAAGAGCCAATGGACTGCATGATAGTAACTTTTCAACTTCACTCATATATATTGGCAATGTAAGATATATATATGTGTATATAAATGTTAATGTTCTGCCAACCTAGGCATCCTTAGATGTTATATATGTGTATTGTGTTTGTAATTACACTAGCTTACTCACTATTCAAAGCGAAACACATCAATATATAGTATTGATGTTTGGCTGCAGAATAACTAGTGGTTGTACCCACCTAGACGAGCTTGCAACAAAGTACTACTAGCTACCTATAAAAATTATATGCATTACTTAAAAAGAGTTCGCTCTAAGTAATTTTTATATTGTAAGAGCGTGTTTTCCACGTTAATTTAAATCAAGGTTTTTATTATTTCTTTACTTTTCCTTAAGCATGCATGTTTCAAACTATGTCAATGTTATTAGTAAAAAAAATAATATTAATAACGTGTCTTACAATTTGTCTCAACCATGAGATGGTTATAGGCTTAGTTTTTGAAATAAATTTGCTTTATACGCAATTGGGCTCATTAATTTTTTTAATTTTTATAATTGAAATTAGTGTACTTTAATTAAATACATGTTTTCCATGACATACGTATATATGTGATATTGCTAAAAAATACTCTTTTATTTATTTCCGATATTTTGGTAAGCAGCGCAGTATTAATATACAATTTATATTTAAAAAAAAAATAGATTTCCTGCGTGCTATAGCAGATGTTCGGTATAAAAAGCCTATGCCCTTCTTTGGGATTCAAACTTGCTTCATATGAAATTTCATCAAAATCGGGTTAGTGGTTTATCCATGAAAACGTAACAAAGTTACTTTCATATTCATAATATTAGTATAGATGATGCGTCATATTAAATTTTAAAAGTGTATAATATCAATAAGCAAACAAAGGCTATGCTGTGTTTATAAAAATAGATAAAATTTTAAGGTAGCTAGAAATATCACTCAATGAAAAAGGTTAGAGGTAACAGTACTGTCATAGTCATAATCGCTTAAATAAACATTTAAATTATTACAAGTACTTAAAGTAACAGCCTGTAAATGTCCCTCTGCTGGGATAAGTACTTATATCCTTTTGAGGAGTCTTGAAACTTATTCTTTAAACATATTAACTTATTTATTATATTATTGAAACCACTGGGCTTGGCTCAAGTATTTGAAGATATAGAAGCTTAACGGTTCGGTAACAGCCTGTAAATGTCCCACTGCTGGGCTAAGGCCTCCTCTCCCTTTTTGAGGAGAAGGTATGGAGCTTATTCCCCACGCTGCTCCAATGTGGGTTGGTGTAATACGTATGTGACAGAATTTCAGTGCAATTAGACACATGTAGGTTTCCTCACGATGTTTTCCTTCACCGTATAGTACGAGACGAATTATAATCACAAATTAAGCACATGAAAATTCCCATTTCACGATCATCCGTTAAGATTCACGCGTTCTTACCACTGGGCCATCTCGGCTTTCAATATAAATTTACACTTCCTCCTTATTATTACTCCGTCTGAAAGATCAATAGCTGGTGTTTCATATAACACATAAAATAAAATAAATCTGAATGTTCATTGTCTCTGACTGTACTGGTGTACCTTTCGTATTACTTCGAACTGACAATGTCTACAACATAAACGATCAGAAAATCAGTCGACAGATTGAACTTTGAAATTCTAGCAATGCCTTTAACAGTTGATTGGCAAGCGTTTGGATTACGTATTGGTTATTCTTCTAACGATTTCAGTAATTTCACATCAAATATTAAAAAGTATTTTATTTTATTGTGTTGTGTCGCGATGAAATTGTTTCAAGTAAAACGGTAAAACGGTGTTGTATCTAAGAGTTAGTTACGAAGCTACAAACGCAGCTGCCTCTGTTGTTCGGTATTATCATTTATATTTGTTGCGATTGTCTTTCTTAGATTTTTTTTTCAATATTTTTCGAAATGAGAACGTAACGGCCTCGAACTTCTCACTTAAATTTACATAGTTTTCCAATGTGCATCTTCTTTGTATTTTCTCTTTTGTTGTTATTATTTCATATGCTATTTTTTATCTATTTGTTTATTGCTTTAGTTTTGTAATTCTTGGGCATACAACAAAAGCTTATGCAATATATTAGAAAGATATGCATCGATAAATTAACTAACTAATAAAGTCAAATGTTATTTAAAATAAAATGAAAACTCGCATTACCTGTCGTAGTATGAACGCTTATAAATTAATACTACCCGAAAAAATGTCTTGATGCAACAACGATAAAAATAAAATATATTTCGGTAAAGTTACCAAGGACGATACTAATCACCGAAGACTACTTGAGTCAAGGTTTCAGCGTTCTGCCATTTCACACAAATATGAATAATATCCAAAATATTATTCATACACAGCTTAATCAATAAAATATGTAATATACTTATTAACAACAAGAATTACGTTACAATGTTGTCAATAATGGAATAGCTTTAGTTATAATAATAAAAAAATTGTGGGTATGTTGTTAATCCATGTTTTCGCTCGCGGCTTCACCCGCGTATGAGGAGGGGGGTGGAGTTGCTTTATCAAGTATTAGGTGCTTTATGTACCCTGGTGATCGGATGAGTAGTTATGACATGAAAGTTTAACAGATAAATCACTCGTATTTATAATATTAGGTATTATGCTTCTAACTAAACTGAACAAGGGACGATGTATGTAGGTATTGTTTACAGCGCAGGCATTTGTTAGCAGTGTAAATTGGCGGACAGAGGAAATAACATTAAGAAGCCGTTTGATACCGATACAATAAAGACACTTTTTCGCTACCTGTGGTTAAGAGTTAATTGATGGCATATTTGGTAAGCAACTCAACCAAAAATATATTCAAAAACATTACCCATGTGGGTGAGTGTCTGGTTAATGTCTGACCTACTTCCAAATAAATTAAATAAGAGCGATTGAATGACGATGATGATGATGTAAGGAAAAAATTGCGAGTCCATGCTTCGCTTTGTAATATGGGGAATAATCAATATAATTTACTATACATTAATATACTAATATGCGTATGAAAATACTCCTTCCAGATGTAAAATCAGTTATTTTCTTGTCTGCAATCTGCAAGTATACATAAAATGTGAGAGTTCATACATTTGAAGGGTATGTTATGAATTCTTGCGTGAGATGTTCGAAAGTTGATGCCAAGGACAATACTAAATGAGACCGTCTGCGTGACCCAAGGCTTTTCCGACACAGACCCTAATGTCTGTTTGGTATTGTTAATAGCGAAGGGTGAAATATTTTGTCATCCTTAAAAAGGTATAACTCACGATGTTATTTTATTTATTTTTTATTTATAATGTAGGTACACATCTACTATTACTGAAAATTATTTTATTTCAGTAATAAACTAACTGTTTACGCAAATAATTGCATTTTCATTTACCTATTTTGAATTTCGCTCGAAAAGACCCGCAGGTGACATGGCGCCTGCACGTGACGTCACATATCAGTAAACGACAGTAAACGTTGTATTGTTGTCTATACTCAACGAAGAAAGGCAGAAAGTATTGCGTATTTCCTAAGGTTAAAAATGAATTCCAAAGTTTACAAGTGGTGTGCGGTCTCTCTGTGTAAAAATACATTCAAACGCTAACCAGATCGAAGAACAATCTACAGAAACAAAACGACCATATATAAGTAAGAAACGAAAGATGATCGTTCTTGAAGGATGTGAAAAGCAATTAAAAGAAAGTATGATTACAGAACAATTTGAAGAAATTGCAAATTGAGGCAGAGATTAATAAAGATTTATTATATATTTATGATATATTTTGATTTATAGACGTAATTGTAAATATGTAAATTCACAAATTCAGTACTAGTGGAGCTAAATTAAATATAGACAATATTTAAAAGTTCTTACTGGTAAAAATATAAGGGCTCTTCATATGCGAGTAATACTATATAGCTAACAGAAAAAAAACCTGTGATAACACTAAAGATAAATAAAAATGTACTTACAAGAAAGTTTACACATTTCGAAATTCAGATAAACAAGTCTTTATTTAATGAAAAAAAACTCTACTCACATTAACAAATCCTGGGCAAATTAGATCACGTCTTGGATGTTTTATTTTCTTTACAAAAACGCGATTAACCAACGACTCGACTAATTAAAATTAAATTTGAAACGCGCAAAGACAACAACAACTGTTCAAAAGAAACGATTATAGATACTGAGGCGTGACGTCATTCGCTCTGATTAGTGTTTTAAATAAAATGGCCGATTGCAGAATTTTATATTTTTATTTCACTAAAAGTCTTATTGATCTCAATGTGTATATTAAAGTTGGATCATTTTTTTAGAATCTTTTTTTAATAGTTTCTTCTCTAAAATCATTTTTTTGAATTCTTTAATACTGTCATCATGCCTATTATAATCAAAAATTAAGCATATGAAAATTCAGTGGTGCATGCCCGGGTTTGAACCCACGATCATCGGTTAAGATTCACGCGTTCTTACTACTGGGCCATCTCGGCTATCTATCAAAAAAGAATCATTCAAATTGGACTAGTAGCTTTGGAGATTAGTGCAATCTGTTGTACACACTCTCGAACTTTATAATATAAATAAGCACTTACCTTGCCTTTTGTTAAGGTAGGTGCTTATTATTGTTTGGAGAATCTGTTATCAAGACCGAAAAGTTTAAATACCTCGGGTCCGTACTGCACGAGTCTGGTACAATCGACCACGACGTCAGAGCTCGAATAAACGCAGCTTGGGCCAAATGACGGCTAGTCTCCGAAGTAATCTGTGATCGCAGGATACCGGTGAAATTAAAGGGCCTTGTGTACAAGTGCATCATCCGACCAGTCTTATTGTACGGCAGCGAGACGTGGCCAGCTCTCGCAAAACATGTTCAGCAACTTCACGCGGAAATGAAGATGCTGCGGTGGATGTGTGGCGTTACGTGACTAGATCGCATTCGTAACGAGCACATCCGTGGTAGCCTTGGCGTTTGCGATCTAGCGGACAAGTTGCAGGAAAGCCGTCTGCGTTGGTTTGGCCACATTAGCCGCAGACCGCCAGACTATGACGGGAACCGATGCCTGAACTTTGTTGTCAAAGGCAGATCCCGCGGCAGCCCGAGGAAGCGCTGGCTCGATGTTGTGAGGGACGATATGATGAGAGCACGGTCTCATTAAGGAGGACGCTTTAGATTAGGCAAAGTGGAGGCATAGATGCAGGAAAGCGGACACTGGCGTTACTAGGCCGGGAAAACGCTAGGCAGAAGAAGAAGAAGAAGACCTACCTCAACTTTTGTTGAAATTGTAATCTAACTTTTACTACTTACATATTTAAGATGGCTATACCAAATAATTGGCAAAGTAAGAGGCTGTAAATTATCTCCCACTACTGTGCTAAGTTCACCTCAAATTTTGAGAAGTGTTGGTGGAGTGCTGTTATGATGTATAATAACTACTGCCAATGATATTTACCTTGGTGATTTATTCACTTATACCTTATTATTTGTCTTTAATTCATTATTATTAATTTCGTTAATCATCATATTACTAAATAACGTTGTAAACAATAATTTAACTTTATTAGTCCGCAAGCTGACTTCCGATTAATTTTTGTATAAAGTGGGTGGACGCGCCAAAGGAGCGTCGTTTTAAATAATTCCTGGCACAACGTTACGCTGTCTGAATATTATAAATTGAATGTATTAATTATTAAAACCCACATAAATCCCACCAATGTTAACACAATTTAAAGAGAGCTTAACAAGTTTTAGATGATAAAAAATATTAAAATGTTATCGTATAATTATTACCAAGAATACCACATGACCTTGAATTGCGATTTCAATCGTAGTATTAAAAAAATGTCGCGTAATTAATTAAAGTAATTGCTCTCGAAAGATGTTTCGATTCAAAAAAGACAACGAAATGGGCTAAATACGTTAGTAGTACGTAAATGTTTTGTGAAAATAATTAGGGCGAACAAGATATTTACCTCATTTCTATCTACATCTTTCTAGATTTATATTCATTTTACTCTGATAATTGTAAGTTTTCAAATTAATTACTTAGTCATTCAAAACATTTTTGTTGGACACTGCCATCTAGCCGAAAGTAAAGAAAATGTTTAAACTCACGGGAAAATGTTGTCTGAAGATTTTATTATACGTTTGACAAGAGCTAGATGTCGCTACTAATATATTGAAACAAAATAAACTTATTCAGTTAATAATTATTTTTAAAATATATATTACTAAAATTCGTGCAACTGTTTTTTTAACAAAAGTGCAAGTAGAGCACTCCAAAGTAAAACATTTAGTATGTACAGAACTACACCTAATTAGTTGTGAAAATTGAAATTATTCTATAATACAGTTTTTTTTCATTCTAAATTGTATTTCAATTTTAATACAAACTAAATTGTTTCGAATTATACCAACGAGAAAAAGTACATTTTTAATAACACTAATTAGCGGTAAATTACGTAAATAGCCTTAGATTTTTTTTTATAAATGTGATGGTGTCACATTGGTAACAGTTTCGTTCGGGTGGATTTCGAACTATCAATAAATAGCAAAAAAAATCTATAGTCAAGTATGAGGTTGTCAAGTCAACTTTCTGGACTATAGCTTGAAACATTTAACCGTAACCGTAACAGCCTGTGAATGTCCCACTGCTGGGCTATAGGCCTCCTCTCCCTTTTTGAGGAGAAGGTTTGGAGCTTATTCCACCACGCTGCTCCAATACGGGTTGGTGGAATATACATGTGGTAGAATTTCAGTGAAATCAGACACATGCAGGTTTCCTCACGATGAAACATTTAAACAAACATTTATAGCATTAACATTGGTTTAGACTTAAATATTAGAAAAATGTTTAATATAATATAAATAGGTATTTTTTCTTATTTCTTTACTCGTACTTTAAGTCGTTTTCTTTCAATCTTGTTACTAGATTCAATACATTAAGAGTAAATGTCCCTGTTTATATTGACTTGGAATTCAGTACGCGGTGGCGTGTCTGCAATCAATTCTGTCGACGTGGCTTTGAATAAATTTTCAAAGCGCCTTATACGTGCGTACTTATGCA